>JAUCEB010000001.1:10000000-11200000 GCA_033557925.1 Phytophthora x cambivora | reverse complement strand
GCCGGTCCTGGTGCTAGTAGCTAGCTTAATGTGTTTGTGCCGGTACCACTCGCTGGCTTAGTCTGTTGCTGCCGTTACCAGTTGCCGGCTTGGTCTGTTGTTGCCGGTGCCAGCTGCCAGCTTGGTCTGCTGCTGCCGGTGCCAGCTGCCAGCTTCGTCTGCTTCTGCCGGTTCCAGTGGCCGGCTTGGTGCCGTTGGCAGTTGCCGGATTGGCCTGTTGCTGGCAGTTCCAGTTGCCGCCTTGGTCAGTTGGTTGCCGGTACCAGTTGCGGACTTAGCGGTGCAAGTTGTTTGCATGGTGCCGGTGCTGCCGGTCCTGGTGCTAGTAGCTAGCTTGATGTGTTTGTGCCGGTACCACTCGTTGGCTTAGTTTGTTGCTGCCGTTACCAGTTGCCGGCTTGGTCTGTTGTTGCCGGTGCCAGCTGCCAGCTTGGTCTGCTGCTGCCGGTGCCAGCTGCCAGCTTCGTCTGCTTCTGCCGGTTCCAGTGGCCGGCTTGGTGCCGTTGGCAGTTGCCGGCTTGGCCTGTTGCTGGCAGTTCCAGTTGCCGCCTTGGTCAGTTGGTTGCCGGTACCAGTTGCGGACTTAGCGGTGCAAGTTGTCGGCATGGTGCCGGTGCTGCCAGTCCTGGTGCTAGTAGCTAGCTTGATGTGTTTGTGCCGGTACCACTCGCTGGCTTAGTCTGTTGCTGCCGTTACCAGTTGCCGGCTTGGTCTGTTGTTGCCGGTGCCAGCTGCCAGCTTGGTCTGCTGCTGCCGGTGCCAGCTGCCAGCTTCGTCTGCTTCTGCCGGTTCCAGTGGCCGGCTTGGTGCCGTTGGCAGTTGCCGGATTGGCCTGTTGCTGGCAGTTCCAGTTGCCGCCTTGGTCAGTTGGTTGCCGGTACCAGTTGCGGACTTAGCGGTGCAAGTTGTTTGCATGGTGCCGGTGCTGCCGGTCCTGGTGCTAGTAGCTAGCTTAATGTGTTTGTGCCGGTACCACTCGCTGGCTTAGTCTGTTGCTGCCGTTACCAGTTGCCGGCTTGGTCTGTTGTTGCCGGTGCCAGCTGCCAGCTTGGTCTGCTGCTGCCGGTGCCAGCTGCCAGCTTCGTCTGCTTCTGCCGGTTCCAGTGGCCGGCTTGGTGCCGTTGGCAGTTGCCGGCTTGGCCTGTTGCTGGCAGTTCCAGTTGCCGCCTTGGTCAGTTGGTTGCCGGTACCAGTTGCGGACTTAGCGGTGCAAGTTGTCGGCATGGTGCCGGTGCTGCCAGTCCTGGTGCTAGTAGCTAGCTTGATGTGTTTGTGCCGGTACCACTCGCTGGCTTAGTTTGTTGCTGCCGTTACCAGTTGCCGGCTTGGTCTGTTGTTGCCGGTGCCAGCTGCCAGCTTGGTCAATTGGTGCCGGTGCCAGCTGCCAGCTTCGTCTGCTTCTGCCGGTTCCAGTGGCCGGCTTGGTGCCGTTGGCAGTTGCCGGCTTGGCCTGTTGCTGGCAGTTCCAGTTGCCGCCTTGGTCAGTTGGTTGCCGGTACCAGTTGCGGACTTAGCGGTGCAAGTTGTTTGCATGGTGCCGGTGCTGCCGGTCCTGGTGCTAGTAGCTAGCTTAATGTGTTTGTGCCGGTACCGCTCGCTGGCTTAGTCTGTTGCTGCCGTTACCAGTTGCCGGCTTGGTCTGTTGCTGCCGGGGCCAGTTGCCGGCTTGGTCAATTGGTGCCGGAGCCAGTTGCCGGATTGGTGGCGGTGCCGCCGGTGCCGATGCTAGTAGCTTAATGTGTTGCTGCCCAGGCCAGCTGCCGGCTTGGTCTGTTGCAGCACGTGCTAGTTGCCGGCTTGGTGTTGTGCTGCCGGGGCCAGTTGCCGGCTTGGTCAATTGGTGCTGGAGCCAGTTGCCGGCTGGGTGGTGGTGCTAGTGGCTAGCTTAATGTGTTGCTGCCCGTGCCAGCTACCCGCTTGGTCTGTTGCAGTACGTGCCAGTTGCCGGCTTGGTCTGTTGCTGCCGGGGCCAGTTGCCGGCTCGATCAATTGGTGCTGGAGCCAGTTGCCGGCTTGGTGGCGGTGCTGCCAGTACCGGTGCTAGTGGCTAGCTTAACGTATTGCTGCCCGTCCCAGCTCCTTGCTTGGTCTGCCGGCTTGGTCAATTGGTGCTGGAGCCAGTTGCCGGCTTGGTGGCGGTGCCAGTTGCCGGCTTGGTGTTGTGCTGCCGCTGCCAGTTGCCGGCTCGATCAATTGGTGCTGGAGCCAGTTGCCGGCTTGGTGGTGGTGCTAGTGGCTAACTTAATGTGTTGCTGCCCGTGCCAGCTACCCGCATGGTCTGTTGCAGCACGTGCCAGTTGCCGGCTTGGTCTGTTGCTGCCGGGGCCAGTTGCCGGCTTGGTCAATTGGTGCCGGAGCCAGTTGCCGGATTGGTGGCGGTGCCGCCGGTGCCAGTTGCCGACTCGATCAATTGGTGCTGGAGCCAGTTGCCGGCTTGGTGGTGGTGCTAGTGGCTAGCTTAATGTGTTGCTGCCCGTGCCAGCTACCCGCTTGGTCTGTTGCAGCACGTGCCAGTTGCCGGCTTGTTCTGTTGCTGCCGGGGCCAGTTGCCGGCTTGGTCAATTGGTGCCGGAGCCAGTTGCCGGATTGGTGGCGGTGCCGCCGGTGCCAGTTGCCGACTCAATCAATTGGTGCTGGAGCCAGTTGCCGGCTTGGTGGTGGTGCTAGTGGCTAACTTAATGTGTTGCTGCCCGTGCCAGCTACCCGCATGGTCTGTTGCAGCACGTGCCAGTTGCCGGCTTGGTCTGTTGCTGCCGGGGCCAGTTGCCGGCTTGGTCAATTGGTGCCGGAGCCAGTTGCCGGATTGGTGGCGGTGCCGCCGGTGCCAGTTGCCGGCTTGGTGGTGGTGCTAGTGGCTAGCTTAATGTGTTGCTGCCCGTGCCAGCTACCCGCTTGGTCTGTTGCAGCACGTGCCAGTTGCCGGCTTGTTCTGTTGCTGCCGGGGCCAGTTGCCGGCTTGGTCAATTGGTGCCGGAGCCAGTTGCCGGATTGGTGGCGGTGCCGCCGGTGCCAGTTGCCGACTCAATCAATTGGTGCTGGAGCCAGTTGCCGGCTTGGTGGTGGTGCTAGTGGCTAGCTTAATGTGTTGCTGCCCGTGCCAGCTACCCGCTTGGTCTGTTGCAGCACGTGCCAGTTGCCGGCTTGTTCTGTTGCTGCCGGGGCCAGTTGCCGGCTTGGTCAATTGGTGCCGGAGCCAGTTGCCGGATTGGTGGCGGTGCCGCCGGTGCCGATGCTAGTAGCTTAATGTGTTGCTGCCCGTGCCAGCTGCCGGCTTGGTCTGTTGCAGCATGTGCCAGTTGCCGGCTTGTTCTGTTGCTGCCGGGGCCAGTTGCCGGCTTGGTCAATTGGTGCCGGAGCCAGTTGCCGGATTGGTGGCGGTGCCGCCGGTGCCAGTTGCCGACTCAATCAATTGGTGCTGGAGCCAGTTGCCGGCTTGGTGACGGTGCCGGTGCTAGTGGCTAGCTTAATGTGTTGCTGCCCGTGCCAGCTACCGGCTTGGTCTGTTGCAGCACGTGCCAGTTACCGGCTTGGTGTTGTCCTGCCGGGGCCAGTTGCCGGCTTGGTCAATTGGTGCTGGAGCCAGTTGCCGGCTTGGTGGTGGTGCTAGTAGCTAGCTTAATGTGTTGCTGCCCGTCCCAGCTCCTTGCTTGGTCTGCCGGCTTGGTCAATTGGTGCTGGAGTCAGTTGCCGGCTTGGTGTTGTGCTGCCGCTGCCAGTTGCCGGCTCGATCAATTGGTGCTGGAGCCAGTTGCCGGCTTGGTGACGGTGCCGGTGCTAGTGGCTAGCTTAATGTGTTGCTGCCCGTGCCAGCTACCCACTTGGTCTGTTGCAGCACGTGCCAGTTGCCGGCTTGGTCTGTTGCTGCCGGGGCCAGTTGCCGGCTTGGTCAATTGGTGCCGGAGCCAGTTGCCGGATTGGTGGCGGTGCCGCCGGTGCCGATGCTAGTAGCTTAATGTGTTGCTGCCCAGGCCAGCTGCCGGCTTGGTCTGTTGCAGCACGTGCTAGTTGCCGGCTTGGTGTTGTCCTGCCGGGGCCAGTTGCCGGCTTGGTCAATTGGTGCTGGAGCCAGTTGCCGGCTGGGTGGTGGTGCTGCCGGTTCCAGTGACCAGCTTGGTATGTTGCAGCACGTGCCAGTTGCCGGCTTGGTCTGTTGCTGCCGGGGCCCGTTGCCGGCTCGATCAATTGGTGCTGGAGCCAGTTGCCGGCTTGGTGGTGGTGCTAGTGGCTAACTTAATGTGTTGCTGCCCGTGCCAGCTACCCACTTGGTCTGTTGCAGCACGTGCCAGTTGCCGGCTTGGTCTGTTGCTGCCGGGGCCAGTTGCCGGCTTGGTCAATTGGTGCCGGAGCCAGTTGCCGGATTGGTGGCGGTGCCGCCGGTGCCGATGCTAGTAGCTTAATGTGTTGCTGCCCGTGCCAGCTGCCGGCTTGGTCTGTTGCAGCACGTGCTAGTTGCCGGCTTGGTGTTGTCCTGCCGGGGCCAGTTGCCGGCTCGATCAATTGGTGCTGGAGCCAGTTGCCGGCTTGGTGGCGGTGCTGCCAGTACCGGTGCTAGTGGCTAGCTTAACGTATTGCTGCCCGTCCCAGCTCCTTGCTTGGTCTGCCGGCTTGGTCAATTGGTGCTGGAGCCAGTTGCCGGCTTGGTGGCGGTGCCAGTTGCCGGCTTGGTGTTGTGCTGCCGCTGCCAGTTGCCGGCTCGATCAATTGGTGCTGGAGCCAGTTGCCGGCTTGGTGGTGGTGCTAGTGGCTAACTTAATGTGTTGCTGCCCGTGCCAGCTACCCGCATGGTCTGTTGCAGCACGTGCCAGTTGCCGGCTTGGTCTGTTGCTGCCGGGGCCAGTTGCCGGCTTGGTCAATTGGTGCCGGAGCCAGTTGCCGGCTGGGTGGTGGTGCTGCCGGTTCCAGTGACCAGCTTGGTATGTTGCAGCACGTGCCCGTTGCCGGCTTGGTCTGTTGCTGCCGGGGCCAGTTGCCGGCTTGGTCAATTGGTGCCGGAGCCAGTTGCCGGCTTGGTGACGGTGCTGCCGGTTCCAGTGACCAGCTTGGTATGTTGCAGCATGTGCCAGTTGCCGGCTTGGTCTGTTGCTGCCGGGGCCCGTTGCCGGCTTGGTCAATTGGTGCCGGAGCCAGTTGCCGGATTGGTGGCGGTGCTGCCGGTGCCGGTGCTAGTAGCTTAATGTGTTGCTGCCCGTGCCAGCTACCGGCTTGGTCTGTTGCAGCACGTGCCAGTTACCGGCTTGGTGTTGTCCTGCCGGGGCCAGTTGCCGGCTTGGTCAATTGGTGCTGGAGCCAGTTGCCGGCTTGGTGGTGGTGCTAGTAGCTAGCTTAATGTGTTGCTGCCCGTCCCAGCTCCTTGCTTGGTCTGCCGGCTTGGTCAATTGGTGCTGGAGCCAGTTGCCGGCTTGGTGTTGTGCTGCCGCTGCCAGTTGCCGGCTCGATCAATTGGTGCTGGAGCCAGTTGCCGGCTTGGTGACGGTGCCGGTGCTAGTGGCTAGCTTAATGTGTTGCTGCCCGTGCCAGCTACCCACTTGGTCTGTTGCAGCACGTGCCAGTTGCCGGCTTGGTCTGTTGCTGCCGGGGCCAGTTGCCGGCTTGGTCAATTGGTGCCGGAGCCAGTTGCCGGATTGGTGGCGGTGCCGCCGGTGCCGATGCTAGTAGCTTAATGTGTTGCTGCCCAGGCCAGCTGCCGGCTTGGTCTGTTGCAGCACGTGCTAGTTGCCGGCTTGGTGTTGTCCTGCCGGGGCCAGTTGCCGGCTTGGTCAATTGGTGCTGTAGCCAGTTGCCGGCTGGGTGGTGGTGCTGCCGGTTCCAGTGACCAGCTTGGTATGTTGCAGCACGTGCCAGTTGCCTGCTTGGTCTGTTGCTGCCGGGGCCAGTTGCCGGCTTGGTCAATTGGTGCCGGAGCCAGTTGCCGGCTTGGTGACGGTGCTGCCGGTTCCAGTGACCAGCTTGGTATGTTGCAGCATGTGCCAGTTGCCGGCTTGGTCTGTTGCTGCCGGGGCCAGTTGCCGGCTTGGTCAATTGGTGCCGGAGCCAGTTGCCGGATTGGTGGCGGTGCCGCCGGTGCCGATGCTAGTAGCTTAATGTGTTGCTGCCCGTGCCAGCTGCCGGCTTGGTCTGTTGCAGCACGTGCTAGTTGCCGGCTTGGTGTTGTCCTGCCGGGGCCAGTTGCCGGCTCGATCAATTGGTGCTGGAGTTGCCGGCTTGGTGGCGGTGCTGCCAGTACCGGTGCTAGTGGCTAGCTTAACGTATTGCTGCCCGTCCCAGCTCCTTGCTTGGTCTGCCGGCTTGGTCAATTGGTGCTGGAGCCAGTTGCCGGCTTGGTGGCGGTGCCAGTTGCCGGCTTGGTGTTGTGCTGCCGCTGCCAGTTGCCGGCTCGATCAATTGGTGCTGGAGCCAGTTGCCGGCTTGGTGGTGGTGCTAGTGGCTAACTTAATGTGTTGCTGCCCGTGCCAGCTACCCGCATGGTCTGTTGCAGCACGTGCCAGTTGCCGGCTTGGTCTGTTGCTGCCGGGGCCAGTTGCCGGCTTGGTCAATTGGTGCCGGAGCCAGTTGCCGGCTTGGTGACGGTGCTGCCGGTTCCAGTGACCAGCTTGGTATGTTGCAGCATGTGCCAGTTGCCGACTTGGTCTGTTGCTGCCGGTGCCAGTCGCCGGTTTGGTCAATTGGTGCCGGACCCAGTTGCCGGCTGGGTGGTGGTGCTAGTGGCTAGCTTAATGTGTTGCTGCCCGTGCCAGTTGCCGGCTTGGTCTGTTGCTGCCGGGGCCAGTTGCCGGCTTGGTCAATTGGTGCCGGAGCCAGTTGCCGGATTGGTGGCGGTGCCGCCGGTGCCGATGCTAGTAGCTTAATGTGTTGCTGCCCGTGCCAGCTGCCGGCTTGGTCTGTTGCAGCACGTGCTAGTTGCTGGCTTGGTGTTGTCCTGCCGGGGCCAGTTGCCGGCTCGATCAATTGGTGCTGGAGCCAGTTGCCGGCTTGGTGGCGGTGCTGCCAGTACCGGTGCTAGTGGCTAGCTTAACGTATTGCTGCCCGTCCCAGCTCCTTGCTTGGTCTGCCGGCTTGGTCAATTGGTGCTGGAGCCAGTTGCCGGCTTGGTGGCGGTGCCAGTTGCCGGCTTGGTGTTGTGCTGCCGCTGCCAGTTGCCGGCTCGATCAATTGGTGCTGGAGCCAGTTGCCGGCTTGGTGGTGGTGCTAGTGGCTAACTTAATGTGTTGCTGCCCGTGCCAGCTACCCGCATGGTCTGTTGCAGCACGTGCCAGTTGCCGGCTTGGTCTGTTGCTGCCGGGGCCAGTTGCCGGCTTGGTCAATTGGTGCCGGAGCCAGTTGCCGGCTTAGTGACGGTGCTGCCGGTTCCAGTGACCAGCTCGGTATGTTGCAGCATGTGCCAGTTGCCGACTTGGTCTGTTGCTGCCGGTGCCAGTCGCCGGTTTGGTCAATTGGTGCCGGACCCAGTTGCCGGCTGGGTGGTGGTGCTAGTGGCTAGCTTAATGTGTTGCTGCCCGTGCCAGTTGCCGGCTTGGTCTGTTGCTGCCGGGGCCAGTTGCCGGCTTGGTCAATTGGTGCCGGAGCCAGTTGCCGGATTGGTGGCGGTGCCGCCGGTGCCGATGCTAGTAGCTTAATGTGTTGCTGCCCGTGCCAGCTGCCGGCTTGGTCTGTTGCAGCACGTGCTAGTTGCCGGCTTGGTCTGTTGCTGCCGGGGCCAGTTGCCGGCTTGGTCAATTGGTGCCGGAGCCAGTTGCCGGCTTGGTGACGGTGCTGCCGGTTCCAGTGACCAGCTTAGTATGTAGCAGCATGTGCCAGTTGCCGACTTGGTCTGTTGCTGCCGGTGCCAGTCGCCGGTTTGGTCAATTGGTGCCGGACCCAGTTGCCGGCTGGGTGGTGGTGCTAGTGGCTAGCTTAATGTGTTGCTGCCCGTGCCAGCTACCCGCATGGTCTGTTGCAGCACGTGCCAGTTGCCGGCTTGGTCTGTTGCTGCCGGGGCCAGTTGCCGGCTTGGTCAATTGGTGCCGGAGCCAGTTGCCGGATTGGTGGCGGTGCCGCCGGTGCCGATGCTAGTAGCTTAATGTGTTGCTGCCCGTGCCAGCTGCCGGCTTGGTCTGTTGCAGCACGTGCTAGTTGCCGGCTTGGTGTTGTCCTGCCGGGGCCAGTTGCCGGCTCGATCAATTGGTGCTGGAGCCAGTTGCCGGCTTGGTGGCGGTGCTGCCAGTACCGGTGCTAGTGGCTAGCTTAACGTATTGCTGCCCGTCCCAGCTCCTTGCTTGGTCTGCCGGCTTGGTCAATTGGTGCTGGAGCCAGTTGCCGGCTTGGTGGCGGTGCCAGTTGCCGGCTTGGTGTTGTGCTGCCGCTGCCAGTTGCCGGCTCGATCAATTGGTGCTGGAGCCAGTTGCCGGCTTGGTGGTGGTGCTAGTGGCTAACTTAATGTGTTGCTGCCCGTGCCAGCTACCCGCATGGTCTGTTGCAGCACGTGCCAGTTGCCGGCTTGGTCTGTTGCTGCCGGGGCCAGTTGCCGGCTTGGTCAATTGGTGCCGGAGCCAGTTGCCGGCTTGGTGACGGTGCTGCCGGTTCCAGTGACCAGCTTAGTATGTAGCAGCATGTGCCAGTTGCCGACTTGGTCTGTTGCTGCCGGTGCCAGTCGCCGGTTTGGTCAATTGGTGCCGGACCCAGTTGCCGGCTGGGTGGTGGTGCTAGTGGCTAGCTTAATGTGTTGCTGCCCGTGCCAGCTACCCGCATGGTCTGTTGCAGCACGTGCCAGTTGCCGGCTTGGTCTGTTGCTGCCGGGGCCAGTTGCCGGCTTGGTCAATTGGTGCCGGAGCCAGTTGCCGGATTGGTGGCGGTGCCGCCGGTGCCGATGCTAGTAGCTTAATGTGTTGCTGCCCGTGCCAGCTGCCGGCTTGGTCTGTTGCAGCACGTGCTAGTTGCCGGCTTGGTGTTGTCCTGCCGGGGCCAGTTGCCGGCTCGATCAATTGGTGCTGGAGCCAGTTGCCGGCTTGGTGGCGGTGCTGCCAGTACCGGTGCTAGTGGCTAGCTTAACGTATTGCTGCCCGTCCCAGCTCCTTGCTTGGTCTGCCGGCTTGGTCAATTGGTGCTGGAGCCAGTTGCCGGCTTGGTGGCGGTGCCAGTTGCCGGCTTGGTGTTGTGCTGCCGCTGCCAGTTGCCGGCTCGATCAATTGGTGCTGGAGCCAGTTGCCGGCTTGGTGGTGGTGCTAGTGGCTAACTTAATGTGTTGCTGCCCGTGCCAGCTACCCGCATGGTCTGTTGCAGCACGTGCCAGTTGCCGGCTTGGTCTGTTGCTGCCGGGGCCAGTTGCCGGCTTGGTCAATTGGTGCCGGAGCCAGTTGCCGGCTTGGTGACGGTGCTGCCGGTTCCAGTGACCAGCTTAGTATGTAGCAGCATGTGCCAGTTGCCGACTTGGTCTGTTGCTGCCGGTGCCAGTCGCCGGTTTGGTCAATTGGTGCCGGACCCAGTTGCCGGCTGGGTGGTGGTGCTAGTGGCTAGCTTAATGTGTTGCTGCCCGTGCCAGCTACCCGCATGGTCTGTTGCAGCACGTGCCAGTTGCCGGCTTGGTCTGTTGCTGCCGGGGCCAGTTGCCGGCTTGGTCAATTGGTGCCGGAGCCAGTTGCCGGATTGGTGGCGGTGCCGCCGGTGCCGATGCTAGTAGCTTAATGTGTTGCTGCCCGTGCCAGCTGCCGGCTTGGTCTGTTGCAGCACGTGCTAGTTGCCGGCTTGGTGTTGTCCTGCCGGGGCCAGTTGCCGGCTCGATCAATTGGTGCTGGAGCCAGTTGCCGGCTTGGTGGCGGTGCTGCCAGTACCGGTGCTAGTGGCTAGCTTAACGTATTGCTGCCCGTCCCAGCTCCTTGCTTGGTCTGCCGGCTTGGTCAATTGGTGCTGGAGCCAGTTGCCGGCTTGGTGGCGGTGCCAGTTGCCGGCTTGGTGTTGTGCTGCCGCTGCCAGTTGCCGGCTCGATCAATTGGTGCTGGAGCCAGTTGCCGGCTTGGTGGTGGTGCTAGTGGCTAACTTAATGTGTTGCTGCCCGTGCCAGCTACCCGCATGGTCTGTTGCAGCACGTACCAGTTGCCGGCTTGGTCTGTTGCTGCCGGGGCGAGTTGCCGGCTTGGTCAATTGGTGCCGGAGCCAGTTGCCGGATTGGTGGCGGTGCCAGTTGCCGGCTTGGTGTTGTGCTGCCGCTGCCAGTTGCCGGCTCGATCAATTGGTGCTGGAGCCAGTTGCCGGCTTGGTGGTGGTGCTAGTGGCTAACTTAATGTGTTGCTGCCCGTGCCAGCTACCCGCATGGTCTGTTGCAGCACGTGCCAGTTGCCGGCTTGGTCTGTTGCTGCCGGGGCGAGTTGCCGGCTTGGTCAATTGGTGCCGGAGCCAGTTGCCGGATTGGTGGCGGTGCCGCCGGTGCCAGTTGCCGACTCGATCAATTGGTGCTGGAGCCAGTTGCCGGCTTGGAGGTGGTGCTAGTGGCTAGCTTAATGTGTTGCTGCCCGTGCCAGCTACCCGCTTGGTCTGTTGCAGCACGTGCCAGTTGCCGGCTTGGTCTGTTGCTGCCGGGGCCAGTTGCCGGCTTGGTCAATTGGTGCCGGAGCCAGTTGCCGGATTGGTAGCGGTGCCGCCGGTGCCGATGCTAGTAGCTTAATGTGTTGCTGCCCGTGCCAGCTGCCGGCTTGGTCTGTTGCAGCATGTGCCAGTTGCCGGCTTGGTCTGTTGCTGCCGGGGCCAGTTGCCGGCTTGGTCAATTGGTGCCGGAGCCAGTTGCCGGATTGGTGGCGGTGCCGCCGGTGCCGATGCTAGTAGCTTAATGTGTTGCTGCCCGTGCCAGCTGCCGGCTTGGTCTGTTGCAGCATGTGCCAGTTGCCGGCTTGGTCTGTTGCTGCCGGGGCCAGTTGCCGGCTTGGTCAATTGGTGCCGGAGCCAGTTGCCGGCTTGGTGACGATGCCGGTGCTAGTGGCTAGCTTAATGTGTTGCTGCCCGTGCCAGCTACCCACTTGGTCTGTTGCAGCACGTGCCAGTTGCCGGCTTGGTCTGTTGCTGCCGGGGCCAGTTGCCGGCTTGGTCAATTGGTGCCGGAGCCAGTTGCCGGATTGGTGGCGGTGCCGCCGGTGCCGATGCTAGTAGCTTAATGTGTTGCTGCCCAGGCCAGCTGCCGGCTTGGTCTGTTGCAGCACGTGCTAGTTGCTGGCTTGGTGTTGTCCTGCCGGGGCCAGTTGCCGGCTTGGTCAATTGGTGCTGGAGCCAGTTGCCGGCTGGGTGGTGGTGCTAGTGGCTAGCTTAATGTGTTGCTGCCCGTGCCAGCTACCCGCTTGGTCTGTTGCAGCACGTGCCAGTTGCCGGCTTGGTCTGTTGCTGCCGGGGCCAGTTGCCGGCTCGATCAATTGGTGCTGGAGCCAGTTGCCGGCTTGGTGGCGGTGCTGCCAGTACCGGTGCTAGTGGCTAGCTTAACGTATTGCTGCCCGTCCCAGCTCCTTGCTTGGTCTGCCGGCTTGGTCAATTGGTGCTGGAGCCAGTTGCCGGCTTGGTGGCGGTGCCAGTTGCCGGCTTGGTGTTGTGCTGCCGCTGCCAGTTGCCGGCTCGATCAATTGGTGCTGGAGCCAGTTGCCGGCTTGGTGGTGGTGCTAGTGGCTAACTTAATGTGTTGCTGCCCGTGCCAGCTACCCGCATGGTCTGTTGCAGCACGTGCCAGTTGCCGGCTTGGTCTGTTGCTGCCGGGGCCAGTTGCCGGCTTGGTCAATTGGTGCCGGAGCCAGTTGCCGGCTTGGTGACGGTGCTGCCGGTTCCAGTGACCAGCTTGGTATGTTGCAGCACGTGCCAGTTGCCGGCTTGGTCTGTTGCTGCCGGGGCCAGTTGCCGGCTTGGTCAATTGGTGCCGGAGCCAGTTGCCGGCTTGGTGACGGTGCTGCCGGTTCCAGTGACCAGCTTGGTATGTTGCAGCATGTGCCAGTTGCCGGCTTGGTCTGTTGCTGCCGGGGCCAGTTGCCGGCTTGGTCAATTGGTGCCGGAGCCAGTTGCCGGATTGGTGGCGGTGCCGCCGGTGCCGATGCTAGTAGCTTAATGTGTTGCTGCCCGTGCCAGCTGCCGGCTTGGTCTGTTGCAGCACGTGCTAGTTGCCGGCTTGGTGTTGTCCTGCCGGGGCCAGTTGCCGGCTCGATCAATTGGTGCTGGAGCCAGTTGCCGGCTTGGTGGCGGTGCTGCCAGTACCGGTGCTAGTGGCTAGCTTAACGTATTGCTGCCCGTCCCAGCTCCTTGCTTGGTCTGCCGGCTTGGTCAATTGGTGCTGGAGCCAGTTGCCGGCTTGGTGGCGGTGCCAGTTGCCGGCTTGGTGTTGTGCTGCCGCTGCCAGTTGCCGGCTCGATCAATTGGTGCTGGAGCCAGTTGCCGGCTTGGTGGTGGTGCTAGTGGCTAACTTAATGTGTTGCTGCCCGTGCCAGCTACCCGCATGGTCTGTTGCAGCACGTGCCAGTTGCCGGCTTGGTCTGTTGCTGCCGGGGCCAGTTGCCGGCTTGGTCAATTGGTGCCGGAGCCAGTTGCCGGATTGGTGGCGGTGCCGCCGGTGCCGATGCTAGTAGCTTAATGTGTTGCTGCCCGTGCCAGCTGCCGGCTTGGTCTGTTGCAGCACGTGCTAGTTGCCGGCTTGGTGTTGTGCTGCCGCTGCCAGTTGCCGGCTCGATCAATTGGTGCTGGAGCCAGTTGCCGGCTTGGTGGTGGTGCTAGTGGCTAACTTAATGTGTTGCTGCCCGTGCCAGCTACCCGCATGGTCTGTTGCAGCACGTGCCAGTTGCCGGCTTGGTCTGTTGCTGCCGGGGCCAGTTGCCGGCTTGGTCAATTGGTGCCGGAGCCAGTTGCCGGCTTGGTGACGGTGCTGCCGGTTCCAGTGACCAGCTTGGTATGTTGCAGCACGTGCCAGTTGCCGGCTTGGTCTGTTGCTGCCGGGGCCAGTTGCCGGCTTGGTCAATTGGTGCCGGAGCCAGTTGCCGGCTTGGTGACGGTGCTGCCGGTTCCAGTGACCAGCTTGGTATGTTGCAGCATGTGCCAGTTGCCGGCTTGGTCTGTTGCTGCCGGGGCCAGTTGCCGGCTTGGTCAATTGGTGCCGGAGCCAGTTGCCGGATTGGTGGCGGTGCCGCCGGTGCCGATGCTAGTAGCTTAATGTGTTGCTGCCCGTGCCAGCTGCCGGCTTGGTCTGTTGCAGCACGTGCTAGTTGCCGGCTTGGTGTTGTCCTGCCGGGGCCAGTTGCCGGCTCGATCAATTGGTGCTGGAGCCAGTTGCCGGCTTGGTGGCGGTGCTGCCAGTACCGGTGCTAGTGGCTAGCTTAACGTATTGCTGCCCGTCCCAGCTCCTTGCTTGGTCTGCCGGCTTGGTCAATTGGTGCTGGAGCCAGTTGCCGGCTTGGTGGCGGTGCCAGTTGCCGGCTTGGTGTTGTGCTGCCGCTGCCAGTTGCCGGCTCGATCAATTGGTGCTGGAGCCAGTTGCCGGCTTGGTGGTGGTGCTAGTGGCTAACTTAATGTGTTGCTGCCCGTGCCAGCTACCCGCATGGTCTGTTGCAGCACGTGCCAGTTGCCGGCTTGGTCTGTTGCTGCCGGGGCCAGTTGCCGGCTTGGTCAATTGGTGCCGGAGCCAGTTGCCGGCTTG
The DNA here is from genome assembly GCA_033557925.1 of Phytophthora x cambivora. NCBI lineage: Eukaryota > Oomycota > Peronosporomycetes > Peronosporales > Peronosporaceae > Phytophthora > Phytophthora x cambivora. The sequence continues at coordinate 11,186,379 of JAUCEB010000001.1, read as the reverse complement.
GTGACGGTGCTGCCGGTTCCAGTGACCAGCTTGGTATGTTGCAGCATGTGCCAGTTGCCGACTTGGTCTGTTGCTGCCGGTGCCAGTCGCCGGTTTGGTCAATTGGTGCCGGACCCAGTTGCCGGCTGGGTGGTGGTGCTAGTGGCTAGCTTAATGTGTTGCTGCCCGTGCCAGTTGCCGGCTTGGTCTGTTGCTGCCGGGGCCAGTTGCCGGCTTGGTCAATTGGTGCCGGAGCCAGTTGCCGGATTGGTGGCGGTGCCGCCGGTACCGATGCTAGTAGCTTAATGTGTTGCTGCCCGTGCCAGCTGCCGGCGTGGTCTGTTGCAGCACGTGCTAGTTGCCGGCTTGGTGTTGTCCTGCCGGGGCCAGTTGCCGGCTCGATCAATTGGTGCTGGAGCCAGTTGCCGGCTTGGTGGCGGTGCTGCCAGTACCGGTGCTAGTTGCTAGCTTAACGTATTGCTGCCCGTCCCAGCTCCTTGCTTGGTCTGCCGGCTTGGTCAATTGGTGCTGGAGCCAGTTGCCGGCTTGGTGGCGGTGCCAGTTGCCGGCTTGGTGTTGTGCTGCCGCTGCCAGTTGCCGGCTCGATCAATTGGTGCTGGAGCCAGTTGCCGGCTTGGTGGTGGTGCTAGTGGCTAACTTAATGTGTTGCTGCCCGTGCCAGCTACCCGCATGGTCTGTTGCAGCACGTGCCAGTTGCCGGCTTGGTCTGTTGCTGCCGGGGCCAGTTGCCGGCTTGGTCAATTGGTGCCGGAGCCAGTTGCCGGCTTGGTGACGGTGCTGCCGGTTCCAGTGACCAGCTTGGTATGTTGCAGCATGTGCCAGTTGCCGACTTGGTCTGTTGCTGCCGGTGCCAGTCGCCGGTTTGGTCAATTGGTGCCGGACCCAGTTGCCGGCTGGGTGGTGGTGCTAGTGGCTAGCTTAATGTGTTGCTGCCCGTGCCAGCTACCCGCATGGTCTGTTGCAGCACGTGCCAGTTGCCGGCTTGGTCTGTTGCTGCCGGGGCCAGTTGCCGGCTTGGTCAATTGGTGCCGGAGCCAGTTGCCGGATTGGTGGCGGTGCCGCCGGTGCCGATGCTAGTAGCTTAATGTGTTGCTGCCCGTGCCAGCTGCCGGCTTGGTCTGTTGCAGCACGTGCTAGTTGCCGGCTTGGTGTTGTCCTGCCGGGGCCAGTTGCCGGCTCGATCAATTGGTGCTGGAGCCAGTTGCCGGCTTGGTGCCGGTGCTAGTGGCTAGCTTAATGTGTTGCTGCCCGTGCCAGCTGCCGGCTTGGTCAATTGGTGCTGGAGCCAGTTGCCGGCTTGGTGGTGGTGCTAGTAGCTAGCTTAATGTGTTGCTGCCCGTGCCAGCTACCCGCTTGGTCTGTTGCAGCACGTGCCAGTTGCCGGCTTGGTCTGTTGCTGCCGGGGCCAGTTGCCGGCTTGGTCAATTGGTGCCGGAGCCAGTTGCCGGATTGGTGGCGGTGCCGCCGGTGCCGATGCTAGTAGCTTAATGTGTTGCTGCCCAGGCCAGCTGCCGGCTTGGTCTGTTGCAGCACGTGCTAGTTGCCGGCTTGGTGTTGTGCTGCCGGGGCCAGTTGCCGGCTTGGTCAATTGGTGCTGGAGCCAGTTGCCGGCTGGGTGGTGGTGCTAGTGGCTAGCTTAATGTGTTGCTGCCCGTGCCAGCTACCCGCTTGGTCTGTTGCAGCACGTGCCAGTTGCCGGCTTGGTCTGTTGCTGCCGGGGCCAGTTGCCGGCTCGATCAATTGGTGCTGGAGCCAGTTGCCGGCTTGGTGGCGGTGCTGCCAGTACCGGTGCTAGTGGCTAGCTTAACGTATTGCTGCCCGTCCCAGCTCCTTGCTTGGTCTGCCGGCTTGGTCAATTGGTGCTGGAGCCAGTTGCCGGCTTGGTGGCGGTGCCAGTTGCCGGCTTGGTGTTGTGCTGCCGCTGCCAGTTGCCGGCTCGATCAATTGGTGCTGGAGCCAGTTGCCGGCTTGGTGGTGGTGCTAGTGGCTAACTTAATGTGTTGCTGCCCGTGCCAGCTACCCGCATGGTCTGTTGCAGCACGTGCCAGTTGCCGGCTTGGTCTGTTGCTGCCGGGGCCAGTTGCCGGCTTGGTCAATTGGTGCCGGAGCCAGTTGCCGGATTGGTGGCGGTGCCGCCGGTGCCGATGCTAGTAGCTTAATGTGTTGCTGCCCGTGCCAGCTGCCGGCTTGGTCTGTTGCAGCACGTGCTAGTTGCCGGCTTGGTGTTGTCCTGCCGGGGCCAGTTGCCGGCTCGATCAATTGGTGCTGGAGCCAGTTGCCGGCTTGGTGGCGGTGCTGCCAGTACCGGTGCTAGTGGCTAGCTTAACGTATTGCTGCCCGTCCCAGCTCCTTGCTTGGTCTGCCGGCTTGGTCAATTGGTGCTGGAGCCAGTTGCCGGCTTGGTGGCGGTGCCAGTTGCCGGCTTGGTGTTGTGCTGCCGCTGCCAGTTGCCGGCTCGATCAATTGGTGCTGGAGCCAGTTGCCGGCTTGGTGGTGGTGCTAGTGGCTAACTTAATGTGTTGCTGCCCGTGCCAGCTACCCGCATGGTCTGTTGCAGCACGTGCCAGTTGCCGGCTTGGTCTGTTGCTGCCGGGGCCAGTTGCCGGCTTGGTCAATTGGTGCCGGAGCCAGTTGCCGGCTTGGTGACGGTGCTGCCGGTTCCAGTGACCAGCTTGGTATGTTGCAGCATGTGCCAGTTGCCGACTTGGTCTGTTGCTGCCGGTGCCAGTCGCCGGTTTGGTCAATTGGTGCCGGACCCAGTTGCCGGCTGGGTGGTGGTGCTAGTGGCTAGCTTAATGTGTTGCTGCCCGTGCCAGCTACCCGCATGGTCTGTTGCAGCACGTGCCAGTTGCCGGCTTGGTCTGTTGCTGCCGGGGCCAGTTGCCGGCTTGGTCAATTGGTGCCGGAGCCAGTTGCCGGATTGGTGGCGGTGCCGCCGGTGCCGATGCTAGTAGCTTAATGTGTTGCTGCCCGTGCCAGCTGCCGGCTTGGTCTGTTGCAGCACGTGCTAGTTGCCGGCTTGGTGTTGTCCTGCCGGGGCCAGTTGCCGGCTCGATCAATTGGTGCTGGAGCCAGTTGCCGGCTTGGTGGCGGTGCTGCCAGTACCGGTGCTAGTGGCTAGCTTAACGTATTGCTGCCCGTCCCAGCTCCTTGCTTGGTCTGCCGGCTTGGTCAATTGGTGCTGGAGCCAGTTGCCGACTTGGTGGCGGTGCCAGTTGCCGGCTTGGTGGTGGTGCTAGTGGCTAACTTAATGTGTTGCTGCCCGTGCCAGCTACCCGCATGGTCTGTTGCAGCACGTGCCAGTTGCCGGCTTGGTCTGTTGCTGCCGGGGCCAGTTGCCGGCTTGGTCAATTGGTGCCGGAGCCAGTTGCCGGATTGGTGGCGGTGCCGCCGGTGCCGATGCTAGTAGCTTAATGTGTTGCTGCCCGTGCCAGCTGCCGGCTTGGTCTGTTGCAGCACGTGCTAGTTGCCGGCTTGGTGTTGTCCTGCCGGGGCCAGTTGCCGGCTCGATCAATTGGTGCTGGAGCCAGTTGCCGGCTTGGTGGCGGTGCTGCCAGTACCGGTGCTAGTGGCTAGCTTAACGTATTGCTGCCCGTCCCAGCTCCTTGCTTGGTCTGCCGGCTTGGTCAATTGGTGCTGGAGCCAGTTGCCGGCTTGGTGGCGGTGCCAGTTGCCGGCTTGGTGTTGTGCTGCCGCTGCCAGTTGCCGGCTCGATCAATTGGTGCTGGAGCCAGTTGCCGGCTTGGTGGTGGTGCTAGTGGCTAACTTAATGTGTTGCTGCCCGTGCCAGCTACCCGCATGGTCTGTTGCAGCACGTGCCAGTTGCCGGCTTGGTCTGTTGCTGCCGGGGCCAGTTGCCGGCTTGGTCAATTGGTGCCGGAGCCAGTTGCCGGCTTGGTGACGGTGCTGCCGGTTCCAGTGACCAGCTTGGTATGTTGCAGCATGTGCCAGTTGCCGACTTGGTCTGTTGCTGCCGGTGCCAGTCGCCGGTTTGGTCAATTGGTGCCGGACCCAGTTGCCGGCTGGGTGGTGGTGCTAGTGGCTAGCTTAATGTGTTGCTGCCCGTGCCAGCTACCCGCTTGGTCTGTTGCAGCACGTGCCAGTTGCCGGCTTGTTCTGTTGCTGCCGGGGCCAGTTGCCGGCTCGATCAATTGGTGCTGGAGCCAGTTGCCGGCTTGGTGGCGGTGCTGCCAGTACCGGTGCTAGTGGCTAGCTTAACGTATTGCTGCCCGTCCCAGCTCCTTGCTTGGTCTGCCGGCTTGGTCAATTGGTGCTGGAGCCAGTTGCCGGCTTGGTGGCGGTGCCAGTTGCCGGCTTGGTGTTGTGCTGCCGCTGCCAGTTGCCGGCTCGATCAATTGGTGCTGGAGCCAGTTGCCGGCTTGGTGGTGGTGCTAGTGGCTAACCTAATGTGTTGCTGCCCGTGCCAGCTACCCGCATGGTCTGTTGCAGCACGTGCCAGTTGCCGGCTTGGTCTGTTGCTGCCGGGGCCAGTTGCCGGCTTGGTCAATTGGTGCCGGAGCCAGTTGCCGGATTGGTGGCGGTGCCGCCGGTGCCGATGCTAGTAGCTTAATGTGTTGCTGCCCGTGCCAGCTGCCGGCTTGGTCTGTTGCAGCACGTGCTAGTTGCCGGCTTGGTGTTGTCCTGCCGGGGCCAGTTGCCGGCTCGATCAATTGGTGCTGGAGCCAGTTGCCGGCTTGGTGGCGGTGCTGCCAGTACCGGTGCTAGTGGCTAGCTTAACGTATTGCTGCCCGTCCCAGCTCCTTGCTTGGTCTGCCGGCTTGGTCAATTGGTGCTGGAGCCAGTTGCCGGCTTGGTGGCGGTGCCAGTTGCCGGCTTGGTGTTGTGCTGCCGCTGCCAGTTGCCGGCTCGATCAATTGGTGCTGGAGCCAGTTGCCGGCTTGGTGGTGGTGCTAGTGGCTAACTTAATGTGTTGCTGCCCGTGCCAGCTACCCGCATGGTCTGTTGCAGCACGTGCCAGTTGCCGGCTTGGTCTGTTGCTGCCGGGGCCAGTTGCCGGCTTGGTCAATTGGTGCCGGAGCCAGTTGCCGGCTTGGTGACGGTGCTGCCGGTTCCAGTGACCAGCTTGGTATGTTGCAGCATGTGCCAGTTGCCGACTTGGTCTGTTGCTGCCGGTGCCAGTCGCCGGTTTGGTCAATTGGTGCCGGACCCAGTTGCCGGCTGGGTGGTGGTGCTAGTGGCTAGCTTAATGTGTTGCTGCCCGTGCCAGCTACCCGCTTGGTCTGTTGCAGCACGTGCCAGTTGCCGGCTTGTTCTGTTGCTGCCGGGGCCAGTTGCCGGCTCGATCAATTGGTGCCGGGGCCAGTTGCCGGCTTGGTCAATTGGTGCCGGAGCCAGTTGCCGGATTGGTGGCGGTGCCGCCGGTGCCGATGCTAGTAGCTTAATGTGTTGCTGCCCGTGCCAGCTGCCGGCTTGGTCTGTTGCAGCACGTGCTAGTTGCCGGCTTGGTGTTGTGCTGCCGGGGCCAGTTGCCGGCTTGGTCAATTGGTGCTGGAGCCAGTTGCCGGCTTGGTGGTGGTGCTAGTAGCTAGCTTAATGTGTTGCTGCCCGTCCCAGCTCCTTGCTTGGTCTGCCGGCTTGGTCAATTGGTGCTGGGGCCAGTTGCCGGCTTGGTGTTGTGCTGCCGGTGCCTGTTGCCGGCTCGATCAATTGGTGCCGGAGCCAGTTGCCGGCTTGGTGACGGTGCTGCCGGTTCCAGCTACCCGCATGGTCTGTTGCAGCACGTGCCAGTTGCCGGCTTGGTCTGTTGCTGCCGGGGCCAGTTGCCGGCTTGGTCAATTGGTGCCGGAGCCAGTTGCCGGCTTGGTGACGGTGCTGCCGGTTCCAGTGACCAGCTTGGTATGTTGCAGCATGTGCCAGTTGCCGACTTGGTCTGTTGCTGCCGGTGCCAGTCGCCGGTTTGGTCAATTGGTGCCGGACCCAGTTGCCGGCTGGGTGGTGGTGCTAGTGGCTAGCTTAATGTGTTGCTGCCCGTGCCAGCTACCCGCTTGGTCTGTTGCAGCACGTGCCAGTTGCCGGCTTGTTCTGTTGCTGCCGGGGCCAGTTGCCGGCTCGATCAATTGGTGCTGGAGCCAGTTGCCGGCTTGGTGGTGGTGCTAGTGGCTAACTTAATGTGTTGCTGCCGGTTCCAGTGACCAGCTTGGTATGTTGCAGCATGTGCCAGTTGCCGACTTGGTCTGTTGCTGCCGGTGCCAGTCGCCGGTTTGGTCAATTGGTGCCGGACCCAGTTGCCGGCTGGGTGGTGGTGCTAGTGGCTAGCTTAACGTATTGCTGCCCGTCCCAGCTCCTTGCTTGGTCTGCCGGCTTGGTCAATTGGTGCTGGAGCCAGTTGCCGGCTTGGTGGCGGTGCCAGTTGCCGGCTTGGTGTTGTGCTGCCGCTGCCAGTTGCCGGCTCGATCAATTGGTGCTGGAGCCAGTTGCCGGCTTGGTGGTGGTGCTAGTGGCTAACTTAATGTGTTGCTGCCCGTGCCAGCTACCCGCATGGTCTGTTGCAGCACATGCCAGTTGCCGGCTTGGTCTGCTGCTGCCGGGGCCAGTTGCCGGCTTGGTCAATTGGTGCCGGAGCCAGTTGCCGGATTGGTGGCGGTGCCGCCGGTGCCGATGCTAGTAGCTTAATGTGTTGCTGCCCGTGCCAGCTGCCGGCTTGGTCTGTTGCAGCACGTGCCAGTTGCCGGCTTGGTCTGTTGCTGCCGGGGCCAGTTGCCGGCTTGGTCAATTGGTGCCGGAGCCAGTTGCCGGATTGGTGGCGGTGCCGCCGGTGCCGATGCTAGTAGCTTAATGTGTTGCTGCCCGTGCCAGCTGCCGGCTTGGTCTGTTGCAGCACGTGCTAGTTGCCGGCTTGGTGTTGTCCTGCCGGGGCCAGTTGCCGGCTTGGTGTTGTGCTGCCGGTGCCTGTTGCCGGCTCGATCAATTGGTGCCGGAGCCAGTTGCCGGCTTGGTGACGGTGCTGCCGGTTCCAGTGACCAGCTTGGTATGTTGCAGCATGTGCCAGTTGCCGACTTGGTCTGTTGCTGCCGGTGCCAGTCGCCGGTTTGGTCAATTGGTGCCGGACCCAGTTGCCGGCTGGGTGGTGGTGCTAGTGGCTAGCTTAATGTGTTGCTGCCCGTGCCAGCTACCCGCTTGGTCTGTTGCAGCACGTGCCAGTTGCCGGCTTGTTCTGTTGCTGCCGGGGCCAGTTGCCGGCTCGATCAATTGGTGCTGGAGCCAGTTGCCGGCTTGGTGGCGGTGCTGCCAGTACTGGTGCTAGTGGCTAGCTTAACGTATTGCTGCCCGTCCCAGCTCCTTGCTTGGTCTGCCGGCTTGGTCAATTGGTGCTGGAGCCAGTTGCCGGCTTGGTGGCGGTGCCAGTTGCCGGCTTGGTGTTGTGCTGCCGCTGCCAGTTGCCGGCTCGATCAATTGGTGCTGGAGCCAGTTGCCCGGCTTGGTGGTGGTGCTAGTGGCTAACTTAATGTGTTGCTGCCCGTGCCAGCTACCCGCATGGTCTGTTGCAGCACGTGCCAGTTGCCGGCTTGGTCTGTTGCTGCCGGGGCCAGTTGCCGGCTTGGTCAATTGGTGCCGGAGCCAGTTGCCGGCTTGGTGGTGGTGCTAGTAGCTAGCTTAATGTGTTGCTGCCCGTCCCAGCTCCTGGCTTGGTCTGCCGGCTTGGTCAATTGGTGCTGGAGCCAGTTGCCGGCTTGGTGTTGTGCTGCCGCTGCCAGTTGCCGGCTCGATCAATTGGTGCTGGAGCCAGTTGCCGGCTTGGTGGTGGTGCTAGTGGCTAACTTAATGTGTTGCTGCCCGTGCCAGCTACCCGCATGGTCTGTTGCAGCACGTGCCAGTTGCCGGCTTGGTCTGTTGCTGCCGGGGCCAGTTGCCGGCTTGGTGGTGGTGCTAGTGGCTAACTTAATGTGTTGCTGTCCGTGCCAGCTACCCGCATGGTCTGTTGCAGCACGTGCCAGTTGCCGGCTTGGTCTGTTGCTGCCGGGGCCAGTTGCCGGCTTGGTCAATTGGTGTCGGAGGCAGTTGCCGGCTTGGTGGTGGTGCTAGTAGCTAGCTTAATGTGTTGCTGCCCGTCCCAGCTCCTGGCTTGGTCTGCCGGCTTGGTCAATTGGTGCTGGAGCCAGTTGCTGGCTTGGTGTTGTGCTGCCGCTGCCAGTTGCCGGCTTGGTCTGTTGCTGCCGGGGCCAGTTGCCGGCTCGATCAATTGGTGCTGGAGCCAGTTGCCGGCTTGGTGGTGGTGCTAGTGGCTAACTTAATGTGTTGCTGCCCGTGCCAGCTACCCGCATGGTCTGTTGCAGCACGTGCCAGTTGCCGGCTTGGTCTGTTGCTGCCGGGGCCAGTTGCCGGCTTGGTCAATTGGTGCCGGAGCCAGTTGCCGGATTGGTGGCGGTGCCGCCGGTGCCGATGCTAGTAGCTTAACGTGTTGCTGCCCGTGCCAGCTGCCGGCTTGGTCTGTTGCAGCACGTGCTAGTTGCCGGCTTGGTGTTGTCCTGCCGGGGCCAGTTGCCGGCTTGGTCAATTGGTGCTGGAGCCAGTTGCCGGCTTGGTGGTGGTGCTAGTAGCTAGCTTAATGTGTTGCTGCCCGTCCCAGCTCCTGGCTTGGTCTGCCGGATTGGTCAATTGGTGCTGGAGCCAGTTGCCGGCTTGGTGTTGTGCTGCCGCTGCCAGTTGCCGGCTCGATCAATTGGTGCTGGAGCCAGTTGCCGGCTTGGTGGTGGTGCTAGTGGCTAACTTAATGTGTTGCTGCCCGTGCCAGCTACCCGCATGGTCTGTTGCAGCACGTGCCAGTTGCCGGCTTGGTCTGTTGCTGCCGGGGCCAGTTGCCGGCTTGGTGGTGGTGCTAGTGGCTAACTTAATGTGTTGCTGCCCGTGCCAGCTACCCGCATGGTCTGTTGCAGCACGTGCCAGTTGCCGGCTTGGTCTGTTGCTGCCGGGGCCAGTTGCCGGCTTGGTCAATTGGTGCTGGAGCCAGTTGCCGGCTTGGTGGTGGTGCTAGTAGCTAGCTTAATGTGTTGCTGCCCGTCCCAGCTCCTGGCTTGGTCTGCCGGCTTGGTCAATTGGTGCTGGAGCCAGTTGCTGGCTTGGTGTTGTGCTGCCGCTGCCAGTTGCCGGCTCGATCAATTGGTGCTGGAGCCAGTTGCCGGCTTGGTGGTGGTGCTAGTGGCTAACTTAATGTGTTGCTGCCCGTGCCAGCTACCCGCATGGTCTGTTGCAGCACGTGCCAGTTGCCGGCTTGGTCTGTTGCTGCCGGGGCCAGTTGCCGGCTTGGTCAATTGGTGCCGGAGCCAGTTGCCGGATTGGTGGCGGTGCCGCCGGTGCCGATGCTAGTAGCTTAATGTGTTGCTGCCCGTGCCAGCTGCCGGCTTGGTCTGTTGCAGCACGTGCTAGTTGCCGGCTTGGTGTTGTCCTGCCGGGGCCAGTTGCCGGCTTGGTCAATTGGTGCCGGAGCCAGTTGCCGGCTTGGTGACGGTGCTGCCGGTTCCAGTGACCAGCTTGGTATGTTGCAGCATGTGCCAGTTGCCGACTTGGTCTGTTGCTGCCGGTGCCAGTCGCCGGTTTGGTCAATTGGTGCCGGACTCAGTTGCCGGCTGGGTGGTGGTGCTAGTGGCTAGCTTAATGTGTTGCTGCCCGTGCCAGCTACCCGCTTGGTCTGTTGCAGCACGTGCCAGTTGCCGGCTTGTTCTGTTGCTGCCGGGGCCAGTTGCCGGCTCGATCAATTGGTGCTGGAGCCAGTTGCCGGCTTGGTGGTGGTGCTAGTAGCTAGCTTAATGTGTTGCTGCCCGTCCCAGCTCCTGGCTTGGTCTGCCGGATTGGTCAATTGGTGCTGGAGCCAGTTGCCAGCTTGGTGTTGTGCTGCCGCTGCCAGTTGCCGGCTCGATCAATTGGTGCTGGAGCCAGTTGCCGGCTTGGTGGTGGTGCTAGTGGCTAACTTAATGTGTTGCTGCCCGTGCCAGCTACCCGCATGGTCTGTTGCAGCACGTGCCAGTTGCCGGCTTGGTCTGTTGCTGCCGGGGCCAGTTGCCGGCTTGGTGGTGGTGCTAGTGGCTAACTTAATGTGTTGCTGCCCGTGCCAGCTACCCGCATGGTCTGTTGCAGCACGTGCCAGTTGCCGGCTTGGTCTGTTGCTGCCGGGGCCAGTTGCCGGCTTGGTCAATTGGTGCTGGAGCCAGTTGCCGGCTTGGTGGTGGTGCTAGTAGCTAGCTTAATGTGTTGCTGCCCGTCCCAGCTCCTGGCTTGGTCTGCCGGATTGGTCAATTGGTGCTGGAGCCAGTTGCCGGCTTGGTGTTGTGCTGCCGCTGCCAGTTGCCGGCTCGATCAATTGGTGCTGGAGCCAGTTGCCGGCTTGGTGGTGGTGCTAGTGGCTAACTTAACGTGTTGCTGCCCGTGCCAGCTACCCGCATGGTCTGTTGCAGCACGTGCCAGTTGCCGGCTTGGTGTTGTGCTGCCGGTGCCTGTTGCCGGCTCGATCAATTGGTGCTGGAGCCAGTTGCCGGCTTGGTGTTGTGCTGCCGATGCCTGTTGCCGGCTCGATCAATTGGTGCCGGAGCCAGTTGCCGGCTTGGTGACGGTGCTGCCGGTTCCAGTGACCAGCTTGGTATGTTGCAGCATGTGCCAGTTGCCGACTTGGTCTGTTGCTGCCGGTGCCAGTCGCCGGTTTGGTCAATTGGTGCCGGACCCAGTTGCCGGCTGGGTGGTGGTGCTAGTGGCTAGCTTAATGTGTTGCTGCCCGTGCCAGCTACCCGCTTGGTCTGTTGCAGCACGTGCCAGTTGCCGGCTTGTTCTGTTGCTGCCGGGGCCAGTTGCCGGCTCGATCGATTGGTGCTGGAGGCAGTTGCCGGCTTGGTGGCGGTGCTGCCAGTACTGGTGCTAGTGGCTAGCTTAACGTATTGCTGCCCGTCCCAGCTCCTTGCTTGGTCTGCCGGCTTGGTCAATTGGTGCTGGAGCCAGTTGCCGGCTTGGTGGCGGTGCCAGTTGCCGGCTTGGTGTTGTGCTGCCGCTGCCAGTTGCCGGCTCGATCAATTGGTACTGGAGCCAGTTGCCGGCTTGGTGGTGGTGCTAGTGGCTAACTTAATGTGTTGCTGCCCGTGCCAGCTACCCGCATGGTCTGTTGCAGCACGTGCCAGTTGCCGACTTGGTCTGTTGCTGCCGGGGCCAGTTGCCGGCTTGGTCAATTGGTGCCGGAGCCAGTTGCCGGATTGGTGGCGGTGCCGCCGGTGCCGATGCTAGTAGCTTAATGTGTTGCTGCCCGTGCCAGCTGCCGGCTTGGTCTGTTGCAGCACGTGCTAGTTGCCGGCTTGGTGTTGTCCTGCCGGGGCCAGTTGCCGGCTTGGTCAATTGGTGCTGGAGCCAGTTGCCGGCTTGGTGTTGTGCTGCCGCTGCCAGTTGCCGGCTCGATCAATTGGTGCTGGAGCCAGTTGCCGGCTTGGTGGTGGTGCTAGTAGCTAGCTTAATGTGTTGCTGCCCGTCCCAGCTCCTGGCTTGGTCTGCCGGCTTGGTCAATTGGTGCTGGAGCCAGTTGCCGGCTTGGTGTTGTGCTGCCGCTGCCAGTTGCCGGCTCGATCAATTGGTGCTGGAGCCAGTTGCCGGCTTGGTGGTGGTGCTAGTGGCTAACTTAATGTGTTGCTGCCCGTGCCAGCTACCCGCATGGTCTGTTGCAGCACGTGCCAGTTGCCGGCTTGGTCTGTTGCTGCCGGGGCCAGTTGCCGGCTTGGTCAATTGGTGTCGGAGGCAGTTGCCGGATTGGTGGTGGTGCTAGTGGCTAACTTAATGTGTTGCTGTCCGTGCCAGCTACCCGCATGGTCTGTTGCAGCACGTGCCAGTTGCCGGCTTGGTCTGTTGCTGCCGGGGCCAGTTGCCGGCTTGGTCAATTGGTGTCGGAGGCAGTTGCCGGCTTGGTGGTGGTGCTAGTAGCTAGCTTAATGTGTTGCTGCCCGTCCCAGCTCCTGGCTTGGTCTGCCGGCTTGGTCAATTGGTGCTGGAGCCAGTTGCCGGCTTGGTGTTGTGCTGCCGCTGCCAGTTGCCGGCTCGATCAATTGGTGCTGGAGCCAGTTGCCGGCTTGGTGGTGGTGCTAGTGGCTAACTTAATGTGTTGCTGCCCGTGCCAGCTACCCGCATGGTCTGTTGCAGCACGTGCCAGTTGCCGGCTTGGTCTGTTGCTGCCGGGGCCAGTTGCCGGCTTGGTCAATTGGTGTCGGAGGCAGTTGCCGGATTGGTGGCGGTACCGCCGGTGCCGATGCTAGTAGCTTAATGTGTTGCTGCCCGTGCCAGCTGCCGGCTTGGTCTGTTGCAGCACGTGCTAGTTGCCGGCTTGGTGTTGTCCTGCCGGGGCCAGTTGCCGGCTTGGTCAATTGGTGCTGGAGCCAGTTGCCGGCTTGGTGGTGGTGCTAGTAGCTAGCTTGATGTGTTGCTGCCCGTCCCAGCTCCTGGCTTGGTCTGCCGGCTTGGTCAATTGGTGCTGGAGCCAGTTGCCGGCTTGGTGTTGTGCTGCCGCTGCCAGTTGCCGGCTCGATCAATTGGTGCTGGAGCCAGTTGCCGGCTTGGTGGTGGTGCTAGTGGCTAACTTAATGTGTTGCTGCCCGTGCCAGCTATCCGCATGGTCTGTTGCAGCACGTGCCAGTTGCCGGCTTGGTCTGTTGCTGCCGGGGCCAGTTGCCGGCTTGGTCAATTGGTGCCGGAGCCAGTTGCCGGATTGGTGGCGGTGCCGCCGGTGCCGATGCTAGTAGCTTAATGTGTTGCTGCCCGTGCCAGCTGCCGGCTTGGTCTGTTGCAGCACGTGCTAGTTGCCGGCTTGGTGTTGTCCTGCCGGGGCCAGTTGCCGGCTTGGTCAATTGGTGCTGGAGCCAGTTGCCGGCTTGGTGGTGGTGCTAGTGGCTAGCGTAATGTGTTGCTGCCCGTCCCAGCTCCTGGCTTGGTCTGCCGGCTTGGTCAATTGGTGCTGGAGCCAGTTGCCGGCTTGGTGGCGGTGCCAGTTGCTGGCTTGGTGTTGTGCTGCCGCTGCCAGTTGCCGGCTCGATCAATTGGGGCTGGAGCCAGTTGCCGGCTTGGTGGTGGTGCTAGTGGCTAGCTTAATGTGTTGCTGCCCGTGCCAGCTACCCGCATGGTCTGTTGCGGCACGTGCCAGTTGCCGGCTTGGTCTGTTGCTGCCGGGGCCAGTTGCCGGCTTGGTCAATTGGTGCCGGAGCCAGTTGCCGGCTTGGTGGCGGTGCCGCCGGTGCCGATGCTAGTAGCTTAATGTGTTGCTGCCCGTGCCAGCTGCCGGCTTGGTCTGTTGCAGCACGTGCTAGTTGCCGGCTTGGTGTTGTCCTGCCGGGGCCAGTTGCCGGCTTGGTCAATTGGTGCTGGAGCCAGTTGCCGGCTTGGTGGTGGTGCTAGTAGCTAGCTTAATGTGTTGCTGCCCGTCCCAGCTCCTGGCTTGGTCTGCCGGCTTGGTCAATTGGTGCTGGAGCCAGTTGCCGGCTTGGTGTTGTGCTGCCGCTGCCAGTTGCCGGCTCGATCAATTGGTGCTGGAGCCAGTTGCCGGCTTGGTGGTGGTGCTAGTGGCTAACTTAATGTGTTGCTGCCCGTGCCAGCTACCCGCATGGTCTGTTGCAGCACGTGCCAGTTGCCGGCTTGGTCTGTTGCTGCCGGGGCCAGTTGCCGGCTTGGTCAATTGGTGTCGGAGGCAGTTGCCGGATTGGTGGCGGTACCGCCGGTGCCGATGCTAGTAGCTTAATGTGTTGCTGCCCGTGCCAGCTGCCGGCTTGGTCTGTTGCAGCACGTGCTAGTTGCCGGCTTGGTGTTGTCCTGCCGGGGCCAGTTGCCGGCTTGGTCAATTGGTGCTGGAGCCAGTTGCCGGCTTGGTGGTGGTGCTAGTAGCTAGCTTAATGTGTTGCTGGCCGTCCCAGCTCCTGGCTTGGTCTGCCGGCTTGGTCAATTGGTGCTGGAGCCAGTTGCCGGCTTGGTGTTGTGCTGCCGCTGCCAGTTGCCGGCTCGATCAATTGGTGCTGGAGCCAGTTGCCGGCTTGGTGGTGGTGCTAGTGGCTAACTTAATGGGTTGCTGCCCGTGCCAGCTACCCGCATGGTCTGTTGCAGCACGTGCCAGTTGCCGGCTTGGTCTGTTGCTGCCGGGGCCAGTTGCCGGCTTGGTCAATTGGTGCCGGAGCCAGTTGCCGGATTGGTGGCGGTGCCGCCGGTGCCGATGCTAGTAGCTTAATGTGTTGCTGCCCGTGCCAGCTGCCGGCTTGGTCTGTTGCAGCACGTGCTAGTTGCCGGCTTGGTGTTGTCCTGCCGGGGCCAGTTGCCGGCTTGGTCAATTGGTGCTGGAGCCAGTTGCCGGCTTGGTGGTGGTGCTAGTAGCTAGCTTAATGTGTTGCTGCCCGTCCCAGCTCCTGGCTTGGTCTGCCGGCTTGGTCAATTGGTGCTGGAGTCAGTTGCCGGCTTGGTGTTGTGCTGCCGCTGCCAGTTGCCGGCTCGATCAATTGGTGCTGGAGCCAGTTGCCGGCTTGGTGGTGGTGCTAGTGGCTAACTTAATGTGTTGCTGCCCGTGCCAGCTACCCGCATGGTCTGTTGCAGCACGTGCCAGTTGCCGGCTTGGTCTGTTGCTGCCGGGGCCAGTTGCCGGCTTGGTCAATTGGTGCCGGAGCCAGTTGCCGGATTGGTGGCGGTGCCGCCGGTGCCGATGCTAGTAGCTTAATGTGTTGCTGCCCGTGCCAGCTGCCGGCTTGGTCTGTTGCAGCACGTGCTAGTTGCCGGCTTGGTGTTGTCCTGCCGGGGCCAGTTGCCGGCTTGGTCAATTGGTGCTGGAGCCAGTTGCCGGCTTGGTGGTGGTGCTAGTAGCTAGCTTAATGTGTTGCTGCCCGTCCCAGCTCCTGGCTTGGTCTGCCGGCTTGGTCAATTGGTGCTGGAGCCAGTTGCCGGCTTGGTGTTGTGCTGCCGCTGCCAGTTGCCGGCTCGATCAATTGGCGCTGGAGCCAGTTGCCGGCTTGGTGGTGGTGCTAGTGGCTAACTTAATGTGTTGCTGCCCGTGCCAGCTATCCGCATGGTCTGTTGCAGCACGTGCCAGTTGCCGGCTTGGTCTGTTGCTGCCGGGGCCAGCAGCCGGCTTGGTCAATTGGTGCCGGAGCCAGTTGCCGGATTGGTGGCGGTGCCGCCGGTGCCGATGCTAGTAGCTTAATGTGTTGCTGCCCGTGCCAGCTGCCGGCTTGGTCTGTTGCAGCACGTGCTAGTTGCCGGCTTGGTGTTGTCCGGCCGGGGCCAGTTGCCGGCTTGGTCAATTGGTGCTGGAGCCAGTTGCCGGATTGGTGGCGGTGCCGCCGGTGCCGATGCTAGTAGCTTAATGTGTTGCTGCCCGTGCCAGCTGCCGGCTTGGTCTGTTGCAGCACGTGCTAGTTGCCGGCTTGGTCTGTTGCAGCACGTGCTAGTTGCCGGCTTGGTGTTGTCCTGCCGGGGCCAGTTGCCGGCTTGGTCAATTGGTGCTGGAGCTAGTTGCCGGCTTGGTGGTGGTGCTAGTAGCTAGCTTAATGTGTTGCTGCCCGTCCCAGCTCCTTGCTTGGTCTGCCGGCTTGGTCAATTGGTGCTGGAGCCAGTTGCCGGCTTGGTGGCGGTGCCAGTTGCTGGCTTGGTGTTGTGCTGCCGCTGCCAGTTGCCGGCTCGATCAATTGGTGCTGGAGCCAGTTGCCGGCTTGGTGGTGGTGCTAGTGGCTAGCTTAATGTGTTGCTGCCCGTCCCAGCTCCTGGCTTGGTCTGCCGGCTTGGTCAATTGGTGCTGGAGCCAGTTGCCGGCTTGGTGTTGTGCTGCCGCTGCCAGTTGCCGGCTCAATCAATTGGCGCTGGAGCCAGTTGCCGGCTTGGTGGTGGTGCTAGTGGCTAACTTAATGTGTTGCTGCCCGTGCCAGCTATCCGCATGGTCTGTTGCAGCACGTGCCAGTTGCCGGCTTGGTCTGTTGCTGCCGGGGCCAGCAGCCGGCTTGGTGTTGTCCTGCCGGGGCCAGTTGCCGGCTTGGTCAATTGGTGCTGGAGCCAGTTGCCGGCTTGGTGGTGGTGCTAGTAGCTAGCTTAATGTGTTGCTGCCCGTCCCAGCTCCTTGCTTGGTCTGCCGGCTTGGTCAATTGGTGCTGGAGCCAGTTGCCGGCTTGGTGTTGTGCTGCCGGTGCCTGTTGCCGGCTCAATAAATTGGTGCCGGAGCCAGTTGCCGGCTTGGTGACGGTGCTGCCGGTTCCAGTGACCAGCTTGGTATGTTGCAGCATGTGCCAGTTGCCGACTTGGTCTGTTGCTGCCGGTGCCAGTCGCCGGTTTGGTCAATTGGTGCCGGACCCAGTTGCCGGCTGGGTGGTGGTGCTAGTGGCTAGCTTAATGTGTTGCTGCCCGTGCCAGCTACCCGCTTGGTCTGTTGCAGCACGTGCCAGTTGCCGGCTTGTTCTGTTGCTGCCGGGGCCAGTTGCCGGCTCGATCGATTGGTGCTGGAGGCAGTTGCCGGCTTGGTGGCGGTGCTGCCAGTACTGGTGCTAGTGGCTAGCTTAACGTATTGCTGCCCGTCCCAGCTCCTTGCTTGGTCTGCCGGCTTGGTCAATTGGTGCTGGAGCCAGTTGCCGGCTTGGTGGCGGTGCCAGTTGCCGGCTTGGTCTGTTGCTGCCGGTGCCAGTCGCCGGTTTGGTCAATTGGTGCCGGACCCAGTTGCCGGCTGGGTGGTGGTGCTAGTGGCTAGCTTAATGTGTTGCTGCCCGTGCCAGCTACCCGCTTGGTCTGTTGCAGCACGTGCCAGTTGCCGGCTTGTTCTGTTGCTGCCGGGGCCAGTTGCCGGCTCGATCGATTGGTGCTGGAGGCAGTTGCCGGCTTGGTGGCGGTGCTGCCAGTACTGGTGCTAGTGGCTAGCTTAACGTATTGCTGCCCGTCCCAGCTCCTTGCTTGGTCTGCCGGCTTGGTCAATTGGTGCTGGAGCCAGTTGCCGGCTTGGTGGCGGTGCCAGTTGCCGGCTTGGTGTTGTGCTGCCGCTGCCAGTTGCCGGCTCGATCAATTGGTACTGGAGCCAGTTGCCGGCTTGGTGGTGGTGCTAGTGGCTAACTTAATGTGTTGCAGCCCGTGCCAGCTACCCGCATGGTCTGTTGCAGCACGTGCCAGTTGCCGGCTTGGTCTGTTGCTGCCGGGGCCAGTTGCCGGCTTGGTCAATTGGTGCCGGAGCCAGTTGCCGGATTGGTGGCGGTGCCGCCGGTGCCGATGCTAGTAGCTTAATGTGTTGCTGCCCGTGCCAGCTGCCGGCTTGGTCTGTTGCAGCACGTGCTAGTTGCCGGCTTGGTGTTGTCCTGCCGGGGCCAGTTGCCGGCTTGGTCAATTGGTGCTGGAGCCAGTTGCCGGGTTGGTGATGGTGCTAGTAGCTAGCTTAATGTGTTGCTGCCCGTCCCAGCTCCTGGCTTGGTCTGCCGGCTCGATCAATTGGTGCTGGAGCCAGTTGCCGGCTTGGTGGCGGTGCTGCCAGTGCTAGTGCTAGTGGCTAACTTAATGTGTTGCTGCCCGTGCCAGCTACCCGCATGGTCTGTTGCAGCACGTGCCAGTTGCCGGCTTGGTCTGTTGCTGCTGGGGCCAGTTGCCGGCTTGGTCAATTGGTGTCGGAGCCAGTTGCCGGATTGGTGGCGGTACCGCCGGTGCCGATGCTAGTAGCTTAATGTGTTGCTGCCCGTGCCAGCTGCCGGCTTGGTCTGTTGCAGCACGTGCTAGTTGCCGGCTTGGTGTTGTCCTGCCGGGGCCAGTTGCCGGCTTGGTCAATTGGTGCTGGAGCCAGTTGCCGGCTTGGTGGTGGTGCTAGTAGCTAGCTTAATGTGTTGCTGGCCGTCCCAGCTCCTGGCTTGGTCTGCCGGCTTGGTCAATTGGTGCCGGAGCCAGTTGCCGGCTTGGTGGCGGTGCCAGTTGCTGGCTTGGTGTTGTGCTGCCGCTGCCAGTTGCCGGCTCGATCAATTGGCGCTGGAGCCAGTTGCCGGCTTGGTGGTGGTGCTAGTGGCTAGCTTAATGTGTTGCTGCCCGTGCCAGCTACCCGCATGGTCTGTTGCGGCACGTGGCAGTTGCCGGCTTGGTCTGTTGCTGCCAGGGCCAGTTGCCGGCTTGGTCAATTGGTGCCGGAGCCAGTTGCCGGATTGGTGGCGGTGCCGCCGGTGCCGACGCTAGTAACTTAATGGGTTGGTGCCCGTGCCAGCTGCCGGCTCGATCAATTGGTGCTGGAGCCAGTTGCCGGCTTGGTGGTGGTGCTAGTGGCTAGCTTAATGTGTTGCTGCCCGTGCCAGCTACCCGCATGGTCTGTTGCGGCACGTGCCAGGTGCCGGCTTGGTCTGTTGCTACCGGGGCCAGTTGCCGGCTTGGTCAATTGGTGCCGGAGCCAGTTGCCGGATTGGTGGCGGTGCCGCCGGTGCCGACGCTAGTAACTTAATGGGTTGGTGCCCGTGCCAGCTGCCGGCTTGGTCTGTTGCAGCACGTGCTAGTTGCCGGCTTGGTGTTGTCCTGCCGGGGCCAGTTGCCGGCTTGGTCAATTGGTGCTGGAGCCAGTTGCCGGCTTGGTGGTGGTGCTAGTGGCTAGCTTAATGTGTTGCTGCCCGTGCCAGCTACCCGCATGGTCTGTTGCAGCACGTGCCAGTTGCCTGCTTGGTCTGTTGCTGCCGGGGCCAGTTGCCGGCTTGGTCAATTGGTGCCGGAGCCAGTTGCCGGCTTGGTGGCGGTGCTGCCGGTGCCGGTGCTAGTGGCTAGGTTAATGTATTGCTGCCCGTCCCAGCTCCTGGCTTGGTCTGCCGGCTTGGTCAATTGGTGCTGGAGCCAGTTGCCGGCTTGGTGGCGGTGCCAGTTGCCGGCTTGGTGTTGTGCTGCCGCTGCCAGTTGCTGGCTCGATCAATTGGTGCCGGACTCAGTTGCCGGCTTGGTGGTGGTGCTAGTGGCTAACTTAATGTGTTGCTGCCCGTGCCAGCTACCCGCATGGTCTGTTGCAGCACGTGCCAGTTGCCGACTTGGTCTGTTGCTGCCGGGGCCAGTTGCCGGCTTGGTCAATTGGTGCCGGAGCCAGTTGCCAGATTGGTGGCGGTGCCGCCGGTGCCGATGCTAGTAGCTTAATGTGTTGCTGCCCGTGCCAGCTGCCGGCTTGGTCTGTTGCAGCACGTGCTAGTTGCCGGCTTCGTGTTGTCCTGCCGGGGCCAGTTGCCGGCTTGGTCAATTGGTGCTGGAGCCAGTTGCCGGCTTGGTGGTGGTGCTAGTAGCTAGCTTAATGTGTTGCTGCCCGTCCCAGCTCCTTGCTTGGTCTGCCGGCTTGGTCAATTGGTGCTGGAGCCAGTTGCCGGCTTGGTGTTGTGCTGCCGGTGCCTGTTGCCGGCTCGATCAATTGGTGCCGGAGCCAGTTGCCGGCTTGGTGACGGTGCTGCCGGTTCCAGTGACCAGCTTGGTATGTTGCAGCATGTGCCAGTTGCCGACTTGGTCTGTTGCTGCCGGTGCCAGTCGCCGGTTTGGTCAATTGGTGCCGGACCCAGTTGCCGGCTGGGTGGTGGTGCTAGTGGCTAGCTTAATGTGTTGCTGCCCGTGTCAGCTACCCGCTTGGTCTGTTGCAGCACGTGCCAGTTGCCGGCTTGGTCTGTTGCTGCCGGGGCCAGTTGCCGGCTTGGTCAATTGGTGCCGGAGCCAGTTGCCGGATTGGTGGCGGTGCCGCCGGTGCCGATGCTAGTAGCTTAATGTGTTGCTGCCCGTGCCAGCTGCCGGCTTGGTCTGTTGCAGCACGTGCTAGTTGCCGGCTTGGTGTTGTGCTGCCGGGGCCAGTTGCCGGCTTGGTCAATTGGTGCTGGAGCCAGTTGCCGGGTTGGTGATGGTGCTAGTAGCTAGCTTAATGTGTTGCTGCCCGTCCCAGCTCCTGGCTTGGTCTGCCGGCTCGATCAATTGGTGCTGGAGCCAGTTGCCGGCTTGGTGGCGGTGCTGCCAGTGCTAGTGCTAGTGGCTAACTTAATGTGTTGCTGCCCGTGCCAGCTACCCGCATGGTCTGTTGCAGCACGTGCCAGTTGCCGGCTTGGTCTGTTGCTGCCGGGGCCAGTTGCCGGCTTGGTCAATTGGTGTCGGAGCCAGTTGCCGGATTGGTGGCGGTACCGCCGGTGCCGATGCTAGTAGCTTAATGTGTTGGTGCCCGTGCCAGCTGCCGGCTTGGTCTGTTGCAGCACGTGCTAGTTGCCGGCTTGGTGTTGTGCTGCCGGGGCCAGTTGCCGGCTTGGTCAATTGGTGCTGGAGCCAGTTGCCGGCTTGGTGGTGGTGCTAGTAGCTAGCTTAATGTGTTGCTGGCCGTCCCAGCTCCTGGCTTGGTCTGCCGGCTTGGTCAATTGGTGCCGGAGCCAGTTGCCGGCTTGGTGGCGGTGCCAGTTGCTGGCTTGGTGTTGTGCTGCCGCTGCCAGTTGCCGGCTCGATCAATTGGCGCTGGAGCCAGTTGCCGGCTTGGTGGTGGTGCTAGTGGCTAGCTTAATGTGTTGCTGCCCGTGCCAGCTACCCGCATGGTCTGTTGCGGCACGTGGCAGTTGCCGGCTTGGTCTGTTGCTGCCGGGGCCAGTTGCCGGCTTGGTCAATTGGTGCCGGAGCCAGTTGCCGGATTGGTGGCGGTGCCGCCGGTGCCGACGCTAGTAACTTAATGGGTTGGTGCCCGTGCCAGCTGCCGGCTCGATCAATTGGTGCTGGAGCCAGTTGCCGGCTTGGTGGTGGTGCTAGTGGCTAGCTTAATGTGTTGCTGCCCGTGCCAGCTACCCGCATGGTCTGTTGCGGCACGTGCCAGGTGCCGGCTTGGTCTGTTGCTGCCGGGGCCAGTTGCCGGCTTGGTCAATTGGTGCCGGAGCCAGTTGCCGGATTGGTGGCGGTGCCGCCGGTGCCGACGCTAGTAACTTAATGGGTTGGTGCCCGTGCCAGCTGCCGGCTTGGTCTGTTGCAGCACGTGCTAGTTGCCGGCTTGGTGTTGTCCTGCCGGGGCCAGTTGCCGGCTTGGTCAATTGGTGCTGGAGCCAGTTGCCGGCTTGGTGGTGGTGCTAGTGGCTAGCTTAATGTGTTGCTGCCCGTGCCAGCTACCCGCATGGTCTGTTGCAGCACGTGCCAGTTGCCGGCTTGGTCTGTTGCTGCCGGGGCCAGTTGCCGGCTTGGTCAATTGGTGCCGGAGCCAGTTGCCGGCTTGGTGGCGGTGCTGCCGGTGCCGGTTCTAGTGGCTAGGTTAATGTATTGCTGCCCGTCCCAGCTCCTGGCTTGGTCTGCCGGCTTGGTCAATTGGTGCTGGAGCCAGTTGCCGGCTTGGTGGCGGTGCCAGTTGCCGGCTTGGTGTTGTGCTGCCGCTGCCAGTTGCTGGCTCGATCAATTGGTGCTGGAGCCAGTTGCCGGCTTGGTGGTGGTGCTAGTGGCTAACTTAATGTGTTGCTGCCCGTGCCAGCTACCCGCATGGTCTGTTGCAGCACGTGCCAGTTGCCGACTTGGTCTGTTGCTGCCGGGGCCAGTTGCCGGCTTGGTCAATTGGTGCCGGAGCCAGTTGCCGGATTGGTGGCGGTGCCGCCGGTGCCGATGCTAGTAGCTTAATGTGTTGCTGCCCGTGCCAGCTGCCGGCTTGGTCTGTTGCAGCACGTGCTAGTTGCCGGCTTCGTGTTGTCCTGCCGGGGCCAGTTGCCGGCTTGGTCAATTGGTGCTGGAGCCAGTTGCCGGCTTGGTGGTGGTGCTAGTAGCTAGCTTAATGTGTTGCTGCCCGTCCCAGCTCCTTGCTTGGTCTGCCGGCTTGGTCAATTGGTGCTGGAGCCAGTTGCCGGCTTGGTGGTGGTGCTAGTAGCTAGCTTAATGTGTTGTTGCCCGTCCCAGCTCCTTGCTTGGTCTGCCGGCTTGGTCAATTGGTGCTGGAGCCAGTTGCCGGCTTGGTGTTGTGCTGCCGGTGCCTGTTGCCGGCTCGATCAATTGGTGCCGGAGCCAGTTGCCGGCTTGGTGACGGTGCTGCCGGTTCCAGTGACCAGCTTGGTATGTTGCAGCATGTGCCAGTTGCCGACTTGGTCTGTTGCTGCCGGTGCCAGTCGCCGGTTTGGTCAATTGGTGCCGGACCCAGTTGCCGGCTGGGTGGTGGTGCTAGTGGCTAGCTTAATGTGTTGCTGCCCGTGCCAGCTACCCGCTTGGTCTGTTGCAGCACGTGCCAGTTGCCGGCTTGTTCTGTTGCTGCCGGGGCCAGTTGCCGGCTCGATCAATTGGTGCTGGAGCCAGTTGCCGGCATGGTGGCGGTGCTGCCAGTGCTGGTGCTAGTGGCTAGCTTAATGTATTGCTGCCCGTCCCAGCTCCTGGCTTGGTCTGCCGGCTTGGTCAATTGGTGCTGGAGCCAGTTGCCGGCTTGGTGGCGGTGCCAGTTGCCGGCTTGGTGTTGTGCTGCCGCTGCCAGTTGCTGGCTCGATCAATTGGTGCTGGAGCCAGTTGCCGGCTTGGTGGTGGTGCTAGTGGCTAACTTAATGTGTTGCTGCCCGTGCCAGCTACCCGCATGGTCTGTTGCAGCACGTGCCAGTTGCCGACTTGGTCTGTTGCTGCCGGGGCCAGTTGCCGGCTTGGTCAATTGGTGCCGGAGCCAGTTGCCGGATTGGTGGCGGTGCCGCCGGTGCCGATGCTAGTAGCTTAATGTGTTGGTGCCCGTGCCAGCTGCCGGCTTGGTCTGTTGCAGCACGTGCCAGTTGCCGGCTTGGTCTGTTGCTGCCGGGGCCAGTTGCCGGCTTGGTCAATTGGTGCCGGAGCCAGTTGCCGGATTGGTGGCGGTGCCGCCGGTGCCGATGCTAGTAGCTTAATGTGTTGGTGCCCGTGCCAGCCGCCGGCTTGGTCTGTTGCAGCACGTGCTAGTTGCCGGCTTGGTGTTGTGCTGCCGGGGCCAGTTGCCGGCTTGGTCAATTGGTGCTGGAGCCAGTTGCCGGCTTGGTGGTGGTGCTTGTAGCTAGCTTAATGTGTTGCTGGCCGTCCCAGCTCCTTGCTTGATCTGCCGGCTTGGTCAATTGGTGCTGGAGCCAGTTGCCGGCTTGGTGTTGTGCTGCCGCTGCCAGTTGCCGGCTCGATCAATTGGTGCTGGAGCCAGTTGCCGGCTTGGTGGCGGTGCTGCCAGTGCTAGTGCTAGTGGCTAGCTTAATGTGTTGCTGCCCGTGCCAGCTACCCGCATGGTCTGTTGCAGCACGTGCCAGTTGCCGGCTTGGTCTGTTGCTGCCGGGGCCAGTTGCCGGCTTGGTCAATTGGTGCCGGAGCCAGTTGCCGGCTTGGTGACGGTGCTGCCGGTTCCAGTGGCCAGCTTGGTATGTTGCAGCATGTGCCAGTTGCCGACTTGGTCTGTTGCTGCCGGTGCCAGTCGCCGGTTTGGTCAATTGGTGCCGGACCCAGTTGCCGGCTTGATGGTGGTGCTAGTGGCTAGCTTAATGTGTTGGTGCCCGGGCCAGCTGCCGGCTTGGTCTGTTGCAGCACGTGCTAGTTGCCGGCTTGGTGTTGTGCTGCCGGGGCCAGTTGCCGGCTTGGTCAATTGGTGCTGGAGCCAGTTGCCGGATTGGTGGCGGTGCCGCCGGTGCCGATGCTAGTAGCTTAATGTGTTGGTGCCCGTGCCAGCTGCCGGCTTGGTCTGTTGCAGCACGTGCCAGTTGCCGGCTTTGTCTGTTGCTGCCGGGGCCAGTTGCCGGCTTGGTCAATTGGTGCCGGAGCCAGTTGCCGGATTGGTGGCGGTGCCGCCGGTGCCGATGCTAGTAGCTTAATGTGTTGGTGCCCGTGCCAGCTGCCGGCTTGGTCTGTTGCAGCACGTGCTAGTTGCCGGCTTGGTGTTGTGCTGCCGGGGCCAGTTGCCGGCTTGGTCAATTGGTGCTGGAGCCAGTTGCCGGCTTGGTGGTGTGCTGCCGCTGCCAGTTGCCGGCTCGATCAATTGGTGCTGGAGCCAGTTGCCGGCTTGGTGGTGGTGCTAGTGGCTAGCTTAATGTGTTGCTGCCCGTCCCAGCTCCTTGCTTGATCTGCCGGCTTGGTCAATTGGTGCTGGAGCCAGTTGCCGGCTTGGTGTTGTGCTGCCGGTGCCTGTTGCCGGCTCGATCAATTGGTGCCGGAGCCAGTTGCCGGCTTGGTGACGGTGCTGCCGGTTCCAGTGACCAGCTTGGTATGTTGCCGCATGTGCCAGTTGCCGACTTGGTCTGTTGCTGCCGGTGCCAGTCGCCGGTTTGGTCAATTGGTGCCGGACCCAGTTGCCGGCTGGGTGGTGGTGCTAGTGGCTAGCTTAACGTATTGCTGCCCGTCCCAGCTCCTGGCTTGGTCTGCCGGCTTGGTCAATTGGTGCTGGAGCCAGTTGCCGGCTTGGTGGCGGTGCCAGTTGCCGGCTTGGTGTTGTGCTGCCGCTGCCAGTTGCCGGCTCGATCAATTGGTACTGGAGCCAGTTGCCGGCTTGGTGGTGGTGCTAGTGGCTAACTTAATGTGTTGCTGCCCGTGCCAGCTACCCGCTTGGTCTGTTGCAGCACGTGCCAGTTGCCGGCTTGGTCTGTTGCTGCCGGTGCCAGTTGCCGGCTTGGTCAATTGGTGCTGGAGCCAGTTGCCGGCTTGGTGGCGGTGGTGCCAGTACTGGTGCTAGTGGCTAGCTTAACGTATTGCTGCCCGTCCCAGCTCCTGGCTTGGTCTGCCGGCTTGGTCAATTGGTGCTGGAGCCAGTTGCCGGCTTGGTGGCGGTGCCAGTTGCCGGCTTGGTGTTGTGCTGCCGCTGCCAGTTGCCGGCTCGATCAATTGGTGCCGAACCCAGTTGCCGGCTTGGTGGTGGTGCTAGTGGCTAGCTTAATGTGTTGCTGCCCGTGCCAGCATCCCGCTTGGTCTGTTGCAGCACGTGCCAGTTGCCGGCTTTGTCTGTTGCTGCCGGGGCCAGTTGCCGGCTTGGTCAATTGGTGCCGGAGCCAGTTGCCGGATTGGTGGCGGTGCCGCCGGTGCCGATGCTAGTAGCTTAATGTGTTGGTGCCCGTGCCAGCTGCCGGCTTGGTCTGTTGCAGCACGTGCTAGTTGCCGGCTTGGTGTTGTGCTGCCGGGGCCAGTTGCCGGCTTGGTCAATTGGTGCTGGAGCCAGTTGCCGGCTTGGTGGTGTGCTGCCGCTGCCAGTTGCCGGCTCGATCAATTGGTGCTGGAGCCAGTTGCCGGCTTGGTGGTGGTGCTAGTGGCTAGCTTAATGTGTTGCTGCCCGTCCCAGCTCCTTGCTTGGTCTGCCGGCTTGGTCAATTGGTGCTGGAGCCAGTTGCCGGCTTGGTGTTGTGCTGCCGGTGCCTGTTGCCGGCTCGATCAATTGGTGCCGGAGCCAGTTGCCGGCTTGGTGACGGTGCTGCCGGTTCCAGTGACCAGCTTGGTATGTTGCCGCATGTGCCAGTTGCCGACTTGGTCTGTTGCTGCCGGTGCCAGTCGCCGGTTTGGTCAATTGGTGCCGGACCCAGTTGCCGGCTGGGTGGTGGTGCTAGTGGCTAGCTTAACGTATTGCTGCCCGTCCCAGCTCCTGGCTTGGTCTGCCGGCTTGGTCAATTGGTGCTGGAGCCAGTTGCCGGCTTGGTGGCGGTGCCAGTTGCCGGCTTGGTGTTGTGCTGCCGCTGCCAGTTGCCGGCTCGATCAATTGGTACTGGAGCCAGTTGCCGGCTTGGTGGTGGTGCTAGTGGCTAACTTAATGTGTTGCTGCCCGTGCCAGCTACCCGCTTGGTCTGTTGCAGCACGTGCCAGTTGCCGGCTTGGTCTGTTGCTGCCGGTGCCAGTTGCCGGCTTGGTCAATTGGTGCTGGAGCCAGTTGCCGGCTTGGTGGCGGTGGTGCCAGTACTGGTGCTAGTGGCTAGCTTAACGTATTGCTGCCCGTCCCAGCTCCTGGCTTGGTCTGCCGGCTTGGTCAATTGGTGCTGGAGCCAGTTGCCGGCTTGGTGGCGGTGCCAGTTGCCGGCTTGGTGTTGTGCTGCCGCTGCCAGTTGCCGGCTCGATCAATTGGTGCCGAACCCAGTTGCCGGCTTGGTGGTGGTGCTAGTGGCTAGCTTAATGTGTTGCTGCCCGTGCCAGCATCCCGCTTGGTCTGTTGCAGCACGTGCCAGTTGCCGGCTTGGTCTGTTGCTGCCGGTGCCAGTTGCCGGCTTGGTCAATTGGTGCTGGAGCCAGTTGCCGGCTTGGTGGCGGTGGTGCCAGTACTGGTGCTAGTGGCTAGCTTAACGTATTGCTGCCCGTCCCAGCTCCTGGCTTGGTCTGCCGGCTTGGTCAATTGGTGCTGGAGCCAGTTGCCGGCTTGGTGGCGGTGCCAGTTGCCGGCTTGGTGTTGTGCTGCCGCTGCCAGTTGCCGGCTCGATCAATTGGTGCCGAACCCAGTTGCCGGCTTGGTGGTGGTGCTAGTGGCTAGCTTAATGTGTTGCTGCCCGTGCCAGCTACCCGCTTGGTCTGTTGCAGCACGTGCCAGTTGCCGGCTTGGTCTGTTGCTGCCGGTGCCAGTTGCCGGCTTGGTCAATTGGTGCCGGAGCCAGTTGCCGGATTGGTGGCGGTGCCGCCGGTGCCGACGCTAGTAACTTAATGGGTTGGTGCCCGTGCCAGCTGCCGGCTCGATCAATTGGTGCTGGAGCCAGTTGCCGGCTTGGTGGTGGTGCTAGTGGCTAGCTTAATGTGTTGCTGCCCGTGCCAGCTACCCGCATGGTCTGTTGCGGCACGTGCCAGGTGCCGGCTTGGTCTGTTGCTGCCGGGGCCAGTTGCCGGCTTGGTCAATTGGTGCCGGAGCCAGTTGCCGGATTGGTGGCGGTGCCGCCGGTGCCGACGCTAGTAACTTAATGGGTTGGTGCCCGTGCCAGCTGCCGGCTTGGTCTGTTGCAGCACGTGCTAGTTGCCGGCTTGGTGTTGTCCTGCCGGGGCCAGTTGCCGGCTTGGTCAATTGGTGCTGGAGCCAGTTGCCGGCTTGGTGGTGGTGCTAGTGGCTAGCTTAATGTGTTGCTGCCCGTGCCAGCTACCCGCATGGTCTGTTGCAGCACGTGCCAGTTGCCGGCTTGGTCTGTTGCTGCCGGGGCCAGTTGCCGGCTTGGTCAATTGGTGCCGGAGCCAGTTGCCGGCTTGGTGGCGGTGCTGCCGGTGCCGGTGCTAGTGGCTAGGTTAATGTATTGCTGCCCGTCCCAGCTCCTGGCTTGGTCTGCCGGCTTGGTCAATTGGTGCTGGAGCCAGTTGCCGGCTTGGTGGCGGTGCCAGTTGCCGGCTTGGTGTTGTGCTGCCGCTGCCAGTTGCTGGCTCGATCAATTGGTGCTGGAGCCAGTTGCCGGCTTGGTGGTGGTGCTAGTGGCTAACTTAATGTGTTGCTGCCCGTGCCAGCTACCCGCATGGTCTGTTGCAGCACGTGCCAGTTGCCGACTAGGTCTGTTGCTGCCGGGGCCAGTTGCCGGCTTGGTCAATTGGTGCCGGAGCCAGTTGCCGGATTGGTGGCGGTGCCGCCGGTGCCGATGCTAGTAGCTTAATGTGTTGCTGCCCGTGCCAGCTGCCGGCTTGGTCTGTTGCAGCACGTGCTAGTTGCCGGCTTCGTGTTGTCCTGCCGGGGCCAGTTGCCGGCTTGGTCAATTGGTGCTGGAGCCAGTTGCCGGCTTGGTGGTGGTGCTAGTAGCTAGCTTAATGTGTTGCTGCCCGTCCCAGCTCCTTGCTTGGTCTGCCGGCTTGGTCAATTGGTGCTGGAGCCAGTTGCCGGCTTGGCGTTGTGCTGCCGGTGCCTGTTGCCGGCTCGATCAATTGGTGCCGGAGCCAGTTGCCGGCTTGGTGACGGTGCTGCCGGTTCCAGTGACCAGCTTGGTATGTTGCAGCATGTGCCAGTTGCCGACTTGGTCTGTTGCTGCCGGTGCCAGTCGCCGGTTTGGTCAATTGGTGCCGGACCCAGTTGCCGGCTGGGTGGTGGTGCTAGTGGCTAGCTTAATGTGTTGCTGCCCGTGTCAGCTACCCGCTTGGTCTGTTGCAGCACGTGCCAGTTGCCGGCTTGGTCTGTTGCTGCCGGGGCCAGTTGCCGGCTTGGTCAATTGGTGCCGGAGCCAGTTGCCGGATTGGTGGCGGTGCCGCCGGTGCCGATGCTAGTAGCTTAATGTGTTGCTGCCCGTGCCAGCTGCCGGCTTGGTCTGTTGCAGCACGTGCTAGTTGCCGGCTTCGTGTTGTCCTGCCGGGGCCAGTTGCCGGCTTGGTCAATTGGTGCTGGAGCCAGTTGCCGGCTTGGTGGTGGTGCTAGTAGCTAGCTTAATGTGTTGCTGCCCGTCCCAGCTCCTTGCTTGGTCTGCCGGCTTGGTCAATTGGTGCTGGAGCCAGTTGCCGGCTTGGTGTTGTGCTGCCGGTGCCTGTTGCCGGCTCGATCAATTGGTGCCGGAGCCAGTTGCCGGCTTGGTGACGGTGCTGCCGGTTCCAGTGACCAGCTTGGTATGTTGCAGCATGTGCCAGTTGCCGACTTGGTCTGTTGCTGCCGGTGCCAGTCGCCGGTTTGGTCAATTGGTGCCGGACCCAGTTGCCGGCTGGGTGGTGGTGCTAGTGGCTAGCTTAATGTGTTGCTGCCCGTGCCAGCTACCCGCTTGGTCTGTTGCAGCACGTGCCAGTTGCCGGCTTGTTCTGTTGCTGCCGGGGCCAGTTGCCGGCTCGATCAATTGGTGCTGGAGCCAGTTGCCGGCATGGTGGCGGTGCTGCCAGTGCTGGTGCTAGTGGCTAGCTTAATGTATTGCTGCCCGTCCCAGCTCCTGGCTTGGTCTGCCGGCTTGGTCAATTGGTGCTGGAGCCAGTTGCCGGCTTGGTGGCGGTGCCAGTTGCCGGCTTGGTGTTGTGCTGCCGCTGCCAGTTGCCGGCTCGATCAATTGGTGCTGGAGCCAGTTGCCGGCTTGGTGGTGGTGCTAGTGGCTAGCTTAATGTGTTGCTGCCCGTGCCAGCTACCCGCATGGTCTGTTGCAGCACGTGCCAGTTGCCGGCTTGGTCTGTTGCTGCCGGGGCCAGTTGCCGGCTTGGTCAATTGGTGCCGGAGCCAGTTGCCGGATTGGTGGCGGTGCCGCCGGTGCCGATGCTAGTAGCTTAATGTGTTGGTGCCCGTGCCAGCTGCCGGCTTGGTCTGTTGCAGCACGTGCCAGTTGCCGGCTTGGTCTGTTGCTGCCGGGGCCAGTTGCCGGCTTGGTCAATTGGTGCCGGAGCCAGTTGCCGGATTGGTGGCGGTGCCGCCGGTGCCGATGCTAGTAGCTTAATGTGTTGGTGCCCGTGCCAGCCGCCGGCTTGGTCTGTTGCAGCACGTGCTAGTTGCCGGCTTGGTGTTGTGCTGCCGGGGCCAGTTGCCGGCTTGGTCAATTGGTGCTGGAGCCAGTTGCCGGCTTGGTGGTGGTGCTTGTAGCTAGCTTAATGTGTTGCTGGCCGTCCCAGCTCCTTGCTTGATCTGCCGGCTTGGTCAATTGGTGCTGGAGCCAGTTGCCGGCTTGGTGTTGTGCTGCCGCTGCCAGTTGCCGGCTCGATCAATTGGTGCTGGAGCCAGTTGCCGGCTTGGTGGCGGTGCTGCCAGTGCTAGTGCTAGTGGCTAGCTTAATGTGTTGCTGCCCGTGCCAGCTACCCGCATGGTCTGTTGCAGCACGTGCCAGTTGCCGGCTTGGTCTGTTGCTGCCGGGGCCAGTTGCCGGCTTGGTCAATTGGTGCCGGAGCCAGTTGCCGGCTTGGTGACGGTGCTGCCGGTTCCAGTGGCCAGCTTGGTATGTTGCAGCATGTGCCAGTTGCCGACTTGGTCTGTTGCTGCCGGTGCCAGTCGCCGGTTTGGTCAATTGGTGCCGGACCCAGTTGCCGGCTTGATGGTGGTGCTAGTGGCTAACTTAATGTGTTGCTGCCCGTGCCAGCTACCCGCATGGTCTATTGCAGCACGTGCCAGTTGCCGGCTTGGTCTGTTGCTGCCGGGGCCAGTTGCCGGCTTGGTCAATTGGTGCCGGAGCCAGTTGCCGGATTGGTGGCGGTGCCGCCGGTGCCGATGCTAGTAGCTTAATGTGTTGCTGCCCGTGCCAGCTACCCGCATGGTCTGTTGCAGCACGTGCCAGTTGCCGGCTTGGTCTGTTGCTGCCGGGGCCAGTTGCCGGCTTGGTCAATTGGTGCCGGAGCCAGTTGCCGGATTGGTGGCGGTGCCGCCGGTGCCGATGCTAGTAGCTTAATGTGTTGGTGCCCGTGCCAGCTGCCGGCTTGGTCTGTTGCAGCACGTGCTAGTTGCCGGCTTGGTGTTGTGCTGCCGGGGCCAGTTGCCGGCTTGGTCAATTGGTGCTGGAGCCAGTTGCCGGATTGGTGGCGGTGCCGCCGGTGCCGATGCTAGTAGCTTAATGTGTTGGTGCCCGTGCCAGCTGCCGGCTTGGTCTGTTGCAGCACGTGCCAGTTGCCGGCTTTGTCTGTTGCTGCCGGGGCCAGTTGCCGGCTTGGTCAATTGGTGCCGGAGCCAGTTGCCGGATTGGTGGCGGTGCCGCCGGTGCCGATGCTAGTAGCTTAATGTGTTGGTGCCCGTGCCAGCTGCCGGCTTGGTCTGTTGCAGCACGTGCTAGTTGCCGGCTTGGTGTTGTGCTGCCGGGGCCAGTTGCCGGCTTGGTCAATTGGTGCTGGAGCCAGTTGCCGGCTTGGTGGTGTGCTGCCGCTGCCAGTTGCCGGCTCGATCAATTGGTGCTGGAGCCAGTTGCCGGCTTGGTGGTGGTGCTAGTGGCTAGCTTAATGTGTTGCTGCCCGTCCCAGCTCCTTGCTTGGTCTGCCGGCTTGGTCAATTGGTGCTGGAGCCAGTTGCCGGCTTGGTGTTGTGCTGCCGGTGCCTGTTGCCGGCTCGATCAATTGGTGCCGGAGCCAGTTGCCGGCTTGGTGACGGTGCTGCCGGTTCCAGTGACCAGCTTGGTATGTTGCCGCATGTGCCAGTTGCCGACTTGGTCTGTTGCTGCCGGTGCCAGTCGCCGGTTTGGTCAATTGGTGCCGGACCCAGTTGCCGGCTTGGTGGCGGTGCAGCCAGTGCTGGCGCTAGTGGCTAGCTTAACGTATTGCTGCCCGTCCCAGCTCCTGGCTTGGTCTGCCGGCTTGGTCAATTGGTGCTGGAGCCAGTTGCCGGCTTGGTGGCGGTGCCAGTTGCCGGCTTGGTGTTGTGCTGCCGCTGCCAGTTGCCGGCTCGA
Source organism: Phytophthora x cambivora (assembly GCA_033557925.1). Taxonomy (NCBI): domain Eukaryota; phylum Oomycota; class Peronosporomycetes; order Peronosporales; family Peronosporaceae; genus Phytophthora; species Phytophthora x cambivora. The sequence goes on along the minus strand of JAUCEB010000001.1, from coordinate 11,155,312 downwards.
TCAATTGGTACTGGAGCCAGTTGCCGGCTTGGTGGTGGTGCTAGTGGCTAACTTAATGTGTTGCTGCCCGTGCCAGCTACCCGCTTGGTCTGTTGCAGCACGTGCCAGTTGCCGGCTTGGTCTGTTGCTGCCGGTGCCAGTTGCCGGCTTGGTCAATTGGTGCTGGAGCCAGTTGCCGGCTTGGTGGCGGTGGTGCCAGTACTGGTGCTAGTGGCTAGCTTAACGTATTGCTGCCCGTCCCAGCTCCTGGCTTGGTCTGCCGGCTTGGTCAATTGGTGCTGGAGCCAGTTGCCGGCTTGGTGGCGGTGCCAGTTGCCGGCTTGGTGTTGTGCTGCCGCTGCCAGTTGCCGGCTCGATCAATTGGTGCCGAACCCAGTTGCCGGCTTGGTGGTGGTGCTAGTGGCTAGCTTAATGTGTTGCTGCCCGTGCCAGCTACCCGCTTGGTCTGTTGCAGCACGTGCCAGTTGCCGGCTTGGTCTGTTGCTGCCGGTGCCAGTTGCCGGCTTGGTCAATTGGTGCTGGAGCCAGTTGCCGGCTTGGTGGCGGTGGTGCCAGTACTGGTGCTAGTGGCTAGCTTAACGTATTGCTGCCCGTCCCAGCTCCTGGCTTGGTCTGCCGGCTTGGTCAATTGGTGCTGGAGCCAGTTGCCGGCTTGGTGGCGGTGCCAGTTGCCGGCTTGGTGTTGTGCTGCCGCTGCCAGTTGCCGGCTCGATCAATTGGTGCCGAACCCAGTTGCCGGCTTGGTGGTGGTGCTAGTGGCTAGCTTAATGTGTTGCTGCCCGTGCCAGCATCCCGCTTGGTCTGTTGCAGCACGTGCCAGTTGCCGGCTTGGTCTGTTGCTGCCGGTGCCAGTTGCCGGCTTGGTCAATTGGTGCTGGAGCCAGTTGCCGGCTTGGTGGCGGTGCTGCCAGTGCTGGTGCTAGTGGCTAGCTTAATGTATTGCTGCCCGTCCCAGCTCCTGGCTTGGTCTGCCGGCTTGGTCAATTGGTGCTGGAGCCAGTTGCCGGCTTGGTGGCGGTGCCAGTTGCCGGCTTGGTGTTGTGCTGCCGCTGCCAGTTGCCGGCTCGATCAATTGGTGCTGGAGCCAGTTGCCGGCTTGGTGGCGGTGGTGCCAGTACTGGTGCTAGTGGCTAGCTTAACGTATTGCTGCCCGTCCCAGCTCCTGGCTTGGTCTGCCGGCTTGGTCAATTGGTGCTGGAGCCAGTTGCCGGCTTGGTGGCGGTGCCAGTTGCCGGCTTGGTGTTGTGCTGCCGCTGCCAGTTGCCGGCTCGATCAATTGGTACTGGAGCCAGTTGCCGGCTTGGTGGTGGTGCTAGTGGCTAACTTAATGTGTTGCTGCCCGTGCCAGCTACCCGCTTGGTCTGTTGCAGCACGTGCCAGTTGCCGGCTTGGTCTGTTGCTGCCGGTGCCAGTTGCCGGCTTGGTCAATTGGTGCTGGAGCCAGTTGCCGGCTTGGTGGCGGTGGTGCCAGTACTGGTGCTAGTGGCTAGCTTAACGTATTGCTGCCCGTCCCAGCTCCTGGCTTGGTCTGCCGGCTTGGTCAATTGGTGCTGGAGCCAGTTGCCGGCTTGGTGGCGGTGCCAGTTGCCGGCTTGGTGTTGTGCTGCCGCTGCCAGTTGCCGGCTCGATCAATTGGTGCCGAACCCAGTTGCCGGCTTGGTGGTGGTGCTAGTGGCTAGCTTAATGTGTTGCTGCCCGTGCCAGCATCCCGCTTGGTCTGTTGCAGCACGTGCCAGTTGCCGGCTTGGTCTGTTGCTGCCGGTGCCAGTTGCCGGCTTGGTCAATTGGTGCTGGAGCCAGTTGCCGGCTTGGTGGCGGTGCTGCCAGTACTGGTGCTAGTGGCTAGCTTAACGTATTGCTGCCCGTCCCAGCTCCTGGCTTGGTCTGCCGGCTTGGTCAATTGGTGCTGGAGCCAGTTGCCGGCTTGGTGGCGGTGCCAGTTGCCGGCTTGGTGTTGTGCTGCCGCTGCCAGTTGCCGGCTCGATCAATTGGTGCCGAACCCAGTTGCCGGCTTGGTGGTGGTGCTAGTGGCTAGCTTAATGTGTTGCTGCCCGTGCCAGCTACCCGCTTGGTCTGTTGCAGCACGTGCCAGTTGCCGGCTTGGTCTGTTGCTGCCGGTGCCAGTTGCCGGCTTGGTCAATTGGTGCTGGAGCCAGTTGCCGGCTTGGTGGCGGTGCAGCCAGTGCTGGTGCTAGTGGCTAGCTTAATGTATTGCTGCCCGTCCCAGCTCCTGGCTTGGTCTGCCGGCTTGGTCAATTGGTGCTGGAGCCAGTTGCCGGCTTGGTGTTGTGCTGCCGCTGCCAGTTGCCGGCTCGATCAATTGGTGCTGGAGCCAGTTGCCGGCTTGGTGGTGGTGCTAGTGGCTAGCTTAATGTGTTGCTGCCCGTGCCAGCTACCCGCATGGTCTGTTGCAGCACGTGCCAGTTGCCGGCTTGGTCTGTTGCTGCCGGGGCCAGTTGCCGGCTTGGTCAATTGGTGCCGGAGCCAGTTGCCAGATTGGTGGCGGTGCCGCCGGTGCCGATGCTAGTAGCTTAATGTGTTGCTGTCCGTGCCAGCTGCCGGCTTGGTCTGTTGCAGCACGTGCCAGTTGCCGGCTTGGTCTGTTGCTGCCGGGGCCAGTTGCCGGCTTGGTCAATTGGTGCCGGAGCCAGTTGCCGGATTGGTGGCGGTGCCGCCGGTGCCGATGCTAGTAGCTTAATGTGTTGCTGCCCGTGCCAGCTGCCGGCTTGGTCTGTTGCAGCACGTGCTAGTTGCCGGCTTGGTGTTGTGCTGCCGGGGCCAGTTGCCGGCTTGGTCAATTGGTGCTGGAGCCAGTTGCCGGCTTGGTGGTGGTGCTTGTAGCTAGCTTAATGTGTTGCTGCCCGTCCCAGCTCCTGGCTTGGTCTGCCGGCTTGGTCAATTGGTGCTGGAGCCAGTTGCCGGCTTGGTGGCGGTGCCGCCGGTGCCGATGCTAGTAGCTTAATGTGTTGCTGCCCGTGCCAGCTGCCGGCTTGGTCTGTTGCAGCACGTGCTAGTTGCCGGCTTGGTGTTGTGCTGCCGGGGCCAGTTGCCGGCTTGGTCAATTGGTGCCGGAGCCAGTTGCCAGATTGGTGGCGGTGCCGCCGGTGCCGATGCTAGTAGCTTAATGTGTTGCTGTCCGTGCCAGCTGCCGGCTTGGTCTGTTGCAGCACGTGCCAGTTGCCGGCTTGGTCTGTTGCTGCCGGGGCCAGTTGCCGGCTTGGTCAATTGGTGCCGGAGCCAGTTGCCGGATTGGTGGCGGTGCCGCCGGTGCCGATGCTAGTAGCTTAATGTGTTGCTGCCCGTGCCAGCTGCCGGCTTGGTCTGTTGCAGCACGTGCTAGTTGCCGGCTTCGTGTTGTCCTGCCGGGGCCAGTTGCCGGCTTGGTCAATTGGTGCTGGAGCCAGTTGCCGGCTTGGTGGTGGTGCTTGTAGCTAGCTTAATGTGTTGCTGCCCGTCCCAGCTCCTGGCTTGGTCTGCCGGCTTGGTCAATTGGTGCTGGAGCCAGTTGCCGGCTTGGTGGCGGTGCCGCCGGTGCCGATGCTAGTAGCTTAATGTGTTGCTGCCCGTGCCAGCTGCCGGCTTGGTCTGTTGCAGCACGTGCTAGTTGCCGGCTTGGTGTTGTGCTGCCGGGGCCAGTTGCCGGCTTGGTCAATTGGTGCTGGAGCCAGTTGCCGGCTTGGTGGTGGTGCTAGTGGCTAGTTTAATGTGTTGCTGCCCGTCCCAGCTCCTGGCTTGGTCTGCCGGCTTGGTCAATTGGTGCTGGAGCCAGTTGCCGGATTGGTGGCGGTGCCGCCGGTGCCGATGCTAGTAGCTTAATGTGTTGCTGCCCGTGCCAGCTGCCGGCTTGGTCTGTTGCAGCACGTGCTAGTTGCCGGCTTCGTGTTGTCCTGCCGGGGCCAGTTGCCGGCTTGGTCAATTGGTGCTGGAGCCAGTTGCCGGCTTGGTGACGGTGCTGCCGGTTCCAGTGACCAGCTTGGTATGTTGCAGCATGTGCCAGTTGCCGACTTGGTCTGTTGCTGCCGGTGCCAGTCGCCGGTTTGGTCAATTGGTGCCGGACCCAGTTGCCGGCTGGGTGGTGGTGCTAGTGGCTAGCTTAATGTGTTGCTGCCCGTGCCAGCTACCCGCTTGGTCTGTTGCAGCACGTGCCAGTTGCCGGCTTGTTCTGTTGCTGCCGGGGCCAGTTGCCGGCTCGATCAATTGGTGCTGGAGCCAGTTGCCGGCATGGTGGCGGTGCTGCCAGTGCTGGTGCTAGTGGCTAGCTTAATGTATTGCTGCCCGTCCCAGCTCCTGGCTTGGTCTGCCGGCTTGGTCTATTGGTGCTGGAGCCAGTTGCCGGCTTGGTGGCGGTGCCAGTTGCCGGCTTGGTGTTGTGCTGCCGCTGCCAGTTGCCGGCTCGATCAATTGGTGCTGGAGCCAGTTGCCGGCTTGGTGGTGGTGCTAGTGGCTAGCTTAATGTGTTGCTGCCCGTGCCAGCTACCCGCATGGTCTGTTGCAGCACGTGCCAGTTGCCGGCTTGGTCTGTTGCTGCCGGGGCCAGTTGCCGGCTTGGTCAATTGGTGCCGGAGCCAGTTGCCGGATTGGTGGCGGTGCCGCCGGTGCCGATGCTAGTAGCTTAATGTGTTGGTGCCCGTGCCAGCTGCCGGCTTGGTCTGTTGCAGCACGTGCCAGTTGCCGGCTTGGTCTGTTGCTGCCGGGGCCAGTTGCCGGCTTGGTCAATTGGTGCCGGAGCCAGTTGCCGGATTGGTGGCGGTGCCGCCGGTGCCGATGCTAGTAGCTTAATGTGTTGGTGCCCGTGCCAGCCGCCGGCTTGGTCTGTTGCAGCACGTGCTAGTTGCCGGCTTGGTGTTGTGCTGCCGGGGCCAGTTGCCGGCTTGGTCAATTGGTGCTGGAGCCAGTTGCCGGCTTGGTGGTGGTGCTTGTAGCTAGCTTAATGTGTTGCTGGCCGTCCCAGCTCCTTGCTTGATCTGCCGGCTTGGTCAATTGGTGCTGGAGCCAGTTGCCGGCTTGGTGTTGTGCTGCCGCTGCCAGTTGCCGGCTCGATCAATTGGTGCTGGAGCCAGTTGCCGGCTTGGTGGCGGTGCTGCCAGTGCTAGTGCTAGTGGCTAGCTTAATGTGTTGCTGCCCGTGCCAGCTACCCGCATGGTCTGTTGCAGCACGTGCCAGTTGCCGGCTTGGTCTGTTGCTGCCGGGGCCAGTTGCCGGCTTGGTCAATTGGTGCCGGAGCCAGTTGCCGGCTTGGTGACGGTGCTGCCGGTTCCAGTGGCCAGCTTGGTATGTTGCAGCATGTGCCAGTTGCCGACTTGGTCTGTTGCTGCCGGTGCCAGTCGCCGGTTTGGTCAATTGGTGCCGGACCCAGTTGCCGGCTTGATGGTGGTGCTAGTGGCTAACTTAATGTGTTGCTGCCCGTGCCAGCTACCCGCATGGTCTGTTGCAGCACGTGCCAGTTGCCGGCTTGGTCTGTTGCTGCCGGGGCCAGTTGCCGGCTTGGTCAATTGGTGCCGGAGCCAGTTGCCGGATTGGTGGCGGTGCCGCCGGTGCCGATGCTAGTAGCTTAATGTGTTGCTGCCCGTGCCAGCTACCCGCATGGTCTGTTGCAGCACGTGCCAGTTGCCGGCTTGGTCTGTTGCTGCCGGGGCCAGTTGCCGGCTTGGTCAATTGGTGCCGGAGCCAGTTGCCGGATTGGTGGCGGTGCCGCCGGTGCCGATGCTAGTAGCTTAATGTGTTGGTGCCCGTGCCAGCTGCCGGCTTGGTCTGTTGCAGCACGTGCTAGTTGCCGGCTTGGTGTTGTGCTGCCGGGGCCAGTTGCCGGCTTGGTCAATTGGTGCTGGAGCCAGTTGCCGGATTGGTGGCGGTGCCGCCGGTGCCGATGCTAGTAGCTTAATGTGTTGGTGCCCGTGCCAGCTGCCGGCTTGGTCTGTTGCAGCACGTGCCAGTTGCCGGCTTTGTCTGTTGCTGCCGGGGCCAGTTGCCGGCTTGGTCAATTGGTGCCGGAGCCAGTTGCCGGATTGGTGGCGGTGCCGCCGGTGCCGATGCTAGTAGCTTAATGTGTTGGTGCCCGTGCCAGCTGCCGGCTTGGTCTGTTGCAGCACGTGCTAGTTGCCGGCTTGGTGTTGTGCTGCCGGGGCCAGTTGCCGGCTTGGTCAATTGGTGCTGGAGCCAGTTGCCGGCTTGGTGGTGTGCTGCCGCTGCCAGTTGCCGGCTCGATCAATTGGTGCTGGAGCCAGTTGCCGGCTTGGTGGTGGTGCTAGTGGCTAGCTTAATGTGTTGCTGCCCGTCCCAGCTCCTTGCTTGGTCTGCCGGCTTGGTCAATTGGTGCTGGAGCCAGTTGCCGGCTTGGTGTTGTGCTGCCGGTGCCTGTTGCCGGCTCGATCAATTGGTGCCGGAGCCAGTTGCCGGCTTGGTGACGGTGCTGCCGGTTCCAGTGACCAGCTTGGTATGTTGCCGCATGTGCCAGTTGCCGACTTGGTCTGTTGCTGCCGGTGCCAGTCGCCGGTTTGGTCAATTGGTGCCGGACCCAGTTGCCGGCTGGGTGGTGGTGCTAGTGGCTAGCTTAATGTGTTGCTGCCCGTGCCAGCTACCCGCTTGGTCTGTTGCAGCACGTGCCAGTTGCCGGCTTGTTCTGTTGCTGCCGGGGCCAGTTGCCGGCTTGGTCCATTGGTGCTGGAGCCAGTTGCCGGCTTGGTGGCGGTGCTGCCAGTGCTGGTGCTAGTGGCTAGCTTAATGTATTGCTGCCCGTCCCAGCTCCTGGCTTGGTCTGCCGGCTTGGTCAATTGGTGCTGGAGCCAGTTGCCGGCTTGGTGGCGGTGCCAGTTGCCGGCTTGGTGTTGTGCTGCCGCTGCCAGTTGCCGGCTCGATCAATTGGTGCTGGAGCCAGTTGCCGGCTTGGTGGCGGTGGTGCCAGTACTGGTGCTAGTGGCTAGCTTAACGTATTGCTGCCCGTCCCAGCTCCTGGCTTGGTCTGCCGGCTTGGTCAATTGGTGCTGGAGCCAGTTGCCGGCTTGGTGGCGGTGGTGCCAGTACTGGTGCTAGTGGCTAGCTTAACGTATTGCTGCCCGTCCCAGCTCCTGGCTTGGTCTGCCGGCTTGGTCAATTGGTGCTGGAGCCAGTTGCCGGCTTGGTGGCGGTGCCAGTTGCCGGCTTGGTGTTGTGCTGCCGCTGCCAGTTGCCGGCTCGATCAATTGGTGCCGAACCCAGTTGCCGGCTTGGTGGTGGTGCTAGTGGCTAGCTTAATGTGTTGCTGCCCGTGCCAGCATCCCGCTTGGTCTGTTGCAGCACGTGCCAGTTGCCGGCTTGGTCTGTTGCTGCCAGGGCCAGTTGCCGGCTTGGTCCATTGGTGCTGGAGCCAGTTGCCGGCTTGGTGGCGGTGCTGCCAGTGCTGGTGCTAGTGGCTAGCGGTGCCGGAGCCAGTTGCCGGATTGGTGGCGGTGCCGCCGGTGCCGATGCTAGTAGCTTAATGTGTTGCTGCCCGTGCCAGCTACCCGCATGGTCTGTTGCAGCACGTGCCAGTTGCCGGCTTGGTCTGTTGCTGCCGGGGCCAGTTGCCGGCTTGGTCAATTGGTGCCGGAGCCAGTTGCCGGATTGGTGGCGGTGCCGCCGGTGCCGATGCTAGTAGCTTAATGTGTTGGTGCCCGTGCCAGCTGCCGGCTTGGTCTGTTGCAGCACGTGCTAGTTGCCGGCTTGGTGTTGTGCTGCCGGGGCCAGTTGCCGGCTTGGTCAATTGGTGCTGGAGCCAGTTGCCGGATTGGTGGCGGTGCCGCCGGTGCCGATGCTAGTAGCTTAATGTGTTGGTGCCCGTGCCAGCTGCCGGCTTGGTCTGTTGCAGCACGTGCCAGTTGCCGGCTTTGTCTGTTGCTGCCGGGGCCAGTTGCCGGCTTGGTCAATTGGTGCCGGAGCCAGTTGCCGGATTGGTGGCGGTGCCGCCGGTGCCGATGCTAGTAGCTTAATGTGTTGGTGCCCGTGCCAGCTGCCGGCTTGGTCTGTTGCAGCACGTGCTAGTTGCCGGCTTGGTGTTGTGCTGCCGGGGCCAGTTGCCGGCTTGGTCAATTGGTGCTGGAGCCAGTTGCCGGCTTGGTGGTGTGCTGCCGCTGCCAGTTGCCGGCTCGATCAATTGGTGCTGGAGCCAGTTGCCGGCTTGGTGGTGGTGCTAGTGGCTAGCTTAATGTGTTGCTGCCCGTCCCAGCTCCTTGCTTGGTCTGCCGGCTTGGTCAATTGGTGCTGGAGCCAGTTGCCGGCTTGGTGTTGTGCTGCCGGTGCCTGTTGCCGGCTCGATCAATTGGTGCCGGAGCCAGTTGCCGGCTTGGTGACGGTGCTGCCGGTTCCAGTGACCAGCTTGGTATGTTGCCGCATGTGCCAGTTGCCGACTTGGTCTGTTGCTGCCGGTGCCAGTCGCCGGTTTGGTCAATTGGTGCCGGACCCAGTTGCCGGCTGGGTGGTGGTGCTAGTGGCTAGCTTAATGTGTTGCTGCCCGTGCCAGCTACCCGCTTGGTCTGTTGCAGCACGTGCCAGTTGCCGGCTTGTTCTGTTGCTGCCGGGGCCAGTTGCCGGCTTGGTCCATTGGTGCTGGAGCCAGTTGCCGGCTTGGTGGCGGTGCTGCCAGTGCTGGTGCTAGTGGCTAGCTTAATGTATTGCTGCCCGTCCCAGCTCCTGGCTTGGTCTGCCGGCTTGGTCAATTGGTGCTGGAGCCAGTTGCCGGCTTGGTGGCGGTGCCAGTTGCCGGCTTGGTGTTGTGCTGCCGCTGCCAGTTGCCGGCTCGATCAATTGGTGCTGGAGCCAGTTGCCGGCTTGGTGGCGGTGGTGCCAGTACTGGTGCTAGTGGCTAGCTTAACGTATTGCTGCCCGTCCCAGCTCCTGGCTTGGTCTGCCGGCTTGGTCAATTGGTGCTGGAGCCAGTTGCCGGCTTGGTGGCGGTGGTGCCAGTACTGGTGCTAGTGGCTAGCTTAACGTATTGCTGCCCGTCCCAGCTCCTGGCTTGGTCTGCCGGCTTGGTCAATTGGTGCTGGAGCCAGTTGCCGGCTTGGTGGCGGTGCCAGTTGCCGGCTTGGTGTTGTGCTGCCGCTGCCAGTTGCCGGCTCGATCAATTGGTGCCGAACCCAGTTGCCGGCTTGGTGGTGGTGCTAGTGGCTAGCTTAATGTGTTGCTGCCCGTGCCAGCATCCCGCTTGGTCTGTTGCAGCACGTGCCAGTTGCCGGCTTGGTCTGTTGCTGCCAGGGCCAGTTGCCGGCTTGGTCCATTGGTGCTGGAGCCAGTTGCCGGCTTGGTGGCGGTGCTGCCAGTGCTGGTGCTAGTGGCTAGCTTAATGTATTGCTGCCCGTCCCAGCTCCTGGCTTGGTCTGCCGGCTTGGTCAATTGGTGCTGGAGCATGTTGCCGGCATGGTGGCGGTGCCAGTTGCCGGCTTGGTGTTGTGCTGCCGCTGCCAGTTGCCGGCTTGGTCAATTGGTGCCGGAGCCAGTTGCCGGATTGGTGGCGGTGCCGCCGGTGCCGATGCTAGTAGCTTAATGTGTTGCTGCCCGTGCCAGCTGCTGGCTTGGTCTGTTGCAGCACGTGCTAGTTGCCGGCTTGGTGTTGTGCTGCCGGTGCCAGTTGCCGGCTCGATCAATTGGTGCCGAACCCAGTTGCCGGCTTGGTGGTGGTGCTAGTGGCTAGCTTAATGTGTTGCTGCCCGTGCCAGCATCCCGCTTGGTCTGTTGCAGCACGTGCCAGTTGCCGGCTTGGTCTGTTGCTGCCGGTGCCAGTTGCCGGCTTGGTCAATTGGTGCTGGAGCCAGTTGCCGGCTTGGTGGCGGTGCTGCCAGTGCTGGTGCTAGTGGCTAGCTTAATGTATTGCTGCCCGTCCCAGCTCCTGGCTTGGTCTGCCGGCTTGGTCAATTGGTGCTGGAGCCAGTTGCCGGCTTGGTGTTGTGCTGCCGCTGCCAGTTGCCGGCTCGATCAATTGGTGCTGGAGCCAGTTGCCGGCTTGGTGGTGGTGCTAGTGGCTAGCTTAATGTGTTGCTGCCCGTGCCAGCTACCCGCATGGTCTGTTGCAGCACGTGCCAGTTGCCGGCTTGGTCTGTTGCTGCCGGGGCCAGTTGCCGGCTTGGTCAATTGGTGCCGGAGCCAGTTGCCAGATTGGTGGCGGTGCCGCCGGTGCCGATGCTAGTAGCTTAATGTGTTGCTGTCCGTGCCAGCTGCCGGCTTGGTCTGTTGCAGCACGTGCCAGTTGCCGGCTTGGTCTGTTGCTGCCGGGGCCAGTTGCCGGCTTGGTCAATTGGTGCCGGAGCCAGTTGCCGGATTGGTGGCGGTGCCGCCGGTGCCGATGCTAGTAGCTTAATGTGTTGCTGCCCGTGCCAGCTGCCGGCTTGGTCTGTTGCAGCACGTGCTAGTTGCCGGCTTGGTGTTGTGCTGCCGGGGCCAGTTGCCGGCTTGGTCAATTGGTGCTGGAGCCAGTTGCCGGCTTGGTGGTGGTGCTTGTAGCTAGCTTAATGTGTTGCTGCCCGTCCCAGCTCCTGGCTTGGTCTGCCGGCTTGGTCAATTGGTGCTGGAGCCAGTTGCCGGCTTGGTGACGGTGCTGCCGGTTCCAGTGACCAGCTTGGTATGTTGCCGCATGTGCCAGTTGCCGACTTGGTCTGTTGCTGCCGGTGCCAGTCGCCGGTTTGGTCAATTGGAGCTGGAGCCAGTTGCCGGCTTGGTGGCGGTGCCAGTTGCCGGCTTGGTGTTGTGCTGCCGCTGCCAGTTGCCGGCTCGATCAATTGGTGCTGGAGCCAGTTGCCGGCTTGGTGGCGGTGCTACCAGTGCTGGTGCTAGTGGCTAGCTTAATGTATTGCTGTCCGTCCCAGCTCCTGGCTTGGTCTGCCGGCTTGGTCAATTGGTGCTGGAGCCAGTTGCCGGCTTGGTGGCGGTGCCAGTTGCCGGCTTGGTGTTGTGCTGCCGCTGCCAGTTGCCGGCTCGATCAATTGGTGCTGGAGTCAGTTGCCGGCTTGGTGGTGGTGCTAGTGGTTAGCTTAATGTGTTGCTGCCCGTGCCAGCTACCCGCATGGTCTGTTGCAGCACGTGCCAGTTGCCGGCTTGGTCTGTTGCTACCGGGGCCAGTTGCCGACTTGGTCAATTGGTGCCGGAGCCAGTTGCCGGATTGGTGGCGGTGCCAGTTGCCGGCTTGGTGTTGTGCTGCCGGTGCCAGTTGCCGGCTCGATCAATTGGTGCTGGAGCCAGTCGCCGGCATGGTGGTGGTGCTAGTGGCTAACTTAATGTGTTGCTGCCCGTGCCAGCTACCCGCATGGTCTGTTGCAGCACGTGCCAGTTGCCGGCTTGGTCTGTTGCTGCCGGGGCTAGTTGCCGGCTTGGTCAATTGGTGCCAGAGCCAGTTGCCGGATTGGTGGCGGTGCCGCCGGTGCCGATGCTAGTAGCTTAATGTGTTGCTGCCCGTGCCAGCTGCCGGCTTGGTCTGTTGCAGCACGTGCTAGTTGCCGGCTTGGTGTTGTCCTGCCGGGGCCAGTTGCCGGCTTGGTCAATTGGTGCTGGAGCCAGTTGCCGGCTTGGTGTTGTGCTGCCGCTGCCAGTTGCCGGCTCGATCAATTGGTACTGGAGCCAGTTGCCGGCTTGGTGGTGGTGCTAGTGGCTAGCTTAATGTGTTGCTGCCCGTGCCAGCTACCCGCTTGGTCTGTTGCAGCACGTGCCAGTTGCCGGCTTGGTCTGTTGCTGCCAGGGCCAGTTGCCGGCTTGGTCAATTGGTGCTGGAGCCAGTTGCCGGCTTGGTGGCGGTGCAGCCAGTGCTGGTGCTAGTAGCTTAATGTGTTGCTGCCCGTGCCAGGTGCCGGCTTGGTCTGTTGCAGCACGTGCTAGTTGCCGGCTTGGTGTTGTCCTGCCGGGGCCAGTTGCCGGCTTGGTCAATTGGTGCTGGAGCCAGTTGCCGGCTTGGTGTTGTGCTGCCGCTGCCAGTTGCCGGCTCGATCAATTGGTACTGGAGCCAGTTGCCGGCTTGGTGGTGGTGCTAGTGGCTAGCTTAATGTGTTGCTGCCCGTGCCAGCTACCCGCTTGGTCTGTTGCAGCACGTGCCAGTTGCCGGCTTGGTCTGTTGCTGCCAGGGCCAGTTGCCGGCTTGGTCAATTGGTGCTGGAGCCAGTTGCCGGCTTGGTGGCGGTGCAGCCAGTGCTGGTGCTAGTAGCTTAATGTGTTGCTGCCCGTGCCAGCTGCCGGCTTGGTCTGTTGCAGCACGTGCTAGTTGCCGGCTTGGTGTTGTCCTGCCGGGGCCAGTTGCCGGCTTGGTCAATTGGTGCTGGAGCCAGTTGCCGGCTTGGTGTTGTGCTGCCGCTGCCAGTTGCCGGCTCGATCAATTGGTACTGGAGCCAGTTGCCGGCTTGGTGGTGGTGCTAGTGGCTAGCTTAATGTGTTGCTGCCCGTGCCAGCTACCCGCTTGGTCTGTTGCAGCACGTGCCAGTTGCCGGCTTGGTCTGTTGCTGCCAGGGCCAGTTGCCGGCTTGGTCAATTGGTGCTGGAGCCAGTTGCCGGCTTGGTGGCGGTGCAGCCAGTGCTGGTGCTAGTGGCTAGCTTAATGTATTGCTGCCCGTCCCAGCTCCTGGCTTGGTCTGCCGGCTTGGTCAATTGGTGCTGGAGCCAGTTGCCGGCTTGGTGGCGGTGCCAGTTGCCGGCTTGGTGTTGTGCTGCCGCTGCCAGTTGCCGGCTCGATCAATTGGTACTGGAGCCAGTTGCCGGCTTGGTGGTGGTGCTAGTGGCTAGCTTAATGTGTTGCTGCCCGTGCCAGCTACCCGCTTGGTCTGTTGCAGCACGTGCCAGTTGCCGGCTTGGTCTGTTGCTGCCAGGGCCAGTTGCCGGCTTGGTCAATTGGTGCTGGAGCCAGTTGCCGGCTTGGTGGCGGTGCAGCCAGTGCTGGTGCTAGTAGCTTAATGTGTTGCTGCCCGTGCCAGGTGCCGGCTTGGTCTGTTGCAGCACGTGCTAGTTGCCGGCTTGGTGTTGTCCTGCCGGGGCCAGTTGCCGGCTTGGTCAATTGGTGCTGGAGCCAGTTGCCGGCTTGGTGTTGTGCTGCCGCTGCCAGTTGCCGGCTCGATCAATTGGTACTGGAGCCAGTTGCCGGCTTGGTGGTGGTGCTAGTGGCTAGCTTAATGTGTTGCTGCCCGTGCCAGCTACCCGCTTGGTCTGTTGCAGCACGTGCCAGTTGCCGGCTTGGTCTGTTGCTGCCAGGGACAGTTGCCGGCTTGGTCAATTGGTGCTGGAGCCAGTTGCCGGCTTGGTGGCGGTGCAGCCAGTGCTGGTGCTAGTAGCTTAATGTGTTGCTGCCCGTGCCAGCTGCCGGCTTGGTCTGTTGCAGCACGTGCTAGTTGCCGGCTTGGTGTTGTCCTGCCGGGGCCAGTTGCCGGCTTGGTCAATTGGTGCTGGAGCCAGTTGCCGGCTTGGTGGCGGTGCAGCCAGTGCTGGTGCTAGTAGCTTAATGTGTTGCTGCCCGTGCCAGGTGCCGGCTTGGTCTGTTGCAGCACGTGCTAGTTGCCGGCTTGGTGTTGTCCTACCGGGGCCAGTTGCCGGCTTGGTCAATTGGTGCTGGAGCCAGTTGCCGGCTTGGTGTTGTGCTGCCGCTGCCAGTTGCCGGCTCGATCAATTGGTACTGGAGCCAGTTGCCGGCTTGGTGGTGGTGCTAGTGGCTAGCTTAATGTGTTGCTGCCCGTGCCAGCTACCCGCTTGGTCTGTTGCAGCACGTGCCAGTTGCCGGCTTGGTCTGTTGCTGCCAGGGCCAGTTGCCGGCTTGGTCAATTGGTGCTGGAGCCAGTTGCCGGCTTGGTGGCGGTGCAGCCAGTGCTGGTGCTAGTAGCTTAATGTGTTGCTGCCCGTGCCAGCTGCCGGCTTGGTCTGTTGCAGCACGTGCTAGTTGCCGGCTTGGTGTTGTCCTGCCGGGGCCAGTTGCCGGCTTGGTCAATTGGTGCTGGAGCCAGTTGCCGGCTTGGTGTTGTGCTGCCGCTGCCAGTTGCCGGCTCGATCAATTGGTACTGGAGCCAGTTGCCGGCTTGGTGGTGGTGCTAGTGGCTAGCTTAATGTGTTGCTGCCCGTGCCAGCTACCCGCTTGGTCTGTTGCAGCACGTGCCAGTTGCCGGCTTGGTCTGTTGCTGCCAGGGCCAGTTGCCGGCTTGGTCAATTGGTGCTGGAGCCAGTTGCCGGCTTGGTGGCGGTGCAGCCAGTGCTGGTGCTAGTGGCTAGCTTAATGTATTGCTGCCCGTCCCAGCTCCTGGCTTGGTCTGCCGGCTTGGTCAATTGGTGCTGGAGCCAGTTGCCGGCTTGGTGGCGGTGCCAGTTGCCGGCTTGGTGTTGTGCTGCCGCTGCCAGTAGCCGGCTCGATCAATTGGTACTGGAGCCAGTTGCCGGCTTGGTGGTGGTGCTAGTGGCTAGCTTAATGTGTTGCTGCCCGTGCCAGCTACCCGCTTGGTCTGTTGCAGCACGTGCCAGTTGCCGGCTTGGTCTGTTGCTGCCGGTGCCAGTTGCCGGCTTGGTCAATTGGTGCTGGAGCCAGTTGCCGGCTTGGTGGCGGTGCAGCCAGTGCTGGTGCTAGTGGCTAGCTTAATGTATTGCTGCCCGTCCCAGCTCCTGGCTTGGTCTGCCGGCTTGGTCAATTGGTGCTGGAGCCAGTTGCCGGCTTGGTGGCGGTGCCAGTTGCCGGCTTGGTGTTGTGCTGCCGCTGCCAGTTGCCGGCTCGATCAATTGGTGCTGGAGCCAGTTGCCGGCTTGGTGGCGGTGCAGCCAGTGCTGGTGCTAGTGGCTAGCTTAATGTATTGCTGCCCGTCCCAGCTCCTGGCTTGGTCTGCCGGCTTGGTCAATTGGTGCTGGAGCCAGTTGCCGGATTGGTGGCGGTGCCAGTTGCCGGCTTCGTGTTGTGCTGCCGCTGCCAGTTGCCGGCTCGATCAATTGGTACTGGAGCCAGTTGCCGGCTTGGTGGTGGTGCTAGTGGCTAACTTAATGTGTTGCTGCCCGTGCCAGCTACCCGCATGGTCTGTTGCAGCACGTGCCAGTTGCCGGCTTGGTCTGTTGCTGCCGGGGCCAGTTGCCGGCTTGGTCAATTGGTGCCGGAGCCAGTTGCCGGATTGGTGGCGGTGCCGCCGGTGCCGATGCTAGTAGCTTAATGTGTTGCTGCCCGTGCCAGCTGCCGGCTTGGTCTGTTGCAGCACGTGCTAGTTGCCGGCTTGGTGTTGTCCTGCCGGGGCCAGTTGCCGGCTTGGTCAATTGGTGCTGGAGCCAGTTGCCGGCTTGGTGGTGGTGCTAGTAGCTAGCTTAATGTGTTGCTGCCCGTCCCAGCTCCTGGCTTGGTCTGCCGGCTTGGTCAATTGGTGTTGTGCTGCCGCTGCCAGTTGCCGGCTCGATCAATTGGTGCTGGAGCCAGTTGCCGGCTTGGTGGTGGTGCTAGTGGCTAGCTTAATGTATTGCTGCCCGTCCCAGCTCCTGGCTTGGTCTGCCGGCTTGGTCAATTGGTGCTGGAGCCAGTTGCCGGATTGGTGGCGGTGCCAGTTGCCGGCTTCGTGTTGTGCTGCCGCTGCCAGTTGCCGGCTCGATCAATTGGTACTGGAGCCAGTTGCCGGCTTGGTGGTGGTGCTAGTGGCTAACTTAATGTGTTGCTGCCCGTGCCAGCTACCCGCATGGTCTGTTGCAGCACGTGCCAGTTGCCGGCTTGGTCTGTTGCTGCCGGGGCCAGTTGCCGGCTTGGTCAATTGGTGCCGGAGCCAGTTGCCGGATTGGTGGCGGTGCCGCCGGTGCCGATGCTAGTAGCTTAATGTGTTGCTGCCCGTGCCAGCTGCCGGCTTGGTCTGTTGCAGCACGTGCTAGTTGCCGGCTTGGTGTTGTCCTGCCGGGGCCAGTTGCCGGCTTGGTCAATTGGTGCTGGAGCCAGTTGCCGGCTTGGTGGTGGTGCTAGTAGCTAGCTTAATGTGTTGCTGCCCGTCCCAGCTCCTGGCTTGGTCTGCCGGCTTGGTCAATTGGTGTTGTGCTGCCGCTGCCAGTTGCCGGCTCGATCAATTGGTGCTGGAGCCAGTTGCCGGCTTGGTGGTGGTGCTAGTGGCTAGCTTAATGTGTTGCTGCCCGTCCCAGCTCCTGGCTTGGTCTGCCGGCTTGGTCAATTGGTGTTGTGCTGCCGCTGCCAGTTGCCGGCTCGATCAATTGGTGCTGGAGCCAGTTGCCGGCTTGGTGGTGGTGCTAGTGGCTAGCTTAATGTGTTGCTGCCCGTCCCAGCTCCTGGCTTGGTCTGCCGGCTTGGTCAATTGGTGTTGTGCTGCCGCTGCCAGTTGCCGGCTCGATCAATTGGTGCTGGAGCCAGTTGCCGGCTTGGTGGTGGTGCTAGTGGCTAGCATAATGTGTTGCTGCCCGTGCCAGCTACCCGCATGGTCTGTTGCAGCACGTGCCAGTTGCCGGCTTGGTCTGTTGCTACCGGGGCCAGTTGCCGACTTGGTCAATTGGTGCCGGAGCCAGTTGCCGGATTGGTGGCGGTGCCAGTTGCCGGCTTGGTGTTGTGCTGCCGCTGCCAGTTGCCGGCTCGATCAATTGGTACTGGAGCCAGTTGCCGGCTTGGTGGTGGTGCTAGTGGCTAGCTTAATATGTTGCTGCCCGTCCCAGCTCCTGGCTTGGTCTGCCGGCTTGGTCAATTGGTGTTGTGCTGCCGCTGCCAGTTGCCGGCTCGATCAATTGGTGCTGGAGCCAGTTGCCGGCTTGGTGACGGTGCCGGTGCTAGTGGCTTGCTTAATGTGTTGCTGCCCGTGCCAGCTACCCGCTTGGCCTGTTGCAGCACGTGCCAGTTGCCGGCTTGGTCTGTTGCTGCCGGGGCCAGTTGCCGGCTTGGTCAATTGGTGCCGGAGCCAGTTGCCGGCATGGTGGCGGTGCTGTCAGTGCTGGTGCTAGTGGCTAGCTTAATGTATTGCTGCCCGTCCCAGCTCCTGGCTTGGTCTGCCGGCTTGGTCAATAGGTGCTGGAGCCAGTTGCCGGCTTGGTGGCGGTGCCAGTTGCCGGCTTGGTGTTGTGCTGCCGCTGCCAGTTGCCGGCTCGATCAATTGGTGCTGGAGCCAGTTGCCGGCTTGGTGACGGTGCTGCCGGTTCCAGTGGCCAGCTTGGTATGTTGCAGCATGTGCCAGTTGCCGACTTGGTCTGTTGCTGCCGGTGCCAGTCGCCGGTTTGGTCAATTGGTGCTGGAGCCAGTTGCCGGCTTGGTGGTGGTGCTAGTGGCTAGCTTAATGTGTTGCTGCCCGTGCCAGCTACCCGCTTGGTCTGTTGCAGCACGTGCCAGTTGCCGGCTTGGTCTGTTGCTGCCAGGGCCAGTTGCCGGCTTGGTCCATTGGTGCTGGAGCCAGTTGCCGGCTTGGTGGCGGTGCTGCCAGTGCTGGTGCTAGTGGCTAGCTTAATGTATTGCTGCCCGTCCCAGCTCCTGGCTTGGTCTGCCGGCTTGGTCAATTGGTGCTGGAGCCAGTTGCCGGCATGGTGGCGGTGCCAGTTGCCGGCTTGGTGTTGTGCTGCCGCTGCCAGTTGCCGGCTTGGTCAATTGGTGCCGGAGCCAGTTGCCGGATTGGTGGCGGTGCCGCCGGTGCCGATGCTAGTAGCTTAATGTGTTGCTGCCCGTGCCAGCTGCTGGCTTGGTCTGCCGGCTTGGTCAATTGGTGTTGTGCTGCCGCTGCCAGTTGCCGGCTCGATCAATTGGTGCTGGAGCCAGTTGCCGGCTTGGTGACGGTGCCGGTGCTAGTGGCTTGCTTAATGTGTTGCTGCCCGTGCCAGCTACCCGCTTGGCCTGTTGCAGCACGTGCCAGTTGCCGGCTTGGTCTGTTGCTGCCGGGGCCAGTTGCCGGCTTGGTCAATTGGTGCCGGAGCCAGTTGCCGGCATGGTGGCGGTGCTGTCAGTGCTGGTGCTAGTGGCTAGCTTAATGTATTGCTGCCCGTCCCAGCTCCTGGCTTGGTCTGCCGGCTTGGTCAATAGGTGCTGGAGCCAGTTGCCGGCTTGGTGGCGGTGCCAGTTGCCGGCTTGGTGTTGTGCTGCCGCTGCCAGTTGCCGGCTCGATCAATTGGTGCTGGAGCCAGTTGCCGGCTTGGTGGTGGTGCTAGTGGCTAGCTTAATGTGTTGCTGCCCGTCCCAGCTCCTGGCTTGGTCTGCCGGCTTGGTCAATTGGTGTTGTGCTGCCGCTGCCAGTTGCCGGCTCGATCAATTGGTGCTGGAGCCAGTTGCCGGCTTGGTGGTGGTGCTAGTGGCTAGCATAATGTGTTGCTGCCCGTGCCAGCTACCCGCATGGTCTGTTGCAGCACGTGCCAGTTGCCGGCTTGGTCTGTTGCTACCGGGGCCAGTTGCCGACTTGGTCAATTGGTGCCGGAGCCAGTTGCCGGATTGGTGGCGGTGCCAGTTGCCGGCTTGGTGTTGTGCTGCCGCTGCCAGTTGCCGGCTCGATCAATTGGTACTGGAGCCAGTTGCCGGCTTGGTGGTGGTGCTAGTGGCTAGCTTAATATGTTGCTGCCCGTCCCAGCTCCTGGCTTGGTCTGCCGGCTTGGTCAATTGGTGTTGTGCTGCCGCTGCCAGTTGCCGGCTCGATCAATTGGTGCTGGAGCCAGTTGCCGGCTTGGTGACGGTGCCGGTGCTAGTGGCTTGCTTAATGTGTTGCTGCCCGTGCCAGCTACCCGCTTGGCCTGTTGCAGCACGTGCCAGTTGCCGGCTTGGTCTGTTGCTGCCGGGGCCAGTTGCCGGCTTGGTCAATTGGTGCCGGAGCCAGTTGCCGGCATGGTGGCGGTGCTGTCAGTGCTGGTGCTAGTGGCTAGCTTAATGTATTGCTGCCCGTCCCAGCTCCTGGCTTGGTCTGCCGGCTTGGTCAATAGGTGCTGGAGCCAGTTGCCGGCTTGGTGGCGGTGCCAGTTGCCGGCTTGGTGTTGTGCTGCCGCTGCCAGTTGCCGGCTCGATCAATTGGTGCTGGAGCCAGTTGCCGGCTTGGTGACGGTGCTGCCGGTTCCAGTGGCCAGCTTGGTATGTTGCAGCATGTGCCAGTTGCCGACTTGGTCTGTTGCTGCCGGTGCCAGTCGCCGGTTTGGTCAATTGGTGCTGGAGCCAGTTGCCGGCTTGGTGGTGGTGCTAGTGGCTAGCTTAATGTGTTGCTGCCCGTGCCAGCTACCCGCTTGGTCTGTTGCAGCACGTGCCAGTTGCCGGCTTGGTCTGTTGCTGCCAGGGCCAGTTGCCGGCTTGGTCCATTGGTGCTGGAGCCAGTTGCCGGCTTGGTGGCGGTGCTGCCAGTGCTGGTGCTAGTGGCTAGCTTAATGTATTGCTGCCCGTCCCAGCTCCTGGCTTGGTCTGCCGGCTTGGTCAATTGGTGCTGGAGCCAGTTGCCGGCATGGTGGCGGTGCCAGTTGCCGGCTTGGTGTTGTGCTGCCGCTGCCAGTTGCCGGCTTGGTCAATTGGTGCCGGAGCCAGTTGCCGGATTGGTGGCGGTGCCGCCGGTGCCGATGCTAGTAGCTTAATGTGTTGCTGCCCGTGCCAGCTGTCGGCTTGGTCTGTTGCAGCACGTGCTAGTTGCCGGCTTGATGTTGTCCTGCCGGGGCCAGTTGCCGGCTTGGTCAATTGGTGCTGGAGCCAGTTGCCGGCTTGGTGGTGGTGCTAGTGGCTAGCTTAATGTGTTGCTGCCCGTCCCAGCTCCTGGCTTGGTCTGCCGGCTTGGTCAATTGGTGCTGGAGCCAGTTGCCGGCTTGGTGGCGGTGCTGCCGCTGCCAGTTGCCGGCTCGATCAATTGGTGCCGGAGCCAGTTGCCGGCTTGGTGGCGGTGCTGCCGGTTCCAGTGGCCAGCTTGGTATGTTGCAGCATGTGCCAGTTGCCGACTTGGTCTGTTGCTGCCGGTGCCAGTCGCCGGTTTGGTCAATTGGTGCCGGACCCAGTTGCCAGTTGGGTGGTGGTGCTAGTGGCTAGCTTAATGTGTTGCTGCCCGTGCCAGCTACCCGCTTGGTCTGTTGCAGCACGTGCCAGTTGCCGGCTTGGTGTTGTGCTGCCGGGGCCAGTTGCCGGCTTGGTCAATTGGTGCTGGAGCCAGTTGCCGGCTTGGTGGTGGTGCTAGTGGCTAGCTTAATGTGTTGCTGCCCGTCCCACCTCCTGGCTTGGTCTGCCGGCTTGGTCAATTGGTGCTGGAGCCAGTTGCCGGCTTGGTGGCGGTGCCGCCGGTGCCGATGCTAGTAGCTTAATGTGTTGCTGCCCGTGCCAGCTGCCGGCTTGGTCTGTTGCAGCACGTGCTAGTTGCCGGCTTGGTGTTGTGCTGCCGGGGCCAGTTGCCGGCTTGGTCAATTGGTGCTGGAGCCAGTTGCCGGCTTGGTGGTGGTGCTAGTGGCTAGCTTAATGTGTTGCTGCCCGTCCCACCTCCTGGCTTGGTCTGCCGGCTTGGTCAATTGGTGCTGGAGCCAGTTGCCGGCTTGGTGGCGGTGCCGCCGGTGCCGATGCTAGTAGCTTAATGTGTTGCTGCCCGTGCCAGCTGCCGGCTTGGTCTGTTGCAGCACGTGCTAGTTGCCGGCTTGGTGTTGTGCTGCCGGGGCCAGTTGCCGGCTTGGTCAATTGGTGCTGGAGCCAGTTGCCGGCTTGGTGTTGTGCTGCCGCTGCCAGTTGCCGGCTCGATCAATTGGTGCCGGAGCCAGTTGCCGGCTTGGTGACGGTGCTGCCGGTTCCAGTGGCCTGCTTGGTATGTTGCAGCATGTGCCAGTTGCCGACTTGGTCTGTTGCTGCCGGTGCCAGTCGCCGGTTTGGTCAATTGGTGCTGGAGCCAGTTGCCAGCTTGGTGGTGGTGCTAGTGGCTAGCTTAATGTGTTGCTGCCCGTGCCAGCTACCCGCATGGTCTGTTGCGGCACGTGCCAGTTGCCGGCTTGGTCTGTTGCTGCCGGGGCCAGTTGCCGGCTTGGTCAATTGGTGCCGGAGCCAGTTGCCGGATTGGTGGCGGTGCCGCCGGTGCCGATGCTAGTAGCTTAATGTGTTGCTGCCCGTGCCAGCTACCCGCTTGGTCTGTTGCAGCACGTGCCAGTTGCCGGCTTGGTGTTGTGCTGCCGGGGCCAGTTGCCGGCTTGGTCAATTGGTGCTGGAGCCAGTTGCCGGCTTGGTGGTGGTGCTAGTGGCTAGCTTAATGTGTTGCTGCCCGTCCCACCTCCTGGCTTGGTCTGCCGGCTTGGTCAATTGGTGCTGGAGCCAGTTGCCGGCTTGGTGGCGGTGCCGCCGGTGCCGATGCTAGTAGCTTAATGTGTTGCTGCCCGTGCCAGCTGCCGGCTTGGTCTGTTGCAGCACGTGCTAGTTGCCGGCTTGGTGTTGTGCTGCCGGGGCCAGTTGCCGGCTTGGTCAATTGGTGCTGGAGCCAGTTGCCGGCTTGGTGGTGGTGCTAGTGGCTAGCTTAATGTGTTGCTGCCCGTCCCACCTCCTGGCTTGGTCTGCCGGCTTGGTCAATTGGTGCTGGAGCCAGTTGCCGGCTTGGTGTTGTGCTGCCGCTGCCAGTTGCCGGCTCGATCAATTGGTGCCGGAGCCAGTTGCCGGCTTGGTGACGGTGCTGCCGGTTCCAGTGGCCAGCTTGGTATGTTGCAGCATGTGCCAGTTGCCGACTTGGTCTGTTGCTGCCGGTGCCAGTCGCCGGTTTGGTCAATTGGTGCTGGAGCCAGTTGCCGGCTTGGTGGTGGTGCTAGTGGCTAGCTTAATGTGTTGCTGCCCGTGCCAGCTACCCGCATGGTCTGTTGCGGCACGTGCCAGTTGCCGGCTTGGTCTGTTGCTGCCGGGGCCAGTTGCCGGCTTGGTCAATTGGTGCCGGAGCCAGTTGCCGGATTGGTGGCGGTGCCGCCGGTGCCGATGCTAGTAGCTTAATGTGTTGCTGCCCGTGCCAGCTGTCGGCTTGGTCTGTTGCAGCACGTGCTAGTTGCCGGCTTGGTGTTGTCCTGCCGGGGCCAGTTGCCGGCTTGGTCAATTGGTGCTGGAGCCAGTTGCCGGCTTGGTGGTGGTGCTAGTGGCTAGCTTAATGTGTCGCTGCCCGTCCCAGCTCCTGGCTTGGTCTGCCGGCTTGGTCAATTGGTGCTGGAGCCAGTTGCCGGATTGGTGGCGGTGCCGCCGGTGCCGATGCTAGTAGCTTAATGTGTTGCTGCCCGTGCCAGCTGCCGGCTTGGTCTGTTGCAGCACGTGCTAGTTGCCGGCTTGGTCAATTGGTGCTGGAGCCAGTTGCCGGCTTGGTGGTGGTGCTAGTGGCTAGCTTAATGTGTTGCTGCCCGTCCCAGCTCCTGGCTTGGTCTGCCGGCTTGGTCAATTGGTGCTGGAGCCAGTTGCCGGCTTGGTGTTGTGCTGCCGCTGCCAGTTGCCGGCTCGATCAATTGGTGCCGGAGCCAGTTGCCGGCTTGGTGACGGTGCTGCCAGTTCCAGTGGCCAGCTTGGTCTGTTGCAGCACGTGCCAGTTGCCGGCTTGGTCTGTTGCTGCCGGGGCCAGTTGCCGGTTTGGTCAATTGGTGCCGGACCCAGTTGCCGGCTTGGTGGTGGTGCTAGTGGCTAGCTTAATGTGTTGCTGCCCGTGCCAGCTACCCGCATGGTCAGTTGCAGCACGTGCCAGTTGCCGGCTTGGTGTTGTGCTGCCGGGGCCAGTTGCCGGCTCGATCAATTGGTGCCGGAGCCAGTTGCCGGCTTGGTGACGGTGCTGCCAGTTCCAGTGGCCAGCTTGGTCTGTTGCAGCACGTGCCAGTTGCCGGCTTGGTCTGTTGCTGCCGGGGCCAGTTGCCGGTTTGGTCAATTGGTGCCGGACCCAGTTGCCGGCTTGGTGGTGGTGCTAGTGGCTAGCTTAATGTGTTTCTGCCCGTGCCAGCTACCCGCTTGGTCTGTTGCAGCACGTGCCAGTTGCCGGCTTGGTGTTGTGCTGCCAGGGCCAGTTGCCGGCTTGGTCAATTGGTGCTGGAGCCAGTTGCCGGCTTGGTGGTGGTGCTAGTGGCTAGCTTAATGTGTTGCTGCCCGTCCCAGCTCCTGGCTTGGTCTGCCGGCTTGGTCAATTGGTGCTGGAGCCAGTTGCCGGATTGGTGGCGGTGCCGCCGGTGCCGATGCTAGTAGCTTAATGTGTTGCTGCCCGTGCCAGCTGTCGGCTTGGTCTGTTGCAGCACGTGCTAGTTGCCGGCTTGGTGTTGTCCTGCCGGGGCCAGTTGCCGGCTTGGTCAATTGGTGCTGGAGCCAGTTGCCGGCTTGGTGGTGGTGCTAGTGGCTAGCTTAATGTGTTGCAGCCCGTCCCAGCTCCTGGCTTGGTCTGCCGGCTTGGTCAATTGGTGCTGGAGCCAGTTGCCGGATTGGTGGCGGTGCCGCCGGTGCCGATGCTAGTAGCTTAATGTGTTGCTGCCCGTGCCAGCTGCCGGCTTGGTCTGTTGCAGCACGTGCTAGTTGCCGGCTTGGTCAATTGGTGCTGGAGCCAGTTGCCGGCTTGGTGGTGGTGCTAGTGGCTAGCTTAATGTGTTGCTGCCCGTCCCAGCTCCTGGCTTGGTCTGCCGGCTTGGTCAATTGGTGCTGGAGCCAGTTGCCGGCTTGGTGTTGTGCTGCCGCTGCCAGTTGCCGGCTCGATCAATTGGTGCCGGAGCCAGTTGCCGGCTTGGTGACGGTGCTGCCGGTTCCAGTGGCCAGCTTGGTATGTTGCAGCATGTGCCAGTTGCCGACTTGGTCTGTTGCTGCCGGTGCCAGTCGCCGGTTTGGTCAATTGGTGCCGGACCCAGTTGCCGGTTGGGTGGTGGTGCTAGTGGCTAGCTTAATGTGTTGCTGCCCGTGCCAGCTACCCGCATGGTCTGTTGCAGCACGTGCCAGTTGCCGGCTTGGTGGCGGTGCTGCCAGTGCTGGTGCTAGTGGCTAGCTTAATGTATTGCTGCCCGTCTCAGCTCCTGGCTTGGTCTGCCGGCTTGGTCAATTGGTGCAGGAGCCAGTTGCCGGCTTGGTGCTGGAGCCAGTTGCCGGCTTGGTGTTGTGCTGCCGCTGCCAGTTGCCGGCTCGATCAATTGGTGCCGGAGCCAGTTGCCGGCTTGGTGACGGTGCTGCCAGTTCCAGTGGCCAGCTTGGTCTGTTGCAGCACGTGCCAGTTGCCGGCTTGGTCTGTTGCTGCCGGGGCCAGTTGCCGGTTTGGTCAATTGGTGCCGGACCCAGTTGCCGGCTTGGTGGTGGTGCTAGTGGCTAGCTTAATGTGTTGCTGCCCGTGCCAGCTACCCGCATGGTCAGTTGCAGCACGTGCCAGTTGCCGGCTTGGTGTTGTGCTGCCGGGGCCAGTTGCCGGCTTGGTCAATTGGTGCTGGAGCCAGTTGCCGGCTTGGTCAATTGGTGCTGGAGCCAGTTGCCGGCTTGGTGGCGGTGCTGCCAGTGCTGGTGCTAGTGGCTAGCTTAATGTATTGCTGCCCGTCTCAGCTCCTGGCTTGGTCTGCCGGCTTGGTCAATTGGTGCCGGAGCCAGTTGCCGGCTTGGTGACGGTGCTGCCGGTTCCAGTGGCCAGCTTGGTATGTTGCAGCATGTGCCAGTTGCCGACTTGGTCTGTTGCTGCCGGTGCCAGTCGCCGGTTTTGTCAATTGGTGCCGGACCCAGTTGCCGGCTGGGTGGTGGTGCTAGTGGCTAGCTTAATGTGTTTCTGCCCGTGCCAGCTACCCGCTTGGTCTGTTGCAGCACGTGCCAGTTGCCGGCTTGGTGTTGTGCTGCCAGGGCCAGTTGCCGGCTTGGTCAATTGGTGCTGGAGCCAGTTGCCGGCTTGGTGGTGGTGCTAGTGGCTAGCTTAATGTGTTGCTGCCCGTCCCAGCTCCTGGCTTGGTCTGCCGGCTTGGTCAATTGGTGCTGGAGCCAGTTGCCGGATTGGTGGCGGTGCCGCCGGTGCCGATGCTAGTAGCTTAATGTGTTGCTGCCCGTGCCAGCTGCCGGCTTGGTCTGTTGCAGCACGTGCTAGTTGCCGGCTTGGTGTTGTGCTGCCGGGACCAGTTGCCGGCTTGGTCAATTGGTGCTGGAGCCAGTTGCCGGCTTGGTGACGGTGCTGCCAGTTCCAGTGGCCAGCTTGGTCTGTTGCAGCACGTGCCAGTTGCCGGCTTGGTCTGTTGCTGCCGGGGCCAGTTGCCGGTTTGGTCAATTGGTGCCGGACCCAGTTGCCGGCTTGGTGGTGGTGCTAGTGGCTAGCTTAATGTGTTGCTGCCCGTGCCAGCTACCCGCATGGTCTGTTGCAGCACGTGCCAGTTGCCGGCTTGGTGGCGGTGCTGCCAGTGCTGGTGCTAGTGGCTAGCTTAATGTATTGCTGCCCGTCTCAGCTCCTGGCTTGGTCTGCCGGCTTGGTCAATTGGTGCAGGAGCCAGTTGCCGGCTTGGTGCTGGAGCCAGTTGCCGGCTTGGTGTTGTGCTGCCGCTGCCAGTTGCCGGCTCGATCAATTGGTGCCGGAGCCAGTTGCCGGCTTGGTGACGGTGCTGCCAGTTCCAGTGGCCAGCTTGGTCTGTTGCAGCACGTGCCAGTTGCCGGCTTGGTCTGTTGCTGCCGGGGCCAGTTGCCGGTTTGGTCAATTGGTGCCGGACCCAGTTGCCGGCTTGGTGGTGGTGCTAGTGGCTAGCTTAATGTGTTGCTGCCCGTGCCAGCTACCCGCATGGTCTGTTGCAGCACGTGCCAGTTGCCGGCTTGGTGGCGGTGCTGCCAGTGCTGGTGCTAGTGGCTAGCTTAATGTATTGCTGCCCGTCTCAGCTCCTGGCTTGGTCTGCCGGCTTGGTCAATTGGTGCAGGAGCCAGTTGCCGGCTTGGTGCTGGAGCCAGTTGCCGGCTTGGTGTTGTGCTGCCGCTGCCAGTTGCCGGCTCGATCAATTGGTGCCGGAGCCAGTTGCCGGCTTGGTGACGGTGCTGCCAGTTCCAGTGGCCAGCTTGGTCTGTTGCAGCACGTGCCAGTTGCCGGCTTGGTCTGTTGCTGCCGGGGCCAGTTGCCGGTTTGGTCAATTGGTGCCGGACCCAGTTGCCGGCTTGGTGGTGGTGCTAGTGGCTAGCTTAATGTGTTGCTGCCCGTGCCAGCTACCCGCATGGTCAGTTGCAGCACGTGCCAGTTGCCGGCTTGGTGTTGTGCTGCCGGGGCCAGTTGCCGGCTTGGTCAATTGGTGCTGGAGCCAGTTGCCGGCTTGGTCAATTGGTGCTGGAGCCAGTTGCCGGCTTGGTGGCGGTGCTGCCAGTGCTGGTGCTAGTGGCTAGCTTAATGTATTGCTGCCCGTCTCAGCTCCTGGCTTGGTCTGCCGGCTTGGTCAATTGGTGCAGGAGCCAGTTGCCGGCTTGGTGCTGGAGCCAGTTGCCGGCTTGGTGTTGTGCTGCCGCTGCCAGTTGCCGGCTCGATCAATTGGTGCCGGAGCCAGTTGCCGGCTTGGTGACGGTGCTGCCAGTTCCAGTGGCCAGCTTGGTCTGTTGCAGCACGTGCCAGTTGCCGGCTTGGTCTGTTGCTGCCGGGGCCAGTTGCCGGTTTGGTCAATTGGTGCCGGACCCAGTTGCCGGCTTGGTGGTGGTGCTAGTGGCTAGCTTAATGTGTTGCTGCCCGTGCCAGCTACCCGCATGGTCTGTTGCAGCACGTGCCAGTTGCCGGCTTGGTGGCGGTGCTGCCAGTGCTGGTGCTAGTGGCTAGCTTAATGTATTGCTGCCCGTCTCAGCTCCTGGCTTGGTCTGCCGGCTTGGTCAATTGGTGCAGGAGCCAGTTGCCGGCTTGGTGCTGGAGCCAGTTGCCGGCTTGGTGTTGTGCTGCCGCTGCCAGTTGCCGGCTCGATCAATTGGTGCCGGAGCCAGTTGCCGGCTTGGTGACGGTGCTGCCAGTTCCAGTGGCCAGCTTGGTCTGTTGCAGCACGTGCCAGTTGCCGGCTTGGTCTGTTGCTGCCGGGGCCAGTTGCCGGTTTGGTCAATTGGTGCCGGACCCAGTTGCCGGCTTGGTGGTGGTGCTAGTGGCTAGCTTAATGTGTTGCTGCCCGTGCCAGCTACCCGCATGGTCAGTTGCAGCACGTGCCAGTTGCCGGCTTGGTGTTGTGCTGCCGGGGCCAGTTGCCGGCTTGGTCAATTGGTGCTGGAGCCAGTTGCCGGCTTGGTCAATTGGTGCTGGAGCCAGTTGCCGGCTTGGTGGCGGTGCTGCCAGTGCTGGTGCTAGTGGCTAGCTTAATGTATTGCTGCCCGTCTCAGCTCCTGGCTTGGTCTGCCGGCTTGGTCAATTGGTGCAGGAGCCAGTTGCCGGCTTGGTGCTGGAGCCAGTTGCCGGCTTGGTGTTGTGCTGCCGCTGCCAGTTGCCGGCTCGATCAATTGGTGCCGGAGCCAGTTGCCGGCTTGGTGACGGTGCTGCCAGTTCCAGTGGCCAGCTTGGTCTGTTGCAGCACGTGCCAGTTGCCGGCTTGGTCTGTTGCTGCCGGGGCCAGTTGCCGGTTTGGTCAATTGGTGCCGGACCCAGTTGCCGGCTTGGTGGTGGTGCTAGTGGCTAGCTTAATGTGTTGCTGCCCGTGCCAGCTACCCGCATGGTCAGTTGCAGCGCGTGCCAGTTGCCGGCTTGGTGTTGTGCTGCCGGGGCCAGTTGCCGGCTTGGTCAATTGGTGCTGGAGCCAGTTGCCGGCTTGGTCAATTGGTGCTGGAGCCAGTTGCCGGCTTGGTCAATTGGTGCTGGAGCCAGTTGCCGGCTTGGTGGTGGTGCTAGTGGCTAGCTTAATGTATTGCTGCCCGTCTGAGCTCCTGGCTTGGTCTGCCGGCTTGGTCAATTGGTGCTGGAGCCAGTTGCCGGCTTGGTGGCGGTGCCAGTTGCCGGCTTGGTGTTGTGCTGCCGCTGCCAGTTGCCGGCTCGATCAATTGGTGCTGGAGCCAGTTGCCGGCTTGGTGGTGGTGCTAGTGGCTAGCTTAATGTGTTGCTGGCCGTCCCAGCTCCTGCCTTGGTCTGCCGGCTTGGTGTTGTGCTGCCGCTGCCATTTGCCGGCTCGATCAATTGGTGCCGGAGCCAGTTGCCGGCTTGGTGACGGTGCTGCCTGTTCCAGTGGCCAGCTTGGTATGTTGCAGCATGTGCCAGTTGCCGACTTGGTCTGTTGCTGCCGGTGCCAGTCGCCGGTTTGGTCAATTGGTGCCCGACCCAGTTGCCGGCTTGGTGGTGGTGCTAGTGGCTAGGTTAATGTGTTGCTACCCGTGCCAGCTACCCGCATGGTCTGTTGCAGCACGTGCCAGTTGCCGGCTTGGTCAATTGGTGCTGGAGCCAGTTGCCGGCTTGGTGGCGGTGCTGCCAGTGCTGGTGCTAGTGGCTAGCTTAATGTATTGCTGCCCGTCTCAGCTCCTGGCTTGGTCTGCCGGCTTGGTCAATTGGTGGCGGTACCAGTTGCCGGCTTGGTGTTGTGCTGCCGCTGCCAGTTGCCGGCTCGATCAATTGGTGCTGGAGCCAGTTGCCGGCTTGGTGGTGGTGCTAGTAGCTAGCTTAATGTGTTGCTACCCGTGCCAGCTACCCGCATGGTCTGTTGCGGCACGTGCCAGGTGCCGGCTTGGTCTGTTGCTGCCGGGGACAGTTGCCGGCTTGGTCAATTGGTGCCGGAGCCAGTTGCCGGATTGGTGGCGGTGCCGCCGGTGCCGATGCTAGTAGCTTAATGTGTTGCTGCCCGTGCCAGCTGCCGGCTTGGTCTGTTGCAGCACGTGCTAGTTGCCGGCTTGGTGTTGTGCTGCCGCTGCCAGTTGCCGGCTCGATCAATTGGTGCTGGAGCCAGTTGCCGGCTTGGTGGCGGTGCCGGTGCTGGTGGTTAGCTTAATGTGTTGAATCCCGTCCCAGTTCCTGGCTTCGTCTGCCGGCTTGGTCAATTGGTGCTGGAGCCAGTGGCCGGCTTGGTGGCGGTGCCAGTTGCCGGCTTGGTGTTGTGCTGCCGCTGCCAGTTGCCGGCTCGATCAATTGGTGCTGGAGCCAGTTGCCGGCTTGGTGGTGGTGCTAGTGGCTAGCTTAATGTGTTGCTGGCCGTCCCAGCTCCTGCCTTGGTCTGCCGGCTTGGTGTTGTGCTGCCGCTGCCATTTGCCGGCTCGATCAATTGGTGCCGGAGCCAGTTGCCGGCTTGGTGACGGTGCTGCCTGTTCCAGTGGCCAGCTTGGTATGTTGCAGCATGTGCCAGGTGCCGGCTTGGTCTGTTGCTGCCGGGGACAGTTGCCGGCTTGGTCAATTGGTGCTGGAGCCAGTTGCCGGCTTGGTGGTGGTGCTAGTGGCTAGCTTAATGTGTTGCTGCCCGTGCCAGCTACCCGCATGGTCTGTTGCGGCACGTGCCAGTTGCCGGCTTGGTCTGTTGCTGCCGGGGCCAGTTGCCGGCTTGGTCAATTGGTGCCGGAGCCAGTTGCCGGATTGGTGGCGGTGCCGCCGGTGCCGATGCTAGTAGCTTAATGTGTTGCTGCCCGTGCCAGCTGCCGGCTTGGTCTGTTGCAGCACGTGCTAGTTGCCGGCTTGGTGTTGTGCTGCCGGGGCCAGTTGCCGGCTTGGTCAATTGGTGCTGGAGCCAGTTGCCGGCTTGGTGGTGGTGCTAGTGGCTAGCTTAATGTGTTGCTGCCCGTCTCAGCTCCTGGCTTGGTCTGCCGGCTTGGTCAATTGGTGCTGGAGCCAGTTGCCGGCTTGGTGTTGTGCTGCCGCTGCCAGTTGCCGGCTTGGTGACGGTGCTGCCGGTTCCAGTGGCCAGCTTGGTATGTTGCAGCATGTGCCAGTTGCCGACTTGGTCTGTTGCTGCCGGTGCCAGTCGCCGGTTTGGTCAATTGGTGCCGGACCCAGTTGCCGGCTTGGTGGTGGTGCTAGTGGCTAGCTTAATGTGTTGCTGCCCGTGCCAGCTACCCGCATGGTCTGTTGCAGCACGTGCCAGTTGCCGGCTTGGTATGTTGCTGCCGGGGCCAGTTGCCGGCTTGGTCAATTGGTGCTGGAGCCAGTTGCCGGCTTGGTGGCGGTGCTGCCAGTGCTGGTGCTAGTGGCTAGCTTAATGTATTGCTGCCCGTCTCAGCTCCTGGCTTGGTCTGCCGGCTTGGTCAATTGGTGGCGGTACCAGTTGCCGGCTTGGTGTTGTGCTGCCGCTGCCAGTTGCCGGCTCGATCAATTGGTGCTGGAGCCAGTTGCCGGCTTGGTGGTGGTGCTAGTGGCTAGCTTAATGTGTTGCTACCCGTGTCAGCTACCCGCATGGTCTGTTGCGGCACGTGCCAGGTGCCGGCTTGGTCTGTTGCTGCCGGGGACAGTTGCCGGCTTGGTCAATTGGTGCCGGAGCCAGTTGCCGGATTGGTGGCGGTGCCGCCGGTGCCGATGCTAGTAGCTTAATGTGTTGCTGCCCGTGCCAGCTGCCGGCTTGGTCTGTTGCAGCACGTGCTAGTTGCCGGCTTGGTGTTGTGCTGCCGCTGCCAGTTGCCGGCTCGATCAATTGGTGCTGGAGCCAGTTGCCGGCTTGGTGGCGGTGCCGGTGCTGGTGGTTAGCTTAATGTGTTGAATCCCGTCCCAGTTCCTGGCTTCGTCTGCCGGCTTGGTCAATTGGTGCTGGAGCCAGTGGCCGGCTTGGTGGCGGTGCCAGTTGCCGGCTTGGTGTTGTGCTGCCGCTGCCAGTTGCCGACTCGATCAATTGGTGCTGGAGCCAGTTGCCGGCTTGGTGGTGGTGCTAGTGGCTAGCTTAATGTGTTGCTGCCCGTGCCAGCTACCCGCATGGTCTGTTGCGGCACGTGCCAGTTGCCGGCTTGGTCTGTTGCTGCCGGGGCTAGTTGCCGGCTTGGTCAATTGGTGCCGGAGCCAGTTGCCGGATTGGTGGCGGTGCCGCCGGTGCCGATGCTAGTAGCTTAATGTGTTGCTGCCCGTGCCAGCTGCCGGCTTGGTCTGTTGCAGCACGTGCTAGTTGCCGGCTTGGTGTTGTGCTGCCGGGGCCAGTTGCCGGCTTGGTCAATTGGTGCTGGAGCCAGTTGCCGGCTTGGTGGTGGTGCTAGTGGCTAGCTTAATGTGTTGCTGCCCGTCTCAGCTCCTGGCTTGGTCTGCCGGCTTGGTCAATTGGTGCTGGAGCCAGTTGCCGGCTTGGTGACGGTGCTGCCGGTTCCAGTGGCCAGCTTGGTATGTTGCAGCATGTGCCAGTTGCCAACTTGGTCTGTTGCTGCCCGTGCCAGCTACCCGCATGGTCTGTTGCGGCACGTGCCAGTTGCCGGCTTGGTCTGTTGCTGCCGGGGCCAGTTGCCGGCTTGGTCAATTGGTGCCGGAGCCAGTTGCCGGATTGGTGGCGGTGCCGCCGGTGCCGATGCTAGTAGCTTAATGTGCTGCTGCCCGTGCCAGCTGCCGGCTTGGTCTGTTGCAGCACGTGCTAGTTGCCGGCTTGGTGTTGTGCTGCCGCTGCCAGTTGCCGGCTCGATCAATTGGTGCTGGAGCCAGTTGCCGGCTTGGTGGCGGTGCCGGTGCTAGTGGTTAGCTTAATGTGTTGAATCCCGTCCCAGTTCCTGGCTTCGTCTGCCGGCTTGGTCAATTGGTGCTGGAGCCAGTGGCCGGCTTGGTGGCGGTGCCAGTTGCCGGCTTGGTGTTGTGCTGCCGCTGCCAGTTGCCGACTCGATCAATTGGTGCTGGAGCCAGTTGCCGGCTTGGTGGTGGTGCTAGTGGCTAGCTTAATGTGTTGCTGCCCGTGCCAGCTACCCGCATGGTCTGTTGCGGCACGTGCCAGTTGCCGGCTTGGTCTGTTGCTGCCGGGGCCAGTTGCCGGCTTGGTCAATTGGTGCCGGAGCCAGTTGCCGGATTGGTGGCGGTGCCGCCGGTGCCGATGCTAGTAGCTTAATGTGTTGCTGCCCGTGCCAGCTGCCGGCTTGGTCTGTTGCAGCACGTGCTAGTTGCCGGCTTGGTGTTGTGCTGCCGGGGCCAGTTGCCGGCTTGGTCAATTGGTGCTGGAGCCAGTTGCCGGCTTGGTGGTGGTGCTAGTGGCTAGCTTAATGTGTTGCTGCCCGTCTCAGCTCCTGGCTTGGTCTGCCGGCTTGGTCAATTGGTGCTGGAGCCAGTTGCCGGCTTGGTGACGGTGCTGCCGGTTCCAGTGGCCAGCTTGGTATGTTGCAGCATGTGCCAGTTGCCGACTTGGTCTGTTGCTGCCCGTGCCAGCTACCCGCATGGTCTGTTGCGGCACGTGCCAGTTGCCGGCTTGGTCTGTTGCTGCCGGGGCCAGTTGCCGGCTTGGTCAATTGGTGCCGGAGCCAGTTGCCGGATTGGTGGCGGTGCCGCCGGTGCCGATGCTAGTAGCTTAATGTGTTGCTGCCCGTGCCAGCTGCCGGCTTGGTCTGTTGCAGCACGTGCTAGTTGCCGGCTTGGTGTTGTGCTGCCGGGGCCAGTTGCCGGCTCGATCAATTGGTGCTGGAGCCAGTTGCCGGCTTGGTGGCGGTGCCGGTGCTAGTGGTTAGCTTAATGTGTTGAATCCCGTCCCAGTTCCTGGCTTCGTCTGCCGGCTTGGTCAATTGGTGCTGGAGCCAGTGGCCGGCTTGGTGGCGGTGCCAGTTGCCGGCTTGGTGTTGTGCTGCCGCTGCCAGTTGCCGACTCGATCAATTGGTGCTGGAGCCAGTTGCCGGCTTGGTGGTGGTGCTAGTGGCTAGCTTAATGTGTTGCTGCCCGTGCCAGCTACCCGCATGGTCTGTTGCGGCACGTGCCAGTTGCCGGCTTGGTCTGTTGCTGCCGGGGCCAGTTGCCGGCTTGGTCAATTGGTGCCGGAGCCAGTTGCCGGATTGGTGGCGGTGCCGCCGGTGCCGATGCTAGTAGCTTAATGTGTTGCTGCCCGTGCCAGCTGCCGGCTTGGTCTGTTGCAGCACGTGCTAGTTGCCGGCTTGGTGTTGTGCTGCCGGGGCCAGTTGCCGGCTTGGTCAATTGGTGCTGGAGCCAGTTGCCGGCTTGGTGGTGGTGCTAGTGGCTAGCTTAATGTGTTGCTTCCCGTCTCAGCTCCTGGCTTGGTCTGCCGGCTTGGTCAATTGGTGCTGGAGCCAGTTGCCGGCTTGGTGTTGTGCTGCCGCTGCCAGTTGCCGGCTCGATCAATTGGTGCCGGAGCCAGTTGCCGGCTTGGTGACGGTGCTGCCGGTTCCAGTGGCCAGCTTGGTATGTTGCAGCATGTGCCAGTTGCCGACTTGGTCTGTTGCTGCCGGTGCCAGTCGCCGGTTTGGTCAATTGGTGCCGGACCCAGTTGCCGGCTTGGTGGTGGTGCTAGTGGCTAGCTTAATGTGTTGCTGCCCGTGCCAGCTACCCGCATGGTCTGTTGCAGCACGTGCCAGTTGCCGGCTTGGTCTGTTGCTGCCGGGGCCAGTTGCCGGCTTGGTCAATTGGTGCTGGAGCCAGTTGCCGGCTTGGTGGCGGTGCTGTCAGTTCTGGTGCTAGTGGCTAGCTTAATGTATTGCTGCCCGTCTCAGCTCCTGGCTTGGTCTGCCGGCTTGGTCAATTGGTGGCGGTGCCAGTTGCCGGCTTGGTGTTGTGCTGCCGCTGCCAGTTGCCGGCTCGATCAATTGGTGCTGGAGCCAGTTGCCGGCTTGGTGGTGGTGCTAGTGGCTAGCTTAATGTGTTGCTGCCCGTCTCAGCTCCTGGCTTGGTCTGCCGGCTTGGTCAATTGGTGCTGGAGCCAGTTGCCGGCTTGTTGGCGGTGCCAGTTGCCGGCTTGGTGTTGTGCTGCTGCTGCCAGTTGCCGACTCGATCAATTGGTGCTGGAGCCAGTTGCCGGCTTGGTGGTGGTGCTAGTGGCTAGCTTAATGTGTTGCTGCCCGTGCCAGCTACCCGCATGGTCTGTTGCGGCACGTGCCAGTTGCCGGCTTGGTCTGTTGCTGCCGGGGCTAGTTGCCGGCTTGGTCAATTGGTGCCGGAGCCAGTTGCCGGATTGGTGGCGGTGCCGCCGGTGCCGATGCTAGTAGCTTAATGTGTTGCTGCCCGTGCCAGCTGCCGGCTTGGTCTGTTGCAGCACGTGCTAGTTGCCGGCTTGGTCTGTTGCTGCCGGGGCTAGTTGCCGGCTTGGTCAATTGGTGCCGGAGCCAGTTGCCGGATTGGTGGCGGTGCCGCCGGTGCCGATGCTAGTAGCTTAATGTGTTGCTGCCCGTGCCAGCTGCCGGCTTGGTCTGTTGCAGCACGTGCTAGTTGCCGGCTTGGTGTTGTGCTGCCGCTGCCAGTCGCCGGTTTGGTCAATTGGTGCCGGACCCAGTTGCCGGCGTGGTGGTGGTGCTAGTGGCTAGCTTAATGTGTTGCTGCCCGTGCCAGCTACCCGCATGGTCAATTGGTGCTGGAGCCAGTTGCCGGCTTGGTCTGTTGCTGCCAGGGCCAGTTGCCGGCTTGGTCAATTGGTGCTGGAGCCAGTTGCCGGCTTGGTCAATTGGTGTTGGAGCCAGTTGCCGGCTTGGTGGCGGTGCTGCCAGTGCTGGTGCTAGTGGCTAGCATAATGTATTGCTGCCCGTCTCAGCTCCTGGCTTGGTCTGCCGGCTTGGTCAATTGGTG
This sequence comes from Phytophthora x cambivora, assembly GCA_033557925.1. Lineage (NCBI taxonomy): Eukaryota > Oomycota > Peronosporomycetes > Peronosporales > Peronosporaceae > Phytophthora > Phytophthora x cambivora. The sequence goes on along the minus strand of JAUCEB010000001.1, from coordinate 11,120,975 downwards.
GCGGTGCCAGTTGCCGGCTTGGTGTTGTGCTGCCGCTGCCAGTTGCCGGCTCGATCAATTGGTGCTGGAGCCAGTTGCCGGCTTGGTGGTGGTGCTAGTGGCTAGCTTAATGTGTTGCTGCCCGTCTCAGCTCCTGGCTTGGTCTGCCGGCTTGGTCAATTGGTGCTGGAGCCAGTTGCCGGCTTGGTGGCGGTGCTGCCGCTGCCAGTTGCCGGCTCGATCAATTGGTGCTGGAGCCAGTTGCCGGCTTGGTGGTGGTGCTAGTGGCTAGCTTAATGTGTTGCTACCCGTGCCAGCTACCCGCATGGTCTGTTGCGGCACGTGCCAGTTGCCGGCTTGGTCTGTTGCTGCCGGGGCTAGTTGCCGGCTTGGTCAATTGGTGCCGGAGCCAGTTGCCGGATTGGTGGCGGTGCCGCCGGTGCCGATGCTAGTAGCTTAATGTGTTGCTGCCCGTGCCAGCTGCCGGCTTGGTCTGTTGCAGCACGTGCTAGTTGCCGGCTTGGTGTTGTGCTGCCGGGGCCAGTTGCCGGCTCGATCAATTGGTGCTGGAGCCAGTTGCCGGCTTGGTGGCGGTGCCGGTGCTAGTGGTTAGCTTAATGTGTTGAATCCCGTCCCAGTTCCTGGCTTCGTCTGCCGGCTTGGTCAATTGGTGCTGGAGCCAGTGGCCGGCTTGGTGGCGGTGCCAGTTGCCGGCTTGGTGTTGTGCTGCCGCTGCCAGTTGCCGACTCGATCAATTGGTGCTGGAGCCAGTTGCCGGCTTGGTGGTGGTGCTAGTGGCTAGCTTAATGTGTTGCTGCCCGTGCCAGCTACCCGCATGGTCTGTTGCGGCACGTGCCAGTTGCCGGCTTGGTCTGTTGCTGCCGGGGCCAGTTGCCGGCTTGGTCAATTGGTGCCGGAGCCAGTTGCCGGATTGGTGGCGGTGCCGCCGGTGCCGATGCTAGTAGCTTAATGTGTTGCTGCCCGTGCCAGCTGCCGGCTTGGTCTGTTGCAGCACGTGCTAGTTGCCGGCTTGGTGTTGTGCTGCCGGGGCCAGTTGCCGGCTTGGTCAATTGGTGCTGGAGCCAGTTGCCGGCTTGGTGGTGGTGCTAGTGGCTAGCTTAATGTGTTGCTTCCCGTCTCAGCTCCTGGCTTGGTCTGCCGGCTTGGTCAATTGGTGCTGGAGCCAGTTGCCGGCTTGGTGTTGTGCTGCCGCTGCCAGTTGCCGGCTCGATCAATTGGTGCCGGAGCCAGTTGCCGGCTTGGTGACGGTGCTGCCGGTTCCAGTGGCCAGCTTGGTATGTTGCAGCATGTGCCAGTTGCCGACTTGGTCTGTTGCTGCCGGTGCCAGTCGCCGGTTTGGTCAATTGGTGCCGGACCCAGTTGCCGGCTTGGTGGTGGTGCTAGTGGCTAGCTTAATGTGTTGCTGCCCGTGCCAGCTACCCGCATGGTCTGTTGCAGCACGTGCCAGTTGCCGGCTTGGTCTGTTGCTGCCGGGGCCAGTTGCCGGCTTGGTCAATTGGTGCTGGAGCCAGTTGCCGGCTTGGTGGCGGTGCTGCCAGTGCTGGTGCTAGTGGCTAGCTTAATGTATTGCTGCCCGTCTCAGCTCCTGGCTTGGTCTGCCGGCTTGGTCAATTGGTGGCGGTGCCAGTTGCCGGCTTGGTGTTGTGCTGCCGCTGCCAGTTGCCGGCTCGATCAATTGGTGCTGGAGCCAGTTGCCGGCTTGGTGGTGGTGCTAGTGGCTAGCTTAATGTGTTGCTGCCCGTCTCAGCTCCTGGCTTGGTCTGCCGGCTTGGTCAATTGGTGCTGGAGCCAGTTGCCGGCTTGGTGGCGGTGCTGCCGCTGCCAGTTGCCGGCTCGATCAATTGGTGCTGGAGCCAGTTGCCGGCTTGGTGGTGGTGCTAGTGGCTAGCTTAATGTGTTGCTACCCGTGCCAGCTACCCGCATGGTCTGTTGCGGCACGTGCCAGTTGCCGGCTTGGTCTGTTGCTGCCGGGGCTAGTTGCCGGCTTGGTCAATTGGTGCCGGAGCCAGTTGCCGGATTGGTGGCGGTGCCGCCGGTGCCGATGCTAGTAGCTTAATGTGTTGCTGCCCGTGCCAGCTGCCGGCTTGGTCTGTTGCAGCACGTGCTAGTTGCCGGCTTGGTGTTGTGCTGCCGCTGCCAGTCGCCGGTTTGGTCAATTGGTGCCGGACCCAGTTGCCGGCGTGGTGGTGGTGCTAGTGGCTAGCTTAATGTGTTGCTGCCCGTGCCAGCTACCCGCATGGTCAATTGGTGCTGGAGCCAGTTGCCGGCTTGGTCTGTTGCTGCCAGGGCCAGTTGCCGGCTTGGTCAATTGGTGCTGGAGCCAGTTGCCGGCTTGGTCAATTGGTGTTGGAGCCAGTTGCCGGCTTGGTGGCGGTGCTGCCAGTGCTGGTGCTAGTGGCTAGCTTAATGTATTGCTGCCCGTCTCAGCTCCTGGCTTGGTCTGCCGGCTTGGTCAATTGGTGGCGGTGCCAGTTGCCGGCTTGGTGTTGTGCTGCCGCTGCCAGTTGCCGGCTCGATCAATTGGTGCTGGAGCCAGTTGCCGGCTTGGTGGTGGTGCTAGTGGCTAGCTTAATGTGTTGCTACCCGTGCCAGCTACCCGCATGGTCTGTTGCGGCACGTGCCAGTTGCCGGCTTGGTCTGTTGCTGCCGGGGCTAGTTGCCGGCTTGGTCAATTGGTGCCGGAGCCAGTTGCCGGATTGGTGGCGGTGCCGCCGGTGCCGATGCTAGTAGCTTAATGTGTTGCTGCCCGTGCCAGCTGCCGGCTTGGTCTGTTGCAGCACGTGCTAGTTGCCGGCTTGGTGTTGTGCTGCCGCTGCCAGTCGCCGGTTTGGTCAATTGGTGCTGGAGCCAGTTGCCGGCTTCGTGGTGGTTCTAGTGGTTAGCTTAATGTGTTGCTGGCCGTCCCAGCTCCTGGCTTGGTCTGCCGGCTTGGTCAATTGGTGCTGGAGCCAGTTGCCGGCTTGTTGGCGGTGCCAGTTGCCGGCTTGGTGTTGTGCTGCTGCTGCCAGTTGCCGACTCGATCAATTGGTGCTGGAGCCAGTTGCCGGCTTGGTGGTGGTGCTAGTGGCTAGCTTAATGTGTTGCTGCCCGTGCCAGCTACCCGCATGGTCTGTTGCGGCACGTGCCAGTTGCCGGCTTGGTCTGTTGCTGCCGGGGCCAGTTGCCGGCTTGGTCAATTGGTGCCGGAGCCAGTTGCCGGATTGGTGGCGGTGCCGCCGGTGCCGATGCTAGTAGCTTAATGTGTTGCTGCCCGTGCCAGCTGCCGGCTTGGTCTGTTGCAGCACGTGCTAGTTGCCGGCTTGGTGTTGTGCTGCCGGGGCCAGTTGCCGGCTTGGTCAATTGGTGCTGGAGCCAGTTGCCGGCTTGGTGGTGGTGCTAGTGGCTAGCTTAATGTGTTGCTTCCCGTCTCAGCTCCTGGCTTGGTCTGCCGGCTTGGTCAATTGGTGCTGGAGCCAGTTGCCGGCTTGGTGTTGTGCTGCCGCTGCCAGTTGCCGGCTCGATCAATTGGTGCCGGAGCCAGTTGCCGGCTTGGTGACGGTGCTGCCGGTTCCAGTTGCCGGCTTGGTCTGTTGCTGCCAGGGCCAGTTGCCGGCTTGGTCAATTGGTGCTGGATCCAGTTGCCGGCTCGATCAATTGGTGCTGGAGCCAGTTGCCGGCTTGGTGGTGGTGCTAGTGGCTAGCTTAATGTGTTGCTACCCGTGCCAGCTACCCGCATGGTCTGTTGCGGCACGTGCCAGTTGCCGGCTTGGTCTGTTGCTGCCGGGGCTAGTTGCCGGCTTGGTCAATTGGTGCCGGAGCCAGTTGCCGGCTTGGTGGTGGTGCTAGTGGCTAGCTTAATGTGTTGCTACCCGTGCCAGCAACCCGCATGGTCTGTTGCAGCACGTGCCAGTTGCCGGCTTGGTCTGTTGCTGCCAGGGCCAGTTGCCGGCTTGGTCAATTGGTGCTGGAGCCAGTTGCCGGCTTGGTCAATTGGTGCTGGGGCCAGTTGCCGGCTTGGTGGTGGTGCTAGTGGCTAGCTTAATGTGTTGCTACCCGTGCCAGCTACCCGCATGGTCTGTTGCGGCACGTGCCAGTTGCCGGCTTGGTCTGTTGCTGCCGGGGCTAGTTGCCGGCTTGGTCAATTGGTGCCGGAGCCAGTTGCCGGATTGGTGGCGGTGCCGCCGGTGCCGATGCTAGTAGCTTAATGTGTTGCTGCCCGTGCCAGCTGCCGGCTTGGTCTGTTGCAGCACGTGCTAGTTGCCGGCTTGGTGTTGTGCTGCCGCTGCCAGTTGCCGACTCGATCAATTGGTGCTGGAGCCAGTTGCCGGCTTGGTGGTGGTGCTAGTGGCTAGCTTAATGTGTTGCTGCCCGTGCCAGCTACCCGCATGGTCTGTTGCGGCACGTGCCAGTTGCCGGCTTGGTCTGTTGCTGCCGGGGCCAGTTGCCGGCTTGGTCAATTGGTGCCGGAGCCAGTTGCCGGATTGGTGGCGGTGCCGCCGGTGCCGATGCTAGTAGCTTAATGTGTTGGTGCCCGTGCCAGCTGCCGGCTTGGTCTGTTGCAGCACGTGCTAGTTGCCGGCTTGGTGTTGTGCTGCCGGGGCCAGTTGCCGGCTTGGTCAATTGGTGCTGGAGCCAGTTGCCGGCTTGGTGGTGGTGCTAGTGGCTAGCTTAATGTGTTGCTTCCCGTCTCAGCTCCTGGCTTGGTCTGCCGGCTTGGTCAATTGGTGCTGGAGCCAGTTGCCGGCTTGGTGTTGTGCTGCCGCTGCCAGTTGCCGGCTCGATCAATTGGTGCCGGAGCCAGTTGCCGGCTTGGTGACGGTGCTGCCGGTTCCAGTGGCCAGCTTGGTATGTTGCAGCATGTGCCAGTTGCCGACTTGGTCTGTTGCTGCCGGTGCCAGTCGCCGGTTTGGTCAATTGGTGCCGGACCCAGTTGCCGGCTTGGTGGTGGTGCTAGTGGCTAGCTTAATGTGTTGCTACCCGTGCCAGCTACCCGCATGGTCTGTTGCAGCACGTGCCAGTTGCCGGCTTGGTCTGTTGCTGCCAGGGCCAGTTGCCGGCTTGGTCAATTGGTGCTGGAGCCAGTTGCCGGCTTGGTCAATTGGTGCTGGAGCCAGTTGCCGGCTTGGTGGTGGTGCTAGTGGCTAGCTTAATGTGTTGCTACCCGTGCCAGCTACCCGCATGGTCTGTTGCGGCACGTGCCAGTTGCCGGCTTGGTCTGTTGCTGCCGGGGCTAGTTGCCGGCTTGGTCAATTGGTGCCGGAGCCAGTTGCCGGATTGGTGGCGGTGCCGCCGGTGCCGATGCTAGTAGCTTAATGTGTTGGTGCCCGTGCCAGCTGCCGGCTTGGTCTGTTGCAGCACGTGCTAGTTGCCGGCTTGGTGTTGTGCTGCCGGGGCCAGTTGCCGGCTTGGTCAATTGGTGCTGGAGCCAGTTGCCGGCTTGGTGGTGGTGCTAGTGGCTAGCTTAATGTGTTGCTGCCCGTCTCAGCTCCTGGCTTGGTCTGCCGGCTTGGTCAATTGGTGCTGGAGCCAGTTGCCGGCTTGGTGGCGGTGCTGCCGCTGCCAGTTGCCGGCTCGATCAATTGGTGCTGGAGCCAGTTGCCGGCTTGGTGGTGGTGCTAGTGGCTAGCTTAATGTGTTGCTACCCGTGCCAGCTACCCGCATGGTCTGTTGCGGCACGTGCCAGTTGCCGGCTTGGTCTGTTGCTGCCGGGGCTAGTTGCCGGCTTGGTCAATTGGTGCCGGAGCCAGTTGCCGGATTGGTGGCGGTGCCGCCGGTGCCGATGCTAGTAGCTTAATGTGTTGCTGCCCGTGCCAGCTGCCGGCTTGGTCTGTTGCAGCACGTGCTAGTTGCCGGCTTGGTGTTGTGCTGCCGCTGCCAGTTGCCGGCTCGATCAATTGGTGCTGGAGCCAGTTGCCGGCTTGGTGGCGGTGCCGGTGCTAGTGGTTAGCTTAATGTGTTGAATCCCGTCCCAGTTCCTGGCTTCGTCTGCCGGCTTGGTCAATTGGTGCTGGAGCCAGTGGCCGGCTTGGTGGCGGTGCCAGTTGCCGGCTTGGTGTTGTGCTGCCGCTGCCAGTTGCCGACTCGATCAATTGGTGCTGGAGCCAGTTGCCGGCTTGGTGGTGGTGCTAGTGGCTAGCTTAATGTGTTGCTGCCCGTGCCAGCTACCCGCATGGTCTGTTGCGGCACGTGCCAGTTGCCGGCTTGGTCTGTTGCTGCCGGGGCCAGTTGCCGGCTTGGTCAATTGGTGCCGGAGCCAGTTGCCGGATTGGTGGCGGTGCCGCCGGTGCCGATGCTAGTAGCTTAATGTGTTGCTGCCCGTGCCAGCTGCCGGCTTGGTCTGTTGCAGCACGTGCTAGTTGCCGGCTTGGTGTTGTGCTGCCGGGGCCAGTTGCCGGCTTGGTCAATTGGTGCTGGAGCCAGTTGCCGGCTTGGTGGTGGTGCTAGTGGCTAGCTTAATGTGTTGCTTCCCGTCTCAGCTCCTGGCTTGGTCTGCCGGCTTGGTCAATTGGTGCTGGAGCCAGTTGCCGGCTTGGTGTTGTGCTGCCGCTGCCAGTTGCCGGCTTGGTGTTGTGCTGCCGCTGCCAGTTGCCGGCTCGATCAATTGGTGCCGGAGCCAGTTGCCGGCTTGGTGGCGGTGCTGCCGGTTCCAGTGGCCAGCTTGGTATGTTGCAGCATGTGCCAGTTGCCGACTTGGTCTGTTGCTGCCGGTGCCAGTCGCCGGTTTGGTCAATTGGTGCCGGACCCAGTTGCCGGCTTGGTGGTGGTGCTAGTGGCTAGCTTAATGTGTTGCTGCCCGTGCCAGCTACCCGCATGGTCTGTTGCAGCACGTGCTAGTTGCCGGCTTGGTGTTGTGCTGCCGGGGCCAGTTGCCGGCTTGGTGGTGGTGCTAGTGGCTAGCTTAATGTGTTGCTACCCGTGCCAGCTACCCGCATGGTCTGTTGCGGCACGTGCCAGTTGCCGGCTTGGTCTGTTGCTGCCGGGGCTAGTTGCCGGCTTGGTCAATTGGTGCCGGAGCCAGTTGCCGGATTGGTGGCGGTGCCGCCGGTGCCGATGCTAGTAGCTTAATGTGTTGGTGCCCGTGCCAGCTGCCGGCTTGGTCTGTTGCAGCACGTGCTAGTTGCCGGCTTGGTGTTGTGCTGCCGGGGCCAGTTGCCGGCTTGGTCAATTGGTGCTGGAGCCAGTAGCCGGCTTGGTGGTGGTGCTAGTGGCTAGCTTAATGTGTTGCTGCCCGTCTCAGCTCCTGGCTTGGTCTGCCGGCTTGGTCAATTGGTGCTGGAGCCAGTTGCCGGCTTGGTGGCGGTGCTGCCGCTGCCAGTTGCCGGCTCGATCAATTGGTGCTGGAGCCAGTTGCCGGCTTGGTGGTGGTGCTAGTGGCTAGCTTAATGTGTTGCTACCCGTGCCAGCTACCCGCATGGTCTGTTGCGGCACGTGCCAGTTGCCGGCTTGGTCTGTTGCTGCCGGGGCTAGTTGCCGGCTTGGTAAATTGGTGCCGGAGCCAGTTGCCGGATTGGTGGCGGTGCCGCCGGTGCCGATGCTAGTAGCTTAATGTGTTGCTGCCCGTGCCAGCTGCCGGCTTGGTCTGTTGCAGCACGTGCTAGTTGCCGGCTTGGTGTTGTGCTGCCGCTGCCAGTCGCCGGTTTGGTCAATTGGTGCCGGACCCAGTTGCCGGCTTGGTGGTGGTGCTAGTGGCTAGCTTAATGTGTTGCTACCCGTGCCAGCTACCCGCATGGTCTGTTGCAGCACGTGCCAGTTGCCGGCTTGGTCTGTTGCTGCCCGTGCCAGCTGCCGGCTTGGTATGTTGCAGCACGTGCCAGTTGCCGACTCGATCAATTGGTGCTGGAGCCAGTTGCCGGCTTGGTGGTGGTGCTAGTGGCTAGCTTAATGTGTTGCTGCCCGTGCCAGCTACCCGCATGGTCTGTTGCAGCACGTGCCAGTTGCCGGCTTGGTCTGTTGCTGCCGGGGCCAGTTGCCGGCTTGGTCAATTGGTGCTGGAGCCAGTTGCCGGATTGGTGGCGGTGCCGCCGGTGCCGATGCTAGTAGCTTAATGTGTTGCTGCCCGTGCCAGCTGCCGGCTTGGTGTTGTGCTGCCGGGACCAGTTGCCGGCTTGGTCAATTGGTGCTGGAGCCAGTTGCCGGCTTCGTGGTGGTGCTAGTGGTTAGCTTAATGTGTTGCTGGCCGTCCCAGCTCCTGGCTTGGTCTGCCGGCTTGGTCAATTGGTGCTGGAGCCAGTTGCCGGCTTGGTGGCGGTGCCAGTTGCCGGCTTGGTGTTGTGCTGCCGCTGCCAGTTGCCGACTCGATCAATTGGTGCTGGAGCCAGTTGCCGGCTTGGTGGTGGTGCTAGTGGCTAGCTTAATGTGTTGCTGCCCGTGCCAGCTACCCGCATGGTCTGTTGCAGCACGTGCCTGTTGCCGGCTTGGTCTGTTGCTGCCGGGGCCAGTTGCCGGCTTGGTCAATTGGTGCCGGAGCCAGTTGCCGGATTGGTGGCGGTGCCGCCGGTGCCGATGCTAGTAGCTTAATGTGTTGCTGCCCGTGCCAGCTACCCGCATGGTCTGTTGCAGCACGTGCCAGTTGCCGGCTTGGTCTGTTGCTGCCGGGGCCAGTTGCCGGCTTGGTCAATTGGTGCCGGAGCCAGTTGCCGGATTGGTGGCGGTGCCGCCGGTGCCGATGCTAGTAGCTTAATGTGTTGCTGCCCGTGCCAGCTGCCGGCTTGGTCTGTTGCAACACGTGCTAGTTGCCGGCTTGGTGTTGTGCTCCCGCTGCCAGTTGCCGGCTCGATCAATTGGTGCTGGAGCCAGTTGCTGGCTTGGTGGCGGTGCCGGTGCTAGTGGTTAGCTTAATGTGTTGAATCCCGTGCCAGCTACCCGCTTGGTCTGTTGCAGCACGTGCCAGTTGCCGGCTTGGTCTGTTGCTGCCGGGGCCAGTTGCCGGCTTGGTCAATTGGTGCCGGAGCCAGTTGCCGGATTGGTGGCGGTGCCGCCGGTGCCGACGCTAGTAGCTTAATGTGTTGCTGCCCGTGCCAGCTGCCGGCTTGGTCTGTTGCAGCACGTGCTAGTTGCCGGCTTGGTGTTGTGCTGCCGGGGCCAGTTGCCGGCTTGGTCAATTGGTGCTGGAGCCAGTTGCCGGCTTGGTGGTGGTGCTAGTAGCTAGCTTAATGTGTTGCTGCCCGTCCCAGCTCCTGGCTTGGTCTGCCGGCTTGGTCAATTGGTGCTGGAGCCAGTTGCCGGCTTGGTGTTGTGCTGCCGCTGCCAGTTGCCGGCTCGATCAATTGGTGCCGGAGCCAGTTGCCGGCTTGGTGGCGGTGCTGCCGGTTCCAGTGGCCAGCTTGGTATGTTGCAGCATGTGCCAGTTGCCGACTTGGTCTGTTGCTGCCGGTGCCAGTCGCCGGTTTGTCAATTGGTGCCGGACCCAGTTGCCGGCTTGGTGGTGGTGCTAGTGGCTAGCTTAATGTGTTGCTGCCCGTGCCAGCTACCCGCATGGTCTGTTGCAGCACGTGCTAGTTGCCGGCTTGGTGTTGTGCTGCCGGGGCCAGTTGCCGGCTTGGTCAATTGGTGCTGGAGCCAGTTGCCGGCTTGGTGGTGGTGCTAGTAGCTAGCTTAATGTGTTGCTGCCCGTCCCAGCTCCTGGCTTGGTCTGCCGGCTTGGTCAATTGGTGCTGGAGCCAGTTGCCGGCTTGGTGGCGGTGCTGCCGCTGCCAGTTGCCGGCTCGATCAATTGGTGCCGGAGCCAGTTGCCGGCTTGGTGGCGGTGCTGCCGGTTCCAGTGGCCAGCTTGGTATGTTGCAGCATGTGCCAGTTGCCGACTTGGTCTGTTGCTGCCGGTGCCAGTCGCCGGTTTGGTCAATTGGTGCCGGACCCAGTTGCCGGCTTGGTGGTGGTGCTAGTGGCTAGCTTAATGTGTTGCTGCCCGTGCCAGCTACCCGCATGGTCTGTTGCAGCACGTGCTAGTTGCCGGCTTGGTGTTGTGCTGCCGGGGCCAGTTGCCGGCTTGGTCAATTGGTGCTGGAGCCAGTTGCCGGCTTGGTGGTGGTGCTAGTAGCTAGCTTAATGTGTTGCTGCCCGTCCCAGCTCCTGGCTTGGTCTGCCGGCTTGGTCAATTGGTGCTGGAGCCAGTTGCCGGCTTGGTGTTGTGCTGCCGCTGCCAGTTGCCGGCTCGATCAATTGGTGCCGGAGCCAGTTGCCGGCTTGGTGGCGGTGCTGCCGGTTCCAGTGGCCAGCTTGGTATGTTGCAGCATGTGCCAGTTGCCGACTTGGTCTGTTGCTGCCGGTGCCAGTCGCCGGTTTGGTCAATTGGTGCCGGACCCAGTTGCCGGCTTGGTGGTGGTGCTAGTGGCTAGCTTAATGTGTTGCTGCCCGTGCCAGCTACCCGCATGGTCTGTTGCAGCACGTGCTAGTTGCCGGCTTGGTGTTGTGCTGCCGGGGCCAGTTGCCGGCTTGGTCAATTGGTGCTGGAGCCAGTTGCCGGCTTGGTGGTGGTGCTAGTAGCTAGCTTAATGTGTTGCTGCCCGTCCCAGCTCCTGGCTTGGTCTGCCGGCTTGGTCAATTGGTGCTGGAGCCAGTTGCCGGCTTGGTGTTGTGCTGCCGCTGCCAGTTGCCGGCTCGATCAATTGGTGCCGGAGCCAGTTGCCGGCTTGGTGGCGGTGCTGCCGGTTCCAGTGGCCAGCTTGGTATGTTGCAGCATGTGCCAGTTGCCGACTTGGTCTGTTGCTGCCGGTGCCAGTCGCCGGTTTGGTCAATTGGTGCCGGACCCAGTTGCCGGCTTGGTGGTGGTGCTAGTGGCTAGCTTAATGTGTTGCTGCCCGTGCCAGCTACCCGCATGGTCTGTTGCAGCACGTGCTAGTTGCCGGCTTGGTGTTGTGCTGCCGGGGCCAGTTGCCGGCTTGGTCAATTGGTGCTGGAGCCAGTTGCCGGCTTGGTGGTGGTGCTAGTAGCTAGCTTAATGTGTTGCTGCCCGTCCCAGCTCCTGGCTTGGTCTGCCGGCTTGGTCAATTGGTGCTGGAGCCAGTTGCCGGCTTGGTGTTGTGCTGCCGCTGCCAGTTGCCGGCTCGATCAATTGGTGCCGGAGCCAGTTGCCGGCTTGGTGGCGGTGCTGCCGGTTCCAGTGGCCAGCTTGGTATGTTGCAGCATGTGCCAGTTGCCGACTTGGTCTGTTGCTGCCGGTGCCAGTCGCCGGTTTGGTCAATTGGTGCCGGACCCAGTTGCCGGCTTGGTGGTGGTGCTAGTGGCTAGCTTAATGTGTTGCTGCCCGTGCCAGCTACCCGCATGGTCTGTTGCAGCACGTGCTAGTTACCGGCTTGGTGGTGGTGCTAGTGGCTAGCTTAATGTGTTGCTGCCCGTGCCAGCTACCCGCATGGTCTGTTGCAGCACGTGCTAGTTACCGGCTTGGTGTTGTGCTGCCGGGGCCAGTTGCCGGCTTGGTCAATTGGTGCTGGAGCCAGTTGCCGGCTTGGTGGCGGTGCTGCCAGTGCTGGTGCTAGTGGCTAGCTTAATGTATTGCTGCCCGTCCCAGCTCCTGGCTTGGTCTGCCGGCTTGGTCAATTGGTGCCGGAGCCAGTTGCCGGATTGGTGGCGGTGCCGCCGGTGCCGACGCTAGTAACTTAATGTGTTGGTGCCCGTGCCAGCTGCCGGCTTGGTCTGTTGCAGCACGTGCTAGTTGCCGGCTTGGTGTTGTCCTGCCGGGGCCAGTTGCCGGCTTGGTTAATTGGTGCTGGAGCCAGTTGCCGGCTTGGTGGTGGTGCTAGTGGCTAGCTTAATGTGTTGCTGCCCGTCCCAGCTCCTGGCTTGGTCTGCCGGCTTGGTCAATTGGTGCTGGAGCCAGTTGCCGGCTTGGTGTTGTGCTGCCGCTGCCAGTTGCCGGCTCGATCAATTGGTGCTGGAGCCAGTTGCCGGCTTGGTGACGGTGCCGGTGCTAGTGGCTAGCTTAATGTGTTGCTGCCCGTGCCAGCTACCCGCATGGTCTGTTGCAGCACGTGCCAGTTGCCGGCTTGGTCTGTTGCTGCCGGGGCCAGTTGCCGGCTTGGTCAATTGGTGCCGAGGCCGTTTGGGGGCACCCGATATCTGGCACTGCTGGCCTTGTGCTCTGTACCTGACGAGCTCTGCGTTGCGTGGCGTATGTCGTCCTGCTAGTTCCTATAGATGCTCCTTGTCGATCACACTTGATACGCTGGCGAGTTTACGCGAGCGGCCGAGGTTGCCGCCTTGATTCCCCCTCGGACTTCTGGCTTCGTCAGCGGTTTCGCTTGGGCACCTCTTGGCACTTTTGGGAAGTGCTAACTTGATCCCCTCCCCTCGGACTCCCTGGGCCTCCCATTTTACCTATATCTTGACCATTGACGAAGGTCCCTCAAGAGCCCACACCGCCATTTCGGCCGAGCTGCGTGCTGCTGAGGAACGCTCCGCCCTCCTCCGCCATGAGCTCGCCCAGCACCCGGACGTTCGTCGAGAACGGCAACTCGCAGTCGGGGGAGGATGCCCCGTACCCGGGCATGACAGGGGCGTGCCAGGGGACCGTGTGCTGGGCTCGTACAGCGTACCCGCCGGCCTGCGATGGATACTTTCGAGTGCCGTACTTAGGCATCCTTCCGAGCCGACAACTCATCGATTTGATGGCGCGAGACGCCCTCTTGAGTGGTACCTGCTGTGGTCGCAAGCAGCCTCAGGGTTCCTCCAAGATGGATGTCGAGTGGGTGTTTTGATATTGTGGTTTAGGTCCAAGGACGGGCTGTCACGTCGAGGTCGAGAGGACGTGATGGTGGTCTCCAAGGACGTTCGGGAAGAGCTGACAAGATCGGTAAGGTAGCTTCCTCTGTTTTCGAGTCAGTCGTGAACTTCCCCCTATCAAGAACAAACCTAACAAAGAGAACTTTTGCATTTTAAAGAGCTCTACATCCCTCTTCAACCTTCCTACGTGCTACAACTTCGCATCACCGTTCCTCGACAACCGCCCCTGAAGAGCTCAGCGTACCAGACTCCCTGGCAGGAGGAGGCACGTGACATATACCACTCCGTCTCAAAATTGATGTCCCTTCGAGTGTTTTCACGTGCACCATTTGTTAGTTTTCCTTCTTGTAGGGCGCCGTTTGTCACAAACGACGCGGTTGGACTCACGGTTCGAACTGTGCCCTTATTCACACGGCACGGTTAATTTTGCCACCAGGGTGAAAAAAAATGAATGGCCTGACCGCCGGTGAGCTTGCTGGGAAAGGGAGTGCACATTGTTGATGTCGCCCATCCGCGCCAAAACACTCAAACTGCCCACACAGGCTCACTATCTTTTTCCGATTAGATGCCGTCCCCAAGATCGCCACGAAGGCGGGAGCTTACAGATATCGAGCGCGAGCAAGTTGTCGTTGCGCTGCTGCAGCGATCCGTAGAAGGTGTGCCGCGCCGCGGAGCGGTAAAGGAGATGGTTGCCAAGTTCGGGGTCGTGAGTCGCATCATCTCAAGACTTTGGAAGAGAGCGAAGTCAGATGAAGCCAAGACCGGCCGTTTGCGCGCTGACTCCCGCCGCCACGATCGCGGCCGTCCGATGGTGGACTTACCGGCGAAGCTAGAGCAGCTGCGCGTCACTCCTATGGACCAACGGAGGACGCTGCGCTCCGCAGCTACGGCGTGCGGCGTGCCATGAGCGACTCTGCAGCGCCGTGTCAAGGAAGGCCAACTCGTGGTACACGTCAGCAACGTCAAGCCGCTACTGACGAAGACGAACAAGGCGGCAAGAATGGCCTGGTGCATCTTGCACGTGCAGCCCGTCGTCTCTTCTCTATCATGACATGAAAAACATCATTCACGTCGATGAAAAGTTGTTTTATCTGACAGCAGTAAGCCACCGTTTCTATCTCCTACCAGGTGAAAAAGCGCCTCAACGCCAAGTCCGATCCAAGCGCTACATCACTAAGGTGATGATGCTCGCCGCTGTAGGGAGGCCAAGGTGGGACGAAGCGTCGGGCACGTACTTTGGCGGAAAGTTGGGTATCTGGCCCTTCATCGTCCGAGAGCCCGCCTTGCGGAGCAGCTCGACGCACCCGGTGGGGACTATTGAGACCAAGGAAGAGCACGTTAACCAAGGCACCTACCGCGCGATGCTGATGGAGAAGCTTCTACCGGCCGTTCTCGAGCGCTGGTCTTCTTCCGGAGACGGTGTGCACGTGCGGGTGCAACAAGATAACGCACCCGCACATATCAGTCCTGGCAACGCGCAGTTTACAGCTGAGGCAGCACAGCATGGACTCAACATCAAGCTGCGCTGCCAGCCGCGAAACTCGCCGGACCTCAACTGTTTGGACCTCGGCCTCTTCACGGTCATCCAAGCGCACCAGCGCCTCTGCTCTCCTCGCAGCCTCGACGAGCTGATCGATGTGGTTACTGGAGCATACTGAGAGTTGACTCCCTCAAAGATCAATGCGGTCTTTTTGAGTCTGCAAAGTTCGATGGACTCGTGCATTTCAGATGCAGGAGGCAACGCGTTCAAGCTTCGCCACATGGGCAAAGCGAAACTTGAGCGGGAGGGGCGACTTCCTGTGAGCCTTCAATGCACACCCGAAAAAGCCGCGATTCACCATAGTTTAACCTAATACAACTTGAGACATCATTTTTAGGTTAAAAAAAGAGTGGGATGTGACATCAATTTTGAGACGGAGTAGTACTGTACGACTCGGACGGCGTTACTACAACATATGTACAACGTCACGACAGCTCTTGTGGCAACACAGTAGCTCTTCAGCAACACAGTATGTACCACAAGAAGCAACACGAAAGGGAGGCGGTCGTAATATATCCTTCATATATTACGGTAAATGTAAAAATTACCGAGGGCATTCGCGAAATATTATAGTAGAGGTAGAGGTAGAAGGTGGACAAAAGATTTGAATAGCCCGCGAAACCGCCCGCTACTTTTATTAAGTCCTTGTCGTTGCTGGGAGCTCCATATCAGTTGTCTGAACAGCTTTTGCTAACTCGTTGGACCTTGTACTCTCGTCGGGCTGCATGAGAATAATCCACATGATATGTAAGCGCATGACCGCAACATCTTCTCGTATAATGACTCACTGAGCCAAACGAAAACTATCTTTCAACACGGAATACGCCTGAACAATACACAGCACATTGCACGAGGTGCCGTCGGGCTGTCGAGGTGCTTCGAGCCATACACCACTCTCCTCAACAGGAAATTCAACCAAAGGCATTGTGGCGGTATGCCACTCGCGGATAAACTTGGCCTCTGTCTCCGCGTAAGCATCCTCCATGGTAGCGCAATACGCCGAAAAACATAACAACACCCGCAACAAAATAAGAAACTACACAAACAACATCATGGCTTACATGATCTACCAGCTTTTTACGATAGCAACGTTAATAACATTAAATCATTTTCACAACAGCACACACAAACAACACACCCAACAACATAAGAAACAGCACAGATAACAGCATGGCTTACGTGATCTACAAGCGTTTGTTTGCTTGTCGACCACAGCTTCCTTGTCCACCTGGTCGAAATCATTCATCTCGCCATCCAACGTGTCGCCGCCCGACTTATTCTCGCCCGGCGTGTCGTCGTCCGGCATGTTGCCCTCCAACGTCTCACCGTTCAACGCGTCGCCGCCCGGCTGGTCTTCCACCGGTTTTTGGCACATGCGGGTCGTCGTCGAGCACGTCGTCAACACCGTCATCTGGGTCGTCTTCGGGGCGGTAGTCGTCCTCGCTTTCATGATCCATGACGAAGCCTTGCACAGAACGGGGGTAGCCGACAGACTTTCGTGTTCGAAGCGAAGCACGCCGCGCTATTGAAATTAGCAGCCGCGCAGAAAGCATAACAAGTCCTTAGTCCAACCATGCACACACTTCGCATTTTCGCCACTTACCCGTGACCGTCTCCGCAGATGGCACCGTCCTCTTCGTCGCCGTCTTTTTGCCCGTCTTAGGCGCCTTTGCTCCCTCCTTGGCACCCGTGCCTTGCTTCGTGGCCACGCTTGCGCGTGTCCCCTTTCGTGTCGCTTGCGGTTCTTCTCCCCAAATGAGAGGCGGGGATGGAGTGGGGGACGTACTTAAGAGAAAATAAAAGATTTCATGAATGTTCAAGTTCAAGTTGATTTTTGTTGTAAGATAACAGTAGCGCTCTTCGCGCGCGAGGTCTCTCAGCCTTCTGCACGCAATATTTCCTTAACCCTTTCGTAACTCTGCTTCCATCAAAACTTCCCCAACGCGCCCGCTGCAGCCGTCACTCTAGACGTGGTGTGCACGTTCACCTACGGTGTACATGTACCTGCACGCGCTCAGGTCACCGAACGTTGTACAGTACCGGTACCTGCACAGGTGTACCGTTTCTAAAGTTCTGAGCTGTACCAGTTGACGCTGGGGAAGCCATAGTGAAAGCGAGTGAGGTCTCAGCCCATATTTAGGGGCTCGCTTTCATTGGCCGAAACGGGGTCAGATGTATATTTTAATAAGTGATCATGTACACTTTAGCGAGCGACCTGGCGACTCTTCGCCTCGGATCCTCTACCGTAAGCTCCCGGAAAAGTATATTTCTATACCGCGAACCACAATAGCACCGTATAAACATTAACTTGAAACGGGGTAGTACCGTGCCTTGCTGAAATAGTATGCAGAAGTAAATGGCTTCAAAGGGAGAATTCTTTGAGACAATGTAGTCTACGTTTGAGCACATTCACAAATATGAAGGGGCGTCCCATGCGAGTCTTGTAAACGGGCAGGACATACAAACGCCAAGTGATGAAAAAAAACAGTTTGCAACACTTACGTAAAAAAAACAGTCCGGATTTCACAAAAATGTTTTAAAACATTCATATAAATCATTCAAGTTGAAGAACAGCACGTTTAGAAACGGAATTGCAGTGGTATACTCTTAGCTTAGGCTGAGAGAATATGTGAATAAACATTCATATAAATCATTCAAGTTGAAGAACAGCACGTTTAGAAACGGAATTGCAGTGGTATACTCTCAGCTTAGGCTGAGAGAATATGTGAATAAATTACCCAGCAACACAAAATCCCCTTGTGTTGTTTTCAACGTTTTCAACGATGTCGTGACGTTGTAGTTATGTTGTAGTAACGACTCCGGTACGACTCGTGCGACGAGGTGTATGCTTCAGTCGGGGACAGCAGTCACTCAAACTTTGCAAATCTGATTCGTAGTTCAAGCAACTTCAGGTTGCCGTTATGTTGCAGGATGTCAATCAGCGCGAATGTGGTGATGGGTGGGTGGACTTTTTTAAATGCCCACTACAGAAACCGCCCTCACTTCCTCACAAACCGCCCTCACTTCCGTTTCCACTATCCTCGCATATCCTTCCCAAACCGATCATCACAGATCCAATCGTTTCAACGAGTAGAGAGTGATGGTCGCAAGGTTGAAGTGGTGGGTGCAACACACACAAGGTGGTGCAGCCGACGCTGACCAACTCCACGAAGACCAGCTCCAAGATGATCACGTCACTACTTGCTGCCGAGTCATCGCCGAGCAACGCGCTCACGCCCGGTGCCTGTGAATCATCAGATAAGGCAGCTTGTAGTGGCTTGACCTCTTCCTTGAGATGAAGATAATGCAATAAGCATCGCCCAAAAGTCAGCGATTGGGTGCGAAAACATGGTGGTACGTTGCCGAAGAACGCCCGCTAAAGCAAGCTAAAGTGTCACTTTAGCTTGCTTAGATATTCACTTTAAGTGAATATCTACCCGCTATGACATGCGTTAGGAAGTACAACGTGTGATTGCTAAAAAGAGCGACGCTGAAATGAATAGGGTCAAAGCGATGCAACAAGTATTACAAGCGAGTGGTGCTACGGTGCGCTAAAAGTGCGCACAGAATGCAAGCGAATCGCTGCACGAGGTGGCGCCATCCAGGTGTCGTACCTGATCATCCGCCGCTTCGTGTCCATCTTCACGTTGGTGCCGTCGGTGCTGCCATGCTTACACAGGTTGGAGCCCAACACGGTGCCCGCGGCTCTAGATCCTCGGTATGATCTCGATCCTGCCGCTATTGCTCGTAGTCCGCGTCTGCGACGACCGCGATAGTCGCCAAGTCCCTCCCTTTGCGGCTACTGGTCACAAAACCTGTGTATTTTAATGCCCCGGAAAAGAAGATTGAAATCCGGATACCGGAAGTGGGGGCGGTTTCTGTACCAAAAAGCCCAAACCCAGCACTGATGGCGCTGCACCTGCAGCTGCAGCTGACGGAGCTCTTCGCGCAGCGCTCCGAAGCGCAGACGGACGCGTCGGTAGCTTCTCGGTGGGCGAGTCGCATCCACGACGCCTTCTACGGGGCGAGCGCCCTCTCACGCGGCTCCAACAAGTTCCTGGAGCTCGAGGCGACGTTGGCGCAGACGTTCGCGGGCCTCAGCGCGGCCAGCGAGAGCGACTTCTGGGGGTTCGCGGTGCTCGTCCTGCTGTGTCTGGCCCAGGAGACGCAGCCACGGGCAGAGACGCAGGCGACAGCAGAAGAAGAAGAGTCGACACTCGCAGATGCCGATGGCAAGAGGAGGAGGAGGAAGCAGAAGAAGACGAAGACGAAGAGGGCGCAGCCCAATGTGCCGCTGGCCTTCGTGGTGGTCAACGCCCTGCGAGCGCTCACATTAGCGGGCGAGAGCGACCGCCAGCTTGAAAGATGCCGAGCCCAAGGAGAACAGAACGAAACCTTGAGAGATTTCTGCGTGCGAGGCCTGCAAGACGCAACTTTTGTGGTAGGTTCAATGTTTAATGCGCCGTGTGCGAGCTATTAGCGATGCGATGTCATTCGTTCTCACTGTCATACGTTGTGGCTTGCAGGATCAGAAGCTTGTGGTGGAGATGGTGGATCTCTTCGCCATTACGAGCATTGACCCACAGGCAGTTGAAGGGGCAGCGCAGACCCTCCTCGCTTCGAAGAAATACACGTCGCTCATAAAACTTTTCACCCTCTTCAGCTCATTGGACTGGTCATTCGAGTCGACGATCAAGACGATGGCCAAGTCGAAGGACTGGTCACCAGCAGAGCTACTGGCGAAAACGTTTGGAGGGCCTGGCAACAATGGTATTGGCCACTTAGTTCTGTTGATATTGCTGAGGTTCTGGTGCTCTTACTCGCTATGCAACGACATACAGAACTGGCACAAATACTGGTGGATGAAGCGATCGCAGCGCAGGACGTGAAACGGGTACATTTGAGTAGGATGACTGTGAGCGTAGCAGCCTAACTCCGCGGCCACTTTCTTACAGTATTGTTCTGGACGGTGTGGGGCAGGCGCATCGTATTGTCTACAAGTTTGGTCTACAAGAAGAATACCCGGATATTGGTGTGTAGAGGGTTGATGTGCATGCAGACATAGTGTCCGTTAACTCACGCGTTGTTGCTGGCTCCGTGTAGATCTTTTGTACTGTCACGACGGATTGATGAAGCTGATAGAACGGCAACGCTGGCAGATGGCGCTCTCTTTCGCTGGAAACGATACATCTCTCCAGAAGCTGTTGTTTGAGCACATGATGGCGGCTGGAGAAATCCAATGGGCTGCCCGGCTTGCTCAAATCCTCGATATTCCTGATTTTGAGTCTCAAGTCGAGAAAATGGTTGCGCAGCGAGGCTCACTGCGGACGAACGGACTATCGCACTCGGCCAATGCAGCTGCCCTGAATGGCTGCTTAGCCCTCGATCTGAAAGACGATGCTATTGTTTTTTGCGATACTGAAGAATCACTTCGTGGTATGATGAAGCACATTTTTGGTGATGGTGTAGACAGCAGTGAATTTGGCAAAGCGTTAAACTTCGATACCGATCACATCATTGGTTTGGATGTGGAGTGGAAGCCAACGTCGAGTAAAATTGCCGCCTCCACTGGCTCGACTACGACCACCGCAATCGCAAGCATTTTGCAGATATCGTCATCATCATGCGTCTTTATTATCGACCTGCTGGCACTGCATGTACGTGGCGAATCTGCTCCTTTGGCTGCGTTGTATGTGCGGCTACCAACACGTTAATCCTGTATTTTAGGATAATGATTTCTTGTTTGATACCTTCCTCGCACGTTTATTTGCCTGCCCGTTCCTCCTCAAAGTTGGGTTTGGCTTTGATACGGATCTGAAAGGTACAGTGTTAGTCATCCCTTTTAGGAATCGTATGATACTGACAAGTGCTTAACTCGCTTTCGCAGTGCTGCATCAAACCTTTCCTGAGCGCCCCACCTTGATTCGCATCGATCCTTTTTTGGAGGTGAATCTACAAATTTACCAATGCTGGGATCCTTTGTTCGAAACACAATCATTAATAACCACGTTTTGTTTCGCATAGTTGAATGAGGTCGTTTCCAAGTTGCTGGGGATCTCAGTAGGCAACAGCTTGTCGAACGCAACGAGCCATATCTTGGGCAGACCTCTCGATAAGGTGGGTGTTCAAGTAGGTCAATAAAACGGTGGATGGCTGCTGACGCACAACGTGTACGTTCGAAATGACAGCGAATGCAAATGTCGAACTGGGATATGCGTCCGCTTACGGCATCTCAGCTTACTTATGCGGCTTTAGACGCCTACTGCCTTGTTCAGATGACAAGCAAACTGTAAGCATGACACTTGGGTGCCAATTTGGATGAACTGCTTGAGCTAACAATGAATATTTTGCAGTCGCAGGGACGAGGATCCCGAGCTACCAAGTTGGCAGCATACAGCTGCTGAAATACATGAGCTGATTTATTTGACCCCGCTGAAGAACGAGGAAATATCGGAGGCAATTGCGTTGCGGGAGAAATACCGTCAAGAGTGGGTGGATAGCAAAGTTTGGGATGGCTTCAACGTCGTCGCAAACCTGCTAACACCACAAGCTGTCGAACAATATTGGGAAGAGCGCAAGGGAATCCACCAAGAGAGAGAGTTCAAGCATCTGCAGACCGGAGGCGGGGCGAATGTCGAGATTTTGGATACTGCGCTGACATTTCTCGATCCCCACACTGTTAAGGGTCTGCTGGAGCAATCGCGCGACTCAGATCACCCAGCCGCATTTGTAGCTGTCAACGCTATATGTTTCTTTGCCGATGGTGAGTATGGCGGATTGGCTTAGCTGAAGTGAATTTTTCGGCGCTAATGGTTTTTGATTTCTTTGACGTGTGTTCAGAGGAGCCGTGCGTCGCATGCATCGAAGCAAACTGCAAATTGGACACTGCTCAGCTCGCGACGCTATGTGGGGTCAGCCGACGACGAATCAAACTCGCGACACCAGCGGAGTGTTGCGAATACTTCGGCTTCGAGCCAGGTACAGTTCCTCCGTTTGGCCACCGCCCGGCGCGTGCTGATTCTGAGCAAGCGAAAGACAATCATCGTATTCGGGTTTTCGCCAGCAGTACCTTGCGGTACGTTGAGTCTCTCGTGTGCGGTGGAGGATCCCATGAAGCGCTGTTGTGGCTGAGCTCGAAGGCCTACTTTGCACTGATCGATATCGAGGCCACCGGTGATATCCAACGAGGTGTATCTGCCATCGAAGCAGCGACGTCCACGGAGGAGGCATCACCTGATCCACCGAATAGGACACCCACGGCTCAACTCGAAAGGCGCGAGTACAAGTTCCTCGCAGACTCGATGGTGGCGCGAGTCGGAAAGTGGCTGCGAACTATCGGCATGGACGTCGTCATCTGGGATCCCTACTCCGTCCCCAAGAAGACTGCGAGTCAGGACCACAAGGCGGCGCTGCTGGCATTGTCCGTGTGTGAGCAGCGCATTCTGCTGACTCGCGACAAGAAGTTGGCCAATCGACGAGATGCCGGCGCATGCTTCGTGGTGTCGAGCGACGATCCGTTCAAGCAGTTCCAGGAGATCAAGGCCCATTTTGCGCTCAAGCTTGTGAAGGACGAGATGATGTCGCGCTGCTCCCGCTGCAACGCCAAGGGGTTCGATGTCGTCGACCTCGACTACGTGCGCAACCAGACGGAGGACCAAGTTCACCCAAACGTGCTGGAACTTGTGACCGAGTTTTGGGTTTGCCGCGTCTGCCACAAGATTTACTGGGAAGGCCCCAAGTACGACTCCAACTACGCGAACCTGCTGCGGATGTTTGACGAGGACAGCATCGTCGACTCGCTCTGAGTCGCTGAGTGAGGCCAGCACTGTAAACAAACAAAAACAGAGATAGAGTGATACGCTGCAGTCTTCGTTCCCAATTGTTCTGTCACGCTGGACGTGGTCGCCTAGTTGATGAGCAACGTCTCGTCATCGTCGTAGCCGAACTCCTTCTTGTACTGCGAGAACAACCGCTCGATCTCCGCCACATACTGCGCGTGCACGGCGCGGATCTCGTCCTCCGTGGGGTTGGCCGTCAGCTTGGTGGGGATGGGCTTGCCGTAGACGACGCCGAAGCGCTTGCCCTTGGGCGGCTGCTTGGGCATCCACATGAACTTGCCCCAGAAGATGATCATCGGGATCTTGAGCGTCTTGCGGAAGAAGTCGATCACGCCCTGAGGCGGGTTCCACATGCTGCCAACAAACAAACAAACGGTCAGTTTGGGTCTCCCTCCTCTCGACTGATGTGCCACCACTCACTTGTAAAGCCACTTCTCGCCGAACACGAAGCTCGGCACGAGCTCCGCCCCGTGGCGCATGGCCAGCTTGACGAAGCCCAGGCGCTTCTTGAGCACGAGCTCGTTCACCTTGGAGTTGGGGTCCGTCTTGAAGATCTCCGGCACGCCGCCTGGGTACACCACGACGCTGGTGCCGTCGTTCAGGACCTTGTCGGCAGTGGAGCGCGAGGCGTCCACACCCCCGAGCCAGAGACACAGCTCACGCCCAAGCGGCACGTAGAACATGGTCGAGGCCCCCAGCGCTGTCGATTCGAGGCAAAACAAGCCACAGAGTGAGTGAGTGACGGACAACACAGCAGAGCAGAGCAGAGCACAACGCCGCACCTCGCGTGGGGATGTCCGGGAAGACCTTCTCCCAGTTGCCGCCGTACGTGGAGACGCGAGAGAGCACGATGATGCCGTGCGGGTGGAAGCCGAAGACGAACTTCTTGCTGCTGTCCAGCTCCTGCTCGCGGATGACCTTGATCCTGCCACACACACACAAACACACACTCAGCACGTGCAGCAGCCACCACCACATACTACGATGTCGTGCTCTTACCCGAGGAACTTGGCGCTGAGCCCCCAGATGCGGCCGGAGCGGAAGGCGGGCCACGGGTTGCCCCTGGCCGTCTTCTGGGCGCCGCTTAGGAAGGACGGCAGGTACAGCGCCACGAGCGCCACCGGCACGTAGCCGTAGCCAATGGCGTAGAGGTAGTAGAAGAGCGCGAGGAAGGGCACGCCCCAGACGTTGTAGTGGATGGTCACGAAGCTGAAGAGGTCGGTCGCCAGGCTCTGCGCCCACTGCGGCACGCGCGAGTCCGCGGCGAAGAAGCCGGGCGTCTCGTACACGAAGGGGCCGTCGGCGGCCTTGGGCGCGGCGCTGGCGGACGCGGCGCTCGCGTCGTCGCGCGCTTCTGTCTTGATCTCCTGCGCCGTCATGTCCGGAAGTGAGCGAGTGGCTGGACTGAGTCACGCGGGTGATGTGGCGGCTGCCGCGACCTGATGTCACGGCAACTTCAGTTTGTTTGTCAAGTCAACAGTTTGCATAGAACGCGCAGCTGCTCTGAAGCCATCTCAGGCGGAGACTCTGAGGCTCTGAGCATAAGCAGCAGATCGACTCGATGCGCGGCTGCTAATTCCATGATCGTCATCCCAGCCGAAGGCGCTTGGACTCCAAGTTGGAGGCAAGTCGAGTGAATAATCACTCGGAGTGATGGATCGGATGCTCAATAGACTTGGGCTGTGAATGCCAGCGCGACTTAATGCCCGATATAGCGGCTGGGCCAATCGCCGTCCGTGATTCGCGGAAAGGGCGCCGCTTCAACTTGCTGCTATTCCTGGGTTGACTTGTGTGTGAGCTTTCTCGCCATTGCCATTTACGCAGTGTGACCCGAGCATGGGCAACTTCCTCGTGGCGTCGGTCTGCCGCGCGCACAGCCGCTCCGAGGCCGTGTACGCGATCGTCCGGGCGCAGGTGGGCGCGCTGCGTGGCCGCCAGCGCCGCGGCTCCCCCCTGCAGCGGCGGTGCGCAGCGCAGCAGGCGGCGCTGGTGCGCGCGCTGTCCTCCAAGATGGCGCTGACGGCCGCCGTCATGAGCTGCTGGGCCGCGGCCGCCACGGCCCGCGCCAGGGCCGCACTCATCGCGTCGCTCGTGTTCATCGCCAAGAAGTTCGTCGCCAGCGCGAGGCCGCCGCGCGCGCTGCCGCGGGACTTGGACGACGTGTTCGACGAGTTCAACGCGGTCTTCGAGACGGCGCCGCGGCCCACGAGGACGATCCGCGAGCTGCAGCTGCGCGCCAAGCAGGAGGCGGCGGAGGTACAACAGGCCGCTGAGGCAGAGCAGGACGAGGCGCCCGAGGACGGCGAGAACAATTCGATGGAGGACGACGACGAGGCCTCGTGCGCCACGGACGCCACGGACCAGCTGAGCGACCTGGACGACGAGTACGAACTGCTGCCCAAGCTGGAGGAGGACCGCGCGTTCTACGCGGAGCTGGAGGGCAACCAGGCGGAGAGTGACGGGAGCCGGGCGGAGGGCGAGCGACTGCTGCAGCTCGCCTCGAGCATCTCGGACACGTCGATGCACGTGGACGAGTTCATCCTCAGCGGCAAGCACGACAAGTTCGATGCCATCACGAGCGACGTGGACGAGCACGCGGCAGGCGCCAGCGAGAGCGAGAAGAGGAGCGTCGTGCGCGTGCTGCTGGCGTTCTGCGCCTACTGCGAGGACGCCAACTACTCGAGCGAGATGGTGGTCACGGCCCAGGAGTGTCTGCAGGTCTGGCAGGGCGACGAAGACCGCGCCTTCAAGTCCCTCGCCGTTCTGTGCAGCGACGTCCCGCGTCTGTGTGCGGCGCTCGAGTGAAGCGAAGTGCAGCTCCAGAGATTATCTTATCTACAGTAGCGACCACGCATCCTTTTTATTTGATGAAGGTGATGGAGGTTGAATACATGTTGTCCCTTTGAGTCGGAAACCCGTAGCTACGAGAGGACTGGAATGCACGCGTGAATCATGCAGAATAACGTTAGAAATCGATTCACTTGTGCGATGGCGGTCGCGTCTTCGCAGCTCGTTTGGCCGCCTTCAGACGCTGCAGCTGGGAGCCCATGGGGTCGCCAAAGTGCTGGAACGAGTCCCGTCTCGCAGCTGTAGCACGAGTCCGTGAGCGCGACTTTGCCAGCTCTGATCTCCGACTCGACTGCCGTCGCTTCTGCGGGATGCCCTTGAACACGACCGCCCTCGACGCCAACACGTCGTCCGGATGCACGTCCAGCAGCGGGATGCCGAGTCCCAGTCTCTTGGCCTCCTGCTCCCTGCTCTTGCGCTGCCTCTTGTTGCTCCTGAACTGCGCCCTCAGCGCCGCGTTGCTTGCGTAGTCGTCCTTGAACTCGGCGTCCTGCAGCTCCACGAGCTCCTCGAGCCCGCGCGCGCGCTTCTTGGCCGCCCGCTTGTCCTCGTTCTCGTGCTCCAGCCGAAAGAACGGGTCGCTCTGCAGCTGCGCAGCCAGTCGCGGGTCGTTGAGACGCTCCGTCTGCGTCTCCTGTCCGTCCGCCGCCTCCGCCTTCTGCCTCACGCCGCTCACGAGCTCGTAGCCCCACGCCTGTGGGTCCGTGCGGATCGCCATCTCGCCGCCGCAGCCCGCGCAGCTCATGCGGAACTCCCACACGCTCGTGCTGAAGTAGCTGCCCGCCTTCCTCTTGCGCGCGTTGAAGCGCACGCCCCGGCCGATGTGCGCGTCGCAGTGCGCGCACCAGACGCTGAAGGGCATCTCGAAGCGCACCACCAGCTCCCCGTCGCTGGCCAGCCGCTTGGCGCGTTTGCCCAGCGGGTGCGACCCGTGGAACTGGTTGAGCGAGCCATGCTCGGGCCGCCACTCGGCCGGGTAGTAGTAGCCGTCGGCCTGCGCCGCCGCCAGCGACGACATTTTCGCTTTCTGAAGTCGAAGTCCAGACAGATGGCTACATTGATGTGCAGAACACATGGGAACCCGGAGGGTACCGCAAAACGGGTACGCCCGCATTTTTCAGCAGAAAACCTTTTAGAGCTGCTGGGCGCCCCCATGCGAGGCCCCAAGACCACGACGCTCGTGCACCAGCACGCCAAGACGCCTGGCGCCAAGACGGACCTGCTGCTGCACCGCCACCGGCTGCTGCGGCGCTCGTCGGGCTTCATGCTGGCGCGCAAGTACCGGTGCGCAGCGTCCCCCTCCCAGTAATAAGTGATAAATCGTCTGATCCCTCTCTCTCTCTGTTGGAATATTGTCGAGCAGCAACCCGTGGCCCACCGAGAGCGACTTCGCGCGGGAGCTCAGCGGCCGCTTCCTGCCGCGAGCTGTGGTCGATCGGGGCGCAGCTCCGGCGTCCACGGGCTCCACCAGCAGCAACAACAGCGTGGCGGGGCTCAAGGGGCCCAGGGGCTACACGCGCGAGGAGCTCATCAACTTCTGGAGGGAGCTCTCGCTCGTGGCCAAGCGGCGGCTGCTGCGGATCCGACGCGAGACGTACCTGACGGCGCTGGACCAGTTCCTCGTGGGCCAGAACTTGTGCTGCGAGTGCCACGACAACGTCATCGCCGAGTGGGAGGACCACGAGCGGAAGCGCTCGGGCAGCCGCTCGCTGCAGGACGTTTTCAGCGTCTTCCCGCCGTTCCTGGACGACGAGGACGACGACGAGGACGACGATGAAGAGGACGATGAAGACGAAGAAGACGACGAAGAAGACGATGAAGACGCAGACGAGCTCGAAGACGAGTCGGACGAAGAGATGCTCGCCGCGGAGGAAATGGTGCTAGAGGAGGAGGAGCTGGTGTTTAAGTATGAGCTGGAGCGCGAAGGACGACGAGGCGCTGGCGGCGAGGGCGGTGGCGTGCTCTCGGACGAGTACCTGGCCGCGCTGGAAGTCGGCAAGCGGCAGGAAGACGAGCTGCTGCGGCTGATTCAGAAGGAGGAACGCTATATCATTATTCGGGAGGACCACACGGACTTCATCATGGACCTCATCCGCTGCGGCGAGCAGTTCAGCTACGTGTCGCCCTTCCGGTCTGGCTTCGACGACGACGAGGACGACAGCGAAGACAGCGAGGAGGAGGACGACGACGTCGACGACACATGCCCAGGCGCGAACACGTCGCACTTGGCACAGGAATATTTGCTGGAGGTGCTCGCCATCAAGTTCAGGGAACAGGTGCGCTCGCCAGTGGCCAGTACTCGGTAGTCACCACCAACTATCGGAGCTAACCTCGATGTTTCTTCTTGTTTGTGCCTTGTCGACCGACCCGCCAGCTGGAAGACGCGTACCAAGAGGCACTGCAGCACTCGCTCGCGATCCAGGCCGAGCTGCTCCGAGACGAGCTCGCAGACCTCAAGGCAAGTCAGAAACCGTCCAGCACCAGCAGGAAGAAGAAGAACAAAAAGGACAAGAAGCGCCGCAAGAAGGAGGCAGCAGCACAGAGGGCGATGGAGAAGCGAGATACTGGCGCGCAGTCTTCGCGTGCGTCTGCGTCCTCCAAGCGCAAGCCTGCAGCATCTGCAGCAGCAGCGAAGGCGGGGAAGGAGCATCCAGCGCTGCCTCTGACAGACGCGAGCGGCGACTCGGACACGGAGGAGCGCGACCCGGCAGAAGACGAGATCGACCGCGAGGTGGAGCAGTTCCGACTGCTGCTGGAGAAAATCAACGCCGAGAGCGCGCTGCGAGCCAGGAAGAAGCTGGTGCTGCCTCCGGGCTCCTTGGCCCGCCTGACGTCCATGGCCGTCTCGTAGGTGCCATGCCATGCCATGAAGGTGTTAACCCCCTCTTTAATCTAATCTCCCAGTGGGTGTCCACCAGTTGAAGTGCCAAGTACTGTAGCTTGGCGCCAACTGGCCCAGCTCGGCCCGTTACTGCCGCCAAAAAGCGGCTCTTTTCTGTCCACCGATGACGTCGGTTTTGTATGCGGCGCTGGTGGTCGCGATCTCAGTCGCCAATTTGAAGTGAAAGGCGCAGGCAGAGCCAATGGCGAGACTGCGGTCCCAACAGCAACAAAAGCAGCAACAGGCAGCGGCGTCTGAGGACTCGGACGCCGACGTGTGCGCCGTGTGCGCCGAGCAGTCGCAACGTGTGACGGTCAGCTGCGCGGCCTGCACCAAGCTCTTCCACTTGAGCTGCCTCTCGCCGCCTCTGCGGCGCCGCCCGCAGCTGGCGGACGCCTGGCAGTGTCCGGACTGCAAAGCGGGCGCCACTGGGAAGCGGAAGCAGCGCGAGGAGACGGCGGATGACGAGGCAAAGCAGCAGCAGGAGCAGCCAGCGCCCAAGAGACGGCGCGTGGTCAAGAAGTCCATTAAGGAGGACGAGGAGGAGGACGACGAGCCAATCGCAAAGACGCTCCCCAAGCGTCCGAACGGGAAGGCGGCCATCAAGAAGAAGAAGACGACAAAGCCGCAGCCACAACCGCCAGCTGCCAAGTCTCGAGATGGTCGCACTGCTCGTCGTGCCTCGTCCCGGAAGGTGGTGGCCCAATCCAGCGACGAGGAAGAGGAGGAGGACAACGATGGGGACAGCGATTTCGTCGGGGAGAGCGTCTCGGAGGGGGACGACGAGGGGGAAGAGGACGAATCAGTGCTGGGGGATGTGGAGGACGCCCGACGGCCGGCAAGGAGACCTGCAGGGGTGAGGAAATCCCCTGTCAAGCCGAAGACGGCGGGAAATGCACGCGCAAAGCAACGAGTTCCCCCCGCAGTCGTTGCCCCTGTAGTCGCAGCAAGCAGCAACGCACACGTCATTGACGCCGACTCGCTGGACATTGAGTTTGTAGGCGAGAGCGACGAGTCGGAGGACGAGGACGAGGAGGATGCGTACGAAGGCCCGCGCTACTTCATTGAGTATGCCGCCAATGGCAGGGCGAAGGTAAGTCGAGGGCTTTGCTGGTTACAGTGAAAAGGGTCTAATGCTCTTGTCTGCTGTTGGATGTCCGGGTGTTGATTGCAGTGCAAAAGCTGCGAGCAGAAGCTCCTCGCCAGCCAGCTCCGCGTCGGCATCAGCATCCGCCACTCGATCTTTGGTGACACCACATACTATAAAGTACCGTGGGCATGTTGAGCTGTGACCCCGAGTATTGCGCTGACGTGAACGGTGTGTGTGTGATTGTACAGCACTTGGAGTGTACTGCGATTGGACTAAAGGCTGGACTTGAAGCGAATAAACCTAAGGAGGAGGACCCAGACACCGAAGAGGTCGGCGAAAAGCCCACAAAGAAGCAGAAGAAGAAGAAGGATGATCCGATTGAAGGTCTGTCAAAGCTCAAGCCGGTGGACCAGACGCGTGCTCGAGAGTACATGGAGCGAAATGACCTGGAAGGTGTAATTGATGAACGTCTCGAGCTCTCGGATGACCACTTCGTCAAGAAGGGCCGCATGCCAGAGAAGGACCCGTCAAAGTTTTTGACAGCTACGCTTCTTCCGTATCAACGAGAAGCTCTGGCTTGGATGGTTGGGCAAGAGGAAAGCACCTACAAGGGCGGCATTCTTGCGGATGAAATGGGCATGGGGAAGACGATCCAGGCCATATCCCTCATGCTTGAAAACATCCGAGAGGGGGGCCCATCGACTAGCGGGAAGACTGCGAAGGGACGAAAATCCTCGACTGTCCGTGGGGGCACCCTTGTTATCTGTCCTCTTGTAGCCGTCATGCAGTGGAAGAGCGAGATTGAGCGGTTCGTGGAACCGGGTCATCTTTCCGTCTACATTCACCACGGCAACAAGCGCTTGGATTCGATCGAGAAAATTGCGTCGTACGACATTGTGCTAACGACGTACTCGATCATTGAAAGCGAGATTCGGAAGACGCTCGGCTGGTCGAAAGTCGCGTGCAAATACTGCGGGAAGAAGTATTTGCCGGACAAACTGATCACGCACAACAAGTACTTCTGCGGGCCTGACGCGAAGAAGACTGCCCTGCAAGACAAACAGCAAAGGAAGAAGCCCAAGAAAAAAGCCGCTGGGGAGAGCAGTGATGAGGAAGATGATGACTTGAAGAAACCACTTCAGAAACCGAGAGGTCGAGCGACCCCGCGGTCAAAGAAAAAAGATGTCGATGAGAAGAAAACCTCCCTACAGAAGGCAAAGGGCAAGTCACCGTTGCATCAGATTCACTGGACGCGCATTGTTCTGGACGAAGCACACTACATCAAAGACCGGAACTGTAATACGGCGCGTAGTGTCTTTGAGCTCAAATCTACCTACAAGTGGTGTTTGTCAGGTAAATCCTCTGCGGGCTGCTACTTAACGTTATTCAAGCTCACATATACTTGTGTTCTCTCTGTAGGTACACCTCTGCAAAACCGGATCGGTGAGCTGTTCTCCCTAGTGCGGTTCATTCAAGTGAAGAAATACGCGTACTACCACTGCAATGTGTGCGATTGCCAGATGCTAGACTACAAGTACGTATCCCCACTCGCCCCCGACGCTCCTGCTCTATCTAACCGCGTTGCTATGGTAAATCCAGCTTCCCCGATAAAAAGTGTGCGCAGTGCACTCATAGCGCCATTCAGCATTACTCGTACTTCAACAAGAAGGTTGTTATCCCGATCCAGGCATACGGCTACGTTGCAGAGGGCAAGCTCGCGATTCAAAGACTGCAGAATGATGTTCTTCAGCACGTAAGTACGCTCGTGACTTCAATTGGTGGCATGAATACTTCTAACATTGTTGCATTCGCAGATTTTGCTGCGCCGAACCAAAGAAGGGCGAGCAGACGACATTTCGCTTCCACCGAAACTCGTGTGTATTCGAAAGGATCGGCTTGACGAGCGTGAAAATGATTTTTACGAGGCGATCTACACCCAAAGCCAAGCGCAGTTCAACACATACGTGTCGTCGGGAACGCTGTTGAACAACTACGCTCACATCTTCGACCTCCTTATACGTCTTCGCCAAGCCGTGGACCATCCATACCTCGTCATTTACTCCAAGTCGAATCCGGCACTCCAACTCCCAAGTTCAGCTGCACCTTTGGTGGAAGAGCAGCCCTTTGATACCAATGCAGGCAGCAGTCCCGAGAATGAGCGACTGTGCACGATCTGCCACGAGTATTTGGAAGATGGGGTCACTGCAAAATGTGGACATGAGTTCTGTCGGGAGTGTGTGAAAGAGTTCATCGAGTCACTTCCGGCTGGAGGGGAGGCGACGTGTCCAACCTGCTCAAAACCGCTGACGGTTGATTTGTCTCCACCAGCTGAAACAAATCTGGGAAACATTGGCATCGAGGCGGCCAACGCGTCAAGCTGCAGGTCACCGAAGGCTGTGAGTTTGTCCAGCTTCCACCGAAACAGCATTCTTCACAGAATCTCCGATATCAACGCTTTCCAGTCCAGCACGAAGATAGAAGCGCTTATGCAGGAGCTCGAGCTCATGCGTGTTCGAGACCCGTCCGGGAAGGCCATCATCTTCTCGCAGTTCGTGAACATGTTGGATATCATCCAGCACCGACTGCAACTTGGTGGGGTCAAGTGCGTGAAGCTTTCCGGTAACATGAGCATGGCCGTACGAGACCGAACCATCAAGGCCTTCCGGGATGACCCAACAGTGACGGCGTTCTTGATCAGTCTCAAGGCTGGCGGTGTCGCACTCAACCTGACCGTCGCTTCACAGTAAGTTTTGATCGATTGCGCGCTTGGGTTGTTGCTGCTGTTGACTAACCACGTTTTCTTGCGTTCGCTACAGCATTTTCTTGATGGACCCATGGTGGAACCCTGCGGCTGAAAACCAGGCAATCGATCGCACCCATCGCCTCGGTCAGTTCAAGCCGATCCAAGCCACCCGCTTCATCATTGCCGGCACCGTCGAGGAGCGCATTCTGAAGCTTCAGGAGAAGAAGCAGTTGATCTTCGAAGGGACTGTCGGCGCGAACGTGAGCGCTATCTGCCGCCTGACCGAAGAAGACTTGCGGTTCCTCTTCGCGACGTGATCGAAGTCGTCCCATGCAGCCATCCACCTTTGCTCATCTTTATGCATTGCATCTGCTGTTCACAATGCTACATGTAGTTGCTGTATTTGCGAGCGAGTTATCGAGCTAAGCCAACTAATCAAGTACACAGTGAGCAGGTATCAAAAACCAGCAAGCCAAAAAAGTAAACAAGAGTACACAAGCGCTCAACAAAATAATACGAAGGCAGGCAGGGGGTTGAGTCGCCAAGCTGGAAGGACAGGACACTCTGCTCTGGAGGCTTGCGCTAGCATGCACCTCAATGCGTGTAGTCCAGCGTACTCGATGGCATGCCTGCCACCCCATACAAAAACGGCGACGCCAGTTGGGGGTCGTTCTGCTGGTACGAAGGGATGTACTGCAGCGGCAGTGTCTGCACGCCAAAGTGGGCTGTCGGGACAGGGGGCATCGCGTGCTGGGCCACCCCCAGTAGGTGCTGAGGATAAACTGCAAGCGACTGCTGTTGCTGGGCGTGCTGCAGTTGCTGCGGGGATGGCTGCTGCGAATACATTCGGTGGGCTACGTAGCTGCCATAGTCATCAGCGCCAAACATTCCCGGAGAATAGGAGTGCGCTGTCTGCTTTTTGTGAGCAAGCTGCTTGGGGGCTGGGAACGGCTCCGGCTTGCCGCGGTGTGGCCCGGAGCTACCGAACACCAGCGGGCGGTAGGATTCATGCTTGTCGAGCAAACTTGAGTTCTGGAAGCGCGCGATCATGGCCTGTTTGCCTTGCAACCGCGCGTACGAAATGGCGCAGACCTTCTCGCTGTTGAAATTGGTCCACTTCTCGCCGTCAAACTCCGTGTGGAACGCCTCGATGTGCGCTGCCTCAATGAAGTTGATGAAGGCGTAGCCCATGTTGCACTTGTTCTTGAAGTCGATGGGCAGGTAGAAGAAGTCGTAGTTGCCGCGGTGGTTGCGGTTGATCTCGGCCAGCAGCATTTGCTGCGTGTACTTGTTGGGAATGTTGCGGATCATCAGAGTTGTCCGTCTGTCCTCGCCCGACGCAACCTTCGTGATCGATAAACTGAACTCGCCGGTGCCCTGGTCGTTACGCCCCGTCGCCGGGCGTCCTGCGGAGCTACCGCCGTGAGCACCAGCGTGTCCGCTGCTAGACACGGCACTTGTTCGAAAGAGGTGGTCGTTGTTGCCGAAGCTGCTTCTCATGGGGGCAAACTTGGTCGGCATGCGCTGCCGTCCGCGAAAGTCGTAATAGGTCTGCTGCTGCTCCGTGGCGGACGGAGAGACCTGGTTGTTGGAGGGCTGCAATTGATGAACACCCTGGAACGACGAATATCCGCTCGCGCGACGAGACAACGAGCCGATTCCGCTTGAAGGCGGAAGCGTAAACCCGTTCGAGTACGCCGCCGAGTCGCCGAAGCTGCTGGACGACAGAGAACCGCCAAGATACGCCGAGGACGAGTTGCTCCTGGCCCGGGGCGCTGGTCTCGCCCAGATCTGCTGCTCCTCTTGCGGCATTAGCACTGGAGACGTGAGCTCTCCGGCTCCGGGATACGTGGCCGAGGTGGCCGGGCTGTTGTTGCTAGCGCCGTCCAGGAAGGACGCGTTGAGCGACGACGCGACGGACGATGTCGGCGACGTCAGAAGCGACGTGCTGCTGGACGAGAAGCTCTTGGGCCGGGCCCGCGCGAGGCGCGGGTGGCTGGTGGCGGCCCGGTTCAGGCACTCGTGGAAGAGCTTGAGCTTGGACACGTCCAGCGTCGGCGGCGTCGTGCGGGCCACCGAGAGCGGGCCACTGGCGTGGAAGGCGCGCGGGAGGCCGTTGAGCGCGGCGGGAAGCGCGCGCGAGTCGCCGTACTCGACGACGTACTTGGCGGTTTGCGGGTCCGGCTGCAGGACGCTGGCCACTTGGCCGAAGCACGCGCAGACCTGGCGCAGCTCGGCGGCCGTTACGGGCGGCCCGCCCAGCGCGAAACGCACGAGCAGCGTGGCCGAGTTGACGTCGTCCGGCAGCTCGTACGGCAGGCAGAAGCTGATGACGTCGGCGTCGGCGCGCCAGCGGTCAACGGCGGCCACGGCGCTCGCGAGATCGAAGAAGGTGCAGAAGAGCAGGCCGCCCGCTGTCAGCTCGCGGCGCGTGCTGGCCACGCCGCCAAAGTTCTGCAGCAGCGACGACAACCACAACAACAAGTCGTTAATTGCTAGCTACACGCACAACACGGCAACCCCAAAAGATCGCGTACATTGAGTCGGTCCACGACGCGGCGCACGTCCAGCGCGTCCCAGGCGCCGGCGCCGCAGCGCACGACCACGTGGCGCGAGGCGAAGTCCGTGCGCATGGCCTCCCAGAGCTCCCCGAGCTCGCTCAGCTCGGCGTGCGCCCGCCAGCGCTCGGCGTCGCTCAGGGCCGCGTAGTCCGAGAAGCTGCGCGGGCGCCTCTCTGCTGCTGTGGCCGGCGCGCGGTGGGTGGGGGCCTCGGCCTCGGCCTCCTCCTCGTCCGTGGCGAAGGTGAGCGCGCGCAGCGACTGCGCGAGGGCGTCGTCGAAGCCCCAGAGCGGGTCCGACACCTGCGACGAGCGGCGCAGCTCCTCGGCCGCGGGCGAGTTGGGCGCCGAGGCCGTGGACGGCGGCGACTCGTAGCTGCTGTCGGCCTCGTCCTGCTGCTGCTGCTGCTGCTGTTGACTCTCGGGGCGGAAGAAGCGGAAGCGGCCCGTGGTCAGGTGCAGGCTGCTGCGGTGGCGCGCGCGCGAGCAGTCGACGCACAGGTCGAGGCGACAGGCCTCGCAGCGCAGCGCGGCGGCGGCGGCCGCGCACACGTCGCAGGCCTCGTCAGCTGCGGTGACGTCCTTGCGCGCCACCATGGCTGGGGCTGCGTGGGTGGGGAGGGCGGAGGAGGAGCGGGCCGGGCCGGTGGAGATCTTTGCGCCGGAAGGAGAAGCAGGCAGTGCCGGCTCCCTCACTCGCCCGCCTTCCGCGCCGCTCGGGGGTTACTGCGGGTGACTGGTGCGAGCTCCGGTTCGTTGCGCTGACTTGGCGTGAGTATGGCGCTTCAACACAAAGATTTTGCCCATTTTGGCCGTCCCACTCTCGAAAATGGCAACGCGTGGCCCGCAGGCCGTCGACCCAGTTCAAGTCAGCGCAAGCGTGGATGGTGCCAGGCGCCGCTGCGCTGTTCGTGGGTCATTTCACAATGCTCAGCCACTCGGTGCTGACAGCACCGCCGACCTCCTGATACGTCTCAGTCAGTCGGCCGAGGGCCGTTGACGTCCATGGGCAGCAGCAGCAAGCAAGCGCGGGCTTGATTGAAGCGATTCATTCGCTGGCGAGAACGTCGGGCGGGCGGTGACAACACGGCATAGAGGGGCCCGGCTCGCGGCGCCAGCTGGCGTGTTTGGCTGCATCTACTGTACCAGAGTCGCGGTACGCTGCGCAGCACACGCCACATCACATTTCGCCCGAACGTCAACAGCAGCCTATCTACCAACCCAAAATGACCGAGTCCAACTTCGCGCACCTGCTTCCGCCGTCCTGGACCAAGCACGTGCAGCTCTGGCTGGAGGACGACATCCCAAGCTTCGACGTCGGCGGCTTCGTGGTCGGCGGTGCGTGCGCCGGCCCCTCTCGTTACTGGCATCTGCGACTGCAGCTGACTCTGTGTTTCTTGTGTGTGTTGCCGCCCCGCAGAGGCCGAGGAGACGGCGCTGCTGCTGGGCAAGTCCGAGGGCGTGCTGGCCGGCGTCCCGTTCTTCACCGAAGTTTTCCGCGCGCTCGGCTGCCAGGTCGAGTGGCTGCTGCAGGAGGGCGACGAGGTGCAGCCCAGCAGCGTCCCCGGCGGCAAGGTGCCGGTGGCCAGGGTCACGGGCAAGTGCCGCCAGCTGCTGCTGGGCGAGCGCACGGCGCTCAACATCCTCACGCGCGCCAGCGGCGTGGCCACGCAGGCCAAGCGCTCGGTGCAGCAGGCGCGCGCGCTGGGCTGGACCGGCCACGTGGCCGGCACGCGCAAGACCACGCCCGGCTTCCGCCTCGTGGAGAAGTACGCGCTGCTGGTGGCCGGCGCCTCCACGCACCGCCACGACCTGTCGCAGATGGTCATGCTCAAGGACAACCACGTGTGGGCCGCCGGCAGCATCACGCAGGCCGTGCGCAAGGCCAAGCAGGCCGCCGGCTTCTCCATGAAGATCGAGGTCGAGTGCCGCCGCATCGAGGAGGCGCAGGAGGCCGCCACGGCCGGCGCCGACATCGTCATGCTCGACAACTTCGAGCCCGAGCACCTCAAGGCCACGGCCGCTGAGCTCAAGAAGCAGTTCCCGCACTTGCTCATCGAGGCCAGCGGCGGCATCACGCCCGAGACGCTCGGCCAGTACGTGTCGCCGCACGTGGACATCGTGAGCCAGGGCAAGCTGACGCAGGGCTACCCGTGCCTCGACTTCTCGCTCAAGATCCAGAAGGCGGACGGCGTGCTGGAGCAGTAAGACGTTAGTTGCGGACGGAGATGGAGACTGCTGCATGCAGGGCTTCACTGTTAGCGTTACATCGATTGAGGATCAAAATCAAGAGCATTCACATCATTTCAAACAGAAAACTGCTCCAGTCGCTCGGCCAAGTGCTCGACGTCATTAGCAGAGCTCCTGCGATTGCCGTAGCGACTGCGACCATCTTTTTGCTGGGCTGTCTGCTCCTCAAGCTGCATCAGGCGCACGATCTTCGTAAGCCAGGCACACAGCGGTACGATCTGATCCAAAAACTCGTGCTTGGTCTTAGCGGCGGCATTCCGTGCGCGCCACTCGAGTTCAGCAACCAACTGCGTCACCAACTCCACTTGAAAAGGCCTCTTGGCTCTGGGTGGCGTGAAGCGGCGGAATATGTACTCGACCGACTCCAGCACATCGGTCGTCGCTGCTGCGGTGGCGGTGTCGTCCACTGCTCCAGAAGCTTGCAACGTGATGTCGACGCTTTTCAGAAGCCAAAACCAAACGAGACGAAGGCGCGCGATAGGAAGTACGCCGAAGTCAGCACGACTCCGTCTCAGCCACTGAGCTCCGCTCCTAACGTCCGATACCTTTAGCTCGGACGACATTTGCGAGATTAGCGCCGCGATCTCACTTGCAAACTCAACGCTTGAAAAGGAATAAAACCAGCCAAAAAACTGCGCGGCACCGCGAGCTACACCTTCAGTCTCGTCGTTCTTGGGGCCACTTGTGTCGATACAAAACGAGATCTCCAGTGCTTCGTGGAGAAGTTG
This sequence comes from Phytophthora x cambivora, assembly GCA_033557925.1. NCBI lineage: Eukaryota > Oomycota > Peronosporomycetes > Peronosporales > Peronosporaceae > Phytophthora > Phytophthora x cambivora. Next base: position 11,083,804 of record JAUCEB010000001.1, on the reverse strand, counting down.
AGGGTGCTCGAGCACACCAATCCACTCGTACTGCCACACATTGTCTGAAGCGGTGCGCGCAGCTTGGAGCTGCTCCAGATTGCTGCCTAATACCGAGAACGCTCGTTTTCGCTGGTCGGAAGACCAGCCTCGTCCGTTTGGTGAGAGATCCGACAGCGGGACCTGGCTCAACAATTTGCGATTAAATAGTCGAGTTGCGTTCTGGTGCCGCGTGCTATCGGATAGCACACTTACAAGCTCCGTGGCTCGGCAGGATGAGAGCAAGTCCACGTGACTTCGACACCACTCAATCAAAGTCACGTACAAATGAGAATAGCGCCGACAAGCTGTAGTAAGAGCAACACTGCCTGGGGAATCAGCATCCGAGCCATTTTCAAGCCACCACCCGTCAGGTAGCACAGCGCTGATCGGTTTGAACGGTGCTCGATGAGTCTCCAGCATCCATGTCTGGAGCTGTGACCGCCAGCTCGGTAAGTGGTTCGCCCACACACGAACTTTGTTCCCCAGCGTAAGCGCATCAAACAGTCGGTGTCCACGCAGCACCTTTCCTTCGTTCAACCGCTCGTCAGGTGACAATTGAAACGATCGCCGATCGAATAGGCGTTGGAGGAAGGCGGCGCCAAGCACCAGCGACTCGGCCTTCGCCGACAACGCGGTCTCTGCGAACTGCAGGAAGTGCGCGTCGTCCTCCAGACTCGTCGCACACAGCTCCAGCATGTCAGACACTGCGTCCGACTCATCTTCGGCCTTCACTGCAGCCAGCAGCGACTGGTGCAGCTCCATCTGCACTTCTGCTTGTCTGCAGGGCGCCGCCACGAACAGTTTGGTCTGCATCTGCTGCAGCGACGCCGACAGATTCGGGGCCTGAAGAACCTCCTCAGTCGAGTGCTCAGTGCTCGTGCAAGCGGTTGGGACGTCCAGCAGCGTCTGGATGGCCCAGTCCCTGGCCGAGTGCAGCGTCGTCACGGTCTCTCGCGGAAGCTCCAAGTCAATGGGGAACTCGACCATCTGCAGCACTGCAGCCAATTCAACGTCAGCGCCGGGCTCTAAGACACGCAGCGATCGAGTGACCTCACGCACAGACGTCGGCCAGCTCTTGGAGCGGAACTGCGTTGGCTTCCGGCGCTTGCAGCAGCTCGTCCAGCGCCGCCAACAGCAAGCTCGGGAACTGAAAAATGCATCGGTTGGTCAACAGCAGACGCGGTTGTGTGTGCGTGTGGCAACACGACGCACCTCCGCCGTCTCGAGAGCGGCCTCGTACGTCTCCAGGCTCTGCGTGGCCGCAGCCATCCAGCTGAAGTCCCAAGTCTCCGGCATCGTCACCGCCTCAGACTCTTGTATCGTGCAAATCGCACTTAGTGGGCATCCAAGTGCAGCTTGGTTGCAGGTTGAAGCTGCTGGCGAGGTTGGGTCTGCCTGCATGACAGCAGCAGTGGGTGAGTGTTCAATGGAGACAGCGGCCCCGACGCGCGCAGTAACCCGACAAAGGCCCCTGGGTAAACCCGACAAAGGCCCCTGGGGCCCAGGCTGGGCAGCCTGCGGGCCACATTATCGCTAATTGGCGTCCACGATGCGTCAGAACCTCAGAAAAAAATATCCGACATCATTCAAGTTTCACGTGGTCTGCGCCGACCAAAATGTGTCAGTGGTGTCGTCGGGTATCGATTCGGTTGACCAGGTGGCTGGCGCCAAGTGGTCTCGGAATGCAGAGGCTGGCGCTCTCGAGAGTAATACGGTAGGTGATCACCGCACACAAACCGCAGCGATGCTGTCAGCCGTATCTGAAACCCAAGTGCCAAAACACTTCAACCGCTTGTTCAGGTGGCCTGCATCCAGACGACCAGGTGGCGAACGTTGACGCAGCAAATTTTCGCGTTAGCCCCGCTCAATACAGCAGCAGCTCAAACAGCCGCAGCGGGATCCCAACTGTCGGTGATGACCACGGAATCCGAGAGCTCAACGCACTCAAAACGTTGGGAGCGGAATACTCAACGGACAGAGGTCTGATGGTGGGGGCTGTTGTGCTGGATACAGCTGACGCTGTCATGGTATATGGTGGTTGGTCCGCTCTCCGTCTCTTGCGTGGGCGCTCGAGACTACCACACCACTCCAGTCTCACTTCTCAACTTGCCTCGCCAGCGGTAATCCACACGGAAGCAGCAGCACTTTTGTAGCACTCGACCAAGCATGAAGATCAGCGCCATCCTCTTCCCTGCTGTGCTACTGAGCGTCGCAGCCGCCGGAAACCCCAAGAACGTGGTACAGCAGTTCTCGCCGGTCACAACGGCGCCGACGCAGCAGCAGCAACCTACTCCGGCACCTACCGTCCTATTGGCTGCTACTCCAACTAAGAGCATCGGTATCGCGACACCAGCTCCGTCAATCCCAACGTTGGTCACCCCCACTCCGTACCCGACTCAGGGAATTCAGCAGTCGAACATTCCTACGCCGGCGCCCTCGACGACAAAGTCGTGCATGAACGTATCGATCGAAGGCGACGCGACATACTGCATCCAGGGTCCCGTTTGCGGTGGATCTGGCGACGTGCCTACGGGGGCCTCGTGTCCTTCGAAGGGCGACATCGCGGTGCAGGGCTGCATCAAAACCCTTCCGAGCTGGATGGCAACGGGTACCTGTGCTGCCCCAGTGGACGCCATTTGTGCGCGCAAGTCTAGTGCGTGGAGCTGCGTGTACGGCCAGCCAAATGTGATCCCCACACCTGCCCCGACAACGTACGAGCTCCCGACGCCAGCACCTACGACCCCTCCAAGTGCGCCGACACCTGTGCCCACTGTTCCTGAGTCAGTAGCTCCTCTGGTGATCACACCTGCGCCTACAACTGAAGCACCCAAGCCCACAAGTCCCCCGACAATCGCGCCGACACCTGCGCCGACTGTCCCGAAGCCTGTTGCACCGGTGATCACACCTGCGCCAACACCTGCGCCGACTGTCCCTAAGTATGTTGCACCGGTGATCACACCTGCGCCTACAACTGAAGCACCGAAGCCCACGAGTCCCCCGACAAGCGCTCCGACACCTGCGCCGACAACTGCACCGACACCTGCGCCAACACCTGCACCGACACCTGCGCCGACTGTCCCCAAGCCTGTTGCACCAGTGATCACACCTGCGCCTACAACTGAAGCACCGAAGCCCACGAGTCCCCCGACAAGCGCACCGACACCTGCGCCGACTGTCCCCAAGGCCGCACTGGTGATCACACCTGCGCCTACAACGGAAGCACCGAAGACCACGAGTCCCCCGACAAGCGCGCCGACACCTGCGCCGACTGTCCCTAAGTATGTTGCACCGGTGATCACGCCTGCGCCTACAACTGAAGCACCGAAGCCCACGAGTCCCCCGACAAGCGCGCCGACACCTGCGCCGACAACTGCACCGACCCCCTCGCCAACACCTGCACCGACACCTGCGCCGACTGTCCCGAAGCCTGTTGCACCGGTGATCACATCTGCGCCGACTGTCCCCAAGGCCGCACTGGTGATCACACCTGCGCCTACAACTGAAGCACCGAAGCCCACGAGTCCCCCGACAAGCGCGCCGACACCTGCGCCGACAACTGCACCGACCCCCTCGCCAACACCTGCACCGACACCTGCGCCGACTGTCCCCAAGCCTGTTGCACCAGTGATCACACCTGCGCCTACAACTGAAGCACCGAAGCCCACGAGTCCCCCGACAAGCGCACCGACACCTGCGCCGACTGTCCCCAAGGCCGCACTGGTGATCACACCTGCGCCTACAACGGAAGCACCGAAGCCCACGAGTCCCCCGACAAGCGCGCCGACACCTGCGCCGACTGTCCCGAAGCCTGTTGCACCGGTGATCACACCTGCGCCTACACCTGCACCGACTGTCCCTAAGGCCGCACCCGTGATCACACCTGCACCTACAACGGAAGCACTGAAGCCCACAAGTCCCCCGACAAGCGCGCCGACACCTGCGCCGACTGTCCCTAAGGCCGAAGCATCTCTGACGCATTTGCCTACCACCTCGGTGCCGACTCCGACCGTAACCCCTTGCAGCACTACGACGCACCCTACCGCCTCGTTGTCGACGCCGTCTCTGCCTAGCAAGCCGTCGAACATCACTGCCACGCCCAAAACACCCAATCAGTCCCAGTCCAAGCTGCAGCAACAGGGGCCATCTTCGACCACGCAGCAGCCGCAGAAGCAACAGCTGGGTTCTTCCTCGGCTACGCAGCAGGCCAGCACTTCAAATGGCGCTGCTACCACTGGTGCTACGACCACTTCGATTTCGGGCGCTGGGGTGGCTGCCATCGTTGCGGGCGTCGGTGCGGTCCTTGCAGTCGCGGTCTTTGGACTCTACAAGAACCGCCAACAAGGTGAGACGAGATCTCTGCACGTGTACGAGGGCAGCGTCGCGACGCCCGTCTTTTAAGTCTTCCGAGCAATGCTCATCTCTGTTCTGTTCGCTGCACACTCCCGATGGTAGAGTAAGTCTAGCGATTCTCTTGCGTAAAAATCAACGTCCACAAAACCCAAAGAGTGAAGGTCGTTGAAGTTGTCTTCAACGTGTACATTTTTGTAATATCCATATGCATACCACCACGAATTGTGTATTTGTATACAAATGCCAAGTCGATAAATTTTAGATATAGGCATAGATTTTGACTGCGCATCACTTGGCATTATGCTCGCCCTCGCCCGCCGCTCGTCCCCGCTGCTCTCGACCATGACCGGCTCCCCTCGCGCCTCCTCCCGCCTGGCCAGTTCCCTGTCGCCTCTGCTGTCCACGGAGCAGGCGCAGACGCTGGCGCAGAGCGGAGAGCGCCGCGTGCGCTTCCTGGACGCGTCCTGGTACCTGGACAAGAGCCGCGACGCCAAGACGGAGTTCGCGGCCGAGCGACTGCCCGGCGCGCAGTTCTTCGACATTGAGCAGATCTCGGACACGACGTCCACGCTGCCGCACATGCTGCCCACGTGTAATTACGCCCTAAGATCGCTAAATGATATTGCATCATGTAGTGGGGAGTACGTGTAGGATATCTCACTCACTCTTTGCTCCTTGGTTGGACTGCAGCGGAGACCTTCGAGCACGCCATGATGTACCTCGGGGTGGAGAACAGCGACACAGTGATCGTCTACGGCGGCAAGCACTGCTTCAGGTGCGATAGGGAGGGGGGCGCCAATTAGGAACTGGGTAGTTGACGTGGTGTGCTTTGTGCCTTGGGTGCAGCCCGGCGCGCTGCTGGTGGACGTTCAAGTACTTCGGCCACGACAGTGTCCACATTCTCAACGGTGGGCTGAGTGCCGGCCTGCCGCCTCCTGCTGGAGTTGGAAGGTGGTGTGGCTGATTTTTAACTCACGGTCGTTGTCTGTTGTGTTTTGCTTCTCGTTGCAGGTGGCATCACTAAGTGGAAGCGTGAGAAGCGCGAGATCGAGACCGGCGAGCCGCAGAAGGTGGTGGCGGGTGCCGCGTACAAGGCCAAGCCCAATGAAGCTCTTGCCGTGTCGTGGGAGGACGTGGTGGCCAAGATCGGCTCGGACACTCAGATCGTGGATGCTCGTGGTGCCGCGCGCTTCTACGCCAAGGAGCCCGTACGTTGATACGCTGATGTGGTACATTAGAGTGGGGGTGCCAGATTGATCCGCCTCGTTGCGTTGCAGGAGCCGCGTCCAGGCATGCGCGGTGGACACATCCCTGGATCTCTCAACGTGCCGTTTGGAAAGCTGGTTAGCCCGGACGACTTCTCGGTGAGCGATATTACCAAGTCAGTGAGCTGTGGGGGCGTATCTAACGACTTATTTACGTGCGGTGCAGCTTTTCCGCGACCTGGCTGAGATTAAGGCTGCCTTCGCTGAAGCAAGTAAGTGCACCACTCTCAGTCCGAAGAGTGAACAGCTCTCACACTTTGTATGTCTGGATATGTAGACGTGAAGACGGACGAGACCAGCCCGATTATTACGAGGTACGTTTGTGCTCGCTTTTGCTTCCCGAATGCCTGATACTGATGCCATCCCGTTGTGTACAGCTGTGGCTCTGGTGTGACTGCAAGTGTGCTGACGTTTGGATTGCATTTGGCGGGCAAACCGCTGGAGAAGTAAGTCTGAGCGATATCCATATTGTGCAGCGCCGATTCTGACTAGGCCACGCGATGTTTTGCTGTTCTTGCAGTGCTCCTGTGTACGACGGGTCGTGGTCTGAGTGGGGCCTGCGCAGCGACCTTCCTTTGGAAACGGAGTCGAAGTGAGTGCATTACCAGACAGGCGCGCCAGCAAGCAAAAAATCGAGAATATGTCAGCCTTTGAAAACAAGTCTGCCGCGTGAAATGACAAGTAAAGAGACAGAATGCAACCATGTTTTTTAACAGTCAGCATGTTTTTCGTGCCGACGTTAACGTTGCTGTAGACGTTTACACGAGGCTGGGTCCAAACCAAGCATGCAGATATCTCACACGGCCGATTCCGTTCATCTTCATATTACTTCCAGCAAGCAACAACAACTGCGCTATTTATCTTCTCTAACTATGAAACCCTCCCTTACCCAGCACAGCACAGCTCAACCTCTTTCGCTCACCCACATATGTTCGCCAATTGCTGCAGTTATCAGTCAAGACGCAGTTCGAAGCGAGAATTAAAGCAAAACAGATCTATTACCGGTAGTTGGGTAGCTATGAACAACTGCTGTGGACCTCTCCGTTAGCACCAATGGGTGCGGTAGTTAGTGTTTTTTCTTCAGAGCTTTCACCTTCTTGGCATGCTTGGCCGAGTTCATGTGTCCATTGTACTTCTTCACATCGCGGAACGTAAGACCGCAGGGCTGGCAAGCCATCTTGGTAGGGGGTGCGGCTGCTTTCTTTTTCGCGGCTCCCTGTTCGCACGTAGTTTAGCAAATAGGTCAGCAAGATGCGTAACAGAAGATGGCCGTTTGTTGGCACGAACCTTCTTGGCAGCACCAATGTCGCGCTTGGGCTCTCCACCACTCGACATCTGAGGGGATTTCTGACGCGGGTCAACCACTTCAACGCTCTTGTCGAGTGAGAAGATGAAGTAGTGAGCCCCAGAAGTTGAAGGCGGTTCGCCTCGGAATGACGCCGGGTGCGTTCGCTGTGGCTCGTAGCCCGAGTAAATGCTGGCGTCAAAAGGCTCCGTCCTGTTGACATCAGGAACATCAGGAGATGCAACCACTAGCAACTCTTGAAGAATAGGATCTCCCTCCACCTACCGCTTCATCTTGAAGCCGCTCGCCGCAGCCTGCTCCTGAATTTTCCATCGGTTGTAGAACAAAGTGTTGCGCAGTGACACGAGCACTTGGCCCCGCGTCGGGTGCAGGTGCTGCCGCGTCGAGTAGAAGAAGTCCCTCAGCAGTTTCTGGTTGTTGGCCACGTCCTCCTCGGTCGCGCCGCCAAGATGCGGGAAGTTGAAGACGATCGACTGGAAGGGCTCAGCTGTATCGAGCCAACTTTCCTTCTCCAGATGCGTCGCGTCCACACCAAAGTGAACTTCAGCCTAACCATAGTCACCACCAAAGTCACTAGTAAGTAAAAAAAAAAAAAAACGACATCCCAATTGCAACTTTCTTGCACCTACCCCAGCCGTCTCGAGTGCGTCGCAGTTGAGCAATGCGTTCGGGTATTTCTCCTTCAGATCCACCTTGGAGTCGTAGCACGTGGCGACCAGATTTTTGCCTCCCTACCACAGTTTTGGTCCTTAACGGTTAGAGATTTTGACCCACTTAACTGTACCCATTTCACGAAAGGTCTCACCAGGAACACGGCGAGCGCCAGCGAAAAGGAAAAATCTCCGTCGCCGACCACCAAAATGCGCTGGCGGTCGCTAAAAGGGCCCAAATTTTTGGGATTCGGGTTGGAGGACGCCGTCAGAGAGAAGATGGCGTTGGTCTGCGACTTGGCGGCGCGAATCTGCTGCGCGGCGGCATTGGAGCTGCCGGCCGCGTGTTTCTATTATAGAATTTGCACCATTGAAAAGGTCAGTGCAGGGCGCGTATTGTCACGAACGAAAGGCGGATGGGGACACGCACTTTGTCATTGCGGCGGCGCTTCTTCTTGTCGCCTTGGGCGCCGTGCGACTTGGCCATCGTTGAGCTGCGACGATGTGAACCAGCCGACCCATTTCGTACTTTACACACTAAAACCGTACTTAAGCGAGGACAACATCGTGTTGAAGTGCTCTGACCCCCCCACCTACCCATTGCTCTATGCAACACCTCGCAGTAGCTTGCTCGCACTCCATTGCACTTGATGCTAACTCGAAGGGGTCTCGACGCTTCTACCGCCTACATGTGGACGGACTCCTCTGCTGGACTGTTCGTCGCCGACCCTGCACCGAAATGCCGCTTTCGCCTGTAGACGAGCAGCATCTCGAGCACGCGGCCGATGCGCGCCAGCTTCCAGCTTGATGCAGATTCATTGGCATCTGCCAGACCAATCGAGTCTGCTAGAAGAATCTTGTCAAGCTCCAGCGCGTCGCAGTCGTGTCCCAGCTGAGCCGAGTCGCCGGTCGACGCAAGTTAAATGAGCCCAAGTTCAGCGCCGAGTCGGTGCTACAGCGCGACTAACAGCCTCTCGAGTGAGTCGGGCAAGACAAACTGAAGACTGGCGCCGACAAGGGGCTCAATAGGCTACTCGAGCCAGGGGGTTGCTCGACCCGAAACCAGCCACTCTATGCTCGACCGAGCTCGGGTTCCATCGGCCGGAATCAAGACCGCCCAACGTGACGGACGTCTCGATGCCAGGCCTCCGCTCCGATCTTGGGGCCCAAGTCCAGGTTCTCATTTCCCAATTCACCTCGAACAACGCACTTCAACTAGCTGGAACAGCAACTAGTACGCCACAATCATGCAGCTGAACGCACTTTTCCACGCCATCCTGGCCGTAGTCGCCATATCTGCTACCAGCGTCTCCGCCGCCTGCGTCAACGTCTCGGTCGAGGCGGATGCGACGTACTGTATCAACGGACCCATTTGCAGCGGCTCAGGCACCACACCTGCTGGTTCGCTGTGCCCCACCAAGGGGGCCGTGGCTGTAAAGGACTGCAGCAACAACAAGCTGCCGAGTTGGACGAGTGCCGGAGCGTGCGTGGCGCCGGCGGATGCTGTGTGCGCGAAGATCAAGACTGGCGCTTGGGGCTGCGTCTACACCGCAAAGACAACGGCCAACGCAACATCAACTGGCATGGCGACTTCGGCCCCCACCACGACAGCCAAGTCAAGTAACACGACCACCAATTCTACTGCATCGGTGACTCCGGCCCCCACCACGACGGCCAAGTTGAGTAACACCACCGCAAATTCTACAGCGGTGACGCCTTCCCCCTCTACCACTCCAGCCAAGTTAAACACTGCTACTACCAATTCTACGACGGCGGTGACTCCAGCCCCCACCACCACGACGGCCAAGACGAGCAGCACGACCACCAATTCTACTGCAGCGGTGACTCCGGCCCCCACTACAACGGCCAAGTCGAGTAACACCACCACCAATTCGACAGCGGTGACGCCCGCCCCCACTACGACTACGGCCAAGTTGAACACCACTACTACCAATTCTACTGCAGCAGTGACACCGGCACCCACCACAACGGCCAAGTCTAGTAACACCACCACCAATTCGACGACAGCGGTGACTCCGGCCCCCACTACCACTACAGCCAAGCTAAACACAACTACCAATTCTACTGCAGCGGTGACGCCTGCCCCCACCACAACCGTAAAATCGGGTAACACCACTACCGGTACCAGTTCTTCGGTGACGCCGGCCCCGACGGTCAAGTCGAGCAACACCACAGCGAACTCGACCATCTCGAACTCAACAGTGACCTATAACTCGACGGCAACCTCGAATTCGACGACAGCTCCTGTGAAGGTCTCGTACGCACTTACCGAGGGTGGGGATGCACCGGGTGCGGATGCCTCGAGCTCTAAATCGACAATTTTCTTGGTCGGTGGCGCTGCTGCTGGGGCGGTTGCCGCCATCGCTGTCTTCGTCGCTCATAAGAGACGCCAGCGTGCTGCGAAGACCGAGTTCCCGGACGACGTGTACCACGGCACCGTACCGACTCCGCTGTAAGCAGCGGTTGACCGCATCTGCCGCGAGTTGTGGCGCTCCTTTTCTCTTTTTTTCTTCATGATACGCTGCATCTTGAGCTCTTTGGTAGTGAGCGGGCGAACGAAGCGAAGGTCCCCGTAGCGAACCGTAGCGAGCTCGAGACTAAATCTTGTTCAATTCTTTCGTGAGTTTTTTCTTCTTCTGTCCCTTGTTTGTTGGCGCGTCGAAGGATCCGGAGGCAGACTCGCAGTGTGGTCCGTAGGATCAAAGCAAAAGTGACGCTATTGCCGCTCTGTCCGGTGAACTCAAAAGGAATCGGTCGTATCGGGTGATTGTGTTGGATCCAGACAAAGTTTTCAGATAAATTACTGCTCATTGCGAGTTGACCTGTCGGAGGCGCGTGCAAACGAGTAGGACGCGTCCAATGCAAAGCCTTCATGTGCCCGAAAGAGTCGCCATTGGTGGGACGTGCTCTAACTTGCTCAACATAATAGCAGCAATATTACCAGATAGTCCTCAGGGCGCGTGCCTCGATATAATTTTGATTATGTCGCAGCACGTTTGGTTTTGTAAGGTTCAACAGGACTGCTATATGTACCGCTGCAACGCGTCGATAGTGATCCGGTGGTGCAGCTTAGAACTCATCCGTCCAGTGAATCGCCGATTTGCTTTACTTTCCAAACGTGAAAATTTCTCTGTTTGTGAACGACTTGACTCGTGCCTGTGTGCGGAAGCATATTACATGTACATGTACTAAATCATCAAAGACTGATGCCAGATACGCTAGCAACAAGTCCCGGGAATGGAATATTTTATTTTCACACATCTCCCGGTGGTGCACCCATAGTGTTATTGTGTTTACCTCTAAGTAGAGATTAGTTCCCGGAAAGTAGAGTACATCCACCAGCACGGCCTGCCCACCGTATAGCACGAGTAGTACAACAACTTTAGGTCTTTGTAGCATCTTCGACTATCATGTTATTAGTTGCCTTGCGATAGACCGGCGTACTGTCAGATATTCCACAGCCTTCCTACAAACGTTTCCGCTTTCCGTAAATTTCCTTTCTGCACTAACGTGGAAATGTTACCAGTCTTCTGAGAAAACTATTTTTTGGAGCACCAACTTCCACCAACTTCCACGCCGTTCTAGCTGAACATCGATTCTAAGCAGCCGCTCAGTTTCGTTGGCACTTTCCAATTCGCCCTGAGCTGCGCACTCGTCCACTGGTAGTTTGAAGTCTTTCGACTGCTGCTTACTCTTCAACGATGAAAATCGCCTCCATTGCTTTCGCCGTCCTGGCAGGAGTGACCATGGCTGGATCCAAGACCCCCTCGGTGACCCCCGCAGCTACGGCGATAACCGTGACGCCCGCCCCCACCACCACTTCGACATCGACGGGTGCAGCTTCCTCTCCCTGCATTGAAGTCTCCGTGGAGACCGACGCGACCTACTGCATCGAAGGCCCGATCTGCAGCGGATCGGGCGACACACCTGCCGGAACGCTTTGCCCCGTGAAGGGCGCGCTGGCCGTGAAGGATTGCCACGACAACCTTCCGAGCTGGACGGGTGCCGACATATGCGTGGCGCCGTCGGACGCGGTGTGCTCAAAGATTAAGACTGGCGCGTGGGGCTGCGTGTACGAAACCCTAGAGAGCTCTGTTGATACTCCGTGCCCGACGCTAGCTCTTGCCGCAGAGAGCTCGACTGACACCCCGTGTCCGACACTCGCTCTTGCCAAGGAAAACTCGGACTCCACCCCGTGCCCGACACTTGCGCTGGCCAAAGAAACCTCGGACACTTCAACCGACGAGACTCCATGTCCGACGCTCGCTCTGGCGTCCGAAAGCTCGGACACTGCCGCCGCTAGTGCTGCTGACAGCACACCGTGTCCAACACTTGCTCTGGCTACGGAGAGCTTGGAAACGGCTGATGCTGCTCCGACCTCGAAGTCCGTCTCGACTGCCATGACGTCTGCAGCTGCTACATCATCCACGCCATGCCCAACGCTCGCCCTCGCTACGTCGGACTCGACTGCTACCGGTACCACCCCGACCACCAAGTCTTCCTCGACGGCTTCATCCACCACGGCCACCTCGACCCCATGCCCCACGCTTTCGCTTGCGTCGAGCAGCTCGGATGAGGCCACCAGTATGGATACGCCTTCCCAAAAGGAAGCCGCCACTTCGACCCCGTGCCCGAGTCTCGCTGTTGCGTCGGACAACGAGACTGCCTCGACTACGTCGGACTTGTACTCCAAGGACACTCCGAGCCAAAGCATTATGACGTACACCGCTGAGCAGGCAAATGACACAGGAAAGTCGACTACCTTCCCCACCGAGGCGATCGTTGGAACCATTGGGGGCGCTGCTGCAGTCGCAGTCATCGCTGTTTTCGTCGTCTACAAGAAGCGCCAGCGTCTCGCAAGCCCGGGCTTGTACCTTGGAGCTGCGGCAACCCCAGTGCGGGGCTAGCTGTTGCGCAGCATGCGTTGCTTCGTCTGCCGGCCTCAACCTCCCGCACAGCAACCGTGTCTTCAAGTCGGTGATCTCTTGCAACAAGCTAACACGACTTTGCATTCGTTTCTAAGTCTCTCTTCTTCAGCCGTTCATATGCATAACTCCACGACATACTGTACACACGATCACATCTCGAGCGAAGTCAGGCACAGCTTCGTGTACATGTCGTTCAGGTAGCCGAAACGGAAGATGCGTCTGGAGTCGTGACTTGAGCCCTTGTCGAAGCAGCAGCCCGAACTACTCCAGCATGAACACGCGTTTGCTCTGCTTGGCGGCATAGCAGGCTGCCACTGGTGCAGTGACAACCGAAACGCTTTGCTGCGAGCAATCAACGTAGGAGGTGGTCAATAGGAACGACACGGACGAGCACGTTGAGCGCTGATCCGGCCACTTAATTTAGTTCACGAGGTGGAGAGAGGGAGAGCTACTTGGCTGATAACGTGCCTGGCTTGAGGATAGGCTTCTCAAAACGTGAGGCGCGCAGAGCCCACGGCGTTCTCCCAGCGGATGATGTACGTGAGCACCTCAAACATGTAAAACTGCGCGTACGACGGGTCTCGATTGTCGACCTTGCCTGCGAAAGACACCTTGACGCCGCCCACCCGTTGAGAGGCGTTTGCTTGGGGCGCAAGCCCCCTCCTCCCGCGCCTCAGCACCTCCTTCTTGACGCCCGACGACGAGTCTTCGCTGTCGCTCGAGCCGAGCAGCTCCAGGTCCGAGCCGCCGCTGTCGATGTCGAAGTCGAGGTTGTCGTCCTCCTCGAAGAGGAACCACTGCAGCGTGTTGACGCGAGAAAACTTGGGCTGCAGGTCCTCCGCCACGATGTCTTCGTGGCCCGTGAAGTACTCGGTGTACCCCTCGGCGTAGGCTGGGTGGTTGATCGTCTGGTAGGCCACGACGTACCCGCGCGGGCTGCGCAGACGGAACATGACCATGTTGTTCCAGTTGACCGTCTTGAGCTGCGGGTGGTGCACGCAGCGCTGGATCACGAGCGTGTCGTCGTTGATCTTGTGCAGGACCTTGATGCCGAGCGTCGAGTACTGGATCGTGCGCATGTGCTGCTCCGTGGTGACGATGTCCCACGTCTTCTGCATGAGCGTGTTGGCCGACATGTCGGTCACGCGCTTGGACATGGAGAACTGCAGCGTCGTGCCGTCCAGGAACATTTGGTCCTCCCAGCCGAGCATGTGCATGCCCGAGCTCAGGCACTTGCCGCGGAGTCTGCGGTCGAAGATCTCGTAGTAGCACTGCTTGATCATCTCCTGGCACTCGCGCTCAGTGAGGCGCGGGTGCGCGTCCGCAGGCGCGGGCGTCAGCAGCGACGGCGCCATGAGCAGAGAGCTCTTGACGGCGCCCGAGGCCAGCGACGCCGCCGTGAGGGCGGACGGCGCGTCGAAGTCGGTCAAATAGACCTCCAGGGACGACGCGAAGCCGTCGAACTCGGCCAGTTTCTGCTTGGTGGTCGCGATCTGGCGCCGCAGCGAGGTGAGCTCGTGGGTGGCCGCCGCGTACTGCTGCTCGAGTGGGGAGGGCGCGCGGCGAGAGGTCTCGGCCGTCTGCTGCTGCGCGTCCAGCAGAGCGTCGTACCGCGCCTCGAGCTGTTCGACCTGCTGCTGCATGGCCTGCACGTCATTCTGTAAGGCAGCAACAGTCAGTCGCTGGGTCGGTTAGAGCGTCAGTCGGGTGTACAGGTATTTGGTGCTTTACTTACTTTGCGGCGCTCGCGGTACCTCCGCTTGAGGTCGCGCTGCTTGCGTCGCCGCTCCTCGTCCCCCACGTACACGCGGGCCTTGGCGAGCATGGCGACTGTAGCTGAAGCTGGCGGTGTTGAAGGCAAGTCGACCGAGGACTCAGCAAGTGATTGCCCGGAGCTTGACGAACGCGGGTCCTTTTCAATAGTAAACGCGCGGCTCGGGGGCGTTGGGGAGTGAGCTGTAACTCAGGGCAGAGGTCGCGCCGCCTCCTCTCTGCTCGAGTGTTGAGCTGCGAGCCGCTCCAACCGCGACAGACGGGCAAGTGACGCGGAGCCTGGCGCGCCGAGCGCAAACAGCAGCAGATGGAGAGCGCCGCAATAGAGACAAGGCTCAAGGCCGAGATCTCAGTCTTTGCGAGTGAGACCGGCTCCCTTGGCTGGGTCGACCGTGCCGCGCGGATTTGACCGTCTCCGCCTTTGAAATGTACGACAAGGGCGCACTGCCAGCGAGCGCACGACTCCAGTTTCTGTTTTGCCGCGATTGAAGAATACTGCAGCCAGCATCATGCACTGCATGATGCACTGCATCCGGGCCTGCATCATGCAGGCCCGGCTTGCTAGCATGCGGCCATCTGCAGCGCGCCAGCTGGAAGGAAAGCTACGCGCAATATCTTCGGCTGACTCACTATATACATGGATACATGTAGCTCCTTGATGGTCTCCGCGCCTCCGAACGAGTGCATGTAGTGCTGTATTTCGATGTGTGAGTACATGTACACTTGCACCTTTGGCGCATTTGTCAAGTTTGCATGCAGGGCGGGTGCCTATCCAGTGGATCCCCAAGCAGGTTTTGCCACCGAGATTTGACCGACCACCATCAAATTGATGACATCAACGGTGATGATCATCAAGCGACGCCAGTGGTGCCAGCTCCCTGGTTGACGCCGTCAACTTGACGGCGCTGCTCACTGAGCAGTGCACAGCCACCGAGTCGCTGGCAGCGTCGGCAGCAACTTGCTGCCAGCAAGGCTCTGCCTGCCAGCCCGGCCAGCTTGCCTGCCATTCGGCCACCACCTGGCTACGTTCATTGATTATGTCCAGGCAATGCCTCGCGTACTGTGGCAACGTGAACCGGTAATGGTTCCTCCGCTTTGCAAGCCCCGGGGCAAGCCACGGTGCATGTATCTGTGATGCGAGAGCTCCTTATGAAGAATCCGCCGCGACCCTGGCTATCATGCTCGCTCGTTGTGCCGCGTCGTAGGGCGGTGTGGTAAAGCGAAGCAACGTTGTGCGAACGTGAACTCCTATCATTCAACACCTCTGGACGACTCGACGCCGCGGCTCGAAGTGATCCCAGTTGGCGTTTGGCGTTTGGCACCGCTGGAATACAACTACGGTACGCGTCCGGGGAGTGTTGGCGTTTGGCACCGCTGGAATACAACTACGGGACGCGTCCGGGAGTGTTCGAATCTTTGCTGTCGCACCGAAGCGAAATTTGGATAGTCGACGCCTGTACACTTTGTGATCTTCCGACCTTGAGCTGAGTCGCAATCAAGAGCTTGCTCGCTCGTTTAGCGTCTCGCCTGGGCGGTTGTGATGACTGCAGCGTCGAAAAGAAGCTGTCGGGAACGACTAAGCCGTGACTAAGAGGTCCACGTCCACCTGTGATCACTGCCTTACTGTTGCTACACATGCACATACGCCGCTTGGCAGACCATTTTCTCTGCGCTTTTAGACTTCGGACTTGCTACACCAACCGTCTTCGCCTTCTCATTTGCTCTTCGACGGATACTTTGCCGTCTTCTTCGCCAATTTCTTTGCGACGGGCTGCTCTTCAACCGCCGCAGTTGCAGTCGTCGCAGCATTGGCAGCCGTGTTCTCGTATAATAAATACTACGAGATATTCCGAGTCGGAATCAGTAAATACAAAGAAGTCGTTGAACGGGAAGCCACAGCAGTAGCCGCTGCCATTATAAGGATATAATAGCCGTAGTCCGTGTGCTATTAGTCCAATAGATAACCACCAAAGCCGCGATAGACCTGATAGTCAAGGCCGTCATAGAAGTAGTCGAAGTCGTTTCGTGGTCGTTGCAGTCGCTGTATTACTTGAATCGTCAGTTACCATCACGCTCGTTGCTCGTTGCCGTATTGTTCGCCAGCCTGGTCTTCGCCAAGGTAACGGATAGGCAGAATCGACACGGAAGCTGGTCAACATTGCCCCCTCGAGTTCGTCTACTTAGCTGCTGAAAATTGCAAGCAGGGATTGGTAGTAGACTCCAGAATTAGTAATAATATCGATATAAATAGTAGTGCTATAATATAGTACTGGTGCCTTAGCCGAATAGTAGTGCTACTTGAATAGTAGCGAAAAAAGTGGCAATAGCAGTGCTAATAGCACTACTATAGTTCCCAATCTTCAACCCACGTAAGATCTTCGAAAGGCGCGAAAATCGGTGGTTCACTGGCCTCCATTGAGGAAAACAAGCGTTAGACGCCGACATGGGTACATTAGTAGTGCTAATAGTAGGGATATTAGCAGTAATACTACTACATCCAGAGCCGATCTACTATAGTAGTAGTGCTATTCAGATTTGGATAATATTATTAGTAGTAACACTACACCGCCAGAATCCTCATACATGTACTAACGTTACTACCAATCCAAGTCTTGCTAATGTTACTTCATAACTCTACTTAAACGGTTACTTCTCCGTTCGCGTGTCAATCTCGCCACTTCGCATCTTGGACTCGGACGGAGTATAAGCCTCATGAGCTCCGCGTTCCCCAAGGCACCCGTGCCCGTGGCAGGGCTGCACGCCGGCAGCAAGAGCGACTTCGGCGAGGATCTGGACGTAGACGAGCTGATCGAGCGCAACCGCTGCCACGAGGACTACTACAAGCTGGAGGACTGCCTGGCCGACTTCGACCGCGACTGGACCAAGTGCCAGGCGCAGGTCAAGACGCTCAAGCTGTGCAACGACCGCGTCAACCAGCTGCGCAAGGCGCAGGAGGCCGCGGCCAGCAATAAACAATAAGAAACAAGATCCACTGTGTGACACATGCATTGATTGACGCATGCTGCTCTACTTACTTTGATCTTCGTGTCTTCCTGCGGCACGGCCGAGTGCGCCGTCCGCCGTCTTCTAATGGGGAAATGAAAGGGGGCTCTACCTCGTTGAAAGGGGGGAACGAAAAGGGTTAAAAGGGGGCTTCGACGGTTCGGCCTTCGCTGCCACCCGCTGCGCCGTCGCTGGAGGAACTGCTGCCCTCGGCGGCGTCGTCTTGCTCGTCCGACACATACCAGCCGTCCATGGTGTCGATGTCCATCGCAGTATCCTCGTCGCGGCTCTCCTCCTCCATGGCAAGCCGTGCGTACTCGGCGCGAGCGTAGCGGTCCCAATCCCTGTGTATAACAGCAGTAATTTTAGGTTAGTAACCTGTCTGACTATGTGACCCATGTCATTCCTTGCAAAACGTACGTAAGCTCAGGCTCGGCCAGTTGCTGACGCAGAAGAAACGGGTCGCGCTGCTCGAACTCGATGAACTTGCTCAGGTTGAACAGCACGTTGAAGAAGACGCCAGACACGCGGATCTTGTCCGGGCGGATAAAGTCCGTGTGGTAGAACTCGCCCTCCTTCTCAGGGTGCAGCAAGTCCGACATCTGGCACAGGATATCCTCGAACGGTACCACCTCGTGACCGAGGCACTCCATGCGATGGATCTGGTGACGGTAGAATACACGCATCTCGTCGGCGCGCAAGACGCCGTCCTCGTTCGTGTCGATAAGCTCGAACCAATACCTAATACTGACGGGATTAGCCTTGTCCTCTTCCGAGAGCATAAAGTCTGAAAGGCAAGGAAAAGAACCGTCAGCATCAACCAAAAAACGTGGAAATGGAAGATGGCCGGCCACTCACAAATGAAGTCCTCGTAGCTCATTTTCTTCTTTTCCTCGGCTGTCAACGTCTGAACACGAGCAAAGGGGCGCCGTCCACGCTCGAAAATACGGTCCACAATGATACGTGTAAGGGCGTGGCCGCCATAGCGTACGAGATCGTCGGGACTCAGAAGGAAATCGTGGTCCGTGTCCAGCTCCCAGAATTTGCAGTACAGCACGTAAAAGTGCTCATACGAGAAGTACGAGTTCACCTGGTGACCACCAGCACACCACAGTCATAAGTATGTTTGCACGACAACCGATACCCACGTTACACGCACAAACCTTGTTAATGTCTTCCTCCTCGTCCACGGTGTTAAATGCGCTGATGAGATTGCTGCGCCTCAACTTTCGCAGCGTGATTCGGCCGCTACTGTCTCTATCTACGGAGTAAAATATCCGTACCACCACCGTCAAAGCTGTAGGTAGGCAAAGCAAACAAGGTAGTCCGTCAGTTTCGCCTTCACATCTTCAACCCAGTCTACGGGCACTCACCATATTTCTCCTGAAACTCGGGCGTGCCCCCAAGAAACTCTAGTCCAGGATGATACTTC
The DNA here is from genome assembly GCA_033557925.1 of Phytophthora x cambivora. Taxonomy (NCBI): domain Eukaryota; phylum Oomycota; class Peronosporomycetes; order Peronosporales; family Peronosporaceae; genus Phytophthora; species Phytophthora x cambivora. Next base: position 11,065,055 of record JAUCEB010000001.1, on the reverse strand, counting down.
AACAATTCTGTTGACAGCACGACACAAATCAGAGCAGTTAGTAGCTGCTGGAACGTACAGCACCCTAATGTTCCGGCGCACCATGCAAGAACGGAGCGAAGTCGTCTCGCTCAATGAAGTCGTTCTTCGGTTGCTTCACCTGTTCGACACCACACCGTCAGTTCGCGATCGCGTCACACTCCCCATACTGCAAATCACGCGAGACCACGTACTACTCTAAAGAAGCGTTCCACGCTGTCGCACGGAGCCATCTCGCGCATCCAGTAGCTCTGGAACATGTCCTTCGTTATGCGCTGCGGCACCGCCCCTCCATCGGCGCTCGTGGGGCTGGCTGCGTCCTCAGCTGCGGGGCTGGATGGGGGCTTGGGCGTTGTCTCTCCCGCCACCTCGCACGTCGCGAGGATGCGTCGGAAAAACGGCGCGTTGAAAAACGACGGGAAGCCGCACAGATCCTTGGTGATGGCCACGAAATCCTCCACCTTCATGCCCTCCGGGAACTCGCGGAAGCGCGCCTCGATGTCCGACACCTTGCGCGCCAACGCGTCCGTGGACAGTCCACGCAGCCGACCACGTCGCACTTCGCCTGGCGTGTAAAACTTCGGGATCTGAGCCTGTTTCGGGGTCTCCTCAGCCATCGGGTGGTCGGGTTCGACCGCCGCCGCGGGCTCCTCGGCCTTGGGCGCGTCGTCCACCGCCTGTTGTTCCTGTTCCTCCTCCATGCTCTCGTCTGCGTCAGTGGGAGGCGCAGAGGGCGCCTCTTCTACAGGAGCCGCAGGTTCCTCCTGGTTCTCAGCGGATGATTCCTCCTCGTTGTTGTCGCTGGCGGCCTCGCTCTCTCCAGCCGACATGTCCACGTCGTCCGAGGGCGGGGTCGGCACGGCCTCTACCTGCTCTACCTTGGCTGCGTCTGTCTCGACAGCAGCGGCAGCAGCCACAGCAGCCGCAGCGTTGTGGAGCTCCTCCCCGAAGAGACTGACGAGGTGCTGGTGGCGTCTGCGCGCGCTGGGGCTGCCCGCGGAGCCGGGGCTGAGCAGTCCGAACTGCTGGTAGTTGGGCGGGCGCTTGGGACTGCGAGTGGGCGAGTCGCTGCCGCTGCCGACGGCGCCCGCCGTGGCCAGCAGCGCGTCCAGGTTGAGCTCCTTGCCCTGGCGCAGGTCGGCCACCATGGTCTGGATCATCTCCTTCGTGCCGTCCACGTTGAGCCACTGGCGGAAAAGCTCCTCCATCTTCATGCGGCCGGCGGGGCACAGGTGCGCGCTCTCGATCTCCGACAGGCGCAGGGACTCGGGGCCCGTGCCGCTCGAGCTGGTGGGCGACGCCATGGCGGCGTCCGAGGCCTCCACTTCCAACGTCATGGCCGGTGAGGCGACGGCGGTAGGAGGTTCTACGCGAGAGGGAGGGAGGGAGGTGGACCGGCGATGAGGGAGGCCGGGCGGAGCGGAGCGGCGAGGGGCCGAGTGATCTTCCTTCCTTCCTTCTTCGTGTCTGATAGTCCGACGTCCGCCGCGCCCTCCACGAGGGAGCCGCGCGACCATTGGCCGATAAACACCGAGTTTTAGCCACTGGGAACGCGGGACCAAGATACAAGAGACGAGGACGACCCCGGACTGGTTCTTTTTCCCAGGCGCTGGCTGAGCCGGCCAGATGGACGCGGCGGTAATCGTCACCCGGGGAGACTGCGCCATTTGATACATGTACATGTACTCTCAGGCTGAGAGTCTCATCAGCGTATCCACCATGCAGCGCAGGAGGTTTAAACGTGGCCCGCGGTCAAGGAACCAATCACGATGACAGCAGTCGTCAGTCTTGGGTCAAGCCCTGCTGGCGAGCTGCTAGCTACAGCTAGCGGCGATATATCCATCGGGAGCGGCGCTGTTTGCCGGCATGCTTTCGTGTCCCACGTGTCAAGCAGGTCGTCTCCTTCGTGCTAAGCATGAAGCTTCGGCTGGAGGTGTTAATAGCTCCGGGCGCGATGACGTTTGAATGACAACTGAGTGGGGCGCTCTGTCGGTCTCCGCAATTGGGAAACGAGCTTATCCTCTGCAACCGATTGGGGGCAGTTTCTCAGCAGACTTGGGTGCGCTTTCGCGCCGACCGTTGGTACTTGTGCATCAAAACTGCCTCATGCGTCTGAGCTCTGTAGCTAAATCCACCAAAAGCGATGCAACCTCCACACTCTGGTGCGCGAAGCAACGCACATTAACGTTAGTCGAGTTGAAGTTTGTGTATCCATATCATATTAGAAGGGCTAATTATAACTACTCGGAACACTCGAATTGACTACCATGAAGTACTCACGAAAGCCGCCGCAGCCATCCCATTCACACAGCAGCAACGATGTGGAAGCCCGGCAGCGACCGACCTCAGGACAAGAAGCCCAAGGTCAAGCCCAGCAAGAAGGAGGATGCTGCGGCTCCGATGAAGAGCGACGGGATGCCGCCGCGCGGTGTGAAGAAGGAGCCGACCAAGTTCGTGCTGTCCCAGAAGACGCTGGCCATGAAGGTGCGTGGAATACTGAGTACGTGTATAATAGCCGCTGCGGTTGCGCTGACGTCTGTGCCTCTGTGTGCCTTCACCCTATAGTTCATGCAGCGCAAGAAGACGACGGACGCGCAGCGCATCGCCGCCGTGCAGGAGCAGCACAAGCAGGACACGTGGGAGGCAGCGCCCGAGGACGACGCGCAGGACGACGACGGCTCCAAGGTCGTCTGCATGCGCGACGTGCCCGACCCGTCGCTGCCGCTGGTGTTCGGCCGTCGCTCCTTCGGCGGCTTCAACAAGGGCGTGGAGGACGAGTTCCTGGAGGCCTCGAGGGCGCTGCGCTTCGCCGCGTCCGAGGAGAAGGAGCTCCGCGAGGAGGTCTCGGCCGAGGAGATGACGTCGCGGATGCTCAAGTACACGGGTCTTAGTCGCCGCGGCAGCAACAACAACAGCAACAGGAACGGCAACCGCTCCAGCGGCAACAAGCGTCAGCGGAAATAAGCTTCGAATCCCATCAGGTTGATAAGTTATTGCCCACACCACGCGACGGACGGCGGAGCGTGTTCTGTGCATCGGTCACTCGTCGTCGCTAGCGTCTTCGTCGCTGAAGTAGCTGCCTGCTTTGCGCCGCGGTCGACGGCGTGCAGAGATTGCTGCAGATGCTGCAGAAGACGGCGGCGTGGTGGCCAGCGGGGACGCCGCATGCTGCTGCGTCGACGAGGCTGAAGACGGGTAGGCCAGCAGCGAGATGGACAGGTCTTCGTCGTCGGAGCCCGTCGGCGGCGCTCTGTATATCCCAACACCAGTCAAATAACCCGTTAGATAGACCCCTCTTTGCATGCCCAACCCCATTAGCAGACACGTACAGCAGGTTGACGACCCCTTCGTCGTTGAAATAGTGCGCGCGCTCGTGCGGGTCGAACTTCTTCTTCTTCCACTTGAGGTTCTTGCGGCTGCTCTTGCCCCCAGTTGTCACCGGCCGCTCCCGCGTGCCCAGCACGTTGCGCGGACACTCGTACGACACGTGGCCCAGCTCGCCGCACTCGAAGCAGCGCTGCGACGTCGTGTACTTGCGCTTGGTGGCGAACTCCCGGGAGCGGCCGTTGTCGCGGCTCAGAGACACGGCCAGCGTCATCCCTTCCAGCGGCGTCTTGTCCATCGCGGCCACCGCCTGGGCGCAGTCCTCGGCGCGGGCGAACTGCACGAAGGCCACGCCGCGACTGCGCCGCGTCTGCTTGTCCCGCAGCACCAGCACGCGCGCCAGCTTCCCGAACGGCGCGAAGAGCTGCGCCACGTCGTTGGTGGTGTAGGCGTACGGCAGCATTGAGACGTAGGCTGTGCACGGCGAGACGCCCGGCGAGACGTCCTCCATCACTGCCCCTACACTAAGTCAACAATTATTGGGGTTAAAGTCAACAGCCAGTTAAAGCGCCCGTAAAAATCCCTAAGTAGACGCTGACGGCTTAGGGATGTGTAGACATAGCAAGGAGGTGTGGTCGATACATCGACTATTGCAGGACGTCCTACGAGCTCTCTTTGTCGACTTAGTGAGCAGTACTCGGTGCCTCAGCGCAGGCCAAAGCCTTCGGCCTGGTTGATCGCCAACAGGAGACGCTGCTTGAGCTTATCGCGGCTGCTGTACTCGGGCAGCAGCAGGTGGTTGAAGCTGGTGGCAACGAGTTGATGGGCACAGCACATTTGGTTAGCTAGATATCAGCTCAATGCGAGTGCAGCTTCAACGTGAACCTCACCAGGTGTGCGCTGTAGGAAGGCGGTCCGAGTCTGGTCCGTTGCGCGAGATAACAAACACGAGGTTCGAGAGGCCGCGGATGGGCACGCGGTCGCTGCCTGTTGCGAATCGCAGCAATTTCTTCTTGTCCTCCAGCGGAAGCGCGTGCACGATAATCCAAAAGTCCCTGTCAGACACAATCCGGTTAGCTGTCGCCTGCAAAAGTTAGTCTAACTTGTCCCAAAAGCACGCACCGGATGATAGTGCTGTCTTCTGTGAACCCGTCCTCGTAATGTGTAGCCTCCTCCAGCGCCTCGAAGTCCAGATCGCTGCTGCCGCAGATCAGTAGTTGCAGCTCCTCCCACCGGAACATGCTCAACACCTCGCGATTGCAGACCTGATGGAAGCCGCGATGAAAAGCCGCGTACTGGCGAGAGACCGATTTGTTCAGCACGTAATCCACGTACAGTGACACGTACTCCTCTCGATTCGCATTGGTCACTGGGATTGAGCTGCCTCCGGGCTTCAGCTCCACCGTCTTCACCTCGCCAAACACTTCGTACGAGTACTCGAAGTTCCGCTGATAGACCCCCTCTACGTCGCCCTGGAAGTTTAACAACTGCCGCAGACCGCGACCAAGATCCGGTAGTGCGAGTTCAAGATCCTCCAGTCCCAGTGAGCAGCTCATGAGCTTTTTGTACACGATGTGAGGGAAGCTTACATCCAGTATGACAGCATTGTAGATTGCTAGGGCCAGCAGTGTGCCAATAAGCTCGTACTCCATCGTAGCTTCCAGCGAATCGCTGTTAAACCACAACGTGCGCGTCTCCTCGTCATACGTGAACATGCCGTAAGCTGGATCCAATAGCTGTCGAATGAGGATCTGGAAGAATTCCTTCTGCACGCCACCTTCATCGATGCCTTCTTCGCCGACAAACTTGACTTTAAGCGGTTTTTTCAGGGTCTCCGCTGACGACGACAAGTGCACCAGCTGCTGCATGGCGTCCTCCACGATATTCTCTCGTCGAACCTTCAGTACCAAATACGGCGACGATGCACTTTCCATCGTCAAAATGGAGCGAGATGATAGCACGGCGTCTTGGGCTCGTGCGCGCTGCTCAAGGTCGGAGTCAATCTGCAGAACCTTGCTCTTGGACGCCGCATCCAGCACAAACGGAAAGTCACAAAAGGACATCTCTGAAAGCATCCGCTCCGGCATGTTCTCGGCGTTTTGTTCGGCCTCCTCTTGCCCTCGCCGCTGCTCCTCACGCTCACGTTCGCTCTCGTCTTGGTCTCCGTCTTGTTGCCGACGACGCCGCAGCTCCTCTCGTTCCAACCGTCGAACAGATCGTGTTGCAGCGCGGCGTTTCTTCCAGAAGATGATGGAGCGCGAATAGTCCTGCACTATGTCCACCTCCGAGTTCACGGCATCATTGTAGAACTCCTCGTAAGTGGCGAACGGCTCGTGACCGTTTGAACGCTCTCGGTTTACGACATGGAGCTCTGCAAGCACACCGCAGGCAGCATACACTAGATCCATCTTACGCGAGCCGTAGAGACAGACTGTGATGGCCTGCTGCAGGATGTCCATAAGCCGATGTAGTTCGTCAGCCGAGAAGAAACTCATCCATTGCGCACGCACAAGAGCTTTGGCATCACCCGGTAGGTAGTAGAACAGTCTGCAGAGTCCACCCACGACATTCAAATAGTCTGGGTCAAACATCGACGGGTGTTCGAGCAGCACCAGAAAGAACCGCAGTGTGCGCGGGGCGTGCCACGTCGAGCAGACGTTCCAGGGCTGCGTCACCAGCATCTCCAGGGCGTTCCGGAACGTGTTTTGCATCGCCTCCTGGTCACTCCCAGTCATCGCAGCATCCAGCAATACAAACACTCGCCCCATCTGATCACGGTCAATGCACCACCATTGCGCTTTAGCCTCGTCCTCGTCCGTCCTGGCATTTCCTTTGACAAACGCAGCGCTTAATGCGTCCGGGTCCGAGAACACCTGGTACACAAGTCTCTTTACAACGCGGTAGTCCCCCGTCTCCGTCGCGAGCTTCAGGGCGTTCTCCAGCTGCGTCCCCATCGGAACAGCAGAAGCAGAAGCAGAGGCAGGAGCAGAAGTGCTCGTTGCATTGCCGTTGGCAGTGTGAATCTTCCTAGCAGCACCAGAGGAGGAAGAAGAAGCCGTTGCTGCTGCCTTTTCACTTGTAGCTGCAGTAGTAAGGGCTTCTGTGATGCTGGTGGCCGCCAAGTTGCTCGTCACCGACGACGTCGAGGCGGTCGGCACTTCCTTGAGCGTCTCCATCTCAACGTCCTCCTGTAGTTGTTGTTGCTGTTGCTGACGCGACGCGTCCTCCATCTTTACGTCCTCTTGGGTGTGTGCGGCCTCCTCGTCGGCTGCCGCCATCTCCTCCTTGGGAGTGGACGTTGCAGCTCCGTTGACTTCCTGTTGCATCTCCAGCAGCGCGCGCGCCACGGCGTCGTTGGGCTCCAGTCCCTGCGACAGGAAGCGCGCGTAGGCCGTGCGGAAGGCCTCTTGGAGCTGCTGCGCGCTCTGTTGCTGCTGCTGCTGCGTATCCATCGTCCAAGCCCCACGCACCTGTTCTCCGCCTTCTCCAATGCCCAGCTGAGTGAGTGCATAGATCTTTGAAGTGCAGAATCCTTTCCACCAATGACATTCTAGCAAGCAAGCAATTGGCTGTTAATGTGAATGTTCAACACGCTGCTCTCCCTACGCCGGCAGCATCAAGCTGCGTGTATATATTAAATGTTCTCTGGATTTTAATCCAGAGTTGTTACATTGATCTCACCCGGAGGTCTGAATTTTCATATGATTGCAGCACTTGACAAGCAAAACCATATTAATGGGATACAGTCATTTAAGTACAGAATGCGATGTTGCTTGTAACTCAATACACCTTCAGTGGAATGGTGGTCATGATACTCACTCACACGAGCAACACTCATATAGATATTACAGAAATGGCCAATTGCTATTGAAGTGAGCTTTTGCCAGTTCTGCAGCGGCTGCAGCAGTGGCAGCGCGCTGCCTCGAACATGTAAGACGGCGACTCCGCACCCGCTGGCTACCATCGCACCACGAAACATCCGACTAATACATGCATGCAAAACGCTACGCTAGCGGGTAGTCATCAGCGCCGAGCGCGCGGCGCTGATGACTCGTTGACAACTCAGCTTTGGCCGTGGCCTACAAGCGTGCCGAGGACGCGTACGCCGCTATCAAGGGCGAGAAGGTGCTGCCCATCGAGTCGTACAAGCTAGGCAGAATACATACATAAGTACCCACTATCATACGACTTGCTGTCCAAGTACGGCCTACATATCGCTCCAGCAGCAGCAGGAGGCCGCCCCGGTGTAGAACGCGTCGTCGTACACGGGGTTCCTGCTGCTGTTCAAGAAGGAACTGGCACTGGGCGACAAGGAGACGGCGGCTGTCGACTTCAAGACGTCGCTGGTCTTCGGCTTCAAGGCAGGGGCATGCTCACTCGCAGCGCGACCAGGGGTTAGTAGTACTTGCTGAAATAGTACACATCGGTAGTACTACTACCCGAATTATTGGGGTAGTAGTGATACCACTACCGTATACATGTAGTGCGCAATATGCGTGATACTATGCTATCATCAACTCAGTAATATAGTACTCTTCAAGTAATATTTTTGATGGACCCTAAACGAGCAAACCAGCATGGCAGCATCGATGCAGTAGCACTGCTGTAACACTGCGACTATTAATAGCAGAGCAGTATGATAGCAATGGAGACAGTAGCACTGATACTAGAGCAGCATGATAGAAAGGGTGCAGTAGCACTGCTACTGCATGTAGCAGAGCAGCATGATAGAAATGGACGCATCGGTGCAGTAGCACTGATACTAGCAGAGCCCGACACCATAACGCAGGTCGCATGCAAAAGCGCTGCTTATTCTAGGCAAATTGGTATTCCCAGTCTACGTCGCAGACGCCCTAGTTTTCCCGGGAGCTTTACATGACGCGAATTGTAGTAGTGGTGTAGTACTACTATACATGTATTACTACTACAAACTCAAACTTCCAAAACATAGGGCCCATACTACATGTATAATAACAGTAAATCCAGAGCTTCCCCGGGCGCAGCACGGCTTTGTTTATCGACAGCCCTACTGCAGACACACGAACGCTCAACTGTAAGCTATGCGTGTAGCACACGCGGCGTTGGGCCGTCTGGACATTCTAGACATTCCCAGAAAGTCGATACAAACTTCAAGACATCTGTCTCGGCGGATAGACGACAGGGTTTCCGCCAATCGGAGCGCGCGTTCCTCTTCCGACACGTCGAAGCTCACACTTGACTTCAGCGTCATTCCGCTCGCAGCGCGCCACGTCCGAAGCCGCGCGATGGACGCCAAGATGCAGGCCTGGCGCAAGAAGATGCCGTCCAAGCGGCAGCTCGCGTCCACGCTCAACCACCTCGTGCAGCAGAAGGCGGTGGCCGCGCTCTACACGCCGACGGAGGTGGAGCGCATCAAGCAGATGACGGACATGATCGCGCAGGCCACGAGCGACTTCGAGGCGGACGAGGACTGGGACCGCATCCTGCGCGTCGTGGACGCGCTCAGCAACGTCAGCAACAGAGCCGTGTACGGGGCCGCCGCGTCTTCTAACCGCTCAACTGTGTGCAGTACTTACTAGCTCTATCTGTGCTGACGTTGCAGACTGAAGGAGTCGATCCGGTACCTGAAGCTGCGGCTCGGCGACCCGTCGGCTCGCGTCGTCATCCTCGCGCTGACGCTCACCGAGTCGATCGTCAAGAACTGCGGGGATCTGGTGCACCAGGAGATCGCCACGGAGCCCTTCATGAGCGAGATGGAGGCGGTCTACAGTGTGAGTGCTGCAGGTTACCGTGTGGTACAGTAAGTACGTGTGATGCTGATTGTGTTTTGTTGTTGTTCTTGTTGTTGCTGCTGTAGACGCACGCGAGCAAGCGCGGCAGGGAGAGTATGGAGATCGCCAGTCGCGTGCTGGACATGGTGCAGGCCTGGGGGGAGGCCTTCCTGCCTTACAGAGTGAGTGCAGGACAGAGTAGGTTGCAGCAGGTTGGTTGGGGTTCAATGTGCTGACGTGGCTAATGGCGATGGGTGCAGCACGAGTTCCCGCTGTTTGTGGACACGTACCACAACATGCGCAAGAAGGGTATCAAGTTCCCTGACCAGTACGACGAGTCCAAGGTGCCAGTGCTCACTCCGCCGCCCGACGCGCCGCCAGGAGGTCGAAGTGGTGCAGCGAGTGGCAGAACCACATCGTCTAACCAGGCGCGTGACTCGAGACCCATCGACACCTCGTCCTACTCCAACACCAGCAGCGGCCTTGGCGGTCTGTCGACCCCAGAACTCTATCGTGTTGCGACAAACGTAGCCGAGATGTTCGAGGATATGTTGTTCGAGGCGCAGAAGGACTCGTCGTCTATTGGAAACCATGGCGTGATGGAAGAGCTGGCGGTGGAAGTGAAAGAAATTCTGCACAGGATGGAAGGTGCCATCTCGATCGCTGTCGCGGAAAGTGACGAGGTAAAGCTGTGCGTGGTTTCTACAGCACAATTGGTGTTGCGATTGACGTGATATTTTGATACGCTGATGCAACAGGATCTTGAAAAGTACCTGTCGATCAACGACGACCTGCATGCTGCACTGAAAAAATACGACAAGTTGCTGGCCGAAAATCAAAATGCTGAAAAGGTGACCAACGGAAACTCCCAAAAAGGCGTTCCCGACGACATCGATCTTGTCGATCCGTTTGGACTCGAAGAGGACCTCTCGCCTCAAAACAACCAAGAGGCGAGTGACGATGATCCGTTTGCCGATTTTGTACGCGCGCGCACCGGAGAGAAAAAATCGAGTCCCGCAAATGTCGTCACTGAGAAACCTGAAGTAAGTGACGTCAAGGATGCACCAAAGGCACCGCAGCTGGATGAGGATGATCCTTTCGCGAGCTTCGTGCAACAACGTGCAACCAAAATCCTTAGCAGCAGCAACCAGAACTTGGAGAAGGAGATCAAACCTACAGCGCCAGCCAAAGACTTAATCGACTTATGGGACGGTAAGCGCCTGTACAGTTGACTTACTTATGTTTGCAACTGCACTGACGCTCCTAATACTACAGATATCCCTGTGGCAGCACCACCAGCAGCAGCTCCAGCACAAACCACCACACAACCCGATCTTTGGTTAGGAGACGATTTGCTTAGCAACCGAAGCCAAACTCCTGTGCCCCAACCTCATGCGCCAGCTCAAGATCTATGGGGTGGTACGTACTTCCTGTCTAAAGTTGTGATAGTCAGATATCCTAACTCGTATTCTTCGCAGGTGCGAACACCTTTTCAATGTCGTCCACGTCCGTATCGTCGCATCCGGTTCCTCCCAGCACCACTCTAGGTGCTAGTAGCTCGAACGATCCCTTCGATGTGCTGGACTTCTCAACAAAGGTTTGTGGTGTGTGCTGTATAGCAAGCTGCCGTGTGTGCCTCACTAACTAGTATTTGATGATCAGGCTTCTATCTCGTCTCCGGCCAACCCCTTCGATAGTCTTCAGCCTGCCTCTCCAGCACAGCCTCCGCAACCCCACCTACCTGCAGCCAACATGTCGTTCAACCCCTTCGACTTCTAGATGCACTTATTTGTGTCGGGGTGAACCGTAGCGTTGCTGTATGTTGTGCGCTCAATGTATACGCGAAATACAGATACAATCTCAACGAAAGTGTGGATTTGAGGGTGTGCGCTCAATGTATTGATATTCGCGAAATAGAGACAAAATGTCAACGAAAGTGTGGATATACTGCCGGCACATTCTGCGCTTGGCATGGCAGTCTCAGCTCAATTCATTAAATGGAAATTAGCGCACCTAGAAATAAATCGTGATATAGGTGATCGACCCGACCGACTGAGCCAGCACTCCACTCAGTTGTGCGCGATCGTCATCTTCAGCCTCCCTTCACTTGGTCTTTCCCGCCTGCTTGCCTCCAGCCGTCTTTGTTTCCTTCACATCGCCAGCCTTCTGCTGGGGCTTGTCCTTGACGTCACCAGCCTTGTTCTTGACTTGGCCAGCCTTTTCCTGGGCCGCATCCCTCGCTTGGCCCGCAGTCTCGGCGGTCTTGTCCTTGACGTCACCAGCCTTGCCCTTAGCTTGGTCAGCCTTCTCCTGGGCCATATCCTTCGCTTGAACCGCAGTCTCGGCAGCCTTGTCCTTGACGTCACCAGCCTTGCCTTGAGCTTGACCAGCCTTCTCTTTGGTCACCTCCTTCGCTTGGCCAGCGGTCTCAGCGGTCTTGTCCTTGACGTCACCAGCCTTCCCCTTTGTCATCTCTGTCGCCTCGCCAACCTTGTCCTTGGCCATACCAGCTTTGTCCTTGGCCATCTCCGTGGCCTGGCCGACCTTCTCAGCTGTCATGTCCTTCATCTCACCAGCCTTCTCCTGGGCCTCGCCAGCCTTCTCCTTAGCCATCTCCTTCGTCTGGCCGGCCTTCTCAGCGGTCATGTCCTTCATCTCACCGGCCTTGTCCTTGGTCATACCGGCCTTCTCCTCGGTCTTCTCCTTGGCCATACCAGCCTTCTCCTTGCCATACTCATATCCTTCAGCGAAAGTCTCCTGGACCTCGTTCTTCTTCGCCGTTGCCGCACCGGTGGCTGCCGCTGCCTTCGTCTCCACGCTCTGGGCCGTGCTCGATTGCTGGGCAGCCAGCTTTGCGTTGTGGAGCGTCTCCGAGATGTAGCTCACACTCTCGGTCACCATTTCCACAGTGGTGGCAGCCATCTTGCATCCGAGGCCGCCGGTCACCTTCGTGTCCACCTTCGCAGCCGTCGCCGACACGCCCAAGCGCTCATCCAAGGCGCGCACCTTTTGCACGACTCCGCCGGCCTTGCTGCTCACGCCCAGCTTCTCGTCACCGAATTCGGCAGCGCGCACTGCTTCACCCACGGCCACTTGAGCGCCGTGAGTAGCTTGGCCGGCCATGTTGCTAATGGCGTCACGCAACTTCATGAGCTGCTCGTTGGTCGTTTCCAGTGCGTCGGTGGCGCCTTGACGCCCAGTGTTCACCCAGTGGTGCAATGTGTCCATGGCTTGCTGCCCTCCCGAACCCGCGTACTTGTTATCGTATTCGACAGCTTTTGTCTTAAGCTCGTCGAGGGATTCGCGAACTTTGTCCATGCCATCAATTGCCACCGGAACCGATCGCTCCGACAGGTCCTGGCCCTGGGTCTTGAGCTTCTGCGTCGCCGAACGCGATGCATCCAGCGCCGACTTGAGGTATTGACCCGCGGGCTCGAAGTCCGAGTGATTCTTCTCGTATTCCTCGACACGCTTCGTCAACTGCGTACACATCACGAAACCCCAAACATGTGAGTCAAGCAATGATCTTTTCACAATAGGCAAGATGAATGGACCACACCTCCGTCAGGTAGGAGTCGGCCTTCTGGGTCGTGTCGTGGATACGCTCCTTGGCGAGATCGATGTCATGTTGGTGGGCGTCCATCTTGCTCTGCAGGTCGGCCATTCAGATCGGTGGTCTTCTTGGTTGTTGTTGAAGTGTTGCTCAGAAGGCAGAACGCACAATGAAGAACTGTAGGAGCAGGGCTGTCAAACCGTTAGGTCTGCAGACATTTCCCCGATTTGCCGTCGATTCTTAGCCCCTGCTCCTCGTCCCAGTGAGTGCTGGGTGGGGCCACTCGACAATTGACGGATGCGGACAACGGCCTTATTCGTTGGCCTTCTCCCAGGAGCTGCGGCGAAGCGAAGGGGGAGTTGAAAGCTTTTCTCATCTGTTTTCTTTATTCACCGCCATTCTCTCCTAGAATGGCGGTGCCGTACACCCGTCTTGATGCCATTGGCGATGTCGGTGACACTCACACCTTGTGAGTAGCCGCCAAACAAAGCACAAACACGAGGTGAGGAGTTCATAATATCCACTAGGTAGACTACACTTCAAAGAACAAGGTATTCTAAAACAAATTCAATTTCCGAGCCAAAGTATCTGCTATCTCAACGACGCAGCTCTGACATGCAAAAGGTGATGAAGATGTCCCAAGCCCAAGGCAGCGAGCGGTCCATGTGAGGTGAACCACGTTCAGGTCCCTACGCCTACGAGCTCTTGGTCCCCGGCGTCTTCTCGCTCGAGTCGCCCGCCGACGAGCCTTGGAACGCGCTGGTCACGTAGCCCAGCGACGAGGACACAACCCCCGTCGCACGCTCCATCAACGTGGGGCCAGCGTCCTGGTCGGCGCTCTTCGAGGTCGTCGTATCCGACGTCGGCTTGAGCTTCTCCGACGCGTCCGAGGCTTTGTTGGCCAGGCCACCGGCGGCGTCCGACACGGCCGACTGCGCCGACGCAGCCTGCTCCGCCATCGCCTTCTGCGTCGCGGCGATCTGGTTCTGCAGCGCCTCGAAGCCGTGGAAGGTGGCCTCTCGAGTGGAGCTCACGAGCGACGAGATCGAGTCCTGCCAGGACGAGAGCGTCTGGGAGCTGCTGTCCTTGGCGTTGTCCACGCTGGCGTTGATCGAGTCGCGCACGTGCTGGTCGTAGGCCTGCGCAGACTTGCCCAGGTAGTCGTTTGGACTCGAAGAGGACCTCTCGCCTCAAAACAACCAAGAGGCGAGTGACGATGATCCGTTTGCCGATTTTGTACGCGCGCGCACCGGAGAGAAAAAATCGAGTCCCGCAAATGTCGTCACTGAGAAACCTGAAGTAAGTGACGTCAAGGATGCACCAAAGGCACCGCAGCTGGATGAGGATGATCCTTTCGCGAGCTTCGTGCAACAACGTGCAACCAAAATCCTTAGCAGCAGCAACCAGAACTTGGAGAAGGAGATCAAACCTACAGCGCCAGCCAAAGACTTAATCGACTTATGGGACGGTAAGCGCCTGTACAGTTGACTTACTTATGTTTGCAACTGCACTGACGCTCCTAATACTACAGATATCCCTGTGGCAGCACCACCAGCAGCAGCTCCAGCACAAACCACCACACAACCCGATCTTTGGTTAGGAGACGATTTGCTTAGCAACCGAAGCCAAACTCCTGTGCCCCAACCTCATGCGCCAGCTCAAGATCTATGGGGTGGTACGTACTTCCTGTCTAAAGTTGTGATAGTCAGATATCCTAACTCGTATTCTTCGCAGGTGCGAACACCTTTTCAATGTCGTCCACGTCCGTATCGTCGCATCCGGTTCCTCCCAGCACCACTCTAGGTGCTAGTAGCTCGAACGATCCCTTCGATGTGCTGGACTTCTCAACAAAGGTTTGTGGTGTGTGCTGTATAGCAAGCTGCCGTGTGTGCCTCACTAACTAGTATTTGATGATCAGGCTTCTATCTCGTCTCCGGCCAACCCCTTCGATAGTCTTCAGCCTGCCTCTCCAGCACAGCCTCCGCAACCCCACCTACCTGCAGCCAACATGTCGTTCAACCCCTTCGACTTCTAGATGCACTTATTTGTGTCGGGGTGAACCGTAGCGTTGCTGTATGTTGTGCGCTCAATGTATACGCGAAATACAGATACAATCTCAACGAAAGTGTGGATTTGAGGGTGTGCGCTCAATGTATTGATATTCGCGAAATAGAGACAAAATGTCAACGAAAGTGTGGATATACTGCCGGCACATTCTGCGCTTGGCATGGCAGTCTCAGCTCAATTCATTAAATGGAAATTAGCGCACCTAGAAATAAATCGTGATATAGGTGATCGACCCGACCGACTGAGCCAGCACTCCACTCAGTTGTGCGCGATCGTCATCTTCAGCCTCCCTTCACTTGGTCTTTCCCGCCTGCTTGCCTCCAGCCGTCTTTGTTTCCTTCACATCGCCAGCCTTCTGCTGGGGCTTGTCCTTGACGTCACCAGCCTTGTTCTTGACTTGGCCAGCCTTTTCCTGGGCCGCATCCCTCGCTTGGCCCGCAGTCTCGGCGGTCTTGTCCTTGACGTCGCCAGCCTTGCCCTTAGCTTGGTCAGCCTTCTCCTGGGCCATATCCTTCGCTTGAACCGCAGTCTCGGCAGCCTTGTCCTTGACGTCACCAGCCTTGCCTTGAGCTTGACCAGCCTTCTCTTTGGTCACCTCCTTCGCTTGGCCAGCGGTCTCAGCGGTCTTGTCCTTGACGTCACCAGCCTTCCCCTTTGTCATCTCTGTCGCCTCGCCAACCTTGTCCTTGGCCATACCAGCTTTGTCCTTGGCCATCTCCGTGGCCTGGCCGACCTTCTCAGCTGTCATGTCCTTCATCTCACCAGCCTTCTCCTGGGCCTCGCCAGCCTTCTCCTTAGCCATCTCCTTCGTCTGGCCGGCCTTCTCAGCGGTCATGTCCTTCATCTCACCGGCCTTGTCCTTGGTCATACCGGCCTTCTCCTCGGTCTTCTCCTTGGCCATACCAGCCTTCTCCTTGCCATACTCATATCCTTCAGCGAAAGTCTCCTGGACCTCGTTCTTCTTCGCCGTTGCCGCACCGGTGGCTGCCGCTGCCTTCGTCTCCACGCTCTGGGCCGTGCTCGATTGCTGGGCAGCCAGCTTTGCGTTGTGGAGCGTCTCCGAGATGTAGCTCACACTCTCGGTCACCATTTCCACAGTGGTGGCAGCCATCTTGCATCCGAGGCCGCCGGTCACCTTCGTGTCCACCTTCGCAGCCGTCGCCGACACGCCCAAGCGCTCATCCAAGGCGCGCACCTTTTGCACGACTCCGCCGGCCTTGCTGCTCACGCCCAGCTTCTCGTCACCGAATTCGGCAGCGCGCACTGCTTCACCCACGGCCACTTGAGCGCCGTGAGTAGCTTGGCCGGCCATGTTGCTAATGGCGTCACGCAACTTCATGAGCTGCTCGTTGGTCGTTTCCAGTGCGTCGGTGGCGCCTTGACGCCCAGTGTTCACCCAGTGGTGCAATGTGTCCATGGCTTGCTGCCCTCCCGAACCCGCGTACTTGTTATCGTATTCGACAGCTTTTGTCTTAAGCTCGTCGAGGGATTCGCGAACTTTGTCCATGCCATCAATTGCCACCGGAACCGATCGCTCCGACAGGTCCTGGCCCTGGGTCTTGAGCTTCTGCGTCGCCGAACGCGATGCATCCAGCGCCGACTTGAGGTATTGACCCGCGGGCTCGAAGTCCGAGTGATTCTTCTCGTATTCCTCGACACGCTTCGTCAACTGCGTACACATCACGAAACCCCAAACATGTGAGTCAAGCAATGATCTTTTCACAATAGGCAAGATGAATGGACCACACCTCCGTCAGGTAGGAGTCGGCCTTCTGGGTCGTGTCGTGGATACGCTCCTTGGCGAGATCGATGTCATGTTGGTGGGCGTCCATCTTGCTCTGCAGGTCGGCCATTCAGATCGGTGGTCTTCTTGGTTGTTGTTGAAGTGTTGCTCAGAAGGCAGAACGCACAATGAAGAACTGTAGGAGCAGGGCTGTCAAACCGTTAGGTCTGCAGACATTTCCCCGATTTGCCGTCGATTCTTAGCCCCTGCTCCTCGTCCCAGTGAGTGCTGGGTGGGGCCACTCGACAATTGACGGATGCGGACAACGGCCTTATTCGTTGGCCTTCTCCCAGGAGCTGCGGCGAAGCGAAGGGGGAGTTGAAAGCTTTTCTCATCTGTTTTCTTTATTCACCGCCATTCTCTCCTAGAATGGCGGTGCCGTACACCCGTCTTGATGCCATTGGCGATGTCGGTGACACTCACACCTTGTGAGTAGCCGCCAAACAAAGCACAAACACGAGGTGAGGAGTTCATAATATCCACTAGGTAGACTACACTTCAAAGAACAAGGTATTCTAAAACAAATTCAATTTCCGAGCCAAAGTATCTGCTATCTCAACGACGCAGCTCTGACATGCAAAAGGTGATGAAGATGTCCCAAGCCCAAGGCAGCGAGCGGTCCATGTGAGGTGAACCACGTTCAGGTCCCTACGCCTACGAGCTCTTGGTCCCCGGCGTCTTCTCGCTCGAGTCGCCCGCCGACGAGCCTTGGAACGCGCTGGTCACGTAGCCCAGCGACGAGGACACAACCCCCGTCGCACGCTCCATCAACGTGGGGCCAGCGTCCTGGTCGGCGCTCTTCGAGGTCGTCGTATCCGACGTCGGCTTGAGCTTCTCCGACGCGTCCGAGGCTTTGTTGGCCAGGCCACCGGCGGCGTCCGACACGGCCGACTGCGCCGACGCAGCCTGCTCCGCCATCGCCTTCTGCGTCGCGGCGATCTGGTTCTGCAGCGCCTCGAAGCCGTGGAAGGTGGCCTCTCGAGTGGAGCTCACGAGCGACGAGATCGAGTCCTGCCAGGACGAGAGCGTCTGGGAGCTGCTGTCCTTGGCGTTGTCCACGCTGGCGTTGATCGAGTCGCGCACGTGCTGGTCGTAGGCCTGCGCAGACTTGCCCAGGTAGTCGAGCGCCGACCCGGCCTGATCCATGGAGCGCGTGGCCGAGTCGACGGCGGAGTCGGAGGCGTCGTTGCCGCCCGTGCGGATGTCTTCTCCCGTGCTCTTGAGCTGCTCCACGGACGCCCTGGCACGGTCCATGGCGGCCTGGAAGTAGGACGTGGCCGTCTCCTTGGAGGACTTGTGCGAGTTGTCGTAGTCGGTGAACTTGCTCTTGAGCGAGTCCAGGTAGCCGGCCGCCTCGGTGGCGCCGTTCTTGAGCTGCTCCTGCAGCTTGGCGAACTCCTGCTGGGTCGTGTTGCTGCTACTGGACGAGCTGTCGGAGGTCTTGTCGGAGATGGCCATGGTCGGTGTTTCGAGCTGGTCGAGTTGTCTTCGAGCGGGCCATTTACTTGAAGGGGGCACCATGGGCAGCCATCGACTTATATTTTTTTATTGGCTGCTCCGAAATGTATCACTGAGAAACCTTTGCTGTCCGGTGAGAAACAATTTTGCAGCGGCGTCCAGGATACCGCACAATTGCTCATCGGCCATTTGGCTGGTTTGGTCATGATGGCTGCGCCGCTATTGGCTGGTCAGGTTGAAGTTGGTCCTGGAGACAGAGACGCCCAATGCCATTTCTGCTTTCGCTACCTCGAGGTCATGACGAGCACCATCGACCCTCGCGCCTTCGCGATTGCGATCGAGCTGACCAACCAGCTATCCAGCGACGGCGCGTTCGTCGACGAACACGGCGCCCATTTGAGCCACGAGCACATGCACATCCCGAGCAACGCCTGCGAAGACAGTTTGGCGTTCCGAAACATGGCTCCGGGCAGTGTCAGCGTCGTGGACGTCTCGGTGGAGAGTGTGGGTGAACACACAGCAAATTCGGCAGCGCTAACTCGGTGCACAAGCTGGTCGTCGCTGATTGAGCGCTTGGTGGACGTATCGGAGGAGGACTTGCTGGCGCTGGAATGGTAAACAGCAAGTAAGCTCAGTAGGAGTTAATAGATGAATTTAAATCCACATCATTAGTACTTTACCATTCAATCGTCAGCAGGGGTGCAGCAAGAAACAGAGCACATCTCGTAGTCTGCGCAAGATAAGGGCGATATATTCCAGTCGACAATTGAGCGGATCACTTGCAATAATAAATCTATTTAACCGAGCTTACTTGCTCCACCAATCTGCTGTACTGTTCACCATTCCATCACCAGCAAGTCCTCCTCCGAGACGTCCCCTAAGCGCTCAATCAGCGACGACCAGCTTGTGCTCCGAGTCAACTCTGCACACAGTGCTGCCGAATTTGTTGTGTGTGCAGCCTCACTTTCCACCGGGGCGTCCATGACGCTGACACTGTCCGGAGCCACGTTTTGGAAGGCCAAACTGTCTGCGCAGGCGTTGCTCGGGATGTGCATGTGCTCGTGGCTCAAATGGGCGCCGTGTTCGTCGACGAATGCGCCGTCGCTGGATAGCTGGTTGGTCAGCTCGATCGCAATCGCGAAGGCGCGAGGGTCGATGGTGCTCGTCATGACCTCGAGGTAGCGAAAGCAGAAATGGCATTGGGCGTCTCTGTCTCCAGGACCAACTTCAACCTGACCAGCCAATAGCGGCGCAGCCATCATGACCAAACCAGCCAAATGGCCGATGAGCAATTGTGCGGTATCCTGGACGCCGCTGCAAAATTGTTTCTCACCGGACAGCAAAGGTTTCTCAGTGATACATTTCGGAGCAGCCAATAAAAAAATATAAGTCGATGGCTGCCCATGGTGCCCCCTTCAAGTAAATGGCCCGCTCGAAGACAACTCGACCAGCTCGAAACACCGACCATGGCCATCTCCGACAAGACCTCCGACAGCTCGTCCAGTAGCAGCAACACGACCCAGCAGGAGTTCGCCAAGCTGCAGGAGCAGCTCAAGAACGGCGCCACCGAGGCGGCCGGCTACCTGGACTCGCTCAAGAGCAAGTTCACCGACTACGACAACTCGCACAAGTCCTCCAAGGAGACGGCCACGTCCTACTTCCAGGCCGCCATGGACCGTGCCAGGGCGTCCGTGGAGCAGCTCAAGAGCACGGGAGAAGACATCCGCACGGGCGGCAACGACGCCTCCGACTCCGCCGTCGACTCGGCCACGCGCTCCATGGATCAGGCCGGGTCGGCGCTCGACTACCTGGGCAAGTCTGCGCAGGCCTACGACCAGCACGTGCGCGACTCGATCAACGCCAGCGTGGACAACGCCAAGGACAGCAGCTCCCAGACGCTCTCGTCCTGGCAGGACTCGATCACGTCGCTCGTCAGCTCCACTCGAGAGGCCACGTTCCACGGCTTCGAGGCGCTGCAGAACCAGATCGCCGCGACGCAGAAGGCGATGGCGGAGCAGGCCGCGTCGGCGCAGACGGCAGTGTCAGACACCGCCGGTGGCCTGGCCAACAAAGCCTCGGACGCGTCCGAGAAGCTCAAGCCGACGTCGGACACGACGACCACGAAGAGCACCGACCAGGACGCTGGCCCCACGTTGATGGAGCGTGCGACGGGGGTCGTGTCCTCGTCGCTGGGCTACGTGACCAGCGCGTTCCAAGGCTCGTCGGCGGGCGACTCGAGCGAGAAGACGCCGGGGACAAAGAGCTCGTAGGCATAGGGACCAGAACGCGGTTCACCTCACATGAACCGCTCGCTGCCTTGACACCTTCTTCTCCTTATTGCATGACAGAGCTGTGTTAAGAGCATTACCATGGCACTGTAGGATAGCAGAGACTTTGGCTCGCAAGTTGAAGTTAACACTGCAACCTTTTGTCACATTCCTCCACGTCTGACCGATTGACAAGCGGGCCATCTGCCCCACGCATCTTACCGAGTATCCTTGAAATACACTTGATCGGAGATTAATAGCATTGGCCAGGCCGAGCACAAGTAGGTTTTCCTCTGATCTTTTGCCAGCTAAATCGGTCTTCTGGGATGCTGCTAGTGCTCCATTTGACTCAGTTCTAGAGGGAGGAGGAACCATCAACAGAAATAACCCGGTTCAAGGTGCGGTGCCCTCCACCTTGTCGCCACTCCCGCTTCTCCGTCTGCCTGCGTCAGTTGCAGCGCCACTTGCTGGAAGGCAAAACCGCGTCCCTCGTGCCAACGCCGCTGTAGCTCAGCGCGCCGCGACTTTCTAAAGACCCCCCCCCCCCCCCAATCGAGTAGTGGAGCGAAACCATGGCCAAGAAGGGCGGCAATGAAATCGAAACGCTCGTGAAGGTGCTGGAGAAGGGCAACAAGGACAAGCGCGACATTGTCATCGACGACATCATCTCGAACCCCATTTCCTGTGGCTACCTGCTCGACTTTTGTCAGAAACAAGTACGTCGGCCTCCAATTGTTGTACCTTACTGTGTGTCGGTGATAGACTAGCTGACTCGTTTTGTGTTGTGGTTGAGCAGTACTGTGCCGAGAACCTCAACTTCTTCATGGCTGTGGACAAGTTTAAGGACGAGTGTGGCCTGCTCGACTTCCGTGACCCGGAATCCGTGCAGTCGTGCAAGGAGATGGCCGACCAGATTTGGGCCGACTACCTATCGCTGAACTCGCCCAACGAAGTGAGTCTGCCCTCCGATGACCGCGAACAGACCAAGGAGCGTATGAAGCGGCCTGGAGAATTCCGCGGCAAACTCTTCGACGTGGCCATGCAGGACGCCATTAAGACCCTGCAGAAGGACACGCTCATGCGCTTCCTCAAGGCCCAGCAGTATACAGAAATGGCCACCAAAGTGTCGGCCGTGCACGAGATGATTGTTAAGAAGGTGTTCGACTCGGACAACTCGTACCAGATCGACATGCCCACGACGACGACACTCACGGACGAGAAGATCGCAAAAGGGAGCTTCTCGTTGGACGACATCCTAGGGGACAAGATCCTGTTCCGAGAAATGCTCGACTACCTCGAGAAGAGTACGTTGCTATTATAGATAGCGTAGTAGATCCCCACGGTGTAAATGACTGACCTGGTCTTGTGGCCCGACAGAATTCAAGGCAGAAAACCTCAAGTGCGCGCGCCAGATCCGGCGGTTCGAAGAGATGGCGCTGCAGATGAAGGCCGACGACCTCAAGGACTTTGCCTGGAACTTGTATCTCTACTTCATTGCCCCCGGGTCCCCCTACGAGGTGTCGTGCACGAACCTGGACCGTAAATCTGTACAGCTGCGGCTGGGCTGCCCCATGAGGGCCATGTTCGAGCCCATCAAGGAGAACACGATGCTGGTGCTCAAGCAAGACCACAAGGCGTTCCTGCAGCAGCTGCAGCCCAAGACGCTCAAGGAGCGGCTCAAGGGGGAGAAGGCCGGCAGCGCGCCCCAGAAGACAGGCTTCCTCTCCAAGTTTAAAGTATTCTAAGCCAACTGCAGCGAGAGTAGTTGACACTTAAGGCGATGTTAGATAACGCCGCCAGCATAGGATGATGATGATGATATGCACAAGCTTAACCCGTTCTATTACCTCCCGCGCGTCTTCCACCCCACGTTGAGTCTCTCGAAGAGGAACCTGCCAGCAGTGATGGCGTCTAAAATACAGTCTGCAATGTCCTCTTCACCCTCCTCACTGTCGCTGGCCCGCCGCGGCCAGCAGCGTCTGCTCGTCGATGGCGACGGCTGCCATCTCCATCTCCACGTCCTCCATCAGCGCGTTCACGTGTGCGTCGTCCACTGCCATGTGGCCTTCGTCCGGTGCCGTGTAAAAGGTGTTGTGCACGGCCTCGTCCTGCTGCTGCTCCTCCTCGTAGTATTCCTCTTCCTCCTCCTCTTCTTCCTCCTCGTCCAGGTCCGCGTCCAGCTGCGCGACGGTGCGCACGACGGGGCCGCTGTTCAGCGCCTCCTGCGTCACGTCCACGGCCGCCACGATCTCTTCCTCCTCATCGTCGTACAAGAAGCGCGTGTGCTTTCCCTGGAAGACCGGCAGCCCCTTGGCCACGTTCTCCTCGTCCTGGAAGAACTCGGAGCGCGCGCCGAGCGCCGGGTGCGTGCGCACGGCGGCGTTCAGACGCTCCACCTCCTGCGTCGTGAACTCCACGGCCTGGCGCTCGTACTCGGCGGCCGAGACCTGCTGCGCGAAGTGCGCGGCGGGCGCCGACGCGTCGTCCATGGCGTGGTCCGAGTCCATTGCGCGTGATTTCGTTATGGAGCTCTTCGGGATCGCAGACGACTGGTGGCGGAGATACCAAAACGTGCGCACCTTAACACTGCAACTTTTGTCTAAAAGATAATGGTACAGCCCAGCGTGTGACTCGCGATAAGTATGCTCACGTTCTGGCATGTGTCACTCTGGGTGTACTCACGTTCTGGCAGCGCATCCGCGCCAGTCGCCAGTCAGTGCGTGTCAATACCGGATCGGAGACCATGGCGGCCGGCGCGTACGACCGACGCGGCAGCAGCATCGCGACGCAGGTGGACGCGGCCATCGAGCGCGTGGTGCAGCAGTTCGAGAGCGAGGACCTGGCGCTGCGGCTGGACGTGCTGCGGGCGCTGAGTGCCCAGGCGCGACTGGCGTTCGAGACGACGCGCGTGCGCGAGCGACTGACGCAGCACCCGGTGGCGTCCGACCTGCTGCAGGGCGTCACGAGCCAGAGCCCCGTGTACAAGGCGCTGGTCGAGCGACTCACGGTGGACAGCTGCAGCTGCGACTACGACGCGCAGCGGAACGCGCTCATGACGACGGACGTGCGCTGGACGCACGCGCCCACGAGCGCCAAGAAGGCGACGAAGAAGCGCAAGAAGACGGCGGCCAAGACGGTGGACAAGGGGGCAATGATCACCAAGTACAGGTTCGAGAGAGTGAGGCAGGCAGCAGCAGAGGAGGAGGAGGACGGACAGCAGGAGACGCTCATCAAGTTCACGGTCGTGGTGGCTTTCGGAGACGACGACGCGACCCCCAGAGAGCTGCTGCACTACGAACTGGCGTGCGAACACCCGTACCCGAAAAGCTACTACGAGGACCAGCAAGAGCTCCCGTCGGATGATGAAGAGGAGGAGGAGAAGAAGAAGGAGGAGAGCGAGGAAGAGCAAGAAGAGGGAGAGGAGAAAACTTTCGGTGAGGAGATCCGCGGCTTCCGCTTCGACAATGAGGTGCTTGCCGATGTGGGCGCGTGGATGGGAGCGGACGAGGAGGAGCTTGACCCCGTGGATGTCGTTGGCTTCTTCATGGCGCTGCCTGTGCACGAGGACGAGTGGCTCGTGGACGAGCGCGTGTGCGAGATCCTGTTCCAGGGCGGAATGGGGGACGGTGAAAGCGATGAGGAAGACAGCGACCAGGATGAGGAGGAGGCAGGTGACGAGTCGGAGCCTGCGGAGGAAGACGACGAGGACTGAGCTGGCTCAGTCAGCTCGGACAGTTAGCGGCGTAAATATATCTAGAGTACAGTGAGACCGGATTGACGAGACTGCAGGTGTGGCACATGCGCGCATGGGAAGCGCTTGAAGTTATCGGGGGAGCAAACTCGAGCTATTTTCAAGGTGCGAAGGGGTCTCATGCGAGTAGTTTCGCTTAATCCCAGCCTTCTCTCGCCTGTGAGTGAGTGTGCTGTCCCTGCATGCATATCATAGTTGGTTCTGTCGCCTGCAGCGTGTCGGTGTACTTGTTCATCTGTCTCTGCAGGCGCCCAAGTGGCAAATGGCGGCGGGCAAGCAGTTGAGTAAGAAAGCGCTGGGGCGACCTCCGTCATCTACGCGGGATGACTGCATCGACGATCTGTATGAGAACAACGCGTTCGGCGACGAGGACCGTGAACTTGAAGTCGCTGCTGCCAAGGACGACAGTAAGACGAAGAGAAGTGCAGTGGAATCTCAAGAGTCCAAGGGTGCAGGCAGCAAGTCTCAGGGGAACAAGGTGCAGTTCGATGTGTGGGTAGCTCGCAAAGACAAATACGAGCGCATGGCTCGGGCGTTGGCGCAGCTGGACTCGGTCCGCGCTGGAAGTGAGGAATCGTGGCTCGAAGTGGCGGTGGCGCTCGCAGCTACGGACTGTCAGCTGAAGACGGGGAAAACATCGGCGTGTGACTGCCCCGGTGTGTGTCGTGAGCCGGATCATTCGGTAGTGAGGCAGCGCACACGCTGCCAATGTCCGGCACGAAAGTGCTCTTTGTGCAGACGCTGCGTTGGCACGACTCCAGGTGCGATATCCCCCAAGATGCTTGCAGCGCTGGAGCCCTACGAAGGAGTCGCTAGCGAACCTTCAGATAGCACAAAGTCCATCCTGGATCTAGCAAGCGTGCTTGCTCGCAGCGGTGAGGGCCACGTCCTGAGTCTGGAAGACGGCACGAGTATCCGCATCACCACGGCAGCTTTCCGGATGGCTCAGACTGTTTTGGCCCAGTGTAGCGTGCTGGAATCGCCCGACGGTGTGAAGCTGCAGCGACCTTGCTCTTGTCCTGTGCGTTCGCTGGGCGATCTCTGGGTCAGATGGACCACGAAGAACCACACTTTCTCACGCGTGCCGCTCAGCGAGGACGAGGCTCGACAGTTTTCGGCAGGTACTCGTCAGATGATGGACCAGGCCAAGAACGAAGACGGCAACACGGTCTACTACATGACGCTCAAGTGGCACGCAGCGGCCAAGATCCAAAAGGGTGACACGGCCAAGATTGCAGCGCGCCGCGCGCTCACGGCCGACCAGAAGAAGCAGAACGCCTTCTTCCTTGGTCTGTGCAAAAAGTACTGGCAGAAAGCTCAGCTCCGCGTGGCTGAATATCTCCAGAAGACGCTGGTAGCGGCTGCAGACAACGGCCAGAGCTCTGGCAAAAGTACGGCCGATGTGGAAATGCAGGCGCTGAATCGTCTTGGCGTGCGGCGCATGCTGCAATGGCTGGAGGAAGATGTTGAGTCTGTGGAGAATGCTCGTCACGAAGAGGCCCGCGAAAAGGCCGAGGGCGGAATCGTGGCGCACAACGCGTGGGTCCGTCGTAAGGACCGCCTGCGCATTCGTCTGCCGACTCCGGAGGCGACTGACGGAGCAACGAGACCTATTCGACAGGCCCCACCACCTCGGTTTGACTTCTCAATGGGGTCGGGCGTCGTCCGTCACAAGCAGCCATGTCGCCCACCAAGCTCCACTGCAGAGCTCATGCGCAATAGCGGTCTCAAGTACGTGCACGCCATGAGCGAGGGCTTCCAGGGCCGTGGCGGTGATCTGGAGAAGAGCAAGCAGTTGCTCGTTCAACAGGGTCACGTCTTGCGAGACAACTTTGATCAGAATGGCGGTGGTGACGACGACGACCCCGATTCGAATCCATTCTCCAAGGACCGATACCTCTTTGAGCGCCGTAACAACCCGGCACTGCGTGGAAAACTTGACGGAGATCGGCGTAGACGAGAGCAGAGTCGCGAAAGCTACGCTGCTTGGGTCGCGCACAAGGCGATGCGAGATAAGGCGGCCAAGTTCTTGGAGCACCTGCCGCCGCCGAGGGAAGGAGAAGAGGGCGATCCGATTATTGACAACAATGCGAGCTATGAAGACGACTTCGACGATTCAGGTCGAGGGCCTGCGACGCCAGCAGCAGTGCGGTGGGAAGAGGTCGGCAAAGCTCTCAAAGCAGTTGATCGCACGCTGTTGGATGCGTGGGTGCGTTGGAGTCGCGGGTTTCGTAGTGCTGGTCGATGCCGCGCACTTTGGGAGAGTTTCGCCCCCGTTAGTTGCGACGTTCATTGCGCGTCGTCACCGTTGCGTGATGTTTTCCTCAAGCTGCTTCATCGTCCGTCCGGCGTGAACTACAAGCAGGCGTGCGTTGAATTCTGCACGCGGAAACACAAACAGGCACTGGCCCGTGGCGATGCCGTCGACGAGAATGGGGAAGAGCTGGATGAGGATCTGGAAGAGGCCAAGCTCATAGCCCGGTACGGTTTTGTATCTGGCCGTGAACTGGCAACGCTGCTGCGTGGTCTTGGGCTTGTGTTGCAGCCGGAAGAAACGCAGCGGCTTGTTGAGTTCTTCGCCGACCCCGACGAGGCCCAAGGCGAGAGCGGGGCAGTTCGTATTAAACTCGAGGGATTCTTGGCTGTGGTTGGCGACGAGCGTCGCGCGTTGTGCCGTGGCGACACGGATCAATTGCTGAGCTCCGTGTGCATGTGGGAGACGGTGTGTCATGAATGTGGCATGTTAAACGCTTTTCAGCTCGTGCTTGGCACCGAGGGCTCGAGTCGTCGGCGTCGAGCCGAGTTGCCAGGCCATATTTGCAGACGCGAACAGTATGGCGGCAGATTTTCGTGCAGTCCTGAGAGTGATATGATCGCTGTGCGGCGTGTGGCCCCACGCCACTGCGCCTTTGCCCAATGGGACGATACTCAAGCCGCACCGTTCCTGAAGAAGTTGGAGTTGTGGTCGGCAGTGCCCCGCGAACAACATGTTTTGCGTGAACTAGTGACTTCTGGAAAGCCTCCAAGCATCCCTGTGCTGGAGCGGGACGACACCGATGATACGCTGGACTTGACGACTATGCTGCGCCTTACGTGGAAAATGCCTGAAGGGGGAAGTGGTGGGGCCCCAGCTTTTTATCAGCTCGAGACTGCAGGCGCAGAGGGGTCAGCGAGCTTCCGCGTCAGCGCTTACCACGAGATTTGCCGCGATCCGAAGGATTTTGCCGACAACGACGGTGTCCCTCGCGGATCGTTCACGGTGACCGGCCTGTCACCGAATACCAAGTACGCTTTCCGCGTTCGTGCGCTCAATGGGTTTGGCGCGGGATCCTACGCTTTCTCGTACTTCGTGACTGCTCCAGCAAGACCCGCCGAGCCACTGGCCATAGTAATAGGCCCACACAGTGTGAAACTCGCGTGGGAAAGCTCGTCCTACTACACGCGGCGACTACGAGAACTGGAGGAGGTTTTCAAAGAGGCCGACGCTGATGGCAACGGCCGAATCTCGCGCGACGAGTTTATGGAGGAGATTGAGCGTCGCAAACCAAAGCTCGTTGCGTTCCTTCAGCAAACGACAGCAGCTGCAACGTCAGCAGACAATGGTGCGGCACAAGGGACGTCGGCATTGAGCGTGTTCGATGCCATTGAGACGGACGATAACGAGAGCTTATCGTGGGAAGAATTCCTTCGCTTCTTCCATGGCGTCTTGGATCTGTCGGATACAGCTTCACGGAGCTCTCGGGGGTCTAAAGGCTCTGCGAGGTCATCACAGAGTTCACGTCGATCGTTGAGCGGCTCGACATCTTCTAGGTCACTCCGGAAATCGAGCAAACGATCCAGCAAGCCCAGCACTTCCGCTGCAACATGTCGATATATCCTCAAACAGTGCTCAAATGAGTCTGCAGGCGAATATGTCGAGATTTACCGCGGTGCAGCACCACAGTTCGAGGTGCTTGGGCTTCACAGCGGTAGCACGTACCAGTTCCGAGTACAGGCAGTAAACGCTGAGGGCCGGGCCAGCCTACACAGCGAGCCGGTAGTGGTAAACACTCTCCTACCTACGCCCGCCCCGCCCACTGTCAATGCGAGCGCGCTTGAGTCTGCGGTGCAAAGTGGAATTGTGCAGCTTCGATGGGCAGTGGCCAACGCTCGCCCTAGTCTGTCACCTGCAGCTTTACGAGCTCCCAACGGTGCTGACGATCAGGTGTCCAGGTTACTGAAGGAGTGGGCGCAGGAGACGAGTCTTGACGATGGAGCTGTTGACTACAAGGCGCGATTTGATCGCTACGATGTCGACGGCAGCGGGTATCTCGAACTGCCCGAGTTCCAGACGCTGCTAGGTGAACTGGGCGTGCCCCCGACGCCCGAGCGACTCGCTGCATACTTAGCCGCCTTCGACCTCGACTCCGACGGCAAGATTTCGTTCTCCGAGTTCGCGCGCTGGTGGACTCAGCCGGATGTGCACTATGTGTTGAAACGAGACTCCGGTTGTCGGGACGGACAAGATGATGGCACACAGGCGCCAGGTTCATCCAAAGCTGACGAGATGCGACTCGTTTGTTACCGCGGCTCCGAGGCCACAGCGATTGTGAGCGGCCTAGAGCCGAATACGCGCTACCGCTTTCGTCTTCGAGTTGTGGGCGCTCACGCATCGAGTGCACTAAGCGATGCCCTAACAATCTGCTCGGCGCCCAGCGCACCCACGTGCGTCGGACGAGTTGATGTGGTTCATGACAGTGCCCTGGTTCGCTGGCATCCGGGTCCTGGAGGCGCAGCAAAATACGCAGTCGACTGCAAACGCATCGAAGCATTGACACCAAAGGGTGCCACCTCCAACGACGGCCCCAGCGAGTGGCGTCGAGCGTACGAAGGCCGTGAGCCGTTCGCGTACATACGCGACCTCCAGCCCGAAACAGTTTATCGTCTCCGCGTGTTCGCACTCAACAGCGATGGAATCCCTAGCGCGCAGTCGACGGTCTCGCAACTTTGCACGACAAGCAAAGAAGACGCTCAACGTCGTTCTCGACTGACCAGACGTCCCGCAGCTGCTGCCGACTACTTCACCATTGAATGCGGACCGGAGGAAGGAGACCTGGTGCTTGGTGACACCGTCCTCTTCTGTGAACGCCTCATGCGCCGCACCACGGAAGTCGATCGGTTTTCGAGACCGAGCTCGGGCTTGGCACAGTCCTCAGTGTACTCCGTCACCAGTTCCACGGGGGGTGCAGAGGCTGTCGGCGAGCGCACAGTTGCAGCGAAGGTTGTCGGAGTGTCTCGCCATCCTCGCCATGGTAACGTTCTAGCACTTACGGTGGTCTGGTGCACCGTTCAGCTTTACAACGTTGAGTCTTCGGCGACGGCTTCGAGACGTGGCGGGACCAGCATCAGCGGGAAAAAACGAGCGACATCCATCCACACGTCAAGCCGAGAGCTCGCTGCAATGGCTAGTACTGACGGCTACACGCTTGCCACGGATCTCAAAATCTCTCGGGTCGAGCGCAATCTCTATCGCTTCGACACGTTTCGTGCGGAGTGGGAAGATGAAGCTGCTCGCTATGCCAGCACGTGGGATAAGTGAACAGAAAGCTGCGTGTAGCGATGCAGATCAACAGCGTAAGAAAGTAAAGACAAAATGGCAAAAAGTATCTACTTACGTGAGGTGTGTGCTGTCTAGTTGGTGATCTTGATGTCGCGAATGAGCTCGCACAGCTCATCGTCGACGTAACGCAGGGCGTTTTGGGCCTTGCCACGTCGGCGACCCTGGTCGTGCAGCTGCTGCAACAGCGACTTCGCGTCAGGCTCCTTGGCATCAGCCTTGCGGATGAAGACAACGCTGTTAACATCTTGCTCGCTGGGCTTCAGGGCAAGCACAGCACGGGAACCGGCGAACACACGCTGCAGTCGTGTGATAATGTCCTTGTACAGTCCACTGTCGCGGCAAGATACGTTAATGAGCAAGACGCCACGGGGAGCCAGCAAGCTGTGAACGTGGGCCAAAAAGACGTCCTCCACGAAGCTTACAGGCGGACAACTCATGCCCACATCGCGCTGCTTCGCATCCACATCCACAATGATCGAGTCGAAGCTTGGCGTTTCAGACGCAGTAGATTGTTCCGCCACATACTTCAGCGCATCAGCAACCACCACACGCATGCGTTCGTCTTGACGGAAGCCGAAGTACTGCTCGGCCACCGTCACGATCGTCGGATCCAGCTCGCACGCCGTCACGTCCATTCCGGGCACGTTATCGTGAAGGTACTGCGCAAGGCAACCGCCACCAAGACCAAGCACCAACGTACGGTGAAGGGCATCCGGTGTCGTCCTAGAAGACAGCGAGGCCGCGTGCAGTGCTGCGACCATACCCTTGTGGTAATCAAACGCCAGGTAGGACGTGTCCACGCCTGCCTGTTTGGCCTGGGCCTTCTTTTTCTTCTTCTGGTTCTTCTTCTTGTTGTTTTTCTTCTTCTTGGCGGCAGCCGCAGCCTCCTCAGGCGTCATGTCCGAGGTTTCAGCAGCCGCAGGAGCCTCCACCGGCGCAGGGGTAGCAGCAGGAGCAGGAGCAGCGTTATCACGAGTCTGCAGCTTCACCTCACTCTGAATGACGTTCGTGTTGCTCAGGAAAACAAGACGGCGAAGCTTCTCGTCGTCCTCCTGCACCTCCTCCACAAAGAAGGCCCCGCTGAGCGGCGACGTGCCCTGGTGCACAACGTTGCGCGCGCCCAGACCTTCCTCCACCGTCAGGTACGGGATCTTCTCATCCGATCCGAGCGTGTCGGGCGCCAGCTCCATGACCTTCGCGTTGAGCTCCTCCTGGACCTTCGCAGTGCTCTCAAAGGCGTGACCGCCACGGCCGAGCGCAACGAGAATCAGGCGGCTGAAGCCAGCACCTGCAGCCAGCTCGTTGGCCCCCTCCTCGGTCGAGAACATCCACTCGTGCTCGCGGCCCTGCGGGATGAGGAACACGGCGCAGCTGCCGTTGGGTCCACGCATGCTCGCGTCCACCAGCCGCAGCGTGAAGCGCGGGTTCACCTGGCCGTCCACGCCGCCGCTCTGGCCCTGGCCCTTGGCCGCGTCCTTCTCGTCGTTGGCGATGAGCTCGACGATCTCCTGGCGTCCGACCTTCAGCTGGCGCAGCGCCGCCTGCGTCATGGCGAACCACTGCGTGGCCTCCACCTCGTGCGTCAGCCAGCGCTGTCGCGCCGCGCCCTCCTCGCTCACGAACTGCTTGTTGTTGTACTGCGCCTGCTTGGCGGCCTTGCTGTCCGCCTGGGCGCATCTCATCGCCGCCACCAGGAAGGGCGCGAAGGGCTTGCGCGCGTCCCTCGGCAGCTCCTGCACGCCCACGCCCCAGCGGGTCTTGGCCTCGTCCTGGCCGCTGAAGAAGCTCAGCAGGTGCTGCAGGATGAAGTCCTGCGCCATGGTGACGCAGCAGTAGCGGCCGCCAGGCGCCAGCACGCGGCCCACCTCGCGCAGCATGCGCGTGGCGTCCTGTCGCACGGCGGGCGTGTCCTCGGCCATGAGCGCGTCCAGCGCGCCCTTGTCCAGCACCAGGTCCACGCTGGCGTCGCCCAGCGCGCGCATGTCCGTCATGTCCATGACCTCCCAGCGCAGCGCCGGCTGCTTGCGCCGCATCTCGTCGATCACGCGCGCGCTGAAGTCCACGCTCAGCAGCTCCGAGAAGCCGTCGGCCGCCAGCTCCGCGCTCAGCGCCGAGTTGCCGCAGCCCACGACCAGCACGCGCAGCTTGGCCTTGAGGCGGCGCAGCAGCGACGCCGGCGCGTCATCGGGCAGCCCCAGCAGCGCCTGCAGTGCCGGACGCAGCGACGCGTAGTCCCCGTACCACTCGAAGGCCTGCTCGCCGCGCTTCTGGAAGAACTGGTCCCAGTATTCCTGCTTGCGGAAGTCCTCGGCCCGGCGCGGCAGCAGCTCGTGCGTCATGCTTGATTAACGTCTCTTTTGGGTCTTTTTGGCGAGTGAGAGCCAATCAGAGC
Organism: Phytophthora x cambivora; assembly: GCA_033557925.1. NCBI lineage: Eukaryota > Oomycota > Peronosporomycetes > Peronosporales > Peronosporaceae > Phytophthora > Phytophthora x cambivora. The sequence goes on along the minus strand of JAUCEB010000001.1, from coordinate 11,033,093 downwards.
CACACATGGATACACCCCCATTTAACCCGATTTGGGTACGTACGTAGCATCATTCGCAGGGGGCAGCTGCATACAGGCGGCCAGTCATTTTCGGACCCGAGAGCAAGAGCGAGGCAAAAGATGGACGGCAGCAACCCCCGTACGTGGCGCGTAGATAGATAGATCGATCTCTCCCTCTGCCTGCTCTCTGACTGCTCGTCCGCCCCCATGCAGCCAAGAAGACGACGCTGAGCGTGACGGCCAAGGAGTTCTCCTTCAACCCTGGCGCGTCCACGTGGACGCCGCCCGCGTCCTTCACGCCGGCGCCCCCCGCGCCCGCTCCGGCCCGCGCCTTCGACGTGGCGATGCCCGTCCCCAAGAAGGGCGGCGCTGCTGTCCTGGGCGCCAAGCCTGCTGCTCCCGCTGCGCCTGCTGCACCCGCCGCTGAGCCCGTGGCCAAGCTGGAGGAGCAGGTGGAGAAGCTGGCCGTCGAGGAGAAGAAGGAGGAGGAGAAGGAGGAGCAGAAGCCCAAGGCCGAGGAGGAGGAGCAGGAGGAGGAGCAGCAGGACACATTCGAGGAGGAGGCGGAGGTCAGTGACGAGGACCCGCGCGAGCACCTGAACGTCGTGCTCATCGGCCACGTCGACGCCGGCAAGTCGACGCTGTCGGGCAACCTGCTGCTGCTCATGGACATGGTGGACAAGCGCACGATCGAGCGCTACGAGCGCGAGGCCAAGCAGCGCAACCGCGACAGCTGGTTCCTGGCCTACATCATGGACACGGGCGAGGAGGAGCGCGCGAAGGGAAAGACGGTGGAGGTCGGACGCGCCCACTTCGAGACGGAGACCCGCCGCTTCACGATCCTCGACGCCCCCGGCCACAAGAGCTACGTGCCCAACATGATCCAGGGCGCGTCGCAGGCCGACGTGGGCATCCTCGTGATCTCGGCCCGCAAGGGCGAGTTCGAGACCGGGTTCGAGCGCGGTGGACAGACCCGTGAGCACGCCATGCTGGCCAAGACCTTGGGCATCAACAAGCTCATTGTGGTCATCAACAAGATGGACGAGTGCAACTGGGGCCAGGAGCGTTACGACGAGTGCGTGAGCAAGCTGCGTCCGTTCCTGCGCATGTGCGGCTTCGCTGTCAAGCGCGATGTGACTTTCATTCCCGTGTCCGGCCTGCAGGGCGACAACGTGAAGGTGTGTGTGGACAAGGCCAAGGCCCCGTGGTACGAGGGCGAGTCGCTTATCAGCCACATGGACACCATGCACGTCGCAAACCGCAACCCGGACGGACCCATGCGCGTGCCGATTCTGGACCGTTACGCCGACCGCGGCACCATCGCTATGGGCAAGGTGGAGTCTGGTACCTTGAAGACTGGCCAGAAGGTTCTGCTGATGCCCACGAACGCTACGGCTATCGTGAACCAAGTGTACATTAATGAGCTGCCCGTGCGTACGGCCAAGCCGGGTGAAAACGTGACGATCCGTCTCTCCAGCGGCCTTGACGAAGTCCAGAAGGGCTTTGTGCTCTGCGGTGCTAAGGAGGAGACCCCCCCTCGCGCCATCCACGCTTTTGCTGCGCAAATTGCCCTCGTGGACACCCTGGAGCACCGCCCGCTGCTGACGGCCGGCTACAAGTGCATTCTCCACATCCACACGGTCGCGCAGGAGTGTGTCGTCGCAAAGTTGCTGCGTCCCATCGACCCGAAGACGGGCAAGCCGGTGAAGAAGAACGTGACCTTCATCAAGCAGGGCCAGTCGGTTGTGTGCCGGATCGAGGTGGAGCAGAGCATCACGATCGAAACGTTTGCGAACATGCCTCAGCTGGGCCGTCTGACTCTGCGTGACGAGGGTAAGACGATCGCTATCGGTAAGGTGCTGGCGCTTGAGAAGTAAGTAAGCTTAGCTCGAACGTGCAGAGCGTGAGGCGGCTATCGTGGAGATGAAGAGGCAGGTGGCCTAGAGTACTGGCGGTACTTTTAGGAGGGATAGACAGGAGCGAGCTCCGTAGCCACTTGGACAGGCAAGACCCAGGGTCGCTTGTCAACAAGGTCACTTTAGGTACCATAGTAACGGAGCGCTTGCAATGCACAGTCAAATGTTTTTACCTGTGTCTTTGTCGCTGTAAGGTGGACAACTTGGAGGCCACAGAAGCAGAAATAATCATTAAAAAGCTTTGAATCTCCGAACTACTTTGACCTACTATCGATAGTACTTGAAGTAAATGGTTGTATTGTTGGGTTTGCTCCATTCTGCGCCTTCAAGGTCGTGCATCTCTAGGCCCCGGCGGACGAAGCAAGTGCGCCGGACATCTGCTCCCGCGCGATGGCGAAGACAGCAACCAGCGAAGACAACTGCAGCTCCTCCGTCGTGCCATTCGACAGGCGGTGCTCGAGCTTGGCCAGTTCGTCGTATAAATACATGCGGCACCGCGGGGGCAGCTCCAGCTCCGTGGTGAAGCGGTACACGTCCTGCAGGATGTCGCTCGTCGCGTAGCCCTTGAGCTTCTGCATCTCGGCGCACTTGCGCACGGCCGTGGGGAAGTTCTCGTTGAAGAGCCACTGGGTGACCGACTCGATGTCCTTCGGCAGCGGGTTGCCCGTGCACAGATACACGTTGGCCTCATCGACGACGTCGTGGGCCATGGACGTCGCTTGGAGGATGTTGAGGATGCGTCGCATGTCGCCCTGGCCCAGGCGCAGAATGGCCTTGAAGCCGTCCTCCGTCATGTTGAGCCTGGCAGTAGCAGGCAGGCAGAGCCACAAGTTAGTTCCATCTCTAGGCAGGATGAAGGGCTAGGACAGGACAGGACGGCAGGACCTACTTCTCCAGCTGCGCGATGTGCTTGACGCGGCCACTCACTTGACTCTCGTCCAGCGGCGCGAAGCGGAAGCGCGTGCAGCGCGACTGCAGCGCCGGGATGATCTTGCTGACGTAGTTGCAGATGAGGCAGAAGCGCGCGTTCTTCGTGTACTTCTCGATGACGCGGCGCAGCGAGAACTGCGCGTCGTTGGTCATGGAGTCGGCCTCGTCCAGGATGATGAGCTTCACGCCCTGGCTGAAGAGCTTCTTCGTGCCGGCGAACTCCTTGATCTGGTTGCGCACCACGTCGATGCCGCGGTCGTCCGACGCGTTGAGCTCCAGCACCATGGAGCCGTAGTTCTTGCCGTACAGCCGCCGCGCCGCCGCGATGATCATGGACGTCTTGCCCGTGCCCGGGGGCCCGTAGAACAGCAGGTGCGGCAGCTTCTGCGCGTCGATGAGGCGGTTGAGCGTCGAGATGATCTCCTGGTGCGCGATCAGGTCGTCCAGCGACGACGGACGGTACTTCTCCACCCACGGCCACGACTCCGTCGAGCGGTTGCGGCTAGAGATGCCCTCGAACGCCGGCGCCGCGGCGTCTTCGTCCGCCGACTTCATCTCCACGTCCGCCATGCTGCTCGGCTCTAGGATATCCGATATGCAATGGAGCGGTTGGCTTTTGGCGCGGAGAGCGGCGATTGGTGGAAATACAATGACCAATCACAATGGCTACAATTTTAGGGAACACCGGTACTGCTCGGCAGACCCCGTACCCAAAAATTGCCGATCAATTGTGGACATCAGACTCAAAAAGCCAAACGAATATGTATGGACATTGGCGGACTTTCATGCAGAAGTCTACGCAGTGGGTTTTGTCCAAGCACGAGTTGGACGGCCAACCATTTTGAAACAATACGCTCTCAGGTCGTCTTATACTTGGTCCAGTACAAGGAAACCCACGCTGAATCTGTGAAAGCCTTGATCAACGCGTACAATACCAACTAGCAAAATACACTGAGTCCGAGCTGAAAGCCTTTGGGTCAAAGGGTAAGTAAATCCATTACCACAGCATTTCTGTGAAGACCAACAGTAGCGCACAAGGAATACATAGTTTGACCACCAATTGGAGACCTATCAAAACCCTTGTAAAACGGTTGTCAGATTTTGCCGGAAACCAATTGACTGCGGCAAATCTCCGTCGCTGAAGTGGACGCTGCCGGCCGCAACGTCACACTTGCAGTTCGCCCGCGTGACATCGGTCTGCCTCGGCAGATCTGTTTTGTGAATCAATTTTGTGAATCAACCGCTCATCACCGCCGGATATGCTTTCATATATTGTTTATTACGGGTCGATACCGCTTCAGTCTGGCATCTTCCGTCCGGATGACATGGCCTTTTCGTCTTTTGACAGGGTTTTACCGCCATGTTTTTTTCGCATCACGAGATCCACTTTTGTTCCGCCGCCGATTTCCGTCTTCACTTCTGAAAAGCTCGAGCATTTCCTCATTTCGCATCAACCGGGCCACAAGAACATCACAAGCCATGGCGTCCACCGACCCGCAGGAGCTGGAGAAGCTGCAGGAGCAGATCCACAAGGGCACAGAAGAGACCAAGACGTACCTGGCCTCGCTCAAGGCCAAGCTGGCCGAGTACGACGCGCAGTTCAGCGTCTCGGAGACGGCCTCGTCCTACCTGCAGGCGGCCCTCGAGCGCGCGCACTCGTCGGTGGACGAGCTCAAGCAGCTGGGCGAGTCGCTCAAGGACAAGTCCAAGAGCTCGTCCACGCCCGTCGTGGACGCGGCCAAGGCCTCGTTCGGCCGCGTGCAGGCGGCGCTCGACGGCCTCAAGGAGCGCGGCCGCAGCTACGACGACCAGTTCCGCGCCGGCGTCTCGAGCTCCGTGCACTCGGTGCGGGGCGGCGTGACGTCGGCCACGAGCTCCGTGTCCACGTCCATCGAGCAGCTGGTGGTGGCCACGCGCGAGCGCAGCAGCTCGAGCTTCGAGCAGCTCAAGGAGACGCTCTTCAGCGCCGGCTACGGCGCCTACGTGGTCGCGGGCGGCGTCGTGGGCAGGGCCGAGGAGCTGGACGGCCGCTACGGCGTCGTGGGCACCGTCTCGGGGGTCGTGGGGGCCGTGGCCGGCAAAGTCTCGGACTTGGACCGCGCGCTGGGCGTCTCGGCCACGGCCATGAAGGTGGACGAGCAGGTGACGGGCGGCCTGGGCTCGGACCTCGTGAGTCGCGGCGTCGGGCTCGTCAACAGCTCGGTGGAGTTCGTGGCCGGCGCGCTGCAGCAGGCCAAGATGGCGGCCACGGAGGAGACGAAGGAGAAGGCGCCCAAGACGATCGAGGACGCGACCAAGACGGCGCCCAAGGACGCGTGAACTAGTCGCAGCCACAGGTAGGCAGGCGCCTTGTGCGTGCGCACGGGGCCACTAAATATATTCGAGTTTGCTTGCATCAGTCGCTGTCGACGCGATGTGCATGTGCTCCACAGGCGCGCGGCCAAGAATTGACACGCTGTTGGTCGCTTCAACCGCCGGCTAAATCGGGGGAGACATGCAACACGTCTGGCGAGTGCACAAGTAACGCAGGCTGGGAGACGAGAGCGACTGCCGGTGTCCGCTCGTTGGTCTCGCTCGGCACACAGCAGTCGAGATTTCTCGCCCTCCACCTCGTGATTCCTTGTCGCGATCGAAGGGGCCGGTCGTCCTAGCGCATGTCCCGCCTGCTCCCGCTTTCTCTTTCCCCCTGAAGAAGAAGAGCCGAGCCGCCAGCGTCGTCCCGATACAACCGTCTAGGCGGATCGTAATGCACGAGACACACGAGTGGAAGCGGCCAGTGGTGCAGGATCTGCTACGGCGATCGGCCAAGCGGATGCGGCGAAGTATAAAGCGGAGGATGAAGGGAGAAAGCAGGCGGCAATGGATCGAGAGGAATTTACACGACTCCGAAGTCGGCATCATGCTGGACGTAATACAGTGCCTGCTAAGGTAAAAAGCGCTGTAGATTGAGTGATGATGTGAGGAGTACTAACCCCCTGTCATGCAGCTCCGTAATGGTCATTGCCTTGATGAAGTTGAACTGGACGAACCCCGACACGAATTTCACGACAGAATATCTCGTAATCGACGCGATTAATCTCGTAGCGACATTGGGCAACCTTGGCCTCAGGTACACAAAAGCTCACCCGCCACAAAGATTTCGATATGAGGTTCTGATTTGTTCATGAACTGTTGTCAGATTTTACTCAGCAAGCAATCGCAGGAGCTTTTTGCTTCATTGGCTATCCATTGTAGAGATAAGCTGCGTCCTACCACTTCTGGTAGAATTTATCACGGGATCGACGGATACTGCGCCCAACACCTACGCATTCCGATTGCTCATGATGCTTCGGGTGATGCGGTTACTCGAGTTTTATCGTCTTTTGAGGCTGGCAAAATCAGCCAAGCTCCGTCAAGGCCTGTTAATTTGCCTCACAACATCGTGCATTATCATTTGTGCGGCGATCTTCGTGCAGGTAGATCGCGTTACGATTGATACGGGTAACTCGCGAGAAGACTCATGTTTATTCTGGTTTCTTTTAGACGATTGAATACTGTGATCCAGCATACAAGGGCACACAAGTTTCAGGTGAAAATTGCCAAGACATGACGTTTCTAGACGCCATTTATTTTGTATGCATTACAATTGCAACAGTTGGGTACGAAGTACATCGCCCGATAATCAAAGGAGTGAGAACTTTGAGAAGACTAATACGCTACATGATCTGATTGCGTGCAGTTTTGGAGATGTCGCGCCGAAATCAAGTATAGGCAAAGCGTTCGATGTCGGGCTCATCTTTTTTGCTGGCGTGCTTATCCCTCTTCAAATTAGCGGGTATTCCTACATCCTCAGTCGGGAGGTAAGCAGCTCGCGTTCACAGTGGACCTGCAAATTTTTGTATCTAACCATTGTTGTGTCGTGATGAAGACGGCGTTTGATAAAAAGTATGTGCCAGACAAGAGTACCCAGCACGTACTCCTCTGTGGTGAAGTGGAGAACGGGGCTTTACTGTTCTTTCTACACAATTGGCTACACAAAGATGAAGAGCGTCGAACACGCCGAAGAGTAGTCATCCTCGCACCTACCTTACCATCCAACGACCTGCGACGAGTTCTCCTCCACCCGGAGTACGAGCAGCGAGTGATCTACCTCCAGGGCTCAGCCATGGTAGCTGCGGACCTTCAACGCGCTGCAGCTCCGTCGGCAGAATTCTGCTTCGTAATGGTGAAAAAGCACAGCGACACAATGGATCAAAACGATACAGCAGCCAACCTGATCACGTGCTCAGTGCGCAAGAACAACCGGCATGGTAAAACTACTCTTACGATTCACTTGAAATTTGCTTTGGTCTAACAAAGTTTTTCGTGTTTAGCGCCACTACATGTCCAAGTGTCCAGATTCGACAACACACGACACTTTCACATTTCAGGAGCCACTGCGGTGATATGCTTGGAGCAGCTGAAGTTGGCATTTTTTGGGAAATGCCTATGGATTCGAGGGTTAAACCCTTTTCTAGGGAACCTCATTCAAAAGTTCAGCCACGCCGAGGAGTACAGGTACGGCAGTCACAAATGCGAGGGCTACGTTGTGAAATGAGCTCATTTTCATGGTTTGTGTTCGATTTTGTATCAGGGGGTACTGGCTGTCGGATTATCTCTCCGGTTGTGAGCAAAAACTATGTGAAGCTGCGCTGCCACCGTTCCTCTTGAACATGTCCTCGTATCGCTCTCTCGCTGTACTTCTGTATCGTGAATTTGGTGTACCCGTCGTTGGGCTGAGAACAGTTGAAGACACAATTACCATCTACCCAATCGATGAGGAGTTGTCAGACGCGAACTTCTTAAGTATCTTTTTCATCGGCCGAGGAAATGACATCGCAAGCAAGATCGAAAAGTTGACACCAGGCGTATTTGCGCGTTACCCCGACATCGCTCCAGCATCCTTTGGGGTCAGCGACAATCGCAATATCCGAACAGTGGCCAATATTTTGACTGCCGCGATCGAGCACAAAATACCCTTCGGACGCCGGGTGTCGCAAGGTCTTGGTCGTGATCGTCGAACCAGCTCAACCCCAAATAAGCCTGTGGTGAGAGCACGGATCTTCTCTACGAAAAGCTTTCGAATGAGCATGTTTTCCAACCACCACTTGGAAAAGGTTGCTCCAGTGGATCGAGAGGAAGATCAACTGAGTGAGCCTGTGTTTGCGGGTGGAAACAACCCTGTGCTGAACCCCACCGAGGAAAATCGCCTGGATGCTCGACGCTTCTCGAGGATACAAACAGACTTGAGCCAGCTCACAATGGACCAGAATTACTCGTTGGGGAACCCCTCAGAAGTACCAGACCACAAGCCACCCAAGCCTGTCATTCCTGTCATTGCGCTTACTCCCGCTGAGCTCGTGAAAAAGGCAACCGCACCCAGTGGCCGTTCAAAGGACCCTATCGTTAAGCCCTTATCAAGTCGGATGCCACTGAGCGCCAGAAGTGCTAGAAGCACCAGAGAGCGCAGTACTCATAGCATTACGGAGCAGTCAAGTGACAAAACACTGCCTACGAGTCAATCGTCGGCTCAAACACCAGTCCCAACACCAAGCCCCAGCACTTTAGATTTAGCTGCATACGAACCTCGAGGATCACTGAGGGATCAACAATCTGGCTCTAGTAGCGTCCTCGTTGGTCCTCCATCCCCTGGCCCGCAATTCGTCGATCTTGTAGCAGCACAGCAACTTGCTGAAGCAGAAGACGATTACCACTCATCGAGCTGGGAGCCTGCCCGATTCACGCGGCCTTCAGCAGCAGCAGCAACAGCCAGTGGGAATCTCCGATCGCGCATCCGACATTTGTCGTTGTGCTTCCGTCGAGAACCGCCACCGATTACAATGAGCGACCACTTCGTAGTCTGTGGAACTCCGAGCAGCTACGAGGACTTTCTCGCGAACTTGTCGGACTTCAACGAAAAGGTTTCGGGCGTAGTGTTCATCACGCAGCGATCTTTGACGGAGAAGGACCTCATGGCGCATCAGCTGCATGAACGGCTCTACTTCGTTCGAGGATCACCACTCAGCATGCACGTATTTCATACGGCGCGAATGTTCCACGCGCGTAGTATTTTGATCATGTCGTACTGTGGAATGGAGAGTACTGGCGGCATGAATGTTGAGAACGATCAAGAGAACACGGACGAGAATATGGCCGACGTTGATGCTATCACTACCCACCGCTTTATTAGCGAAGCGCTGCAGAATGAATTGTCTCGACTGCAGATCAATGGCATCAATGAGACGAGGCCGATGCCCTTCATCGTAGCCGAGATGATCCGCCCGAGTAATGTCAAGTTCCTCATCGACCGAAGCGGGTCCTTGTACGACGAAAACGCGGCAGCGAACGAGTCTCGTCAGCGTGATCTCCTCAAGGAGGTGAAGTTTATCGACAGTTCATTCATCAGCCCTCTTTACACCTCGGGACACATCTACTTCTCGAATTTCATGGATGCGCTCATGGGGTCGTGCTCAAACCAGCAGCTGATGATCGAAATGGTGACCCAACTGGTGATTAGTGGGAATATGAGTATGAAGATGCCGAACCGGGTGCAGAGATCGCACCATCGACTGACCCAGATTCCAGCGCCCGAGAGGTACCATTTTCGTCCTTACGCATTGCTGGTGGAAGGGTTGCTTCACCACGAGGTACCGGTCGTTTTGCATCTGACTCGCTGTTGCGTTTATCTTCTCACCTGCTGCTTGTTACCTTATTTGTAGAACATCATGACACTGGGCATTTACCGAAGCGCTAGCACCCGCACGTCTCCACAGCATGTGCTTACAAACCCACCCGGAGACGAGCTTGTCACCCCACAAGATTTACTTTTTGTAATCAAGTGAGTGTGCGAGTATCCCTACGGGTGTACTTTCATCGTCGGCAGTCATTCTATAAAGGAACGAGAATTAAAGTGTTATGGTGCAAAATTCCTGTCGGTCAACTGCAATGAGAGTATCTCCGGAGGGGGCCCATTGAAGACCACGAGCCTGGAAAGCCTCTGCGTTGGCGAGGAATGACAAACAAACGCAACCTCCGTCAGCCATCAACGAACATCCAGACACTAGAGAGGGAAAAGCGTACCATTGGGAATATCGATCCAGGAGATACCGTTTGGAGTCCAGAGATGCACACGATTCTGTCCTGATGTGATCGCGAGGCGAATTTTTACCGGGTCCCATCGCAAGTTTCGGACAGCTTCCAGCAGTGAGACCACAGAGTGCAATGTCAGACTTTCTGTTCGCCAGATCCACACATTGTACGGCATCTGGTCACTTCTAGTAGCGATAAAGGCCGAGTCGGCACTCCACACCATGCGGCTGATACCAATCTTAGGATTCTCCGTCCTACAGACAAAAACCAATACGCAATGTAAGTATGGTTACACCATCAGAGTCAAGACACGATGTGGAGTGTAAGCGTACAATGGATCAGAGGAAAGTGTCCGCACGGAAAACGGTGGATCACGCGTCACAAAGCAAATATCGCGCGTCTTTTTACCGCCTGCAGCTTGAGCCGCTGCAGATGCTGCTTGCAACGAGTTGGACAACAGTGAGGAGCTCCGTTGTGCCACCGTGACGCGTTTGCCTTGCGGTCGGTCCGTAACATTGGCGTCAGCAAAATTTTCTTCGTATTCAACCTATCGAGATAAAAAAATGATGAGCAACGAATCATCAATGGTCGGTCACCCACATGCCCCGTTCGAGCTGAAACACTCACCGCTGCCTGGTTTGTGTGAGAGCTCGTGACGGCGATGCTTTCGTGGTCGAAATCCGCAACGGGCTTCCAGTTGATGTGACTCAGCACTCGCAGATGCTCGTCGTAGCTACCGAGCGCGAGGAACTGCCCGGACGCGGACCAGCTCATGGTTTTTAGGCCCAGCGCATTCTCGTAAGCCTAATCCGTAGGACAAGCACAATAACACCGTTCACTCAGTGGCAGCTCTGAAAAGTAATGACTGCGTGGCTTCCCAATATCGTACCTGGTATTTAGCCAGCAGTGTGCCATCCGGAGAGTAGAGCAGCACCCTGAACTCCAAGTGCGTATCCCGCACTGCGATCGTCCTGCAAAGATGAACAGTCCCAGTCAAAATGACGTCTTACAGCAGCACGCCGTCAACACGGTGACGTACGCGTCGTCAGGTGCCCACACAATCTCGACGCAGTCGTAGCTCTCGATGGAAAAATGCGCCGTCAGCTCCCAACTCTCGCAGCTGTAGACGCCGATGAAATCCTGGACGCACCCACCCACACACCGTCAGTAACCCCCAGTCCTGCCGATCCTACTCTGTCCTGTCCTGTTGCACCTTGCAGTCATGTCGTTCCGCGACCGCCAGGAAGTCCCCATTGGCCGAGAAGCTCAGTCCGTCCGCCGCCAGTTTGGGGCTGCGGATCGTGCATCTGGCGGTCGGGTCCTCCAGCGACCACACGGTCGCGTGCAGCTGGAAGTCGGACACCGTCATGACGTGTCGCGCGTCGGGCGTCCACCTGGCGAAGACGAGTCCTGCGACCCCCTCCGAGATCCTGCAGGCCCAGGACGCGTCCTGCACCGACCAGAGCTGCACCACCGCGCGCTTGTACGTGGCCGTCAGCACCAGCTGCGAGTCGTCCGACCAGGCCACGGCCTGCACCACGTCCGCCGTCGAGTAGCGCTGCACAAGCTGCAGCGACTGCGCGTCGCGGATCGCCAGGCGGTTGCCGCTGGCCGACGCCACGTACCGACCGCACGGCGACCAGCGCACGAGGCCGAGCGAGACCCGCATCGGCGCTGACACCGCCTCCATAGCAACCCAAAAGTTGAATACAGAAACCGCCCTCACTTCCGGTATTTCAATCTTCTTTCCCGGGGCATTAAAATACACAGGTTCTGTGACCGAAGGCACAAAACAAGCTTTGCGACTCTCGCCGAGGTCGTCCCAGAGGCGGACCATGAGCGGCAGCGGCAGGACCGAGATCGTATCGAGGATGACCAGAGCCGTGGGCACCATATTGGGCTCCAACCGGCGTGCAAGCACGGCAGCACCGACGGCACCGACGTGAAGATGGACACGAAGGTACAGACACCTGAATGGCGCCGCCTCGCACAGGGATTCGCCCACATTCTGTGCGCACTTCTAGCGGTAGCACCACTAGCTTGTATTAATTGATTAATTGTTGCTTTAACCTTTTTTTTTTTAGCAATTAATTACAAGCTATACTTCCTAACGCACGCCATAACGGGTAGATATGGTAGATATGCACTTCAGATTGATTAAACGCGTGTTCTTCGGCAAAGCACAGCCACTACGTCTTCACACTACGTCTTCACACTACGTCTTCACACTCAATCGCTGACCTTTGGGCGATGCTACGGGGATCATCTTCATCTCAAGGAAGAGGTCAAGCCACTGCATCATCATCTGATGATTCATCAACACCGAGTGAGCGCGTCGTCGGCGATGACTCGGCGGCGAGTAGTGGCGTGGTCATCTTGGCGCTGGTTTTTGTGGAGTTGGTCAGCGTCGGCTGCACCACCACCTCGTGTGTGCACACGCCCCACTTCAACCTTGTGATCATCACTCTACTCGTTGAAACGATTTGATCTGTGTTGATCGGTTTGAACAGGATATGCGAGGATAGTGGAAACGGAGTGAGGCGGTTTCTGTACCCTAACCTTCGTTTGAAGACCTCATAACAGCTGCAACACTTTCATTATCACAACGATGGACTGAGAAGGAGACCTTCCTGCCGACGCGGCACTCGCCTGCGGCAGGACGCATCTGCTCCGCCGTGACGCTCTTCCCGTTCTACGCAGCGCAGCGACTGCTGTCGTGCCTCGGATACTCGCACTCAGTCCGCATGCAGAGCGGCCGAATGTAGTCATACATACTGTACCGTAAAGCCCACCCCGCCGATTCGCCTGCCGCTGACTCTGTTGCTGTGTTGACCGCAGGGTGGTCGTCAGCTCGGAGATCGCGCAGGGAGGCTTCTCCTTCGTGTACAGAGCCAGAGACACCGACACGGGCGAGTCCTTCGCGCTCAAGAAGCTTCTGTGCCAGACGGACGAGCAGGGCCAAGGCCGAGATCCAAGCGCACAAGTCCTTCGCGCACCCGAATATCATGCCGCTCAACGACTACGCGGTGGTGTCCTCTGGACCGGAGACCTTCGAGTACTATCTGCTGTTCCCGTTCATGGAGGTGCGTGCTATTGGGCAGTTGCCGCCTTCAAGTGGCAGTCATCCACGAGAGGACTGACCTGCTTTCTGCTGCTAACAGAACGGAACGCTGCGCGAGATGATCAACACTGCAATCAGGTATGGGTCATCGACGCTGCGTCTTGCAGCCGCGTTGGGTCTGGTGCTAAAGTTTGGCTAAAACGATTGCTATGCGCACAGTCAAGACGTGCGGATCCCGGAAGCGCAGATTCTAGACATGTTCCTTCAGATTTGTCGGGCGGTAGCGGAGCTTCATTCCAAGTCGCCACCGCTCGCGCACCGTGATATGAAGGTAACGAGTGCGAACAGAGTAATGTTCCTGTTTGTAACTTGCTTACGGAGGTTTGTCTGTTTCAGCCGGAGAATGTCATGTTGTCGGACGAGGGTGAGCCGCTGCTGACGGACTTTGGATCCGTCACCACGGCAGACGTCACTATCTCAAAGCGCTCCGATGCTCTGATGCTTCAAGAGCGAGCTGCACAACAGAGTTTTATGGCGTATCGCGCGCCAGGTGAGTAACTGGTGTTTTCAGCGTGGAATCTGACGTCCAAGCCCGACTGACTTGAATGACTCCCACAGAGCTCTACGACGTGCCGGACAACACGCACATTTCGAGCGCTACGGACGTCTGGTCGCTGGGCTGCTTGCTGTACGCCATGGCGTTCGGGTACTCGCCGTTCGAGTGCTCCTTCTACGACTCGGGCGTCGTGCGCGTCGTCGAGTGCACATGCCTGGCGGTCATCGGACCGATCAAGTTTCCGAAGAACTGCTCGTACTCGCCAAGGTTTTGCGACATTATTCGGTGCGTGCATGTGCGCAATGCTGCGTCGTGGTGTGGGGCGTACGCCCGCTAATGCTCGTGATGCTGCAGGTGGATTTTGACCCAAGACGCCACGGCGCGACCGTCCGTGTTTGACGTCATTGAACGGTTGCACGGCTTGGGCCAGTGATTGCCGTGAAGGTGTGCCGTTCTGGGGATCGGAATGCGGACGCCATACCTGGAAAACGACTGTAAAGACTGTGTCTTCAATGCGTTTGGGCGCCCGTTATTTTTTTATGGAAGTGGATAAAGTGGATAAAGTCACAAAGCAGCCGCCGGTAATAAAAACGAATAAATTACCGACTGGCGATACTTTTCAAAAAAATGATTAGTATATTTCTAAAAACACCCCCTCTCCCCCCTTTCTTCCATCCCGACGTTTCTCAGCCCTCCATTTCATAACCCCCCCCCCCGGTCGACGACCGCCACGCGTTGCTGCCATGTCAAGCGTGGCCGCATCTGGCTCGGAGTATGGTGCACCCGGGGACTCCGACGAGGGCAACGCACCGAGCGCTAGCACTCCTGCTTCCTGTTCCACACAAGCTACCGCGCCATCAATGACGAGGGCGTATTTTGAGAGCTGGGATGCGTTCTTTGAGTACCTGGCAGAGTATCAAGACAGCACGCATCAGGTATTTCGCAAAAGAACATCGACCAGCGCCGAGGCGAGAAACAAAGAGCTAAAAAAACGAGGTACGCTGACCCCGGCGACGGAAGTTCCACTACTATTCGAGAGGTACTACCTGAGGCTGATTTGTACGCACGGGTGGACTCGAGCGAGTCGATCCACTGGAAAACGAGACAACCTGTTCAGTAAGTCAACAAACTGCAAGGCGCACTTGTCGCTAGCGGTGGTGTGGGTAGACGACTTGGGTTTTCGCGTCAAACTCACCGACCAGTCAACTTTGCACAACCACCGGCTTGGTCGTCTGACCTACGATAACCATCCAGCTAACAGACGCATCGAGGACCCAGACGTCATCGACTTTGTTGACGAGTTGCAAGCTGCTGGTGCGAAGAAGAAGTTAATCATGCAGTGCTTAAGGCGCCGAACAGGTACGCATGTGCTAACCTTGTTCATATTGGTGTCGTGTAGGAACACGCTTAAAATCTCGCTACCGTAAGGTACGAGTCCCACCAACAACACACGTCTCCCTAATTAGGTCAACGAAAGTTGGAATCAAACCTGAGGTCCAGGAACGATCCCTTACACCGGGTTGGATATAAGCCTCTGTGTACCCAAGTTGTTTTAGGTCAACCCAAAACCTGCACTAACTAGCCACGAACGAAGGCTAGAATGCAATATAGCGCTTTCGCGCAACCCTTTTGCAGTCCCTCAGATGGAAGGGTACCGGCGGATTAGGCCTAATACAAAGGGGACCGAGGTAATCCTCGGTCGGTAGTAAAATATACTCTAGGGGACTAAGACACCCCACACACACACAGAACGACACTCTAAGTGCCACTCTAGCCTCTCGGCCACGCCAACTCTTGGCTTGACCACGGCGGACTATTGATTAATTAATCTTTAATCCGTCAACGGTCATACCACTAAGCCAGGCGTATCCAGGCACTACAGCAAGCTAGCTAACACTTACCGGAGTCGGACTTAACCTCTGAAGACTTGGGGGGAAGACTGCTGATTTATTACTGAGTATTCAGAGGCTCTGAGAGCCTCTGCAGATCATCCTATAGCTAATCCTAATCCTACATACAAATATCTAGTATAAAACGAATCTCGATGTGGCGACCTCTGTACACTCATCAATAATGACGGTGATTACGCCAGAGGTACCTCGAAGGTCGAACGAGGCTTCGGTCGTCCGAACGAGGCTTCGGTCACCTGAACGAGGCTTCCACTTAAGTACGACTACGGTTGTGGTCGTAAATAGCACTGAGTCTGACGTATTTAGCCTCGGTCGGGTGTTTATTAGGTCCCGCCGAGGCCAATGTCACTACCTGTCACTCTACCGAGGTAAATGAGAGTGACAGCTTGTCACAACGGCAACTTCCTTTCCGTCAGCGAATCCGACGGAGTACGCTTGCAGCCCGGTCCGGCCGAGGTCACTTTTCGGCCGGATCTCCACGCCACATTGGATTGATACTCATGTTGTTCTGTGTAATGGTCAGTTAGGAAAACAAGTAACATTGAGAGATGTGCATAACCTAGTTGCAAGGATAAAGGAATGGCGACGGGGGTCAACAACGGTCGAATCAAGAGTGGGGCAATGCCTTCAGGATTTCTGTACTCAGTCAGGAAACACTGCGACTGTTTACGTGGACGATGACAAGTTGGCACAGACGATCACTTTTCAGACACACCAAATGCGACGTTTCTTCGAAGCTTTTCCAGAGGTGTTGATGATAGATGCCACTCACAACACCAACGCCTCCCGGTATAAGTTGTTTAGCTTCATGATCCACGATGTCTTCGGCCATGTAAGTTCATTCAACGACAATTTGTGACTTTTTCAACTGCTTTGTACCTCTTTGTGACGCGTCACCCTACTGTGTGACTCATTATATTGTTGTGTGACTCATTATACTGCTGTGTGACTCGTTGATGTGTCGTGGCAACAGGGACAATACGTTCAACACGCCCTTATGGAGAACGAGAGTAATGAGTGCATGACCGACGCGGTGACTTCGTTCAAATCGTTTAATCCAACATGGGATAGAGTTCGAGTCATTATTGTCGACAAGGACTTTGGTGAAATCGGTCTGCTTCAAGAACACTTTCCGGGGGCCGTGGAGAGATGTCAAAGCGTGACTATCGAATAATGGATCGGGAAAAAGTGGAGGATGCAGTGCATATGATGCTAAATGCACAAACGGAGGATGAATACGAAACTGGTCGAAGATATCTGTATTATATCGTGGATGGTATACAGATAACATCGAAGGAGGATGTTCCAGAACCGAAACATCCCTTTTTGCTGTACTTTCACGCAAATTGGCACCAGTGCAGGCTGATGTGGAGTGGATACGGTCGCTCGGATGTACCGCACTCAGGGAATACTACGAACAATCGGTACGACCTTATTTGTAGTTTAATCTCGATCATGTCATATTCACGAAAATACATGAATGTTGTTTTTGTAGCCTGGAAGCGGCATGGGGACATTTGAAAGAAATCCTGAAGCCGACTATGATGCTCGACGAATGTATCGATACTCTCATCTTTTTGCAGTCTATTGCTGAAGTGGAGTACGAAAAAAAGATCACCGATGTCGGATACATGCGCTATCGCTGTGCGGACAGTGAACTACAAAACTTGGCCAAGGAGGTCAGTCAGCATGCTTATCACCTTGTTGAAAAACAGTATCGTGTGGCCAACGACCGCAAGACGCAGTATACACTTCGACAGTTGAACGAATATGTACAGGAGTTGACCTCATCCGAGGATTCATCTAGAGTATACCACTTAGATATCCGGGTACGAATATTTGCAGAACTGATGATAGTTGATTGAATAATGGGCTAACGGACTTCATTGCAGGAATATCGATGTTCGTGTGCGTTCATGAGGACGGAGTTGTTGCCGTGCCGCCATATCATTTACTGGAGACTTATTTCTGGCAAGAGCCCTATTCCGCTGGAACATATCCACCCTAGGTGGTGTTTGACGTACCCACTGAATATTCCTGTCGCTGAAGATACTCCAAAGGACGATGCAGTTTGCAATACGTTTCGTGTCAAGAATTCTTCCCTGACAGCTTCATGCCATAAAGTGATGAATGGAACTAACAAGTTTCGAACCGCTAACGACGTCGGGTGTCGTATAGCAGACATCATGAGCCGGAACGGCACCCCCGTCTACTTGAAAATGTTGGAAGCGCTCCGGGGGTTCGAAGATGTTGTGAAGAATGGAGAGAAGTGCCGCTAGTTACACGGATTCAAGCTACGGGTGATGTTGTGCTGCTCTCGAAAATGTCGAAGGTGCAGACGGATGCCGTTTCATCGATGAGCAGTAGCGACAGTGACGTACCCCCAACGCTTCTTACTGACACCAGAGTGCCTGTGCGAGTGGCCAAAATCGCCTTACAAGACGCTGACCAGTGTCACACTGCCAGTGTGCCTGATGCCACAAGCCACACTGTCAGTGTGACTGCTACTACAAGTCACACCGCCCGGCACACTGACAGTGTGACTGCTACTACAAGCCACACCGCCCGTCACACTGCAAGTGTGACTGCTACTATAAGTCACACCGCCCGTGTGCCTGATGCCAAACGTCACACCGCCAGTGTGCCTGGCGGTGTGACGTCTGGTAAAAAGCGCACAGAACGAGATGGTGAACGCAGTTCACACTCAAGTGACGAGGCGTTATTTTTTGTATCCAAAAGCACCAAAGCAGAGGACGGCCTGCAATCAGAAAAACACAAGCACGAGAAGAGAAGAAACGCCGGATGGGTGAATCAAAATCAGAGGCAAAACAACTTGTTTAGGGAACGCTGATGCCGGTACCTACCCTAAGCAACGTTGCAAGAGTGCTGGAGTCGTCTTACAGCTACGAATCGGCGAACGAATTTTTGTCAAGTTTTTCAGTGAAATCGGTGGGACCACGGAAGCAAGCGATTCCCAAGATTCTCGTATCAAAATAATGTATCAGCGGTGTGAAGTTCGTGTTTGCGGAGAAATTCGTCAAGAAGTGCTGTCGGGCACTGGAAGAATTTCGAAAATCGCTCAAAGATGCCGACGCTACAATATGTATCCGAGTACCGAAGGTGGGCACGTTTACCTCGATGCAACTCCAAATTATGACCAGCTACTATGCGACTATGGGAAAACTATCAGCTGTATCGGAAACTGTCGAGTGGGTGCAAGCTACGTCGCTGAATCGACTCTCAATCCCTCCCGGATTGGACGAGTTTGCTGAACTAGACAAAGAAAAGGCCAAGAAAGCAATTGAGCAGCTCGTCCTGCCCATGTCTTGCCCGTCTCCATTTGGTGCTATCACCAGCGAGGCGCTGTTATTATTTCGAGAAAATTTGTGGATCAATGACGACTGCTTAATGCACGTTATGTCGGCTATACGAGAGGACCACCAAAGGCGGGTTGGAATAATCTCACCGACTATTTTAGGCACGACATCAAAAGAAACACAACGTCTCATCATTGATAAGACCCAGCCATTTCACGAGGACAATGACGTAGTGCTCGTACCACTACATATGAATGGAAATCATTGGTGTGGCGCAGTGTTCAACATGAAGTTGTCGCCTCCCACGATTTCACTGCTCGATCCTCAACAAAAATCAAAGCAACTGGACGCGTGTGAAGCGATCATACGAAATTTGTTTCCGGAGCAGACGAGTAGGATGGAGTTTGTACGCGAGACGGGTTTGCACCAAAAGGACGCGGTGAATTGTGGCCCACTTGTGCTGCACTTTTTTGAGTGTAAGGTGCACGGTATTCCGCTACCGACGTTCATATCAACCTCTCTGCTGCGCTATATTCGTTTGAGGTATTTGCTTAAATCTATGCATTTTAGTGACGTATGCAGTTAACTCGAATGAGCAAAAGAATGAAGCTTCGTTTTAGTGCTGTACGTGTATAATACATGTGTAAATGAACCTGGTACTTCATGGAAGCTAAATGCTTCGCCGTGAGAATGGCACCTCCATCCGCTTCTCCGCGCGCAGACTTGGTCGTGGTCTCCTCGCTCAGCATCAGCGGCAACTTGGTCACCTTGCCCAGCACGGGCAGCAACTTGATGGTCTCGCCCAGCACAGTCAGCAACTTGATAGTCTCGCCCTGCACGGGCGGCAACTTGGTCACCTCGCCCAGCACGGGCGGCAACTTGGTCACCTCGCCCAGCACGGGCGGCAACTTGGTCACCTCGCCCAGCACGGGCGGCAACTTGCTTGGTCACCTCGCCCAGCACGGGCGGCAACTTGGTCACCTCGCCCAGCACGACCGGCAACTTGCTTGGTCACCTCGCCCAGCACGAGCGGCAACTTGGTCTCCTTGCTCAGCACGGGCGGCAACTTGCTTGGTCACCTCGCCCAGCACGAGCGGCAACTTGCTCGTCTCGCCCTGTACGAGCGGTTCTTGTGTCTCTATCAGCTTCTGCGCGCGCAGCTCTTGGCCTTGGCCGTGTCGCCGAGCACGAGCGGCACACCACCGTTCGTCTTTCTTCTTCGAACTTGAAGGCGACGAGCGTCCTCCGATAATGATAGGTGACAGCGAAAATCTCGAAGTTAACTGTACATTCGAGCCACATAAAGATGACAGGTGCCCGTGTTAAAGGTACATTCGAGTAACATGACCCGCGCGTGTTTGCGCATCTGCAGATGGGTGGGAATTTATGAAATTGATCGGCGTAATTTATTTCTGTTGTGTGCCTATTGTGGCTTTTGTGCCTTTTGTACAGGTGGCACTCCTGCTGTGGGTCGCAAGTGTGCCGATAGTACGCACTTAAGTACGAAGTCACAAACCTGCTTTGCTAACATCGATAACATCGATAAAGTATCATAAAGTATCGTTCAAATTTAACCAAATTTAGTCTGAGTCAGATTTAGTCTGGACCAATTACCTGTGTTTTGCTCAACTTTGGGTTGCACAGTGAAATAACCCAGTGAACACGTGCAGACAAATGGGGCACGGGCCGAAATGGCGCAGCGATGAAGACGAGTCGTTAGCTGCTTCGTATGCGGTGGCGGCGAGGACCACGCGGACGGTGGGGGGTCCCTCTATATGGGAGGAAGTGCGCGACCGTTTCAACGGGCCGAGGAGTTCGCGCGCGCTGCGGAACCGCTGGATGATCATCACGAAGGACGTGGCGACGTTCGCCGAGTGCTTAGCGAGTGAGGGGGAGGAGGCGGGGGAGGCGGCGATTGAGAGGGCGTTGGAGACGTTCCGGGAGGCTACGGACAGAGACTTCGAGTTCCTGAGCTGCTGGAGACGCGTCAAGAGTTGCCCAAAGTTCCAGAAGCAGCAGCAGGGCGAGAGGCAGAGCGGGACTGCAGTTCAAGTAGACCAGCAGGCCCCTGCTGCCACTGCTGCTGCTACTGCTACTGCTACATCTACTGCTACTGCTACTGTCAGTGCTACGACTACTGCTGATACTGCTAGTGTCACCGCCGCCGCTGCTCTAGAGACGAAGGCCGCAGCTTTGAAGCCGGCGCCGTCGCTGACTACGGACGTGGCGCTCTTGCAGCGGTATTTGGCTAGCGAGATGAGACGCAAGAACGACCTGCAGGAAGACGAAATCGCCATGAGGTTGTTCGGCGAGACGCGGCAGTCGGAGGAGTCGCAGAGGTTCTTCAGTCTGCTGAAGAGGAAGAAGTTGCTGCTGCTGGAAAGGGAGGTCGACGAACTGGAGCGGTCCCAGCAGCGACGGAGATTGAGCTAGGACTAGAGAGGCGGGAGTAATCGTATTATGTAGGTGGCGTGCACAGACTGCAGCTAGTTCTCTTCTGCACGATCAAGAGCTGGTCTTTCGGCAGCGGGTCTGGGAGCTGGCGTTGGTCGAAGCGGTCTCCGACGGCACTCCGATCCGAGGTTCGTAACAGGAGTGTACTTCCCTGCAAACTCGGCCGCAGCCGTCGCAAGCCCAGAACTTGTCAACGGTCTTGCGAAGCCGCTCCGACAGACCTTCTTAATATGGGCACATGCCGTAAAGTGTCAAATTAGCTATATGAGGACGATTTATTCAAAGGTATCATTAAGTATTTAACCTCAAAACCAAGCGAGCTATACTACGTTATAGAGGGGTCTTTTAGCTACATTTTGACGCTTTCAGGTCCCCAGAAAGTGAAGTTGGAGAAAAGTTGTGGCCATCGGCGTGAGATGCCTCGGAGAAAATATTTTTTTTCAGATTTTTTTTCTTAGTGTTATGGGGTCTAAATACGCTGATCTTTCGATTGCGCCTATCGAGAGCTTCAGGAGACGTCGAGAACTTAATTAAATCTGAAGATTTATACGACACATCCATAATCTGACAACATCTATTTTAGTCAAAAGTATCATTAAGTATTCTAAACACTGCTCACACGGCCAGCGTAGCAAACAGCGACGCATTTGCCTCCCCTTTACTCGTGAGCGCCCTGTAGTTAAGGAAATGCACTATTAAGTTCCTCTTGCCACAGAAGCAGACCTTTATGCAGCAGATTTAGGCCCGCAACGTCAAAATCGACCTGGGGCCTCTCGATAGCTGGCGCGACCAAGTCATTCCCGTCACTCGGGCACGACGTCGGAACCGCAGCGGCTCCGCCAGCGGCTTTCCCTTGCTGTTATGCGTGTTTTCACGCGCCGTCCGGGGCAAGTATTATGGCGAAGTCGTTTGACTCGCTCACCGCTGCTCCGGCGGGATAAGTTTTTCTTTTGGCTTTTTCTCGGCTTCGTCAAAACGGCCACCAAACTGATGGTCTGACTTTAAACCCCTCTAGCAAAAAACTTCAAAAAACCCTTAATGATACTTTTGAAAAAATCGTCCTCATATACCGGCACCCTCAGAATCTTATTTCCGGCACTATGCCGTTCTAGAGCTACTTAGACTGAGTTTATCTAGTGTTTGTTGAGTCGATCAAACTGTTTCGCCTGGACAACGCCCTCTAGTGGTGGTGAAGTCAACACCGTACGACGATCGCTCAATTCCCACTTGAGAATAGAGAAATCCGACTCCACAGACGCCGTGTCGGCGAATACACTTGCTACTCACAGCACAACTGTCGAAGACACGAAAAAGTGTACGGCACTGCGGCCTACTGTGGTGTAGTTTTCTTCGTGAAGTAACGCCTTGAGATAGTCATTTAGCATATATGAGTCTGCTATGAGTTTGCATATCTGCTAAAAAGAAGTAGGCCACAAGAAATCTTGCATACAAACTCACCTAAGTGTACATGTATATCATTCCATACGGCTGAGGTTTGTCGTAGCTGTATTGGTTTGCTGCATAGCACGGAAAGACAACCAAATGTTGAATCGCGAGTTAGAATCGAAGATAATCCTTGGTCGTAATATTGTGCACGCTATTTCAGACTGTCCAAATGCTCGAAATGCCGTCGCTACTGACACGTTCTCGTCTTCCGAAGAGGAATTACCATAATCCAGTAGAAAAGTACTGGATCGTCCCCCAGGCCGACCGAAAAACAAACTACTGTCACAGTAATTGCTAAGTTCGCAATGCGCATTTATTAAAGCTTATCTACCAACTCTCTGCGATACTGGATCCTTGCGCTGCGGCGTGTTGCTCGTCGATGGCGTGTCCGACGCTTCCCGTTCGCAATGCGCATTTATTAAAGCTTATCTACCAATTCTCTGCGATACTTGATCCTTGCGCTGCGGCGTGTTGCTCGTCGATGGCGTGTCCGACGCTTCCCTCTCGTTGATTGGTAGATCCATATGAAGTCGATAGATTCGCGTTCGAACTGCCGTTTTAGGCATATCGGGACGTGGCTTCCTGGTTTCCATGTAAGCTCCCGGTACCCAACCCATTGGGTGAGATACTCTTACGTTGATCCACCTTTTTGCGCATATTCGCTCTATCTCGTACAACTGCCCATCCACGCCCCTCTGGGCTCTTCGATTGCGTGCGAAGAGGCCACCACCCCTATGTCTTTCTTCTCGCAGTCCGCCCCCTACTGATGATTCTTCCTCTGCCTGCTCATTGGTGTCTTCGTCGTTGACATCAGGAGCGGAAATATCACGATTCTGTCGGAGGCGATAAAACAAGCGATCCAGGCGGCGCTGCATGCTCCTGGCGTGGCGCTGTCGTGGGTTATGACGCGGCATTGAGAACAAAGCAAAATGAGGCTTTCTGCAGCGCTGACAGTGTAGTGTGCAGTCTATTTCTATGTTAAGTGTTGCCTTAAAATAATATATCTGAAAATAATAGTTAAGTAATAGATCTGAAGTCAGGCTGTGATTTGGCTAAATTTAAAGTAGTTGATCTGCAGAATTTCAGACTACAAATAAACGCAGCATATTGCACCATAGCGGCTGAAATTATACAAGAAGGGTGTACCATCTAGTGGAACATTCGTAGAGCTCCTACTCCTACTAGAATTTAAGAGATTTTCACGAAATATTTTACTTGCGTGCTCTTCGTGTACAAATACGAGAGAACTGTCCGGCAAATAAATTGGTACCTCGAAGCTGGCCCATAAATAGTTGAAAGGTTCGTAACCTTTCAACAGGTGGCGTGCCGTGCGCACTTACGATATTTTTACTGTATGAAGAAAATGGCCGTCGGCCTGGGGGGCGATCCAGTACTTTTCTACTGGATTATGGTAATTCCTCTCTTCCGAATTAAACAAATCCAATCAGATCGTTCACAATTGCCTCAGGGCAGTTCTAATCTGAAGACGGAGGAGCTTTCTTCAAAATGCGATGACAACTTTTTGTGCGCGGAGTTAGACCAGCAAAAAAAAATGGCTGTCGGCATCCCTTATTAATAGCGCTTGATACGCTGTACACTTTACAGCATGGACACTACTCTTTTAGTGAGTAGTAGTGTAGTACTGGGGAAGATATGGTGCCTTGTAAAACTTGGGTATTTTGCGTCCGATTTCGCTTTCCACCCGCTGCGAATTTACTGACAGAACTGGCTGCGAAAAGAGCAACGACACCACGGGTATCTCTCATTACAACGACTAGTCTATACGGAATCGCGTGGGCTGGCATGAACTGTGTATTGTGCGCGCGGGGGGAGGTTGCCAGAGACACTCGGTTTGAGTTTAACCCTTTCGTTATCAAAAGGTAGTTTTTCAATACTGAAGAGTCGGCTAAATCCGGCACTTCGGAAAACCATAATCCGGCACATTGCCGGGCACATTGCCGGGTATTTTGTCAAAGTGCCTATACTGTACCATGGTATATATTAAGAAGGTCTGCGCTACGACGTAGCTCTTTCGCGCGGAGATGGCGTTGATGGGGGAGAAAGTGTCCGAGTTGCACCGAGCACACCGCGAGGAGCGAGTGCCAATCTGGCCAAGCAACCCGAACTGCAACTTCACTTCTCGGAATTGCTTGTAGCACTCGTCGTCTGACAGCACGAAGTTAGCTCCAGCGTCGTGGCGGCTAGGAAGGCTCGTGTCCCGAGTCAACACGATCCGATTCTGCTTGACTGCATAGTTTACATGACGCTTTTGGGGTCCTTGCTTCGATCGGCTTTGGCATCGTCATGATTCCAGGCGTCTACATCGACTCCGATTGTGCACAACCAACGACCCGCCGGAGTCACCATCGAGTCTGCTAGAAACTTGTACTCGAGGACTTTTGGCAACCATCTCCGGTGCTGGGTAGAAAGATTACGGGAAATCGAGATTTCGTCAATCAGTTTGATGCTAATCAAAGCGAAGAAAGCCCTGGATTCGACCTAGATCACCCAGGGGCGGAGGCAGACCCTTTTAGTTGTTGTTGAAGTGAGGTACATTAATGTCTCTTAGCCTAAGCTAACGCCACCTAACGCCCATGCTCTGTCAGTGCCAATGTTGCTACCGACGAGTCGCCTGCCGTCCCCTCGTCTCCACCGGGCCCGGTCCTCCTCCAGAGTTACACCGCGTCCGCTACAATCCCCGGAGGAACCGATTTATGATGAGCCGCAGCCCATTGTTGGGCATCGTTTGTCAATAAGCCCATGATCTTGGACCAGCGTGCACCCGCCTCCGGCATCTTGCTTGTCATCCATTCCATTCCCACTGCCGTCGTTCTCGTCATGCTCACCAGCCCATGTGCAGCCCGATTGTGCTCCCTCAGTTGCAGCCTCCAGCTGCTCACTGCCACTGCGTCCGCGGTCCTCCTCGTTGCCCAGTAGGCACCCCGAAGATGTTTCCCTTTAGGAGGCGTCCGGGAGATGTGTTGCCGAATCATGTCCTCATGTCGTGTAGGAACACGCTGAAAATCTCGCTACCGTAAGGTACGAGTCCCACCAACAACACACGTCTCCCTAATTAGGTCAACGAAAGTTGGAATCAAACCTGAGGTCCAGGAACGATCCCTTACACCGGGTTGGATATAAGCCTCTGTGTACCAAGCAGGCCTCTCTAATAGAGGGAAATTGACCCGTTTTCCCTCGCTATACCTATATTAAGACCTCGGGTCATCCCTCGCATAAGAAGGTTTAACATGCAGATTTTGCATCGATTTGGTCGTAAAGTAAGCAAAAAGAAGGAAAGCGAAAGCGAACTGCACAGACGCAGTGTACTTCCAGTACTCTATTCACGCGAATAATACGCGCCAGTGCTTGGAATCGGTACTCTGCAACTATTAATAGCGACGAAGAGAATAAAACGTTCTTATCGGCCCAACCTCTACAACACAACATTGGCCGATGTCGAACGCGACCAGCCATTATATACATGTACTTTGAAAGCAAGCGATCAATCGTCGAAGATCTTGTTCTATTTGAAACGATGCGGGAGGCTTCCACTGGAAGCGCATGGTAGCTTGGCAAATGCGTTATCTATTTTCAAGCCTGTCAATGTTTTTTTTTGTATATCCGCGCGGTATGTGCTGCAAGATTCGTTCACACCCATATTCTGCATTATTCTTGCTCGCCGTGGGAAGTGTTCAGGGTGCTGTACCTCCCACAAGGCGATTCAGGCAAGCATCCGCACTAAGTTCGACGGTGGGAGTGATTTTATCTTAGGTTCACTATACAGGAATTCATACCTCGCCGTACCTATATTAAAAGGTGTTTTCATCCCTCCATTAAGCTAATAGAGGTATTCGAGGGAAATACCTCTATTAGAGAGGCCTGGTACCAAGGTTGTCTTCGGTCAACCCAAAACCTGCACTAACTAGCCACGAACGAAGGCTAGAATGCAATATAGCGCTTTCGCGCAACCCTTATGCAGTCCCTCAGATGGAAGGGTACCGGCTGATTAAGCCTAATACAAAGGGGACCGAGGTAATCCTCGGTCGGTAGTAAAATATACTCTAGGGGACTAATGCACCCCCCACACACACAGAACGATCCTCTATGTACCGCTCTAGCCTCTCGGCCACGCCAACTCTTGGCTTGACCTCGGCGGACTATTAATTAATTAATCTCTAGTCCGTCAACGGCCATACCACTAAGCCAGGCGTATCCAGGCACTACAGCAAGCTAGCTAACACTTACCGGAGTCGGACTTAACCTCTGAAGACTTGGGGGGAAGACTGCTGATTTATTACTGAATATTCAGAGGCTCTGAGGGCCTCTGCAGATCATCCTATAGCTAATCCTAATCCTACATACAAATATCTAGTATAAAACGAATCTCGATGTGGCGACCTCTGTACACTCATCAATAATGACAGTGATTACGCCAGAGGTACCTCGAGGGTCGAACGAGGCTTCGGTCGTCCGAACGAGGCTTCGGTCGTCCGAACGAGGCTTCGGTCGTCCGAACGAGGCTTCGGTCACCTGAACGAGACTTCCACTTAAGTACGACCGAGGTTTTGGTCGCAAATAGCATTGAGTCTGCCCTATTTAGCCTCGGTCGGGTATTTATTAGGTCCCGCCGAGGCCAAAGTCACTACTCGTCACTCTACCGAGGTAAATCTGAGTGACTGCTTGTCACCACGGCAACTTCTGTCTGTCAGCGAATCTGACAATTGCCTTAGCGGAGCGACCCGGCCGAGGTCACTTTTCGGCCGGATCTCCACGCCACAACTGCCCCCGCCTCGCTGCGAACCTGGCACTGGTGAACGGCGTGGCGCCATGTCTCGTCGCCCGACTCGCTCCGAGTCTCGGTCGCTGGTTTCGGCCACCGCGCGAGCCTTCCGGTCATTGGGCTGCACCGGCGAGGTGAGCATCTCTCTGTCGACTCGCTCTTATCTTGATTGTCTTGATGCTGACTCGCTCTTTCTCGTTCGTCCCCTCAGAGTGCTCTGGACGTCCTCGCCGAGGCCACGCAGCCTCAGCCGCACTTGCCCACCAGTGCGTCTTCCACTGGGCCTCGTCCGCGTGGTGAGGCTCCTCCGACCACATCTCGTCCTGGCGGCACAACTTCTGCGGCTGCCGTACCCTCGGTCGAGCATCCTGCACCTCCGGGGAGCATCCTGGGTCCATACCCGGGGTCGACCGATGCTCCCGGGTCTGCTTCGCCTGAACTACCGGGTGATTCCCCGTATCGTTCGCCCCCGACCTCTCCACTGCGTACCAATCCTCCACCGTCGCCAACTTCCGCGCCATCGGCAACGTTGGCAACTCGCGGGGCGTCGGTCGGGGATGTGGCTGCCGGCGCGATGGGTGCGGCACCCGCAGCGGGTGTGACCGAGCCTCTGGCGCCAGTCTTGACGACGGCCGACCGCCAGTTTCACCGGCTTGCAGAGTTGGTTGTCAGCGTCGCTCGTGCGCCTCCCGCTCGGGTCGATCCGGCGTTGGATCGGCGCCTTGAGCACGCCACGACTCTCGAGGAGGTAGCTGCTGCTGCCGTGGCTCCTCGGCGTCTGCCCGTTGCCGAGTCTGAAGAGATGATCTCCCTTCGTCAGGAGGTGGACCGGCTTCAGGCTCTGGCGAAGGACACAGAGGACAAACTCCACGTTGAGATGAATCTCCGTGTGAAGTCCGACCTCTTTTGTGTGCAGACGTCGACCGAGCTTCACCAAGCTCAGGATCGACTCGACGAGTTTCGAGAGGAACGGCAGAAGCTCCTCGAGCGGCTGACTGAAGCAGAAGCTACCTTGGAGTCGCACCGGGAGGTGACCGCTTCGCTCGAGCGGCGCCTCGTTGACACCAACGCTGAAGCGACTACGGCTCGTCGACAGCTCACGACGGACCGCGAGCGGTTGAAGGCGAGCCTCGTTGCTCACACTGTTCAACTCGACCGTCTTCGCCAACAACTGGCTGACCAAGACCGAGGTCAATCCGGGGTTATTCCCGCGCGTATCCAAGCATTGCAAGACGAAAACAACAGCTTGCGCCGAGCGAACTCGGTCCTGCGGCGTCGCTCGGCGATGCACGAGTTGGACGTGGATACTCTCGGCCTCGCGACGGCAGGCATCTCGGCTGACGAGATCGACTGGACGCTGCTGGGTCTCAACGCTCCAGACGTCGCCGTTGGGTCTCCGCAGAGCGGTAACGAGTCGTCCAGTCCAGACGAACCCTCTGCCGAGGCTCCCTCGACTCCCGTGGTCCCTCGTCCTAGTCCTCCAGCGTCGCCCTCGCCCGGGTCATCCTCGTCGAAGCGCAAGCGGAACCCGTCTCCTCGGTCATCAACCGAGGGCGCGGCTGCATCACAGCTGCCCCCGTCCAAGCGGCTTGGTCGTGCGTCTGTCGACCTGCGGGCGAGGGCGGCGGCCACTGCTGCACAACGTGCTGGTGGGTCTCCTGGTGGTCAGCAACCCTCGGTCGCCTCTCCGTCGTCTCCTGCTTCTCCCGGGCTACCCGCTGGTGGGTCGACCGAGGGCGGCGACGCTTCTCCGGCGCAGGTGTCGTCGTCGGCGCCGGCAAGTCCGTCACCGCCTGCTGCGTCGGGCCCCCCAGCTACACAGTCGGATGACCGCATGGGTCAACCTGGCTCACCGAGGGGAGGTGATTTTCCGAGCGGTGGCTCAGCGGGTGGAGGTGATTCCCCGAGCGGTGAATGTCCACCAGGGTCTCCAGCCGGTGGTTCGCCAGGGTCTCCAGCTGGCGGTTCGCCAGGTTCTCCGGCTGGTGGTTCGCCTCCAAGTAGTGGCAGTCCGTCACCGCCAGGTTCTGACGATGGCGAGCGTTCCGGCGGGTCTTCAAGCGGGTCCGGCGGGTCTTCTGCTGCGTCGGATGGTAGCGAGTCCCCTCCCGCAACACCGCCCCAGCAGTCGGCGGCTTCGTCCAAGAATTTCGACGACTTGTCCCCTGACACACTCGAGCGGGCCATGTTTGGCTCGGAGAGCGAAGACGAGAACTTGTCTTCGTCAGCCGGGGCTGGGTCCCAGGCCTCGTTCACACCCGCTGCGTCGTCACCGGCGTCCTCTGCATCTGGCACGCCGCCGACCGAGGGTTCGTCTGCCGCCCCACGACAAGGGCGTCCCCGGTCTGAAGTGACTGCTACTCTCTCGGCCGCCCCTGGCACCGTTCAGACTGGGTTCACGCCTGTCGTCACCAGTGTGTCTGACGTGGCGGAGGGGTCTCGGAAGCTGTCCGAGCTCGGCGCTCTGTTCCTCGTGCCGGGCTTCGAGGCACCGGGTGCTCAGGAATGCTGGTGTCTGCTGCAGAATCTCAGCGTGCCAGACATTCCGGCCGAGGACCCTGTGCCGCCAATCTCCGAAGCTGGAATTGCGGCGTTCTCCGACTGGGCGAATCCCCTTCACCCGTGGCAGCTGGTGAGGGTCAAGCTCCCCGCCGAGCCGTGCACCTTTGGTGTCGGTCAGTTCACCGACGGGGTGACGATCTCCGTTCGGGCCACTGGCCAAGCTCTCCTCGTTCGGCTCTGGCGGCAGTTCCAAGGCACCTCCACCGATGCCACCGAGAAAGCTGACCTGGGCTTCGCCTTGCGGGAGCGCCGCCATTGGATCTCGGTATCTGCCATCGAGGCGTACTTCGTTTACTTGTCTACGAAGCACGGTCGTCGTTACCCACTCCTTCTCCAGCTTCGCCGGCTCTGGCGAGAGTACGCCCGAGGTCGGAGCCTCCGAGCTGACCGTCTCCGGCAGCAGATGGTGAAACGGCTATGGACGGGTTGTATCGAATACAACCGCGAGCCCCGTCAATTCCACACCGAGACTCTGCTGGAGCCCACTTACCTCCAATACTCGTTCGAGGTCGTGGAGTGGGCTCCCAAGACAGCGGATTGGGTCGCGGAGGTGAACGAGCTGGACGCTCGTCAACCGTGGCGCAACTGTTGGATTGATGCCCCCGAGAGCCACCCATTCAACACTACGTTCGCCGCCTGTAACCCCGCAGTTTCGCTATTTGTGCCGCGCGGGGCGACCAGCGAAGAGGTGGCAGCCTCGGTGGTCGTGGAACCGTCTCTTCCTGCGTCGTGGGTGACTGCTCCATGGGTCACCCAGTTTGGTGCCGGTCATGACGATGAAGCCTCGGACGAGGAGTCGAAGGACTCGCCGAACGCCGGCACAGACACTCCTTAGGCGCTCCTGCCCTCGGTGGCTCGTCATTCCCGATCTCCCGCATCAACCCTCGCTGCTCCAGTACTGTCCGACGCTCCAATTTTGCAGGCGGCTCGTAGGGTTGTAGTTCATTCTTCGTTAATTCTCCACAATCATTTTAACCATTCGTAACTCCTTTCCTGCTGCATCTTCCGTCGTGAGCTTGATCTACCCCTCGTTCGGTATCCTGCTTTCTTCGTCTTGGCTCTGCGGTTCTTCTGGTGTGCCGACCGAGGGGTAGTTTCGCGTTCTCGAGTCGTCATCTTAATTCGTTCACATGTACATATACATTGTTCGTTTGGTATCTTTTTTCATCTGCTACTGCGAGCCAATTGCTCCTCGCAGGCAGTTCATCCCTCGGTCGCTTCTGCAGTAGGTCCTCTTCGTTCATCTCCAACCTCCTGCGGGCGACCGTGTTCCCAGTAACTTCTTTCGTCTGTATTTGCGAGCTGGTGCCCCTCGCAATCAGTTCATTCGTCGATAGCGCCAAGCACTACCCCTCGTCCGCAGTCTGAGCCATTTGTAGTCGTCGGTCGCTGCGTTTCTGGCGCAAGTAATCATAGAGTAGTCCTCCGCACGACAAGTTGGTAGCTGGTTCCCACGTTGGCTCCTCGTAGCCGACCCATTTCACTTCGAATTCTCGAACCGCTCGGTTGGTGCTCGTTGATAGCGGCGTGCGGTCGTCCAGGATGGCTTCGACCTCGAACTCGCCCGACGGGTGGTCCGGCTCCCAGCTATCCTCGGGCAGCAACTCCTCGTCGAAATCCACTCTCGACTCCACGTCTACTTCTGGTGCCAGCCGAACTTTAGGCCGGTCTCCGAACTCACTCACCGCCTTCAACCGCGAGACGTGTACGACCGGGTAGAAGCGGTAGCCGCTTCGGTTCGGTAGCTCTAGCTCGTAGGCGAACTCCTCCACCTTCTTCTTGACACGGAATGGTCCATGTCATCGGTGCGCAAGTTTCTTCGTCAGGCCAGGTTTTACTCGTTCCATGTACAGCCACACTCGACTTCCTGGCTCGAACAGCGACCTCGGTGGGGCCTCGTTGGGACCCGTCTCGCGTGAGGGGCTCGGTAGCGACTCTCTCTCCTGCCGCCCGAGTGTCTCGTTGTGTTCCTTGGCCCTCCGAGCCTTCTCCGTTGCTTGGTACTCTTTGGCCATACTGAGTGCAATCTCCTGCTGTCGGTTGACCTCGCGGCGCCACGCTAAGGCATCGGACTGCCGCCCGGAGCCTCGTTTGAGGGACGATGACATCGCCTTGAGTGTCGACTGTGCGTCCCAACCATGAACGAGGTAAAACGGGGTCTCCTTCCGGGTTCCGTCCTGCGAGTTGTTGATAGCGAAGATCAGCTTTTCTGCGATCTCGTCCCAGTCCTGTTGTAGGGGGTCCTCGGCATACACGCGCACGGATTGCATGACGGTTTTCACTGACCGTTCTTGCTGTCCATTAGCCTGCGGTCGGTAACTCAGCGTGGCTCGCGACCGAGACTGCATCATCTCCGCGAAGGCTTGGAACACCTCGCTCATGAACCTTGGGTCTCGGTCGTGACGAATCAGCGAGGGTGCACCGAACCTTCGGTAGACACACTCCTCGAAAGCTTGGGCAACGACAAGTGCAGTGGTATCCGACATAGCTTTACCCATCACAAATCCGGTGAACGAGCACTGGAAGAGCAGCAGCGCCGTGTTTCCTCGCCGAGACTTCGGTAAGGGAATCACAAAGTCCATGGAGACCATCTGGAACGGTCTCTCGGCCAGTACGTTTCCTGGGGAATAGCCTCTCAGCTGGGGTCGGCTCTTGCTCGAACAGCAGTCCGGGCAGGACCTGACGTGCTTCTCTACGTCCGCGTACAGTCCGATCCAATAGTAGTCCGACTTCACTCGGTGGTAAGTGCGATTAATACCTTGGTGGCCACCTTCCAACGAGTCGTGGCAGCTCTGCAGCACTTCCTGGACCATCGTTGAGGGTACCACGAGACGCATCCACATTTCCTGCTGCTCGTCCGGGTCCGAACGACGATTGGTTCCCACGAAATAGAGGACCCCGTCTTCGCTCAGAACGAACCGGTCAGCCATTTTCCACGCGTCGCGAGCCGCCTTGTAGCCCAGGCGAGCATCTTCGCCTCGGAGGACCGCTCTCAGGTTGGACCATCTCAGTTCTTCCTCTTGTGCGGCTGCGACTCTTCTCCGACGCTCTTCTTGCACTGTCAGCGGGTCTACATCCTCCGCATCAGGCGGGGCCGACGTGGCGGCTGTCAAAGCCTCGGTGGGCGGCCGTGTTTCTTCCAGCGCATTCTGAGCCTCGTTCGGCACCGCGTTGGATTCAGCAAGTCGAGCTGCATCGTCCTGACCCATGACCGATACTTCGTTCGCGAACCGGACTCGCTTCGTCATCGCCTTTGCCTGGTGCCTAGTCGTAACCGTCACATGGCCTGAATCTCGGCCTTCGGACCGCACAAAATCGAAAAAAGTCTTACTTCGGGGCTCTTCGCGGGTCATAGACGCTCGCAAGACGCTCACCGAGGGTTTCTCTTCCGTCGTTCCTTCCACCGAGGTTTCGTAGATGACTTCGGGCTCTTCGCGGGTCATAGACGCTCGCAAGACGCTCACCGAGGGTTTCTCTTCCGTCGTTCCTTCCACCGAGGTTTCGTAGATGACTTCGTTAATCCGGTTCAGAGCCCGCAGTTCCGCGATCCTCGCCTCGGACGTCGTCACTGCCGACACCTTAGACTCCAACGTCTCGCTGGCTAGAGAATCTGCTGCTGCATTGAATTTGCGTACTGCATGCAGGTACTTGACCGAACGAAGCTTGGCTACGAGTTCTCGGTGGTGGTTGAGTTGCGCCATCAGCGTTTCCTTCCGGCACGCTATCACCCCTAGTGATTGCTGAATGGTGAGTCTCGAATCTCCGACAATGACAAGGTCTGTAATGGCTAGAC
This sequence comes from Phytophthora x cambivora, assembly GCA_033557925.1. NCBI lineage: Eukaryota > Oomycota > Peronosporomycetes > Peronosporales > Peronosporaceae > Phytophthora > Phytophthora x cambivora. The sequence goes on along the minus strand of JAUCEB010000001.1, from coordinate 10,999,261 downwards.
CGAGCGCTGCCGAGACGCCGTTGTTCATGCCGGCGTACTCAGCGAGGTTGGCCGTAGTGGCTTCGAGATAAGCACTGGCAGCGATCACTATCGTCCATTCCGGAAGCTTCCATAAGATCCATGAGCAACTCCCATAGCCACCGTGCTTCTCCGTTTTCGCCGAGCCGTCAAACGAGAGGACGTGGCCACTGTACGAGGTCGGTAGTCGAGCATATAACATATGCGGATCCAAACGAACGTTCGGTGACCCTTTGGATGGGGGGCCACCGAGGCCAACGACTCGTCCAAATCGACAAAACTCGTCAGTCCAGCTTGGAGCAGCTGAGCGAACGCACAATCCTTTTCCTTCACTCGTTCGACCACCAGGTGCCACGGCGATAGCAAGACGGCAAACTGGGTGGCCCGACCGAAGAGTGTCTTGGACTTGTGCACCCACTCGAGCGTCGAAAACCGAGTGTAGACTCGTATAGTCTTCCCAACGAGTTGAGTATAGCACACCTTCAATACTAGCAGTAGAGCTAGGACCTCCTTCTCGGCCGGGTGGTAGTTCATCTCGGCGTCCTTCAATACACGACCACAGAAGCGAACGGGGTGTAGTTTGCCTTCGTGTTCTTGCATAAGGGTCGAGCTGAGAGCCCACTCATTTGCGAACAGCGTGACGTGGACGTCCTTGCCCCTGTCGAAGTGGCGAAGTATCGGGGCGTCTCGACACGCTGTTGCAGCATTGCAAAGCTCTGTCGGGCAGCGGAGAGGTCACCACCGAGGTCGAAGTCGGAATCCTTGAGCTGATAGAGCGCTGCTCCATACACCGCAAAATCTTGGATAAAACGGCTGTAATAGTTGAGCGCTCCGAGGAAGGACTGAACTCCCTTCTTAGACTGTGGGAACTTGAGCTCGGTCACTGCCGCTGCCCTCTTAGCGTCGGGAGCAATACCCGCTGCCGAGACGTCGTGAGACAGGAAGCCCACCTTCCGCTGCCCTCTTAGCGTCGGGAGCAATACCCGCTGCCGAGACGTCGTGAGACAGGAAGCCCACCTTCCGCTGTACAAACAGGCTCTTTGAGAAGCTAACACTGATCCGACACTCCTGGAAGCGACTTAGCAGACGGTCTAACGTCGACAGACACGCTTCGAAAGTCTCGGAGCCGAAGCAAATATCATCCACGAACGAACGCCGATCGAGCACAGGTACCAACGAGGACTCGTCGGGTTCTTCGCTGGAATACATGTCGGCCAGAGGGCTGTTCACCAGGGTTGCAACGGCGCTTTCGGTGGTCGACAGAGCTCGGTCGGCTTCGAATTTGGTCCGGGGAGCCTCGTTCAGGCTGACCGAGGCCTCGGTCACCCCTGCCCTGTCTTCGGCGTCGGCCGTTTCAGCTATCCGCATCTTCTCCGAGAAGCTAGCCCAGCCTCCCTTTGGTTGAACGAACCCCCAGAGGGCGTTGTCAATCATTCGTTGGTAGATCATGGGCGCGTTCTTGAGGCCGAACGGCATGCGTAGCCACCCGAAGTGGCCCAGCGCGCAGACAAAAGCGGAGATCTTGCGGGCTCGGCGAGTCATCATCACCGCCCAGAACCCGCTCGCCGCATCCAAGGAGCAAAACCACAGGTATGCCTCCATCTCAGTCAATAGATCGTCGACCAGCGGCATTGCATACTCCATGATTGCGGTGATCGCATTCACTCGTTTGTAGTCGATACATAGCCGTATGTCGATTCCGTTCTTCTTCAACACAATAACGATAGGTGAGGCCCACGGGCTGTCTGAGAACGAGACCAATCTCGCCGTCAGTAGACCCTTCAACAACTCGTAGAGTTTGCCCAGAAGCCGTATAGGGGTCCTCCGAGCCTTTTGTTTAATCGGGGGGTGCCCTTGCACGTCGATGTCACACACCACGCCGTATGCTGGTGGGGGCAAAGCGTTGCCGCTCGCAATCATGGTCTCTTCATGTTTCTGAAGCACGGCCACGAGCTTCACCTGCTGATCGGACTTCAAGTCGGGGTTCTGGACATTCGGACCCGAGTAATCCAGCGTCGTTGACGATGGTTCCGTCAGGTCGGGCAGGAAAGCGAGCTCGTGCGCGTAGTCCGTCAACTCGATCTCGTTCGGTAGGTGTTCTGCCGTATCGTTGGTGCCCCAGTCCGCATCAGCGACTGTTTCCGGACTGCCTCCAGCCATGACCGAGACGTAGACAGCCTCCAGACGTTCCGCGTCGGACTTGTCATGTCTGTCGGCTGAGTTGGTGGTTGTTCGGTCAGTCGTTGCTTCGGCTTCTGGGTCACCCCTGGGCTCGGTCACCGCATAAACGCCTACTTGATCAGTACAGGCGTCGTCACCCGTGGTCACCGAGGCCAGGATCCCTCCTAACTCGCCTGGAGGGCGCGCGGAGTCATCAATTCGGACTTCGAGATCCGGGTTACCTGATTCGGGTCGTTCTGCGATTTCTTCGGTTGCGTAGTCCTCGGACGGCCTTGAATCCTGTCCTCCACTTCTCGCTGAACAAGGTTCGGTATCGACCGAGGGCGGCTGGCACTTGCTCGCTTCGTCGACAGTCCCAACGAGGTCCAGACCGTTGGCCGTCGCTAGGTGACCATCGTCGTCCTCGCTTGGCGTCTCAGTGCACGCCGTAGCCTCGGTAGGTCGTCTGAGGAGTGCCCGTGGAGTCGGGTACTCGCGTCGTTCCACGGCCGAGGGTTGTACGGCCAGCCATTCTCGGTAGAGCTTGCCCTCGCGTCCAAACAGCGTCTCATCCCTGCTCTCCGCGTACGCCAGCACTTGCCACTCTCGATATTTGTCGGACCCTACTCGCGCGTAGCCCGTTCTCCGAGGTAGGTCGCCCCTAGGCACCCATAACACTACAGGTTCGTGCGCCGAGCAACTCGTTCCCTTCGTTGTAACATTAGTCAGCCGGATCCAGATCGGCCGGCCTCGTTGACTCTTCACCACGGTCGGCACAAGCCTCGTTGACCTTCGAATCCACGTCTCGTGGGTCGTTCGAGACGGTTGTCGGCGAGGCAAGCGGAATTCTCTCCATTCCCTGCCTGGGATCGCCAGCAGCTTGGTAGGACCTCCTACGATGTGACTCCCGTATGACACCGGCTCGTCCGACTCCTTCGATTTCAGAAGGGGTACCATTTCCTCGTCCGGGAGCTGAGCCGTACCGTGGAACAGATCTAGTCGAATTCCGGCGGGTACCATGAAATCCATGCCTAGGACCACGTCTACTCCAGCACTGTGATCCATGATCCACATCTCGAACTCGTACGCGTGTCTCCACCCGAGGGTGACCTTCAGCATAGCTCTTCGTTGAGTTTCCATTGTGCCCGGGTTGATGCCCCGCACTTCCAGGCTACGGCCGTGGTCGAATACCTCCCTCACTCGGAGCCTCTTGGCCAAGCTCGCCGAGATCACGCTCACATTCGCTCCTGTATCGAGCAAGATCCGTATCCGGGTGTCGTCAACTGCGCCCTTGACAAGCGCGCGCATTCTCTTCCTCTTGTCGTATCGTTGGGACGACCACCACCCCATTCGTTCGCCGGGCAGTAATTTTATTGCCCGACCGAGGGTTCGGTCGACCGACTCTACTTGAGCCATACTCGTGATGACAGCCTCGGTCGGGGCATGTACGTTTTCGCCATCACTTGTTTCATCAATTCCATTCTCACCGAGGCGCACGCCTCTGTCACTTCCATTTTCCATCGTATTCACTCGTTCGTTGTTCGTTCGATCGTCGGGCCATTTGCTTTTGCCTGTGAACGCAAACAAATAGTCTGCGTCGACAGCAGGCTCAGCTAGCTGTGGCAGCCCGATTGGGACCAACCCAGTTTCAGTTGGCGGGCTGCCTAGTTTAAATGGGTCCCGTACACCAGGCTCTGCAGCTCTGGGGTGAGATCCTTCTTGTCGACCTTCGTTCGTAACAGACTTGTCAGCTCCCGGAGGGCGTCGCACTTGCCGGCATCGTGTACTTGTTTACACAACTTGCACCTCCGATTGCAGTAGTGCACCGAGTGGTACGGGCTGTTGCATGCAGCACACGGTCCGTACTGGCGACGGCCGTCTCGGTCGCGCTGAAAATGGTTGTTTCCACCCGACTGGCGGCGATTGTCCGGTCGAGCGAAGGTCCCAGCCGCGGCTGCTCGGCGCTCATTGTCGTTCGTCGCGTCCACATGTCCGTGAGCGTCGGTTGAGACTTCGCTCGAATCCGACTCCACATCTGAATACTCGTCGGCGTCGTACGACGCACCGCGTAGGCTGCTGGCCTCGGTCGCATCACGTCCGCATCCGCGAACAGATTGGGAATCCTCATGATCACCGTCCGAGGCCCTGATATTCAATGCGGTGACGACATCGTCCAAAGCTTCTACCAGGGTGATTCTCGACCGGTACGGGGACTCGTCGCGTCGTTCTCGGCGTCGGCCATCGTCTCGGTAGCGTCGTTCGCGGCCGAAACCGCTTCTCGTAGCCTCGTTCGACCGGTTTTCACGTCGCCGGTCATCGTCTTGGCTTCGGTGGCGTCTCACCGAGGGTTCACGCGCCGTTTTCCGCTCTCTACTGCGCAGGATGTCGTTGATCATTTCTTCTAGGTCATGAATATCCTTGACCCGCGCGTGACACAGCCGCTCTTCCTGGCCTCGGTCATCGCACGTATCGAGGAAGTGATCCACGTGATCCTTCGCCTCGCGTCCTCCGTTCTCAAATTGCACCCCAGCGTTGCGTGCGTACCCATTCAAGCGGTTGAGATAGTCGCAGACGTGCTCCTTGTCCTCTCGCTTCGCTGAGTAGTAGCGAGCTTTCGCTGACTGGGTGAACTTGGAGCAATAATACTTGATAAAAGCATCGCTCAACAACTTCCACGTACGCTTCGTTTTGCGTGGGAGCTGTCGGTACCAATGGAGTGCCCCATCTTGGAGGCTGAGTTCAAAGGCCATGCACCACTCGTTCGTCGGAGTGTGCGTTCCCTTCATCTCATACATGAACTTTCGGAGCCACTGCATCGACCGCTCGCTCTTGTTGCGAGTACCGAGGAACGGTTTGATATTGCCGAGTGGAAGGTGCGTCGCGATCTCAAGCCTCGGTGTGTTACTCCGGCCATTCGCTGCACTCAGTTCCCTCACTTGGCGTGCCCACTCACCCGTCTGGTCGCCGTCGTAGTAGTCCGGGTCAAAACGATCCTCGTCGCTATCAGACGACTCTTCTCGGACCTCGAACTTCTTCTCGGGAAGTCGGACCATCGTTCGACGAGTGTTCGGCGTGGTGAACGAGGCCTCGTTCTCCTTCGCCAAGCGGTCACTGCGGTCGACTGACCTCGGTGTCACCATGTGCGAGTCTTGCATGTACGGGGACGCCAGCCCTTTCGTGGCGAACGTTCCTCCGCTGACGTCGGTGGTTCCCTTCAGGGGCGTCGGTGGCAGCGGCACTTGCGACGGATCCGCCTCGGTCTGGACGAGGTAGGTCTTCGTGCCAAACACTAGGGTGGCTACGCTCGCGTTGGTAGCACCAAACGCCGTTCGCAGCTTCTTCTTCCACTTCGAGAGAGCAGTGGCCGCCTCGGTCGGGCTCCAGTCGGCGAGCGCCATGGCCGACGGGTACATTTGGTAGTCACACCCCATCGCCCGGAGTAACCCCTCCGTATTGAGAGCCACAGCTCGGGTGCTCGTCGAGTCAATAGGCGCAGCCAGCTCTCGTCCGAGGTCCGCCCACACGGCCTGACGATCCATCTTGGGTGAGAACTGCCTCATCCAGTTGCTCTTCGTCCTCATCAACTCCACACACCGGCCCAACACCTTGTTGGCCGCTGGCGTGTCTCCGTTGAGCGGCGGACGGGTTCCCGTCGGCTGGGTCGTGACTGCAGCCGTCTTTGGGAAGTCTTTCGCACCGTCTTCTCCGTCGTCCTCACCGAAAGCTGGTTCCGGCTTGGCGACGTCGTCGAGTTCGTCAACGAGGTTTCGGGCGAGCGGTCGCACACCGCTGCTTCCGCGGCCTCGTTCACGGTGCCTTTGACTTCCCAGTCATCATCTTCGTCTTCTTCCATGGTGTCCGAGGGTTCAAACGCAGAATCGTAGGTTGCCTGATGCTCGTCGACTCTGTCCATCGCCACGGTCGCCAAAGATTCGAACGAGCTTCCGGAGTGGTCCAGCGCTTCGGAGCGCGACCCACTCGACTTCATCGGCGTAATTGGAGCCGCAGACTTGGTTCCTCGCGCCATCTTCTTCTTCTCTTCTCTTCTTCTTCTCCTCTTTTGCTCGTAGGGGTTGAGACCTACAACAACCAGAATACACAGAAGGTTATTCCAATCCCGGGTCGCGGCACCAGTTGTCGTGTAGGAACACGCTGAAAATCTCGCTACCGTAAGGTACGAGTCCCACCAACAACACACGTCTCCCTAATTAGGTCAACGAAAGTTGGAATCAAACCTGAGGTCCAGGAACGATCCCTTACACCGGGTTGGATATAAGCCTCTGTGTACCAAGGTTGTCTTCGGTCAACCCAAAACCTGCACTAACTAGCCACGAACGAAGGCTAGAATGCAATATAGCGCTTTCGCGCAACCCTTTTGCAGTCCCTCAGATGGAAGGGTACCGGCTGATTAAGCCTAATACAAAGGGGACCGAGGTAATCCTCGGTCGGTAGTAAAATATACTCTAGGGGACTAATACACCCCCCACACACACAGAACGATACTCTAAGTACCGCTCTAGCCTCTCGGCCACGCCAACTCTTGGCTTGACCTCGGCGGACTATTAATTAATTAATCTCTAGTCCGTCAACGGCCATACCACTAAGCCAGGCGTATCCAGGCACTACAGCAAGCTAGCTAACACTTACCGGAGTCGGACTTAACCTCTGAAGACTTGGGGGGAAGACTGCTGATTTATTACTGAATATTCAGAGGCTCTGAGAGCCTCTGCAGATCATCCTATAGCTAATCCTAATCCTACATACAAGTATCTAGTATAAACGAATATCGATGTGGCGACCTCTGTACACTCATCAATAATGACGGTGATTACGCCAGAGGTACGTCGAGGGTCGAACGAGGCTTCGGTCGTCCGAACGAGGCTTCGGTCACCTGAACGAGGCTTCCACTTAAGTACGACTATGGTTGTGGTCGTAAATAGCACTGAGTCTGACGCATTTAGCCTCGGTCGGGTGTTTATTAGGTCCCACCGAGGCCAATGTCACTACCTGTCACTCTACCGAGGTAAATGAGAGTGAAAGCTTGTCACAACGGCAACTTCCTTTCCGTCAGCGAATCCGACGGAATACGCTTGCAGCCTGGTCCGGCCGAGGTCACTTTTCGGCCGGATCTCCACGCCACACTCATTGTCCGCCATTACGTGAATCGGCCCCCATTTGTGTGTCCAGCATCGTCGCAGCCCCCGTAGCAGTCCGATTTGGGTTGCCTGGACCACTGTAAGACGGGCGCCGGCGAAGTCTCCTGCCCAGGCATATTGTATCTGTAGTGCTCCTGTCGCCATGTGCACCCTGGTGACGACGACGCTGCTGTATCCTGTTCTCGGTTCCCCCTCGACACTGCCTGCTACCGCAACCAGGTAGCAGTGTCCCGGTCGCACAGGTTGGCCCTCGCTCTCGTCCCAATCAGCTCCGAGCAGCTGGCAGATGCATTCTCCGAGCTGGAGCATGGTAGGCCTGGGTAGTGTCGGCTCGAAATCCCTGGTGACGTCCCGGTGGCCATTACTCAGCCTTGTTTTCAGTGTCGCCAGGTGATAGTCCTTGGTCACGTCGTTTTGTGCGTCGAAATGCGACACCCGCCAGCGCCATACTGCATGGAGGTAGAGGGCTGCCCCCAGACTCCAGCATTGGCCGACCATCGTCTCCACCTGCCCGTCGATCTCCGTCACTAGGATCGCCGGCAGGTCCGCCAGTACTCTGCCTGTCGCTATTGTCAGTCTCTGTGGCAGCCACGGCAGGGTCAGACTGAAGATTGCCGATTCGTAGGTGTCTAGGCTTAGCCCAACCGCCCTCCAACACCGGATGAGAACCGCTCGCAGCGCTTGGGCTGCTGGGCAGTCCCAAAATACATGGTACAAGTCCACCCTGCCTCTGTGGACACATTCGGGGTGCGGGCAACCTAGCCCCGCCGTGACGGGGTTGTACGTGGAGATCGCGTGAAGCTTGACCCGGAGGAGCAGTTGTTCCCCCCACGGGTTCAGGCCTACCACTCGTAGCACCCGATGCCATCCTAGGGCTGCCAAACCTGCGGCTGCCGCCTCGTTGAGACGGCTCCACTAGTCATGTCTCTTGGTCCGCATCGTGATTCCTTTGGCTATCTTGTCCTTCAGCAGGACGTCCTTGTAGTGTTTCCGTGTCTGCTTCCACCTTCGGTGCCCTGACCAGAGGCACACCATCCGAGCCAAGAGCGGATGCGGGTGGACCGACGAGATGAGTACGCTGTCCCCTACCTCTGTCTGCATGGCCTTCTCCAGCCCCTTGTGGTTCTGGATGAGTGGGGCGGTCGGCTGAGTCGAGCCTACCAGCTGCAATCCTGCGTCCTTGGCCACCGGCGTGAGGTGTCGGCGTAGGCGGTGGTGGTCCACCGCTGTAGTCTCGTATCGGATCGGGGCGTAGTGCCCCCCTGGAGTAAGGAGTTGCGGGAAGTTCAGTAGTAGCAACTGCATAAGGTAGCCCACCTGTCGCTGCACTGCAGTGGCCACGCGCTGTAGCAGGACGGTTACGACGATGTTGCCGTTGATCGCCCATTGCCAATGCACGATATCCTTGAGCCGGACCCCGCTGCCGCTGAGCTTCCGGAACCTGGTGTTGGGGTTGACGATCGCCCCTGTCTCGGAGTAGAGCCGCATCGCCGACAACACCAAGTGTGGCAACCATTCAATGCAGAACACTCCATATAAGCCAGCCTCCACAGCCCGATAGCGCTCACTAACTGCCCCTCTCAGCGGAGCCGTGGACACTTCCATCCGTCTGCCCCGCCAATAGATGCCGACGGGGCCCCGGAAGTAGGTAAGACAATGTAAGGCCACTGCCATGTCTGCTTTGTGGGGATTGAACGCTACTCCTCCGTATACCGTGCACAGCTGAAGCCCCGTTGTCCACAGCGAAGGCCGGTAGCGTTTGCCCCGACTGGGAGCGTCTGTGTGGCGCGGAGAGACCGTGACCAGTACTGTGGCCTCATCCGACGATGCCGCTGTGAGCACGTCCCCGACCACCTGCGCTGGGTGATCTGCTTCCAGGGCCCATGCGTTCATTGTCACCGCTGCCAGAGCCAGTAGCTCCGCCTTTAGGTCCGGTATGGCAAGGCCACCTTGCTGCCGAGGCAGCCCTGCAATGTGGTCGTTGAGCCACGCCCTGCCAGCCACCGTGGCGTCAGTGAAGGTGGCGCGCCAGACGAAGTTTTTGAGCATGCGCTGAAAGGCCTCCACTGTGGTCTTCGACGGCCATCTATAGGCAGACCCTTTTTGGCCCCCCCTCAAATTTCTCAAATTTCCCGAAATTCCCTGATCAACCGTTAGAAAACAAAGATGTGAGCTTGTTCGAAATCGATGGCTCAGTGTTGATAGAATGATGGTGTTCCTCCGCTGCTTGTTGAAAAAGAGGTGGTGTACTGGGGTTTTGAGCCTCGTTGGGCGACCAACATGTAACCCTATTCGCTGTGGCCCCCTCTCAACGATGGGCTGCCTCCGCCCCTGAGATCACCTCTTCTTGGAATCCGGGCCCTTCCGCAGGATATCGGGCGTTTTGTCCTGGGAGGACATTTATGTCCAACCCAGCCTAACAAAACTTAATGACGGGGGTCCCCCACAGCTTTATAGGCGAATGTCGCTCCAGACGATAGGTCACAGATTTTGGCTCGTTGTACAAAACGTGAGTAATTGTTTTGTACGTAAGCCAGCCAATTAAATCCAAGACCGAAACCTAGGGGTCTTCTGAATGTTGCACCAACGGAACCAACGACTTCTGGAGAAACTGTGGTTTTTGTGTATATATCATGAGACTGGGTCAAACAAAGTGATATTGTGGGTTCCACTCAAAATTTTCTCGGCCGATCGATTCAATCAATCAGCCCACAATCGCCCTGGCGTATACAAGTTCAACTAAGTACGAGTGTAGCCACCACATCGCCTGCGGGCGATTCAGCTAATGACTTGGGAATTGTATGTGGACGATTCAGCGAACCACTCAGGATTTCTAAATTTAGCCGGAATTCACAATACTAAAGCGGCTTTTAGAGTTATCGGGATATCGGGCCTCGGTCCAAAATCGAACTTAACCAGAGTGTCGAGATACAGCCGTTTTTCTTTTTTGCCCGAAAGGGTAGACCCCATATTTTTTGGGAGAAGGGGGCACTTTTAAATGGGAAGGAGATCGAATTAGCCAATGGGACCACTCTCAATCGATTCTTGGGGTGACTAACCCCAAAACAGCCCCCAAATATTTCGAGTTATTTTTTTCAAAATGAGATAATTTTTTCAAACGGTCGCCCCTCAATCGACAGAGGAGACGCCCCTCTTTGCAACGGTGTGCTCAAATCGCAATCGCACTTAGATCATCTCCACCGGGGGTTGAGTAAAACTAAGCGTAAATGATTTTGTGACCAAAAATATTAGATCGTGCAGTGCAGCTTTGCTCTCACCGTCAGAAAGTACAGGTTTGTGAGCAAGTTTGATAAGAAACATGCACTTTCTGACGGTGAGTATGCGTAAAACTAAATCTGGCCTGCACGATTTTATACTTTTGGTCACAAAATCGTTTACGCTTAGTTTTACTCAAACCCCGGTGGAGATGCCCTTAGCACCTGAGTAAGGATAATTATCACTACCGGCCACAAATACATCAACATTTTCGTTACCGGCCCGGAAAGTAGCAGATTGCAGGAACGGGACAGATAGTTTGTGCTGGCCACAGTTCTCGCATTCGTGGTTCATGTCGTGATGGTAAGGCAGAGCTGATTGAAGGCATGAACTAGGAGAAGGAGGGCTTCAATCCGTAAGCTATTCTATTTTCAATATAATAGCCGAGTCACAGCGTGGTGCCGATAGTCGCTAGTGCAGGGGGTTGACAGGTTGTAGCGCCGAGTGAGATCGCCGCTGCAAAAGCGGATCTGCTATAAAGGAGAGCCCGACTTCTTTTCATGGTGGAGGATATCGCGGGCAAATGCCAGACATCGACCTACTGCTAGTTACTGTGGCGTGGAGATCCGGCCGAAAAGTGACCTCGGCCGGGTCGCTCCGCTAAGGCAATTGCCAGATTCGCTGACAGACAGAAGTTGCCGTGGTGACAAGCAGTCACTCACATTTACCTCGGTAGAGTGACGAGTAGTGACTTTGGCCTCGGCGGGACCTAATAAATACCCGACCGAGGCTAAATAGGGCAGAATCAGTGCTATTTGCGACCAAAACCTCGGTCGTACTTAAGTGGAAGTCTCGTTCAGGTGACCGAAGCCTCGTTCGGACGACCGAAGCCTCGTTCGACCCTCGAGGTACCTCTGGCGTAATCACTGTCATTATTGATGAGTGTACAGAGGTCGCCACATCGAGATTCGTTTTATACTAGATATTTGTATGTAGGATTAGGATTAGCTATAGGATGATCTGCAGAGGCTCTCAGAGCCTCTGAATATTCAGTAATAAATCAGCAGTCTTCCCCCCAAGTCTTCAGAGGTTAAGTCCGACTCCGGTAAGTGTTAGCTAGCTTGCTGTAGTGCCTGGATACGCCTGGCTTAGTGGTATGGCCGTTGACGGACTAGAGATTAATTAATTAATAGTCCGCCGAGGTCAAGCCAAGAGTTGGCGTGGCCGAGAGGCTAGAGCGGTACTTAGAGTATCGTTCTGTGTGTGTGTGGGGTGTATTAGTCCCCTAGAGTATATTTTACTACCGACCGAGGATTACCTCGGTCCCCTTTGTATTAGGCTTAATCAGCCGGTACCCTTCCATCTGAGGGACTGCAAAAGGGTTGCGCGAAAGCGCTATATTGCATTCTAGCCTTCGTTCGTGGCTAGTTAGTGCAGGTTTTGGGTTGACCGAAGACAACCTTGGTACACAGAGGCTTATATCCAACCCGGTGTAAGGGATCGTTCCTGGACCTCAGGTTTGATTCCAACTTTCGTTGACCTAATTAGGGAGACGTGTGTTGTTGGTGGGACTCGTACCTTACGGTAGCGAGATTTTCAGCGTGTTCCTACACGACAACTGGTGCCGCGACCCGGGATTGGAATAACCTTCTGTGTATTCTGGTTGTTGTAGGTCTCAACCCCTACGAGCAAAAGAGGAGAAGAAGAAGAGAAGAGAAGAGAAGAGAAGAAGAAGATGGCGCGAGGAACCAAGTCTGCGGCTCCAACTACGCCGATGAAGTCGAGTGGGTCGCGCTCCGAAGCGCTGGACCACTCCGGAAGCTCGTTCGAATCTCTGGCGACCGTGGCGATGGACAGAGTCGACGAGTATCAGGCGACCTACGATTCTGCGTTTGAACCCTCGGACGCCATGGAAGAAGACGAAGATGATGACTGGGAAGTCAAAGGCACCGTGAACGAGGCCGCGGAAGCAGCGGTGGTGTCTGCAGGGCGAAGTAGTGGTGTGCGACCGCTCGCTCGAAACCTCGTTGACGAACTCGACGACGTCGCCAAACCGGAGCCAGCTTTCGGTGAAGACGACGGAGAAGATGGTGCGAAGGACTTCCCGAAGACCACGTCGGTGACGACCCAGCCGACGGGAACGCGTCCACCGCTCAACGGAGACACGCCGGCGGCCAATAAGGTGTTGGGCCGGTGTGTGGAGTTGATGAGGACGAAGAGCAACTGGATGAGGCAGTTCTCACCCAAGATGGTTCGTCAGGCTGTGTGGGCAGACCTCGGACGGGCGCTGGCCGCGCCCATTGATTCAACGAGCACCTTGGCGGTAGCCAGAGAGACCGAAGGGCTACTCCGAGCGATGGGGTGCGACTCCCAAATGTACCCGTCGACCATGGCGCTTGCCGACTGGAGTCCGACCGAGGCGGCCACTGCTCTCTCGAAGTGGAAGAAGAAGCTGCGAACGGCGTTTGGTGCTACCAACGCGAGCGTAGCCACCCTAGTGTTTGGCACGAAGACCTACCTCGTCCAGACCGAGGCGGATCCGTCGCAAGTGCCGCTGCCACCGACGCCCCTGAAGGGAGCCACCGACGTCAATGGAGGGACGTTCGCTGCGAAAGGCCCGGCATCCCCGTACATGCAAGATTCGCACATGGTGACACCGAGGTCAGTCGACCGCAGTGACCGCTTGGCGAAGGAGAACGAAGCCTCGTTCACCACGCCGAACACTCGTCGAACGATGGTCCGACCTCCTGAGAAGAAGTTCGAGGTCCGAGAAGAGTCGTCGGACAGCGACGAGGATCGTTTTGACCCGGACTATTACGACGGTGACCAGACGGGTGAGTGGGCACGCCAAGTGAGGGAACTGAGTGCAGCGAATGGCCGGAGTAACACACCGAGGCTTGAGATCGCTACGCACCTCCCTCTCGGTAACATTAAACCGTTCCTCGGTACTCGCAACAAGAGCGAGCGGTCGATGCAGTGGCTCCGAAAGTTCATGTATGAGATGAAGGGTACACATACTCCGACAAACGAGTGGTGCATGGCCTTTGATCTGAGTCTCCAAGACGGAGCACTCCATTGGTACCACGCAAAACGAAGCGTACGTGGAAGTTGTTGAGCGATGCTTTTATCAAGTATTATTGCTCCAAGTTCACCCAGTCAGCGAAAGCTCGCTACTACTCAGCGAAGCGAGAGGACAAGGAGCACGTCTGCGACTATCTCAACCGCTTGAATGGGTACGCACGCAACGCTGGGGTGCAATTTGAGAACGGAGGACGCGAGGCGAAGGATCACGTGGATCACTTCCTCGATACGTGCGATGACCGAGGCCTGGAAGAGCGGCTGTGTCACGCGCGGGTCAAGGATATTCATGACCTAGAAGAAATGATCAACGACATCCTGCGTAGCAGAGAGCGGAAGACGGCGCGCGAACCCTCGGTGAGACGCCACCGAAGCCAAGACGACGACCGGCGACGCGAAAACCGGCCGAACGAGGCTACGAGGGGCAGTTTCGGCCGCGAACGACGCTACCGAGACGATGGTCGACGCCGAGAACGACGCGACGAGTCCCCGTACCGGTCGAGAATTACCCTGGTAGAAGCTTTGGCCGATGTCGTCACCGCATTGAACATCAGGGCCTCGGACGGTGATCATGAGGATTCCCAATCTGTTCGCGGATGCGGGCGTGATGCGACCGAGGCCAGCAGCCTACGCGGTGCGTCGTACGATGCCGACGAGTATTCGGATGCGGAGTCGGATTCGAGCGAAGTCTCGGCCGACGCTCACGGACATGTGGACGCGACGAACGACAATGAGCGTCGAGCAGCCGCGGCTGGGACCTTCGCTCGACCGGACAATCGTCGTCAGTCAGGCGGAGGCAACCAATTCCAGCGCGACCGAGAAGGACGTCGCCAGTACGGACCGTGTGCAGCGTGCAATAGCCCGTACCACTCGGTACATTACTGCAATCGGAGATGTAAGCTGTGCAAACAGGTACACGACGCCGGCAAGTGCGACGCCCTCCGAGAGCTGACGAGTTTACTGCGAACGAAGGTCGACAAGAAGGATCTCACCCCAGAGCTGCAGAGCCTGGTGTTCGGGAGCCATTTAAACTAGGCAGCCCGCCAACTGAAACTGGGTTGGTCCCAATCGGGCTGCCACAGTTAGCTGAGCCTGCTGTAGACGCAGACTATTTGTTTGCGTTCACAGGCAGAAGCAAATGGCCCCACAATCGAAAGAACAACGAACGAGTGAATACGATGGAAAATGGAAGTGACAGAGGCTTAGGCCTCGGTGAGAACGGAACTGACGAAGCAAGTGATGGAGAACGCGCGCATGCCCCGACCGAGGCTGTCATCACGAGTATTGCTCAGGTGGAGCCGGTCGACTGAACCCTCGGTCGGGCAATAAAATTACTGCCCGGCGAACGAATGGGGTGGTGGTCGTCCCAACGATACGACAAGAGGAAGAGAATACGCGGGCTGGTCAAGGGCGCGGTGGATGACACCCGGGTACGGATTCTGCTCGACACCGGAGCGAATGTGAGTGTGATCTCGGCGAGTTTCGCCAAGAGGCTCAGAGTGCGAGAGGTATTTGACCACGGTCGCAGTCTAGAAGTGCGGGGCATCAACCCGGGGATCATGGAGACCCAACGACGAGCTTCGGTGAAAGTCACACTCGGCTGGAGACACGTGTATGAGTTCGAGGTGTGGGTCATGGACCACAGTGCCGGAGTGGACGTGGTCCTAGGCATGGACTTCATGGTGCCTGCCGGAATTCGGCTGGACCTGTTCCACGGTACAGCCTGGCTCCCGGACGAGGACATGGTACCTCTCTTGAAGTCGAAGGAGTCGGAAGAGCTGGTGTCCTACGGAAACCACATTGTAGGAGGCCCTACCGAGCTGTTGGCGATCCCCGGCAGGGAGTGGCGCTAATTCCGTCTGCCTCGTCGACAACCGTCTCGAACGACCCACGAGATGTGGATTCGCAGATCAACGAGGCTGGTGCCAACCGTGGCGAAGAGTCAGCGAGGTCGGCCGATCTGGGTTCGGCTGACTAATGTTACAACGAAGAGAACAAGTTGCTCGGCGCACGAGCCTGTGGTGTTATGGGTGCCTCGAGAGGAATTACCCCGAGAGCCAGGCTACGCGCGAGTGGCATCTGACAAGTATCGAGAATGGCAAGTGCTGGCGTACGCGGAGCGCAGAGATGAAACGCTGTTCGGACGCGAGGGCAAGCTCTACCAAGAATGGCTGGCTGCACAGCCCTCGGCCGTGGAACGACGCGAGTACCCGACTCCGCGGGCACTCCTCAAGCGACCGACCGAGGCTTCGGCGTGTACCGAGATGCCAAGCGAAGCTGACGATGGTCAACTAGCGACGGCCCACGGTTTGGACCTCGCTGAGGCTGCCGACGAGGCAAGCGAGTGCCGGCCGCCCTCGGTCGACGCCGAAGGTTGTCCAGCGAGAGATGGAGGACAGGATCCACGGTCGTCCGAGGGCTACGCGACTGGGGAGATCGCAGAACAGCCCGATCCTGGAAATCCGGATCTCGGAGTCCGAATTGATGACTCCGCGCGCCCTCCAGGCGAGTCCGGAGAAATCCTAGCCTCGGTGACAACAGGAGACGACTCCCGCGCTGATCAAGTAGGCGCTTGTGGGGTGACCGAGCCCAGGGGTGATTCGGAGACAGAAGGAGCGAGTGATCGGACAACCACCGGCTCAACCGACGGACAATGTGTCCAGTCTGACGCAGAGCGTTTGGAAGCTGTCTACGTCTCGGTCATGGCCGGAGGCAGTCCGGCGACAGTCACTGATGCAGACTGGGGCACCAACGATACGGCAGAACACCTACCGAACGAGATCGAGTTGACGGACTACGCGCACGAGCTCGCTTTCTTGCCCGACCTGACGGAACCATCGTCGACGACGCTGGATTACTCGGGTCCGAATGTCCAGAACCCCGACTTGAAGGCCGATCAGCAGGCGAAGCTCGTGGCCGTGCTTCAGAAACATGAAGAGATCATGATTGCGAGCGGCAACGCTTTGCCCCCACCAGCATACGGTGTGGTGTGTGACATCGACGTGCAAGGGCACCCCCCGATTAAGCAAAAGGCTCGGAGGACCCCTCTACGGTTTCTGGGCAAACTCTACGAGTTGCTGAAGGGTCTACTGACGGCGAGATTGGTCTCGTTCTCGGACAGCCCGTGGGCCTCACCTATCGTTATTGTGTTGAAGAAGAACGGAATCGACATACGGTTATGTATCGACTACAAACGAGTGAATGCGATCACCGCAATCATGGAGTATGCAATGCCGCTGGTCGACGATCTATTGACTGAGATGGAGGCATACCTGTGGTTTTGCTCCTTGGATGCGGCGAGCGGGTTCTGGGCGGTGATGATGACTCGCCGAGCCCGCAAGATCTCCGCTTTTGTCTGCGCGCTGGGCCACTTCGGGTGGCTACGCATGCCGTTCGGCCTCAAGAACGCGCCCATGATCTACCAACGAATGATTGACAACGCCCTCTGGGGGTTCGTTCAACCAAAGGGAGGCTGGGCTAGCTTCTCGGAGAAGATGCGGATAGCTGAAACGGCCGACGCCGAAGACAGGGCAGGGGTGACCGAGGCCTCGGTCAGCCTGAACGAGGCTCCCCGGACCAAATTCGAAGCCGACCGAGCTCTGTCGACCACCGAAAGCGCCGTTGCAACCCTGGTGAACAGCCCTCTGGCCGACATGTATTCCAGCGAAGAACCCGACGAGTCCTCGTTGGTACCTGTGCTCGATCGGCGTTCGTTCGTGGATGATATTTGCTTCGGCTCCGAGACTTTCGAAGCGTGTCTGTCGACGTTAGACCGTCTGCTAAGCCGCTTCCAGGAGTGTCGGATCAGTGTTAGCTTCTCAAAGAGCCTGTTTGTACAGCGGAAGGTGGGCTTCCTGTCTCACGACGTCTCGGCAGCGGGTATTGCTCCCGACGCTAAGAGGGCAGCGGCAGTGACCGAGCTCAAGTTCCCACAGTCTAAGAAGGGAGTTCAGTCCTTCCTCGGAGCGCTCAACTATTACAGCCGTTTTATCCAAGATTTTGCGGTGTATGGAGCAGCGCTCTATCAGCTCAAGGATTCCGACTTCGACCTCGGTGGTGACCTCTCCGCTGCCCGACAGAGCTTTGCAATGCTGCAACAGCGTGTCGAGACGCCCCGATACTTCGCCACTTCGACAGGGGCAAGGACGTCCACGTCACGCTGTTCGCAAATGAGTGGGCTCTCAGCTCGACCCTTATGCAAGAACACGAGGGCAAACTACACCCCGTTCGCTTCTGTGGTCGAGTATTGAAGGACGCCGAGATGAACTACCACCCGGCCGAGAAGGAGGTCCTAGCTCTACTGCTAGTATTGAAGGTGTGCTATACCCAACTCGTTGGGAAGACTATCCGAGTCTACACTCGGTTTTCGACGCTCGAGTGGGTGCACAAGTCCAAGACACTCTTCGGTCGGGCCACCCAGTTTGCCGTCTTGCTATCGCCGTGGCACCTGGTGGTCGAACGAGTGAAGGAAAAGGATTGTGCGTTCGCTCAGCTGCTCCAAGCTGGACTGACGAGTTTTGTCGATTTGGACGAGTCGTTGGCCTCGGTGCCCCCCCCCATCCAAAGGGTCACCGAACGTTCGTTTGGACCCGCATATGTTATATGCGCGACTACCGACCTCGTACAGTGGCCACGTCCTCTCGTTCGACGGCTCGGCGAAAACGGAGAAGCACGGTGGCTATGGGAGTTGCTCATGGATCTTATGGAAGCTTCCGGAATGGACGATAGTGATCGCTGCCAGTGCTTATCTCGAAGCCACTACGGTCAACCTCGCCGAGTACGCCGGCATGAACAACGGCGTCTCGGCAGCACTCGGTCTAGCCATTAGGGGGGGGGGTCAGAATTAGCTTTTTCGCCGACATTTTTCGGCCGAAATGGCCACCATAAAAAATATGGTCAGCCGACATATCCATTTCGCGAAATGGTTCCCCTGTTTGGGCGAACCATTTCCGAAATGACCAACCATTTCCGGAAATGGTTGACCATTTTGCTGCAGCAACTTGACCTTCACTCTTTTTAACTTGAAAAATATATACTCGCCAACACTTCAACTTAAAGGCGGCCTCGCCTACGCTGCTACGTGCCTTGACTGTTCCTCGCAGGCACTGGCGGTCCCCCGGATGTCAGACGGAGGTCACAAGGGGGTGGTTGCTAGTGCACAGACGCAGCCCACACGCTTTGCCCCAGCGCGCCGAGCTAAGCGCCCCCGCGTCGCTACCATGAGCATTAACGGCAGGTGTGCGTGCTGCACGGAGCCCGCTCAAGCCGCAACGTGCTGCTTGTGTCGTGGTACCCATGGGGAGGCTTTCATCGGCTACAGCTTGCTGCCTGCGCCGCACTCCAGCCGCGAGCAGCAAGCTGCAGCCATCTACCTGTTTATACTTCACTAAAAATGACCTAAAAATGACCGGTCATTTCATATCTGACCGGGGTGATATTTAGAAAAGCGTTTGGTCATTTCGGAGGCGCTCAAGTGGTGATATTTTTCGCACCATTTCCTAATTCTGACCCCCCCCCCTATTACAGACCTTGTCATTGTCGGAGATTCGAGACTCGCCATTCAGCAATCACTAGGGGTGATAGCGTGCCGGAAGGAAACGCTGATGGCGCAACTCAACCACCACCGAGAACTCGTTGCCAAGCTTCGTTCGGTCAAGTACCTGCATGCAGTACGCGAATTCAATGCAGCAGCAGATTCTCTAGCTAGCGAGACGTTGGAGTCTAAGGTGTCGGCAGTGACGACGTCCGAGGCGAGGATCGCGGAACTGAGAGCTCTGAACCGGATTAACGAAGTCATCTACGAAACCTCGGTGGAAGGAACGACGGAAGAGAAACCCTCGGTGAGCGTCTTGCGAGCGTCTATGACCCGCGAAGAGCCCCGAAGTAAGACTTTTTTCGATTTTGTGCGGTCCGAAGGCCGAGATTCAGGCCATGTGACAGTTACAACGAGACACCAAGCGAAGGCGAAGACGAAGCGAGTCAGATTCGCGAACGGAGTATCGGTCATGGGTCAGGACGATGCAGCTCGACTTGCTGAATCCAACGCGGTGCCGAACGAGGCTCAGAACGTGCTGGAAGAAACACTACCGCCCACCGAGGCTTTGACAGCCGCCGCGTCGGCCCCGCCTGATGCAGAGGATGTAGACCCGCTGATAGTGCAATAAGAGCGTCGGAGAAGAGTCGCAGCTGCACAAGAGGAGGAACTGAGATGGTCCAACCTGAGAGCGGTCCTCCGAGGCGAAGATGCTCGCCTGGGCTACAAGGCGGCGCGTGACGCGTGGAAAATGGCTGACCGGTTCGTTTTGAGCGAAGACGGAGTCCTCTACTTTGTAGGAACCAACCGTCGTTCGGACCCGGACGAGCAACCGGGAACGTGGATGCGTCTCGTGGTACCCTCAACGATGGTCCAAGAAGTGCTGCAGAGCTGCCACGACTCGTTGGAAGGTGGCCACCAAGGTATTAATCGCACTTACCACCGAGTGAAGTCGGACTACTACTGGATCGGATTGTACGCGGACGTGGAGAAACACGTCAGGTCCTGTCCAGACTGCTGTTCGAGCAAGAGCCGACCTCAGCTGAGGGGCTATTCCCCAGGAAACGTGTTAGCTGAGAGACCGTTCCAAATGGTCTCTATGGACTTTGTGATCCCGCTACCGAAGTCTCGGCGAGGAAACACGGCACTACTGCTCTTCCAATGCTCGTTCACGGGATTCGTGATGGGTAAAGCTATGTCGGATACCACTGCGCTCGTTGTTGCCAAAGCTTTCGAGGAGTGTGTCTACCGAAGGTTCGGTGCACCCTCGTTAATTCGCCATGATCGAGATTCGAGGTTCATGAGCGAAGTGTTCCAAGCTTTCACTGAGATGATGCAGTCTCGGTCGCGAGCTACGTTGAGTTACCGGCCGCAGGCGAATGGACAGCAAGAACGGTCAGTGAAAACCGTCATGCAGTCAGTGCGCGTGTACACCGAAGACCCGTTGCAACAGGACTGGGACGAGATTGCAGAGAAGTTGATCTTCGCTATCAACAACTCGCAGGATGGTACCCGGAAGGAGACCCCGTTTTACCTCGTTCATGGGTGGGATGCACAGACGACACTCAAAGCGATGTCATCGTCCCTCAAACGAGGCTCCGGACGGCAGTCCGACGCCCTGGCGTGGCGCCGCGAGGTCAACCGACAGCAGGAGATTGCACTCAGCATGGCCAAAGAATACCAAGCAACGGAGAAGGCTCGGAGGGCCAAAGAACACAACGAGACACTCGGGCGGCAGGAGAGAGAATCACTACCGAGCCCTTCAGGTGAGGCGGATCCAAACGAGGCCTCACCGAGGTCGCTGTTCGGGCCAGGAAGCCGAGTGTGGTTGTACATGGAACGAGTGAAACCCGGCCTGACGAAGAAACTTGCGCACCGATGGCATGGACCATTCCGTATCAAGAAGAAGGTGGAGGAGTTCGCTTATGAGCTAGAGCTACCGAATCGAAGCGGCTACCGCTTCTACCCGGTCGTACACGTCTCGCAGTTGAAGGCAGTGAGTGAGTTCAGAGACCGGCCTAAAGTTCGGCTGGCACCAGAGGTAGACGAGGAGTCAAGAGTGGACTTCGACGAGGAGTTGCTGCCCGAGGATAGCTGGGAGCCGGACCACCCGTCGGGCGAGTTCGAAGTCGAAGCAATCCTGGACGACCGCACGCCGCTATCAACGAGCACCAACCGAGCGGTTCGAGAATTCAAAGTGAAATGGGTCGGCTACGAGGAGCCAACGTGGGAACCAGCTACCAACTTGTCGTGCGGAGGACTACTCTATGATTACTTGCGTCAGAAACGCAGCGACCGACGGCTACAAATGGCTCAGACTGCGGACGAGGAGTAGTGTTTGGCGCTATCAACGAATGAACTGATTGCGAGGGGCACCAGCTCGCAAATACAGACGAAGGAAGTTACTGGGAACACGGTCGCCTGCAGAAGGGTTGGAGATGAACGAAGAGAACCTACTGCAGAGGCGACCGAGGGATGAACTGCCTGCGAGGAGCAATTGGCTTGCAGTAACAGACGAAAGAAGATACCAAACGAACAATGCATATGTACATGTGAACGAATTAAGATGACGACTCAAGAACATGGGACTACCCCTCGGTCGGCACATCAGAAGAACCGCAGGACCAAGGCGGAGAAGGTGGACCACCGAACGAGGGATGTATCAAGGTCACGGCGGAGGGTGCAGCAGACAAGAATTACGTGTGGATTAATGTGATTATGGAGAATTAACGAAGAATGAACTACAACCCTACGAGCTGCCTGCAAAATTAGAGCGTCGGACGGTACGGGAGCAGCGAGAGTTGATGCATGAGAATGGGAGTGACGGGCGACCGAGGACAGGAATGCCTAGGGAGTGTCTGCGCCGACGTTCGGCGAGTCCTTCGACTCCTCGTCCGAGGCGCCATCGTCACGACCGGCACCAAATTGAGTGACCCATGGAGCGGTCACCCATGACGGAGGGAGAGACGGCTCCACGACCACCGAAGCTGCCACCTCTTCGCTAGTCGCCCCGCGCGGCACGAATAGCGGAACTGCGGGGTTGCAGGCGGCGAACGTCGTGTTGAATGGGTGGCTCTCGGGGGCATCAATCCAACAGTTGCGCCACGGTTGACGAGTGTCCAGCTCGTTCACCTCCGCGACCCAATCCGCTGTCTTGGGAGCCCACTCCACGACCTCGAACGAGTATTGGAGGTAAGTGGGCTCCAGCAGAGTCTCGGTGTGGTATTGACGAGGCTCGCGGTTGTATTCGATACAACCCGTCCATAGCCGTTTCACCATCTGCTGCCGGAGACGGTCAGCTCGGAGGCTCCGACCTCGGGCGTACTCTCGCCAGAGCCGGCGAAGCTGGAGAAGGAGAGGGTAACGACGACCGTGCTTCGTAGACAAGTAAGCGAAGTACGCTTCGATGGCAGATACCGAGATCCAATGGCGGCGCTCCCACAAGGCGAAGCCCAGGTCAGCCTTCTCGGTGGCATCGGTGGAGGTGCCTTGGAACTGCCGCCAGAGCCGAACGAGGAGAGCTTGGCCAGTGGCCCGAACGGAGATCGTCACACCGTCGGTGAACTGACCGACGCCGAAGGTGCACGGCTCGGCGGGGAACTTGACCCTCACCAGTTGCCACGGGTGAAGAGGATTCGCCCAGTCGGAGAACGCGGCAATTCCTGCTTCGGAGCTCGGCGACACAGGATCCTCGGCCGGAATGTCCGGCACGCTGAGATTTTGCAGCAGACACCAGCATTCCTGGACACCCGGCGCAGTGAAGCCCGGCAAGAGGAACAAGTTGCCGAGCTCGGACAGCTTCCGAGACCCTTCCGCCACGTCAGACACACTGGTGACGACAGGCGTGAACCCGGTCTGCACGGTGCCGGGGGCAGCCGAGAGGGTGGCAGTCACTTCGGACCGGGGGCGCCCATGTCGTGGAACAGCAGACGAACTCTCGGTCGGTGACGCACCAGATGCGGAAGACGCCGGTGATGACGTAGCGGGTGTGAACGAGGCTTGAGACCCAGCCCCAGCTGAGTGAGATGGGTTCTCATCTTCGCTCTCCGAGCCAAACATGGCCCGTTCGAGCGTGTCTGGAGACAAGTCGTCGAAATTCCTTGACGAAGCCACCGGCTGCTGGGGCGGTGTTGCAGGAGGAGATCCGCTACCGTCCGATGCAGCGGATGACCCGCCGGATCCGCTTGAAGACCCGCCGGAACGCTCGCCATCGTCGGAGCCCGGCGGCGACGGACTGCCACCGTCCCCACTACTAGGAGGCGAACCACCATCCGGAGAACCTGGCGAACCGCCAGCTGGAGACCCAGGCGAACCGCCGGCGAGAGATCTCGGCGGAGCATCACCGATCGGAGAATCACCTCCACCCGGCGAGCCAGATTGGCCCATGCTGTCATCCGGCTGCGCCGTTGAGGGTCCCGAAGCGGCAGGAGACGGCGGACTGGCCGATGCTGACGACGACGCCGGAATGAGAGAAGCGTCGCTACCCTCGTTCGACTCACCACCAGGTGACCCAAGAGTAGCGGGAGGCGGAGGTGAGACGACCGAAGGTTGCGAGCCACCCGATGACCCGCTAGCGCGAGATGCAGCTGCAGCTCTCGCGCGCAAGTCAACAGACGCCCGGCCAAGACGCTTGGATGGGGGCAGCTGTGAAGCAGCCGCGCCCTCGGTTGATGACCGAGGAGACGGGTTCCGCTTGCGCTTCGACGAGGATGACCCGGGCGAGGGCGACGCTGGAGGACTAGAACGAGGGACCACGGGAGTCGAGGGAGCCTCGGCAGAGGGTTCGTCTGGACTGGACGACTCGTTACCGCTCTGCGGAGACCCAACGGCGACGTCTGGAGCGTTGAGACCCAGCAGCGTCCAGTCGATCTCGTCAGCCGAGATGCCTGCCGTCGCGAGGCCGAGAGTATCCACGTCCAACTCGTGCATCGCCGAGCGACGCCGCAGGACCGAGTTCGCTCGGCGCAAGCTGTTGTTTTCGTCTTGCAATGCTTGGATACGCGCGGGAATAACCCCGGATTGACCTCGGTCTTGGTCAGCCAGTTGTTGGCGAAGACGGTCGAGTTGAACAGTGTGAGCAACGAGGCTCGCCTTCAACCGCTCGCGGTCCGTCGTGAGCTGTCGACGAGCCGTAGTCGCTTCAGCGTTGGTGTCAACGAGGCGCCGCTCGAGCGAAGCGGTCACCTCCCGGTGCGACTCCAAGGTAGCTTCTGCTTCAGTCAGCCGCTCGAGGAGCTTCTGCCGTTCCTCTCGAAACTCGTCGAGTCGATCCTGAGCTTGGTGAAGCTCGGTCGACGTCTGCACACAAAAGAGGTCGGACTTCACACGGAGATTCATCTCAACGTGGAGTTTGTCCTCTGTGTCCTTCACCAGAGCCTGAAGCCGGTCCACCTCCTGACGAAGGGAGATCATCTCTTCAGACTCGGCAACGGGCAGACGCCGAGGAGCCACGGCAGCAGCAGCTACCTCCTCGAGAGTCGTGGCGTGCTCAAGGCGCCGATCCAACGCCGGATCGACCCGAGCGGGAGGCGCACGAGCGACGCTGACAACCAACTCTGCAAGCCGGTGAAACTGGCGGTCGGCCGTCGTCAAGACTGGCGCCAGAGGCTCGGTCACACCCGCTGCGGGTGCCGCACCCATCGCGCCGGCAGCCACATCCCCGACCGACGCCCCGCGAGTTGCCAACGTTGCCGATGGCGCGGAAGTTGGCGACGGTGGAGGATTGGTACGCAGTGGAGAGGTCGGGGGCGAACGATACGGGGAATCACCCGGTAGTTCAGGCGAAGCAGACCCGGGAGCATCGGTCGACCCCGGGTATGGACCCAGGATGCTTCACGGAGGTGCAGGATGCTCGACCGAGGGTACGGCAGCCGCAGAAGTTGTGCCGCCAGGACGAGATGTGGTCGGAGGAGCCTCACCACGCGGACGAGGCCCAGTGGAAGACGCACTGGTGGGCAAGTGCGGCTGAGGCTGCGTGGCCTCGGCGAGGACGTCCAGAGCACTCTGAGGGGACGAACGAGAAAGAGCGAGTCAGCATCAAGACAATCAAGATAAGAGCGAGTCGACAGAGAGATGCTCACCTCGCCGGTGCAGCCCAATGACCGGAAGGCTCGCGCGGTGGCCGAAACCAGCGACCGAGACTCGGAGCGAGTCGGGCGACGAGACATGGCGCCACGCCGTTCACCAGTGCCAGGTTCGCAGCGAGGCGGGGGCAGTTGTGGCGTGGAGATCCGACCGAAAAGTGACCTCGGCCGGGTCGCTCCGCTAAGGCAATTTTCAGATTCGCTGACAGACAGAAGTTGCCGTGGTGACAAGCAGTCACTCAGATTTACCTCGGTAGAGTGACGAGTAGTGACTTTGGCCTCGGCGGGACCTAATAAATACCCGACCGAGGCTAAATAGGGCAGACTCAGTGCTATTTGCGACCAAAACCTCGGTCGTACTTAAGTGGAAGTCTCGTTCAGGTGACCGAAGCCTCGTTCGGACGACCGAAGCCTCGTTCGGACGACCGAAGCCTCGTTCGGACGACCGAAGCCTCGTTCGACCCTCGAGGTACCTCTGGCGTAATCACTGTCATTATTGATGAGTGTACAGAGGTCGCCACATCGAGATTCGTTTTATACTAGATATTTGTATGTAGGATTAGGATTAGCTATAGGATGATCTGCAGAGGCCCTCAGAGCCTCTGAATATTCAGTAATAAATCAGCAGTCTTCCCCCCAAGTCTTCAGAGGTTAAGTCCGACTCCGGTAAGTGTTAGCTAGCTTGCTGTAGTGCCTGGATACGCCTGGCTTAGTGGTATGGCCGTTGACGGACTAGAGATTAATTAATTAATAGTCCGCCGAGGTCAAGCCAAGAGTTGGCGTGGCCGAGAGGCTAGAGCGGTACTTAGAGTATCGTTCTCTGTGTGTGGGGGGTGTATTAGTCCCCTAGAGTATATTTTACTACCGACCGAGGATTACCTCGGTCCCCTTTGTATTAGGCCTAATCCGCCGGTACCCTTTCATCTGAGGGACTGCAAAAGGGTTGCGCGAAAGCGCTATATTGCATTCTAGCCCTCGTTCGTGGCTAGTTAGTGCAGGTTTTGGGTTGACCGAAGACAACCTTGGTACACAGAGGCTTATATCCAACCCGGTGTAAGGGATCGTTCCTGGACCTCAGGTTTGATTCCAACTTTCGTTGACCTAATTAGGGAGACGTGTGTTGTTGGTGGGACTCGTACCTTACGGTAGCGAGATTTTCAGCGTGTTCCTACACGACATTACTACCACTCCGTCTCAAAACAAATGTCACGTGCAACTCTTTTTCGTGTTTCAAAACAAAAGTCAGAAGCTATACTTAACTTCACTATGGGCAGGCTGACGTGATAGTTGGGCCTGTTGCACAAACGAGGCAGTAGTCGGGGAGCACGCCAAGCTGACTGGAAGTAGTCCCTCACGTTGAAGCTTGTCCTTTGACATGTGTGCGGGCTGGAAGTCGTTTCCGCCGCAACGCACTGATCCATTACAGACTGGAGACTCAGAAATGCTTTGTCGATTGTAGAGGGGGGAAGCTCCCAGTACGCGTCGTGGATAGCGCAGATCAGCTCTGGCAGCGAGCTCGCTACTTTCTTCTGCTGGCGGGCTTGAATTGCGTGAAAGAGGCCCGTGTCAAGGGCGTTCATGTCGGGAGAGTTGGGCGGCTGAAACTGCAGCCTGGCGTTCACACCAAGCGCATCCACAGCAGCAGTAAACTCAGCGTCGTCAACGCCAATGTGTGGCGGCGCATTGTCCTGCTGGACTACCACAGGTGCACCTGGCTCTTGGTGAGGCCATCGTGACGATATAGCTGGCAGGAGTCGCGTGACTAGCATATCTCTGTAGCTCTTCTTGTTCACAGCTACCTCGTGGGGCACCATCGTTCCGGCTGGTCGGTGGCGGCTTGTCCTAACGGCGGGCGTGTACTCGATGAATGGCCAAATGCCAAGCTTCCTGAGGCGAGGCGGGTGAACGCCTTTTGACCGCCCAGGTGTACAGTGCTGTGCTCCAGACTCTGGAAGGTGCTTCCGGCTGGGAAGCCCTCCACTGGGAACTCCTGAACGTAAACGTCCAGGTGACGTGTCTCCTTGTGGTAACCCCTCTAGGTTCGTTTGTCTTCGAACCGGGAGATGCACCGCGGAGATTAGTTGTTTTGTATACCAATATCGGTCTTTGGAGAAGAGCGTAACGTCACCAACTTGGACGTAGCTCCAACAGCCAAGATAACCAAAATCAATACAGAGTTATACACACAAATATACAACCGTTCTTATTCTTAGACCCTTGAACGGTGGGTCGTACACCAGTCAATTTAGCTGCACTTCCAGGACACTGGTCAGTCCCGGTCAGCTTTTACAAACGCGCACCACCCTAGAAGTACTAGGGATAGTTCAATACAATCTCACTACCTATCACACAAGATGTCCTTCGATCACGATCCTGAATGGGACTTTCTTCCACTCTTTTCAGGATGTATATGGGATATGAAATGTAGGATCGCCTAAACGCACACTACAATTGAAATATGAAATAGGGCAGATTTACCACGGGCTCCACACCCGCTACTTACCCTAATTTGGACTTGGAGTTTTGGGGGGTGGAGTCCACACCTCTGGATGTCCTTCTACAGAGGGCCTTTCGCCTTCAGCACTTGATCGGGGCCGCCGGTATTTGTCCGGCCGAAGCTGTCCGAGCGCTTGCGGGGTACACGGATAATTGAACTCTTTATTAAGGGCTTATTAACCTCTTTTTTTAGGGGAGAGTCGAATTACTTGAACAGCAGCATCTGACTCGCCAACTTGATGCGCTTCCGGGCGTGACCCCGAAAGTCTACGCTCCTCCCAGGCGTAACCCCAGCAGTTATGCGCTCGAGGTGGCAGGTCACATCACTGTTCTTGGTGCATCTGACTCGCCAACTTGATGCGCTTCCGGGCGTGACCCCGAAAGTCTACGCTCCTCCCAGGCGTGACCCCAGCAGTTATGCGCTCGAGATGGCAGGTCACACCCCGATGGATCTTCGCCTCCTTGACTTCCTCCTGCGGGGTGCGCTTCCGCAGGCAGCTCCAAAGTGACTTGTCACCGACACGGATAATTGGACTCTGTTTGGTTTTATCTTTTGTGGCTAGCTTCCTGCAATAGACACGTATTCAGCTTTTGACTTACTTTCAGTATACCTTGAGGGGCGTCATCATCTTAGGCATCCTTGATCTCACTGTGACGTCGTGGGTACAGGCGTAGGACTTCAATGTTCCACGGAATCTTCCTGGAACCTGGTTGGTCGTCTTGGTCGGTCGGATATCACTTGGCTTGATTATACCTAGATCCTCTCGTCCAGGGTGTCCATTGTTCTTCGGTGTTCTTCGGTGTTCTTCGGTGTTCTTCGGTGTTCTTCGGTGTTCTTTGACACGTCCAGTCATGTCAGGACGGGTGGCACCCAGTCTAATGTAAACTGGGGCACTTGATCGCTCCTGTAGGCTTGACCCGTCGTCCGGTGGTTGGTGCGTCCAGACTCATTACGTCCAGAGCACTCAACCCGATCCATGGCTGGATGTAGAACGCCGCGTCCCGAGAATATCACCATGTCCCACAATTCCATACATACTGCTGCATTGGTTTTTCAACCAATCACCACGTTCCACAGTAGAAATCTTGATTCCCATCGTGTCAACCGCCCCTCTAGTCGTGATCAATCACCGAGGTCATTTGCCGAATTGGTCGAACATGACTAGATCACACGATCTACAGTTGTCTCGACGACGTGCGGGTCTGAACGTTCGCCCCGTTGAGAATCTTCCGGCTCTGGCGACCGTTCTGTGCGCCCTTTCCCAGCCGGGTCCCAGACCTTCTCTTTCGCTTTCAGGGTCGCGGCGGTATGCCTACAGCTCACAACCTGATTTCCTCCTTCGAGTGCGCAAGATGAGCGAATCAAGCTTGGCTGACGCCAGCTCTCGCGGCCGGCCTGCTGCTTCGACCGATGTCGGTGGCGACGGCAGCCACCACAGCGACACTCCTCCTTCCGATGACATCCCCAGTGGGGGACAATCTCCCGTTCCGGTTGAGACTTCTCCAAGCTCTTCGCATCCTGGTGGCACCGTTGGCGACAATACGTCTTCCAGCGTCGGGCAAGACACTGCTTCGCGCCCAGCACCGTCGGAGTCTGTCGTCTCCCGTACCGGCATGCTCAGTTTTGACGAAGTGGTCGGCCACGTCCGGGCCGGCGTGCTCCCCAGCCATGACCGAAGTTCTCCGGGAACGCAAAATACTCCGCCAGCACGATTCACCCTTCCTCCGGCGCGCAACCTGGTTGGAGACTCCTTCATCGTTGGCATTCCTGCGCACGCCCTGGCATATCGCAATGGCGCGTACGTCCGGGAAGGCTACGGTGGAGTCGAAGCTCTCATGTTGTTTGATGGACTGTCCGAGGTTGACGTCCAGGATTTGTGTAACCTGGTTGGCGATCCGGCGGAGGTCCGCGAGATGGTGCTTCGTCCTTACCAAGGTCAGCAGGGTCCCACTTTGGACGCGATAGAGACGACGTGGGGCTCCCTGCTGGCACGTCGAGAGTTTGCCTCCCTGATCACCCACTTCTCCCCCTTCCAGCTTGCGCAGAGAACGTTCTATACGGTCTCCTTGTTGCATCGGGTGTTGGTGA
The DNA here is from genome assembly GCA_033557925.1 of Phytophthora x cambivora. Lineage (NCBI taxonomy): Eukaryota > Oomycota > Peronosporomycetes > Peronosporales > Peronosporaceae > Phytophthora > Phytophthora x cambivora. Next base: position 10,969,432 of record JAUCEB010000001.1, on the reverse strand, counting down.
GAAATCGGCAGCGAGAACACGTCGTCCAAGGTATGGACGAGAATTCCGTCGTCCGGCGTCTCCTACGTCTTCAAGGCGAGTACGACCGGCTCAAGGAAGACTTCGTATTCCTGTACGGATACCATCAGCAAGAGGCACAGTCCATTCGAGATGAAGCCAGTCACGCTCGGGGATTGCTGGAAGCCGACTTCGCTCGTCTGGCCAGGGAGAATCTGGAAGAGACTGCTGCTCTTCGTCAACGCAATGATGATCTTGAGTCTCAGCTTAGATACGCCCAGACCCAAATCTCAACGTTGGAACAGCGTGTCCGGGATAAGAGCTTTGATGCGGATGGCTTGCTCTCCTTCCTGAATTCCGGAAGTAACGAGGTTCGGGGGAACTGGCCGAGATTTCGTAGACTGTTGGGTCAGTTCCAGCGTGGTGTGACGGCTCCGCCATCCTGGAAGACGTGGATCACGGTGGAGGCTGCGGATAAGTCGTTCCGCATGATACCTCCGTACCCTGGTCCAGCTCCCCCGGATAGTGATGCCGATGACGATGCCGACGCAGAACAGGAGTAGAAGTCGGAAGAGAATCCACCTTCCCCGCCCCCCAAGCGGGACACTCCTCGCGGGAAAGAACCTCGTAAGGCTCAAGCTGGGTCCAAGCGTCGCGCCTCGTCGCAGCGTGCCGTTGAGGTTGAGGTCCAGTGTCGCCCTACTGTCCATCCGGAGTCCGACGTGGGTCCTCGTCCAGCATCCTCCGTGCTCCCGTTCACCGTTAGAGAGGCTTGTGCTCTCCTTCCGGAGTTCATAGCCTGGGAAGACCTGCGTCCGGACGTCCAGTGGACTATGCGAACTGGCGTGGGTTATGATGAAGCGGTCGAGATGATGTTGGCTGACGGCGTCCAGCATTCGCTCTTTCATCGGGATAGTCTGTGCGGCATGCTTGCTGCCATGATGTATCATCGCAAGTTGGATGGTACTCCTTGGGCGAAGTACGTCCCCACATCTTACTATTTGATGGCAGACGTGCTTCTGGAAAGCTGGCTCAAGCAAGGGATCGAGCCTGCTGAATGGCCTGACCTACGCAATCTGACCGATGATTTTCCAGACGGCTCCGATAGCAGTTCATCTGAGGAGGAGGACAACCCGGAAGACCCTGATTTCGATGGCTCGGTCCCTGAAACTGTGGGAGTGGATCCTCCCCTAGCGGACGTGGCTGGCGGGGATAGTTCTCCACCAGACAGCGAAGTCCTAGTTCTGCGGTCCAAACGGAAACTCAAGGTCCAGCGGGTGTACTCCTCGTCCGATACTTCCGAGAACAGCGACACTGCCCCCTCCAAGAAGTTGGTGTATACACCACCTCCCAAGCGCCCCCGTCCCTCTCGGACAAGTGACCGCTCCGGCAAGAAATCTGGCAGTCTACGGTCAAAAACTCGTTCGAGTCTGGACAGGGTTCGGTCACTGAGCTGGCAGTGATTGAAACCCCTGGGCGTGGCATACTCTCTTGGCGTCGTCGCGGGATCCTGACCCAGTACACACCCCGGAAGGGGGACCATGAAGATCAGACCCCCGGCTTTCCGGGATATTCCCCCCAGAAGACGGAGATTCGCTTTCTCGCTCAACGTTGGACTCCCTTTGAGGGTGCTTACGTGATGCTTCGAGCCAAGAAACTCTGGGACGAGATGTTCGAGAATCGGGTCAAGGTCCTGTATTTCCATCGGCGGGCAGATTTGAGCGCTAAGGTGTGGAATTTACTGGACGAGTATCTGGAATACGTCCGGGATCAAGCCGAAGCTTTCTGGGAGGTGCTTCACTGGTTCACAATCAAGTACAAGCCTGAAAGGGATGAAGAAGATGACGACCTGGACAAATATTCGGTCTCGGCTAAGCTTCATCGGGAACGAGCTGCTCGGCACGAGAGCGTGGGTCGGTCCATGGCGGCTCGAATTCGCAAGTTCATCTCGAAAGGGCTTCCAGCCTCTCTGCTTGAAGAACCTGGTGTCTGGACGTATCCAGTCATGATCTGCCACTTGTACCTCGTGGATGAGTCCACCCTGAATGCCAATGGGAAACCCTACTCCCTGGAGGAGCAAGTTACCATGGCCGAGATGGCAGAGCCCGGCCGGACTCAGTGGACCAAGTACTGCACGGATGCTGACCGGGTTGCCCACGTCTCGAATGAGCTTCGATTGAAGATGCTCTCACCCGAGGAACGCCAGGAGAACCCAGTCTGACTGACTTTGTGAATCGTCGTCCGACAACTTCATGTTCAGGAAGTCTCCGTTCTAGGTGATGCATTTTTCTTCCTTCTTTCCACCCTTCTTTCAGTAGCGTAAACCATAATCACCTTTGAGCCTTCCTTTACTCCTTTCATATTGGCCTTCAGCGTCTAGTGTCTTCTCCAATTCACTTCCAGTTTAATACAAACGTCCATTACATCTCTCTCCAATTTCACATTCACTTCTTCTGTCACTTCACTCGGGCGGCGGTCTGTTGCATTTCAAGGGTGTCCGGCTGGACTGCTAGACTCTCGGATGGTCGTCCCCAGCTTGCATAGCCTGGAATCGCGCCCGAGCTTTCGCCCCTTGGTTAAATTCATACAGTAACGCCCCGCAGCTTAGTTGTGTCATTGGGAGCCATTCGGGTTCTTCGTATCCTTTCCACTTGATCAGATATTCACGAGCCCTTTTAGATGTGCGTGTTCGTTTGGACCACCGAAGATCCAAGATTTTCTCCACTTCATACTCGTCATTGTCGTTGTCAGCTTCCCAACTATCCTCCGGCAGCAATGCAGTGTCGAAGTCGTCTTCGCCATCGACATCTATCTGGACGGAGGGTCTTCTGGGATGCAGAGCTCGCGGCTTTAGGCGACTAACGTGCACCCAAGGGTTGACTCGGTAGCCTGTGTCTTCAATCTTGAGTTTCACTCTGAAATCATCGTGCATCTCGGCAATCCTGAATGGACCATGCCAGAGGTGGGCCAACTTGCGACTCAATCCAGTCTGTACCTTGGGAATGTAAAGCCAAACGGCATCTCCAACGTGAAAACCTGACTTGAGTCGGTCAGACAATTCCTTCCACTTCTGGTTTTGTTCGTCAGACCTGGCTCTCTTCGCTTTCCTCTGAAGGTCCTCCGCACAAGCCTGGGCGTAACTGTAATCTCGTTGGAACTTCCTCCGCCATTCATACGCTGTACGCTCAGGGACACTGGAAGGTCTAGGACCTAGCATGGCCGACACTGTTCCTTTAGCATCCCAACCGTGAACCAGATAGAATGGAGTGTCTAGCCGTGTTGCATCGTACGAAGTATTCAAAGCGAACATCAGCCTCTCAGCGTGTTCATCCCAATCACTCTGGTCGGACTCTGCAACGTAGGCGCGTACGCTCCGGATGACTGTCTGGACAGATCTTTCCTGCTGACCATTCGCTTGAGGACGGTAGGCCAAAGTAACTCTTTGTCTGCTACCCAGGAGTTCTCGGAAACGGGTGAATACTTCGCTCATGAAACGAGGATCCTGGTCGTGACGCAACAACGAGCTGGCCCCAAAACTTCGGAACACTCTCTCTTCGTATGTTTCCGCGACGTCTTGAGCGGTAGTTGAATCCATGGGCTGCCACATCACGTATCCTGAGAACGTGTCCTGAAAGAGAAGCAAGAACGTATTACCTCGTTCGGACTTCGGAAGGTGAGTGACGAAATCCATTGAGACCACTTCGAAAGGGTACGTCGGTTCGATGTTCCCCGGGGACGGCCCTGGATTGGGCGGTCGCCCCTTGCCACTTGCACAGTCCACACATTCTTTCACGAAAGTCTCAACGTCAGCGTACATGCCGGGCCAGTAGAACTCAGACCTCAACTTTTCGTGCGTCCGGGTTATCCCTTGGTGTCCGCCCTGAAAGTCTTCATGGGCATAGTGGAGGAGGTCTGGGCGGAGTGACTCTGGCACAACCAGACGTAACTCATCTGACATGTCCCGAGGACGATCCTTTGTAGCGCGGCTCAACCGGTAGAGCACATCTCTCACGTCCAGGGCATACAACTCTGCCTGTTTAGAGATTCTGCGTATCTGTCCACGAGAAAAACTGTCCAGGTCACCTTTTAGGAATCTCTTGATTTCCATGAGCTGGTCGTCACACTCCTGGTGGGCCTTGATCCTGCGCCATCGTTCAGCCTGATACTCTAGTGGCCCCATTGGCTCTCCTTGTTCGGGTTGTCCTTGGGCACGGCTCCGAGTCACAGCAACCATGATTGTAGCGGCTGTAGACAGTGGTGCAGATTCCGGTCCTGGACGTATACCGTTTGGGATCTCCTTGGGCAAGCCTTCCTGGGGGGAAACATCTTGAGTACTTTCGTCCACGATCACGAGTGGCTTCATCAGCTTTTCGTGTATCTTGGATACCTGTACAAGGTGTTTCAGTTCCTCCGGATCTTCAGTCTGCCAGGATGTCCCCAACGCTAACGTCTTAGAAGTACGGTAATCTGCTGCCTGGTTGTATTCCCGCTTGACATGAACCAGCCGCATTGATGTGAACTTCTCCTTCAATGTTCCCACCTCAGACAAGCGTCGTTGTAAATTCGGTTGGTTACAGTTAATCAACCCTTGCACTTGTTGGATAACTATGCGAGAGTCTCCGACCACTACCAGATCCCGAATGTCTCGCTCGGACGCGAGTGTGAGGCCATTCAGCAACCCGTAATACTCAGCATCGTTGACAGTGACATCCTCCAGGATGAAATCATGTGCAGCCAGAATATTCCAACCAGGTAACTCCCAGATGATACAACCACAACTACCTTGACGCGTTGAAGTCTTTGCTGCTCCGTCGAAACTTAGGACGTAACCGGCGAAGTCTGCTTCCAACATCTCCATGCTGATCACTGGTGGTGCCTTGACTCGCCCCTTGGCCGGAATGAGTGACTCGGCAACCTCGTCCAAATGTTCGCGTGGAGTGATGCCTGCTCCTAGAATGGCAGGTAAGCCATCTTCGTCTTTCTGAATCTTACACACTTCCAGGTTCCAGTGTGACAATATGACTCCCCAGCGAACGCATCTTCCATCGGCCGTTTTGGACTTCAGCAACCAACTCAGAACGGAGTGTCGAGTGAAAACCTTGACTAGGCAATTCTGGACAAGAGTCTGGAAAACATCCAGAATCCTCATCACAGCCACCACCTCCTTTTCGGCGACATGGTATCGGAGTTCTGCATCGTTCAGGACGCGCCCCGTGAACCTGACCGGATGTATCACGCCATCATATTCCTGACCGAGGACTGCGCAGGCAGCCCACTGGTTGGCATGAGGTATAATTACGAAAGGTCTGGTCCGGTCGGGATGCCTGAGCAGCGGAGTGGATACAATCTTCCTCTTCAAGATCTCGAAAGCTTCCTTCGCCTGGGACAAGTCTCTCCCCGCACGTATTTGTTCGTCCGTGAGCTCGTATAGAACTGCAGCCACCACCGGGAAGTCTTCAATGAACTTGTGATAATAGTTCAGACTCCCCACGAAGGACTGGACTCCTTTCAGTGTCTTCGGGAATGGGAGGTCCTGGACGCCTTTGGCAATCTTGGGCGTGGCTCGAAGCCCTTCCGCACTGATCTCATGAGAGAGGTATGGGATTGACAATTTGCCGAACTCACTCTTGGGGAGGCTGACCGAGATATTCCAATAGCGGAGTCTAAACAGCAAAGCGTTCAGATCTTCACATAGCTGATCCCAGGTCGGCGCCCCATGGGCAATGTCATCAATGTACGAGCTACGTCCAATCACTGGGCCCATCTGGGACGGCGCCGGAATATCACGCTTGAACGCAGTGATCTTGTCCGTCAGTATCGGCACTCTTCGTTCAGCTTGTTCTCGTTCGGACTCATCTCGTTCAGATGGGTCTAACCCGAGGAATTCCAGCACATCTTGATCCACCAACTTCTCTTCATCTGCAGGTAGTCGGACGAACCCCCACAGGCAGTTGTTAATTACTGCCTGATAAACAAGGGGGGCATTCTTCAAGCCGAAAGGCATTCGCACCCATTGGAAATGTCCGAATGGGCACACAAAAGCAGAAATTAGCTTCGCACGTTCAGTCATCCTGATTGCCCAGAAACCACTCGCCATATCGAGGCTCATGAACCACATTGCACTCTCGAATTCAATCAGCAAATCATCTATCAGGGGTAGCGGGTAGGTTGAAAGCTGGATGAAACCGTTCACCACCCGGTAGTCGATACACATCCGGATGTCCACGCCGTTCTTCTTTAAGACGATCACAATCGGGGATGCCCAAGGGGACACCGAGAATTCAATCAATTCCGTTTCCAACAACTTCTTGAGTAGCTCATAGACCTTCAACATGATATGCGGAGCAATGGACCTTGGATGTTGAGCTACTGGCTTAGCATCTCCCACGTCCAAGTCACACATCACACCTCTTGCCGGAGCGGGCGCTGCAGTGCCATCCCCCAAAAATATCTTCCGATGATAAGTCAGAATGGACCGCAATTTCCTCTCTTCTGCGACGGTAGTCCGATCGGGATCGCCTACATCTGCCTTGGAGATGTCACATTCAGGACTCAGGTCCTTCAACTCGGGCAACATGGCGAGTTCGTCACGCAACTGTGATAGAAGCTCACTGCCCTCCTGAAGGTAGATAGCTGGCTCCAAATCCAGGTCTTCTTGACTGACTCTCATGCATCTGGCATATTCTTCTTCCAGCCTTCGGATGGGGGTGGATGGCCACGCACAGCTCGGGAAGTCCATTTCTTCGGCCTCCGGATCCAGGCATTCCTGAACTTCTGCATCCAGAGGTTCCGGATCAAATTCCAGTTCTGCTTCACTAGGACTTGCTTCGATACTCTCCGACACACTTGCTTTCAGTATGGTCACTTCCGTGATTTCCTGGACCACGTCTGTCTGAGTGCCGACGTCCATCAGCTCCGTCGTTTGCGTAGCCACATTGCATACAACTCTGATCGGAGGTTCCATAGTCGTCTGGCGAAACTGCTTGGGGGGGTCTTGTAGCTGGACAATTCTAGCCGCAGTTGCTCCTGGACGGGGTCGTAACATGATCTTGGAAGGCCATTCGTATTGGGGCGTGGAGACAGCCGGGGGTTCCTGTTCCTGTCTGAGTTCATCAAGCTCGCGCTCGCGTTTCCTCATTTCAGGGGACGGGGTACTCTCATAAATGAGTTGCTTCCACTCCTTGTACTTCTGGCATCCTGGGCGAACGAATCGTCCGGACTGGGGAAAGTTTCCAAACTCTACTATTCTCGCAAGCGGGGTTCGAGTGTCAATCCACACCATTTGTTCTGAAATATTGACCACTTTGACTGCAGTAGCTCCTGATTGTGCCGTATAGATGATTTGAGTCACCCAGCGATCTCCTCGTCCTGCCCAGACTACATCTTGCTGGGGGCTGCTTTGGCCATATTCAATACGAACCATCGCATGTTCCCCCGGGCGTAGATAGAGACTGCGCGTGGACAACACAGGTAGGTCTAACCCCAAGTGTTGGCGCGACGACCCTCCACTCATCAGGATGGTTTCCTCGTCCGGGAGTTGGACGAGTCCTTCGCGCACACATAATCGAACTCCAGCGGCGTACATGAAGTTCATTCCCAGAAGTACTTCCACATCTTCGCCAATGTTCGTCACCCAGACATTCATGACGTAAACTACTCGCACTCCAAGCGTGATCTTGACTCTCGCACGCGCAGTGATATACGTCGGGACTCCTCCTAGGCCGGACACCTTGATAGGTTCTGGTAACATCTGGAGCTTCAGCTTGAGCCTACGCGCAAGGTTCAAACTGATCATACTTCCAGACGCACCAGTGTCCAGCAGGATCTGTACCCGAAGATCATTCACTGCTCCATGTACTGATGCAACATCGCGACTGTCTTCTTGTTCGTGATTTGCCCACCAACCGTAACGCTGACCAGGACCTAACTCGATCTCGGTCGGAGCGTCTTGGTCGTTCGATCTTGGAGGGGTCCGTTCAGGGTCACATCCCCCAGACTCAGCGGTATCATCTCGAATAGAAGTCATGCATTGTTGGTTATCGTTCATCTTCTTTCTCAGCTCTGGTCCGACATACACTAAGACACACAATCGTTGGGGATTCTTCAGCCCGACGCGTTCTGGACCCCTGTCCAGCGGGCTTACTCGTTTAACGACTTCCCTTGATTGGCCTCTCCACCCAACAATTTCTTGAGGATGTGAGGGGGCAGGTCTTTTAGCATGCCTTGACGAGCGAGAGTCTTCACATCTTGAAGGGCTTCATGATCTGCACACTGACCGTCGTGGAAATCTCCACAATCTTTGCACGGAGGGACTCTGCACGCATGTGTCGGGTGTCCTGTCCGTTTGCATTTGTCGCACTTCATATCTCTCCAGCAGTTCTCTTCTTTATGGCCGAACTTACTGCACTTCTCACAGAACTCGTTCTTGTTCGGGTTATCCGACCGAGGGGACTGCCAACCAGGGCGAGGCGACTGCCAACCTGGGCGAGGATCCGCCTGTGGGGGCGGTCTCCACCCCGAATGCTCCATCACACGAAACACTGCCTTGCGGATGTCTTGTTCCGTTGTCACTTCCTGGGTAGGCACACTTCGAGTTGGCACTTCGGGGCTAGCGACTTCTGACTTGTTTCGTCCTGAACTCCGGGGTTCCGGGGGTGCTTCATCTGAATCATCTTCTTCATCTTCAAAACGTACACGCCCCTCGACTTCGCCTTCGGATTCTCCACCGCTTAAACCAATGTACGCTCGACCTTGTCGTCCAGGCTTGAAACGTCTGGGCGGGATGTTATCCGCCCTGAAATCTCTCGTCCGGTGCGGTGGGGTGTCATACCCTCCGTCTAGACCCAGGTCTTCATCCTGTTGCAGGACGTACTCGAGGTCGTCCAAGTTGTGGAATCTCGTATTGCGCAAGATGGCCTTGAGTTGCTGGTCTCTCAGATTCTTGATGAAACGCTTGATGTGGTGAGCGGACTCCTTCTTGCCCTTCTTATAGCGAATGCCAGCCTTGACTGCAGCCTCGTTCAGCCTGTAAAAGAACTCCATGGCGCTCTCGTTCGACTTCTGACGCATAGTGTAATATCGTTCAGACTCGGACGTCCGGGCCTTCAAATACTTGCGCTTAAACTCTCCCGAAAGTCTTCTCCAGATGCTCTGCACATGCTTGGAAAGTTGGCCACGCCAATTCCGTACAGCTGAGGACATCTTCATCTTGAGCTCACTGATCTTCATCTTGTCTGTCCAGCCACCCTGAACTGACATGTTGACAAAACGCTCCCACCAACTCCGACGATCTCCCATGGAGGCCTTCTCGTCGAACTTCTCCAACGTACTGGAGGAGACATACGGGCGGAGTGTCAATAGGGTTCCACCAACCTTAGTCGCATCCGAAGCATCCACACCTGTCGACAGGTCTTCATCCAGACTGTCCTCAGAGTCGCTCGAGCTTGAGTCTGAACTCGAACTCGAGCTGGAGCTGGAGCTCGAACTGGGGCCAGATGGGGGGCCACGTTTGGACTTCTTTGGGGGAGGAGGCTTCTTGTCCGGCTTCCTCGACCCCGATTGACGCTCTGACTTCACATTCTTCTTGGTGTCAGCCTTGGGCATCTCCGTCCGGGTCCTCTGTGGCACGTTCGTCTTGATCGTAGCAGCATTCGCGTCAGTCTTTCTTGGGGCTGGCACACTTCCAGCACGACGCGTGATCGAGGGGTCTGGTAACGCCCCTCTGATTTGCGCCAACAGTCGTTCGACTGTGTTCCTCGAGTCAGCTCCGGCTTGATTACTGCTAGTGACCTCTTCCATGATTACGCCACTCGTCCCAGCTGCTCTTTCAGAGTCAGTTCTTTCGGTCTTGGCTTGTATCACTGGGTTGGGTGGTGGTGTTACGTGACTCACTTGTCCTGGAATAGAGCTTGCTTGAAGATTCCGAATCTGCTCAGCCTGATATCGCTGCATATTCCTTGCGGTCACTCGTTCATCTTCTAGACGTTGCTCAAAGGCAGCTTGCTGATCGTCCAGATTCTTCTGGGCTTGTTGGAGCCACGCAGCTTGTTCAGCTTCCCGTCTTGCATCTACTTCTGCTTGCTGTTGTTGCAAGAGCTGTATCGCCACCGCTTCCACACGCTCCCTTTCGGCATTGGCTGCCTGGAGACATGCTGACTGAATAGCAGCCGCTACATCTTCCTTTTGGGAAACAGCTTCAGCGTGTTCAGCAGAGAGTCCAGTCAGACGGCGCTCAGCCTCCTGCGCTCGCAGCTCCGCTTCACGGGCACGTGTTCCGGCTTCTGCAAGTACTTGCTGGAAGTTCACTTCCGGCTGGCTCGTCGACTTCTGGACTGCAAGTTGTTCGGTCAGCTTCGCCAGTTCTTCACGGACTTGTTGTGCCTCACGTAATGCGCTTACAGCGGCTTCAGCCACTCCAGTCGACACCGACCATCCAGACTTTTCCGAACGATGTGAGTGTCTGGAATAACTCGAGTGTCGCGATGAGGATCTCTTCCTTGACGTTTTCCTGGACGAGCTACGTCGGCTTCGAGAACTCCGATGCTGACGACTCCGGTCGGACTCCGATTCAGATTCACTAGACGAGTGTCTCCGGTTGGAGATCCTGCGTCTTCTCGACTCAGGTGTCGTACTGATCTTTGTACTCACTGCAACTTCAGGTTCAGTCATGACAACGTCATCTTGATCCGGCAGGATCCTCCGTTCTGGAGTGATCGTTTGGCTGGTCAAGTAATATCCCAGATCTCCACTTCCAAGTGCGCTTGAACTAGCGGTCCTGGCAGACATCACCATTGGGCCATAAACGGCGAGTGGCATATGCGCCCCTCCACCAGACTCTAGTGACGTCGAAGAGGACCCCGGTGAACTGTTCCTGGATATGAGAGACTCTGACGTCGTACCACGGGCAGACCCATCGGTGGTGCCAACCAAGCTCGGGACAGGGTCCGATATTGGCACCATAGATGGATCTTCCTGGTCGGACGTCACAGTTGACGGGAGCTCAGATGGCAAAGATGCGAGCGGATCTTCCGGCCGAGGTGGTCGACGTTGTTGACGCTTCGACGGTGGTTCTCCAACTGAAGAGCTAGTCGCACTTCGAGCCGGGCGAAGACCAGTCAGGTGTAAACGTAGAACATAACTTCGTCCAAGAAGGTTGATCTCATAATCATTCATCAGCAAATCCCCATCTTGATCCTCTGCATGGTAATCCAGAAAAGGTGTTTCTTCCACTTCGGCCTCTCGTTCGATCGCAGGAGTAACCTTGAGTGTGGCTCCGACACAAAGTGTCCGCCATTCCGTCAACTCAGCAGCCAAAAGACGTTGAAGGTCTCCAACCAGACTTCGTACGAGGTCCGCCGTGATCTTGGACGCACGCGTCCTGAACCACACTGGGACCAGATTGTCAAAGTGGAAACCAGCCTCGAAAAGCAACGTTTGCAGAACAGCAATGCACTCTCGGGGTGAGAAGATGCTGACTGGGATCTCGGCCGCAACCACATCTTGAGCAGTAGCCAAATCACGTCGGTCCAGATTGAGCTCGACCACACAAGCCTGGATGGCATCATCCAAGGTTGCGCGGGCAGCCATGTACTTGGACGTCGCGAGCGTAGCTGCAAGCCACGGCAGAGAGTCAGGCCGAGAACTTGGCCAGTCATACTGTACTGCGGGAGGGAGAACTCGTTCAGAACGAACTTGTTCCCACCGGGAAACTTGTTTCGCCACATATGCCTTAGCCAAATCATCACTCAGTCGTTGTGAACTCTGGGCCACAGCCCCTTGCACTGTCGTCGAGAGTTGTACACTCGACGGGGCCTTCTCTTCCAGGAGTGCTAATGTTTCCATGTCTTCGCCAGACACGTCCCCCCGGACTGTCGGCAGGGGCACATCTTGAGCGGGTGCCCGCACGCTCACATCTTGCTCAGTTAAAGGGGAATCCGAAACTCGACCCTCCACCTGGGAATCTTCCACGTCGACGTCTCCCACAGACGCCACTTCGGGTTCACCCAAACCGGGTTCACCCTGACCGGTCTCCAAGTCGCCTCCAGCGCTCCCTTCCGTCGACACTTGGTGCGCGTCGTCTTGGACGGGTGGCTCTGCAGCCGGCTGGTCTTGACTCAAAGACCGCTTCTTCTCCTCACGGGCTGCCTTGCGCTTTGCAGCGCCCGCCTTCCGAGCCGTCCGGACAACTTCCTCCAGACTCGCATGTTCCTCGGGCGGCAGCCCCTCCGCACGTCGTGAACTTCGCGTAGCTTCTTCGCGTTCGCGACCCTCACGACCGGCGTCTCGCATGTCCTTCTTGCTTTTAGCCATAAGAACTAGTTTAGTGGGTTAGTACGCTTCCTCGTAGTAAACCAATACAAAATATACAAACAACTTCGCGGTGAAATCCCTGGTTCGAATCCGGGCACGCGCACCAGCTGAGGCGAGGCGGGTGAACGCCTTTTGACCGCCCAGGTGTACAGTGCTGTGCTCCAGACTCTGGAAGGTGCTTCCGGCTGGGAAGCCCTCCACTGGGAACTCCTGAACGTAAACGTCCAGGTGACGTGTGCTCCTTGTGGTAACCCCTCTAGGTTCGTTTGTCTTCGAACCGGGAGATGCACCGCGGAGATTAGTTGTTTTGTATACCAATATCGGTCTTTGGAGAAGAGCGTAACGTCACCAACTTGGACGTAGCTCCAACAGCCAAGATAACCAAAATCAATACAGAGTTATATACACACAAATATACAACCGTTCTTATTCTTAGACCCTTGAACGGTGGGTCGTACACCAGTCAACTTAGCTGCACTTCCAGGACACTGGTCAGTCCCGGTCAGCTTTTACAAACGCGCACCACCCTAGAAGTACTAGGGATAGTTCAATACAATCTCACTACCTATCACACAAGATGTCCTTCGATCACGATCCTGAATGGGACTTTCTTCCACTCTTTTCAGGATGTATATGGGATATGAAATGTAGGATCGCCTAAACGCACACTACAATTGAAATATGAAATAGGGCAGATTTACCACGGGCTCCACACCCGCTACTTACCCTAATTTGGACTTGGAGTTTTGGGGGGTGGAGTCCACACCTCTGGATGTCCTTCTACAGAGGGCCTTTCGCCTTCAGCACTTGATCGGGGCCGCCGGTATTTGTCCGGCCGAAGCTGTCCGAGCGCTTGCGGGGTACACGGATAATTGAACTCTTTATTAAGGGCTTATTAACCTCTTTTTTTAGGGGAGAGTCGAATTACTTGAACAGCAGCATCTGACTCGCCAACTTGATGCGCTTCCGGGCGTGACCCCGAAAGTCTACGCTCCTCCCAGGCGTAACCCCAGCAGTTATGCGCTCGAGGTGGCAGGTCACATCACTGTTCTTGGTGCATCTGACTCGCCAACTTGATGCGCTTCCGGGCGTGACCCCGAAAGTCTACGCTCCTCCCAGGCGTGACCCCAGCAGTTATGCGCTCGAGATGGCAGGTCACACCCCGATGGATCTTCGCCTCCTTGACTTCCTCCTGCGGGGTGCGCTTCCGCAGGCAGCTCCAAAGTGACTTGTCACCGACACGGATAATTGGACTCTGTTTGGTTTTATCTTTTGTGGCTAGCTTCCTGCAATAGACACGTATTCAGCTTTTGACTTACTTTCAGTATACCTTGAGGGGCGTCATCATCTTAGGCATCCTTGATCTCACTGTGACGTCGTGGGTACAGGCGTAGGACTTCAATGTTCCACGGAATCTTCCTGGAACCTGGTTGGTCGTCTTGGTCGGTCGGATATCACTTGGCTTGATTATACCTTGATCCTCTCGTCCAGGGTGTCCATTGTTCTTCGGTGTTCTTCGGTGTTCTTCGGTGTTCTTCGGTGTTCTTCGGTGTTCTTTGACACGTCCAGTCATGTCAGGACGGGTGGCACCCAGTCTAATGTAAACTGGGGCACTTGATCGCTCCTGTAGGCTTGACCCGTCGTCCGGTAGTTGGTGCGTCCAGACTCATTACGTCCAGAGCACTCAACCCGATCCATGGCTGGATGTAGAACGCCGCGTCCCGAGAATATCACCATGTCCCACAATTCCATACATACTGCTGCATTGGTTTTTCAACCAATCACCACGTTCCACAGTAGAAATCTTGATTCCCATCGTGTCATTCCCGTCGAAGTACTGGCGTCGCTGGGAATCCCATCGTGGGCGTGCAACTGCGGCAAGTACCATCACCTTAATGATGTGGCGCCGACTCCGAAGACGAAAACGCTGACACCTTCTCACCAGGCAGGGCGATGAAACGCTTTTTCACCTTCGTCAGGTAAAAAATCTTTTCGTCGACATGAATTTTGTCGAACATAGCGCTGAATACCAGCGACATAGGGTCAATGTGCGCACAGCTGAACTCAACACGTTGCAGCATATTAGCCTCCGTCAACACTGGCCGAGAGACACTGGTTGCCACTCAAAGGGCGCCTGCTTTGATCCGGCGGTGCAGTGTTGCAGCAGGAACTCCAGAGACCCGAGCTGCAGCGCGGACAGTCGACCGAGCTTCGGGTGCTGCTTCGCGCAGCCGCTCTAGCGCTGGCCCATAGCTCTTCTTCTTGCGCCCAGTAACGCCCTTGCGAGATGGCACCGCCAGGACCCCACTGGCAGCGACTGTTGTCATGGCGCGCTGCCAGATTCTTGATACCGTCCGGGGATGGACACCAAACTTGGCGGCTACTGCACTGAGAGCGCCATGGCGAGGATTGCCACCGACAGCATCCTGCGCGAGCGACCACAGGACCTGGTGGCGCTGCTGTTCGGTGAGGTTCTTCTTCTTGGGGGCGGCGAGGGGGGCGGACAGGGACATGTTTGACGTGTCGAAGCTTGTTGGGGGAGACTTGGCAAAATTGCTAATGAAGTGTGCATAGTGCTCGGCTATCGTGTCTTGTCGGCACACGAATGGCCACTGCGGCTTCGGTTTTGCGATCCAGATCGCGGCACGCACACCAATGAATTCGGCTCGACGCTCTGCATTTATTTCAACCACTTAGAACGTCTTCCGCAGCGTTTTGACCAATAACTGTTGGGTGGAAGATGAAACCGACATTTGTTTTGAGACGGAGTGGTATAATATAAGTGCGAAAGCTCATCGTGAACGTCTTGAGCTTCAAGGGTGCTCAGCTTCAAGGCTTTCATCCAATTAGAACGCTGATATAGCCGTTTCCGGGCCGGTAATGAAAGTATTGATGTATTTGTGACCGAAAGTGATAGATATCCCCTGAGTAAAGTTTTGTTTGACGCAGTCTCATATACGCACCAGCACAGTGCTAGCGCGTTATATGATAATCACGGAGGGGGCGAACCGAGCCCGAACCGGGCTCCCCACTCCAAATGGGGTCCGAATTTCTAGGGAACTGGGCTCCATGAATGATTGGCTCCGTTTCAACCCGGGGAGCCCAGATTTACTAAAATCAGGGCTCCTCGATTTAGCACGAGCCCGAGCGAACCCTTCCTGCTATTGGCTGATTTTCCTAAACCCTGGCACTAATTATTGGCGAGCCCAATATTGTGGAGAGCCCGGAGCGCTAAGTCGGTGGAGCCCATTTTAAGGGCTCCCAAGAGACACCGAGTCCTGAAAAAGTGGGATTGTTGGCTCGGTTCGTCCCCTCCGTGGCGATACAGTAACCGCGGTCACTTCCGGTACTGGTACAATCTAATAACCTGTATTTAGCGATGCAATCGTTTTGGAGAGGTGGCATGTCGTTAGATGGGGCTCGGACAAGTCGAGGCGGCGGGGCTGCGCCGACGCCGCACGCTACTCGTTGCCGCGCACCACTCCACGTATCAGACAGCACCCCGCAGCGCGAGGTCGCATATGTGGATCAGGGTCACCCCCCCCTTCCTCACACACACAGCGCCTCATGGCCAATGCCCGCGGCGGCAATCGAAGCACGTCATTGGTAGTGACCTCGACTGTGCTGCACGAGCCTGCTTCTCCCTGCAATTTATCCGGAGAGTTCTGGTCTGACATACATGCACTGTAGGCAAAGAGTACATTATCATAATATGATAGCGCGATATTTTCGTGCTTAGCGTTAAGGCATGTGTAACCTGCAATACAGGAGGTACTCTCACTTCCGACACTGCCGATAACAAATGACCTCTATTATTGTTGGCACTTTCGAATATTAGATTTAGTAGGAAATTTTCGCGCGCGCGCCAAAACCAATTCTGAACGACTCGTTCGGAACGAGGCGATAAGCACCATTCAAGTATTTGCGGCGACCAGCATAGTACAACCATGGGCAAGTGAATGACCATAGACAACAAGCGAGAGCTTATTCGTAAGCATGCAGCCACACCAGCCATGACGCAGGCCCAGCTAGCCAAGTGGGCTAAAAAGGAGTTCCGCCTGCGTGATCCTCCTGCTCGAAACACAATGTCTGACATGCTTAGAAACACAGGTACCATCATGAAGGAGGCGTACGACCAAGGCAAGCGCCGCAAACCCCTCAAGGTGAAGGCGCCTGCGCTCGAAAGAAGGCTAGAAGGCTGGATCGAGAAAGCCGAGCAGCGTGGTATGTGTCTAAATCGAAAGGTCATCACTCGGAAAGCTAAAAGCTCGCTTTGAGGTGGGGGGAGGGGGGCTCGATGTGGGCGTGTCTGTGGGTTGGATGTCGGTATTCCTCAACGGGCATGAGCTTCGCTATCGTCCAAGCCATGGAGAAGCGGGCCGACGTCGTACGCCAAGGCCGCCATGCTCTCCACGAAGTGACAGACCTGTATGACCTCACAACAATTTATATAGTGCACAAAAAGTACTGAACATATGGTGTCGGAAGTGGCGGTATATTCTGTATATGATAGCAAATCTTTAGATGTGGTCGGACCACGATACCGGAATCGGATCGGGCGCGTCTGCTGTAATGCGCCGTCGTTGATGTCCAGAACCAACATTAGAGCTACTCAAGCCCGCTGTTGCTAAAATCTAACCATTCTATCTGAGTGGAGCTCGGTCCCCTAAATCATTGCTCCTCGCCAAGTATGTGGCCCATGCGTGTACAAGCTTCGACGTCACACAAACGCTCCTTACGCAACTTCGCCATGATTCTACTTCACCATTCACACCAACATGCACATCCTATTCCAAGACTTATTCATATTTTACTTTTTATGTGTATCTTTCCGACAACCAACAACCAACACGGGGGGGGGGGGACTAACGAGGGCCCGCGGGGGGGGGGGGGGTCTAGGGAGCACCGAGCTCGGGAGCACCGAAGCACAGAAAGGGGCAAACAGAAACTGCAGTCTGTAATGACCAGCTTTCACGGATACGATGTCTTCAATATCACTGCATTTCAGCGTACCCCTGCGCGCACCGATAAAATACTATCCAAGCGCCGACGCAACGCGGCGGTAGTTGTTTTTATTAGTTGGAGCCGCTCAGCTCACTACGCTCGCTTCGCTACTGAAAGGAGGCTGCCTCCGCTCCGCTACAGCAGTGAACGCTCCCCGTTCCGCTCGCCTGCGACGTCGCTGCACTACTCGCCGTGCCCAATAGGCCTCTTCGTTCGATACACCCTGGCGTATTTGATACACATCAAACTATTGGTATGCCCGTGTGGCATACAATAGATGTAGTATAGTCATAGATAGCACGGGAATGTCTCAGCAAGGTACCTTGCTATTGTAGTGTGGAGATTTGGCCGCGGCGCGGCAGCTCTGTTGCCCATGCCGCAACCGTCAAACCTTTCAGTGAAATGCTGTTCTGGGTTCTGATTTGTGGATTACATTTCCCGCGATAGAGTGACATGGAACTCGGTAGTGACACAAGCCTCGGCGGGCCATAATAAATACCCGACCGAGGCTAAATACGCCGATTAGTAATAGGCCCTCGGTCGTACCTAAGTGGAAGCCTCGGTCGTACTTAAGTGGAAGCCTCGGTCGCACTTCGCGGTACCTCTGGCGTAATCACCGTCATTATATTGAGTGTACAGAAGTCGCCACATCGATATTCGTATTATACTAGATGTTTGTATGCAGGATTAGGATTAGTTATAGGATGATCTGCAGGGGCTCTCAGAGCCTCTGAATATTCAGTAATAAATCAGCAGTCTTCCCCCCAAGTCTTCAGAGGTTAAGACCGACTCCGGTAAGTGTTAGCTAGCTTATTGTAGTGCCTGGATACGCCTGGCTTAGTGGTATGGCTGTTGGTGGACTAGAGATTAATTAATTAATAGTCCACCGAGGCCAAGCCAAGAGTAGGCGTGGCCGAGAGGCTAGCGTAGCACTTAGAGTGTCGTTCTGTGTGTATGGGGGGGGGGGGGTTAAGCCCCCTAGAGTATATTTTACTACCGACCGAGGATTACCTCGGTTCCCTTTGTATTAGGCCTAATCAGCCGGTACCCTTCCATCTGAGGGACTGCAAAAGAGTTGCGCGAAAGCGCTATATTGCATTCTAGCCCTCGTTCGTGGCTAGTTAGTGCAGGTTTTGGGTTGACCAAAGACAACCTTGGTGCACAGAGGCTTATATCCAACCCGGTGTAAGGGATCGTTCCTGAACCTTCAGGTTAGATCCAACTTTCGTTGACCCTTTCGGGGAGACGTGTGTTGTTGGTGGGACTCCTTCCGTGCGGTAGCGAAATTTTCAGCGTGTTCCTACACGACACTATCAGTTCCGGGTACCTACCCTGCAGCATAGATAACGCCTGCAGGCTGTGATCGTACGAGAAAACTCAGCTTTATGGTATTATACCCTAGATCATTACGCAATTTCCCAGCACCCAACCCAGCATCATGGCTGCCTCCCGTATCGAGACCCAAGCACCGTACTTAAGCGCTCCCTCCGCGCCAACTAATACTGGCGCAATTCGCAGTTCGACCCACCGGCTTCCAAGAGGCCGTACTACTCAAGGTCTTGGTGCGACGTCTTCTGCTTCTGCTGCAAGAGCTCCTGGCGGTAGTTTCGATGGTGGAGCCGCTCGTCGATTCTTTTAGCAGCTTCAAGAGCGCGAAGCTGCTCGTGTCAGCCGCAATTCACGCCTTGCATGAGTTTGCAGAAGTGTTAGTCGAATCGACGAGCTCGTGCAAGGCGTGAATTGCGGCTGGCAACAGAAGTCCCTCTCATACCAGAGGATGAGAGCGACAGAAGTGAAGCTGATTTGTTGAATCAGTTAAATACAAGGTATTAGACCCCTCCACGTAGTAGTTTGGCTGGCCCCTAAATCCGGCATTCAAATTCTAAGCATATAGTAGTCTGTATTGTATAAATAGATCCAACCAGGATACTGATGGATATCTATACCAAAACGAACGGATCTCACAATGCACCACTGAAACTGATTTGCTAAACACTATATTTCTATACTGGGTTGTACTTCTCTGGCCCACTTAAGAAACAACATTGAGTTTTTTTGTGGACCACACACTATCTTGATTGGCTAAAATGAGATTGGGGCTGGGCATTGTCTCCACACACTAAAACCTCGCTTTATTGCTGGTAACCCGGGGCAGCCAGCAACCCAGCACTCATCCCGCCAAAACAACAGCCCACGCAACACCATCATCATGGGCCGCCACCTCCACCAACCCAACCTGTCGCCCGAAACCAGGCTTGCGATCCTGACCTGCCTCTTTGGCGAGGCGAAGAATGGAAAGCTTCCTCTAGGCGCCAAGGCAAAGGCTGCCCGCTTGTTCTCGGTCCACCGCGACACCGTTACGCGTATTTGGGCGCGGCGCGCCTCGCCAACAGAACTCACCAAGCCATTGCGCCGCCGCCCTCGAGGGGTTCTACACCCGGACATCGCCAACAAGGTCGCCGCTGTGCCCCTGCCGCTCCGGCAGACCCAGCGCAGTTTGGCAGCTGCGGTACGGGTGCCGCGGACGACGCTGCAGCGGTACATCAAAGCCGGCATGGTCCGCCGAAGATTATCGGTTGTCAAGCCGCGGTTAACACCCACCCACAAGAAGCGACGGCTCGAGTTTGCGCTGCGCCACGTAAGACAGCCACGAGGCCAGTTTATATTACGTAACAGTATTAATTCCGTATATAACGTTTTGTTAACATTCGTGTTGCCGTTTGATACTTAGGACTCCGACAACCACGTTTCGTCGATATGTACGATGTTGTACATATTGACGAAAAATGGCTTAATATGTATAAAGGTGTAACGCATTACTACATGGCCCCAACTGAAGATCTCCCCCATCATACTTCACCTAATAAACGTTACATTGGGAAAGTAATGTTTTTAGCTGCAGTAGCTAGACCAAGGTACGACTCCGGCCGCCGTACATATTTTAACGGTAAGGTTGGTATATGGCCGGTGGTTGAGCGCGTTCAGGCGCAGAGCTCCTCCGTCAATAGATTGGCCGGTGATTGGGAGACCAAGAACATCTCAATGACGTCGAAGGAGTACGCCAAGATGCTCATGACCAAGGTATTCCCAGAAATCCGAACTACTTGCCAGGTACGAAATGTGATTGATATTTTTTTGAAACGGGACTCCACAAATATTGATACGTGGACTATTTTAGGATGTAAGCGTCGGCCAATTCGCGTACAGCACGACAATGCAAGCCCTCATGGGGCCGCGGTTTTGAAAGCTGTTCAAGATGCCGGAAAGGAGTGCGGCTGGGACATACGTATGGAGTTCCAGCCGCCGAAGTCACCAGATCTCAACGAACTGGACCTCTCTGTTTTTAATGCGATACAGTCGGTTCAGTATCGTCAACCTACGTACAAGACCGACGCTCTCATAGGTGCTGTACTAGCAGCCTTTGAGATGTTGCCTAGCCGAACGCTAGATAAGACGTTTGTTACTCTTCAAAAAGTGATGGAGTGTATAATTCGGCATCACGGTGACAACAACTACTATCTACCGCGCGTAAGTAAGCTGCATATCAAGAACGGTATGATCCCAAGTTCAATCGCTTGTGATGGCGCCGTATATGCAGATTGCCTTGAGGCTCATGCAATAAAACTGAGTCTAATTCTCCTCTTAGTTGCATCTAATTTTTCGATTCTAATTCGTAGTCAAATCAGATTGGACAATAAGCAGCTGGTTATTTGTTTTCGATGACGTATCGACATATCCTGGTCGGGTTGGGGTGACTCCCTCCCGGGGAGCGGCGCAGCGACGTCGTTCTCGGGGGCGCTCAAGCGGAAGACGCGGACGCCCCCTGATCTCAAGCGGACAAGAACGTAGAGACCATTGGTCTCCGGGCTGAGAGCCTGGCAGGGCACAGCTCGGCTACGGAAGCGGACGAACCAAGGGGGCTCAGTGCTCAGCCGACGACTCCCAGCAGTCTGATGACTACGGCATCGCGCCGGGGGACGCCACGAAGGCGAGGCGCGGACATTCGATGGGGGGAACGACGCGGAAGACTCTTCGCCAAGGAAAGGCGGCCAAGGGGATCGGCACAAGGCGCAGAAGCATACGAAGAACGCAGACTCCAGGCGTACTGGCCGGAACTGCCGTGGCCCCGGACCACGGCAGCTGCTCGGAGAAGGGGTTAGTGGCCCGACAAAGAGCTAACCAAGACCACCAGACTAGCGAAGAACCAGAAGCAGCGGGCGTGCCGTCACTAAGGCCGACATGTCGCCCATGCAGGGGGAGCCATTCATTTCCGACGGATGCGAATGCACGAGGAAGCCTGTAGGGTAGCTTAAATAGTGGACCGTCCGCTTCTGGGGTGGATACGGTACATTTTTTGAGTGTCGATACACAGATAACCACGTGAAAACGCGCACAACCGTTTACTACTACTACTACGTATCAACATACAGGCAATAAAACCTTATTTTTTGTGGTCGATCCAGCGCGTTTAAACAGCGTTTTGAGTGACTCAGTGTAGATGATATTCTGCGAATACCGTAGATGCCCGTTTCGCGAATTATCGCCAAAATGCGGCGACGCTACGAGAAAAAAACTATTTCGTATATGATCGGATCAGTCAAACTGCGTGGTAAATAGCTTTGAATTCGCGTTAACGGATAATAAAAAATACCACGGACTCGGCAAGAAGCTCAGCATTAATTTGAGGTCTCCCTCTTATATTTGTGAGTAATGTGTGTTGAGATATGGAAGCTCGAGCACAGGGTTGTTTCTTACGTGGGCAGATAAGTGTGGAGTAGCGCCTTCACAGAAAACCAAAGTCTTCCGTAAGTTCGTCCTCGCACAAACTCGTCGCGTCGGTATCGCTGGCGCGTCGAGTATTTTCCCGGTACTTGAGTAGCGTATCTTCGTAATTCAGGCCCAAGTCTTCGCAGGCTTCAGAGTTGGGGGGGGGGGGGGGTTCTTGGTTGACGCTTGTTCCTTGTCGTAGGGCGTCGAGCCTTGGGCGTGCGGCGTTATCGGGCCGGCGTTTCCTTGGCGTTCCCGTCGGGCGTGCGGCGTTATCAGGCCGGCGTTTCCTGGGGCTTGCGTGGCGTTATCGGGCCTACGCGGGGGGTCTTGTGCACGGCGGTTATCAGGCCAGTGCGGTCCTTCGCCTAGGCAGCGCGTTATCGGGCGCCACCTAAACGGTATACGTTTAACGTGCCGTTGTCTGGCACGGGTCTTTGGGGGGGGTGAGTACCCAAACCAGCAGGCGTCGGGGGGCCGCGATATCGAGGCGGCTCTACTTGCCGGCGCTTGGTGGTTCCCCTGGAACCGATGGAAAGACGGGTCTTTGTGGTTCAGAGAAATTTCGGGACTGAGTCCTTACCCTATCCTATGTCCTTCCTACTGGCTACTCCGTACTACTGCTTACTAAGCCTACCGATCTGTGCCTGTCCTTACTCCTGTCGTGCTTGCACTACCGTCCTTCAACCTGATTTACGTGGCGTAATCAAGATCTTACCTCGTCGCGGTTTGGTCGGCGGGGTTTAGGGTCGGCGCGTTTTCCTCGGCGGGTTTTGCTCGGCGGGGTTTTTCTCGACGGGGTTTAGGGTTGGCGAGTTTCGTCGAAACGGGTGCGGGAGTTGACCTGTCGGATGATTGCGCGCCGCACTGGCTTCTGGCGTCGTGTCCCACGGTTCATCACTCATGTCGCATCTCTTCGTCGCCCATCAAACCGCGTCGCGTTTTCCCCGCCGCGTCGAAATCCGTCACTCACATCCGTCAACCTCCATCCCGGCGTCCTCCTTCCCCGCCGTCCGGTGTGTCCGCTTCCTCCGCGAGGTGCTACACCACATTCGTCCCGCTGCCACGCACGCGCACTCCCCAGGTGGGTGTGTCGTCGCAGAACCTGCCTCGCGCCTTTGGCTCCGCCGCATCTCCTGCCTCGTCGCCTGCCTCGCTGTACCTCTAGCTCCATGGCTCATCGTCACAACGTCGCCGCCGACGGCATTAACCTGGTGGAAGGGGAGCTCGACACCAACGACCTCGAAGCTGCTGGCTGCGTGGTCTGTGCTCTCGGCGCGCAGCGTCCTCGTCTTCCCACCGCGCCTCAAGTTCAGCTTCCGACTCCGGGCGCCCACGTTCACTCGGTGATGACTCTCGTCGCCGACGCATTTGCCCTCCAGCGCGATAACGAAGAGTTGCGCGCCCAACACGAGCTCGTCTCGGCTCACAATGCGGGTTTGGCTGCTCACGCGGCCGTGTTGCACGACCGTAACCTCGCCATCTTGCATCGCGCTCGCGAGGGTTACCGTGCAGGCATGACTCGGCTCGAGCAGGCATTCCTCTCTCAAGAACGGGTCGAGCGGGACTACGCCGAGCTGGAGGGTCGAGTAGCCGACTTCCGCGCTCGTGCTGATCGCACGGAAGCTGCCGAGACTCTGCTCCGTGTCGAGCGAGATGCCTCGGCCGAGCAATACCGCGATCTTCAGGCTCAGCTCCAGACGGCACAAGACCAGGCCGCCGATTATGCCGCTCAGCTCGCGCGCGCCGCTGCTGCGCCGCCTCCGTCGTCCGTGCCGCTAGCGCGGCTATTTGCTGCCCAGGGCGAGCGTGACGACGCCCGTGCCGAGCGTGACGACCTTCGCGTGGCCCTTGCGGCCGCCCAAGCGCGCGCGGACGCTGCCGAAGCCGAACGGGATCAGGTGCGACAGCAGGTAGTTACTGCTGAGCAGCAACGTGATGATGCTCTCGCCGAGCGAGACCGCGTGGCCCACGTTCTTGTAGTTGCGGAGCAAGCGTGCGACGCCGCCCTCGACATGCGAGATCAAGCGCGTCAACTCTCTTCAGCCCTGAGGCGCGAGCGAGACGCCGCTATCGCCGAGCGAGATCGAGCTCGTCAAGCTGTGGCACCCCTCGAGCAGCAGCGAGACGCTGCCATCGTCGAGAGAAATCAAGCCCGCCAAGCCGTGGTTGTCCTTGAGCAACAGCGGGATGCTGTCACCGCGGAGAGGGATCAGGCTCGCCAAGCATTGTCCGCCCAGAGGCAACTGCGCGCCACGGTCGCCGAGGAGCTCCGCGTGGCTCGCACGTCGCTTTCGCAGAGCCGGGCGGAAGGGGAGGCGGCCCAGAACCTGAACGTCCCGCTACAGGACGACCTTCGGCGTGCTAACGCACTCCTGGTGGCCCACGCCGAGGAGCTTCGCCGCGGCGCGACTCGTATCCACGAGCTGGAGGGGTCCGTGGCCACCGCTACGACCCTCCGGGTGGCTGCCGAGTCTGAGATGGCACGAGCCCAAGCCGACGAACTCGGCGCCGTATCTCGTGCGGCGCAATATCGAGCTGGCTGGATATCCGTGCGGCGGTCATCTCAGCGGCGTCAAGGAGCTGCTGGAGCTCGGGTCCACCGTCTCTACGCCCGGGTCGCCGAGCTGGAGGGGGAGCGCGACTTGGCTGTCCGAGAGCGCGACGAGCGTGCTCTGGCTTGGCGTCGGATGCTCCGAGACGCACGTCGGGGTCGAGAGTTGGCGCAGCGGGTACGAGACGAGCTCGCCGATCGTCTCGCCGACGTCGTGATGAGCGCCGGCGGGCATATCGACACTGCTGATTTAATCCGTCAACTCGAAGCCACTTTCGCGGCGGCGATCGACTCGGCCGTCCCTCTTCCTCCTGCTACCCCGACGTCTGCAGCGGTTCCTGCAATATCCGTCGCGTCGACTCCTGCCGCCTCCGCCTCTGCTCCCTCTGCGTCGAGCTCTGGTGCTCATACTGTATCGTCGACCGCGGCGA
Source organism: Phytophthora x cambivora (assembly GCA_033557925.1). Classification (NCBI taxonomy): domain Eukaryota; phylum Oomycota; class Peronosporomycetes; order Peronosporales; family Peronosporaceae; genus Phytophthora; species Phytophthora x cambivora. Next base: position 10,944,370 of record JAUCEB010000001.1, on the reverse strand, counting down.
CTGGCGTTCCATTGGGCACTCCTCCGGCTGGTCCTTCGGGTTTCCATTCGACTCCGGCTCCGCCTTCGTCCGGTTCCCCGCGGTCTCGTCCGGGCGCGTCGAGTCATTTGGGCTCCCGGGCGCGTGCGTCGGGGCCTTCAGGAGCGGCGCCCGCCCCGTCGTCTGGTCCTTCCCCCTCTCGGCGCAGCCGGCGGCCCTCCACGGTAGCCGACACTGCGGCTACGTCTCGTGCTGCTGCCCAAGCTTCTTCAGCCGCAACACTCTCGGCGGCTGCTGCAGCTGCGAGGCGTGCCCGAGAGGACGCGGCGCTCTTTGGTTCCGAGTCTTCGGATAGTGACGATCAAGCGCGACCACCCCCGTCCAAGCGTGCTCGGACACATGGCCCTGGGTCTCGCTCGCCGTCTCCGGCACGCCGGCCTCCTCGTTCGCCGTCGCTTTCCCGCCCGTCTCCGCGTTCACGGCCCGTCTCGCGTTCACGCTCGCGTTCGGCCTCGTTGGCTTCAACACGTTCGGTGGGGTCGGCGCGTTCGGTGCACTCAGCGAGGTCAACGCACTCCGCTGGGTCGGCTACTCGGCGCCGTCGATCTCCTGCGCCGCCGACGCGCTCTTCGCCGAGGGGTCATGGAGCATCGAGTGGGGGTTCAAGTCCCGGCCCCGGTAGTCCGGGCGACTCCAGTGGCGACGACTCGTCTTCTTCGTCGTCGTCCCGCGCTTCGTCTTCGAGCGCTGCTTCCAGTGGCTCGGTGGGGAATTCGCCATTGGTCCCCTTCTTCAGCCCCGTGATCCCGCCCGCCGGAGCTCCATCTGGCTGGGGGCAGCCCCGTTACGCCCCTTGGCCCAAACGAGTGCGACGCCTTCGTCTTCACCTTATCACTGCGCAAGAGTTGAGGACCCTCTTCCTGCCGCCGCCCGGCTGGATCATTCCACGCCTCGCTTCGCCCGAGCCCACCAACTGGAACCACGCCCTCGTGACCCCGGCCAACGTCGACGCATTGTATGCGACTCGGCCATGGCGGTATCTCGCTCAGACGGCTGGGACGCTTCTCTTCGCGGCCGGCGATGCGGCGTTCCGTCCGTTTCTGCGTAGGCTCGAGCGTCACCTCGAGAACTGGGCTCAGGCGTACTGGGAGTCTACCCATGAGCTCCCAGTTCAGGGTGCGGCATGGAAAAGGTGGCGTACGGCTCGCAACTCGCGTCGTTCTCACGCCGGCAGTCACCTCAGCAGCGTGCTGCAGCTGGCGATCGCGTTGTTCAGGCAGGGGCTAGCCGATATGGATCTGCTATTGGATCCGACGATGCTCCACTTCCCGCCTGCGCACACGTCGATCGGACGGTGGTATCCTGGCCCGCAGCACGCGACGTTACAAGCTGCGCTCGACGACATCGATGCGCAGGAGCCTTGGCGTCGGTTTTACCGGACGCTGCTCACTGTGGCCGAGATGGATGCCCAAGTGCCTTGCCGTGTGACGCGCGACCATCCCGCCTTCCATGTGCCGCGTCTTGCCGATAAGTTCGTCCAGCAGATTTGAAGTTAGCTCGTCGTAACCTTCAGACTAACACGTAACTTTGATCCATGTTCTTCGTTTCTTTCCACTTTGTCACATCCTTTTTTATGAGACGGCCCTCCGCCGTCCCATCTTCAGCCACAGGCTGGTCCTCCTCACTTCCCTCTCCCAATCCCCCGCTCCAGCCATTCCCAGAGTCGAGGCTTCCCACCTGTCCTCCCATCGGCAGCCCCCCTGCCGACTTAATCACGCCTGTGGGCACCTACCCACCAGGCCCCGCTGCCTCCGCGTTCTCATGCGACTGCATCACCTCGAACCGGTGGCGCCCTGTGCGCTCGCGCAGGAAGTCGTACAGCAGCCCGCCGCAGTTCAAGTCAAGCTCGTCGACCCACGTCGTATCCGGGTAGCCCTTCCACTTCACTTCGAACTCGCGTCGCGTGCGTCCATATCGTGTGGCTCGCCCTTCGCGTACGCCCAAGATCTTCTCGACTTCGAAGACGTCGTCCTCCAGCTCGCGTGTGGCTTCCCAGCTATCTTCAGGCAAGAGCTCCTCGTCGAAGTCGAAACGCTCTTCGGCCGGCGTCGTCAGCTGCGTCGCGGGTCGCGACGGGAATTCCCGGACGGGCTTCAGCTTGGAGATATGGACGACAGGGTACAGCTGATAGGGTGTTCCCGCCGTTTCGAGGCGCACTGCGAACGCGCTGACCAGCTCGGCGACACGGAATGGCCCGTGCCACATGTGTGCGAGTTTGCGCGCGTATCCGGGCTTCACACGATCCAGGTACAGCCAAACCTGCGAGCCCGCCGCAATTTCATGTTGCGTTGCTCTTTCGGTTTGTCGGCGCGCTCTCTCTTCGACAGCCTCTCGGACTAACTCCAACGCTTGCGCTCGTGCCACCTTGTAGTGTCGCTGGATACGGAGCCTCCATCGCCTCGCCTCGGCGTCTCTGGTCGACGTGTTTCCGACGGCTAACGTCGTTTCCAACGTCGACCTAGGATCCCAGCCGTGCACCAAGAAGAACGGGGTCTCGTCCCTCGTCCGGTCGTGCGACGTGTTTAGTGCGAAGGTAAGGCGTTCAGCGTATTCGTCCCAGTCGCGTTGCTCCACGTCTGCGATGTACATCTTGATCGCTCTTGTAACCGTCTGTACCATCCGTTCTGCAGCGCCGTTGGCTTGTGGACGATAGGCAAGCGTTGCTCGCTGCCTCTGACCCATGAGTCTGCTGAACGCCTTGAAGAAGTCCGACATGAAGCCCGGCTCACGGTCGTGGCGAATAGCCTCGCTCGCGCCGAAGCGTCTGAATACAGCTTCCTCGTACGCCTCGGCCACCGTCTGTGCGGTCCGTGACGCATTCGCTTTTACCACTACGAACCCCGTGAAGAGGTCGACCCAGACTAACAGCTCGGTGTTGCCTTTGTAGGACGCCGGTAACGACGGGATATGATCCATGGCAATGACCTGGAACGGGTATGTCGCGACAATATTGCCCGGCGACTCTCCCTGGATGGTCGGCCGGCCTTTTCCTGTCTCGCAGTCGGTGCATTCCCCGACGTAGCGCTGGACGCTTCTGAAGATCCCTGGCCAATGGAAGTGGCGCCTCACGCGTTGGTACGTGCGACCGATGCCCTGATGTCCGCCTTCCATACTTGTGTGATAGTGATGGAGTACATCTTCCCGGAGAGTCTCTGGGATCACCAGCTTCATCATCTCATCACGCCCCTCTGTGGAGTCATCGTTTCTCGTCTGGTAGTAGAGCAGCCCGCTTTCGCCTTCTTCGTACTGAGGCGCCAGCTTTTGGCAGTTCTTCACTTCGCGTCGAGACAGGTCTCCCACGTCGCCTCGGAGATACTTCTTGAGGTTGACGATCCAGACCTCCTCGTCTTGGGCGACGCGGATCCGGTCCAGGCGCAGTCGTTGTACCACCAGCTCTTTCAGGACTTCGGGCGATCTGCTCCTGCGTGTTGTCGCGCGTGCGGCAGCCGAGCGTGTCGTCACCGCAAGGACTCGCGTCTTCTTGCGTCCCGCGTCCGTGGCCTTTCCGACGGGATCATCAGTGTCTCGCGTTCCTGCGTCGCCGTTTTCTGCGTCGAGAATTTTCGCGTCGAGATTATTCGCGTCGAGGTTATCCGCGTCGAGATTGGCTGGAACCGCCATCTCGGGACTTGATGTCCGCGGTCGGATGACTTCTTCTAAGCGGTTCAGCGTCTTCAGGTCTTGGATCTCCTCCGGACTGTGTACGTTACGGCCCCCCTGACGTTGCAGAGCTTGCCCCGCCAGCATGTCGGCGCTGGCGTTCCAGTCTCGTCGTACGTGAAAGAGCTCGCAGTGCGGCCATGCCTGGAGGGCGTTCCGCGTCTTCTGTCGCAGTAGCTTCAGCCCGGGTGACTTGCAGTCCATCTCGTCGCGCATTTGTCTGATAACCAGGTTGGAGTCTCCGCATACGACGAGACGGGTAACGTCGTCGAGCTCTTCTAAGAGTGAACATCCCAGCAGCAGTCCGCGGTATTCCGCCTCGTTGACCGTGAGGTCCGTCGCGTATCCCGACGCAGCGTGCACGATCTCCCAATTCGGCAGCTGCCAAATGACGGCACTGTACGCCCCGCCTTCTCGTTTCGGCTTAGCCGATCCGTCGAAGCTCAGGACATGCAGGACTTCGTCGTGCGTCACGTTGGGGACTGGAATGGCTACAATCCTGGATGCCCGTTTCCGTGGGGCGATCTCTTCCAGTGCTGCGTCTACGAAAGCTCGCGGTGTGATGCTCGCGGCCAGCGTGCCGAGGAGTTCCTCTTCTCCCTTCATGGATCGGCAGATTTCCAACTTCCACGGCGAGAGGATTGCGGCCCACTGTGACAGTCGACCCTGTAGTCCCTTGGACCGGAACGACCAGGCGAGCGTGGTGTGACGCGTCAAGACACGGATTGGTTTTCCTGCTAGCATCGTGTAACACTCGTTCAGGACACGCAGCAGGGCCAAGATCTCCTTTTCGACGATGTCGTAATTCAGCTCGTTGGGCTTCAACGTGCGACTGGTGAACTTCACCGGCATGTATACATCGTCGTGGACCTGCGAGAGCACCCCGGAGATGGCCCAGTCACTAGCATACACAATTACGACGGATTCTCGGTTCTCGTCGAAGTGTTTCAGCATTGGGGTCTCGGCGAGTTTCGTCTTGAGCACGTCGAAGGCGCGCGTCGCGTGGGTCCACTTCTCTTGTTCGCGGAACTCTGGGCGCGTGACGTATTCGTCAAAATCAGTCTCCGTCAACGAATACAGAGCGGTCGCGTACACCGCGAAGTCTGCGATGAACCGGTGGTAGTAATTGAGACTACCCAGAAACGATTGTAGACCCTTGAGCGTGCGCGGGAAGTCGAGTGTCGTCAGCGACTCCAGGTTCTTCGGCTTCGCCTCGAGGCCGAGTCCAGAGACTCGATGGCCTAGGTAGTCGACCTTGGACATGCCCCACTCGCTCTTCTCGACGCTGATGGACAAGTGCCATTGCTCGCAGACATCTAGCAAGCGTTCGACCTTTTCGCACAGGTCGTCCCACGACGTGCCTCCGATAAGGATGTCGTCGATGTACGACCTCCGTCCCAGTACCGAGTGAATACCTGGCTTCGCTGGTTCGCCGTTTTCGAATACGTCCCGGGTGCTGTCCTCCGGTGACAGCTTCATGAACCCGTAGAGCGCGTTGTCGATTAAACGTTGGTAAATCTGCGGCGCGTTACACAGGCCGAACGGCATGCGCAGCCACTCGAACAGACCAATCGGCGTGATGAAAGCCGAGATGAGTCGGGCTCGGTCCGTCATGGGGACAACCCAAAAACCACTCGCCATGTCGAGGGAGCAGTACCACAGGTACTTGTCCAAGTCTTCGAGTAAATCGTTGACGAGAGGCATGGGGTACACCATCAGCTGCGTCAGCCCGTTGATGAGCCTATAGTCGATGCAGAGCCGAATGTCGACGCCGTTCTTCTTTATAATCACGACAATGGGCGACGCCCACGGTGACTTCGACTTCTTGATCATCCTCGCGCTCAGCAGCCCCTTGATCAAGTCGGCCACCTTCTCTCGGAACTGTGGCGGGAGTTTCCGGACGCGTTGCGCCACGGGTTTTGCGTCGCCCACGTCGATGTCGCAGACCACTCCCAGGGCGGCTGGTGGCAAAGCGTTTCCTTTGCCGATCAACCACTTTCGTCGCCTCCAGATGATTTGGCGTAGCCGCGTTTCTTGTTTCGCGGCTTCCTCGGGTGGAAGTCCCGTCGGCATCCCAACCTTCAAGTCCTCGATCTTCACCTCGGCGGTCAATGAGAGGTCTGGCAGCACCGCCATCTCCGCCTCGAGATCCTCTGCGAAGAGGTCGGACCCCTCGTGAATGAGGACCGCGTCGTCTTCCTCCTGCCCCTCACGCTTCGGCTCGTCGAGTTTCGGCTCGTCGAGTTTTGGCTCGTCGGGATCTGGCTCGGCGCGTTTTGGCTCGTCGGGATCTGGCTCGGCGCGTCCTGGCTTCGGCGATTCTTTCACCGCGGTGCTTCCCGCCATAACTGGAGGTACATCGAGTTCGTCTTCTACCGCCCCTTCGTCGGCACTCAGCTCGTGGTTGTCGGACGGCGTCTTCACCTCGCTTACTTCCGGTGTTCTCGCGACTGCCGCCAACACTGGGGTCACAGCGCGTCGCGTCCCGAGTTGCCTCGGTTCCGGGCGCAGAATGGCCCTAGGCGTCGGGTATGCGGGACGATCCGTCATCGGCCCGTCGGGCTCGGCTGGGATCCAGCTTTCTTCTGCGTCACGCGTCGCGCCGTACGCCACAGTCTGCCACTGCTGGTATCGAGGGGAGCCCAGTCGAACAAACCCGCGACTCCGAGGCTGGGCGTCAGACGGCGTCCACCACCCCAACGTCTCATGTGCGTCGAGGGTCACCGCTACGTCTCCAATGTTCGTGACGCGTAGGTAAGTCTTCCTTCCGGCTCTCCCTTTGACAAAAGTCGTCACCCACGATTCTGCCCGCGTTACCCACAGGAACGGCGCGTTTCGGTCTGGCCTCAGCGGAACTTCGTGTGTGTCCCCCGGCTCAAGCCTCACAGGCGTCTTGACGTTGACCGGGCTCGTCCGTGTGCCATACAGCGGTCTTCGCCCGATCATCTGGATGTGTACCTCGTCGGGGAGGCACGCCGTGCCGTCCGCCGTGTCGATGCGCACCCCAGCTGGCACCATGAAGTTCATTCCCAGGATTGCGTGTTGGCCAACCAAGTCGCCGACCCACAGGTGCATGTAGTACACCAAGTTCCCCGCCAAGGTAATCTTGACTCTGGTTCTCCCCACCGTGTAATATGTCTCATCACGAATTCCCACACATTCTTGCGTGATCTCTGTGTCGATCAGGCAGCCTACCTCACGAGCAAAGGTGGTGTCCAAGATGGACACCTCGGCACCTGTATCGAGCAATAACACCGCGCGGTGGTTGTTCAGCTTTCCATGAATCTTGGCCTGCTTGTACCACTTGTGCGGCGCGTAATGTTTCCAGTATCCGCGTCGTTCTCCTGGTTGCAAGTCGACTTCGTCCAAGGGTGGTTCCCGTGCGAACTCGTCGTCCGGTGTACGTCGGACCGCCAAGACTTGCGGCGCACTTTCTCGCATGGGGCTCTCCAGGTTGGTTTCACATGTATTATCATTCAGGGAAGTCCGGTTCTCACTAAACGCCTCTCGCGACTTCTTGGTCACATATGCATAGACGGAAACGGGTCGCTCGTCTCGTACTGGTTTCCAAACCAGCGAGCGGCCTAGTTTAACATCTTCTCGGCGGCTGGCGGCAGCATTCCCGCGTGTTTGTTCGGGTCAAACCACTGGCGCAATTGGTTGAAGAACTCCTCCATGGGACATTCTCCGGCTTCGTGCAGGTCACCACAGGCCTTACACACCTTCAAGCATCGCTCCGTCGGGTGTTGGCCGCCGCACTTCTGGCAGGTCAACATCTTCCAGCAATCTCCTTCAGCGTGGCGACGTGAGCCACAGTGGCGACACCGCGGGCGGTCGCGTCCCGAGTCATCAAGATCGAAGTTGCGACGCGCCTGCTCCCCCGGCGGGGCCTGTCCCGCGACGAACAACTTGGCGCGTTCCTCGTCTTCCTCGTCCTGGTCATACTGGCGGTCGTCGCTGTCGCGACTTTCGCGTTCCGAGTCGTACTCGTCCTGTGCGACGTGGACTGCATGTACGGCGCGCGCCGGCGGGGCCGGTGGGGTCGGCGCCTTTTGGCGGAACTTGTTCGAGCCGAAGAGTGTTTTCTTCTGGTGAGCCAAGCCACGTTGTCGGGCGCGCAACTTCTTTTCCAGCGCCTCTGAGTCGGCGACCTCCATCAACGTGAGGCGTGAGGCAAGTTCGGCCTCCTGCGTGTTCAGCGTCCGGATGAAATGTTCGACATGTTCCCGCTTCTCTTCCGTCGTGCCATCGGCGTACGGCACGTTGGCCCTCAAACCTGCGACATTGAGCCGGTACAGGTAATCCAGAGGGGCCTCGTCGGGGCGTTGGGCCGCATGGTAATAACGGCTGGCCATTGACACCCCCTTGCCGCAGTACTGCACGCGGAATTGCTCCATCAGCTCGGTCCATGATTTCTTGACCGTCTTGGACAACTGGAGGTACCATTGGCGCGCTGGGCCGCTCATCAAGTCGCTGAACTGCCCACACACTTCTTCGCCCGTCATTCCGTCGCGTCGCGCGGCGGACTTCAGACGGTTGAGCCACAGCCTGGCTCTCTCCTCGCCGGCGTCTCGTCCCGAGAACTCTTTCAGCTCCGAAGATGCTGAGAGGCGAACACGAGCGAGACTTACGCCGCCGGCTGTCGCCGTCGAGATGGCGGCTGCGGTTCTCGGCGCTCCAATGTCCAAGTCGAACAGGTCGTCGGGGTCCTCGTCCGCGCGTCGAGTTTTGGACTTCGTCGACGAGTGCGAACTGACCGACTCCATAGCGACATCTGCTGCCTCATGGGGGCGGGCCACCGTGGGAGTTGCAGCGGTGTTGGCCGGCGCGGTGCTCATTATCGTTGTCTGCATCAACTTGATGATGGAATCTCTCAAGGCCTTGGGGAGCACCTCTTCGGCGGGTTTCGCCACTGTGCGCGCGGGCGCCGCGGATAGCTGCATGGCGCGCGGCGGCCGACTCATCGGCATGCGCTTGGGCGATTCGAGACTGCTGTCGGAGTCTACGCTCGAGGGGTATCGAGGTAGAGGCGAAGGCGTGGTCGTCGAAATCTGAGCTGGGCCCGCCGAGGGACTCGGCGCGACTTTGCCCGTTGCGGGACTCGTCGTGGCCTGCTTGACTGATCCAGCCAGAATCGTCAAGTGCCCTTGCACGACGCGAATTGTGCGCAACCAAGACTGGAGGTCCCAGTCGCACAGCCTTTCCATCTCGAAAGCTCCCAGCACGAACCCCGAATCCCGCAACATCTGGAAGAGAGTCGGCGCGGCGTAGGCGACGCTGGTGAGACCTTCGAAGTCGGGCGCCACGAAAGGGCCCGTGAAGTCGCTCATCAGCATGGGCTCGAGGAAAGCTAAGATTGGGTCTTGCTCTAGCAGACGGAAGAGCTCCGTGCGCGCCACGACGTATCGCAGTTCCTCGGCAGTGTACTGGCGTCCCGCGTCTTTGCCTTTCGGCTTGGACACGGACTCCTCCGCCGAGCCCGGCGCGCGTAGCTTCTTCTTCTTCTTCTTGGACGACTTGCGCTTCGCGGCTGCCTTGGTGGTGGTTGTTTGTTGGTCGTCGGCCTTTGCGGGCTTCCGACCGGTAGGACCGCGACTTGCGTCGCGGCCCTTGGCGGCTCCCTCGTCGGGAGCCGTATCGGGAACGGCAAACTGTTCTTCGTAGCCCTCCGGGTCGTCGCTGGCCCCATGGCCTGTCGTGAAGGTTCCCTCAGAGCTCCACGACGCGACAGGTCTCTCACTGTGCTCTCTTGCGGTCGGCGACCTTCCAGCCGACTGCGCACCTGCCTCCGATGCCTCTTGGATCGTTAGCCCGTCATTCGAAGTAGTACTCCCGGGTCGCGGCACCATTGTGGAGTAGCGCCTTCACAGAAAACCAAAGTCTTCCGTAAGTTCGTCCTCGCACAAACTCGTCGCGTCGGTATCGCTGGCGCGTCGAGTATTTTCCCGGTACTTGAGTAGCGTATCTTCGTAATTCAGGCCCAAGTCTTCGCAGGCTTCAGAGTTGGGGGGGGGGGGTTCTTGGTTGACGCTTGTTCCTTGTCGTAGGGCGTCGAGCCTTGGGCGTGCGGCGTTATCGGGCCGGCGTTTCCTTGGCGTTCCCGTCGGGCGTGCGGCGTTATCAGGCCGGCGTTTCCTGGGGCTTGCGTGGCGTTATCGGGCCTACGCGGGGGGTCTTGTGCACGGCGGTTATCAGGCCAGTGCGGTCCTTCGCCTAGGCAGCGCGTTATCGGGCGCCACCTAAACGGTATACGTTTAACGTGCCGTTGTCTGGCACGGGTCTTTGGGGGGGGTGAGTACCCAAACCAGCAGGCGTCGGGGGGCCGCGATATCGAGGCGGCTCTACTTGCCGGCGCTTGGTGGTTCCCCTGGAACCGATGGAAAGACGGGAGGTCTTTGTGGTTCAGAGAAATTTCGGGACTGAGTCCTTACCCTATCCTATGTCCTTCCTACTGGCTACTCCGTACTACTGCTTACTAAGCCTACCGATCTGTGCCTGTCCTTACTCCTGTCGTGCTTGCACTACCGTCCTTCAACCTGATTTACGTGGCGTAATCAAGATCTTACCTCGTCGCGGTTTGGTCGGCGGGGTTTAGGGTCGGCGCGTTTTCCTCGGCGGGTTTTGCTCGGCGGGGTTTTTCTCGACGGGGTTTAGGGTTGGCGAGTTTCGTCGAAACGGGTGCGGGAGTTGACCTGTCGGATGATTGCGCGCCGCACTGGCTTCTGGCGTCGTGTCCCACGGTTCATCACTCATGTCGCATCTCTTCGTCGCCCATCAAACCGCGTCGCGTTTTCCCCGCCGCGTCGAAATCCGTCACTCACATCCGTCAACCTCCATCCCGGCGTCCTCCTTCCCCGCCGTCCGGTGTGTCCGCTTCCTCCGCGAGGTGCTACACCACATAAGTATATGAGTAGGAAGTCGTTACTTCCCAGCAAGATCAGTACCGACCTCCTCCGCTTGTAGTGGACAGGGTATATGCCGGTACAGTGTACCACCCTTCAAAAATGAAATGCTGATATCGGTACCGTAACCGGTATTAGCTCTGAAATCTACAGTAGTCTGCCGACTCGTTCTGGATGTCAAATCGACATCGCCAATGCTTGTACCATCAACACAACGTCTGGCAAGACCCTGAACTAAATTTGCAGCTGTTACGTCGTCGTCCTTAATGAGAGTAGCGCAGTGCAGAAGTCAAAGTGAGCTCAGATGTGTTGCGGTTTCTGTGACCCGAGGCGGTAGCGCAAGATTGCTACCAGCGCCGCGGCTGATCAAGAGCTCGCTCCGTAGCTATCGTCTAAGCTGTGGCGCCCACGCCATCAACTTGGGGTCCGGGCAGGCACCGCAATGAAACTTGTGCAGAATCCGCCACGCTAGTTAGAGACCGCAGGCGCCGGAGTGCACTACCGCTCTAGCGTTAGGAATATCCGGCGATCGCTGTAGTGGCAGGCACGTGAGCTCCGGCATGAGCGAGCCGCTTGCAATTGGGGCCTTACCGCTCGCTACCTTTCTCAACGGAGCACTGTGCTTCGAGTTTGCTCTTCTCATGTAGCTATCTTGAGACGAGCTTTCTTCCAGATTCGTAGGCAAGCTGGGAGTAGAGGTTCTGGATCACGCTTCGCACATCAGCGCTCTTGGCGAGTGCTTGCAGCTTCTTCCGTGCGGTGAAGAAATCTCGGCGTTGGGAGCGAGAGCCCTGGGGGGCATCGCCAATCGACAAATGAATGGCGTGCGCTTAGCTGCTATACCATTACCGATACACTACCCGTAAATTCGTATCTAAATATTTGCAACGGAACTTATAAGCGGCACTGAAACGGAGCTCACAATCGTGCAATCTGATTAATCGCTCTTATATGAGGTTGTCGACTACAAGTGGAGGAGGTCGGTATCCGGTTTTATGCACAAATGGTTCAATTTGGGCCGCCTCGCTACGCTCGGCAGCAGCAAATAATTTTTACCCAATGAAGGCTGCCTTCGCTGCGCTCGGCAGCATTTAACGTTTTTCATCCAATGAAGGATGAATGACGTCAATTTTTGTTCAATGGTATTTATGTCACACATCCGTTACGAACGGACAGCACGCTGCTATGATTACTAGCTAAGCGCCGCCGCTCCGCGGCGGGGTAATATCATGTCCCTGTTCCGCTCGTCTCGTCGGCTCGCTGGACGACTCGAAGTGCTATGCTGGTGAGTCCGATGAAGGGCGGGCCCTGCGGTCCCGCTATATGGACCGGTGGGACCATGCGACGCACCGGACTGACACACACGCAGACAGGCAGGGTGCTCTTGTAGATGTTGAGGATAACTCGAACAGAAGAATAGTTTACGAGTGCTGTAAAAAGAAAAATAAAAACTTAACCATATACACACGGTTGGTGGTGGGCCCTTTCATTTCAAAACAGGCCCACAAAACTCCAATGCCAACTCCCTGCTACACACTACAGGGCCATTTACGAATCCAGCTTCCTTCGGCTCAGGGAGTATTTAATCGCGCCAACGGACCGGCCAGCAAGGCGCATTTTCAGCCCACAGGTATGCAGACGACAGTCCACTTAGCTCTCGTGAACGGTAAGTACGCGTCATTATCGGCGCAACATTGTGTTGAATTTGTCCAGATGCACTGGAGAAAATTTGGCTTCTTCCCCCACCCTGCTGTCCTGCGTGGTCTCTTTGGATGGGATTTTGGTACAAGAGGGCTATCGATCCAGCACTTTGTTCGCATTACGGAGTTGGAAAAGCGAGAACTGGTGAGAAAGAGCGACATGAGCAATTTCTGCAGGAAGAACGCCCTTCCACCGCCGATTGGGGCAAACAATTTAAACATGATAGCTGGTGCGCTAGACGTTCTTACGAACGTTGCTAGGCAGCTGTATCAACCAGCGGTGCACGAAGGATTGGAAGGAGCATCGACGTTCCTGGCCGAATTGCGCGCTAGTGAACTCCCGACAACTACGGCAGCTCTAGCAGAGATCACCGCATGTATCGGTGAGCGATTAGAGCTGTTTCGAGGCTTCATCGCGGATGAGAGCTGGGCACAAGTATCAGATATTAAGTCGCATTTTACTGCTTCACACGAGTCGTTTGTCAGGGTCCACCAACTGATACTTCGGCAGGATGTTGCCTCAGCGTTGAAGTCGGCTAGACCCAGCCCAGGTCGCAGCGAACGAGGGCAACGAAGCTCCGGACAAGACAAGCGAGTCTTTATACCGACCGAGATTCGCAAAGCGCTACCGAAGCAAGGCAATAAGCAGTTTTTCCTGCGCTTCCTCTCGACCCAAGGCTGCCGTGGCAAGAATGGAAACTGTATCATCATCAAACTATGTCATTTCAAACCGGCGACTTTGCCCGCCAGTGTTCGAGAGTTTGTTGCCAATAATTATGGTGGGTTAGCAGTGGATATGCAGTGAGGATGCCGGGAGGAGATTCCAGGTCCGTCCCTCTGACGGTGAAGGACCACGTTTTACAATACCCTCCACTTAAAAGCAATTTGCTACAAGGCAATCAAGCACCGTTCATATAACCGGCGACTCCCTACCAGTGTCCTCAAGTTTCGCCGCAGCCTAAAGAAGATTGTACTAGTACGGACTCCAAGACTGGGATCACAACCGGGCCGCTTGCCGGACAGACGTCGTCGTGTACGTCTGCTCTTGGACCGCTCGAACGGTTCATACCTTCGAGCTCGCCCACCCTCGGGCCGCTCGAAAGGTTCTTGCCTTTGAGCTCGTCCACCCTCGGAGACCTATGTCTTTGAGACCGTCCACCCTCGGGCCGCTCAAAAGGCCCTTGCCTTTGAGCCCGTCCACCCTCGGGACGCTCCAGGAGTCCATACTCCACCATCGGGCCGCTCGAGGAGTTCGTACTTCCGAGCCCGTCCACCATCGGGCCGCTCGAGGAGTTCATACTTCCGAGCCCGTCCATCCTCGGACCGCTCGAGGAATTCAAAATTCCGAGCCCGACCTCACTGGGACGACTCGACAGGGCCATGCCTTTGAGCACGTCCATTCCTAGTCCATCGAGCCATCCTGAAAGCGCGAGGGAGTTCACGATGGAGCACCGCAACGCAGCCCCGCCATCCGACCAGACATTTCGTGTCACTCAATCTTCGACAATGGGCGGCCACGTTGGCCATTTCACATTGGGTAGCCGCCGCGTCACGCCCCTGGTGTGCGGGAAAATGAACAAACATTTTACCCCAACTCAACATCGCTTGAAAAAGAGGTATCAAGCCACGCCACACGCTCCCGCGCTCGCGAAGCAATGGCATTGCTGCCTTTTGGTTCGTATTTTGTGTATCAGTACATGCTTGCGCGTTCTGAAGAAGACAACAGTCTTTAGATGCATGTTCCACCTGAACTGCGGCAAGTAGTTGAGAATCGTCGAGCTGGACCAAGTGCCGCAATTGTTCGCGCTCGAGGCAGGTGGTGTGAACACGAAGGTGCTGCTACACCGTTCACGCTATTTAGTCGGACCCTGACTAATAGTCGTGTACGAGCTCGGCCCTGCAAAATTAAACCGACTAATAGTGGTGCACTACTAATTATGGTGTATGACTACTAGTGGTGGAAACCTAGAAGCCTAAAGCTGTGCCGACTGTGCAGCTTCGTCGTAACCCTTCTTGACGTCGTCCGGAAACCCTGCAACGATATCCTGTAGATGATGCCCTAGCTGCTTGACTTCCCAGCGGCCCGAAGCGCCTACGTCTAACCCGGCGAGAATCATGGACTTATTAGCCCAGTTGAGGCCGTTCTTATCGCGCTCACCGTTCACTAGTCGAACGCACTCAGCAGCCGTTTCGAGGAAGAATCTTTTACCGGGGTTCTGCAGCGATCCCGATCCTTGGCGCCAGCCACCCCGCCGAATTGCTGCCATATTCCGCTGCTCGCAAAGTCGCCGCCAGTGCTCTTTAATCCGTTGAATGGGGAACATGTCGGCCGGCTGCACCAGGTCGGTCGCGTTAGCGGGAAAGAACTTCACATCTGTGCGCAGCCTTTTTGCAGATGCAACGATCTCATCCCCGCTGTGACCACTTGTCCATCCACAGCGTACGTGCCTTGACAAACGGCCCGCCTGGCCCCCAGCAGCGCACTTCTTGCAGCCACTCCTGCATTAGGCCGTTGTTGATGAAGGCTGTTGGCGACGTCCGGTAAGCCACCCCTGGTGTTGCATCTGGCAGGCTCTGGATAGGGTAGTTGGCCTTTTTGTTTTTAAAGATGAGCATCGGGCACTCCACTCGAGCGTTGCTTCCTCCTCAAAGCAGAACACACATCGTGATTCCTTCGCGCCCTAAAACAACATTGTTTTATGTTAGGAACTGTGACATTTAAATAAAAAATGTTAACTTACCGGATACCACATTGCGATATTTAACTTGAGCGGCCCCACGGAAGTCGAGCGTCTTGCCATCATCCAAGTCAATGACAAAATGACTTTCATCCATGTTGTACTGAAAGTCGGGGTCGATAAGGCCGTCATCAAACTGGCGATTGAGGCTCCCCAGATGTGCAGCTACCAAGATGTGAATCTCGCGCAACTTCTCACTGCTGATTTGCTTCTTGCCCTTGAGACGTCGATAGACAATGTTATGTCTGTCCGTAAAATCTTGAATTCGACGAGGAGTCACTAGTCTAACGAAACATTTGCCGTTAAACTTGAAAAGTTTGTTGTATGTTTCGTGAGCGCTGTCCTCTATCAAAGTCACAGCAATATCTAAAACCAATCTAGAGGACATTTTCACGCCTGCTTTACGCAAACGCTCAAACTCAGAGAGCAATATAGGATACAGCCATAGCCAATGCTCTCCGAGTTTGGGTCCCCTTCCACCTATAGACTTCAATGCGAACTGATGCCGGTTACCGGCTCCGCTGCGCGCGAGCTTGCGCTGGCGCTCACCTTCCGGATTAAGCAGAGCCTCACGCTTCCGCCACCAGTCCCGCGCCTTGTTGAGATTGATGCGGCGATCGTCCGACCGGAAGTACGCTGGAAACGCGTCAACGGCCTTGCTGGGGAGGCCTTTCTCGCCATCTAGTGCTGCCGTCGCCACCATCCACTCCACGCACTTAACGCGGTCGCTGACAGCGACGACGTGTTGCAGAGAGCGTTTCCCTTCGAGGCTCATGGTGGGCTTGGTTTAGATCTTCGAATGACAAAAGACTTGAACTCGGCTGAGTGGTGGTGGGGG
Source organism: Phytophthora x cambivora (assembly GCA_033557925.1). Taxonomy (NCBI): domain Eukaryota; phylum Oomycota; class Peronosporomycetes; order Peronosporales; family Peronosporaceae; genus Phytophthora; species Phytophthora x cambivora. Next base: position 10,928,493 of record JAUCEB010000001.1, on the reverse strand, counting down.
GCTTGGCCGACTATATCTGGTGCACGACTAATAGTGGTGAGACTACCAAACTATCCCCCTTAGGTACGAAGTACGACTATATCCGAACTACGACTAAATAGCGTGAACGGTGTAGTGGTCGGACCTTGCAAGGCATTCGAGTTTCGCTAAAGCGTGAAGCTGATATTATACTTTTAGGCGGACCTGGCCCCAAAAAGTGTCTGCGGCTGCTCATGGCCAAGCACGAGAAAGAGTCTGACGTAGTCTCTCAGCTGCCGACTTCAGTTCATCTGAAAAACAGGAAAGCATACTTCAAAAGTCAACTGCTGGTAAGATTTGATTTTTTTACCTCCATAGTATTGCCGTGGTTCTGTACTTTTCAGTTACGACTATGAAAATAATGTCATGACTCTGTGCTTGAAGTCGCTTAAAGGAGGCATTTTGCTCCCTTTAACGTGGTTACCTACGGGTACACCACTTGAAGAACGGTTAAAGGAAGCAAAATGCCTGGTTCTTGACCTTTTTTTAACCCTTTCGCGATGAAAGGAGGCATTTTGCTCCCTTTAACGTGGTTACCTACGGGTACACCACTTAAAGAACGGTTAAAGGAAGCAAAATACCTCCTTTCATCGCGAAAGGGTTAAAAAAGGTCAAGAACCAGCAGATCGTTTCGGACCTGCTCTGGAAGCGTCACCAGCGTTGCGGCATCGATGCTAGCATCGAAAGTTGATCCGTTGAAGAAAACTTCAACCGTCTCGCACATTTGTGAACTCGCCCACTCCTTCAGCGGAGCTGGCCTCTTGATGCCCCATCCTCCTGTATACATGCACACCCCAATAGCGAGATAAATTACAAAATAAAAGTAACTACAAATCCCAAATGGAAGATTTGAAGGCTGCCCATCACAGGCCTTAAAGGGAGCAAAATGCTTCCGTTAAAAATATTGACTACAATTTGTATATTATAGTTTAGCCGAGTGGTTCGCGAAAGGGTTAACATTCGTTTACAAACGAAAAAAAAACAAGCGCGCGGTGTCATACGGACTTATCGTTAGCAGCCGTCTCATTTTGAGAAAGGAAGTGCCTACGTTCACCAACTATTTTGTGCATAAACCCAACGCCATCCGTACCGGTATTTACCGGTACCCCATGTTTCATAAAATCAAAAAAACTAATTTCTAACATTAGCACGCCCGGGCGGGCGCGCCTGGGGGGGAAACGTAGTTCGTAAGAACATGCTTTGCTTTGTGGTTTATATATTGTGGTTTATACACATGACACCCACGCAACTTATTAAGTATTAGGTGTATGTGGAATCGGAATTTTCGGGGTATCATTTTGCACAGGTATTTATTGTTGCGTTTTGGCGTTGAGGTTGCTGTATCCTTGTCGTCAGCGGTAACGCCATTCTGCGGAGCAGAACAGTACAGTACTGCTCTTTTATTTAGAAAAAAACAGGCAAGGCAAGCTGGCCGCCGCAAAGCAGCACTGCTGTTTTATTAAGAAAAAAGAGGTAATGTTGGTTTGCAAGTAACCTTAGTGCTGTGTTTTGTTGTTGTTTTTATCTTTTATTGAACCAATAAAGTATACCGTAAGCTATGCTTCGTCGGGTACCTTGTACTACTGCTGGCGGCAGGCGAAAATCTCGAGAGACACCATCAACGCACGCACACAGTGCAGTAGCTCTTTGTGGCGGCGGCGGGCAACCCTTCGGTTAGACTTATGCTGGCGATGCAATTCGAGTAATTGCACCTTATCGAGATCTGGGTGACGTTCTTCTTGCGCAACAGAGTCCTCTGGGCAACGTGACCGTTGCTCTGCATCTCGATCGGGGCGTGATATTGGCGCCGGGATCCACAGCTCTGGCGACAACATACCATTCGGTTCCGTTCCGGCATGACTCTCACGTTGACCGAGGGTTCGCTCGATCTCCTGCAGCCGCGGCGGGGTCCTGTACAGTTTCATCTGTTGCTGCACTCGGCTTACTGCACTGGCAAGGTGTGCGCGCGCCTCGCCGACGCCGTGGTGTGAGGTCGAGCTCATACTGCGGAACTTTCTCTTCAGGCTCATCGCATCTCTCCGTTTCCATTGGGGTTCCTTCACCGCGTTGTAATCCGCAGCTACAGCTTCCCCGTCAGCCCTCGAAGCTGGTAGGCTTGCCTGCACCAGCTCAAGTAAGGGTCTCATCTCGCCGATACTGTAGTTGGTTGAGCCGTGTCGTTTTGTCATCTAGTCGATGCACACAGACGAAGTTAGTGCGTTTAATGCCAACGTAGCTTGCAAGTCCAGCGTGTTCTCCCACCTGCTCTCCTCCCTGCGACTTTGTCAATGATTCACTTGCTGGAAGGTCGCAATAGTGTACCCATACGACCCTGTGAATCAGACTGGAATCAGATGCATTATTATTATTTACATCGAGCCTACTTCAACTGCACTTCTACGTTTGCCTGTTCCCAGCTCAACTGGCTGAGGCGGGTCGTGAGCTGGCACTGCGTGCTGTTGTATAGCTGTAGATTCGAGTACTCGTTGATGTCGACAATGGTCCCAGGCGATGGAAGAAGCTCGGAATCACTTTCTAGATTCCAAAGCGTGGCAGTCAAAAGCAGCGAGTCAATGTCCTGTCGGTTAGCTTCGTATGATACTTTAAAAACCTACCAGAATAACAAATATGTTAGTAACAGTCCAGACGCAAAACCATTGTAGACCAACGTACACTGAGCATATCGTCCAGTGTTTCAGGTGCCTCAGCATCCACAAAGTGCATGCGAATCAGCTTCCACTGACCGTACGCATGATCCGAAATCCAGAGCAGCTTCATCCGGAGCAAAAGCTTGGTCGTAGACCCCTTCCTCTGAAGCACTTCCCGTAGACCTGCCGAATGCGGTCAGATAATCAATCACACCAACTTCACCATTCGTGAGTCGTACCTTCGACACTGTCGACCACTGTCGCTCCTTGCTCTGCCTCAACAGCCCTTACCCCCAGCAGCTCTCGCATGCGTTGATATGGCGTTGATTTTGTTGACACCACTTCTGCATTCGTACTGGCACTGCTGGTAGGGCCCTCAGGGTCAGGGTCATCCTGGTACCGCTTTGAAATACGCGGGCTAGGCTTCGTTGCCACCTTGACAGACTCTCGACGTGGCTTTCCCACCATCTTAGAAAAGTCACAATGACACTCGGAGTCGAGCGAGCTTATGCCCGCGATAGTCGGCGCTTAAATCCACCGTAGACCACGCTGTACTGTACGGTACTGCGTTGGCGGTCTATTAAAGATACGAGCCTCTGCATGGTTTGAGGTGGACTCACCCCTCCCCCCCTCGTACCCAGAGCATTTCTAGAGCATCTCCTGTCGTGGGTTTCACCAAAGGACTACGCATACACACATGAAACTCATATATTTAAAGCGGATCAATGGGTATTCGAATCTGTCCGACAGGCAGGCCATTGTAACCGCAAAGAGATCACGCTTCACAAAGGCGACGTATTTTTTACCGTGGCGATTTCATTTTTGCCCCCGCCACCAACGACGACGCCAACAACGTGTACCTTCATGCATATCTCGACACTCCGACGTCGGAGCGTCTCGAGAATCATCAGCCTGTCATCGTTCCAACGGTCAATGATACTGCTCGGATCGACGACCCGTTCTGCTTTGTGTGGGATTGTAAATTCCGGGCTGCCGATATCATAGGGGTTCGGCGCCACCTGAATCGCTTCCACGGATTCCGCTTTCACCACACGTCCCCTCCGGAGGAACAAGCCGAGTGTCAAGCCGTGCAGCCCGATTACCACCCGGTATTTCGATTTCATTTTCTGCTTGTTAGCTAGTAGTTATATTAGGGGTAGTCAATGTCTGCAGCAGCAGCTCACTTTTTTCCGATTCAGCAAGTCAGATTTTTTTCCTGGTCTGCGATTGGCCAGAAAAAAAATCGCCATCGGAACAAAAAACCATTCAGCTCGAGCGGCAGCAACAGCTCGACTTTTTAATCCAAACATTCGAGCTTCACATACATGTTGCAATCACCACGATGGCAACGTGCAAGCTGAAGACATGTCGTCGCGTGGTGACCAACGATGCCTCCGCCCTTGTCACGTGTAGCAACAGCAGCTGCGAACAGCGCATTCATTGGGCCTGTCTAGCGCTATCATCGGGCCTGTCTAGCAAGCCACTAATGTCATTCGACGACGAGGCTTCGCTCGCGCAAACTGTGTGCAGCAAGCGCTGCTATACAACTTATAAGATCGGTATCGCAAAGCAAGGGATCTTCGCGACGTATGTATGACGAGGGACGGCTGAAATACCGCGTCACAAGTACTCTCGCGTACTGGAGATCTGTGTCGTCTTCACGCGAGGCTTCTTCGTCTAGCATCATGCTAGTAGCATGCAGCGCATGATGGCTGCTCTCTCCGTGTGCCTACAGATGCGCGCAGCCCTCGCAGTGCCTTCTGGCGCGCCGTTAAGCGTGGCCTCTCTCTAGGGCGCTAAAAAATCTTGATCTGTTGCTGCTTTGAGTAAATGGGGTGGTCAAAGCTCTCTGCACGTTATTGGTCAAAAACAATTTGTCGTGCTCGAGCTAAAAAAAAGAAATTAGTTGCTGCTGCAGACATTGACTACCCCTATTGCAACTGGGCCGTAATATATTTTCTTGTTAGTATCTACATGTAGTTGTTCTGGCAATCTCCTGCTGATGGTAGCAATATCAGTAGCGTGGTTGGGTTTAGCAAAATGTTGCTGACGATGAGCTTACCGTGCTATGACCAATTCAACTCGACTTGTGTTTTTGTATTTTACACATGGATTTATCCAAGTGGGACAACCTATGACTCGAGGCTGGGGAGTGAAGTGGTTCATTTCATACCTTATACATGGTTCACCTCTAAAGATCCAGCAAGCAAGTGATCGGTCGAAGCCTCATTGATAGCACTATTGACATCAGATGAGAATGGACACTACACATTAATGTACCTCAATCCAAGATCAAAATTCTAAACACCCAGCAGAACCCCGAAATCGTTCTCTGCTTCAAGCAGATTTTGCCACTCTTTTCCTCAGAACCTCTGCTTAATTGAGGTGAACCCAAATAATCGCTTGTGGTTCCACCCATACACGTCGAAGCACGTGTCATTCTCCAAAGCGACCACCATTCCCCCAGGAATAGCGGTAACATCGAAGGGGTCATCACCTGGCTGCACGGGTTGGAAGTCGCGGCGCACAGGTAGGTCCCGCCTGCCAGCAAGCATCTCCACCCAACGAAAATCATTGGCTTCCGAATCAGGGATGAAAGTCTTGTAGAATCGCTGCAGCGTGTCCGCCATGGCACGTGCTTCTTGATCAGGCACTGGAGACTGGAGACGCCCAAGCTCCTCCACGACATTGTCTAAGATGTCGCTGTACCAGATGCCGGTGGGGCGGACCAGAGCTCTTCACGCGTTCACTTGCTCCATGGCGACAGCTGCCAAGAAGACGATACTGCCATCCGAAAGAAACTTCATACGAATGTTCATTGCGGCGTTGACGCGTAGTGGTAGTAGTAGTTGTTGTTGTTGTGGTGGGGGGGGGGCGGCGGTGGGTAAGTTGTGCGCAGCAAATTTGAAAATAAGCGTTGATTTATGCTTAAACATATGTCCATAGCTTAAGAGAGTCGAGGGAGGGCCTCAGTCTGGGTGAACGCTGCTACACGGCAAGCCAGCTACCACCTTGCTACCAGGGCAGTGTTGCATATCTTATCCGAACCACACTACATATACAAGAGCGCATTGAAGGATTATGTACCTATTGGTCCGCTGAAAATGGAATGCTCCATGGTAGCACCTCTGGCTGTCCGTCGAAACATTGCTGAGCGCTTTGTTCGGTTCAAGCGGTTACAGTTCGTAGGTAGGTCATAGCTCGTATCCATTGATCCATCAAAAAAATAGTGAGCCATGAAATCATTGCCGTCGTAAGCTACAATTCGTGCTAGTGGGCACGAATAGATCGATCAACCTAGACATTATGCATCCTAGAAGATGTATGATATGGTATTCGTGCCATATAACTTATAAATCAATGCAGCTATCGACGATTTCAGTCGCGGATGAAGGTACTTTTCCACAGCTACAAGTGCATTATTTCTAAGGATGAAGTCTACTGTTAGCTAGAATTCTTTCGTAGAGCATGCACTGGACCATCGAAAAAACAGTGATCCACTGGTCTTGGCGAACCGTCGTGGATGAGGTGCGCATGCACCCATTTGGTCCGTCGAAACAGCAGTGATCCATTGGGCTCAGAGAACCGTCGTGCATGAGGTGAGTTCTTTTGGTAGCATGGCTAGAGCGCACGCAGTCTACGCGCGCCTAACACGTAAATTCCCTGCGTGCGAGGGTGAAATTTAGTTGTATAAGTTCCGTCCAGATGCTTAGACCGGATCCATATCATTTCGGCAGGCAAAATAAATAATGGAAGTATGTGTTTCATGTGAGTTAGCCAATGTTCCGCTCTTGTGCATCTATCGTCGTCGCAGGCAAAACAATTAATGGAAGTATGTGTTTCATGTGAGTTAGCCACTGTCTCGCTTTTGTATCTTTATCAATACTGCTTAATTTTCTCATTCATCACACTATCCGAGTCAACTGAAGTTATCTATCCGACGGCTGCTGTAGTCTTTGAATTGTTTCACAGCTAAGAAGTTCTAGCCGATCTTCTTCATCCAGCGCCTCTTGCGAAGGATGAGCCCAGCTCATGATATCATCAGTCAGTGGCTGTAAAGTTACAAATGCTTCTCTGGTTATCACTCGCGACACCAGAAGATACGGCTGCTCTCTTTTATTTGCAGCAGCCTTCTTCGACCGCCACTCAGTGACTACCATCGAATCTAAAGTTTCACCTTGGACTTTATAAGCGGTTGATGATACCGCACAAACAAACGGAAACTGCTGTATTCGAAGCGAAAGTGAACGGGGAACCCCACCAACAGATCCTGGGAGTGCTATATCACATGGGCCGTAGGCTTGAGACTCAAAGAAAAGAGGGAATAGGTTTGCGTGGGGACAGCCGTGCATTGCAATTGCAGAAGAACCTCGGTCGATTCGCACTAACACAGCTGGTGGTGGCATGCTGGGGACTTTCACTGTAATGTCAGCAACACTGTCATGAACTAATCGAAAGTCGGTATCTGGATGGTAAAGTATAGCTTCCAGGTGCCCAATAGTTCCATTAGCCACCATTTTTTCTGCTCGCACGTTTTGAGATACCTGAATCGGCATACCAACGATTAGATCAAGATATGGAGCCATTCTGCCAAACTTGGTATCCGGTAAACCCATACTCATTGTCACCTCCGAGCCGCTCAGTTTTCGCAACTTTCCTTTGAAGTTTGCAACGACTCGAACGGGGTATTCACCTTCAGGTAAATATTGAGCTGTCATTCGAATAAACAAATTGTTGATAGCCACTCTAGTCATATTATCTGGTGTCACGAACGTCCCGACGTTTCTTGAAGCAATCGCGTTATTCATCGCATCTCCGTATGTCATCACGCGGGAGTTGATGATGCTAAGAAACTCTGACGTCCAGACCCCACGACGAGCTTGCTGACAACCACGACCCCATTCAGGATCTTTATGAAACCTCACACTCTCTTTTAAAATGATTACGTCTTTAAACAGACGCCACAACTGGTACCCAGCAATTTCATTTGCCGAAGCCTGTTTCCTACGCTGTGTGGGGTCTTCATACAACGGCGTACCTCCAACAGGGGGTAACTGCAAGAAATCTCCCACCAAAATGATATGAACGCCACCAAAAACAACACCCGGTACGCGCTTAACTGCCCGTAATCGTATATCTAACTGGGCGAGCTGGTACTTCATCATCATCGACACTTCATCAACAATCAGTAGCTCGAGACTTACGAGGGTATCAGAAGCTCGTCGTTTCCGAATTTGCAACAAAAAACTTGCTAATGTCCGCCCACTAATAATTGTCGCTGCCTTGCCTGCCAGTGCGGTTTTTACAATACAATGAGATCGGCCCCAGCTTTCGCAAAGAGCCTGAACGGCATCGATTACTCTGCTATTACCTGTGCCGCCTTCGCCACCAAGAAAAGAAGCAGTTGTCCATCACGAAGTGCTGTCTCGAAGCTAGAATCTTGTAAAATGGAGTCTTCAGTATGTCTCCAACGTGAAATTAATGCTTTAGCGATAGCTTTAACAGCGTAATATTGTCTCTCGTTCAGAGAAAATGCCTGTGATATGTCACGGACGCACGCAAATTGCTTAGTGAGCAGTGGGGATCGGATTAGGGACATGGCGCGTTTCCATTCCATGTTGCACCCAAGAAGCGCATCATCCAGAAGTTCTATAACTTGCGTATCGCGCATATTGACTGTTGACGACACTTGAGAAATTACCGGATTATCCGTTTTCCCGTCACGGACCCACTTTTTCATGAGCTCGACCGGAGGAAAATCCTCTGTTCGCCAAAGCGGACGCGCACTACCTCCTAGTGACTCTGAAATACCTTGAAGTATTCTATGTTTTTCGAAAAAAATTATAATCCCAGAAACTTCACCACCCGGTGCAACTGAAGTAGGACATGCGGCAGGATCTAATGACGTACTCTCTAAAACAATAGCATCATCACCTGCCTCATCCCACATGCACGTGTAGTGCTCATGCTCGTCTGAAGATTGGTACTCAGTAAAATCACACGGACCTTCATCTTGGAAAACGCCACCGTCGCTGGCACTATTATCAGTTCCGGACTCACTATTACGACAATTTGCTGTTTCGGCAGCCGCTCTGTGCTGAGATTCAGCTTTGTGCAAACCACGGTAATAATCCTCCATATTGTCCATGATAGTTTCTACAAACTTGCCGCAGGTACATTTCCAAACTTCATATGTGGCTAACCATGCCTCTGAATTTTCGAAATCAGATACTCCTATAATATCTTCTAGTGTTCGAAATGGTTTAAACAGCACAAGGGACAGCACGGCGCGCTTACATGCCAATTCGGAAGACGCTTCGCTATCCACAGAAGGCATTCGAAACCCCTGAATAACAGGAACAACTTCTTCATACCTTTCACCAAGCATGTGAGTTTCGTGAAGCGGGTGGTCGCTGAGAAAAAATAGTTTAGACCGTGGGGAGCTCCCAACTTTTTTTTTTTAAGTATCTCATAGAAAACTCATACAGATTCACACTCTGCAAGATGTTCGGTCCGTAGATATAGTCATCTTGAAACGATACCACGTGATATTTAGAGTCTTGACGGTCTTCAGTCTCCCTAATCAAAGTGCAGCAGTACTAGTCCGCACTTGTTAGTTGTCGTATGACGTCCCCAAGAGGCAGTGTACCACACAAATTACTTGAGTAGCAGCACGAACCCCGATACAGATACAATGCCGCCAACGGCCCGGCCATTTCTTGTCGGTTGGTCATGTTGTACATTAAAGCAGCGACACGTTTATGTGGCGTGGAGATTTGGCCGCGGCGCGGCAGCTCTGTTGCTCATGCCGCCACCGTCAAACCTTTCAGTGAAATGCTGTTCTGGGTTCTGATTGGTGGATTACATTTCCCGCGGTAGAGTGACATGGAACTCGGTAGTGACACAAGCCTCGGCGGGCCATAATAAATACCCGACCGAGGCTAAATACGCCGATTTAGTAATAGGTCCTCGGTCGTACCCAAGTGGAAGCCTCGGTCGTACCCCCGAAGCCTCGTCGTACTTAAGTGGAAGCCTCGGTCAGGTGACCGAAGCCTCGTTCGGACGACCGAAGCCTCGGTCGACCCTCGAGGTACCTCTGGCGTAATCACCGTCATTATTGATGAGTGTACAAAGGTCGCCACATCGAGATTCGTTTTATACTAGATATATGTATGTAGGATTAGGATTAGCTATAGGATGATCTGCAGAGGCTCTTGTGATGTCGGGTTTTGAACCTGAGTGACGGCCCCGCCCGAGGTCTAACGACCTCGAGCCTCGCTGAGAAAGGTGACCGAGGCCTCTGATTGGCTACACACATTCCCCGCGTTTTAGTGCCAGCTGACTAGTTAGTGACTGGGAGTCACGGCGGGTTCTAATACAAACCCCGTCGTGACCTCCGGTCAGTCATACCTGTACCCACTCTTCACCTTTTAGTAGGAATCCGGAATTAGGACGAAGCCTCGTCCAGTTGTAGGATTAGACCGAAGGCTCGGTTTAGACTTGGCCTTTGTATAGACATTAGAGATTAGTTATAGTCGAGGCCTCACAGCCTCTAATCACTAAATCAGAGTAGAATTTCCCCTCAAGCCTCAAGAGTCAAGTCCGTCTCCAGTAAGTCTAGCTAGCTTAGCCGTAGCCTCAGGATACACTCGGCCGTTGTGGGTTATGTCTACCGGTGAACTTAAGGTACATTGACTGAGAGTTCATCCTGGCAAGGCCAAGAGTAGAGAAGAGGCCGAGTGTTGAGAGGTATTAGAGACCTCATTGTGTATTTCTGGGAGAGTGGCACAGCCCCCCAGTATATTTGACCCCTGACTGAGGTTTTACTTCAGTCCCCCCTGTAAAAGGCCTTGACTGGCCCGGTACCCTTCCTTTCTGAGGGACTACAGGGGGTAAGCGCTAAGCGCAAACTGTGTACGCACCCTAGCATTTGCTCGTGGCTAAGGGTGTATTTATATTTGTGGGAATACCTGCCTGACCCAACGGCGCACTTAGGCACATTCCAGCCCGGTGTACAGGGATCGGATCTGGTCTTCAGATTATATCCCGACGATATTCGCCGACCTTAACGGGAAAGCGTGTGTTGTTGGTAGGGCTCGTTCCCCTTACGTAGTAGGAGGGACGAGGACTCGTAAAATCGTGTTTCCCTACACGACAACTGGTGCCGCGACCCGGGACTGGTGTGACTTTAGTGTGTTGTGTGGTCTGTGTAGGTATTGCCCCTAACGAGCTTTGAGAAGAGGAGAAAAGAGAAGAAAAACAAGAAGAACAAGAACAAGATGGCGAAAGGATCCAAGTCAACGGTACCAGCCACGCCGGTCAGGCCGACGCGTGGACCGACCGGAGCTACGTCAACCCTCGCCAGTGATCTGACGTCCCGGTTGTCAACTATCTCCGAGAGGTCGGTCAGCTTCGACGACTCGGTGGACGAAGGTCCCGACGCCAAGGATACGATGATGGACTATGAAGACTTGGAAGAGAAGACTCCAGCAGCGATGCAGGAGTTGGATGACCAGGACGGCGCGATGTTGTCGGCGGGACGTAGCGGGGGCTCGCGCTCCCTGTCCCGTAGTCTCGCGTCCAAATTTGATGAAGTTGCGAAGCCGGATCATGCCCACGACGATTACGAGGGCAGCACCGAGGAGTCAAAAGCCTTGGTGCAGGTTATTAAGGGCCCTCAAGAATCCCGCGGGTACTGGCCCCCGCTGAACAGCAGCACGCCAGCTGCCAACAAGGTGCTCGGGCGGATGCTCGAGCAAATGATCGAGTCCAGCGAGTGGATCCAACAATTCACTCCGCAGATGGTTCGCCAGTCCGTCTGGGCCAAGCTGAGCGGCGAGTTGGCGTGGCCCGTGAATACGATCACCACCACTCAGGTGGTCGAGGACACGGTGTCACTCCTCCGAGCGATGGGGTGCGAGCCCCAGACGCACCCGTCTGAAGCGGCGCTTGAAGGATGGACGCCAGCACTCGCAGGTCGTGACCTGCACAAGTGGAAGAGGAAGCTTCGGTTGAGCTTCGGAACGTCCGACATCAGCCTGGGACGCCCACCCAGGACTCCTGGGAATCAGGAGGAGGAAGACCCATCAAGAGTCCCGCTTCCACAGACTCCCAAGAAGTCGCCCGAAGGCTCGGCTGACCGAACCACCACGGAGGGAGTGTTCTCCGCCAAGACTGTGGGTTCACCGTACTTCCAAGACTCCCACATGGTGACACCTCGGTCAACGAGTCGGGCCGACCGCCTGTCGCGCGAGTCTGAGACCTCGCGGGGCAGTCGTGGCGTGCGACCAAGCACCTCCACTAGACGAACGGCTCGCAGATTCGTCCCGCGCGAGGATTCGTCTGACGATGACAGCGGCGAAGACTACACCGATCGTAGCAACGACCCCGACAGTCCAACCGACGAGCTGACGCGTCAAATACTCGAATTGAGTGAAACTGAACGCCTGAACTCGACGCCGAGGCTTGAGCTCGCAACTCACCGGCCCCTCGCTCAGATCAAGCATTTCACGGGATCCCGTAACAAGAGTGAGAACTCTATGCAGTGGCTACGAGCATTTGTCTACGAGATGAAGGGCACGCACACTCCCCCGAACGAGTGGTGCATGGCGTTCGAACTGAGCCTTCGTGACGGAGCCCTACACTGGTACCGTCAGTTGCCGAAGAAGGCCAAACGTCAATGGAAGCTGCTCAGTGACGCTTTCATTAAGTATTACTGCTCGCAGTTCCGCCAGCCCGCGAAAGCTCGCTATTATTCTGCCAAGAGCGAAGGGGCTGAACACGTCTGCGACTACCTCAACCGGCTGAATGGTTACGCTCGCAATGCAGGCCTGCAGTTCGAGAGGGGTGGTCGTGATGCGAAGGACCACGTGCAACGTTTCCTCGAAACGTGTGGAGATCGTGGCCTCGAACGTCGCCTATGTCACGTGCGGGTGAAGGACATCCACGAACTCGAGGATATGATCAACGATATCCTCAAGTCGGAAGAGCGCAGGACACCCCGCGAGGGATCAGCGTATCCGGCAAAGAGCCGTGACAGTTATCCAGCGAGGAGTCGGGATAGCTCACGTCGGCGCGATGATAGGCGACCCGAAGTGACTCGGGACTCTTACCGCCGGGACCGGTCCGACCGACCCGACCGACATGAAAGAGAATTCGACCGTCGTCGTGATGACTCACGCAATGTCCCACGGATCTCACTAGCTGAGGTGACTTTGTCCGACCTGATGACTGAAATTCAAGTGCGTACACCAGCACGTGGACAGGCCGGGCGTCCGACTCAAACGCGGTATACGTATAGCGATGAAGAAGATGACCCGAGCGACCACGGCTACTCGGACGACGACCACAGCATTAGGGACGACGACGAGTTCTATGACACGGAAGAAGAGAGAGACCATGTAGCAGCAGCAAGCGAGCAAGAACGCCGTGCCGCTGCCGACGGGACATTCGCCCGGTCAGACAACCGACCTCGCCGCGGGGGTGACCCTGGGCGAGGGTTCGACCGTGGTAACAGGTCTTTCAATCGAGCCAACCGTGACAACCGCGACAATCGACCGCGCCAGTACGGACCATGCGCGGCATGTGGAGGAGCTGGGCATTCGGCTCACTACTGCTACCGCCGCTGCAAACTGTGCCAACAGGTGCACGACGTAGGCAAGTGTGAGGCTCTTCAAGCCCTCACCTCCTTGATTCGGACGAAGGTAGAGAAGAAAGATCTTACCCCCGACCTCCAAACCTTGATCTTCGGCAGCCATTTAAACTAGGCAGCCCGCCAACTGAAACTGGGTTGGTCCCAATCGGGCTGCCACAGTTAGCCGCTCCACCGATTGACGCAGACTGTGTCTACGCGTTCGTGGGAGCGAGCAAACGGCCGAAGAATGATGAAAGCGACAAGGTGATGATGACAGACAACGGAGAGGGGAGAGGCGCAAGCCTCGGGAGAGAAGAGACGAAGCGAGTGAAGGATGAAGAAGATGATGGAAACTGCACCGAGGCTTGGGTATCAAGTGCGGTGCAACGGGGAGCCTATTCAAGCCAAGACACCCGGGGGGCAACAAAGCTGCAGCCTGGGGAACGGCTCGGATGGTGGTCCGCGCAGAGGTTTGACCGGAGAGCCCGGATGAGAGCTTTGGTCAAGGGCGCGGTGAATGATGCGCGCAAGCGAATCCTTCTGGATACAGGGGCGAACGTCAGTGTGATATCGGAGCGATTCGCTAAACAATTGCGACTACGCGAAGTGCAAGGGCACGGTCGTTGTATGGAGATCCAAGGATTCACTAAAGGAACGATGGCTACCGAGCGGCGAGCCTTGGTTAAGGTGACGCTGGGGTGGCAGCATGTGTATGAATTTGAACTGTGGATAATGGACCACGGTGCAGGAGTTGATGTGGTGCTGGGGACAGACTTCATGATCCCAGCGGGAGTGCGGTTGGACATGTTCCATGCGACAGCCCGATTGCCAGACGAAGTGAGTATCCCACTCATCAAGACGCTGAACATGCAAGACGACAGGGGGGAAGGACCTCACGTGACAGGAGGCCCCACCGAAGACTTGCCGGTACCCAGCCGAGAATTCGCGGAGTACCGGTTACCGAGGGTTCGGCCGCCGGCCGACACTCACGAAGTATGGGTTCGGCGCACGAAAGCCTTGCTACCGATAGTGGTGCGGTCACAGCGAGGAAAGCTCGTCAGAGTGAGATTGACCAACATCTCTAACCGACTTACTTCCTGTTCAGCTCATGCACCAGTCCTGATATGGGTACCTATCGGCGATCTCCCTAGGTCTGACGGGTATGTCCGGCTAAGCTCCAGTCGCTACAATGATTGGCAGCTGTTAGCTTACGAGGGAAGCCGTGATAAGGAAGTCTTCCGGCGAGAAGGAGAGTTGTATGCCCAGTGGTTGGCTTCGCAACCTCCGGCTGTGGAACGCCCGGAGTATGCCACCCCGACACGCCTTCTGAAGCGATCGAGCGATGATACACCGCCTCAAAGGGAATACGTGAACAGCACGGTGCATCTTGAGCGACGAGAGGAAGGGTGGAGTAGACAAGACCGACGTCCTACCGACGCAGTTGCTTCCGACGATGAGTCCGACCAAGAACCTGCGCCGGCGGATGCGGATTCTCCGGACCAGGATGAAGTTGAGCCAGAAGCGAGCGAGGAGTCGGGTACAACCATGAACAGTGCGCGTCTACCTGACGGGCGCTCAGGACACTCGGTTACCCCCAATGACCCCTCGGAGGATGACCCTGGACCAGGCGATGAGAACAGGTTGGATTCAGAATTCGGGTGCAGGTCCAACGAGAGCTCGGTCGAGATCTTGGAACGGTTGTACGTGTCTGTTGCTACAGTGCTCTCTGCGGAAGCGAACAGTGACCGGACAGAAGAGTACACGACAGCAGAGCACACTGCAAACACGATCAATTTGGAAGACTACGCGCATGAACTAGCCTTCTTACCTGATCTGACCGAGGCTTTGGCTACGGAACTCGATTACTCGGCGACGAATGTTCGCCACCCCGAGCTCAGCCTCGATCTTCAGGAAAAGGTAGTACGTGTGCTCAAGGAACATGAGAAGATTATGATCTCGAGTGGTAATGCACTACCCCCACCTGCCTACGGGGTAGTGTGCGACATCGATGTGCAAGGACACCCGCCTATCAAGCAGAAAGCTCGGCGAGTGCCCCTTCGTCACCTCAAGAAGCTCTATGAGTTGCTCAAGGGTTTGTTGAAGGCAGGGTTGGTCTCGTTCTCTACGAGTCCGTGGGCGTCGCCCATCGTGATCGTGTTAAAAAAGAACGGCGTGGATATCAGACTGTGCATTGATTACAAGATGGTGAATGCAGTGACGGCAATCATGGAATATGCAATGCCGCTGGTCGACGACCTCCTCACAGACCTCGAGAAATATCTCTGGTATTGCTCACTCGACGCGGCGAGCGGATTTTGGGCGATCATGATGACTCGGAGAGCCCGGCAGGTCTCGGCATTCGTCTGTGCACTGGGCCATTTCGAGTAGCTTCGAATGCCCTTTGGGTTAAAAAACGCTCCCATGATCTACCAACGCATGATTGACAATGCCCTGTGGGGGTTCGTGCAGCCCAAGGGTGGATGGAAACACTACGCGGCTTTGATGCAGGCGGCCGAAGCACAAGACAGAGCATTGCGAGAGAGGTCGAGCACAAACGCCGACGCGTCCACTGGGGTGACTAAGTTCGATGCAGACCTCAGGGCCAGCCAAGCCGAAGGCTCGGTGGCAGAGTTGGTGAATAGCCCGCTGGCCGACATGTTCACGAACGGTGAAGCCGATGCTTCGACACTGACACCGGTGTTTGAACGACGTTCCTTCGTGGACGATATCTGCTTCGGTGGTGAGTCCTTCGAGGACTGCCTGGGAACGCTGGATCGACTCCTCGCTCGGTTCGAGGAGTGCCGCATCAGTATCAGCTTCACGAAGAGTATCTTTGTCCAGTCGAAGGTGGACTTCCTGTCCCACGAAGTCACGCGGGCAGGGATCCGAGCGGACCCGAAGAAGCTTAAGGCTATTACTGAGCTGTCGTTCCCGCGGTCCAAGAAGGGGATGCAATCATTTCTCGGAGGATTGAATTACTACAGTCGCTTCATCCAAGACTTTGCGGTCTACGGTGCAGCGCTTTACCAGGTCAAGGACGAGGACTTCGCTGCAGGAGGTGACCTCTCTGCGGCTCGACGCAGCTTTGCTACGCTGCAGCGGAAGGTCGCCGACGCTCCCATCCTCCGACACTTTAGCCGAGACCTTCCAGTACATGTGACATTGTTCGCCAACGAATGGGCAGTGAGTACGACCCTCATGCAGGAGCACGATGGACTGATGCACCCCGTACGGTTCTGTGGGCGAGTTCTTAAGGACGCTGAGATGAATTACCACCCAGCGGAGAAAGAAGTTCTTGCTCTACTCCAACTCTTGAAGGTGTGCTACACCCAACTGGCTGGACGGACTATCCATGTCTACACGCGTTTCTCGACGCTCGAGTGGGTGCACAAGTCCAAATCACTGTTCGGACGTGCCACGCAGTTTGCAGTTTTGTTGTCCCCTTGGCACTTGGTGGTACAGCGTGTCAAGGAGAAAGATTGCGCTTTCGCCCAACTCCTCCAGTCAACCATCACCAGTTTTGTTGACCTCGAAGACTCGCTCAGCTTGGTGACCCCACCAACACGGGGCTCGCCGAGTGTTCGGATGGATCCCCAACTGTTGTATGCTCGGTTACCACGAGACTACGTTGGATACGTCATTTCTTTCGACGGATCGGCCAAGACGGAGAAGCACGGTGGATATGGTAGTTGTGCGTGGATTCTGTGGCGACTTCCCGAATGGACAGTAGTGATCGCTGCGAGTGCTTACCTCGAGACCACGACAGTCAACATGGCCGAGTACACGGGCATGAACAACGGTGTCGCAGCCGCCTTAGACCATGGGGCTGAAGACCTGGTCATCGTTGGGGACTCGAGACTCGCAATCCAGCAATCCCTAGGGGTGATCGCCTGTCGTAAGGAGTCGCTGATAGCACAACTCAACCGACACAAGGAACTCACAGCAGAATTCCGGTCAGTGAAATATCTTCATGCAATCCGAGAGTTCAATGCTGCAGCAGACTCATTAACTGGTGAGACCCTCGAGAGTAAAGTGTCTGCAGTGGTCGAGAGCGAAGACAGGAAGCGCGAACTGAAAGTGCTGAACCGCATCCATGAAGTCATCTATGAACCCTCGACCGATACCTCGGAAGAAGTAGTGACGCGGTCCATCAATTCGATACGCGTACTGGAAACCCGAGACGAGGGCCGTAGTAAGAATTTTTTCGATTTTGCATGGGAAACTGGACAAGTAGCTGCGGTGATGAGACACCAAGCAAGGGCTCACCAGAAACATGTCCGCTTCGCAACTGAACCAGTGATCATCAACCAGGACGCAGAGGTGCGGAACCGACCCGACGACCAAGCCGAAGAGACTCCAGACCCACAAGATCCACCGGGACCGGACGCAACGAGCATTCACGAACCATCGGCAGACGATATCGACCCCCTAGTTGTTCAAGGAGAACGGCGTGAACGCATTAGCAGAGCCCAAGATGAGGAGCTTCGCTGGTCTAACCTCAAGGCAGTGCTGAAAGGCGAAGAGGCACAGCTTGGCTACAGAGCAGCTCGTGAGGCCTGGAAGATGGTAGACAAGTTCGTACTAAGTGAGGACGGGTTGCTGTACTTCCTTGGAGCGAACCGTCGGTGGGGAAGAGAGCGGACCGAGGAAACAACGTTACGCCTAGTAGTGCCCACGACGATGGTCCAGGAGGTACTGCAGAATTGCCATGACTCGCTGGAGGGAGGTCACCAAGGAATCGTCCGAACCTACCACCGTGTTAAGGCTGACTATTATTGGATCGGCCTGTTCGCCGATGTGGAGAAACACGTCCGCTCGTGCCCCGACTGTAGTTCCAGCAAGAGCCGTCCACACCTCCGCGGATACTCGCCAGGTAACATACTGGCCGAGAGACCACTCCAGATGGTGTCCATGGACTTCGTGATTCCCCTACCGAGGACTCGGCGAGGGAACACCGCACTCCTGCTGATCCAATGCGCGTTTACCGGTTTTGTCATGGGAAAAGCGATGGCAGACACGTCTGCGCTTCATGTAGCCCAAGCGTTTGAGGAGTGCGTGTACCGCAGGTTCGGCGCACCATCGTTGATCAGACACGATCGAGACCCACGCTTCATGAGCGAGGTCTTCCAGGCATTCGCGGAGATGATGCAGTCTAGATCAAGGGCGACTCTGAGCTATCGACCACAAGCCAACGGACAACAAGAACGCTCGGTGAAAACTGTGATACAATCGGTGAGAGTGTATGCCGAGGATACAGCAGGATTGGGACGAGATTGTGGAGAAACTAATCTTCGCGATCAACAACTCGCACGACTCGACGAGGAAAGACACCCCGTTCTACTTAGTACACGGTTGGGATGCGCGGTCAACATTACGGGCCATGTCGTCCTCCCTCAAACGAGGAGTCGGTCGACAGTCCGATGCACTAGCATGGAGAAGCGAAGCCAACAGGCAGCAAGAGATCGCTCTAGGAATGGCCAGGGAATACCAAGCCACGGAGAAAGCTCGCAGGGCTCAGAAACACAACGAGTATTTGAGCCGAGCCGAGCGGGCTACTGTACCTGAGTCCACGAGGACGACGGACCCGGTTGCCGGCGATGAACTTGGAGAACCCGACGACACGACCGAGAGCTCGCCAGATGAGAACACGCAGTCGCTATTCCAGCCCGGAGACCGAGCATGGTTGTACATGGAACGAGTGAAACCGGGGCTGACTAAGAAGCTCGCACACCGATGGCACGGCCCGTTTCGAATTAAGAGGAAGGTGGACGAGTATGCGTTCGAGCTGGACTTGCCCGATCGAAGCGGGTACAGGTTCTACCCGGTGGTGCACGTATCCCGCTTGAAGGCAGTGAACGAATTCGGGGAACGACCGAAGACTCGTCTAGCTCCCGATGTGACAGAAGAAACGAGACTCGACTTTGATGAAGAGCTACTGCCCGAGGACAGCTGGGAGCCCGACCGACTCGCCGGTGAGTATGAGGTTGAAGCGATCCTTGAGGACCGCATCCCTCTACTCAACAGCACCGAGCGAGCGGTCAGAGAGTTCCTGGTGAAGTGGGTCAGCTACGAGGACCCCACGTGGGAACCCGCAGCCAACCTTTCATGCGGAGGGCTACTATACGACTACCGTGAGAAACGCAGCGCGCAGCGGCTGCAGATGGCTCAAGTGGCGGACGAGGATTAATCCGACCGCTGAAATGATGATGAACTGCCGGTGGGGCGGTGCAGCCCACCCAAGCAGATGAAAATATTACTGCACCAAATGATGAACTGCCGGTAGGGCGATGCAGCCTACCCCAGCAGACGAAGACGATTACTGCACCAAAATGATTGCATATTACATGTATTTGTGGAAATTACGAACACAGTCGCGGCAGAAGATATGATATGGGATAAACATAGAACGCGACTGAGATTGATGATTATGCTACGCTGAGAGTGGCCACAATGTTACGACTGAGCAAGAAGAGGTCCAGACCACACACGCGCGGGAAGAACGCAGGGCTCAATACCAACACTACTTGGACGTCGTAGCCACCGTGGCTAAGACGTCGAGGCGGATTGCAGCCCGTGGAGGCTTGCTCGCTGGCTCGTCAGGAGACTCCTCGTCTTCGGCAGCGGAGTCGGCGGAGTCATCTGCTTCCTCGGCTCCAGCACCGCCGTCATCCTGGGCGTGCGGCTTGCGAGACAGCGACGAGTGCTTCGGCGCTGACTTCTTGGACGATCCACCAGCAGCAGGAGTGTCGCTCAGGGTGCCCTCGGACGGGACCTCGTCGTCCCCTTCTTCCACTTCGGACGCAGGACGAGGCCCGTGGTAATCCGAGTAGTCTTGAACCCACTGGGCCGTGACGTCGCAGGGATCCAGCGAAGATTCGACCTGCACGGCCGAAGCAACCTCCTGGAAGTTGAAGCCTGTCGGCACGAACAGCGGGGCCTTGGGATTGCAGGGCGCGAACGAGGTGTTGTATGTTGCGTTGCGAGTGCCAGCGGCGCGAGTAGGAAATAAATGTAACTTGTTGGTCTTCTTACTGCTTCCAGCACCTCTGGAACTTGCTACCTTTGCTCGACACTGCAAATTTGACACTGAGACTAAAACTAGAGCTACGGCTACGGCGGTCTTGAACGTCAGCTTTCTCTGGATCTTCTTCGAGCCGTTCTTGGTTTTCTTTTGTAGTTTCTTGGTCTCCATCTCTCATAAGCTGTAGCCAACACTCACGATCTGCAACTTAATATGTGCAGCTTAACACGCCCCCCTCCGAGCACTCAGTCAGCGAGTCTCGGAACTATTCAGCCCCCGCGTACTCGCTCTTCTGCTGCTTACCGCGCTGCTTCTCATCGTGGTAGAGCTTGCGCTGCTTCTCGCGTGGAGTCAACTCGGCCTCGGGGTGCATACCGATTAGCTGCTTCATCTTGGTGAGCCGCGGGTACCCAAGCGGTTTCGTGAGCAAATCGGCGGGATTAACATCGCCGTCAACTTTCCAAATGCTGACTGCTTTTCGCGTAACCTGCTCGCGAACGTAGTGGAACCTTAACTCGATATGACGGGTCTTCCTGCTGTAGGTCGGGTTCGATGCCAATGTAATTGCCGCTTGATTATCGACTCCGAGCGTGAAGTCGATTCTCGTTTTCGGCAGAACTTCTGTCAGCACGTTAGCCAAAGCCCGCCCCTCCATGCACGCCTCACACGATGCTACGTATTCCGCTTCCGCCGTGCTTTGCGCCACCACTGTCTGCCTACGCGCTGCCCAGGCAACAGGTCCACCAGCTACCAGCATGGCGTAACCTGTGACGCTTTTCCGGGTTTCTGGGCAGTTCCCCCAGTCTGAGTCACAGAATCCCTCAATCTTGATAGCGTTCACCTTTGACAGGGTACTTGCCTTCGGCTTCTTAAAGAAAATCCCGTGATCTGCTGTGGCCACCAGATACCGAAGCACTCGTTTGAGCGCACCCCCATGTTGTACGGTCGGATTCTCCACAAACCGACTCAAGTACCCAACCGGAAATGCCAGGTCGGGCCTGGTGCCGGTAGCCATGTACATCAATGAGCCAATAGCAGCACGGTAGTCAATCCCCGGCTGCTTGTCTACTTCAGTCACTGCACGCAGCTTTATCGTCGGGTCGAGTGGCGATCTGCATCCCCGGGCATCTTCAAAACCAAATCTGCGAAGAACATCCTTAGCGTACTTGGTCTGATGCAAAAATGCACCATCCTCCGTGAGCTCCACCTGCACACCCAGGTAGTTGTGCAGCCTGCCCTGGTCCTTAATACCATACCTCGCGTTCAGCTCCGCGAAGAACGACACCTTCCATGCCTCGTTGTTCGTCCCACATATGATGTCATCCACATAGACTAGCAGAAGTGCGAGTACGTCCCCCTTGTTGTATACGTACAAGCAAGGTTCCGAGGCACAGCGGCTCCATCCGTGGTTCTCCAGCCACGTGTTCAATTCATCATACCACTCGCGGCCACTTTGGTGAAGTCCATATAGTGCGTGCTTCACCTTGTACACCCAACCTTTCTTGATCGGGAACCCTGCAATGCGCCGAATGTAGTGAGTGATCTTCAAGGCTGCGTTTAGAAACGCCGTGTCCACATCGCATTGAAATGGGTCCAGGTCCAGTATTTCACACAGAGCCACGAACAACCGAAACGAAGCCATCCTGGCCACGGGTGAGTATATCTCCATCGAGAAGAAATCTACCTCGGGCTCCTGCTTGTCACCGCGGGCACAGAGGCGAGGGCGGAACCGAATCACGTTGCCCTCACTGTCCGTCTTGAATTGGAATCTCCGCATGGTCTCGAGAGCTCGCTTTCCGACGGGCATCTCTTCTTCTGGTACCAGTTCAAGAACGTCCTTGGCCTCCATGGCAGCCATCTCCTTCTCCATACCGGCCCACCACTCCTTACGTTGCGGTGACTGTGTAGCCTGCTTGACACCTCTCGGAAGTCGGACTTCGGACTCGTGCCATAATCGCTGCTGCGGGTTCTCTTGCTTCGCCGTTACCATTGCAATAGCCGCGTAGACTGCAAACTCTCGAGTTAGTTCTTCATCTTCAGCTTCTCCATCAGCTACGTACACGAGGCCGGTGCGGGTTCGCTTTGGCTCGGCCTGCCCACTGATCACTGACTCTTCATCATCCCGGGACCGACGATGACCTGTGATATGCAGGGGTTCCGCTTGGTACTGTTGATCATCGTCCGAAGTGCCCTCGGCATCATATTCGTCCTCTTCATTATAACTTGCGGGGCCTCCCTCACCAATCGAATTCTGCTCTTCCACGTTCCCAGGTGGCAGTTCATTTTGCACGTCGCGTGCGCGACCATCTGCAAAGTCATCTCCAATCACCGAGTTGCTTTGCGTGTCATCATGCCCATACTCCGACTCAGTTCCTCCAATCTCATCGTTCTCGTTGTCATTGTGCGAATCGTCTTCATCAATGGGCACTTCTTCTTCACTGCGAGCATCTTCAGCTTCACCCCTTGCATCCCCTGCTTCTCGGCCGAAGGGCGGCTCGACCCTTGAGAACACGATCTCGTCGTTAAGCGCTGGTGGTTCACGATCCATCCAGCTTGCGTGTGGGGGCTCTGTCGTGTGCTGAAGCTGCTCGTCTTCGACGAGCACTTCTTCATCCTGCAGTACTGCATCATCTGGCGCATCGCGGTCATCTGCTCGCCCCCCCTACGACCGGGAGGTCGTAATCTCTACGCCCCGCACTCGTCAAGTCAGGATACTGCTCGACGGCCCAGTCACGAACAGATTCATCAAACTCGGGTCCTCTTTGGTCCTTGTACATCACCTGCTCGTTCACCCTCACTTGTCCACCAAAGGACACAGTCCCAGCAGTGGGGAAGTACACCTTGCATCCAAGTGTGTCCTCCCGGTAGCCAAGTACGAAGCCGACCTTACAGTTGTCTGCGAACTTGTGCCGTGCAGGACCCACCTTCGTGTGCACGTACGCAAGTGCACCAAACTTTCTCACGTGGTGGATGTCGGGCTTCCTGCCCCACATTGCTTTGTACGGCGTGCTGTCGATCGCGCTTGAGTACGAGCGGTTCTTCAGGTACGCAGCATAGTGTAATGCGTCCACCCAGAACGATGTCGGTAGCCCTGATTCCTTCATCATCGACTTCATCATCCCGGTCAGGGTTTGGTGAGTCCGCTCGACCATATTCAGCCTTGATGAGTTCTTCGGCGTCGCCGTGTGCGTGATCCCATTGGACTGGTACCATGCGGTCATTTCGTCGTTGACAAACTCTCCTCCGCCGTCCGTGAACATCGTCTTAACCTTGCACCCGGTGCACTGCCGCTCTGCCCAGTTGATGTACCGCTTGATCAACGGATTCACATCGTCCTTGTGCTTCGTCTTCACGGGATACACTGTAACAAACCTCGTGTACGCGTCCATGACTACTAACACCGCATTAAATCTCGTGCAGTTGTAGTTCTTGGGAGGAAACAGCAGATCTGCGAACACGAGTTGGTTCCGCTCGGTCACACCGCGGTCCAGCATCTTCTGTGGGGTCTTGGCACGCTGTTTACCTAGCTGGCAGGCTTCACACGTAGCAAACTGCCGCTTGCGGAGCATCATGCCGTCTACCAAGCCATTGTCGACCATTTTCCTCACATGCTGGTGGCATAAGTGCCCCAATCGTTCATGCCAGCACTGCAGGTCCGCGACGCCGTCACGGAGCGCGTAGTTCGCCATTGCTTCGGGAACCAGCGGGCTTCGCTCTCCAGGCAGGAACTCGTTGTGGGCCGCAAACATCCACAGACCACACGGCCTGAGATGAGCTTGAAGTGCAGTGGCGAGGTTCTTGCTCAGCGTGTACAGCCCCTTGGTGTCGTCATAAGCGACCTTGAAGCCTTGCTTACGCGCCTCCGACTGCGAGAACAGGTTTGGGCGACCCGGCGAGTAGTAGACATCTTCGAGCCGGACTGCGACATGACCACCATTGACGACCACCCATAAATCGATGGTGCCGACGCCGGCAGGAGCAGTGGTACCATTGTACCCCTTCACCGTTTCCTTCTTCTGCTCGGCAGCAGTCAGTTTACGAAACTCGACAAAGTACCTCTTGTCACCAACCAAGTGCCTGTTGGCACCAGTGTCGTAGACCCAGCTCTCCGGCTGGTATCCATTCTGCTGCTTTGCTGTGCTTGTGGACGCATGGCACTGCATCCCCGCAGATCCTCCATCGTCACTTGAGAAGCCCCCAGTTCCCACTGAAGGACCTCCCTGTCTCCCAGAATGCGTGGAGGCACCGCCAGCACCACCCTTCTGGGTCGCAGCCTGCTGACCCGCTGTTACGCTTGCATGACCAGTGTATGACAGGTTAGCTTGCCCACCTCCGCCACTTGCTTCATTCGGGCAGTCTCTGCGTGAGTGTCCAGGCTTGTGGCAACCAAAGCAGTTCCCCGCCTTCCTGTCTTCTTCACGCTGGCGCTGGGACTCCTCCCGCTTGGTGTTCCCGGGTCTCTTGTAGCCCCCGTTGCCACCTCCGTTACCACCTCCGCTGCCGTTTCTCGGCTTGCCCTGCTGGCTTGGGTTTGGCGCTCGCTCCGAGGTACCGAAAGCTCGCGACAAGAGCTGGTCGGCCTTGTTGGCCTTGTCGTAGGTGATCGCCATCTCGACAATCTTCTCAGGCGTATCGACGCAGTCCAGCCCAGATTCCACGAGGCCACGCAGACGGTCAAATCTATCTCCTGCAGGGAGAGACGACACTAGCATACCGCTAAAAACTGTGTCATCGAGTGCCATTCCGACCGCCTGCAGCCGTGTGCGTAGTCGAATCATGGAGTTCAGGTGCCCCTCAAGATCGCTGTTGGGCTTGCATCGTGCCGCCTCCAGTTCTGCGTATAGCCGCCGCTTGGTTAGAGCGCGAGTCTGGTCGTTCACGGTACCATCAAACCGATTGCACAGGTAAGTCCACATCGACGTCCCGTCGGCGTGCTGCATCAACTGTTGCCCGAAGTCCGTGTTGACCGACGCGAAGATTACTCGCTGGATGGTCCTCTGGTTATCGTCCCAGGCAGCAACCTGCTGCTGGTTCCAGTTCGGATCGCGCACCATGGCTCCGGTGGCGAAGCGAAACACGTCTTCTTTGTGGAACGCCAGTTCCATCAGCCTACGGTAGTACGGCCAGTTCTGGCCGCTCCATCGGACTGGACGACCAGTCTTCTCCGAAACCTCCACTTCCCACGACGACTTGTTTGGGCTCATAACCCTGTTGCGTTGCGAGTGCCAGCGGCGCGAGTAGGAAATAAATGTAACTTGTTGGTCTTCTTACTGCTTCCAGCACCTCTGGAACTTGCTACCTTTGCTCGACACTGCAAATTTGACACTGAGACTAAAACTAGAGCTACGGCTACGGCGGTCTTGAACGTCAGCTTTCTCTGGATCTTCTTCGAGCCGTTCTTGGTTTTCTTTTGTAGTTTCTTGGTCTCCATCTCTCATAAGCTGTAGCCATCACTCACGATCTGCAACTTAATATGTGCAACTTAACATTGTACGGGTGAGCGGCCGGAACATCCACCCAGCAATTGCGCCAAGGCTCGTGGCCATCCACCGCCAGCACCTCTTTGACCCAGTCAGCCGAGACAGGAGCCCATGGCAGCGGCTCCAGCGAATACAGGAGGATCGAAGGCTCGAACAGGATCTCGGGCGAACACAAGACCACGCCGTCAGCATCCGGCAAGCACCAGGTCCACAGACGCTTGGGAATCTGAAGACGCAGACGATCGGCGCGAGCATTCCGGTCACGGGCATACTCAGTCCACGCTGCGAGAATGGCCAGATACAGCGGCGAAGTCTCGCCCAAGATGGCTGCGAGCTGCTGGAGCCAACGCTCGACAGAGGCGGTAGCAACCCAGTGCCCACGCTCGTAGAGCGCAAAACCAAGGTCGTCCTTCTCTGTAGAGCCAAACGACTTGCCACGAAATTGCCGCCAAAGCTTGACCACGATCACGACGCCATCAGCCCGGATAGAGATAGTCTTGTCTGGCATGAACTCTGACGCGTCGAAGAGACACGGCTCGTCGGGAAGGCTGGCGAGGAGACGCTGGTAGGGGTGATCCGGGTTGGTCCAGTCGGCAAAAGCCCTGATCCCTTCGACCGAGCACTGGACCAGTACCGAAGCCGGAATAGACTTCGGCACACGGATCTCCATGATCATGGTCCAGCACTCCTGAGCGCCAGGAGCCGTGAACGGATGGTCCAACACCTGGCTCGCAGAGTCCGAATGCTTCTTGGGCGTCTTGGTCGACGAGGGCTTGCTGCGAGGAGGAGGCGAACTGTCTGGACGCAGAGCACGGGAAGACGGAGATGGCTGTGACTTCCGACTTGGAACCGAGTGCTTGACAGCTCGAGCCGGTTTGGCCGTTTTCGCAGGTTTGACAGCCTTGGACGGCTTGGCTTTCGCAGGTTTGCTCTTGGCCGCCTTAGCCGGCTTGCCAGCACGAGCTTTCGGCCCAATGACCATCGTCTCGAAAGTCGTGGGCTGAGAGCTGTACACGAAACCATCGCCTGCATCTTGGCCCGCCACGGATCTGGCAGAAGACGAAGACGCACCAGGATTCGACCCGAGCACTACGGCGTCAGACGCATTCTCTCGCTCCACAGCCGACTTGGACTGGAGCGAAGCCACGGTTGACGCAGGACGGACAGGTCGGCCATCGCGACGCGGTGGAATTACCACGGCTGCCTCGAACGGGGAGTCCCGAGCCGACTTGGCAATGCGAGGAGTCGAGGGTGGAGGACCTGGCAACGACGTCGACGTCGCCGAGGTTTCCGGACGACGTTGGGAAGGAGGCGGAGTGCACCCCGCCGTGGACGCTGGAATGCCGACCACGGGCAGAGCACTAGGCGGAGGAGCAACCGGAATTGACTGGTCGCTGGCGACCCCTTGGGACTCGGTAACCACCTCCGACGACACCCCAGCGTGGGCTGAAGAGGGAGCAGAACGTGCACCCTCGGCCACTGAAGAACCGGACTTCGACCGAAGATCCACCGACGGCTTACCCAGTCGCGGCTTGCGACGAGAGGGCGATTGAACCTTCGAAGCAGAGTGAGACGACACCCGCTTCTTCTTGGACTTCGGAGATGTAGACGACCTCTTCCGACGCTTGGGCGGGGGCTCGACGAACACCACATCGGAGTCCTCCGAAGACTCGTCAGATGATGAACCCGACTCACGACTGGCGCGAGCCACTGGAGGATTGGCAGGACGCTTGGATCCAGCCGAAGACTCAGTCGGTTGGAGCTGGATTGATCGAACTTCGTCCAAGAGGGTTTGGAACCCCTCGGGGAGCGCGGTGTCAGTCCCGTGATCGACAATACACCCGCTCTCACGATCCCTCTGTCGGGCCTCGAGGTACTCACGAAATGTCTTGAGACACGACGTGAGGTCCGACAGCCCCTTCTTGATCCTCAAGCGGTCGCTGCGGACTGTCTTACGGGCATCTTCAAGCTTCTTATCGTACCCTTTGATCCGAATCTTCAGGAGGTCGATAATGTCGGCACTCTTTTGGAGCGACACGGCAGCCAGCGCAGCTTGACGATTCACCTCGTCCCGCTCCTCTCGAAGCGCGCGTGCCTCCTCGACCGCCTCGTTGCGTTCGTTGGAAACCGAAGCGCACAGTGACTCAGCCTGGCGACGAAGATCCGTCTCCTTGTAGAGCCACTTCTCGGACTCGCGGAGTTGCTCACGATGGTATCGAACGCCCACACGGAGAATCTCCATTTCCGTGTCCCAGTCAGCCGGCGGAGTGTTGGCACCAGGAGATACGGCGTGGACGATGGTGTCCAGGTCGTGGGCGCTCTCGATCCTTCGGTCGAGGTCAGGATCAACCCGGAGCGGCGGACAGCGGACCAAGCCCACCATGAGGTGAGCGAGGTTTGTGAAGTACCGCTCGTTGAAATACTCCAGTCGACGCACGGCTGAGTCGGACACGTCTTGAACGACCCCTTCCAGAGCGTACGCCGACGCCGACTCCCGCGCAGAAGGCACTGGTTCAACAGGAGGCACAGCGTAGCGAGAGTTCGTCCGACAGTAACGAGACGGATCGTGCGGCGAGTTCGGCGGCGAGACGGGCGACTGGCAGCGCTGGCGAGGATTCGACGGAGTCGACGGAGGAACAAGGTTGAGCATCGCCCCGCCGGCAGGAGGCCGAACGGGAGTTGGCGGCGCTTGACCAGCACGTCCGGAAGCCACCTCCGGAGCCAGGATACCAGGCACAGTCCCAACAGGGGCTCCAGTAGCACCGGCAGCCTGGGGCTCGTCCGACGCCCCGTGTGCCGACGCAGGGACGGGAGTTGGCGACGAAGGAGCTCCGGCGCTTGACGACGGAGTACCGACCGGAGAAGACAACACCTCGGTGGACGCGTCCTCAGACGGAGAAGCGCTGTCGGGTGGTGGATCTTCAGCGTCGACGACCGGAGTATCAGACGAGCCTTCATCAGCAGGCGGCGGAACATCGACGCCAGCAGCTTCCTCTGGACGGTTAGAATCGAACTGCAAGGCAAGGAATAAGAAGACAAGTTAACGACAAAGATCCAGCAAACAGCAAGCAGTGGCAGCGAGGACTTACCCCGAGGGCGGCGCCGACGGCGCGGATGGCGCCTTGAGCTTGGGCAATGGCGTGTGGCATGGCGGACGACAAATGCGGAGTGCACCACGACGCTCACCGCTTGGCAGGCTCGTGTCGAGGTGGGGGCTGTTGTGATGTCGGGTTTTGAACCTGAGTGACGGCCCCGCCCGAGGTCTAACGACCTCGAGCCTCGCTGAGAAAGGTGACCGAGGCCTCTGATTGGCTACACACATTCCCCGCGTTTTAGTGCCAGCTGACTAGTTAGTGACTGGGAGTCACGGCGGGTTCTAATACAAACCCCGTCGTGACCTCCGGTCAGTCATACCTGTACCCACTCTTCACCTTTTAGTAGGAATCCGGAATTAGGACGAAGCCTCGTCCAGTTGTAGGATTAGACCGAAGGCTCGGTTTAGACTTGGCCTTTGTATAGACATTAGAGATTAGTTATAGTCGAGGCCTCACAGCCTCTAATCACTAAATCAGAGTAGAATTTCCCCTCAAGCCTCAAGAGTCAAGTCCGTCTCCAGTAAGTCTAGCTAGCTTAGCCGTAGCCTCAGGATACACTCGGCCGTTGTGGGTTATGTCTACCGGTGAACTTAAGGTACATTGACTGAGAGTTCATCCTGGCAAGGCCAAGAGTAGAGAAGAGGCCGAGTGTTGAGAGGTATTAGCGACCTCATTGTGTATTTCTGGGAGAGTGGCACAGCCCCCCAGTTTATTTGACCCCTGACTGAGGTTTTACTTCAGTCCCCCCTGTAAAAGGCCTTGACTGGCCCGGTACCCTTCCTTTCTGAGGGACTACAGGGGGCAAGCGCTAAGCGCAAACTGTGTACGCACCCTAGCCTTTGCTCGTGGCTAAGGGTGTATTTATATTTGTGGGAATACCTGCCTGACCCAACGGCGCACTTAGGCACATTCCAGCCCGGTGCACAGGGATCGGATCTGGTCTTCAGATTATATCCCGACGATATTCGCCGACCTTAACGGGAAAGCGTGTGTTGTTGGTAGGGCTCGTTCCCCTTACGTAGTAGGAGGGACGAGGACTCGTAAAATCGTGTTTCCCTACACGACACTCTCAGAGCCTCTGAATACTCAGTAATAAATCAGCAGTCTTCCCCCCAAGTCTTCAGAGGTTAAGTCCGACTCCGGTAAGTGTTAGCTAGCTTGCTGTAGTGCCTGGATACGCCTGGCATAGTGGTATGGCCGTTGACGGACTTGAGATTAATTAATTAATAGTCCGCCGAGGTCAAGCCAAGAGTTGGCGTGGCCGAGAGGCTAGAGCGGTACTTAGAGTATCGTTCTGTGTGTGTGTGGGGTGTATTAGTCCCCTAGAGTATATTTTACTACCGACCGAGGATTACCTCGGTCCCCTTTGTATTAGGCCTAATCCGCCGGTACCCTTTCATCTGAGGGACTGCAAAATGGTTGCGCGAAAGGGCTATATTGCATTCTAGCCCTCGTTCGTGGCTAGTTAGTGCAGGTTTTGGGTTGACCGAAGACAACCTTGGTACACAGAGGCTTATATCCAACCCGGTGTAAGGGATCGTTCCTGGACCTCAGGTTTGATTCCAACTTTCGTTGACCTAATTAGGGAGACGTGTGTTGTTGGTGGGACTCGTACCTTACGGTAGCGAGATTTTCAGCGTGTTCCTACACGACATTTACGAGCTACGACATGTGAATCCTGTCCACCAAACGTTGATATCTCAGTATTTTCTCGGTCTTGACGCCGCTTTAGCGCTGCCACAGCGACGGCTACTTGAGAATCGAGCTGTTTTTGTTGTTTAGTTACGTATTTACAGCAGTAATGTATTCGGACAACGACATCCTTTCCACCCAACAGTACTTGGATATCGTGATTACACCTGAAAGTCGCCATAATATCATAGTTGAATCCGTTGATATACTCGTGGCCAAGCTTTCGCCTCAGTTGTAGGCCCCCGGCCTCAAAGGTTGTATTCTCCACCCGGTCACGGGGAAAGCGGTAGCGGCAATATAAGTCATTTGCTGTTGCTCTGGACTGTTTGAAGCAACTATTCGTATGATTCCATAAATGCTGATTTAGATGAATTGCCAAAGCGGAAACCATGTAATCTACCTGTGATTTAGGTATCCTTTCATCAGACAGCGATGGTGGAGATATTAGAAAAAAGGCGTGTTAGCTCATCATTGCGGAATGGATCGTCATCACTCTTACATAAAGCCATCCGAGAGTTATTATGCTGGTGCAACAACTCGGATACACCACCACCATATTAATTGCTACCCCTTAGACTGAAGCGACATGTCTCTCGATTGTCGATAATATCCACAGCCTCCTTTATGGTATCGCGACATCTAAACTCCTCCTTGGCCTGCTCGTTGACTTCATTAGCCACTAACACACGCTCCCAGATAGGCCACATATCAGGTCGAGATCGTAATAAGGCATAGCGCAGGAAGTGTTCAGAGCTAAACTGGAAGTCACAGACACTACACTTCATCAGGGCAGGTTCAATGGCTTTTACTCGTGCGTGAGTACCTGATTTCTTTGCGACGGGATTTCTGCGGCTACTATCGGGAATAGCCAATTCACTTAAACACGAGAAAGGTGCTCCACACTTAGAACACCCACTCTCCTCGATAGAAATCGGCAAATCATTTGTAACAATAGTTCGAGCGTATGATATCACTTGCTCACGAAAGGTACTGCCATTAGGGCCGTTCAGCACGCGTTCAACAGCGATAGAGTTGGGTATTCAGCCAGATTAGCAAATGGATGTGTAATGTCCCTCTTCCTTGGGTTTCTACCATCCCAAAGTACGCTTTCACATCTCCAAATAATCCTCGAAATGGCATTTTCTTCCGAGTCGCAGGATCAATGCCCAAGGCATATTTTATGAAAGCATCCACCTGCCTCATGAACAAACGTGTAGAAGCACAATCATTTCCTAAACTTGTTTCTCGTAGCTCTGCCTTTCCTGGTAAACGAGCTTCTAGAACGTCAAATAGTGTTTCCACAGACAAGGTTCCAGCATAATGGGCGAGTGTGAGGGAATCGTCAGTGTTGGGAGTTAAAGTGACAAATAAAGCTGGCTGTCCGAACCGTGTTTGATAGGCGAACGCTTGGTGTCGACATTGTGACCGTTCACTGCCACTTCCCCCATGCGATTTCGTCCCGATTTCCACAGTCTTCAAAAATCTTTGGGCAACATCGTCACCTTGAGGTCGCCATGGTAGTCGGCCCTGACGTCGTTGTTCATTTTCAAGCAGAGCTCGTCCTAGCTGGTCACTTGTGAGCGTATCATATCCATCCAAAATACTTGGAAATCGCTGACAACGAAAATGATTCTGAATGTACATGTTTCGCAACGAAATACGGTCAAATGCAATCCGCAAAAACAATTCATCTTGCGCAAATTGGCGCTCACTTAGCACAGTGTAATATTTCACACACTCCAGAACTGACACCGGGACTTCTCGATTCTCACCTGGGTGTCCACGTCCAAACGGAAAAAGATGAGGAAACATGCGCGCAAAAAGATCGCCTGACGCATCGTTGGATATACTGTCTGACCTTCGAATTTCGAATTTGCTTTCGCGTGGGTCTCTCACTTGCGCTGTAGCGGGATGCTCATTTGCCAAAACAGGTGCCGTGCTGTCAAGCAGCCCCATTCTTCTTTCTATGACAGTAGATTCTTCTTCCTCACTCATTACGCACCATGCATCGGACTCGCCGCGAATATTTTGCTGTTCTTTACTCATCGCATCATTTATTTCGCCGCTATCATCTTGAACATGCTCCACTAAATATTGCTCAGTAGAATTTTTCAAACCTTCTGAGTTCAGTACAGATTCATTTGTGGCCACCTTCGAGTAGAGATGATTTTTTTCTTTGTAAAACTGAATCACTTCTCTCACCTTTTGGTTTCTAATGCGGTGCATCTTTCGTATTTTTGACGACTGTTTAGACGTGAATTCGCCGACCATTACAACTTGGAATGAATCTACATCTGTAGCTGAACGCGGCAGCAGTAAAATTGGAGGACCCGGAGTACAATCGAATGCAATGCAGTGTGAACGTATGCAGCGGTGTCTTCCTCCTCGCATAACGCGAGTAAGTGCAACAATACTAACTAATTGGGTCATAAATCGCTCCGGCAACGTAAGCCCACGTAATTGTTTTTCCAGTCGTCCCACGAAGAAGCCATTTGCGATCGAAAACTTGGGCAATTTACCAAGCCTAATGGACTTGTCACATTCCAAACAAACTGAAAACCATGCGCGTGGCGTATTCATACCATCAGTATAACAGTGAATTCCACGTGGTGACACCATCACTCCTTCTAAAGCATACAAGTGGGGTGGGGAGCGGTACTGGTTAATAAGATCGCCACACAATGTTTTGTCGGAGACCTTTAAACATTTCTTCATCTCAAGCATATAGCGCCAATTCGAGTCGTCCTTTCGACACGTTTTATGACGAAGAACTAATCTATCACAAACTGTGCAGACACATTCATCCAGTTGCTCAGCGCCCAACGCACGTCGGAGGCGCGTCATGCATTCAACTCGTTCATCACTAGTCAGCTCGTTATCGAACAAGTCTTCTTTGATGTTACTTGCGCGCGATCGCACCATATTAAAATGCGCTGCCGCTCTTCTTTGATGAGGTTCTGCGCCGTTGCTGTCTCGAACGCGACGAGTGCAAATCCCGTCAACAACCACGTTCAGTCTGTTTGGTTCAGATCGCGCAACACCTTCATCATCGGTTTTGCTCTCGGCAGCATCAGAAGACGCATGCCCACTCCATTACTGTTGAACCAGCTTTCGTTGTTTCCGACGAGCTCGCCACTGGCGTTGAGATAGTCGATTTAGTTCACGTTTTCTCTCCACTTCCAAATGCGTCAGTAAGTCACCATCATCATCGCCATTCGTTCCTTTCAAAAATGCACTACTTTGCTTAATTTCTGGCTGAAAAGATAGCCGACGGAAACACTCTTGCCAAAGAGGTAGAAAGACCTGAGCGGCTGTAAATTCGCCACTTGCAGCAGGGGTGATAACGCCTCTGCTCTTAGTGGTGTCGTATCTACAGCGCTTCTTCTGCCTATCTAGCTCCAGTTCATTCAATGGCATGACAGTATTGCTGTCTCCTGACACCCCGTCCTCTTGGTTCTGCCGCTTTGCTCCCCGCCTCGACATTCACGCGCAACCTAGCGAGTGACCCACCACTGCGTCACAGAAGGCAAAACAAACTGTGATGATCGGGTACCACAACCATACGTTTGGATACATTCGTACTGTATTGGTCTAATCATAATTTTGTGGGTCAGCCCATCGCTAGCTGATGCTTTCGTGGAACAACCGGTGTAATATTAAGCTGCATCGGTCCCTGCAAATGCTGCAAGCCAGGATCAGGGGGGGGGGACCCCGCAAGCACTAGGAGCCGTGCTCAAGTAGTCTCAAGTTCAGTATGTAGTGTAGTGTGCAACACGAGTAGGTCAGTGCCCAGAGAAGATCAGGGTGCTGCAACGCCGGCAACAGCGCGTACACATCAAATGCAGCACAGGGTCAGGTCGCCACGCCCACGCATACGATTCAATAGTTGATTTTTGTTGCATCAATTGATTACGATGTGTGAGTTTTATATAAGTACCCCTTTCACATCACCAAGCACTGTAAATCCTTTGATTAGCTTAATCACTGTGGTCAGGGATGTCCACAAATGCGAATTCATTCTGATACTACACATACTCTGACTGGTAGATCATGCACTTAGACCACAACGCTATTATTCAGTGCATTAACCTGTTTGTAGAGTTTTATTTTTTTCCAGCACTTCAAAGAGGCAACATTAATCCAGGAGCAACTCCACAAGACGCTGACGTTGGTCTTCTCTGCGACGACCACGCTGGACCTGGCAGCAGGTAACCAATGCGCGCGCAAACTGGTTATCTGCGCGATTCGCTTCTGCACATGCTTCCCTCCAGCGTCGGCGCATCGCAGTTGAAGTCTCATTAGCATGTCGTTGGGTTTCGGCATCTGCAGCCAAAAGAGCAAGCCGCTGTGCGTTTTCCACGGCTTCCAGAAAGTTGTCAAAGTCAGAGCATTCAGCACTGATTGCTTCTCTCCTAACAGCGGCGGCTTGCCTCCCAGTCTCGAGTGCTTGCTCTATATCCATCTTCGCATCCATCCATGCATGGACCTGTAACTGCACAGTAAACATTAATACTGCGTCCGCATCATAGTCTCGCACAGCAATACTCACACTCAGAGCTGCAAAAGAAAAGTGGAAGTGACACAGCGTTATCGTTAGGACTGACAGCCGTTATGTCTGACAGAAGCTGATCTTCAACTAGTCAAAGCTGCACTGCTGTTTTATTTTGGAAAAAGAGGCAATGCTGTTTTTTTTTTAGGAAAAAGAGGCAATGCTGTTTTTTTAGGAAAAAGAGGCAATGCTGTTTTTTTAGGAAAAAGATGCAATGTTGCAAAGCAATCATTAGTATCTCCATGTCCGCCATGCACGTCACCAACAGCCACGCACCTTGCCATGCGCGAGCGCGGACGCCATGACCAGCTTCGACCACGCTGGCGGACACCGCTGCAATAATCATTGGCATAAAAATACATAGCAATCGTTAGCACCTCCATGTCCGCCATGCACGTCACCAACAGCCACGCACCTTGCTGTTGGGCAGCGGCAGCTTGGTAATTGTGGCGCGGACGCCATCACCAGCTTCGGCCACGCGGACCGGCACCGCTACAAAACTCATAGCCATAAAAGTACATAGCAATCATTAGCACCTCAATATCCGCCATGCACGCCATCAACGACAACGAACCTTGCCGCTGGGTAGCCGCAGCATGCCATGCACGAGCACGGACACCGCCACCAGCTCGACGCGAACGCCGCCACGCTGCCGGACGCCGCTATAGCACATAAAAACAATACAGATCAATTGTAAGACCGCCATCAACGCCATGCACGCCATCAACGACCACGAACCTTGCACAATCGTTAGCACCGCCACCAAAATTGACATGTATATGACCGTTGGTGGTGAACGACCGTTGGTGGCTTACTGAGAAAAGACCGACAAAAGACTACGGCCGTTAGATTTTGGTGTCGGTGCAGTACTACGAATTTTGCCTCAATAGCGCAGCTATCACAACTAATAACCTTGCAGACTATATACATACCCATTCTAAATCCTATACTAATATAATCTCTGTTCCGTCATTTACGTGAGAAAGTGAATACTAAGTACGACCGCGCTTTTGAGGCAAAATACTGTACATACTTTGACGTTCAAAAGAACTCGTTCAGTCCTTCACTTCATTCATTCTTCTCACCGCCCACATCGCCAACAGTGACGGCATGCAGCAACTGGTGCGTCTGGGCCGTCTTGGCTTCGTGAAGCTCCCGGGGATGCTCACGGCGCAGCTGCTTGAATTGCTGGACCGGGAAGTGGTCACGCCGGCGCAGCAAGGCCAACACGTGGACGATGATGGGGGCGGCGTGTTCGGCTTCAAGAAGATTTTTTTAACGCTGACGTTTTAGACAAGTATCGGCGCCAAGCACCAGTGCCTCCACGTATCGCACAAAGGCTTACAGAGGAGCTGCGGGATATATTCAAGACCTACTTCCCCGGGGCAATTCCAAGGAAGTGGAGTATCCTGAAGTCATACCCCGGTGGGCCTATGCAAGGTCCGCATCGTGACTTCTCCGTCAATTTCGATGACGGGTTCGACTACTGGGATTACACAAAAGTGCCGGGCACGATTATCCTTGCTGTGCAGGATGGAGCTCGGATTCACGGATTTGGGTGGAATCGGATCGTGGTTGATTTGACTGAAAGATTCGACATTG
Organism: Phytophthora x cambivora; assembly: GCA_033557925.1. Classification (NCBI taxonomy): domain Eukaryota; phylum Oomycota; class Peronosporomycetes; order Peronosporales; family Peronosporaceae; genus Phytophthora; species Phytophthora x cambivora. The sequence continues at coordinate 10,891,755 of JAUCEB010000001.1, read as the reverse complement.
TGCTGAATCGTGGAGATGTGTTGCTCTTTCGTGGAGAATTTGGGCATTGCGGTGCCGCCTACCAAAAGGTGCATATTCGTATTCATTGCTACCTGGAACCGTCTCACTATCAGCACCCGCCGAACACGACTGAGATCGTTGCCGTGTTTGATCCCGATGAAATTCGCCTTCCAGATAATCAGTGTCCGACTTGTGGGAACACCTATGCTACGCGACAGAATATGCTCCGCCATGCCCGCGAAAAGCATGGTTTGTTCCAGAACCGCCATCGCTAACAGGGCTACGATGTACAAGAGGACACTGAATTTGCGGATTTATTTGTGGTAATAGCGAAAAGTATTTTCTCTCTCAACCTCTTCCTACCCGACGTTCAATCCCGATCAATGTACTCTCAGAAACAAACTAAGACATCACTGCTACTTCTGCAGCTACATCTTTTATTGTACTAGTGTTGTCAGTGTTAAGAAAAGAAATCAATGTTTGCACGCCAGGCGTTGGCTAAATAACCAAATGAAGCTATCCCGTAACTTACGCTACTGCGGTGGGCGAGTGAGTGGCCTAAAAGCATCGGCTGGGTGCAGAGTTATTGTGGGTTACACAAATCACAAGCTGCTATCATATGTGCCGCAGCAATAGTGCTGTTGTTTTAGAATAGTGCTGTTTTTTTTACAAGAGGTAATGCTGGTTTTTGTAGGGAAAATTGGCAACGCAAATGGGCTACGCCCATGAAAAACGAAAGTTTGAAGGCAATCGGATATTACAGGTTTTGTTTTTGATACGCCAGTTATCTCACACGAAACACATAAATCTTGAGCTACTGCGCGACAACCTGCAGAAGACAACAGCCACGATGGCAAAAGACGCCGGCCACATCGATGGATCTTCCGAGGGCCCAGCGTCACCGAGTAGTTTGCTTGGGGTGTCCTCTTCCGGAGCCTAGCGCAAGCGCGACCAAGACTCCCGGTCGATCGACAGAGCTTCGGCGGCAAGCGGCAAGAGACCCCGCAAAGAAAGATCAACCAGCAATGCAAGGATGACTACCCGACAGGCAGCTAAACGTGCTGGGAGTGTGGCGAGCATCCCAAGCAATGCTGGTGGCGGCGGTGTGGCCAGCGGTGCTTCCGGCGACAACGACTGGGAGGCAGCATCAGTGGCAGGAGCAATCCAAGACTCGGACGACTCCATTTTGACGCTGGACGAGGTCAAAGAAGCTTGCAAAGCGTTGCAGCAAATGTTCGATCGGCAGAAGGGTGGCAAGCGCCAAATAGAACGGAGGAGACAAGCAGAGAAGTTCAAGTTGAGCTCCTCGCAAATTGTGCTGCTCGCGAATCGATACAAGGCGACCAGAAATCGCGGCGGGCAAGTTGCCTACGAGAAAGCATCAACAAAAAGGAATTTTGATAATTTCACGGGGCATGCTGACAAGTTTAAAGCATATGAAGGCCATGTGATATCGATGTTGAAGAAGGCGCTGCAACAGAAGCGAGCACTTGACGCTGGATGCCGGAAGAAAACACAAGAGGAAGGGACTGAAGAGCTGGTAACGCGTGAGGCACAGCATCTACAGCAAATAGCAACGCTACAGAACCACATACAGAACCTGGAAGCTCAAGCGAACTCTGACAACATGCAAGCAGAGAATCGCAAATTACAGAGCGATTTGGAAAACACCAACAAACAGCTTCATGCTGCCTTGAAGCGATCAGAAGAAGACTGTAACAAGGACCAGGAAAATGCCCGTCAGGCAAGTGAGCTTCAGCTGCAGCTCGCAACAGTTCAAGAAAAAAACACCGAGCTCAAGAAGAAACTACAGAGCCAAAAAGCTGCAAAACAGCCGAGCCAATCCACGACGTGGCTGCAAACCCGAGCATCTAAACTGGAATTGGACGAACAGCGGTTGGAGACTGCCAAGTTCAAGCTGGGATTGAGAGAAAACAAGTTGAGCAGCAAAGAAGAGGAGCTGGAGAAGAAACGTGTAGCATTGCAGGAACAAGGGCAAGAGCAAAACGATGAGCGAAGTCGCTTGAAAGGTCAGCGCTTCATGTTGGATAAGGAAATCAAACGTCAAGACGAAAAGGCGACGACGGATAAACAAGCACATGAAACTGATATGATGGAGCGAAAAGCAATGTTGGACGAGATTGCGAAGAAGAAGGACGCGCTAGCTTCACATGAATCTCTCAAGAAAACTGCCGACGACTGGAAACAGAAGTGTATCCGAGCTGAAAACGAGGCGGCAGCGGCAAGGGTGCCCTACGCGACTTTGGAAAGTCTCCAAGATGAGAACCGATTCTTGAAAAAAATTGTGGATTCACTCGATGCCTGCTGCAGTACCGAACGGCGCATCGACGATTTCGCCAAGCACCGGGTCAACGACTGTACGTAGCTGGTGCTCTGAATTATTGCGGTTTATTTTGACTAACCGGTTGCTCAATTTGTCTCTATAGTTCAAACAATGCCAAGAAAGAGCAGACGCGAGCTCATCATCAGTTGGCTGGAAGGTTTTGATCATCGTCACGTAAGCTGATTACATGGCCGATTCGCTGCGTTTGTCCACGACCGGAATCGCATTTGCCATGATAATGGTGTGTTGCAGGTGGACCACAACAGCTTCCTTCGCGTGTGCGACGAAATAAAACAAGACTTGGATCAGCTCGATGAGGACACGCGCTAATGCGCACCTGCTTCTCTAATTTGAATTTGAATTGATGTTTCATTTGACTACTTCGCGAGATCTTGATAAAGAATTATGACTTGTTGTATGAGTTGCATATATGAAAGACAACAACGGGCAATGCTGTTTTTATCAGGAAAAGAGGCAATGCTGTTTTTTTAGAAAAAAGATGCAATGCTGGTTTGCCACATATGAGTTGCATATAAGAAAGACAATAACGGGGTAACTTAATTCAACAAAGTATATTGCTCGATTAGTAGCGCCAGCTCCGCCCTACTTCCGGGGTCGTGAACCGCCTGCTCGGCAGCGACAGGTTGCCATCCGCGGCGCGGACGCCGCCACCAGCCTCGGCCACGCTGCCGCACACCCCTGCAAAAGTCATAGCAGCAAAAACACATAGCAATCGTTAGCACCTCAATCGCCACTATGCCACACCACCAACGATCACGCACCTTGCTGCTGGGCACCCGCAGCATGCGATCCGCGGCGCGGACGCCGCCACCATCTTCGGTCACGCGTGCCGGACACCGCTACAACAGCAATAATCAAAACAATCGAGGTTTGTTAGCACCTCCATCGCCGCCATGCACGCCACCAACAGCCACGAACCTTGCTGCTGGGGAGCTGCAGCATGCGATCCGCGGCGCGGACGCCGCCACCATCTTCGGTCACGCGTGCCGGACACCGCTGCAACAGCAATAATCAAAACAATCGAGGTTTGTTAGCACCTCCATCGCCGCCATGCACGCCACCAACAGCCACGAACCTTGCTGCTGGGGAGCTGCAGCATGCGATCCGCGGCGCGGACGCCGCCACCATCTTCCGTCACGCGTGCACGACGCCGCTGTAGCATGCAAAACCAATACACATCAATCGTTAGCGACGCCACCAACGCCATGCACGCCATCGACGACCACGAACCTTGCTGCTGGCCAGCCGCAGCTTGCCATGCTCGAGCTCGGACGCCGCCACCAGCCTCGACGCCGCTGTAGCATGCAAAGGCAATACAGATCAACCGTTAGCGACGCCACCAACGCCATGCACGCCATCGACGACCACGAACCTTGCTGCTGGCCAGCCGCAGCTTGCCATGCTCGAGCTCGGACGCCGCCACCAGCCTCGACGCCGCTGTAGCATGCAAAGGCAATACAGATCAACCGTTAGCGACGCCACCAACGCCATGCACGCCATCGACGACCACGAACCTTGCTGCTGGCCAGCCGCAGCTTGCCATGCTCGAGCTCGGACGCCGCCACCAGCCTCGACGCCGCTATAGCATGCAAAACCAATACACATCAATCGTTAGCGACGCCACCAACGCCATGCACGCCATCGACGACCACGAACCTTGCTACTGGCCAGCGCAGCTTGCCATGCTCGAGCTCAGACGCCGCCACTAGCCTCGACGCCGCTGTAGTATGCAAAACCAATACAGATCAATCGTTAGCGACGCCACCAACGCCATGCACGCCATCGACGACCACGAACCTTGCTGCTGGCCAGCCGCAGCTTGCCATGCTCGAGCTCGGACGCCGCCACCAGCCTCGACGCCGCTGTAGCATGCAAAACCAATACACATCAATCGTTAGCGACGCCACCAACGCCATGCACGCCATCGACGACCACGAACCTTGCTGCTGGCCAGCCGCAGCTTGCCATGCTCGAGCTCGGACGCCGCCACCAGCCTCGACGCCGCTGTAGCATGCAAAGGCAATACAGATCAACCGTTAGCGACGCCACCAACGCCATGCACGCCATCGACGACCACGAACCTTGCTGCTGGCCAGCCGCAGCTTGCCATGCTCGAGCTCGGACGCCGCCACCAGCCTCGACGCCGCTGTAGCATGCAAAACCAATACACATCAATCGTTAGCGACGCCACCAACGCCATGCACGCCATCGACGACCACGAACCTTGCTACTGGCCAGCCGCAGCTTGCCATGCTCGAGCTCGGACGCCGCCACCAGCCTCGACGCCGCTGTAGTATGCAAAACCAATACAGATCAATCGTTAGCGACGCCACCAACGCCATGCACGCCATCGACGACCACGAACCTTGCTGCTGGCCAGCCGCAGCTTGCCATGCTCGAGCTCGGACGCCGCCACCAGCCTCAACGCCGCTGTAGCATGCAAAACCAATACACATCAATCTTTAGCGACGCCACCAACGCCATGCACGCCATCGACGACCACGAACCTTCCTGCCGGGCGCCGCTGTAGCACACAAAACCAATGCAGAACGATCGTTAGCGACACCACCAACGCCATGCACGCCGCCACCAACCACGAACCTTGCTTCCGGGCGTGCGCAGCTTGCGTTCCGCGGCGACGTTCCCTGTAAAATGCAAAAACGAAGAATGAGGGTGAGCAATGCACGGCGCTCGCCCGCCCCACGTACCGTAGTGGTCCATAAATTTTTCCATGGGCCATGAGCACGTACCATAATGGTCGTGTTGACCCTTGGCCGCCCTCCCATCACCCTTGGCCTGCTTCCTTGGCGCTCTGCGGCTGCATGCGCGTCACTTGCGTGCGGCGCTGTGGCGCTCTGCGCCGGGCATGGTCCCTCGCATCCCCCCGCGCGCCGTGCTCTTCAAGGTGACGTGCCGGAAATGGAAGTTTTGCATGTGTGCCACACGAAAATACCGCGGTACCGGGTCGGTATGGGTGCCTTACGGACTATTTCACGTAGAATTCTATGTACGCTACACACTATTGTGTGGTTACACATTCTGTGATTACACTAATACCGGTATTTGTGTCAAAACCTACGTTTTGGCCCTACGATGTCCGATACTATACATAGTTCTTACGAACTACGAATTTGCAAGCCACTCACCACCCTTCATTCGAGTTTCCTCCCCTTCGCTGCCACACCTCCGTCGCCCCCCGTCGCTCCGCCCCCGTCAACGTCACGCCCCCTCGCCGCCACGCCCCCGTCGCTGCCCTACCCCCGTCGCATCCCTCGCCGCCATGTATCCCCGCGCAGCCGTCACTGCCGCCGCGCTGCCTCTGTCGTCAAGATCGTCGTCGTCACGCCCCTCCCGGTTGGAACGCTCTGCACGACCGGCGCGCTTCTCTCGATTGGCACGCCCCTCTCGGAAGGAATGTTCTTCTCGCCGCTGCAGCGCTTCCTCATCACTGCCGCGCATCCTCCCCCTTACCGCGCCCCCACGTCGTGCTGGTTACTTTAGTCGTCAAGCGTAAGCGATGGGTACTGTATTAATTTATTATTTAAGGTCTTAATGTTAAGGAAGTACCTACGTTCACCAGCGTTTTTGCTGCGAGAAAGGCCAGGTACGGTTACCGGTACTGATGATACCGGTGTAATAATGTCTATTTTTGGTATTTAGACATTTTGGGCTTTTTCAGCCACTCACTATCAAAACTCCCTCCTCCATTTTCCCGCAGCTCCCAGGCACGCGATGTCGCCGCGGAAGGGGAAGAAGCGCGCCCCTGCCATCGACAGCGAAGTCACCTGCGAGACCTTCGAAACCACCGACGAGGCCTCCCTAGCCATCAGCGAGACCTCCCTAGCCGCCAGCGAGACCTCCATAGCCACAAGCAAGACCTCCCAAGCCATCAGTGTCTCGTTCCAACAGTTTAGCGGGGAGTTTCCTTCCTGGGCCGCGTTCCACGAGGGGCTGACGGAGTATGTGTCTTGTAGGTGATCCAATCTGGATCTTTTGGTCCTAACGCATGCTTTGAATGACAGGTATCAAGACGAAACACATCAATGTCGTGTAGGAACACGCTTAAAATCTCGCTACCGTAAGGTACGAGTCCCACCAACAACACACGTCTCCCTAATTAGGTCAACGAAAGTTGGAATCAAACCTGAGGTCCAGGAACGATCCCTTACACCGGGTTGGATATAAGCCTCTGTGTACCCAAGTTGTTTTAGGTCAACCCAAAACCTGCACTAACTAGCCACGAACGAAGGCTAGAATGCAATATAGCGCTTTCGCGCAACCCTTTTGCAGTCCCTCAGATGGAAGGGTACCGGCGGATTAGGCCTAATACAAAGGGGACCGAGGTAATCCTCGGTCGGTAGTAAAATATACTCTAGGGGACTAAGACACCCCACACACACACAGAACGACACTCTAAGTGCCACTCTAGCCTCTCGGCCACGCCAACTCTTGGCTTGACCACGGCGGACTATTGATTAATTAATCTTTAATCCGTCAACGGTCATACCACTAAGCCAGGCGTATCCAGGCACTACAGCAAGCTAGCTAACACTTACCGGAGTCGGACTTAACCTCTGAAGACTTGGGGGGAAGACTGCTGATTTATTACTGAATATTCAGAGGCTCTGAGAGCCTCTGCAGATCATCCTATAGCTAATCCTAATCCTACATACAACTATCTAGTATAAAACGAATCTCGATGTGGCGACCTCTGTACACTCATCAATAATGACGGTGATTACGCCAGAGGTACCTCGAGGGTCGAACGAGGCTTCGGTCGTCCGAACGAGGCTTCGGTCGTCCGAACGAGGCTTCGGTCACCTGACCGAGGCTTCCACTTAAGTACGACTATGGTTGTGGTCGTAAATAGCACTGAGTCTGACGTAATTAGCCTCGGTCGGGTGTTTATTAGGTCCCGCCGAGGCCAATGTCACTACCTGTCACTCTACCGAGGTAAATGAGAGTGAAAGCTTGTCACAACGGCAACTCCCTTTCCGTCAGCGAATCCGACGGAGTACGCTTGCAGCCCGGTCCGGCCGAGGTCACTTTTCGGCCGGATCTCCACGCCACAACTGCCCCCGCCACGTCGTGAACCTGGCACTGGCGAACGGCGCGGCGCAATGTCTCGCCCTCCGACTCGCCCCGAATCTCGGTCGCTGGCTTCGGCCACCGCGCGTGCGCTCCGATCCTTGGGCTGCACTGGCGAGGTAAGCTCAGTCTTGCGCAGCTCGTTCTTGTCCTGATCGTCTTGGTGCTGACTTGTATCTCCTCGTTCATTCCCTCAGAGCGCCCTGGACGTCCTCGCCGAGGCCACGCAGCCTCAGCCACACTTGCCCACCGGCACTGCCACGTCTCGTCCGCGTGGTGACGCTCCTCCGACCGCTTCTCGACCCGGAGACGTGGCTCCTGCGGCTCCCGAGTCCTCGGTCGAGCGCCCCGCACCTCCGGGCAGTCTCTTGGGTCCATATCCAGAGTCGACCGAGGATCCCGGGTCCCCGCCGGCGGAGTTACCGGGCGGTTCTCCGTATCGCTCGCCTCCGACTTCTCCGCCGCGCCGCCATCCCCCTCCGTCGCCAACTCCCGCGCCTTCGACATCGTTGGCAACTCGCGGGGCGTCGGTCGGGGGTGTGGCTGCCGGCGCGATGGTTGCTGCTCCCGTAGCGGGCGCGACCGAGCCTCCTACGGCGGTATTGACGGCGTCCGATCGCCAGTTCTACCGGCTTGCTGAGTTGGTCGTCAGCGTCGCTCGCGCTCCTCCTGCTCGGGTCGATCCCGTGCTGGATCGACGCCTTGAGCATGCCACGACTCTCGAGGAGGTAGCTACGGCCGCGGTGGCTCCCCGTCGGCTTCCCATCGCCGAGTCCGAGGAAATGGTGTCCCTCCGTCAAGAGGTGGAGCGGCTCCAAGCTCTGGCGAAAGACACGGAGGATCAACTCCACGTTGAGATGGATCTCCGTGTGAAATCCGACGTCTTCTGCGTGCAGACTTCGACCGAGCTCCACCAAGCTCTGGATCGCATCGAAGAGCTTCGGGAAGAACGGCGGACGCTCCTCGGGCGACTCACCGAGGCGGAAGCCACCTTGGTGTCTCACCGAGAGGTGACTGCTTCGCTCGAACGGCGTCTCGTTGACACCAACGCCGAGGCGACCACGGCTCGTCAGCAGGTCATAACGGACCGCGAGCGGTTGAAAGCAAGCCTCGTTGCGCACACCGCCCAGCTTGACCGCCTTCGGCAGCAACTAGCCGACCAAGACCGAGGCCAGTCGGGGGTCATACCCGCGCGCATCCAGGCGCTTCAAGATGAGAACAACAGTCTGCGTCGCGCGAACTCGGTCTTGCGGCGCCACTCAGCAATGCATGAGTTGGACGTGGACACCCTCGTCCTGGCGTCGGCGGGCATCTCTGCTAGCGAGATCGACTGGACGTTGTTGGGTCTCAACCCTCCTGACGTCATCGTCGGGTCTCCTCAGAGCGGTGACGAATCGTCAAGCCCGGATGAGCCGCCCACCGAGGGTCCTTCGACTCCCGCGGTTCCTCTTTCCAGCCCTCCGACGTCGCCCTCGTCCGCCTCATCTACGTCTAAGCGTAAGCGAGACTCATCTCCTCTGGCGTCGACCGAGGGCGCGGCTGCATCACAGCTGCCCCCGTCCAAGCGGCTTGGTCGTGCGTCTGTCGACCTGCGGGCGAGGGCGGCGGCCACAATTGCACGACGTGCTGGTGGGTCTCCTGGTGGTCAGCAACCCTCGGTCGCCTCTCCGTCGTCTCCTGCTTCTCCCGGGCTACCCGCTGGTGGGTCGACCGAGGGCGGCGACGCTTCTCCGGCGCAGGTGTCGTCGTCAGCGTCGGCTAGCCCGTCATCGCCTGCCGCTTCGGGGCCCCCAGCTACACAGTCGGATGACAGCATGGATCAACCTGGCTCACCGAGGGGAGGTGATTCCCCGAGCGGTGGCTCACCGGGCGGAGGTGATTCCCCGAGCGGTGACGGTCCACCAGGGTCTCCAGCCGGTGCTTCGCCAGGGTCTCCAGCTGGCGGGTCGCCAGGTTCTCCGGCTGGTGGTTCGCCTCCAAGTAGTGGCAGTCCGTCACCGCCAGGTTCTGACGATGACGAGCGTTCCGGCGGGTCTTCAGGCGGGTCCGGCGGGTCTTCTGCTGCGTCGGATGGTAGCGAGTCTCCTCCCGCTACACCGCCCCAGCAATCGACGGCATCGTCCAAGAAGTTCGACGACTTGTCCCCTGACACACTCGAGCGGGCCATGTTTGGCTCGGAGAGCGAAGACGAGAACTTGTCTTCCTCAGCCGGGGCGGGGTCTCAGGCCTCGTTCGCACCCGCTGCGTCGTCACCGGCGTCCTCTGCGTCTGGCACGCCGCCGACCGAGGGTTCGTCTGCTGCCCCACGACAAGGGCGTCCCCGGTCTGAAGTGACTGCCACTCTCTCGGCCGCCCCTGGCACCGTTCAGACTGGATTCATGCCTGCCGTCACCAGTGTGTCTGACGTGGCGGAGGGGTCTCGGAAGCTGTCCGAGCTCGGTGCCCTGTTCCTCGTGCCGGGCTTCGCGGCACCGGGTGCTCAGGAATGCTGGTGTCTGCTGCAGAATCTCAGCGTGCCAGACATTCCAGCCGAGGACCCTGTGTCGCCGCTCTCCGAAGCTGGAATTGCGGCGTTCTCTGACTGGGCGAATCCCCTTCACCCATGGCAGCTGGTGAGAGTCAAGCTCCCCGCCGAGCCGTGCACCTTCGGCGTCGGCCAGTTCACCGACGGTGTGACGATCTCCGTTCGGGCCACTGGCCAAGCTCTCCTCGTTCGGCTCTGGCGGCAGTTCCAAGGCACCTCCACCGATGCCACCGAGAAGGCCGACTTGGGCTTCGCCTTGTGGGAGCGCCGCCATTGGATCTCGGTATCTGCCATCGAGGCGTACTTTGCGTACTTGTCTACGAAGCACGGTCGTCGTTACCCTCTCCTTCTCCTGCTTCGCCGGCTCTGGCGAGAGTACGCCCGAGGTCGGAGCCTCCGAGCTGACCGTCTCCGGCAACAGATGGTGAAGCGGCTCTGGACGGGTTGTATCGAATACAACCGCGAGCCTCGACAATACCACACCGAGACTCTGCTGGAGCCCACTTACCTTCAATACTCGTTCGAGGTCGTGGAGTGGGCTCCCAAGACAGCGGATTGGGTCGCGGAGGTGAACGAGCTGGACGCTCGTCAACCGTGGCGCAACTGTTGGATTGATGCCCCCGAGAGCCACCCGTTCAACACGACGTTTGCCGCTTGCAACCCTGCAGTGTCGCTGTTCGTGCCACGCGGAATGACCAGCGAAGAGGTGGCAGCTTCTGTAGTCGTGGAGCCGTCTCTCCCTGCGTCGTGGGTGACTGCCCCATGGGTCACTCAATTTGGTGCCGGTCATGACGACGCCGCCTCTGACGAGGAGTCGAAGGACCCGCCGACCGCCGACGCAGACACTCCTTAGGCGCTCCGGCCTTCGGTCGTCCGTCATTTCCGATCTCCAGCATCAACTCTCGCTGCTCCAGTACCGTCCGACGCTCCAATTTTGCAGGCGGCTCGTAGGGTTGTAGTTCATTCTTCGTTAAGTCTCCATAATCATTTTAACCATTCGTAACTCCTTTCCTGTTGCATCTTCCGTCGTGAACTCGATCTACCCCTCGTTCTGTATCCTGCTCTCTTCGTCTTGGTCCTGCGGTTCTTCTGGTGTGCCGACCGAGGGGTAGTTTCGCGTTCTCGAGTCGTCATCTTAATTCGTTCACATGTACATATACATTGTTCGTTTGGTATCTTCTTTCGTCTGCTACTGCGAGCCAATTGCTCCCCGCAGGCAGTTCAACCCTCGGTCGCCTCTGCAGTAGGTTCTCTCCGTTCGTCTCTAACCCTTCTGCAGGCGACCGTGTTCCCAGTAACTTCTTTCGTCTGTATTTGCGAGCTGGTGCCCCTCGCAATCAGTTCAATCGTCGATAGCGCCAAGCGCTACTCCTCGTCCGCAGTCTGAGCCATTTGTAATCGTCGGTCGCTGCGTTTCTGACGCAAGTAATCATAGAGTAGCCCTCCGCACGACAAGTTGGTAGCTGGTTCCCACGTTGGCTCCTCATAGCCGACCCATTTCACTTTGAACTCTCGAACCGCTCGGTTGGTGCTCGTTGATAGCGGCGTGCGGTCGTCCAGGATGGCTTCGACTTCGAACTCGCCCGAAGGATGGTCCGGCTCCCAGCTATCCTCGGGCAGCAACTCTTCGTCGAAGTCCACCCGTGACTCCTCGTCCACTTCTGGTGCCAGCCGGACTTTAGGCCGGTCTCCGAACTCGCTCACTGCTTTCAACCGTGATACATGCACGACTGGGTAGAAGCGGTAACCGCTCCGGTTTGGTAGCTCTAGCTCGTAAGCGAACTCCTCCACCTTCTTCTTGATACGGAATGGTCCATGCCATCGGTGCGCAAGTTTCTTCGTCAGGCCGGGTTTCACTCGTTCCATGTACAGCCACACGCGGCTTCCTGGCTCGAACAGCGACCTCGGTGGGGCCCCGTTTGGATCCGCCTCGCCTGAGGGGCTCGGTAGTGACTCTCTCTCCTGTCGTCCGAGTGTCTCGTTGTGTTCCTTGGCCCTCCGAGCCTTCTCCGTCGCTTGGTACTCCTTGGCCATACTGAGTGCGATCTCTTGCTGTCGGTTGACTTCACGGCGCCACGCCAGGGCATCGGACTGGCGTCCGGAGCCTCGTTTGAGGGACGACAACATCGCTTTCAGCGTTGACTGTGCATCCCAACCATGAACGAGGTAAAACGGGGTCTCCTTCCGTGTCCCATCCTGCGAGTTGTTGATGGCGAAGATCAGCTTTTCTGCAATCTCGTCCCAGTCCTGCTGTAAAGGGTCTTCGGCGTACACACGCACGGACTGCATGACGGTTTTCACTGACCGTTCTTGTTGCCCATTCGCTTGCGGCCGATAACTCAGCGTAGCCCGCGACCGAGACTGCATCATCTCAGTGAAGGCTTGAAACACTTCGCTCATGAACCTCGGGTCTCGGTCGTGACGGACCAACGAGGGCGCACCGAACCTTCGGTAGACACACTCCTCGAAAGCTTGGGCAACGACGAGGGCAGTGGTGTCCGACATGGCTTTGCCCATCACGAACCCTGTGAACGAGCATTGGAAGAGCAGTAACGCTGTGTTTCCTCGCCGAGACCTCGGTAGTGGAATCACAAAGTCCATAGAGACCATCTGGAACGGTCTCTCGGCCAATACGTTTCCTGGCGAATAGCCTCTCAGCTGGGGCCGGCTCTTGCTCGAACAGCAGTCCGGGCAGGACCTGACGTGCTTCTCTACGTCCGCGTACAGTCCGATCCAATAGTAGTCCGACTTCACTCGGTGGTACGTGCGATTAATACCTTGGTGGCCACCTTCCAGCGAGTCGTGGCAGCTCTGCAGCACCTCTTGGACCATCGTTGAGGGTACCACGAGACGCATCCACACTCCCTGCTGCTCGTCCGGGTCCGAACGACGATTGGTTCCCACGAAATAGAGGACCCCGTCTTCGCTCAGAACGAACCGGTCAGCCATTTTCCACGCGTCGCGAGCCGCCTTGTAGCCCAGGCGAGCGTCTTCGCCTCGGAGGACCGCTCTCAGGTTGGACCATCTCAGTTCTTCCTCTTGTGCGGCTGCGACTCTTCTCCGGCGCTCTTCTTGCACTGTCAGCGGGTCTACGTCCGCCGCATCAGGCGGGGCCGACGCGGCGGCAGTCAAAGCCTCGGTGGGCGGTAATGTCTCTTCCATCGCGTTCTGAGCCTCGTTCGGCACCGCGTTGGATTCAGCAAGTCGAGCTGCATCTTCCTGACCCATGACCGATACTTCGTTCGCGAACCGGACTCGCTTCGTCATCGCCTTTGCCTGGTGCCTAGTCGTAACCGTCACATGGCCTGAATCTCGGCTTTCGGACCGCACAAAATCGAAAAAAGTCTTACTTCGGGGCTCTTCGCGAGTCGTTGATGCCCGCAAGACGCTCACCGAGGGTTTCTCTTCCGTCGTTCCGGCCACCGAGGTTTCATAGATGACTTCGTTAATCCGGTTCAATGCCCTCAGTTCCGCGATCCTCGCTTCGGACGTCGTCACTGCCGACACCTTAGACTCCAACGTCTCGCTGGCTAGAGAATCTGCTGCTGCATTGAATTCGCGTACTGCATGCAGGTACTTGACTGAACGAAGCTTGGCCACGAGCTCTCGGTGGTGGTTGAGTTGCGCCATCAGCGTTTCCTTCCGGCACGCTATCACCCCTAGTGATTGCTGAATGGCGAGTCTCGAATCTCCAACGATGACAAGGTCTGTAATGGCTAGACCGAGCGCCGCTGAGACGCCGTTGTTCATACCGGCGTACTCGGCGAGGTTGACTGTAGTGGCTTCGAGATAAGCACTGGCAGCGATCACTATCGTCCATTCCGGAAGCTTCCATAATATCCATGAGCAACTCCCATAGCCACCGTGCTTCTCCGTTTTCGCCGAGCCGTCGAACGAGAGGACGTGGCCACTGTACGAGGTCGGTAGTCGCGCATATAACATATGCGGGTCCAAACGAACGTTCGGTGACCCTTTGGATGGAGGGGCCACCGAGGCCAACGACTCGTCCAAATCGACAAAACTCGTCAGTCCAGCTTGGAGCAGCTGAGCGAACGCACAATCCTTTTCCTTCACTCGTTCGACCACCAGGTGCCACGGCGATAGCAAGACGGCAAACTGGGTGGCCCGACCGAAGAGTGTCTTGGACTTGTGCACCCACTCGAGCGTCGAAAACCGAGTGTAGACTCGGATAGTCTTCCCAACGAGTTGGGTATAGCACACCTTCAATACTAGCAGTAGAGCTAGGACCTCCTTCTCGGCCGGGTGGTAGTTCATCTCGGCGTCCTTCAATACTCGACCACAGAAGCGAACAGGGTGTAGTTTGCCCTCGTGTTCTTGCATCAGAGTAGAGCTAAGGGCCCACTCGTTCGCAAACAGCGTGACATGGACATCCTTGCTCCTGTCGAAGTGGCGCAGTATCGGAGCATCTCGGACGCGCTGCTGTAGCATAGCAAAGCTCTGCCTGGCCGCGGAAAGGTTCCCACCGAGCTCAAAATCTGCATCCTTGAGCTGATAGAGCGCTGCCCCATACACCGCGAAATCCTGGATGAAACGGCTGTAATAGTTGAGCGCTCCGAGGAAGGATTGAACCCCCTTTTTCGACGCGGGGAACTTGAGCTCGGTCACCGCCGCTGCCTTCTTAGCATCGGGAGTAATACCCGCGGCCGAGACGTCGTGGGATAGGAAGCCCACCTTCCGTTGTACGAACAGGCTCTTCGAGAAGCTAACACTGATCCGACACTCCCGGAAACGACTTAGCAGACGGTCTAACGTCGCCAAACAAGCTTCAAAGGTCTCGGAGCCGAAGCAGATATCGTCTACGAACGAACGCCGATCCAGTACGGGTACCAGCGAGGATTCATCTGGCTCTCCGCTGGAGTACATGTCGGCCAAAGGGCTGTTCACCAGGGTTGCTACGGCGCTTTCGGTGGTCGACAGGGCTCGGTCGGCTTCGAATTTGGTCCGCGGAGCCTCGTTCGGGCTGACCGAGGCCTCGGTCACCCCTGCCCTGTCTTCGGCGTCGGTCGTTTCAGCTATCCGCATCTTCTCCGAGAAGCTAGCCCAGCCTCCCTTCGGTTGAACGAACCCCCAGAGGGCGTTGTCGATCATTCGTTGGTAGATCATGGGCGCGTTCTTGAGCCCGAATGGCATGCGTAGCCACTCGAAGTGGCCTAGTGCGCAAACAAAGGCAGAGATCTTGCGAGCTCGGCGAGTCATCATCACCGCCCAGAACCCGCTCGCCGCATCCAAAGAGCAAAACCACAGGTAGGCCTCCATCTCGGTCAACAGATCGTCGACCAACGGCATAGCATACTCCATGATTGCAGTGATCGCATTCACTCGTTTGTAGTCAATGCATAACCGGATGTCGATCCCGTTCTTCTTCAGCACAATAACGATAGGTGAAGCCCACGGGCTATCCGAGAACGAGACCAGTCTTGCCGTCAGTAGACCCTTCAGCAACTCGTAGAGCTTCCCCAGCAAACGTAGAGGGGTCCTCCGAGCTTTCTGCTTGATCGGGGGGTGCCCCTGCACGTCGATATCGCACACCACACCGTATGCCGGTGGGGGCAGAGCGTTGCCGCTCGCAATCATGATCTCTTCGTGCTTCTGAAGCACCGCTACGAGTTGCACCTGCTGCTCAATCTGCAGGTCGGTGTTCTGGACATTCGGACCCGAGTAATCCAGAGTTGACGATGACGGTTCTGTCAGATCGGGCAAGAACGCGAGCTCGTGCGCGTAGTCCGTCAACTCGATCTCGTACGGTAGGTGTTCTGCCGTATCGTTGGTGCCCCAGTCCGCATCCGCGACTGTATCCGGACTGCCTCCAGCCATGACCGAGACGTAGACAGCCTCCAGACGTTCCGCGTCGGACCTGACATGTCTATCGGTTGAGCTGGTGTTTGTTCGGTCAGTCGTTGCTTCGGCTTCTGGGTCACCCCTGGGCTCGGTCACCGCATAGACGCCTACTTGATCGGAACGGGCATCGTCACCCGTGGTCACCGAGTCCAGGATCTCTCCTAACTCGCCTGGAGGGCGCGCGGAGTCATCAATTCGGACTTCGAGATCCGGGTTACCTGATTCGGGTCGTTCTACGACTTCTTCGGTCGCGTAGTCCTCGGACGGCCTTGAATCCTGTTCATCACTTCTCGCTGAACAAGGTTCGGTATCGACCGAGGGCTGCTGGCACTTGCTCGATTCGTCGACAATCCTGTCGAGGTTCCGACCGTTGGTTGTCGCTAGGTAACCATCGTCGTCCTCGCTTGGCGTCTCAGTGCACGTCGTAGCCTCGGTGGGCCGTCGGAGGAGTGCCCGTGGAGTCGGGTACTCGCGTCGTTCCACGGCCGAGGGTTGTGCGGCCAGCCATTCTTGGTAGATCTTGCCCTCGCGTCCGAACAGCGTTTCATCCCTGCTCTCTGCGTACGCCAGCACTTGCCACTCTCGATATTTGTCGGACCCTACTCGCACGTAGCCCGTTTTCCGAGGTAGGTCACCCCTCGGCACCCATAGCACGACAGGTTCGTGCGCGGAGCAACTCGTTCCCTTCGTGGTAACGTTAGTCAGCCGTATCCAAACCGGCCGGCCCCGTTGACTCTTCACCACGGTCGGCACAAGCCTCGTTGACCTACGGATCCACGTCTCGTGGGTCGTTCGAGACGGTTGCCGGCGAGGCAAGCGGAATTCTCTCCATTCCCTGCCTGGGACCGCCAGCAGCTCGGTAGGACCTCCTACGATGTGACTTCCGTATGACACCGGCTCGTCCGACTCCCTCGATTTCAGAAGGGGTACCATTTCCTCGTCCGGGAGTTGCGCTGTTCCGTGGAACAGGTCTAGTCGAATTCCGGCGGGTACCATGAAATCCATGCCTAGGACTACATCTACTCCGGCGCTGTGATCCATGATCCACATCTCAAACTCGTACGCGTGTCTCCAACCGAGGGTGACCTTCAGCAGAGCTCTCCGTTGAGTTTCCATAGTGCCCGGGTTGATGCCCCGCACTTCCAGGCTACGACCGTGGTCGAATACCTCCCTCACTCGGAGCCTCTTGGCGAAGCTCGCCGAGATCACGCTCACATTCGCTCCTGTATCGAGCAGAATCCGTATCCGGGTGTCATCTACTGCGCCCTTGACCAGCGCGCGCATTCTCTTCCTCTTGTCGTATCGTTGGGACGACCACCACCCCATTCTTTCACCGGGCAGTAATTTTATTGCCCGACCGAGGGTTCGGTCGACCGACTCCACTTGAGCCATACTCGTGATGACAGCCTCGGTCGGGGCACGTACGTATTCGCCATCACTTGTTTCATCAATTCCATTCTCACCGAGGCGTATGCCTCTGTCACTTCCATTTTCCATCGTGTTCACTCGTTCGTTGTTCGTTCGATCGTCGGGCCATTTGCTTTTGCCTGTGAACGCAAACAAATAGTCTGCGTCGACAGCAGGCTCAGCTAACTGTGGCAGCCCGATTGGGACCAACCCAGTTTCAGTTGGCGGGCTGCCTAGTTTAAATGGCTCCCGAACACCAGGCTCTGCAGCTCTGGAGTGAGATCCTTCTTATCGACCTTCGTTCGCAACAAACTCGTCAGCTCCCGGAGGGCGTCGCACTTGCCGGCATCGTGTACTTGTTTACACAACTTGCACCTCCTGTTACAGTAGTGCACCGAGTGATACGGGCTGTTGCATGCAGCACACGGTCCGTACTGGCGACGGCCGTCTCGGTCGCGCTGGAATTGGTTGTTTCCGCCCGAGTGACGACGGTTGTCCGGTCGGGCGAAGGTCCCCGCCGCTGCTGCTCGACGCTCATTGTCGTTCGTCGCGTCCACATGTCCGTGATCGTCGGTCGAGACTTCGCTCGAATCCGATTCCGCATCCGAATACTCGTCGGCGTCATACGATGCACCGTGCAGACTGCTGGCCTCGTTCGCATCACGTCCGTATCCGCGAGCAGATTGGCCATCTTCGTGGTCCCCGTCCGAGGCTCTGATGTTCAAAGCGGTGACGACATCGGCCAAAGCTTCTACCAGTGTAATCCTCGACCGGTGCGGGGACTCGTCGCGTCGGTCTCGGCGTCGACCTTCGTCTCGGTAGCGTCGTTCGCGGCTGAAACCGCCTCTCGTAGCCTCGTTCGACCTGTTTTCACGTCGCCGGTCGTCGTCTTGGCCTCGGTGACGCCTCACCGAGGGTTCGCGTGCTGTTTTCCGCTCTCTACTACGCAGGATGTCGTTGATCATTTCTTCCAAGTCGTGGATGTCCTTGACCCTCGCGTGACACAGTCGCTCTTCCAGGCCTCGGTCGTCACATGAATCGAGGAAGTGATCCACGTGGTCCTTCGCCTCGCGGCCACCGTTCTCAAATTGCACGCCGGCGTTGCGTGCATACCCGTTCAAGCGGTTGAGGTAATCGCAAACGTGCTCCTTGTCCTCTCGCTTCGCCGAGTAGTAGCGAGCCTTCGCTGACTGGGTGAACTTCGAGCAGTAATACTTGATGAAAGCATCACTCAACAGCTTCCACGTACGCTTCGTTTTGCGAGGAAGCTGGCGGTACCAATGGAGTGCCCCATCTTGGAGGCTGAGTTCAAACGCCATGCACCACTCGTTCGTCGGCGTGTGCGTTCCCTTCATCTCGTACATGAACTTTCGGAGCCACTGCATCGACCGCTCGCTCTTGTTGCGAGTACCGAGGAACGGTTTGATGTTGCCGAGGGGAAGGTGCGTCGCGATCTCAAGCCTCGGTGTGTTACTCCGGCCATTCGCTGCACTCAGTTCCCTCACTTGGCGTGCCCACTCACCCGTCTGGTCACCGTCGTAGTAGTCCGGGTCAAAACGATCCTCGTCGCTGTCCGACGACTCCTCTCGGGCCTCGAACTTCTTCTCGGGAAGTCGGACTGTCGTTCGGCGAGTGTTCGGCGTAGTGAACGAGGCCTCGTTCTCCTTCGCTAGTCGGTCACTACGGTCGACAGACCTCGGCGTCACCATGTGCGAGTCTTGCATGTACGGTGACGCCAGGCCCTTCGCAGCGAACACTCCAGCTTTGGAGTCGTTGGTCTCCTTCTGGGGTGTCGGTGGCAATGGCACCTTCGACGGATCCGCCTCGGTTTGGACGAGGTAAGCCTTCGTCCCAAACACTAGGGTGGCCACGCTTGCGTTGGTAGCGCCGAACGCCGTTCGCAACTTCTTCTTCCACTTCGAGAGAGCAGTAGCCGCCTCGGTCGGACTCCAGTCGGCAAGCGCCATGGTCGACGGGTACATTTGAGAGTCGCACCCCATCGCTCTGAGCAATCCTTCGGTCTCTCGAGCTACCGCCAAGGTGCTCGTTGAGTCAATGGGCGCGGCCAGCGCTCGTCCGAGATCCGCCCACACCGCCTGACGAACCATCTTGGGTGAAAACTGCCTCATCCAGTTGCTCTTCGTCCTCATCAACTCCACACACCGGCCCAACACCTTGTTGGCCGCCGGTGTGTCCCCGTTGAGGGGTGGACGGATCCCCGTCGGCTGCGTCGTGGCCGCCGCCGTCTTCGGGAAGTCCTTCGCTCCATCTTCTCCGTCGTCTTCGCCGAAGGCTGGCTCCGGTTTGGCGACGTCGTCGAGCTCGTCAACGAGGTTTCGGGCGAGCGGTCGCACACCACCGCTTCGCCCTGCAGACACAACCGCTTCCTCCGCGGCCTCGTTCGCGGTGCCTTTGACTTCCCAGTCATCATCTTCGTCTTCCTCCATGGCGTCCGAGGGTTCAAACGCAGAATCGTAGGTCGCCTGATGCTCGTCGACTCTGTCCATCGCCACGGTCGCCAGAGACTCGAACGAGCTTCCGGAGTGGTCCAGTGCTTCGGAGCGCGACCCACTCGACTTCATCGGCGTAGTTGGAGCCGCAGACTTGGTTCCTCGCGCCATCTTCTTCTTCTTTTCTTCTCCTTTCTTCTCTTCTCTTCTTCTTCTCCTCTTTTTGCTCGTAGGGGTTGAGACCTACAACAACCAGAATACACAGAAGGTTATTCCAATCCCGGGTCGCGGCACCAGTTGTCGTGTAGGAACACGCTTAAAATCTCGCTACCGTAAGGTACGAGTCCCACCAACAACACACGTCTCCCTAATTAGGTCAACGAAAGTTGGAATCAAACCTGAGGTCCAGGAACGATCCCTTACACCGGGTTGGATATAAGCCTCTGTGTACCCAAGTTGTTTTAGGTCAACCCAAAACCTGCACTAACTAGCCACGAACGAAGGCTAGAATGCAATATAGCGCTTTCGCGCAACCCTTTTGCAGTCCCTCAGATGGAAGGGTACCGGCGGATTAGGCCTAATACAAAGGGGACCGAGGTAATCCTCGGTCGGTAGTAAAATATACTCTAGGGGACTAAGACACCCCACACACACACAGAACGACACTCTAAGTGCCACTCTAGCCTCTCGGCCACGCCAACTCTTGGCTTGACCACGGCGGACTATTGATTAATTAATCTTTAATCCGTCAACGGTCATACCACTAAGCCAGGCGTATCCAGGCACTACAGCAAGCTAGCTAACACTTACCGGAGTCGGACTTAACCTCTGAAGACTTGGGGGGAAGACTGCTGATTTATTACTGAATATTCAGAGGCTCTGAGAGCCTCTGCAGATCATCCTATAGCTAATCCTAATCCTACATACAACTATCTAGTATAAAACGAATCTCGATGTGGCGACCTCTGTACACTCATCAATAATGACGGTGATTACGCCAGAGGTACCTCGAGGGTCGAACGAGGCTTCGGTCGTCCGAACGAGGCTTCGGTCGTCCGAACGAGGCTTCGGTCACCTGACCGAGGCTTCCACTTAAGTACGACTATGGTTGTGGTCGTAAATAGCACTGAGTCTGACGTAATTAGCCTCGGTCGGGTGTTTATTAGGTCCCGCCGAGGCCAATGTCACTACCTGTCACTCTACCGAGGTAAATGAGAGTGAAAGCTTGTCACAACGGCAACTCCCTTTCCGTCAGCGAATCCGACGGAGTACGCTTGCAGCCCGGTCCGGCCGAGGTCACTTTTCGGCCGGATCTCCACGCCACATCAACTGTACAAAATTCGCAGCACGAACTCGGTAGCCGATCGTAACAAGCAGCACTCTGCCACAGCCAGTCGCCGAGGGACTTCTCCAAATCTATTCGACGAGTCTCTCAAATTCTATACCAAGACGCTTATCTGTACACACGGATGGACGTTCAAGCCGAGAGGGAAAGGATCAAGAACCAACCACAACATCCGGTCTATTCAGTGTTCTGCAAAGATTAGTGCTGTACTTGTCAAGGACGGAGACAACTACAAGGTTCGGGTTTCGTCGCATGTAGCGACCCATAATCATGACGTCAGTCGTGACGTGTACTATTCGTACGCCGAGGTCCGCAAAATAACGTCGCCAGGCACGCGGAACGTGGTCAAGACTCTGGTGCAAGGTAGGCTACCTGATTTGGACTATTTGAGGTGCAACATCTCTGATAACGCTTTCTAAATGCATGTAGGAGGGTCGAAGAAGAAAACAATTCTGCGGTACTTGAAGGAGGTATCGGGGAATCCAGTGCTGCCAAAGGATGTGGAGAATCTGATTGCGAAAATGCGTAAGGAGACGTACACGTCAGAAGATGACAACGAACGCGTGGGCCAAGTACTTCGAGATTTTAGTGAAGGTCCCGGGAATGCTGTGAATGTATTTCGCGATAAGAAAACGGGCCTTACGTCCTGTATTACATTCCAGACAGCTCACATGCGAAGGATGACGCGCAAGTTTCCAGAAGCAATCTGCGTTGATGCAACTTACGGGACAAACATCAATCGGTACGGTGCTCCCTGAAAATCTTGCTGAGATCGCCAGTTTGTTTTGTTTTTCTGAAAGCTTCACACGTTAATGCTAATTTATGTTATTTTGTAGATATCGGTTGTTCAGTTACAGACAAGTTTGGGTGTGGAGGATTTGCTCAACACGCTCTGGTTGATGGCGAGAGCAGATTGAACATGCATTGTGCAGTGCGGGCGTTCAAGCAGAACAACCCATCGTGGACGAAGGTGGAAGTTATTGTAATTGACAAAGACTTCACTGAACTTGCACTGCTGCGTGAAGAATTTCCGGGTGCGGCCGTCATCCTATGTCATTTTCACGTCATTGACTATCTCAAGCGCGAAGTGAGTAAGAAAGACTACGGCTTTTCTGCATTTGAAAAAATGCATATCAAAAACATACTCACGCTGATGGTCCGTGCACAGAAAGATACTCTTTTTGACGATTATCTTTCTGCTTTGAAGAAACTATGTGTGGGGAAGCCATCATTTCTCGACTATTTCACGGAGAATTGGCTGAACTGCAAAGATCTTTGGTGTACACTTGAGCGCGGGGACATTCCTCATCTCGATAATAACACAAACAATCGTCTGGAGGCAAGTTGGGGTGCAGCGAAAGACTTGCTGCATCGGCATATGGCCATGGACGAGTGCATTGATCATCTCCTCTTCTTACAACAGTCCGCGGAAGATCAGTAAACTGCAAAGGTCAAACGAGTGGGGTTTCGCTACAATCATAGTTACGACGACGAAATGGGTCTCCTAGCAAAGTTGGCTACCCATCATGCCTGCAATTTGGTCGAAGAGCAGTATCATGCTAGCCATCGAGAGACTTACATTACGTCGAGTGATGATGACAGCCCAAGCTTTGTTACTCTCTCTAATGCGAAATCGGGTGATCAATACGCAGTGAATCTGACTGAAAATTCATGCAGTTGCGCTTGCAACCAGACAGTGCTGCTTCCATGCCGCCATATAATGTACATACGGCGGAAAAGTTCGGATGCACGGTCTATTATTCCGTGTGGATCGATAACTGGACGGTGGTTGCTCGTAGATGAAGACGAAGCAGACACAGGCGCTTCTAGTATCACGGAAAGCTTTTCGGTCGAAGATATTGAGGCTCCACATACTCGCGTTCTCGGTCATAATGAGAAGTATCGCTCCGGTTTGCAGTGTGCCAGAGGATAGCAGAAGTTTTGGCTGATAAAGGGACACGGAGCTTTCATGTGTGGCTGGATTACATAACTGAGCTAGAGAGAGTCGCTCGTCGTTCGGACAAGCCACCACCCCACCACGACATGAAGACCGGTGAGCCTGTCACAAATCCGGGTGGTGTTTGTGAACCTGTCACCAACACTGGTGATCCAGTCACCAACATTGGTGATCCAGTCACCAACATTGGTGAACCCGTCACCAACACTGGTGATCAAGTCACCAACACTGGTGATCAAGTCACCAACACTGGTGATCAAGTCACCAACACTGGTGATCAAATCGCTAGCATTGGTGAACCAGGCAGCAGTGTTGGTGAACAAATTACCAATTCAGAACATGATGGTGACCTAGTCACTAATAGTGAAGGTACCGGCGACAAAGTGCACAACCGTGACAGCACTGATGGGCCTATAATCCATCCGGAAGCTCTGGTGGATTTGACGACAACGCTTTCACCAGTCGCAAGGTCCCCCGCTGCGACTGCGAAACGAAAACTAAACCTTGATTTTCTCGGTGGCGAATCTAGCGAAGAATGTGATGACCTCGTAAACATTGTGTTGAACACGGCAAGTAAGCCAGCAGGGCGTCCACGCGAAAAAAAGTCTGTGAAGAAGGCAAAGCGCCGAAAAGAATTCGAGGAGACCAAGTCTTTTGTTCGTCAGATCAACACCCATGGTGACATTACGTTATCTGATGTTCTAGACTGTGTGAACCAGAAGAAACTGTCGCTGGAAAAAGTTGAGCCCGTGATCAATGCCATTAATTCTAGGCACAATGATGCCATTAACAAGAGACCCAAAGGACACGTGATCACTCCAGGGACAACAAAATCGATTGAGACAAATATTCGATTCGTTTTGCCGCAGATTCTCGTAAAGAAAGCACAAACAGCAGGGGTGAATGCTGTATTTCGAGAGCACTTTTTATCTGGACGCACACCACCACGTGAGGACATTATCGTTTCGATTTTAGAGGTTGGTACGTTCTCGCTAACCGACATCGACGCCATGCACGAATGGCATTGTTTGAAGAAGAAAATATCGGCCACGCGCAAGTTGATCAAATGGATCAAGACAAAACCAGAAACGGAAACGAGGGGTGTAATTATCAGCCGTGTATCGAAGATGAATATGTTCTCGGCATTTAAGTCCAAGGTTGGAGAAACTATCGTTCAGTTCGATGATTTAACAAGATTCGCGGGTGAAATGTGGCTTAGCGATGGGTGCGTATTCGTGTCAACGCTCATATTGGCAGATTCATGGACCCGCAAAAACCATCATGGAAGAATTACAAGTGTCCATGTGGTGGATCCTGTTTTACTGGAGTTTGGCGACCCCAACGACCGCAAGAGAATGATAGACAGCAGTGGTGTACTGAGTAGAGTAGTGGATACTCGCGTCATCCTGGTCCCAGTGTATATCGATGTAGATATCAAGCATTGGTGCGCGGCAGTCATCGACATGGGTAGCAAGATTATCTGGATCTACGACCCCAAAACAAGAGAGGATTATCTCGACGTGGTCGAAACAGTCATGAAGGGAAAGATTGTGCCACTTGTTGACAAAGAATGCGTGCTGACTATTCGACGCTGCTCAGCATGGCATCAGACGGACGGGTATAACTGTGGGGTACTGGTCGACAAGTGGTTTGAGGCGTTTCTCAACGTCGCCACCAACACGAAGCTTGGTGAGGATCTGACGGAGCTGACTCCTGAGCAAATTTCGGTGGAGGACCTGAATGAGTGCAGATACAAAATGTTCCAGTCAGTTTCTATGGATGTTTCAACAGGATAGGGTGTCTAATTAATAGTGCACACTGATTAATACATGTGAGCTTAGTTCTTCGGTTATGGGTGGTTAGTCAGCAGATATGCATGGTATCATCAGTGGTGCCGAAGTCAATGAGCTATTTCTTGGCTGTGAGCCGAATGTGGCAGCTTTTCTGAATGAGCACGAACGGAGTCGGGTTCTGGATGCGGATGCGACGTGAATGTGGGACTCTGGCTCCGGAGTACGCAGCCGCAACCGAAGCACACGCGGCACTTCTCGAGAGTCGGCGCATCTGTGAAATGCACCGACGACCTCGTGTCGTTCGCCCGACGCCAATGCAACTCGAGACGTACACCAACATCGACGCTACTGAGCCACTGACAGTGGTTGTCTCCACACCGTCCAACGCCGGAATCAAATTGCAGCTAACTCCGTCTTTGAATCCGTCGACAAATTGATCATTCACGTCTGCTCCAGACCCCCCATCTCTCTACCATGCCAAACTCTCGACAATCAGCTTCATCATGACGCCACGCCTGCCAACCCCAGCGTCTGCATGATAACAGCGACGGCTGGAGTAAGTCTCTGTGTGTGTATCTAGAGACGGATGCAGACAGACAGACGTACCGGGTCCTTGGCGAAGGCGTCGAGCGAGTTCTGGCTGGTGAAGCGCAGCTACTGGCCGTTCTGGAGCTGGAAATTGTAGGCCCGACTCATGACCATCTCGCGAACATCCGGCCACGTCGGAGAACGGCATGATGTAATGTGGTACACATAAACTCATTTAGATTTTCCGAAATACCGATGCAACCGGTATCGTCGTCGGTCGGATTCCTTGGCGCAAATGGCCGTTTCCTACCCGTGAATTGGTGAACGTAGGGAGAGCCTAATGTTAAAGCTGGTCGCATGCGGAAGGAGCGCTGCATCTACTCCTTTTATTACTAGTCTAGTTGTAGTTGGTAGCTACGACTGCAAAGAATATGTAGTATGGGTTTGGTGTGATAATTGGTGACACGTTCACCAATTATGCTGACTCTTCGTGTAGGGCAAATACTACATGTAGTAGTACTAGCACTAAGCATAATGTCTTGAATATACTACACGTCCAGTGGGGGGGACGTTGCCGGCCACAACTCCGCGTAAAATGACTGAGTTGAGGATGGCAACACAGTCGATACCGTTGTCATGTCGCCCAGGCTTTAACACCATAATTGGTGAACGTAGGGAGAGCCTTTGAGAAATGTGCTGGAGTGTCATAACACCCAAGGCGCGGAACTCGTGGGAGCCACGGTCGGCACATACAAGATCCATTTCGGTATGTGCTACTGCCTAGCCAATCACGATGTTGCTGTTATATAATTTATTTTTTATGATTTTATTACAGGCGAGTGGACACTAGTCGACTTTGGGTCGTATGGGTCTCGATTTGTACAGAACGACTTTTCCAAGACATTTATCCCATGGGTATACATGTTTATTCGACCTGAACACAAGTTTGCATACGAAACGATGTTCAGGGCAACGGCTTGACTAGCGGAACTTTTTTTTGGCGTTCAACTGAAGGTTGCATTTATGTGTTTTGGCCATGCCAGCTACATCGCCAACGCTTATCGCACAGTTTGGCCCGGAATTCAGCTGCTGAATTTCTGGCCTCATCTTGCTCGAAAGGCCCGCGAACGCGTGATCAAGTTCCTCACAGCTGAGTATTACGACTCCTGCGTACTTCCATTACTCCGGAATTTGC
The DNA here is from genome assembly GCA_033557925.1 of Phytophthora x cambivora. Lineage (NCBI taxonomy): Eukaryota > Oomycota > Peronosporomycetes > Peronosporales > Peronosporaceae > Phytophthora > Phytophthora x cambivora. Next base: position 10,865,244 of record JAUCEB010000001.1, on the reverse strand, counting down.
ACGAGTCTCGTTCCTGCGAACAATTAACGGCATTAGCAGCAGAAATGACTAAGTTATGGAACAAAGATGGCGCTGGTGAATTTGCGGCATGGCCGTCTACCTACTATTTGACGTCGCCTTGGGAGGCTTGGTTCATAACAGCGTCTGGGGTTGCGGGTATTACGCCGCATCAAAATACAATTGAGGCTCACCATCGCGTCATTAAGGCAATGTGCGTGGATAGCCTCCGTGCGAGTACCGCTGTCGTGCTCAATGACTCCATCCCTGGAATCTTACGAGGTGCTTCGTTGAGTGCACCTCGTTTCAGTTCTCATTTTGTTGAGAGTATATGTGTCTGCACTAACTGATTTGTCTCCGGATCGCAACTAATGATTTCTGCTTCACACAGGTCCACTGCAAGAAAAGTCTGTAGTCGGAGCCCGCAACCTGCTACAAAACAAGCTCAACTTCCGTCAAAAGTTCTCTGATAGAAGTTGCAACAAGGTACTAGCTGCTGTATTTTTCAACGCACCCAAGTACACACATCTCCGGGTGACTTGGACGCGAAGCGCCAGAGAACGTAAGTTAACCTGCTACGAAACCGGTCGTGTATTTGTATTGTTCTAACCAATGTCGTTGTACTACTACTAGTTACTTGTTGTTGTATCTCTCGATGCACCAAGTTTTGGTCTTGAACCCTGCTCTCAGTCCGCCAGGACGACTACTCAGCGAAACAACATGGACAATCGCTCAGGTACGAGATAAAACGATACTGGCATATCAGTTGGCCTACTAACCAATGTATATGATGTTTCCGTTCATATCCAAATTAGATTGCATTTGCGAGAGCTTCCTACCGCTGTGACTGTAAGGATTTCATGACAAGCGGGTGGCAGCGCATGCATGTGGTCGCTGCGATGGTGCTGCACAACGAGTTCAGCGTCGACGCAGCTCTCTCGGTCCTGCCTGTGCGGCGTATCAGTGGCCGACCAAGAAGGTCGCGCGGGGCGCTAGACGCCGATCAGCATCAGCACCACGTCTTTTTCTCAGTAGACCGCTTGATCCGCCTTTTCTCCGAGTATCCTGCTCGGCCACTTCACTGGAACGTCGTGCACGAAGCCAATCGAGTTGAAGAAACAGCGTCTGAAGCCCGCCCATACCTGCGGGGCAAAGTGACTTCATGGTCTGAAAATGGTGGCAGATACTTGTGGGTGGTAACCTTTTCGGATCAGTCCACCATCCCGATGGAAGTTCAAGCTCTGGCCGAATGCGTCGTAGAAAGTCATCGCCTTGGTGTTGATATTGGGGACCCGGGTGGTGGACCCGGGGGGAGGCGCAGTTCGAAGTTATTAATCAAAGGGGAATACGTGTGTGATAAAACAGAAATACCTACAAACCGCAAACATTTACTTGTATTGAAATAAGCAAGTCGTGAAGGGTGGGGTCCGCATCTAGGGACCTAAACGTTTCAGCGGATAGAGCGCACAGGCGAGTTTCATGTTGTAACGGAGCTAATGGTCCAGCTTTTCTTAAGCGCTCGCTTAAAGTATTTGCTACAGTGCTTACAGTAATTAGTCTGACTTCAGAATTAGTCTTCGTTCAAAATTAGGTTATGTCAGACTAATTCATGTGAGCCAGGAAAGAATGAATTCATAATTAGTCTGAGCAAAAATGTTCAAAATTAGTCTGCATCAAATGGGCACGTCTTGATGACGTGGTTTGGTCTCGCCTGCTCCATGACCCTGTGTGCGATGATTATTCGGCACTATTGAGGATACCGATTGCCTCTTTCTATATTGCACTTCATCCTTCACCCCTCCAAGGGGGTACTACTAAACTTCACTATCTATATATAATATTGTATAGTACTTAGTGCGCTGTACTTAAGTAGTGTACAAACCTAGTGGGTTGGTTCTCCACCAGTAACCTCACTTCGCCTTTTAAGTTACCGGCTCCAATACAATAGCTCTCTTTCCTTACCTCCATCACCTAGGCCTGTAGTATAGCGAAGTAGCTTTTTTCTTGCTCACAAATGACGCCTTCGTACAGTCCCTCTATGTCTTCACTCCTCTTTATCACCATAGGCATAAGAGACGGAAATGGATTTATTTCAAACCTAAGATTGGGGTGGCAGTTTTGCCCAATTATTATATTTATCCCCAATTATCATTTTCGTTGCCCATTTAGTACCCATTCTCTATTTTGAGTTCGATTAGATTAATTTTGAGCATTCAAAATTAGTCTGTGTTCATAATAAGTCTATGTGAAGTTCCGCTGGACGATTTTGTGTGAGGTCGTTGAAAATATGCTTACATAAATTAGTTTCACTCAGACTAATTGCTGTAACCACTGTAGTGCTAAATTCTCGGCTAAATGGCCAATCAGATCGTGTGAACTCGAAGATGTGTGTGATTATTTGCTCGTTCATTCAGCTTTCGACTATTTGATCACAAACTGACCTGAAAAATGCACTTGAGCTTGGTCGCCAGCTGTCAGAAGCCGTTCACCTAGCCCTATCTAAATTCATTGGAGAAAATCCCCACATCAAGCCAATCGTAATGGCAACCTCGGTGTTGCACGAATGTTACATGATGAGAAGATGTTGCACCAAAGTTACTCGATGACATCTGGAATCCAGCGCCTAACGACAGTTCTTCGAACTGCGAATTATGGCGAAGACAGACTCGTAGATAAACCGAAACAGGAGTGTCGCGGCCTCCTTTCGTCGTTCGTACATATCGCTCGAAGCAAGGTTTTCCCCGCGATTTTCCTATGCGGGCAGCAATCCATTCTGTCTCTGATGCATTTGATAAGTGTATACACGCTATGTTCATCCTTTTGCTGCACCGCACGAGGAGCTCATCCGTTTTTGTTTCATACACGGTGGTCATCCCTTTCACACTAGCTTTTACCTAGCGCACACAGTTCCAGCTCTACGCTACCCACGTCGCCTCCATCCCTCCGGACGACTCCTTCGCCGATTGGCTCAGCGCCCAAGCGTTCAGCGAGCATTATATCCCTTTTTTCCCTGAAGCCGAGCATCCTTCTGAGCAAGCCGCTGAGGACGTTATTCATGCAGAACCAAGTAGAGCACAACAAGCACAAGGTTGTTTGCTACAGATTGTTGCTTGTGACCATTGGGAAGTAAAAAACACGCGCCACCTCCCAGACAAGGACTGCGTCCGTGAAAAAGCAGGTCTATACGAACAGTGTGCCGTATGCGGATAAGGATAGTGGATTAATTAAGAAACTGTTGTTTGAGAAGGAAAATAAGTTGCCGCGTCTGCTTCTCATCTCGCATGCATAAAGGCTACTGACTTGGTATCCCCGTCTGCGTCGAGATACCTGTGTCACTGGCATGTCAATGTGTTGAGCCACGCGTACAAAAAATAATATAGTTGATGAGATGAAGCTTCTGCAGCCCGACTTCTTTGGTAAACCAACATGTACACATGCAGAACAAATGCACTTCTAGGTGAGCACTACGCCGCCTTGCAGGCCAACACCGAAGAAGTGTTCGAAGCTTGTCGGTTCGTACTGCGTCGCATGAATGCAGACTACTTATTCGTAGACACTAGTTGGTGAAAATACAAAGTGAAGCTAGTCAAGTTTTGGACGGACTAGAACCTTCACTTCGGCCGCTTGAACACGTCGACCTAGAAGGCACGCACGCCAAAATTAAGTCTTGGGTCGAATTTTCTAAATGGAATCTACTTACTATATTTACTAAGCTGCTGACTACTTACAGCACTAGACGTGACCCGTCCGCCTTCGAGGTCCTTCCGGAGCCCCGTCCACATAAAACTTCTAATGGGTTGTTTGGCAGGCTGCTTACGCATGATCCTGACGCGCTTGCAGATAGTGAGTGCAAGATGCGTACCTCCCGCCACACACGTGGGAGTACGCTGGAGTGCAGTGATATTGAAGACATCGTATCCGTGAAAGTTGGTTATTACATGTACATACTGCATCTGTTTGTCTTTCTGTGCTTCGGTACTCCCTAGATTCTCCCACCCGCGGGCTCTCCGAAACAATCATATGTTATTCAAAGATTGAACGATCAGTCAAGTGGTGTTCGCGATGAAAAGCAGCGTTCTCGATAGTTTCTTTAGTTTGAAGATAAAGCAAAATAGACCGACGAGTTGTTGGGAAACTGACTTTCACCACTTCTTCTCAGCCGTCGAGAATAATGGAGTCGAATATGAAGCAGATAACAATGCCTCCGCCTCCGCAGTGCGTCTACCCAAATCAGGACGAAACAGAAGCAGCACTGCATGCATGGACACTCGTGCATGGATTCAACGTCTCGAGACGAAGAGCTCGGTATGTCCTGATCCAGGATAGCAAGGTTATTTGGGCAAGAAACGTTGAATGCGATCGTGCTAGCGCGCTGGAAAATACACAGAAGATTGCTTATGGGGATCGAGTTAGAGCGAAGCGTGGATCGAAGAGAATTGGCTGTCCAATGAGGATATCTATCCGAGCAGTGGACAAGAACGAGCCGAATGGAGAGTGGGGAATCTATCACACAGAAAGAAGTGAGTATAATAACCATTCTGCTAGTGAAGACCCTAGCAATCATGCTGCCCATCACCGACGGTCTGCTACCCCCCCCCCCCCCTCGCATTCCTGCAGAGACTCAGAGTGTCGACAATCTTGTGGTGTCACAAGTTGCGGTTGGAATTCCTCCGTCTCGTATTCGTGCGAGTCTTAATCTCTCTCATCCCGCTTCGCTTTTGGTCCGCAAAGATATCGCGAATGCAAAGCAAGCTGCGCGCACTCGTGAGTTAGGATCCGAGACAGTAATGCAGGCATTGATCAGACCGATGACAGAGCTCTATTTCTATTTCAAGTACACGATTAATCCTGAATCTCAGCGACTGGAGAAACTTGCGTGGGCTCATCCTCTCACGGCCGAATTGTTCTCTGGATTTTAATCCAGAGTTGTTACATTGATCTCACCCGGAGGACACAACCTGAGCTATGAGATACAGACATTTAAGTACATAGTGCGATGTTGCTTGTAACTCAATACACCTTCAGTGGAATGATGGTCATGATACTCACTCACACGAGTAACACTCGTATAGATATTACAGAAATGACCAGTTGCTCTTGAAGTGAGCTTTTGCCAGTTCTCAGATTTTGTGCTCTCACACAGCGGCTGCAGCAGTGGCAGCGCGCTCCTTCGGAGATGTAGGACGGCGACTCCGCACCTACTGGCTAGCATCGCACCACGACGCATCCGATTAATACATGCATGCGAACCCCTACGCTAGTGGGTAGTCATCAGCGCCGAACGCGCGGCGCGCCACTTCGTTGACAGCTCAGCTTTGGCGTGGTCTACAAGCGCGTCGAGGACGCGTGCGCCGCCATCAAGGGCGAGGAGGTGGAATTCGCCGTGCTACCCATCGAGTCCTCCAAGCTAGGGAGTATCCATACCAACTATTATACGACTTGCTGTCCAAGTACGGCCTGCATATCGCTGTAGCCGCAGCAGGAGGCCGCCCCGTGCAGGCAGGGGTTAGTAATACTTGCTGAAATAGTACAAATCGGTAATTGTACTACTACTATAGTATACATGTAGTGCGGTATAGTATACATGTAGTGCGGTATAGTATACATGTAGTGCGGTATTCAATATGAGTGATACTATGTTATCATCAGCTCAGTAATACATGTAGTTGGTACTCTTCAAGTAATACTTTGGAAGGATCCTAAACGAGCAAACTCGGCTCATATTGCAATTCTAGATTGAGTAGCTCTCAATTAGGCCCTCATTTAGGCCTCTGGGAAGGCCACACTTGTCAAAACCGCTTCAAAGCACACCAAACGAAGCATGAGTTGTATGATAAAGGATTGCCAGGAAGACGATGAGGTCAATCGTGATCAAAGCACACCAAACGAAGCATGAGTTGTATGATAAAGGATTGCCAGGAAGACGATGAGGTCAATCGTGATCCTAATAGCGTGTATGGGATACCAATTTATTCACCGGCAGTGAATACTACGTAGTAATCCCGATAATGAAGTTCATATAAAGTTTTCTAGCGAGATTCGCACAAGACTTGTGCACTTAGTGTTCGCCAAAAATATATAGCTGGGTATTGCAAGAAACTTAAGGTCGTGTTAAAAACTTCCAGTATGTACTGCAACTACCATACTTACTCCAATATATGCTGCAATACCCGACAAATTTCCAATACTACTGCAATACTTTGCCCCTCACTTCACTGATTCACTGATCTTCATCGATTGAGGCACTAAGTCAGTGTTCCACAGAAACCGATTGTGCTTTAGGAACAGGATCAAAGTAGAACCGCGCGTCGTCGGGAACGCTGTCGATTGAAAAGGGGCTTGAACGGAGGGCCATGGTCGTTGAGGTGTACGAGGAAAATAGCGAAAGTGAGAGCTGGCTGCCAGGCTCTCGTGGCCACCGTGCTGCCGAAGTTGGCGCCAAAATGTTCGAGGTGTTTAATTGGAGGACGATCTTTGCGGAACGACTTCGATGAAAGGACTCTGGGAATCGCTGCTACAATACTCAGCGTCGCTGCAGTATGCATTGCAATACCCACGAGTGCTTGCAGTAAAATATTTCTCCCAATCTTGCAAAATGCCGATACCCGCAATACATTTTTGACCAGATCGCACATCAATTATTTGCTACGTATTATACGACAAGCTTTTTGCTCAGATCTTTAACGTGTAAGATTATTTTCCCACAGAGATTAAGCACGGTGGGAGCTTTATATGACGGAGATCATTGTAGCTCGAGTACATGTAGTAGTGAACTGACACGATGGGAATCGAGATTTCTCTACAAGTGGAGTGGTGATTGGTTGAAAAGCCAATACACCAGTGAGTATGGAATTGTGGGACGTGGTGATATCTGCGGGACAAGGTGCTCTCACGTTCAGACATGGATCGGGTTGGATACCCCAGACGTAACAAGTCTGGATGGACCCAACTACCGGACGACGGGTCAAGCCTACGGGAGCGACCAAGGGCCCCAGTTCACATTGGACTGGTGGCCGCCCGTCTTGACATGACTGAACGTGGCGAAGAGCACCAAAGAACACCGAAGAACAATGGACACCCTGGACGAGAGGATCAAGGTATAACCAAGCCAAGTGATATCCGACCGACCAAGGCGACCAACCAGGTTCCGGGAAGATTCCGTGGAACCTTGAAGTCCTACGCCTGTACCCACGACATCACAATGAGATCAAGGATGCCTAAGATGATGACGCCCCCCTCAAGGTATACTGAAAGTAAGTCAAAAGCTGAATACGTGTCAATTGCAGGAAGATAGCCACAAAAGATAAAACCAAACAGAGTTCAATTATCCGTGTACCCCGCAAGCGCTCGGACAGCTTCGGCCGGACAAATACCGGCGGCCCCGATCAAGTGCTGAAGGCGAAAGGCCCTCTGTAGAAGGACATCCAGAGGTGTGGACTCCACCCCCAAAACTCCAAGTCCAAATTAGGGTAAGTAGCGGGTGTGGAGCCCGTGGTAAATCTGCCCTATTTCATATTTCAATTGTAGTGTGCGTTTAGGCGATCCTACATTTCATATCCCATATACATCCTGAAAAGAGTGGAAGAAAGTCCCATTCAGGATCGTGATCGAAGGACATCTTGTGTGATAGGTAGTGAGATTGTATTGAACTATCCCCAGTACTTCTGGGGTGGTGCGCGTTTGTAAAAGCTGACCGGGACTGACCAGTGCCCTGGAAGTGCAGCTAAGTTGACTGGTGTACGACCCACCGTTCAAGGGTCTAAGAATAAGAACGGTTGTATATTTGTGTGTATAACTCTGTATTGATTTTGGTTATCTTGGTTGTTGGAGCTACGTCTAAGTTGGTGACGCTACGCTCTTCTCCAAAGACCGATATTGGTATACAAAACAACTAATCCCCGCGGTGCATCTCCCGGTTCGAAGACAAACGAACCTAGAGGGGTTACCACAAGGAGCACACGTCACCTGGACGTTTACGTTCAGGAGTTCCCAGTGGAGGGCTTCCCAACCGGAAGCACCTTCCAGAGTCTGGAGCACAGCACTGTACACCTGGGCGGTCGAAAGGCGTTCACCCGCCTCGCCACAGCTGGTGCGCGTGCCCGGATTCGAACCAGGGATTTCACCGCGAAGTTGTTTGTATATTTTGTATTGGTTTACTACGAGGAAGCGTACTAACCCACTAAACTAGTTCTTATGGCTAAAAGCATGAAGGAATGCGAGACGCCGGTCGTGAGGGTCGCGAACGCGAAGAAGCTACGCGAAGTTCACGACGTGCGGAGGGGCTGCCGCCCGAGGAGCACGCGAGTCTGGAGGAAGTTGTCCGGACGGCTCGGAAGGCGGGTGCTGCAAAGCAGCCCGTGAGGAGAAGAAGCGGTCTTTGAGTCAAGACCCGCCGGCTGCAGCGCCACCCGTCCAAGACGACGCGCACCAAGTGTCGACGGAAGGGAGCGCTGGAGGCGAGTTGGAGACCGGTCAGGGTGAACCCGGTTTGGGTGAACCCGAAGTGGCGTCTGTGGGAGACGTCGACGTGGAAGATTCCCAGGTGGAGGGTCGAGTTTCGGATTCCCCTTTACCTGAGCAAGATGTGAGCGTGCGGGCACCCGCTCAAGATGTGCCCCTGCCGACAGTCCGGGAGGACGTGTCTGGCGAAGACATGGAAGCATTAGCACTCCTGGAAGAGAAGGCCCCGTCGAGTGTACAACTCTCGACGACAGTGCAAGGGGCTGTGGCCCAGAGTTCACAACGACTGAGTGATGATTTGGCTAAGGCATATGTGGCGAAACAAGTTTCCCGGTGGGAACAAGTTCGTTCTGAACGAGTTCTCCCTCCCGCAGTACAGTATGACTGGCCAAGTTCTCGGCCTGACTCTCTGCCGTGCTTGCAGCTACGCTCGCGACGTCCAAGTACATGGCTGCCCGCGCAACCTTGGGTGATAGCATCCAGGCTTGTGTGGTCGAGCTCAATCTGGACCGACGTGATCTGGCTACTGCTCAAGATGGGGTTGCGGCCGAGATCCCAGTCAGCATCTTCTCACCCCGAGAGTGCATTGCCGTTCTGCAAACGCTGCTTTTCGAGGCTGGTTTCCACTTTGACAATCTGGTCCCAGTGTGGTTCAGGACGCGTGCGTCCAAGATCACAGCGGACCTCGTACGAAGTCTGGTTGGAGACCTTCAACGTCTTTTGGCTGCTGAGTTGACGGAATGGCGGACACTTTGTGTCGGAGCCACACTCAAGGTTACTCCTGCGATCGAACGAGAAGCCGAAGTGGAAGAAACACCTTTCCTGGATTACCATGCAGAGGATCAAGATGGGGATTTGCTGATGAATGATTATGAGATCAATCTTCTTGGACGAAGTTATGTTCTACGTTTACACCTGACTGGTCTTCGCCCGGCTCGAAGTGCGACTAGCTCTTCAGCTGGAGAACCACCGTCGAAGCGTCAACAACATCGACCACCTCGGCCGGAAGATCCGCTCGCATCTTTGCCATCTGAGCTCCCGTCAACTGTGACGTCCGACCAGGAAGATCTATCCATGGTGCCAATATCGGACCCTGTCCCGAGCTTGGTTGGCACCACCGATGGGTCTGCCCGTGGTACGACGTCAGAGTCTCTCATATCCAGGAACAGTTCACCGGGGTCCTCTTCGACGTCACTAGAGTCTGGTGGAGGGGCGCATATGCCACTCGCCGTTTATGGCCCAATGGTGATGTCTGCCAGGACCGCTAGTTCAAGCGCACTTGGAAGTGGAGATCTGGGATATTACTTGACCCGTCAAACGATCACTCCTGAACGGAGGATCCTGCCAGATCAAGATGACGTTGTCATGACAGAACCTGAAGTTGCAGTGAGTACAAAGATCAGTGCGACACCTGAGTCGAGAAGACGCAGGATCTCCAACCGGAGACACTCGTCTAGTGAATCTGAATCGGATTCCGACCGGAGTCGTCAGCATCGGAGTTCTCGAAGCCGACGTAGCTCGTCCAAGAAAACGTCAAGGAAGAGATCCTCATCGCGACACTCGAGTTATTCCAGACACTCACATCGTTCGGAAAGGTCTGGATGGTCGGTGTCGACTGGAGTGGCTGAAGCCGCTGTAAGCGCATTACGTGAGGCACAACAAGTCCGTGAAGAACTGGCGAAGCTGACCGAACAACTTGCAGTCCAGAAGTCGACGAGCCAGCCAGAAGTGAACTTCCAGCAAGTACTTGCAGAAGCCGGAACACGTGCCCGTAAAGCGGAGCTGCGAGCGCAGGAGGCTGAGCGCCGTCTGACTGGACTCTCTGCTGAACACGCTGAAGCTGTTTCCCAAAAGGAAGATGTAGCGGCTGCTATTCAGTCAGCATGTCTCCAGGCAGCCAATGCCGAAAGGGAGCGTGTGGAAGCGGTGGCGATACAGCTCTTGCAACAACAGCAAGCAGAAGTAGATGCAAGACGGGAAGCTGAGCAAGCTGCCTGGCTCCAACAAGTCCAGAAGAGTCTGGACGAACAGCAAGCTGCTTTTGAGCAACGTCTAGAAGATGAACGAGTAACTGCAAGGAATATGCAGCGATACCAGGCCGAACAGATTCGAAATCTTCAAGCAAGTTCTACTCCAGGACAAGTGAGTCATGTGACACCATCATCCAACCCAGTGACACAAGTCAAGACCGAAAGGACTGGCTCTGAAAGAGCAGCTGAGACAAGTGGCGTAAACATGGGAGAGGTCACTAGCAGTAATCAAGCCGGAGCTGACTCGAGGAACACAGTCGAACGACTGTTGGCGCAAATCAGAGGGGCGTTACCAGACCCCTCGATCACGCGTCGTGCTGGAAGTGTGCCAGCCCCGAGGAAAACTGACGCAAATACTGCTACGATCAAGACAAACGTGCCACAAAGGACCCGGACGGAGACGCCCAAGGCGGACACCAAGAAGAACGTGAAGTCAGAGCGTCAATCGGGGTCGAAGAAGCCGGACAAGAAGCCTCCTCCCCCAAAGAAGTCCAAACGTGGTCCCCCATCTGGCCCCAGTTCGAGCTCCAGCTCGAGTTCGAGTTCAGACGCAAGCTCGAGCGACTCTGAGGACAGTCTGGATGAAGACCTGTCGACAGGTGTGGATGCTTCGGATGCGACTAAGGTTGGTGGAACCCTATTGACACTCCGCCCGTATGTCTCCTCCAGTACGTTGGAGAAGTTCGACGAGAAGGCCTCCATGGGAGATCGTCGGAGTTGGTGGAAGCGTTTTGTCAACATGTCAGTTCAGGGTGGCTGGACAGACAAGATGAAGATCAGTGAGCTCAAGATGAAGATGTCCTCGGCTGTACGGAATTGGCGTGGCCAACTTTCCAAGCATGTGCAGAGCAACTGGAGAAGACTTTCGGGAGAGTTTAAGCGCAAGTATTTGAAGGCCCGGACGTCCGAATCTGAACGATACTACACTATGCGTCAGAAGTCGAACGAGAGCGCCATGGAGTTCTTCTACAGGCTGAACGAGGTTGCAGTCAAGGCTGGCATTCGCTATAAGAAGGGCAAGAAGGAGTCCGCTCACCACATCAAGCGTTTCATCAAGAATCTGAGAGACCAGCAACTCAAGGCCATCTTGCGCAATACGAGATTCCACAACTTGGACGACCTCGAGTACGTCCTGCAACAGGATGAAGACCTGGGTCTAGACGGAGGGTATGACACCCCACCGCACCGGACGAGAGATTTCAGGGCGGATAACATCCCGCCCAGACGTTTCAAGCCTGGACGACAAGGTCGAGCGTACATTGGTTTAAGCGGTGGAGAATCCGAAGGCGAAGTCGAGGGGCGCGTACGTTTTGAAGATGAAGAAGATGATTCAGATGAAGCACCCCCGGAACCCCGGAGTTCAGGACGAAACAAGTCAGAAGTTGCTAGCCCCGAAGTGCCAACTCGAAGTGTGCCTACCCAAGAAGTAACAACGGAACAAGACATCCGCAAGGCAGTGTTTCGTGTGATGGAGCATTCGGGGTGGAGACCGCCCCCACAGGCGGATCCTCGCCCAGGTTGGCAGTCGCCTCGCCCTGGTTGGCAGTCCCCTCGATCGGATAACCCGAACAAGAACGAGTTCTGTGAGAAGTGCAGCAAGTTCGGCCATAAAGAAGAAAACTGCTGGAGAGATATGAAGTGCGACAAATGCAAACGGACAGGACACCCGACACATGCGTGCAGAGTCCCTCCGTGCAAGGATTGTGGAGATTTCCACGACGGTCAGTGTGCAGATCATGAAGCTCTTCAAGCTGTGAAGACTCTCGCTCGTCAAGGCATGCTAAAAGACCTGCCCCCTCACATCCTCAAGAAATTGTTGGGTGGAGAGGCCAATCAAGGGAAGTCGTTAAACGAGTAAGCCCGCTGGACTGGGGTCCAGAACGCGTCGGGCTGAAGAATCCCCAACGATTGTGTGTCTTAGTGTATGTCGGACCAGAGCTGAGAAAGAAGATGAACGATAACCAACAATGCATGACTTCTATTCGAGATGACACCGCTGAGTCTGGAGGATGTGACCCTGAACGGACCCCTCCAAGATCGAACGACCAAGACGCTCCGACCGAGATCGAGATAGGTCCTGGTCAGCGATACGGTTGGTGGGCAAATCACGAACAAGAAGACAGTCGCGATGTTGCATCAGTACATGGAGCAGTGAATGATCTTCGGGTACAGATCCTGCTGGACACTGGTGCGTCTGGAAGTATGGTCAGTTTGAACCTTGCGCGTAGGCTCAAGCTGAAGCTCCAGATGTTACCAGAACCTATCAAGGTGTCCGGCCTAGGAGGAGTCCCGACGTATATCACTGCGAGTGCGAGAGTCAAGATCACGCTTGGAGTGCGAGTAGTTTACGTCATGAATGTCTGGGTGACGAACATTGGCGAAGATGTGGAAGTACTTCTGGGAATGAACTTCATGTACGCCGTTGGAGTTCGATTATGTGTGCGCGAAGGACTCGTCCAACTCCCGGACGAGGAAACCATCCTGATGAGTGGAGGGTCGTCGCGCCAACACTTGGGGTTAGACCTACCTGTGTTGTCCACGCGCAGTCTCTATCTACGCCCGGGGGAACATGCGATGGTTCGTATTGAATATGGCCAAAGCAGCCCCCAGCAAGATGTAGTCTGGGCAGGACGAGGAGATCGCTGGGTGACTCAAATCATCTACACGGCACAATCAGGAGCTACTGCAGTCAAAGTGGTCAATATTTCAGAACAAATGGTGTGGATTGACACTCGAACCCCGCTTGCGAGAATAGTAGAGTTTGGAAACTTTCCCCAGTCCGGACGATTCGTTCGCCCAGGATGCCAGAAGTACAAGGAGTGGAAGCAACTCATTTATGAGAGTACCCCGTCCCCTGAAATGAGGAAACGCGAGCGCGAGCTTGATGAACTCAGACAGGAACAGGAACCCCCGGCTGTCTCCACGCCCCAATACGAATGGCCTTCCAAGATCATGTTACGACCCCGTCCAGGAGCAACTGCGGCTAGAATTGTCCAGCTACAAGACCCGCCCAAGCAGTTTCGCCAGACGACTATGGAACCTCCGATCAGAGTTGTATGCAATGTGGCTACGCAAACGACGGAGCTGATGGACGTCGGCACTCAGACAGATGTGGTCCAGGAAATCACGGAAGTGACCATACTGAAAGCAAGTGTGTCGGAGAGTATCGAAGCAAGTCCTAGTGAAGCAGAACTGGAATTTGATCCGGAATCTCTGGATGCAGAAGTTCAGGAATGCCCGGATCCGGAGGCCGAAGAAATGGACTTCCCGAGCTGTGCGTGGCCATCCACCCCCATCCGAAGGCTGGAAGAAGAATATGCCAGATGCATGAGAGTCAGTCAAGAAGACCTGGATTTGGAGCCAGCTATCTACCTTCAGGAGGGCAGTGAGCTTCTATCACAGTTGCGTGACGAACTCGCCATGTTGCCCGAGTTGAAGGACCTGAGTCCTGAATGTGACATCTCCAAGGCAGATGTAGGCGATCCCGATCGGACTACCGTCGCAGAAGAGAGGAAATTTCGGTCCATTCTGACTTATCATCGGGGGATGGCAATGCAGCGCCCGCTCCGGCAAGAGGTGTGATGTGTGACTTGGACGTGGGAGATGCTAAGCCAGTAGCCCAACGTCCAAGGTCCATTGCTCCGCATATCATGATGAAGGTCTATGAGCTACTCAAGAAGTTGTTGGAAACGGAATTGATTGAATTCTCGGTGTCTCCTTGGGCATCCCCGATTGTGATCGTCTTAAAGAAGAACGGCGTGGACATCCGGATGTGTATCGACTACCGGGTGGTGAACGGTTTCATCCAACTTTCAACCTACCCGCTACCCCTGATAGATGATTTGCTGATTGGATTCGAGAGTGCAATGTGGTTCATGAGCCTCGATATGGCGAGTGGTTTCTGGGCAATCAGGATGACTGAACGTGCGAAGCTGATTTCTGCTTTTGTGTGCCCATTCGGACATTTCCAATGGGTGCGAATGCCTTTCGGCTTGAAGAATGCCCCCCTTGTTTATCAGGCAGTAATTAACAACTGCCTGTGGGGGTTCGTCCGACTACCTGCAGACGAAGAGAAGTTGGTGGATCAAGATGTGCTGGAATTCCTCGGGTTAGACCCATTCGAACGAAACGAGTCCGAACGAGAGAAAGCCGAGCGAGGAGTGCCGATACTGACGGACAAGATCACTGCGTTCAAGCGTGATATTCCGGCGCCGTCCCAGATGGGCCCAGTGATTGGACGTAGCTCGTACATTGACGACATTGCCCATGGGGCGCCGACCTGGGACCAGCTATGTGAAGATCTTAATGCTTTGTTGTTTAGACTCCGCTATTGGAATATCTCGGTCAGCCTCCCCAAGAGTGAGTTCGGCAAATTGTCTATCCCATACCTCTCTCATGAGATCAGTGCGGAAGGGCTTCGAGCCACGCCCAAGATTGCCAAAGGCGTCCAGGACCTCCCATTCCCGAAGACACTGAAAGGAGTCCAGTCCTTCCTGGGGAGTCTGAACTATTATCACAAGTTCATTGAAGACCTCCCGGTGGTGGCTGCAGTTCTATACGAGCTCACGGACGAACAAATACGTGCGGGGAGAGACTTGTCCAAGGCGAAGGAAGCTTTCGAGATCTTGAAGAGGAAGATTGTATCCACTCCACTGTTCAGGCATCCCGACCGGACCAGACCTTTCGTAATTATACCTCATGCTAACCAGTGGGCTGCCTGCGCAGTCCTCGGTCAGGAATATGATGGCGTGATACACCCGGTCAGGTTCACGGGGCGTGTCCTGAACGACGCAGAACTCCGATACCATGTTGCCGAAAAGGAGGTGGTGGCTGTGATGAGGGTTCTGGATGTTTTCCAGACCCTTGTCCAGAACTGCCTGGTCAAGGTTTTTACCAGACACTCCGTTCTGAGTTGGTTGCTGAAGTCCAAGACGGCTGATGGAAGATGTGTTCGCTGGGGAGTCATATTGTCACACTGGAACCTAGAAGTATGCAAGATTCAGAAAGATGAAGATGGCTTACCCGCCATTTTAGGGGCAGGCATTACTCCACGCGAACATTTGGACGAAGTTGCCGAGTCACTCATCCCGGCCAAGGGGCGAGTCAAGGCACCGCCAGTGATCAGCATGGAGATGTTGGAAGCAGACTTCGCCGGGTATGTTCTAAGTTTCGACGGGGCAGCTAAGACTTCGACGCGTCAGGGTAGTTGTGGGTGTATTATCTGGGAGTTACCAGGATGGAATATCCTGGCCGCACATGGTTTCATTCTGGAGGATGTCACTGTCAACGATGCTGAATATTACGGACTGCTGAAAGGTCTCACACTCGCGTCCGAGCGAGACATTCGGGACCTGGTAGTGGTCGGAGACTCTCGCATAGTCATCCAACAAGTGCAAGGGCTTATTAATTGCAACCAACCGAATTTACAACGACGCTTGTCCAAGGTGGGAATACTGAAGGAGAAGTTCACATCAATGCGGTTGGTGCATGTCAAACGGGAATACAACCAGGCAGCAGATTACCTTACTTCCAAGACGTTAGCGCTGTGGATATCCTGGCAGACAGACGACCCGGAGGAACTGAAACACCTTGTGCAAGTATCCAAGATACACGAAAAGCTGATGAAGCCACTCATGATCGCGGACGAAAGCACCCAAGATGTTTCCCTCCAGGAAAACTTGCCCGTGGAAACCCCAAACGACATACGACCAGGACCGGAATCTGCACCACTGTCTACAGCCGCTAGGATCCTGGTTGCAGTAACTCGGAGTCGTCCTCAAGAACAACCCGAGCAGGGAGAGCCAATGGGGCCACTGGAGTATCAGGCTGAACGATGGCGGCGAATCAAAGCCCACCAGGAGTGTGATGATCAACTCATGGAAATCAAGAAATTCCTGAAGGGAGACTTGGATAGTTTCTCTCGTGGTCAAATACGCAGAATCTCTAAACAGGCAGAACTATATGCCCTGGATGTGAGAGACGTGCTCTATCGACTGAGTCGATCGACAAAAGACCGTCCGAGAGATATGTCAGACGAACTACGCCTGGTTGTGCCAGAGTCACTCCGCCCGGACCTCCTTCACTATGCCCACGAAGATTTTCAGGGCGGACACCAAGGGATAACCCGGACACACAAAAAGTTGAGGTCTGAGTTCTACTGGCCCGGCATGTACGCTGACGTTGAGACTTTTGTGAAAGAATGTGTGGACTGTGCAAGTGGCAAGGGGCGACCGCCCAATCCAGGGCCGTCCCCGGGGAACATCGAACCGAGATACCCCTTCGAAGTGGTCTCAATGGATTTTGTCACTCACCTTCCGTAGTTCGAACGAGGTAATACGTTCTTGCTCCTCTTTCAGGACACGTTCTCAGGATACGTGATGTGCCAGCCCATGGATTCAACTACCGCTCAAGACGTCGCGGAAGCATACGAAGAGAGAGTGTTCCGAAGTTTCGGGGCCAGCTCGTTGTTGCGTCATGACCAGGATCCTCGTTTCATGAGCGAAGTCTTCACCCGTTTCCGGGAACTCCTGGGTAGCAGACAAAGGGCTACTTTGGCCTACCGCCCACAAGCGAATGGCCAACAGGAAAGATCTGTCCAGACTGTCATCCGGAGTGTACGCGCCTACGTTGCCGAGTCCGACCAGAGTGATTGGGATGAACACGCCGAGAGGCTGATGTTCGCTTTGAATACCTCATACGACGCCACACGGCTAGACACTCCATTCTATCTGGTTCACGGTTGGGATGCTAAAGGAACAGTGTCGGCCATGCTAGGTCCTAGACCCTCCAGTGTCCCTGAACGCACCGGATATGAATGGCGGAGGAAGTTCCAACGAGACTACAGTTACGCCCAGGCTTGCGCGGAGGACCTTCAGAGGAAAGCGAAGAGGGCCAGGTCTGACGAACAAACCCAGAAGTGGAAGGAATTGTCCGATAGACTCAAGGCAGGCTTTCACGTTGGAGATGCGGTTTGGCTATACATTCCCAAAGTGCAGACTGGGTTGAGTCGCAAGTTGGCTCACCTCTGGCATGGTCCTTTCAGGATCGCCGAGATGCATGATGATTTTAGAGTGAAGCTCAAGATCGAAGACACAGGCTATCGAGTCAACCCCTGGGTGCATGTTAGCCGACTGAAGCCACGAGCGTTGTATCCCAGAAGACCCTCCGTCCAGATAGACGTCGAAGATGAAGATGATTTTGACACTACACTGCTACCCGAAGACAGCTGGGAAGCTGACAACGATAATGACGAGTATGAAGTGGAGAAGATCTTGGACCTTCGATGGTCTAAACGAACACGCACATCCAAGGTCTCGTGAATATCTGATCAAATGGAAAGGATACGACGAACCCGAATGGCTTCCAATGACACAACTAAACTGTGGCGCGTTGTTGTATGAGTTTAACCAAGGGGCGAAAGCTCGGGCTCGATTCCAGGCTATGCAAGCCGGGGATGACCACCCGAGAGTTTAGCAGTCCAGTTGGACACCCTTGAAACGCAACAGACCGCCGCCAGAGTGAAGTGACAAAAGAACAAAACAAGTGAATGTGAAATGTGAAGAAGAATGTGACGAGCGTCCTACGACCATGTAAGATGAGATTAATCCACTGAAATCCTGAATGCAGAAAAGTTTGGAGGGACATGCAAAAGAAGACCGCCCAGAAAGAGACGAACGAGAGAAGCTCAAAGGTGATTATGATGTTACGCTACTTAAAGTGGAAAAGATGTCACCTACAAAAGGAGCTTCACTGGACGTGAACTGGTTAGGCGGATCACAGCGACAGTGAAACCGGGTTTTCCTTGCGCTCATCAGGTGAAAGATGCTTCGCACGAAGCTCCTTTGAGATATGCGCAATCCGCTCGGAATCCGTGCAGTACTTGGTCCACTGGGTGCGACCAGGCTCCGCTTTTTCTGCCATGTCAATCTGTTCCTCCAACGAATAAGGTTTCCCAGCTGCATTCAGAGTGGACTCGTCCGCAAGGTAGAGGTGACAGATCTTGACGGGATACTTCCAGACGCCAGGCTCCTCGAACAATGAGGCGGGCATCCCTTTGGAGATGTACTTGCGGATACGGGCACCCATGGAGCGACCTACGCTTTCATGACGAGCTGCACGCTCGCGATACAACTTAGCAGAGACCGAGTATTGGTCCAGGTCATCATCCTCCTCATCGCGTTCGGGCTTGTACTTGATGGTGAACCAGTGGAGCACCTCCCAGAAGGCTTCGGCGTGGTCTCGAACATACTCCAGATACTCCTCCAACAGATTCAACACCTTCGCGCTCAAATCCGCACGCCTGTGGAAGTAGAAGACCTTGACCCGATTCTGGAACATGACGTCCCAGGGTTTCTTGGCCCGAAGCGTCACATAGGCGCCCTCAAAGGGAGTCCAACGCTGAGCGAGAAAGCGAATCTCCGTCTTCTGGGGGGAATATCCGGGAAAGCCGGGGGTCTGATCTTCATGGTCCCCCTTCCGGGGTGTGTACTGGGTCAGGATCCCGCGACGACGCCAAGAGAGTATGCCACGCCCAGGAATCTCGATTACTGCCAACTCGGTGGGACTCAGATCTTCGAAAGACTTGCGCGCGAGGAGTGATCGCACTCTGTCCAGACTTGAACGAGTTTTTGACCGAAGGCTTCCAGACCTCTTGCTCGGGCGGTCACTAGAACGCGAAGGACGAGGACGCTTGGGAGATGGAGTGTAGACCAATTTCTTGGAAGTGGCTGTGTCGCTACCCTCAGAAGTATCGGAGGAAGAGTACACCTTCTGGACCTTGAGTTTCCGCTTGGACCGCAGAATCAGGCCGTCGCTGTCTGGTGGGGAACTTTCACCGCCAGCTGCGTCAGCCTGAGGAGGGTCCACTTCCGCACCCTCAGGAGATGGACCATCAAAGTCGGGATCCTCCAGATTGTCTTCCTCCTCTGACGAGCTGCTGTCCAAAGTCTCAGGGAGATCATCGGTCAAGTTACGGAGTTCCGGCCAGTCTGCAGGGACGATTCCTTTCTCGAGCCAGCTCTCCAACAGCACGTCAGCCATCAGATAGTAAGAGACGGAGACGTACTTGGCCCATGGAGTTTCGTCCAGCATTTGCCGGCACATCATTGTAGCCAACATCTCACACAAGCTGTCTCGATGGAAAATCTGATGCTGAATTTCGTCGGCCAACATCATCTCAACCGCCTCATCGTACCCCACACCAGTGCGCATTGTCCATTGAACATCCAGGCGGACGTCATCCCAGGCGACGAAGTCTGGGAGGATAGCGCAAGCCTCGCGAACCGTGTAAGGTAACACACTTGAAGCTGCGCGGTCCGACGTTGGACTCCGGATGGACAGTAGGACGGTGCTGGATCTCAGAAGACTGGACCTGCCTGGACGAGGGACGCTGCTTGGGTTTCGACTGACGCCCGGAGTTATCACTAGGAGGAGACGGTGAACCTGGAGGAGATGGAGGATTATCCTCACGCTTCTCTTCTTGCTCGGTGTCGTCGTCATCATCAGCGTCGCTGTCTGGAGGGGCCGGACCGGGATAAGGGGGAATCATCCGAAAGGCCTTGTCCGCTGCTTCCACCGTGATCCAGGTCTTCCAAGAACTGGGGGGGGGGGGGGTATGCCCCGCCGGAACTGACCCAGCAGTCGACGAAAGCGAGGCCAATTTCCACGAACTTCGTTGCTCCCTCCATTCAGGAAAGCTAACAACCCATCAGCGTCAAACTTGCTCTCTCGGACTTGCCTCTTCAAGGAAGCGACTTGAGTCTGAGAGTAACGCAGTTGAGACTCGAGGTCACCCACGCGTTGACGTAGAGCCGCTGTCTCTTCCAAGTTTTCACGAGCGAGGCGCGCGAAGTCGGTTTCGAGTAGGCACCGAGTGCTGGCCGCTTCATTCTGGACGGACTGCACTTCTTGTTGATGGTACTCGTACAGGAACACGAAATCCTGCTTGAGCCGATCGTGCTCGCCTTGGAGACACAGGAGACGCCAAGCAACGGAATTCACATCCATATCCTGGACGATCCGGTGACGCTGCCGATCCCGGACCAACACACGATGCAACAGAGAAACCGTGTAGAACACCCGTTGTGCGAGCTCGAGTGGAGAAAAGTGCATGATCAACGAAGCGAATTCTCGACGAGCCATGAGGGAATTCAGTGTAGTCTCCAAGGCATCGAGAGTGGGGGCTTGCTGGCCGTGGTATGGACGAAGTATCATTTGTCGGACCTCCGCAGAATCCCCAACCAAGGAACACAAGTCCTGAACGTCCGGCTCCGACAGGCCGTCGAACAGCATCAGCGCCTCGACACCGCCGTATCCCGCTCGGACGTACGCCCCATTGCGGTACGCGGAGACCTGCGCGGGAATGCCGATGATGAAAGAATCACCTACCAGGGTACGGGGCGGAGGAAGTGTGTGATGCGCCGGCAGGACGTTGGAGTTGCTGGAAGAGCCTTGATCACGATCAGGAAGAACCCCTGCGCGGACTCGCCGAATCACTTCATCGGGGCTGAGTAGCCCTGTGCGCGAGACGTTCGCCCGCGAAGACCCCCGTTGGGAGTCGTCCACGATGCCGTCGTCTGTTTCTCCAGTGTTGCCCTCACGCTGCGGAGAATGGAGAGTGTTGGAAGTTGGAGTCGCCGCAGGCACTGCTGGCACCACGTCTGCGTTACCCGGAGTCTCGGTATCCGGTAGCGAGTGGCCTCCCTGACCATCGCTGCCAGGGACGGATGGAGAGGACGTGTGCTTGCTGGGGCTGCTGCCCACCGAAGAATGCGCGCTCATCTTGTGTGTGCGCGAGAGGAAGTTACGTTGTGAGCCGAAGGCGTACTGGCGGGAGCCTGAAAGTGAAAGCGAAGGTCTGGGACCAGGCTGGGAAAGGGCACACAGAACGGTCGCCAGAGCAGGAAGATTCTCAACGGGATGAACGTTCAGACCCGCGTTACGTCGGGACAACTGTAGATCGTGTGATCTAGTCATGTTCGACCAATTCGGCAAATGACCTCAATGATGGACCAAGACTAGAGGGGCGGTTGACACGATGGGAATCGAGATTTCTCTACAAGTGGAGTGGTGATTGGTTGAAAAGCCAATATACCAGTGAGTATGGAATTGTGGGACGTGGTGATATCTGCGGGACAAGGTGCTCTCACGTTCAGACATGGATCGGGTTGGATACCCCAGACGTAACAAGTCTGGATGGACCCAACTACCGGACGATGGGTCAAGCCTACGGGAGCGACCAAGGGCCCCAGTTCACATTGGACTGGTGGCCGCCCGTCTTGACATGACTGAACGTGGCGAAGAGCACCAAAGAACACCGAAGAACACCAAAGAACACCGAAGAACAATGGACACCCTGGACGAGAGGATCAAGGTATAACCAAGCCAAGTGATATCCGACCGACCAAGGCGACCAACCAGGTTCCGGGAAGATTCCGTGGAACCTTGAAGTCCTACGCCTGTACCCACGACATCACAATGAGATCAAGGATGCCTAAGATGATGACGCCCCCCTCAAGGTATACTGAAAGTAAGTCAAAAGCTGAATACGTGTCTATTGCAGGAAGATAGCCACAAAAGATAAAACCAAACAGAGTTCAATTATCCGTGTACCCCGCAAGCGCTCGGACAGCTTCGGCCGGACAAATACCGGCGGCCCCGATCAAGTGCTGAAGGCGAAAGGCCCTCTGTAGAAGGACATCCAGAGGTGTGGACTCCACCCCCAAAACTCCAAGTCCAAATTAGGGTAAGTAGCGGGTGTGGAGCCCGTGGTAAATCTGCCCTGTTTCATATTTCAATTGTAGTGTGCGTTTAGGCGATCCTACATTTCATATCCCATATACATCCTGAAAAGAGTGGAAGAAAGTCCCATTCAGGATCGTGATCGAAGGACATCTTGTGTGATAGGTAGTGTGTTGAAGTGCACGCGTGCACTGCAAGCGAGCGGCCGAGGATAATCCTCAGGATTGGCCGCAGAAGATGCGTCGGCAGCTGCGAGGTATATGCAGCCTGCAAGGTACCACGTAGAGGTCGAGCTGGCTACATGAAGTTGAGGCAGAGTTAAGCTAAATCTCACTCTCTCTTTTACTGCATCGTTAGTAAGTGCAATCCCGCCCGAGGGCAGGACTTTCAACAGGTTTTGAGCCCGATGACACGAGCCACCGACGAGGCCAGCGGCGACGGCGCACAAGCCCCGACGCCAGCTCCGCCCGTCACCAGTCGCGCAAGGACTGGCATGGTTGACGACCCTGAAGAGATGAGCGCCGCCGGAGTCCGCGAAAGGGACGAAGGCACCACGGCTGGCGCTAATGCGCCGGCAACTGGAGATAACGCGGCGGAGCTTATGGCGCTCCTGCGTGGAGTAGCTGGACAACTGGAGCGACTTGAGGAGTCGCAGACCAAGCTCAAGGCCTCCCAAGACAAGCTCGAGAAGCAGCTGGGAGAGGGCGAGGCGAGGCGTGTGCGCCCGCAGCAGCCCACGACGCCGCCGATGGACTCCAGCTTATTCGCGTCCGCGTTGGGACGCGGCGCCCGCATGCACATTGACTCGCTCGGTGGGTCGCCGCTTACTCCGCTCACGACGACGCCGAGGCGTCCGGTGCTTACTCCGCAGTACTTCGGGCTTCATCAGCCGGGGTACGGAGTGCCCATATCGAATCTGCAGCGCATGTACGCCGCGGCGCAGGCGCCCCAGCCACCGCCGGCAACCGCGCCAGCTCCACCGAATCACCCCGAAGTCCAAGCCCAAGCTGGACATCCGCCCTTCCAGCAAGGAGGCCAGGCCGTGCGTTATCCTGACGCACGCCAGAAGAAGCTGGCGATACGGCCGTTCGAAGGCAAGGAGTTGTATGTCGGCCTGGGTTCCGGGTTCCTCGAGTGGGGCCGCCGTTTCGAGCGGCAGGTTGCGTTGGGGCAGTCAGCGTGCGGCTTTGCCTGGCCGGAGGATGTCAAAGTGGACCTTCTAGGACACTACCTCTCGGGAACAGCAGAAAGATACTACAACAAACAAGTTGAGACTTGGTGGGCGCAGATGCCCACGCTCCAGTTCGTGATGGAGCGCATGTTGGAGACTTTCAAGACCAACATCACGTCCGCGCAGGCGATGAAGCTCTTTACGTCGCCCAAGGAGTCCAAACGTTCGTGGCCCGAACATTACATGTATCTCGTGGCCATCTCCGAGGCATGCGGCGGGGGCGCCGACTACCTCGTGCTGAACAACATCGTTCAGTACGCGTCCGCGGACTTGCGGACGGTACTGATGGCGAAGGTCGACGGCACAAGAATGGACTATCTCCAGCAGGCTGAAGAGCTTGCCCACTTCGCGCAAGCCTGGGAGCTCGAGCCCGCCAAGCACAAGAACCTCGGCAGAGAGGTGGTCAGTGCAGTGGGTGAGCGACGCGGGAAGGAGACAAGGACCTGTCATGAGTGCGGAAAGGTTGGGCACCTCCGAGCAGTGTGCCCCAACCGAGCGCAAGGAGGAGGCCGGAAGCCGGACCTCACGCTGGCGGTGAACGAGATACCAAGCAAGACCGGTGAGGCCTGGATACTGGACAGTGGCTCTAGCCGCCACTTGGTGACGAACGCGTCGTGGCTCGACGACGCGGTGGACTGCGAAGATGAGTGCGTGCAGCCGGACGGCAACGCGCTCAAGGTGACGAAGCGCGGGACGCTTACGCTGAGAGTCACTGCATGCGGACAGCCGCAGACGGTGAAGTTCACCAACGTATACTACGCGGAGAACGTGGTCCACAACCTGCTCTCGTACGGGCAGTTGGACCAGAAAGGATACTCATTGATGCGCAAGAGCGGACGACGTGTCGTCGCTACTCATGATGGAATGCATGTTGCGTTCGATGTCGACCTCCAGATGGGCGTCCTGGTGGTACCAGGCACAGTGGAGTGCAAGGCCAAGATGCCCTCAGACGTGATCATGGCGGCACTGCGCGAGGCGGACGTGGAGCCCGTGGGTGCGTCGGCGGACGTGCAGCAAGGCACATTGGTGGACTTCCACAGGCGCCTGGGGCACCTCAACTACGACGCAGTCGAAAGACTCGCGCAGGACCCAAGCTCGGGGATCGAGATCATCGACCACAGGCGCGTCAATTGCTTGACGTGCGCCCAGGGAAAGCAGTCGAAAAGCCGGCAATCGCGAAAGGATACCGGTGTGCACTCCCCGATTGATCGCATAGGGGGCGTGATTTGCTCTGACCTCAAGGGGCCCATGACCCCGCGGGATCGGCTGCAGAACAGGTATATGGTCAATTTTGTGGACCATAAGACAAACTACTGCCGAGTGTTCCTGGCGAGGACAAAAGATGCTGCAGCCAAGCAATTTGAGCACTTCCTCATATTTTTCGAGAAACGATTCGACTGTCGAATTCACGTGCTAAGGACCGACTCGGGTGGAGAATATCAAAAAGTAGACCTGTTCTGCAAGAGCACGGGTGTCGTGCGTCAAAGGAGCGAAGCCAACAATCAGGCAAGCAACGGCAAGGCCGAACGCATGCACCGGACCATAATGAATATGGCCAGGTGCATGATCTTTGCGTGCGGCTTGCCGCTTAACTTCTGGGGTGACGCCGTGCAGTATGCGGCGTATATCTTGAACCGGTCGCCGACGAACTCCAACCCGGGACGAGCTTCGCCGCTCAAGGTGCTGACTAAGCAAACTCCACCTTTGGGAGAGATCGTGGTCTTCGGGTCACCATGCACGGTGTACCGTGACCCACGAAACAAGAACTTTTCTCAGCGAGCCCAGCAGGGCATGATAGTGGGCATCAGCGAGGAAACCAAGGGGTACAGGGTATTCCTACCCAAGGACCGGGTGGTAGTGACCACCCAACACGTGAAAAACATCGAGACGCTAGATAAAACCCAGAACGAGCAGGTACAACGCCTGTATCTGCGTGAAGACGACGGCACCGACGAGGATGAGTCCACGGGTGATGCTGCGGGTGCCGCTAAAGCGGCCGACACAGAGAACGCTACGACTGCGAGTCGGCGCAAGAAGAAGGGCAAGGGACGTGCCACGAAGAAGCCCTGGCACCGCGAACGGCACATGACGCGATCCGCCGCGCGCAAGGCTGCCGAAGCCGCGGACAACTCCGCCCAGCAGGAGGAGCCCAACGCGGGCATCGTGAACAACGTAATGGAGGTGGACCCCAAAAACTATCGCGAGGCTATGCGTAGCCCGCACCGAGATGGCTGGCTGAAAGCCATGACCGAGGAGCTGGAGGCCCTCAAGAACAACGAAGTCTGGAAGATTGTGCGCATGCCGCATGGCGTGCGCGTCTTGCACACGAAGTGGGTCTATAAGACCAAACGAGACGCCGAGGGGTTGCTCGAGCGACTCAAGACTCGACTCGTCGCCTGCGGCAACGAGCAGGAATTCGGGGTCAACTACGGCATTACGTTCGCCGCCGTCATCGAGATGACGAGCGTGAAGATCATCCTAGTGCTGGCCAGGAAGTGGGGAGTGCCTGCTAAACATGGAGACGTACCGAATGCCTACGTAAAGGCCGAGAAGGAAGCCGAACTAGACATCTACCTACGAATCCCGCAAGGGATGGTGCTCCCGAAGGAGCTATTGATGCAGCTTGGAGTGACAAGCGCCAACGAGGTTGTGCTGGAGCTGCGCAAGGCGCTCTACGGCCTGAAGCAGGCCGGCCGACTCTGGAGCAAATTGCTCCACAAGAAGCTGATTAGCATCGGTTTTTCCCAGAGCCTGGTAGATATGTGTGTCTACTTTTGGCTCCAGGATGGTGTTCTGCTAGTGGTGGGTGTTTACGTTGACGACCTGCTGGTCACCGGGACCGAGCAAGCCGCTGTAGATGCGTTCTTCGGCGAGCTGGACACGCTCTCAATCAAGGACCTGGGGCGTGCGCACAAGTTCCTGGGAATGCGGGTCGTATACGACGACACCGACGGGTACTACTTGGACCAGGGAGTGATGATCACCAACCTGCTAAAGGAGCATGGCATGGAGCACGCGCATGGAGTGCGAACGCCAATAGGAGATGACTCAAACGAGTGCGCGCGCAAAGATGCTGTTCTGCTCAAGGCGAACGAAAGCAACGGGGTGGTGACCATTTCGGACTTCCAGTCGTTAGTGGGGAGCCTGCTGTGGCTTGCAAGGTGCACTCGGCCGGACATTGCGTTCGCCGTGCACAAGGTGACTCGACGCACGCATAGTCCAACCGTGGACGATTGGAAGCTCGCGAAGCGTATACTCCGGTACCTCGCGGGGACTCGAGAGCTGCGCCTGGGCATGCAAGGCAAGATCGACTCGGACGAGCCGCTGGAGGTGGTCGCGTACAGCGACGCTGACTTTGCCGCTGACAAAGAGGACCGCAAGTCCGTCACAGGCGGACTAGTGACGCTCGACGGTATGGCTGTAGCCTGGGTTTGTCGGAAGCAGGGAGGTGTGTCCCTATCGACGATGGAGGCCGAGTACACGGCGGCCTCCGTGATGGGACAAGAACTGTTGGGTGTTCGCGAGTTGCTGAATGAGCTCAGCGTGACTCTGGTGATGCCGATGCCTCTGCGTGTCGACAACCAAGCGGCACTCAATCAGTTGAACGGAGAGAAGGCGTCGTCCAAGGCGAAGCACATCGACACCAGAATCAAGTTCGTCGTGCATTTCACCAAGACGGGGGTGCTGGCGCCAGAGTACTGCGAAGGGAAGAGTATGCCCGCGGACGTGCTCACTAAGGCACTGCCAGCCCCGAGGCTGCGTGAGCTGAGGGACATCGTCGGACTGTCCTAGTCGGTTTGGTCGCATCGACCGACGAGGAGGAGTGTTGAAGTGCACGCGTGCACTGCAAGCGAGCGGCCGAGGATAATCCTCAGGATTGGCCGCAGAAGATGCGTCGGCAGCTGCGAGGTATATGCAGCCTGCAAGGTACCACGTAGAGGTCGAGCTGGCTACATGAAGCTGAGGCAGAGTTAAGCTAAATCTCACTCTCTCTTTTACTGCATCGTTAGCAAGTGCAATCCCGCCCGAGGGCAGGACTTTCAACATAGTGAGATTGTATTGAACTATCCCCAGTACTTCTGGGGTGGTGCGCGTTTGTAAAAGCTGACCGGGGCTGACCAGTGCCCTGGAAGTGCAGCTAAGTTGACTGGTGTACGACCCACCGTTCAAGGGTCTAAGAATAAGAACGGTTGTATATTTGTGTGTATAACTCTGTATTGATTTTGGTTATCTTGGTTGTTGGAGCTACGTCTAAGTTGGTGACGCTACGCTCTTCTCCAAAGACCGATATTGGTATACAAAACAACTAATCCCCGCGGTGCATCTCCCGGTTCGAAGACAAACGAACCTAGAGGGGTTACCACAAGGAGCACACGTCACCTGGACGTTTACGTTCAGGAGTTCCCAGTGGAGGGCTTCCCAACCGGAAGCACCTTCCAGAGTCTGGAGCACAGCACTGTACACCTGGGCGGTCGAAAGGCGTTCACCCGCCTCGCCACAGAACTAGTACTACTAATATTACTACCAGTCCCAGCGTGGGGGAAGGTCGACGCGACGGTGCAAAGGCCTCAGGGCGCGATGATAGCTGGGTACGTGGCTGTCTCCTTCCTGGCGGCGTTCCACTGGCAGAAGGGCGTGGTCACAAGTGTCCCGCTGTCCGCGACGACAGACTCAAAACTTCCAAAACATAGGACCCATACAAATCCAGAGCTTCCCCGGGCGCAGCACGGCTTTGTTTAAGGAGAATGCAGACGTCATTGTCATGGATTGCACATATAAAATAAATAGGTTCGACCTTCCTCTTCTCAACGACATTGCAATTACGGGGTGAACACCGTTCTACCAGTATTTCAAAGCTTGGCTGTCAGGCGAAGCGGAGCCGGATTTTGTGTGGACGTTGAACATGATTCGCCTCCCTATGATCGAATATGATGTACCTCTTTTCAGCATTATTTTTACTGACAGAGATCTTGCTTGCATGAATGCTCTCTGTTAATTATTTCCTGATATACCAGCGATGGTATGCCGCTGGCTCATGGTAATGAACTTTGAAAGTATAGTGCATCAAGAACTAAGTCAAGTTCGAGTGGAAAACCCGGCACCAGGACAACGAAATACCAAAACTCCCTGGCAGCCGACAGGTACATGACCGCGTTTTACAAGACTATTGATTCCAATAAAGAAGCTGACTTTGTATCTAATTGCGCCAAGCTGGGAGAAAAGAATGGGACAATTACGGCTTATCTCGAGTTGCATTGATGGAAATATAAAACGCGGATTGTTAAATGCTGGACAAACTCCTACATGCACTTCGGTGTGCAAGATACTTCAACTGTTGAAGGCACACACGCTGTCACCGGATTCTATCCAGCAAAGGGCATTGATACTCTGTGTTTCAGAAGTTATTGCCTTGGTGGACGGAGCACACTACATTATCGGTCTTACAACAAGCTGAAGACGCCATTTCTGGTCCGGGGCAATGAATATGCCGCTGTTGTTCGAATCATCACAAATTATGCTCTAACAGAGACTGCCGTTTTGCGGGGAAATAACCGGAAGAACGTGCTCGAATACTCATCGCGAACGGCATGTACCGGGACATTTTGTACCGTTCATGGTCGGCCTTGTGTGCACGAATTGATGGACATCATTGAGTCGGAAAAGATTCCCTGCGGAAAGAGCATTTCGACAAGCACTTGTGGATTCGCCTTGATCCACATCAACTAAAGAAGACATGTATCATTGATCCAGCTCCTAGAAGTTCAAGTTCTAGAGCAAAAAAAGCAAAACGAGCTCATAAAAGAAATCTAGGAGCATCCGATACAGCTAGAGATCCGATTTTCGCGGAACGAGTAGCCGCAAACCATCCTGCCACCCCACCGTGATTAACGATGCTGACATCCGATCCAGACGTAAGTGGATTCGTGTTGGGTACTGAAACCAGTATGTTCGTGACCACTAGTCAAACAGCATCATTCCTGACACGCTCGGATTTTGACAACACACAAGACTTCGCTACTCAGTCGCATGAGTTTCAAGAGAGCAATGGACCAGCAAGGAGCTACTTGATAAAGTCACTTTAGTGATTTACTGTATTAAGATATGTGTGATGTAATGTGCGCTCGACAAGATGCAACGTGCGCACGACAAGGTCCACCTGGTAGTGATTGCATAAATGAAAACACGGTTGGGATGTATGCGGCGTCGCGAATACGAGCTAACTCTCCAATATTTGCTGCAACTTGGTTCAAAGTCGAGGTCGTCCGTGTAACACGAGACTGCCGTCTACATGGATCGTCGTCACGTGCACCTCCAACCTCTCTGTAGACAGGTGTGTAGTTCGTGCAACGTGCTGCTTGGAGAAGCCGTTGGAGTGTGCTGGTAGAGAGGTTTGAGGATACAACCGTGTACCACCATGGAGGAAACGCAGGGCGCTGGGGTTTCTGCATGTGCTTGTTGGTGGTGCAAAACTGATGTGATGACTAGTTCCATGCAAATATGATATGATGAGCCTATTTCCGTCTACTGGGCGTCTTGGCTCAGACGCTGGTGCTGTGTTCGAGGTCGCTTCGTATACATCAACGCTATTAAGTTAACTTTCAGTACGGAAACCAGCTATCGAGAACGCTGCTTTTCATCGCGAACACCACTGGACTGATCGTTCTGTCTTTGAATAACATATGTTTTTACGGAGGGCCCGCGGGCTCTCGTTAGTTTCCCCACCAACACGGGCTTCGAAAGGTGCCTAATGGGTAGAAACGAGACTTGATTTGAACATTCACTTTCGAAACGTTTCTCCAAATTCTTCGTCCGGCATGGGACAAATACCAAAAACACCGTCAGTCTGCACTGCATTCGTGCACTCTGCAACAGTGCAAAAACGCGAGCTACCCAAAAACAAACCGACAACTTACAGTCCACGTCGGTTGGGCTAATTTCCACCAATAGCAAAGCGGGAGCCACCCAACAACAAACCGACAACTTACAGTCCACGTTGATTGGGCTAATTTCCACCAATAGAAAAGCCGTCTACTTCCAGCCCATCATTCGTCTTCTAATAGCCCCGCCAAGCATGTATGAGCGCGGCCTTCATCGAGTCGCTGGCTCGTCTCGTCGACGCGGACGGCTACGGGGACCAGCACTATGATCTGGGAAGAATCAAGTCGCGCCTAAGCTACAGCAAAGACCGCTGCATATCGACCCCTTTCTCATGGCAGCGCGTCGTTGAGTCAAAAGCGCCTGCACTCCTCTTTCACGAAGCCTGCGATGCTGTCGCTGGTGTCCGCGGTCACGAGCGCATGCCGATCGACCCGCAGTACTTGAGGCGCTTGGGACTACCGCTCATCATTCGGTTTGTAGAGGACGGGGCACGAGAAGCGGATAAACGCGAGTACTGTCCGCATAATCAGCTTGCGGTCGTCATTCCAGCCTACTACTCGAATCTAAAGTTCCTTAGGAACCAATGATATGTCTACAAGTCGGAGTACTGGATGCAAGTGGAGAATAGAGAGTCGCCAATCCACGTCGACCACGGACGTGTGGTGTTGTATATATCCCTGTGCCAATGATTGCTTCAAGATCTGCCCCCCCCCCCCGAATCGGAGAAGCCGATTGCGTTCAACTATGGCTACAAGGAGGACTCAATCAATCGCATGCTGCAGACTACAGGCAGCGGTGCGTTGGTGCTCACTATAAAAGCATTGCAGCAATCAGCCCGAACAGGTGGCGTTCATTGGCGGATAAATCCACGAAACGGTCGCCAGTTGGAAGCGTTTAGACATGCGACCAGTCAGTGGCTGACATCCACGCATACCTGGCGCGGCTGTGCCGAGAGAGAGGCGCGCCTCTCAGTCTTCATGTGTTTAAGCTACTGCTCGGACCTCGTTCAATCCTGGACCCGCAGGCCGCTCACCGTGCTGCCTGTCAGCCTTTGCCCGCTACTTTGCCCTACCCCGCCCCGGCGCTGCCCCCCCCCCCCCCCCGCCCCTCCTCATAACGACGAAGCTCAGTTGAACAGAGCAGGGCTATGTCTTGAAGATGCTGGTTCAACCCCATCCGTCGCCGTCTGTTTCTATCGGGGTAGAGGCTACTGCTCGACTTTAAGCACACAGGGGACTGTGGGTTCGTGATGCCGGCTTGTGCGCGTGTGTTTGCACGCGCAGACTGCGTCTGGGAATGTATTTATTTTGTATTTAGGTTAAAGCTTGGTTCAAACACAAGAACCTGATTCAACCGCTAGATGCAGTTTGCCTGCAAAGACTGGTCGTTGCAGAAGAGCCTCACGAAGTTTATTCTCTCCTTGTTGTAGGGGCACGGAGCAAAAGAAGCTTCCCGTCCGGGAATTGAACCCGGGTCACCCGCGTGACAGGCGGGTATACTAACCACTATACTAACGAGAATCCGTACCGACTACGACACCCTCACGCCGTCGCAAACAAAACGCAAGCTCTACCACACAAATACACCTCCTACACAACAACACACGCATTCCACCGCTCTGCTATCGCCTTCGCCACACCCACACCGCTCCAACCGACTCATAACACCCACGCGGAAGGCACAAGATTTCGGTACTCAGTTGGAAGAATTTTAAGAGAGCAATGGACCAGCAAGGAGCTGGGGATATGCTGGCAAGAACAGGAACCCTTACTAGGAGAAAGAGGAATTGCAATTCACACAACTTCAACTTCAATACAAACTAGATAAAGTCACTTTAGTGATTTACTGTATTAAGATATGTGTGATGCAATGTGCGCTCGACAAGATGCAACGTGCGCACGACAAGGTCCACCTGGTAGTGATTGCATAAATGAAAACACGGTTGGGACGTATGCGGCGTCGCGAATACGAGCTAACTCTCCAATATTTGCTGCAACTTGGTTCAAAGTCGAGGTCGTCCGTGCAACACGAGACTGCCGTCTACATGGATCGTCGTCACGTGCACCTCCAACCTCTCTGTAGACAGGTGTGTAGTTCGTGCAACGTGCTGCTTGGAGAAGCCGTTGGAGTGTGCTGGTAGAGAGGTTTGAGGATACAACCGTGTACCACCATGGAGGAAACGCAGGGCGCTGGGGTTTCTGCATGTGCTTGTTGGTGGTGCAAAACTGATGTGATGACTAGTTCCATGCAAATATGATATGATGAGCCTATTTCCGTCTACTGGGCGTCTTGGCTCAGACGCTGGTGCTGTGTTCGAGGTCGCTTCGTATACATCAACGCTATTAAGTTAACTTTCAGTACGGAAACCAGCTATCGAGAACGCTGCTTTTCATCGCGAACACCACTGGACTGATCGTTCTGTCTTTGAATAACATATGTTTTTACAGAGGGCTCGCGGGCTCTCGTTAGTTTCTGTATTGGGCTTACTTAGCCCAATACTTTAGCTTACACGTGAGCGCACGTGTATGAGGAAGCGTAAGGTGTATTTAACTTAGATTAAGTATACTTGTATCCACAAGTATAATTAGATCTAAATAAAGGTACAAATAGTAGCTTTTGCGGTAAAATGAGAACTGAATTGTTTGTTAACTGTGGCTTTCCTCCTAAAACTGATATCTATAAAGAGGGGTTCTGCCAACGAGTGGTTGGCAGAAACCCTGACCTAATGCTTAAGTATTACTGGTAGAAAGACCCTGCTTTCTGACCAATAGGACTGCTTCCTATTATGAATGGTGACCACACTGCGATGTGGCCCACCTGAGTGTATCCACTTAGTGCGTGTTGCACTAAGGTGAGGTTAGCCGAATGTGTAGCCCCGCTACACCATCCCCCCGTTAGGACTTGATGTGCCGGTCTCGACACATCAATCCAAAGTCTTCTTCGGAGAGAACATCTGGCTCATTTCAAAATGAGCACGCCAACGACGCAGACTTCCGACGAGCTTGCTGCACCTGCAGCAAGCAACACAGTCGTCGCCAGCACAGCGACGACTGCCGCATCTTCAGCCTCTTCGGCGTCCGTCGTCACTTCCACGGTGACGACGCCAAGCTCCCCCAAGCGTACCATCTCGGTTGGGGAGTATAAGGCGCGTAAAGTCACCTATGCCAACGAAACCCTCTTCGATGGCATGGTGGACTTGAATGTCGACAATGATGTCGACATGGAGGAGGGCGAGGAGAAGCAAGACTCCTCGTCCACAGGGCGCAATGAAGCTAGCGTGGGGACTCGTCGTCCTCGCGATGACGACTCGGACGCTTCGAGTTCCAAGCGCTCGCGTAGCGGCAGCGATAGGCCGCTCGCGGATGCTGGGGCGTTGTCTACGCCGCGGGGTGGAGACGATGACGACTCCACTCCGTCTGCGACTGTGACGTCGCGCGCTAAGCCGGCGCGCGACCCGTGGATGCCGTCTCCGAGCGAGATCCGATCTCGCTACGGCAATACCACGCCGGTCAGCAAGTACGCGCTGTACTCCTGCAGCGCCATCGTTGATGACGATGTCACCAAGGAGCTCGACTTTGATCCGGCGACGGATCAAAGACGTGATTATTACATCGGGCTCTTCCATGAGCTCCGATTCTACGGGAATAAGAAGACTTCCCGTAAGAGCAAGGTGACAGAGTGGGAGGCACTCTGTCAAAGCTGGGGCGCGTTCGTTGAGAACTTCAACCGCGACCCGGCTGGTTACCGTGAGCGAGTCCGCTCTGCGAGCGAGCGCTACGAGCGCTTCTCGAAGCGGCCCAAGATTTTGCGGCTGCACGAAGGTGCAGTCGAGGCGGGGATTCCGTGCGCAGTGCCGTCTGGCGTTGCGTGCGCGCAGTGCCAACCCGGGGCAGTGCGGCTTTCGGAGCGAGACCTTCTCGGGTACACTGGTGTTAGTGTGCCCGTGGAGTTGAAGACACTGCGTGAGAAGTTAATCACGCAGTTGTCGTCTGAGAGTGCTGAGGGTGAGCGCAACACTCAGCCGAGGGCTGTAGGCGACTACAGCTCTCGCTCAAGTTTTACGCCCTTCGGCGGAGCTGCTGGTGGCGGGCTTCGTACTCCGTCACCATTTCCGGAACGTCGCTCATCAGGACGTTCCGCGGCTCCCATGTATCGTGGTCAGGAGAGTATCCTAACCAACGAATACGAAAATGAACCGGACCTTGGGTCCGGATCTGATGATCAACAATTCGCTGGACAATCCAGCGAGTTTCCCCGCGTGCATCTCGCAACGGGGGCGGCGGCGGTGGAAAGACGCCACGGGCCGTCGCCGGGCGAGGTCTGGGATCGTCTGGAGGCTGTGGAGCGCCTCCAGACGGCTGAGCTCGCCGAGATACGGCAGGAGCTAAAGCTCTTGAAGGCCCGGATCGGTCAGGCCGGGCAGACCGCTTCGAACATCCAGGTCGACCTGGGGACGCTCGTCGCTCGCCTGACGGATCGCGTCTCCGCGCTCGAGGCGAGGATCGCGCCGAGTCACCGGTCGTAGGTGACTCGTGTTGCGAGTACGGCTTCAGCCGCCCAACGTAAAAGGTTGGGTGGAGGCGCATGCTGGACGGTATGTCTAGCGTGTACGCGTTGCCATGCTTCGCCAACACGGTGAATGGGCCGATGAAGCGCGGGGCAAGCTTGCTTGCTCCGAAGTCGGAAACTGCATGTTTAGCTAGGTTCTGTGTAGCTAACAGAACTAATGAACCCACTTTGAATTCATTTGTGTTTCCTCTGCCATTGTTGTCTGCGTTCAGCTTCTGTCGATCGACAGAAGCTGCAATAGCATCTTGCACAAACCGTATTACGGCTTGGCGGCGCTGGACAAAGTCCATTGCCTTCGAGTTGAACTCCTTGTTCAACCCGTTATCCTTGTTCACAACAGGCCCAGCCTGTGTGTGGTTGTTGTTGTTTTGAGTGTCTACGCCCGGCGTAGGCACTAAACTCTCGTCGATCGGACTACGCGCAGACCGTGCGCGTGTCGACACAGCTGATATGTTGCTCGTATCAGCGTGTTCATTCGGTTTGTTTGAAACCGGATACCCTCCCCCACTTAAGGAAGGAGCTACCGCACCGAGTACGCTCGGTACGCGTGGATGCCTCATGGCGTTCACGTAAAACGGTGTATGCCCTGTGGAGGCATGCACCGAGTTGTTGATGGCAAACTCTGCCATCGGCAAGCAGTCGCTCCATTGTTTGAACGAATGGGCGTAGCTCTTCAAAGCGTCAACCAAGACTCGGTTGACGCGCTCGGTTTGTCCGTCGGTCTGCGGATGATCCGCAGTCGACATGGACAGCTGCGTGCCAAGAAGTTCAAACGCTTCTTGCCAGAAACGCGCTGTGAAGCGCGGATCACGATCAGACACAATGTCGATCGGCATGCCATGGTGTCTAAACACCAAGTCAACAAACAGACGTGCCGTCTGCTTGGCTGTCACTTCGGCTGGTACTGCAGCAAGATGCACCATCTTACTGAATCGGTCGACAAAGACCACAATACCAGTCCTCCGCTTGTTATCAGGCGGAAGACCAAATACAAAGTCCATTGAAATGGACTGCCAACACTCCGACGGAGTCGGTAGTGATTGAAGTGGAGCCTGCGAGAAGGCTGCAGGCTTCACGCGCTGGCAAACCTCGCAAGCACGAACGTACTTGCGTACCCACTTGTACTGGTGACTCCAATAGAAGTCACGCGTGAGAAGCAAGTATGTCTTCTCACGACCCGGATGTCCCGACGTCGGGGCATCGTGATACTCGTAAGTGATCCTGAGCTTCAGCTCATGATCGTCCGGCACGACAATGCGATCAGCGTTGTCGTCGACTGCGCTGTAAAGCAACAGTCCATTGTGTACACGATAACGGTGTACACGTGCACGGAGATGTTTCGCTAACTTCTGACGAGTCTTGTCAGAAGGAGCAGCGAAGTAGTCCAACAACTGCTTCGCGTCCGCATCCTTCGTGTATGCGGACCTCACGTCGTCTAACAAAGACGACGAGGGAGTAGACGTCCGTGCGACGCCAATTGCATTGGCGTCGGCCTTGTGCACCGCATAATCAGGTCGACGCGACAACGCGTCGGCCACAACATTCAACCTTCCAGGTTTGTACTCAACCTGGAAGTTGTACTCCGCAAAGAATGAGAGCCATCTCGCCATTCTTTGTGAGATGTGCGGCGACTTGATCGCCGTACGCAATGATGCGTGGTCGGTGTAGACCACAAATGGTCTACTCCCAAGTAGATACACTCGAAACTTCGCGAGTGCATACTTCATGGCAAGGAGTTCCTTGTCATGTACCGGGTAGTTGCGCTCAGCTGGTTTCAGCTGACGCGACTGATAGTAGACCACGCGATCACGTCCCTCGTGGTCGTGTTGCATTAGAGCGCATCCGATTGCGAAATTGGACGCGTCACACACGACGTGGAACGGGCGATCTTGGTCGGCCACCGCCAAGATCGGCGCCTCAGTCAAGCCCTGCTTGACTGCATCAAAGGCCTGCTGACACTCAGCAGTCCAAACCCAGGCAGCGTCCTTCTTTAGGAGCTGCGACAGCGGGCGAATCTTGCCCGCGTAGTTGCTCACGTACTTGCATAAGTACGTAGCGAGTCCAAGGAACTGCCTCAGTTCCTTGACAGTGGAAGGCGTAGGCCATTCATTGATCACTCTGACCTTTCCCGGGTCAGGGCGTACGCCGTTCTTCCCTACGAGACACCCAAGGACGAGTATCTCGCTAGCCCCGAAGATACACTTCTTCAGGTTCGCGTAGAGCTTGTGTTTGCGCATGAGCGCAAACAACCTGCGGAGATGTTCCTTGTGCATCTCCACTTCCGACTTCCCGTCCACAGCCCGGCTGTGGATGAACACATCATCGAAATAGCTCGGTGCGAAGTCGCGCACCGAGCGCAACAAGTGCGTGACGCACCTGTTGAATGTCGCAGGGGCATTCTTTAATCCCTGCGGCATTACAAGCCACTCCCAGAGCATACCGCTCGGAGTGCTTACCGCCGTGAGAGGTATATCGCTCTCACGCATGAGGATCTGATAGAATCCGTCTCTCAGATCCAGAGCACTGAAGATAGTGCTCAGAGCCATCGAATCGATGATCACATCTTTTCGCGGTATCGGCGTCTGCGCCGGTACCGTTGCGTCGTTCAGCTTGTTATAAGCATGAACGATGCGCCACCCGCCCTGTGCCTTCTTGACACAGAACGTAGGCGCGCTGTGCGGGGACTTCGATTCCCGCACTTGCCCAGCCTTGCGACGACTCTCAAAGAAGTCGTCGATCGCTTTGACTTGCTCTCGCGACAGTGGCCACTGCCGCGTCACGCAATACTTCGTTCCCGGCACGAGATCAATCTCGTGCTGAACACCCTTGTCCTGCGGCAACTCCGCAGGGATATCGTCCGGGAGTACGTCTCTGTACTCACGCAAGACCTCGTAGAAGGGGCTCGACTTCAGCGAGTCCCAGCTCTGCTCGTCGAAGCGTTCTTTCTTCGACTTGGCGCTGAGGGCGTCGACGCCCTCAGCGACGAGCTGCTTCAACTCTTCCGCTTCACACTTCATCCTCTCGACATCCGAGAGGATGCAAATCTGCTCGATGCGTCCATCGTGCAGGTCGCGGGCGAAGCGCCTCCAGCTCGTGACTGGAAGCGAAGTCAACTCCGACGCCAATGTCGGAGGGTTCTCCAACTTCATCTTCTTATACTGGAGACCAGTATTAGTACGCGTCAAGACACTCAGTGTCTCGACGGTCGTCTCCAGTTCCTGTGTCTGCCCGGCAGACACTGCGAGTAGCGCCTCGGTCCCTGACCGAGACTTGCGCAGCTTTGCTCGCTTGCGCCGTTCGCTTCTTGTGCGGAACCCGGTTCCGCGCGTCTTGTTTTGTCCGGGCCCGGCTGCGGACAGATCTTCCTTTTGGTCGCCGGCGGGTTCAACCCGCGGGCACACGCAATCAAGCCCGGCTTGATCGCGTATCGCTTCTTCGTGCAGCCCGGCTGCACGTGAGCACGCAATGCGTTTCTTGTTGTCGCCGGCGGGTTCTTCCCGCGGGCGCACGCAATCAAGCCCTGCTTGATCGCGTACCGCTTCGTCGTGCAGCCCGGCTGCACGCGAGCACGCAAGCATTTCCGGTGCGGGACGTTTGCAACCGTCCGCACTGCCTGCAGCGTCGGCTCCCAGAGCCGGCGCGCCTTCTTTACCTCGACGCCTGACGGCGGAGCGTCTTTCGACATTTGGGCCAATCGCATCAGCTCCCTGAGCTGACGCGTCCGAGTCACTGTCCTTATTAGTGACTGGCTCCTCTTGTTGAACTTGTGTGTCGACACTAATAGTCGACAC
Source organism: Phytophthora x cambivora (assembly GCA_033557925.1). Taxonomy (NCBI): domain Eukaryota; phylum Oomycota; class Peronosporomycetes; order Peronosporales; family Peronosporaceae; genus Phytophthora; species Phytophthora x cambivora. Next base: position 10,826,548 of record JAUCEB010000001.1, on the reverse strand, counting down.
GACCGCGTCACTCTTGACGCTTCGAGAACCTCTCGAATCCGATCGAATCTGAGTCTTCTGATTCGACTCACATTTTCTCCCGACGACCCTCTCAGTCGTCGGTGTCCGTGCGGGGTGATCGGAGACAGCCGCGCGTCGCGCTGTCTCTCCTGGTGGGTCGCGTGCACCGCGAGGTGCACGTGCTGCGCCGACAGGGCCATCGCTCACTGTCGCGCCGCTACTCCCGAAGTGCACGATCGTGCACTTCGTCCAGTCGATCACCGGATCATGCCGTGCGAGCCACGGCATGCCCAACACCATGTCGAACTTATCGTCTAAGTCAAGTACGATAAGCTCGTCCACGAACTTCTTCTCCCGATACGAGAAGCGTACGCGTACGACACACTTCTCGGTTCTGACAACGACACCCGTTGCCAGTCTTACTTCCAATAGACTTCGAGGTAGTTCCACTTCCTCGAAGTCAAGCCTCGCTAGGCTCTGCAGTCGAACAAAGTTGTTCGACGCACCACAATCCACCAACGCACGAAGAGACTTCTCTCTCTTCGAGTTAACCTTCAGGATGACAAGGTTCGGCCTGTCATCCTGCTTCTTACAGTGAGAGTGACTCTCACTGGGGGCAGCAGTCTTTAATACGGCGTGTCCAATATCGACACGCTCGACTGCATCACCAGCAGGGCGCCCCGCGCCTGCTGGTTGATCTAGTTTTTTGATTGCCCGTGGCGATACCCGGTATCGTCACGCCGGCCCTTGGCCGCCTGCACAGGGGCTGTACATTCACGGGCGTAGTGACCGTTGTTTCCACACCGGAAACAGCGGACATTCGTTGGTCCACGACGCTGCTGAGATCCAGCAGCCGTCGCACTCGAGAGGTCCATTGGTTCGGGACCTCCCGTCGGCTTCACCGTCGGCCGCGGCATTGGCCGCGGGACGTTCACATGGAGCTTAGCCTGTCGCAGGCTAAACTCTTCTTGCATCGCAAGAGTAATCGCAGACTCGAGAGTACTTGGGTACTCTCGGAAGAGATAGGTCTTCACGGGGCCATCTTTCAGGCCCTTCATGAACGTGACGACCTTAGTCGCCTCGTCTATCGGATTGGTCACGATGTTCGAGACCAAGTACCGCGCCCTTTGAGCGTAAGCATGCACGTCATGCTTGCCCTGTTGCAGGTCGAGGAACTCAGCCCTCGATCTGAACTCATTCTGCGGGGGCTCAAACGCTTGTCTGAGCTCCTCCTTGAACACCTCGTACGTGCTGAAGCACGTAGGGTCAGTGAGTCGGCGTCCATACGCCCAACTCCTTGCTCGTCCGCCAAGGCACGACATGGCGAACGCAACCTTCGACAACGGGTCGACGATACGTCGAGCCGTAATGGCAGTGTCGACTTCGACAAGCCAACGGAGGAGAGGCTCGCCCTCTCTTCCAACATAGCTGTTCACGTGGAGCTTCAATGACTCCACGCGCGGTGTGGACGGAGTCGACACCGTAGCGCGAGCAGTGGTCTCGCGCTGTTCCTTCATGATGAAGCCTAGAGCAACACCGTGTTGCTCTGTCGGCGATAGCGTGCGTAGCATCGTTGCTACGGCCGCTTCTCCAATGACCGTCGACAGTCGTTGGAGCGCCTCCCACTCTGGATCCGCCAGGTGGAGACAGTCTTCGCGTGCAACATGCGTTGCACCCGTGTTTGGGTTACCAGTGGACATACTCGCGTCCACAGGCAGGTCCTCGGCCCCCGTATCGAACTTCATTCAATACGTAATTAGTCGGTCGTTGGACGGACTACAAAGTGCTACCAGGTGTAATGGGCTTACTTAGCCCAATACTTTAGCTTACACGTGAGCGCACGTGTATGAGGAAGCGTAAGGTGTATTTAACTTAGATTAAGTATACTTGTATCCACAAGTATAATTAGATCTAAATAAAGGTACAAATAGTAGCTTTTGCGGTAAAATGAGAACTGAATTGTTTGTTAACTGTGGCTTTCCTCCTAAAACTGATATCTATAAAGAGGGGTTCTGCCAACGAGTGGCTGGCAGAAACCCTGACCTAATGCTTAAGTATTACTGGTAGAAAGACCCTGCTTTCTGACCAATAGGACTGCTTCCTATTATGAATGGTGACCACACTGCGATGTGGCCCACCTGAGTGTATCCACTTAGTGCGTGTTGCACTAAGGTGAGGTTAGCCGAATGTGTAGCCCCGCTACAGTCTCCCCACCAACACGGGCTTCGAAAGGTGCCTAATGGGTAGAAACGAGACTTGATTTGAACATTCACTTTCGAAACGTTTCTCCAAATTCTTCGTCCGGCATGGGACAAATACCAAAAACACCGTCAGTCTGCACTGCATTCGTGCACTCTGCAACAGTGCAAAAACGCGAGCTACCCAAAAACAAACCGACAACTTACAGTCCACGTCGATTGGGCTAATTTCCACCAATAGCAAAGCGGGAGCCACCCAACAACAAACCGACAACTTACAGTCCACGTTGATTGGGCTAATTTCCACCAATAGAAAAGCCGTCTACTTCCAGCCCATCATTCGTCTTCTAATAGCCCCGCCAAGCATGTATGAGCGCGGCCTTCATCGAGTCGCTGGCTCGTCTCGTCGACGCGGACGGCTACGGGGACCAGCACTATGATCTGGGAAGAATCAAGTCGCGCCTAAGCTACAGCAAAGACCGCTGCATATCGACCCCTTTCTCATGGCAGCGCGTCGTTGAGTCAAAAGCGCCTGCGCTCCTCTTTCACGAAGCCTGCGATGCTGTCGCTGGTGTCCGCGGTCACGAGCGCATGCCGATCGACCCGCAGTACTTGAGGCGCTTGGGACTACCGCTCATCATTCGGTTTGTAGAGGACGGGGCACGAGAAGCGGATAAACGCGAGTACTGTCCGCATAATCAGCTTGCGGTCGTCATTCCAGCCTACTACTCGAATCTAAAGTTCCCTAGGAACCAATGATATGTCTACAAGTCGGAGTACTGGATGCAAGTGGAGAATAGAGAGTCGCCAATCCACGTCGACCACGGACGTGTGGTGTTGTATATATCCCTGTGCCAATGATTGCTTCAAGATCTGCCCCCCCCCCCCGAATCGGAGAAGCCGATTGCGTTCAACTATGGCTACAAGGAGGACTCAATCAATCGCATGCTGCAGACTACAGGCAGCGGTGCGTTGGTGCTCACTATAAAAGCATTGCAGCAATCAGCCCGAACAGGTGGCGTTCATTGGCGGATAAATCCACGAAACGGTCGCCAGTTGGAAGCGTTTAGACATGCGACCAGTCAGTGGCTGACATCCACGCATACCTGGCGCGGCTGTGCCGAGAGAGAGGCGCGCCTCTCAGTCTTCATGTGTTTAAGCTACTGCTCGGACCTCGTTCAATCCTGGACCCGCAGGCCGCTCACCGTGCTGCCTGTCAGCCTTTGCCCGCTACTTTGCCCTACCCCGCCCCGGCGCTGCCCCCCCCCCCCGCCCCTCCTCATAACGACGAAGCTCAGTTGAACAGAGCAGGGCTATGTCTTGAAGATGCTGGTTCAACCCCATCCGTCGCCGTCTGTTTCTATCGGGGTAGAGGCTACTGCTCGACTTTAAGCACACAGGGGACTGTGGGTTCGTGATGCCGGCTTGTGCGCGTGTGTTTGCACGCGCAGACTGCGTCTGGGAATGTATTTATTTTGTATTTAGGTTAAAGCTTGGTTCAAACACAAGAACCTGATTCAACCGCTAGATGCAGTTTGCCTGCAAAGACTGGTCGTTGCAGAAGAGCCTCACGAAGTTTATTCTCTCCTTGTTGTAGGGGCACGGAGCAAAAGAAGCTTCCCGTCCGGGAATTGAACCCGGGTCACCCGCGTGACAGGCGGGTATACTAACCACTATACTAACGAGAATCCGTACCGACTACGACACCCTCACGCCGTCGCAAACAAAACGCAAGCTCTACCACACAAATACACCTCCTACACAACAACACACGCATTCCACCGCTCTGCTATCGCCTTCGCCACACCCACACCGCTCCAACCGACTCATAACACCCACGCGGAAGGCACAAGATTTCGGTACTCAGTTGGAAGAATTTTAAGAGAGCAATGGACCAGCAAGGAGCTGGGGATATGCTGGCAAGAACAGGAACCCTTACTAGGAGAAAGAGGAATTGCAATTCACACAACTTCAACTTCAATACAAACTAGATAAAGTCACTTTAGTGATTTACTGTATTAAGATATGTGTGATGCAATGTGCGCTCGACAAGATGCAACGTGCGCACGACAAGGTCCACCTGGTAGTGATTGCATAAATGAAAACACGGTTGGGATGTATGCGGCGTCGCGAATACGAGCTAACTCTCCAATATTTGCTGCAACTTGGTTCAAAGTCGAGGTCGTCCGTGTAACACGAGACTGCCGTCTACATGGATCGTCGTCACGTGCACCTCCAACCTCTCTGTAGACAGGTGTGTAGTTCGTGCAACGTGCTGCTTGGAGAAGCCGTTGGAGTGTGCTGGTAGAGAGGTTTGAGGATACAACCGTGTACCACCATGGAGGAAACGCAGGGCGCTGGGGTTTCTGCATGTGCTTGTTGGTGGTGCAAAACTGATGTGATGACTAGTTCCATGCAAATATGATATGATGAGCCTATTTCCGTCTACTGGGCGTCTTGGCTCAGACGCTGGTGCTGTGTTCGAGGTCGCTTCGTATACATCAACGCTATTAAGTTAACTTTCAGTACGGAAACCAGCTATCGAGAACGCTGCTTTTCATCGCGAACACCACTGGACTGATCGTTCTGTCTTTGAATAACATATGTTTTTACAGAGGGCTCGCGGGCTCTCGTTAGTTTCCCCACCAACACGGGCTTCGAAAGGTGCCTAATGGGTAGAAACGAGACTTGATTTGAACATTCACTTTCGAAACGTTTCTCCAAATTCTTCGTCCGGCATGGGACAAATACCAAAAACACCGTCAGTCTGCACTGCATTCGTGCACTCTGCAACAGTGCAAAAACGCGAGCTACCCAAAAACAAACCGACAACTTACAGTCCACGTCGATTGGGCTAATTTCCACCAATAGCAAAGCGGGAGCCACCCAACAACAAACCGACAACTTACAGTCCACGTTGATTGGGCTAATTTCCACCAATAGAAAAGCCGTCTACTTCCAGCCCATCATTCGTCTTCTAATAGCCCCGCCAAGCATGTATGAGCGCGGCCTTCATCGAGTCGCTGGCTCGTCTCGTCGACGCGGACGGCTACGGGGACCAGCACTATGATCTGGGAAGAATCAAGTCGCGCCTAAGCTACAGCAAAGACCGCTGCATATCGACCCCTTTCTCATGGCAGCGCGTCGTTGAGTCAAAAGCGCCTGCGCTCCTCTTTCACGAAGCCTGCGATGCTGTCGCTGGTGTCCGCGGTCACGAGCGCATGCCGATCGACCCGCAGTACTTGAGGCGCTTGGGACTACCGCTCATCATTCGGTTTGTAGAGGACGGGGCACGAGAAGCGGATAAACGCGAGTACTGTCCGCATAATCAGCTTGCGGTCGTCATTCCAGCCTACTACTCGAATCTAAAGTTCCCTAGGAACCAATGATATGTCTACAAGTCGGAGTACTGGATGCAAGTGGAGAATAGAGAGTCGCCAATCCACGTCGACCACGGGCGTGTGGTGTTGTATATATCCCTGTGCCAATGATTGCTTCAAGATCTGCCCCCCCCCCCCCCCCCCGAATCGGAGAAGCCGATTGCGTTCAACTATGGCTACAAGGAGGACTCAATCAATCGCATGCTGCAGACTACAGGCAGCGGTGTGTTGGTGCTCACTATAAAAGCATTGCAGCTATCAGCCCGAACAGGTGGTGTTCATTGGCGGATAAATCCATGTAGGAAGTGGGGGATAGAGAGCAAAATCCAGAATGAATTACTTGTGTTACCTGGTCTTCTATGAGCAATCGACGTACGATTTCTGTGCTATGAGCAATCAATCTAGCAGGAAGTTGCAGCTTGCCCTTGCGTTGCCCAACAATCCACGAAACGGTCGCCAGTTGGAAGCGTTTAGACATGCGACCAGTCAGTGGCTGACATCCACGCATACCTGGCGCGGCTGTGCCGAGAGAGAGGCGCGCCTCTCAGTCTTCATGTGTTTAAGCTACTGCTCGGACCTCGTTCAATCCTGGACCCGCAGGCCGCTCACCGTGCTGCCTGTCAGCCTTTGCCCGCTACTTTGCCCTACCCCGCCCCGGCGCTGCCCCCCCCCCCCGCCCCTCCTCATAACGACGAAGCTCAGTTGAACAGAGCAGGGCTATGTCTTGAAGATGCTGGTTCAACCCCATCCGTCGCCGTCTGTTTCTATCGGGGTAGAGGCTACTGCTCGACTTTAAGCACACAGGGGACTGTGGGTTCGTGATGCCGGCTTGTGCGCGTGTGTTTGCACGCGCAGACTGCGTCTGGGAATGTATTTATTTTGTATTTAGGTTAAAGCTTGGTTCAAACACAAGAACCTGATTCAACCGCTAGATGCAGTTTGCCTGCAAAGACTGGTCGTTGCAGAAGAGCCTCACGAAGTTTATTCTCTCCTTGTTGTAGGGGCACGGAGCAAAAGAAGCTTCCCGTCCGGGAATTGAACCCGGGTCACCCGCGTGACAGGCGGGTATACTAACCACTATACTAACGAGAATCCGTACCGACTACGACACCCTCACGCCGTCGCAAACAAAACGCAAGCTCTACCACACAAATACACCTCCTACACAACAACACACGCATTCCACCGCTTTGCTATCGCCTTCGCCACACCCACACCGCTCCAACCGACTCATAACACCCACGCGGAAGGCACAAGATTTCGGCACTCAGTTGGAAGAATTTTAAGAGAGCAATGGACCAGCAAGGAGCTGGGGATATGCTGGCAAGAACAGGAACCCTTACTAGGAGAAAGAGGAATTGCAATTCACACAACTTCAACTTCAATACAAACTAGATAAAGTCACTTTAGTGATTTACTGTATTAAGATATGTGTGATGCAATGTGCGCTCGACAAGATGCAACGTGCGCACGACAAGGTCCACCTGGTAGTGATTGCATAAATGAAAACACGGTTGGGACGTATGCGGCGTCGCGAATACGAGCTAACTCTCCAATATTTGCTGCAACTTGGTTCAAAGTCGAGGTCGTCCGTGCAACACGAGACTGCCGTCTACATGGATCGTCGTCACGTGCACCTCCAACCTCTCTGTAGACAGGTGTGTAGTTCGTGCAACGTGCTGCTTGGAGAAGCCGTTGGAGTGTGTTGGTAGAGAGGTTTGAGGATACAACCGTGTACCACCATGGAGGAAACGCAGGGCGCTGGGGTTTCTGCATGTGCTTGTTGGTGGTGCAAAACTGATGTGATGACTAGTTCCATGCAAATATGATATGATGAGCCTATTTCCGTCTACTGGGCGTCTTGGCTCAGACGCTGGTGCTGTGTTTGAGGTCGCTTCGTATACATCAACGCTATTAAGTTAACTTTCAGTACGGAAACCAGCTATCGAGAACGCTGCTTTTCATCGCGAACACCACTGGACTGATCGTTCTGTCTTTGAATAACATATGTTTTTACAGAGGGCTCGCGGGCTCTCGTTAGTTTCCCCACCAACACGGGCTTCGAAAGGTGCCTAATGGGTAGAAACGAGACTTGATTTGAACATTCACTTTCGAAACGTTTCTCCAAATTCTTCGTCCGGCATGGGACAAATACCAAAAACACCGTCAGTCTGCACTGCATTCGTGCACTCTGCAACAGTGCAAAAACGCGAGCTACCCAAAAACAAACCGACAACTTACAGTCCACGTCGATTGGGCTAATTTCCACCAATAGCAAAGCGGGAGCCACCCAACAACAAACCGACAACTTACAGTCCACGTTGATTGGGCTAATTTCCACCAATAGAAAAGCCGTCTACTTCCAGTCCATCATTCGTCTTCTAATAGCCCCGCCAAGCATGTATGAGCGCGGCCTTCATCGAGTCGCTGGCTCGTCTCGTCGACGCGGACGGCTACGGGGACCAGCACTATGATCTGGGAAGAATCAAGTCGCGCCTAAGCTACAGCAAAGACCGCTGCATATCGACCCCTTTCTCATGGCAGCGCGTCGTTGAGTCAAAAGCGCCTGCGCTCCTCTTTCATGAAGCCTGCGATGCTGTCGCTGGTGTCCGCGGTCACGAGCGCATGCCGATCGACCCGCAGTACTTGAGGCGCTTGGGACTACCGCTCATCATTCGGTTTGTAGAGGACGGGGCACGAGAAGCGGATAAACGCGAGTACTGTCCGCATAATCAGCTTGCGGTCGTCATTCCAGCCTACTACTCGAATCTAAAGTTCCCTAGGAACCAATGATATGTCTACAAGTCGGAGTACTGGATGCAAGTGGAGAATAGAGAGTCGCCAATCCACGTCGACCACGGACGTGTGGTGTTGTATATATCCCTGTGCCAATGATTGCTTCAAGATCTGCCCCCCCCCCCCGAATCGGAGAAGCCGATTGCGTTCAACTATGGCTACAAGGAGGACTCAATCAATCGCATGCTGCAGACTACAGGCAGCGGTGCGTTGGTGCTCACTATAAAAGCATTGCAGCAATCAGCCCGAACAGGTGGCGTTCATTGGCGGATAAATCCACGAAACGGTCGCCAGTTGGAAGCGTTTAGACATGCGACCAGTCAGTGGCTGACATCCACGCATACCTGGCGCGGCTGTGCCGAGAGAGAGGCGCGCCTCTCAGTCTTCATGTGTTTAAGCTACTGCTCGGACCTCGTTCAATCCTGGACCCGCAGGCCGCTCACCGTGCTGCCTGTCAGCCTTTGCCCGCTACTTTGCCCTACCCCGCCCCGGCGCTGCCCCCCCCCCCCCCCCCCGCCCCTCCTCATAACGACGAAGCTCAGTTGAACAGAGCAGGGCTATGTCTTGAAGATGCTGGTTCAACCCCATCCGTCGCCGTCTGTTTCTATCGGGGTAGAGGCTACTGCTCGACTTTAAGCACACAGGGGACTGTGGGTTCGTGATGCCGGCTTGTGCGCGTGTGTTTGCACGCGCAGACTGCGTCTGGGAATGTATTTATTTTGTATTTAGGTTAAAGCTTGGTTCAAACACAAGAACCTGATTCAACCGCTAGATGCAGTTTGCCTGCAAAGACTGGTCGTTGCAGAAGAGCCTCACGAAGTTTATTCTCTCCTTGTTGTAGGGGCACGGAGCAAAAGAAGCTTCCCGTCCGGGAATTGAACCCGGGTCACCCGCGTGACAGGCGGGTATACTAACCACTATACTAACGAGAATCCGTACCGACTACGACACCCTCACGCCGTCGCAAACAAAACGCAAGCTCTACCACACAAATACACCTCCTACACAACAACACACGCATTCCACCGCTCTGCTATCGCCTTCGCCACACCCACACCGCTCCAACCGACTCATAACACCCACGCGGAAGGCACAAGATTTCGGTACTCAGTTGGAAGAATTTTAAGAGAGCAATGGACCAGCAAGGAGCTGGGGATATGCTGGCAAGAACAGGAACCCTTACTAGGAGAAAGAGGAATTGCAATTCACACAACTTCAACTTCAATACAAACTAGATAAAGTCACTTTAGTGATTTACTGTATTAAGATATGTGTGATGCAATGTGCGCTCGACAAGATGCAACGTGCGCACGACAAGGTCCACCTGGTAGTGATTGCATAAATGAAAACACGGTTGGGACGTATGCGGCGTCGCGAATACGAGCTAACTCTCCAATATTTGCTGCAACTTGGTTCAAAGTCGAGGTCGTCCGTGCAACACGAGACTGCCGTCTACATGGATCGTCGTCACGTGCACCTCCAACCTCTCTGTAGACAGGTGTGTAGTTCGTGCAACGTGCTGCTTGGAGAAGCCGTTGGAGTGTGCTGGTAGAGAGGTTTGAGGATACAACCGTGTACCACCATGGAGGAAACGCAGGGCGCTAGGGTTTCTGCATGTGCTTGTTGGTGGTGCAAAACTGATGTGATGACTAGTTCCATGCAAATATGATATGATGAGCCTATTTCCGTCTACTGGGCGTCTTGGCTCAGACGCTGGTGCTGTGTTCGAGGTCGCTTCGTATACATCAACGCTATTAAGTTAACTTTCAGTACGGAAACCAGCTATCGAGAACGCTGCTTTTCATCGCGAACACCACTGGACTGATCGTTCTGTCTTTGAATAACATATGTTTTTACAGAGGGCTCGCGGGCTCTCGTTAGTTTCCCCACCAACACGGGCTTCGAAAGGTGCCTAATGGGTAGAAACGAGACTTGATTTGAACATTCACTTTCGAAACGTTTCTCCAAATTCTTCGTCCGGCATGGGACAAATACCAAAAACACCGTCAGTCTGCACTGCATTCGTGCACTCTGCAACAGTGCAAAAACGCGAGCTACCCAAAAACAAACCGACAACTTACAGTCCACGTCGATTGGGCTAATTTCCACCAATAGCAAAGCGGGAGCCACCCAACAACAAACCGACAACTTACAGTCCACGTTGATTGGGCTAATTTCCACCAATAGAAAAGCCGTCTACTTCCAGCCCATCATTCGTCTTCTAATAGCCCCGCCAAGCATGTATGAGCGCGGCCTTCATCGAGTCGCTGGCTCGTCTCGTCGACGCGGACGGCTACGGGGACCAGCACTATGATCTGGGAAGAATCAAGTCGCGCCTAAGCTACAGCAAAGACCGCTGCATATCGACCCCTTTCTCATGGCAGCGCGTCGTTGAGTCAAAAGCGCCTGCGCTCCTCTTTCATGAAGCCTGCGATGCTGTCGCTGGTGTCCGCGGTCACGAGCGCATGCCGATCGACCCGCAGTACTTGAGGCGCTTGGGACTACCGCTCATCATTCGGTTTGTAGAGGACGGGGCACGAGAAGCGGATAAACGCGAGTACTGTCCGCATAATCAGCTTGCGGTCGTCATTCCAGCCTACTACTCGAATCTAAAGTTCCCTAGGAGCCAATGATATGTCTACAAGTCGGAGTACTGGATGCAAGTGGAGAATAGAGAGTCGCCAATCCACGTCGACCACGGGCGTGTGGTGTTGTATATATCCCTGTGCCAATGATTGCTTCAAGATCTGCCCCCCCCCCGAATCGGAGAAGCCGATTGCGTTCAACTATGGCTACAAGGAGGACTCAATCAATCGCATGCTGCAGACTACAGGCAGCGGTGCGTTGGTGCTCACTATAAAAGCATTGCAGCTATCAGCCCGAACAGGTGGCGTTCATTGGCGGATAAATCCATGTAGGAAGTGGGGGATAGAGAGCAAAATCCAGAATGAATTACTTGTGTTACCTGGTCTTCTATGAGCAATCGACGTACGATTTCTGTGCTATGAGCAATCAATCTAGCAGGAAGTTGCAGCTTGCCCTTGCGTTGCCCAACACCTCCCCCGCAAGCACAGCTTCCTGGGTCGTCACCCGAGGAGCTTTTCAACTTAGGCCGCACAGACCGCGCTTGTACCTGAGCTGGGTGTGCGGCAACGCTTTCGTGAGCAAGTCAGCAGCGTTCTCGCCTGTAGATACGTACTCTAGCGCCATCACGCCCTTAGTCCAGGAGTCTTTTAGGGCGTGGAAGCGGATGTCGACTGCTTTCTGGTAATTTGATGAACCTTCTCGTTTGATGCGGTGTATCGCTGGCACACTATCCACGTTGAGTGTCATCTTGATCTCGTTTGCATGGTCTGCAAAAAATTCATCGACAACAAGCTTGATCCATTCAGCTTGAAGTAGACCGTCGTTGGCGGATATGAATTCCGCAGCGGTGCTTGATTGGGCCACCACAGTTTGTTTCACTGACCCCCAAGCGACCGGCGCACCAAATAAAAACACGATGTGTCCAGATACAGATTTGCGATCAATGCGGTCATTGGCGAAGTCTGCATCAGTGGTGACTTGAATATCTTCTTGATCTGGTTTCAATCGCAACTTGAGTTCTTGGGCCCCAGCTAGATAGCGAAACAAATACTTGACAGCGTTCCATGCTGTTTTTGTCGGTTTGGCACAATGACGAGCGAGCTGAGTGACCGTGAACATGATGTCGGGCCTTGAAACCCGCGCAAGGTACAGGAGGCTACCGACCGCTTCACGGTAGGGCATCCTCTTCATCTCTTGTGCTTCCTCCTCCGAGTACTCAGTCGCAGCTTGGTCTAGTCTGGTATTTGGTACCATAGGAGTGCGAGTTTCTCGAGCCGGTGTCATGGCGAAGCGGTACAGCATTTCTTCGATGTAAGCCAGTTGTGAGAGGTGAATCGTGCTTTCTCCTTTCTGCTCTACCCGCACGCCCAAGAATTGAGACGGTGCACCCATGCTCTTGACTTGGTACTTCAAACTCAGTGCAGTCATTAAGCGAAGAACTTGGGCCTCGCTAGGATGTGCCACTAGAATATCATCGACGTAGAGACATACTAACAGTAGTCCGTTAGCAACCCACATGTAATAAAGACAAGCATCACCTTTTGTAGTCTTCAGTCCGTAGCTTCTCAGGAAGGAGTTGATTTCACGATTCCATTCGCGACCCGCTTGCTTAAGGCCGTAAAGCGCCTTTCGGAGTCGCCAAACCTTGTTCTCGTGTCCCGATACCTCGAAACCTTTTACTTGACGGACATACACCGTTTCGCTGAGCGTCGCCTTCGAGTACGCGGCTGGAACATCACCTTGGCGGATCACCATCTTGTACTTGCTAGCAATAATGAAGAAAATTCGTACGCTCACCAGATCGGCAACTGGCGCATGCGTTTCAACGTAGTCGAGCAAGAAAACTTGCTTATCACCTCGGGCACAGACTCGGGCTTTGAACTGAACGATCTCACCGTCTGGGCCAGTCTTGACGCGAAATTGCACTGTATTACCGAGGATGTGTGCGCCCTCGGGAGGATCCACTAGAACGTAAGTGCCATTATCGGCTAGGGCCTTCAGTTCAGCTCGAATTGCACGTTCCCACTGCGGCCATTGTGGAGATCGGCGTGCCTCGGCTAGAGTTAGCGGCTCCCGAATGATTTCAGCGAGATACAAGAAAGCCGCATTAATGGCTCTCGCCGAAATCCTTTCTGACCGCCTCCTCGTAGTCAGCTCGGAGGTTCTGTTGGCACGTTCGACTTCGTCCCTGGACCAGCTAGTGTCGCGAAGATGCCCAGCAGCATTCTCGCGGTGTCCGACAGCATCATTGCGAGAATGAGGTGACTGCAAAGACGGCGTTCCGTCGTCCATCTCGACAGGCTCCGAGGCGCTAGAGAGGGGGTCAAGGTCGTCGTCCAGCACCACTTCGTCCACTAACATTGTGTTAAGCATAATTACGTCCGTAGTTTCCTTGATTGGACGCCCTTGGCCTGGAATGTAGACGCGATAACCTCGAATTTCATCACTGAAACCTACAAAGCCGCCGATACTGCCACGGCCATCAAATCGAATGTTCTTACGGCGGAGTGGCTCTGGTGTTCGAACAACTGCGGTCTGGGCAAAGATTGGAATTCCAGCGAGCGACGGCTTGGCGCCAAATATTCGTTCGTGCGGAGTGGTAGACGAACCCCGCTTCGGAATACGGTTTCGGATGTACGCAGCGTGTCTGAGGGCATCTTCCCAAAGATAATGAGGAAGGTGGCTGTCAATTAACATGGCCGCTGCCATTTCAGTCACAGTACGTATGGCTCTTTCAGCAACGCCATTTTGACTGCTTCGATAGCGAGTGGTGTGCTGGTGGTGAAGACCTGCATCTGTCACCAGCTTGCGAAAATCAGCTCCCATGAACTCCGTGCCGCCGTCAGTTCGCATAATCTTAATGCTTGTCGCCGGAACTTCGGCTTGCCTCTCGATGAACTTCAAAAACTCAGCGGCTTTCGCGCTGGCTTCGTCCTTACTGCGCAATCCATAGACTCTGATATAATCGCGCCATACAACCACCATGAAAAACTCACTTCCGTGATACGATCGCTTCACCGGGCCACTCAAATCGATATGACATACGCCGCGGGCGAGGTCTTCGCTTGAACTTCTTACTGCTGGTACAGTAGCCGTGGTGACCTTCGCTAATGCACACGACCGACACACTGGGGGGTCAACTCCTTGTGAGATCACTACACCTCGAACTGCGTTGGTCGCTGCTAGTCTTCTGCAGTCCGCCATATTGAGTTGCCCAAGGCGCCGGTGCCAAGTAGCAATTGAAACATTTGTACGCAGCGCCGCTAACAGGGCTGAGCCGATTTCACTCGGAATTTGCCCCGAGTCCGGTGTGTCGACCTCGTATACACCATTGGCTTCTTTTGCGTGAATAATCTCGGTGCGGTTTCTACCGCTCATGACGCTCCATTCATTTTCGGCGCGGACGACATAGCCACTATGTACCAATTGCGACACTGAAAGTAGCGTGATGGACAGCGTGGGTACATGATAGACGTTCCGAATGGACAGATCGCGGGTTACCAACTTGTTGCAGCTCCGAACAACCATGCGAGCATTGAGTACACCAACTGTCTTGATGCAAACGACTCTTCCATCGGCAACCGTCACCCTTACCGGAGGGTCAAGCGTTTGTAGACACGTCAAGTATTTTAATCGGCCTGTCAGGTGGAAGGACGCACCCAAGTCGATTAGAACTCGTTCCCACCTGACGCCTTGACTTCAAGCGCTGTCCTGGCTCAACGCGGCCGCTGCACTGCCTTGCAACCGCGATGTTGTCAAATCCCGGCCCTGCTTCTCCGGGCAGTCACGTGCAAAGTGGCCGGTTTGTTTGCAGTTAAAACAGCGAACGTCTGATCGACTTGAGCTTTCCGCGTTTCCTGCGTTGCGCGGGCGATTTCCTGAGTGAGATTTCTTGCGTTTGTGCTCCACTAACATCGCCGCAGCAGTTTCAACCTTCATTCCCGATGTACCCTTTTCCGTTTTCATACGTTTAAAACTGCTGGTTCGGATGGATTGGCTTGTTGCCTTAGCAGGCAGACGACCGTCACTGTCTGCCATGTAGGAGAGGTGATCGACCAACAGCTGCAGCTTTTGAGCAGCCGGCTTAGAGACTGGGACCCGTCCGACGTACGACTTCAGTTCGTCGGTGTACTTGTAGTAGGCACGCTTAACGAAAGTGTGTAGCGCCTGGCGGGCGTTAGCCTCCACCGCTAAGCCTCCAGGGAGTGAGTCGGCCATATTGAGCAAGCGTTGAGCATACTCCTGATACGATTCTTGCCGACGCTTGGACTCGGTCATGATTCTGCTCATCAGCTCCTGCTCGGGCAACTTGGACATGTACTTCTCGACCAGTAGAGAGCCGGCTTGCAGTAAAGTGAGGTCTGAGCGAATCAAGCGTAATTCCGAGTACCAGTCAGCTGCATCTCCACTGAGCGAAGCTGCAAAGATGCTGCGGCACTGGATGTCGCTCCAGCGATGTCCATCTAGGATCTGCGCATCTGAAAGTTGATCCAAGAACTTGCGCCACCAGCGTCGGACGCCTGAGTCGAACGCCCCAGGGGACACGAACCCCGAGAACAACTCCACAGTGATATTCTTCCGGCTAGGCTTGCCGCCGGGAGGAAGGGCAGCAACGTCCGGGCTTGATGCCAATATACGGTCTGTCGTGTTGTCGTTGGCTGGAGGATCCGGGAACTGGAAAATCTCTTGTTCACGCAGAGTCGTAGTTTGTTGGACTCTCTGTGCGTCGAGTCCTGCGCCTCTCACGCTCACTTGATCAAGCGACCCAGGCGCTTGCTCGGACCGAGCTGGAGGAGGTCGGCGCGTGGAGGTTCCTCAGCGTACTGCAGCTGCCTGACGAGCCTGTTGGGACCTCGGGGTGGGAGTAACCTGCCGCGGAGGCTGGACGAGAGCTTGATGGTCATCTTGGGAACCCGTGAGCGCAGCGATGCGGGGAGAACGACGTGGCGACATTTCCAACTCTAGGTAGAGACTCAAGACTCTTAATCTGTAGGAAGTGGGGGATAGAGAGCAAAATCCAGAATGAATTACTTGTGTTACCTGGTCTTCTATGAGCAATCGACGTACGATTTCTGTGCTATGAGCAATCAATCTAGAAGGAAGTTGCAGCTTGCCCTTGCGTTGCCCAACAATCCACGAAACGGTCGCCAGTTGGAAGCGTTTAGACATGCGACCAGTCAGTGGCTGACATCCACGCATACCTGGCGCGGCTGTGCCGAGAGAGAGGCGCGCCTCTCAGTCTTCATGTGTTTAAGCTACTGCTCGGACCTCGTTCAATCCTGGACCCGCAGGCCGCTCACCGTGCTGCCTGTCAGCCTTTGCCCGCTACTTTGCCCTACCCCGCCCCGGCGCTGCCCCCCCCCCCCCCTCCTCATAACGACGAAGCTCAGTTGAACAGAGCAGGGCTATGTCTTGAAGATGCTGGTTCAACCCCATCCGTCGCCGTCTGTTTCTATCGGGGTAGAGGCTACTGCTCGACTTTAAGCACACAGGGGACTGTGGGTTCGTGATGCCGGCTTGTGCGCGTGTGTTTGCACGCGCAGACTGCGTCTGGGAATGTATTTATTTTGTATTTAGGTTAAAGCTTGGTTCAAACACAAGAACTTGATTCAACCGCTAGATGCAGTTTGCCTGTAAAGACTGGTCGTTGCAGAAGAGCCTCACGAAGTTTATTCTCTCCTTGTTGTAGGGGCACGGAGCAAAAGAAGCTTCCCGTCCGGGAATTGAACCCGGGTCACCCGCGTGACAGGCGGGTATACTAACCACTATACTAACGAGAATCCGTACCGACTACGACACCCTCACGCCGTCGCAAACAAAACGCAAGCTCTACCACACAAATACACCTCCTACATAACAACACACGCATTCCACCGCTCTGCTATCGCCTTCGCCACACCCACACCGCTCCAACCGACTCATAACACCCACGCGGAAGGCACAAGATTTCGGCACTCAGTTGGAAGAATTTTAAGAGAGCAATGGACCAGCAAGGAGCTGGGGATATGCTGGCAAGAACAGGAACCCTTACTAGGAGAAAGAGGAATTGCAATTCACACAACTTCAACTTCAATACAAACTAGATAAAGTCACTTTAGTGATTTACTGTATTAAGATATGTGTGATGCAATGTGCGCTCGACAAGATGCAACGTGCGCACGACAAGGTCCACCTGGTAGTGATTGCATAAATGAAAACACGGTTGGGACGTATGCGGCGTCGCGAATACGAGCTAACTCTCCAATATTTGCTGCAACTTGGTTCAAAGTCGAGGTCGTCCGTGCAACACGAGACTGCCGTCTACATGGATCGTCGTCACGTGCACCTCCAACCTCTCTGTAGACAGGTGTGTAGTTCGTGCAACGTGCTGCTTGGAGAAGCCGTTGGAGTGTGCTGGTAGAGAGGTTTGAGGATACAACCGTGTACCACCATGGAGGAAACGCAGGGCGCTAGGGTTTCTGCATGTGCTTGTTGGTGGTGCAAAACTGATGTGATGACTAGTTCCATGCAAATATGATATGATGAGCCTATTTCCGTCTACTGGGCGTCTTGGCTCAGACGCTGGTGCTGTGTTCGAGGTCGCTTCGTATACATCAACGCTATTAAGTTAACTTTCAGTACGGAAACCAGCTATCGAGAACGTTGCTTTTCATCGCGAACACCACTGGACTGATCGTTCTGTCTTTGAATAACATATGTTTTTACGGAGGGCTCGCGGGCTCTCGTTAGTTTCCCCACCAACACGGGCTTCGAAAGGTGCCTAATGGGTAGAAACGAGACTTGATTTGAACATTCACTTTCGAAACGTTTCTCCAAATTCTTCGTCCGGCATGGGACAAATACCAAAAACACCGTCAGTCTGCACTGCATTCGTGCACTCTGCAACAGTGCAAAAACGCGAGCTACCCAAAAACAAACCGACAACTTACAGTCCACGTCGATTGGGCTAATTTCCACCAATAGCAAAGCGGGAGCCACCAAACAACAAACCGACAACTTACAGTCCACGTTGATTGGGCTAATTTCCACCAATAGAAAAGCCGTCTACTTCCAGCCCATCATTCGTCTTCTAATAGCCCCGCCAAGCATGTATGTGTGGCGTGGAGATTTGGCCGCGGCGCGGCAGCTCTGTTGCCCATGCTGCCACCGTCAAACCTTTCAGTGAAATGCTGTTCTGGGTTCTGATTGGTGGATTACATTTCCCGCGATAGAGTGACATGGAACTCGGTAGTGACACAAGCCTCGGCGGGCCATAATAAATACCCGACCGAGGCTAAATACGCCGATTTATTAATAGGCATCGGTCGTACCCCCCGAAGCCTCGTCGTACTTAAGTGGAAGCCTCGTTCAGGCGACCGAAGCCTCGTTCAGGCGACCGAAGACTCGTTCGGACGACCGAAGCCTCGGTCGACCCTCGAGGTACCTCTGGCGTAATCACCGTCATTATTGATGAGTGTACAGAGGTCGCCACATCGAGATTCGTTTTATACTAGGTATTTGTATATAGGATTAGGATTAGCTATAGGATGATCTGCAGAGGCTCTCAGAGCCTCTGAATATTCAGTAATAAATCAGCAGTCTTCCCCCCAAGTCTTCAGAGGTTAAGTCCGACTCCGGTAAGTGTTAGCTAGCTTGCTGTAGTGCCTGGATACGCCTGGCTTAGTGGTATGACCGTTGACGGATTAAAGATTAATTAATCAATAGTCCGCCGTGGTCAAGCCAAGAGTTGGCGTGGCCGAGAGGCTAGAGTGGCACTTAGAGTGTCGTTCTGTGTGTGTGTGGGGTGTCTTAGTCCCCTAGAGTATATTTTACTACCGACCGAGGATTACCTCGGTCCCCTTTGTATTAGGCCTAATCCGCCGGTACCCTTCCATCTGAGGGACTGCAAAAGGGTTGCGCGAAAGCGCTATATTGCATTCTAGCCTTCGTTCGTGGCTAGTTAGTGCAGGTTTTGGGTTGACCTAAAACAACTTGGGTACACAGAGGCTTATATCCAACCCGGTGTAAGGGATCGTTCCTGGACCTCAGGTTTGATTCCAACTTTCGTTGACCTAATTAGGGAAACGTGTGTTGTTGGTGGGACTCGTACCTTACGGTAGCGAGATTTTAAGCGTGTTCCTACACGACAACTGGTGCCGCGACCCGGGATTGGTGTAACCTTTTGTGCGTCGTGGTTGTGAGCGGTATCAACCCCAACGAACGAAAGAGGAGAAGAGGAGAGGAGAAGAAGAGAAGAAGAACAAGAAGAAGAAAAAGAAAAAAGAAGAAAAGAAGAAGAAGAAAACAACAAAGAAAAGAAGAGAAGACGAAGAGTGGAGTCAAGTCAATGGTACGAGCTACGCAAGCGAAGTCAAGTCGGATGCTCATCGAGGGTTCGGTGAGGTCCAAGATCTCGTTTGTGGCTATTCCGATGGTCGAGATGGACGAATGCTCGATGAGCTGCGTGGTTGAATCCTCGGACGCCGACGAAGATGATGAAGAAGATGACTGGGAAGTCAGGGGCACCATGACCGAGGCCGCCGAGGCAGCGCTAGTGTCTGGAGGGCGAATCAGCGGAGTGCGACCGCTCGCCCGAAGCCTCGTTGAGGAGCTGGATAACGTAACCATTGCCGAACCTGCTGACGATGACCACGGCGGAGATTTGACGAAGGAATGGGCGCGAGAAGTGAGAGATCTGAGTGAGGGGAACAACCACAGCACCTCTCCGAGGCTTCCAATTGCTACGCATCTCCCGCTCAACTGCATCCAGCCTTTCTGTGGTACTCGGAATCAGAGCGAGAAGTCCATGCAGTGGCTTCGGACTTTTGTTTACGGAATGAAAGCGACGCACAAGCCGCCTAACGCGTGGTGCGTTCCGTTCAAGCTTAGCCTGTACGACGGAGCACATCACTGGTACCGGCAGCTTCCGCGCAAGACGAAACGCACTTGGGCATTGCTGAGTCAGGCGTTCGTCAAGTACTACTGTACGGAGTTTACTCGGTCGGCGAAGGTTCGGTACTACTCAGCGAAGCGATATGGCAGAGAGCACGTGTGCGACTACCTAAACAGACTTAATGGCTACGCTCGCAACGCTGGTGTGCAGTTTGAGAGCGATGGACGCGATGCAAGGCCCCATGTGAAACACTTTCTCGATACGTGCGACGACCGAAGTCTAGAAGAGTGTCTGTGCCACGTCCGAGTCTCGGATATCTACGAACTCGAAGGCATGATCGACGACATTTTGCGTTACCGAGAACGAAGCTCAGCCCGGGAACCCTCGTTGCGCCGCTACAGAGGTCAAGATGATGATCGTAGACGTGAAGGCAGGTCGAACGAGGGTCCCCGGAGCGGCTACAACCGCGAACGAGGCTTCCGAGACAGTGGCCGTCGTCATGACCGACCGAGGGTTACTCCCCTTGTCGAGGCTTTGACAGATGTACTCTCAGCGCTGAGCGCAAAGAGCTCGGACGGATCTCGGAGAGGTTCCCTAGCCGTACGCAGACATGGATACGATACTACCGAAGGTTGCGGCAACGTTGGACACCCGTACGAGCGTGCCCAATACTCGGACGAGAAGTCGGACGACGGTTACGGGTCGGATCCGACTCACGTGCGCATGGAGTCCACCACCGAGAACGAGCATCGAGTCGCAACGAATGGAACCTTGGACGTCATCAGGGGCATGGAGGTTTTGACCCCAGACGGGATCAACATCGACCTGTTCCACGGTACGCTGCCCAACGAGGCCATGGTGCATCTGCAGCAGCGTAATGAACGCTGGGTGGCAGAACAACCATCGGTTGTTGACCGCCAAGACTACCTGACTCCGCGCAAGATCCTCACGAGAGCCACCGAGGCTTTGCGACCCGCGGATGGATGTCGGATACCGTCGGTTGAGCAGGCTGGACTAACGCCCGCCTTGACCGACGATTTTGCTGGACCAAGAGTACGCAAACCCTCGGTGGTAGTCCGGGAGGATGGTTTTCGTCATGGCGGTGGTGAACCCACCTCGTCCGAGGATTCAAATGCCAATGGACCCACTGCAGACCCCAGAGGAGGCGGTGTTGGGGGTATTGACTCGATTGGTGGTTCGGCGATGGTTTTCGAGCAAACCCAAGGGTTTCAAGCCTCGGACGCAATAGTGGTCGACAGTTCTCGAGACGGTGATGCAGATTATGGGCCGTCCGAGGGCTGGAACGATCATGGGGCAGCACCCACCAAGTACGACACGAGTGATTATCCTGATGACGGGGCGACAGATGGTACAGAGTGCCTATTTGATGCCGGTTATGCCTCGGTGGTAGATGCGATGCCACCAGAATACTCTACTTGTGACGAAGCAGACGCTACCGACACATTCAAGCATCAACCGACCGAAACCAAGCCCATGGAGAATCTGGAGAACGAGACCAAGCTAACGGGCTACGGTGACAAGTCGGCATTCATACCTGACTCTTCCGAGACGATGCTGACGTATTCTGAACCGATTGGTCAGAGCAGGGGCATGGATGTTATTCAGCGCGAGATTTTGATTACGAATGTTCCGACCCCGCCAGTGTGTGATCCTCGCGTAATGGGACAGGTGACTACCAAAGGGGCACATCGCTCATGGACTTTGTGGATATTACTGTTATGGCCTGTAGTGATCGCTGCGAGTGCTTATCTCGAGGACAAAGCAGTAACCCTCGTTGGGTACACTGGAATGCGCAATGATGTATTTGCTGCATTGGAACTCAAGACCGAGGCTTTTACCGTCGCCGGGGACTCGAGATTCGCAATCCAGCAATCCCTAGGGGCAATCCCATGTCTTTGGAAGTCATTTATCACGCAACCCAACCGCCACCGAGATCTGATTACCAAACTTCGGTCGGTGACGTATCTACATGGGGAACGAGATTTCAATGTGGACGAGGTGTCGACGGTGGTATCATCCGACACCAGACTGTCGGAATTAAGTGGATTGAACAGAACCCGTAACGTTACTCCCGCAGGCGGTTTGACGTCGAGCGAACCCTCGGTCAATGTTGCACAAGCTTCCGTGGCCTCCATGAACACCGGTGGCAAGATTTTTTTCGATTTTGTGCGCGGCAGAGCCGAACGAAACTACGACGGAGACGACTCTGATTTTGTAGCAGTAATGCGGCGTCAAACAAGAGCGAAGGAGGAACTCGTCGGATTTGCGAATGAAGTGTCGTTCATGGGTGCAGGAGATGCAGCTCGTCGAGAGGATTCGTATGAGGTACCGACCGAGGCTCTGGGCGGCATCACACTGGACCGTTCGGATTTTGAAGTCAAGGCGAGTGACTCGTGCAATATGGCACCGATGACTATTGTGAACGAACCCTCGGTCGGGACTTCCTCGGATGAAGTGTCGGTCATGCGTCCAGGAGATGCAACTCGTCGAGAGGATTCGTATGAGGTACCGACCGAGGCTCTGGGTGGCATCAAACTCCACCGATCGAATTTTGAAGTCAAGGCAAGTGACTCGTGCAATATGGCACCGACTACTATTGTGAACGAACCCTCGGTCGGGACTTTCTCGGACGAAAGGGCAGCGGGCAATGCTCTATATGCACGACCGCGGCCCCTACGTCGGCGTATGATTCGCGTTTGGCCATACATGGAACGTGGCAAACCTGATGTAGCTGAGAAACTAGCTCACCGATGGCATGGGTGCTTCCGAGCTACATTCAAAAGTGAACTGGATCGGCTATACAAAACGTTTCCGATGTCAGCCTCCACTATGTCGTGCAAAGGCTTACCTTATGGCTACTTGCGCTGGATGAGCTGCGACCGACGCTTGCAAATGGGTCAAGTCGTGGATGAAGCTTAGTGACTGACACAACCGATGATTGAACTGCCTACGAGGGCTATCCGGCTCGTAGTAGCAGATGAAGATTGATACCGGAGAAGGATCGCCAGGGGCACGTCCAAATTATGGATGAGGACTTGCTGCGCGTGCGACCGAAGAACGAACTGCCTGCGAGGAGCAATTGGCTCGCAGTGACAGACGAAGATGGATACCAAACGAGAACTGCATATGTGCATGTGAAGGAACGAACAATGATGAAAACGCAAAAGTGGAACTACAAGCCTCGGTCGATGCGCCGAGAGGGAGAAGGCACCAGGGCGAATCTACCGGTGGGGCGAACGAGGCTCTAAAAAGACGATACGGCAAAGGTGAAAGAACGACGGATGTTTAATTGGCCGCAGAAGCCTCGGCATCGCCCAGGACGCCTGTAGAATAACCTTCGGATATCCCTCGGTGACCCTTCAGGCTCTTCGCACAACCCTTCGGAGGATCATTGAGCGCCTCTCACTCAGCAGTGAATGAAGCCTCGGTGGCGCCGATCATGATGACAGAGATTTGAACCGCCAAAGTTCGCTAAGAGCCTCGGTCGGTGCTTAGTCAGTTCGAGTCGACGAAGCCGAGGCTGGTGGGAGGACGAACGAGGCTTAATTCGCCCCACAAGTCGCGATAGATCTCACGACGATCATGGAACAAGACCTCGAGGGTGACCCTTCAGGCGGTCCTTTGTACGACCCTTGGGTGACTCCCCACGGACAGCCTGGGTGAGTTTAAAGGCTCGGTGGGTAGATCCGCAGCTTTATGTGATTACATACAAGGCAATTGAAGCGCCACCGAGGATTCTAGCGACGTAGACGCCACGGCAAGTGCCAACGAGGACAAGCCACCGATGCTCAAGATGCCAAGAACTGACCGAAGGATGGATGCTGGGACGAGGGCTACAGAGCACTACACGCGCACCATGGCGGTGCATTCGAGAGGCGCCACGACGCTCTCCATCGGGGCAGGTTCGCATCGCGCCGGGGGCAGTTGTGGCGTGGAGATTTGGCCGCGGCGCGGCAGCTCTGTTGCCCATGCTGCCACCGTCAAACCTTTCAGTGAAATGCTGTTCTGGGTTCTGATTGGTGGATTACATTTCCCGCGATAGAGTGACATGGAACTCGGTAGTGACACAAGCCTCGGCGGGCCATAATAAATACCCGACCGAGGCTAAATACGCCGATTTATTAATAGGCATCGGTCGTACCCCCCGAAGCCTCGTCGTACTTAAGTGGAAGCCTCGTTCAGGCGACCGAAGCCTCGTTCAGGCGACCGAAGACTCGTTCGGACGACCGAAGCCTCGGTCGACCCTCGAGGTACCTCTGGCGTAATCACCGTCATTATTGATGAGTGTACAGAGGTCGCCACATCGAGATTCGTTTTATACTAGGTATTTGTATATAGGATTAGGATTAGCTATAGGATGATCTGCAGAGGCTCTCAGAGCCTCTGAATATTCAGTAATAAATCAGCAGTCTTCCCCCCAAGTCTTCAGAGGTTAAGTCCGACTCCGGTAAGTGTTAGCTAGCTTGCTGTAGTGCCTGGATACGCCTGGCTTAGTGGTATGACCGTTGACGGATTAAAGATTAATTAATCAATAGTCCGCCGTGGTCAAGCCAAGAGTTGGCGTGGCCGAGAGGCTAGAGTGGCACTTAGAGTGTCGTTCTGTGTGTGTGTGGGGTGTCTTAGTCCCCTAGAGTATATTTTACTACCGACCGAGGATTACCTCGGTCCCCTTTGTATTAGGCCTAATCCGCCGGTACCCTTCCATCTGAGGGACTGCAAAAGGGTTGCGCGAAAGCGCTATATTGCATTCTAGCCTTCGTTCGTGGCTAGTTAGTGCAGGTTTTGGGTTGACCTAAAACAACTTGGGTACACAGAGGCTTATATCCAACCCGGTGTAAGGGATCGTTCCTGGACCTCAGGTTTGATTCCAACTTTCGTTGACCTAATTAGGGAAACGTGTGTTGTTGGTGGGACTCGTACCTTACGGTAGCGAGATTTTAAGCGTGTTCCTACACGACATATGAGCGCGGCCTTCATCGAGTCGCTGGCTCGTCTCGTCGACGCGAACGGCTACGGGGACCAGCACTATGATCTGGGAAGAATCAAGTCGCGCCTAAGCTACAGCAAAGACCGCTGCATATCGACCCCTTTCTCATGGCAGCGCGTCGTTGAGTCAAAAGCGCCTGCGCTCCTCTTTCACGAAGCCTGCGATGCTGTCGCTGGTGTCCGCGGTCACGAGCGCATGCCGATCGACCCGCAGTACTTGAGGCGCTTGGGACTACCGCTCATCATTCGGTTTGTAGAGGACGGGGCACGAGAAGCGGATAAACGCGAGTACTGTCCGCATAATCAGCTTGCGGTCGTCATTCCAGCCTACTACTCGAATCTAAAGTTCCCTAGGAACCAATGATATGTCTACAAGTCGGAGTACTGGATGCAAGTGGAGAATAGAGAGTCGCCAATCCACGTCGACCACGGACGTGTGGTGTTGTATATATCCCTGTGCCAATGATTGCTTCAAGATCTGCCCCCCCCCCCCCCCCGAATCGGAGAAGCCGATTGCGTTCAACTATGGCTACAAGGAGGACTCAATCAATCGCATGCTGCAGACTACAGGCAGCGGTGCGTTGGTGCTCACTATAAAAGCATTGCAGCAATCAGCCCGAACAGGTGGCGTTCATTGGCGGATAAATCCACGAAACGGTCGCCAGTTGGAAGCGTTTAGACATGCGACCAGTCAGTGGCTGACATCCACGCATACCTGGCGCGGCTGTGCCGAGAGAGAGGCGCGCCTCTCAGTCTTCATGTGTTTAAGCTACTGCTCGGACCTCGTTCAATCCTGGACCCGCAGGCCGCTCACCGTGCTGCCTGTCAGCCTTTGCCCGCTACTTTGCCCTACCCCGCCCCGGCGCTGCCCCCCCTCCCCCCGCCCCTCCTCATAACGACGAAGCTCAGTTGAACAGAGCAGGGCTATGTCTTGAAGATGCTGGTTCAACCCCATCCGTCGCCGTCTGTTTCTATCGGGGTAGAGGCTACTGCTCGACTTTAAGCACACAGGGGACTGTGGGTTCGTGATGCCGGCTTGTGCGCGTGTGTTTGCACGCGCAGACTGCGTCTGGGAATGTATTTATTTTGTATTTAGGTTAAAGCTTGGTTCAAACACAAGAACCTGATTCAACCGCTAGATGCAGTTTGCCTGCAAAGACTGGTCGTTGCAGAAGAGCCTCACGAAGTTTATTCTCTCCTTGTTGTAGGGGCACGGAGCAAAAGAAGCTTCCCGTCCGGGAATTGAACCCGGGTCACCCGCGTGACAGGCGGGTATACTAACCACTATACTAACGAGAATCCGTACCGACTACGACACCCTCACGCCGTCGCAAACAAAACGCAAGCTCTACCACACAAATACACCTCCTACATAACAACACACGCATTCCACCGCTCTGCTATCGCCTTCGCCACACCCACACCGCTCCAACCGACTCATAACACCCACGCGGAAGGCACAAGATTTCGGTACTCAGTTGGAAGAATTTTAAGAGAGCAATGGACCAGCAAGGAGCTGGGGGTATGCTGGCAAGAACAGGAACCCTTACTAGGAGAAAGAGGAATTGCAATTCACACAACTTCAACTTCAATACAAACTAGATAAAGTCACTTTAGTGATTTACTGTATTAAGATATGTGTGATGCAATGTGCGCTCGACAAGATGCAACGTACGCACGACAAGGTCCACCTGGTAGTGATTGCATAAATGAAAACACGGTTGGGACGTATGCGGCGTCGCGAATACGAGCTAACTCTCCAATATTTGCTGCAACTTGGTTCAAAGTCGAGGTCGTCCGTGCAACACGAGACTGCCGTCTACATGGATCGTCGTCACGTGCACCTCCAACCTCTCTGTAGACAGGTGTGTAGTTCGTGCAACGTGCTGCTTGGAGAAGCCGTTGGAGTGTGCTGGTAGAGAGGTTTGAGGATACAACCGTGTACCACCATGGAGGAAACGCAGGGCGCTGGGGTTTCTGCATGTGCTTGTTGGTGGTGCAAAACTGATGTGATGACTAGTTCCATGCAAATATGATATGATGAGCCTATTTCCGTCTACTGGGCGTCTTGGCTCAGACGCTGGTGCTGTGTTCGAGGTCGCTTCGTATACATCAACGCTATTAAGTTAACTTTCAGTACGGAAACCAGCTATCGAGAACGCTGCTTTTCATCGCGAACACCACTGGACTGATCGTTCTGTCTTTGAATAACATATGTTTTTACGGAGGGCTCGCGGGCTCTCGTTAGTTTCCCCACCAACACGGGCTTCGAAAGGTGCCTAATGGGTAGAAACGAGACTTGATTTGAACATTCACTTTCGAAATGTTTCTCCAAATTCTTCGTCCGGCATGGGACAAATACCAAAAACACCGTCAGTCTGCACTGCATTCGTGCACTCTGCAACAGTGCAAAAACGCGAGCTACCCAAAAACAAACCGACAACTTACAGTCCACGTCGATTGGGCTAATTTCCACCAATAGCAAAGCGGGAGCCACCCAACAACAAACCGACAACTTACAGTCCACGTTGATTGGGCTAATTTCCACCAATAGAAAAGCCGTCTACTTCCAGCCCATCATTCGTCTTCTAATAGCCCCGCCAAGCATGTATGAGCGCGGCCTTCATCGAGTCGCTGGCTCGTCTCGTCGACGCGGACGGCTACGGGGACCAGCACTATGATCTGGGAAGAATCAAGTCGCGCCTAAGCTACAGCAAAGACCGCTGCATATCGACCCCTTTCTCACAACATCACACGCATCCCACCGCTCTGCTACCGCCTTCGCCACACCCACACCGCTCCAACCGACTCACAACAACCACGCGGAAGGCGCCAGCGCTCGCCGCGCTCGGCCAAGCTTCTAAGTCTACACAGCCTCAGTACAGCACGTACGAGCCTCACCAACGGTCAGACAGGGGTCCACACGGACCCTGCGACCGCCCAGCGAGCGCCACACCGGGTCTGAGAGACATCATCGCCGACGGGACCCCGGTCGAATCCCACCGGGTGAGCTGACCGCGACAAGCGAGCTAGCGGCCAATGCGGCGGCCAGACAGGGTCCAGAACGTGTGGGCTGCTGCTGGAGAGGTGCAAACGGCACAAAGGAGCAAGCAGCGATAGTTGAGCATGTGGCAGCAAAAGAAGCTTCCCGTCCGGGAATTGAACCCGGGTCACCCGCGTGACAGGCGGGTATACTAACCACTATACTAACGAGAATCCGTACCGACTACGACACCCTCACGCCGTCGCAAACAAAACGCACGCTCTCACGCACAAATACACCTCCTACGCAACATCACACGCATCCCACCGCTCTGCTACCGCCTTCGCCACACCCACACCGCTCCAACCGACTCACAACAACCACGCGGAAGGCGCCAGCGCTCGCCGCGCTCGGCCAAGCTTCTAAGTCTACACAGCCTCAGTACAGCACGTACGAGCCTCACCAACGGTCAGACAGGGGTCCACACGGACCCTGCGACCGCCCAGCGAGCGCCACACCGGGTCTGAGAGACATCATCGCCGACGGGACCCCGGTCGAATCCCACCGGGTGAGCTGACCGCGACAAGCGAGCTAGCGGCCAATGCGGCGGCCAGACAGGGTCCAGAACGTGTGGGCTGCTGCTGGAGAGGTGCAAACGGCACAAAGGAGCAAGCAGCGATAGTTGAGCATGTGGCAGCAAAAGAAGCTTCCCGTCCGGGAATTGGACCCGGGTCACCCGCGTGACAGGCGGGTATACTAACCACTATACTAACGAGAATCCGTACCGACTACGACACCCTCACGCCGTCGCAAACAAAACGCAAGCTCTCACGCACAAATACACCTCCTACGCAACATCACACGCATCCCACCGCTCTGCTACCGCCTTCGCCACACCCACACCGCTCCAACCGACTCACAACAACCACGCGGAAGGCGCCAGCGCTCGCCGCGCTCGGCCAAGCTTCTAAGTCTACACAGCCTCAGTACAGCACGTACGAGCCTCACCAACGGTCAGACAGGGGTCCACACGGACCCTGCGACCGCCCAGCGAGCGCCACACCGGGTCTGAGAGACATCATCGCCGACGGGACCCCGGTCGAATCCCACCGGGTGAGCTGACCGCGACAAGCGAGCTAGCGGCCAATGCGGCGGCCAGACAGGGTCCAGAACGTGTGGGCTGCTGCTGGAGAGGTGCAAACGGCACAAAGGAGCAAGCAGCGATAGTTGAGCATGTGGCAGCAAAAGAAGCTTCCCGTCCGGGAATTGGACCCGGGTCATCCGCGTGACAGGCGGGTATACTAACCACTATACTAACGAGAATCCGTACCGACTACGACACCCTCACGCCGTCGCAAACAAAACGCACGCTCTCACGCACAAATACACCTCCTACGCAACATCACACGCATCCCACCGCTCTGCTACCGCCTTCGCCACACCCACACCGCTCCAACCGACTCACAACAACCACGCGGAAGGCGCCAGCGCTCGCCGCGCTCGGCCAAGCTTCTAAGTCTACACAGCCTCAGTACAGCACGTACGAGCCTCACCAACGGTCAGACAGGGGTCCACACGGACCCTGCGACCGCCCAGCGAGCGCCACACCGGGTCTGAGAGACATCATCGCCGACGGGACCCCGGTCGAATCCCACCGGGTGAGCTGACCGCGACAAGCGAGCTAGCGGCCAATGCGGCGGCCAGACAGGGTCCAGAACGTGTGGGCTGCTGCTGGAGAGGTGCAAACGGCACAAAGGAGCAAGCAGCGATAGTTGAGCATGTGGCAGCAAAAGAAGCTTCCCGTCCGGGAATTGGACCCGGGTCACCCGCGTGACAGGCGGGTATACTAACCACTATACTAACGAGAATCCGTACCGACTACGACACCCTCACGCCGTCGCAAACAAAACGCAAGCTCTCACGCACAAATACACCTCCTACGCAACATCACACGCATCCCACCGCTCTGCTACCGCCTTCGCCACACCCACACCGCTCCAACCGACTCACAACAACCACGCGGAAGGCGCCAGCGCTCGCCGCGCTCGGCCAAGCTTCTAAGTCTACACAGCCTCAGTACAGCACGTACGAGCCTCACCAACGGTCAGACAGGGGTCCACACGGACCCTGCGACCGCCCAGCGAGCGCCACACCGGGTCTGAGAGACATCATCGCCGACGGGACCCCGGTCGAATCCCACCGGGTGAGCTGACCGCGACAAGCGAGCTAGCGGCCAATGCGGCGGCCAGACAGGGTCCAGAACGTGTGGGCTGCTGCTGGAGAGGTGCAAACGGCACAAAGGAGCAAGCAGCGATAGTTGAGCATGTGGCAGCAAAAGAAGCTTCCCGTCCGGGAATTGGACCCGGGTCATCCGCGTGACAGGCGGGTATACTAACCACTATACTAACGAGAATCCGTACCGACTACGACACCCTCACGCCGTCGCAAACAAAACGCACGCTCTCACGCACAAATACACCTCCTACGCAACATCACACGCATCCCACCGCTCTGCTACCGCCTTCGCCACACCCACACCGCTCCAACCGACTCACAACAACCACGCGGAAGGCGCCAGCGCTCGCCGCGCTCGGCCAAGCTTCTAAGTCTACACAGCCTCAGTACAGCACGTACGAGCCTCACCAACGGTCAGACAGGGGTCCACACGGACCCTGCGACCGCCCAGCGAGCGCCACACCGGGTCTGAGAGACATCATCGCCGACGGGACCCCGGTCGAATCCCACCGGGTGAGCTGACCGCGACAAGCGAGCTAGCGGCCAATGCGGCGGCCAGACAGGGTCCAGAACGTGTGGGCTGCTGCTGGAGAGGTGCAAACGGCACAAAGGAGCAAGCAGCGATAGTTGAGCATGTGGCAGCAAAAGAAGCTTCCCGTCCGGGAATTGGACCCGGGTCACCCGCGTGACAGGCGGGTATACTAACCACTATACTAACGAGAATCCGTACCGACTACGACACCCTCACGCCGTCGCAAACAAAACGCAAGCTCTCACGCACAAATACACCTCCTACGCAACATCACACGCATCCCACCGCTCTGCTACCGCCTTCGCCACACCCACACCGCTCCAACCGACTCACAACAACCACGCGGAAGGCGCCAGCGCTCGCCGCGCTCGGCCAAGCTTCTAAGTCTACACAGCCTCAGTACAGCACGTACGAGCCTCACCAACGGTCAGACAGGGGTCCACACGGACCCTGCGACCGCCCAGCGAGCGCCACACCGGGTCTGAGAGACATCATCGCCGACGGGACCCCGGTCGAATCCCACCGGGTGAGCTGACCGCGACAAGCGAGCTAGCGGCCAATGCGGCGGCCAGACAGGGTCCAGAACGTGTGGGCTGCTGCTGGAGAGGTGCAAACGGCACAAAGGAGCAAGCAGCGATAGTTGAGCATGTGGCAGCAAAAGAAGCTTCCCGTCCGGGAATTGGACCCGGGTCACCCGCGTGACAGGCGGGTATACTAACCACTATACTAACGAGAATCCGTACCGACTACGACACCCTCACGCCGTCGCAAACAAAACGCAAGCTCTCACGCACAAATACACCTCCTACGCAACATCACACGCATCCCA
Source organism: Phytophthora x cambivora (assembly GCA_033557925.1). NCBI lineage: Eukaryota > Oomycota > Peronosporomycetes > Peronosporales > Peronosporaceae > Phytophthora > Phytophthora x cambivora. The sequence goes on along the minus strand of JAUCEB010000001.1, from coordinate 10,795,130 downwards.
CCGCTCTGCTACCGCCTTCGCCACACCCACACCGCTCCAACCGACTCACAACAACCACGCGGAAGGCGCCAGCGCTCGCCGCGCTCGGCCAAGCTTCTAAGTCTACACAGCCTCAGTACAGCACGTACGAGCCTCACCAACGGTCAGACAGGGGTCCACACGGACCCTGCGACCGCCCAGCGAGCGCCACACCGGGTCTGAGAGACATCATCGCCGACGGGACCCCGGTCGAATCCCACCGGGTGAGCTGACCGCGACAAGCGAGCTAGCGGCCAATGCGGCGGCCAGACAGGGTCCAGAACGTGTGGGCTGCTGCTGGAGAGGTGCAAACGGCACAAAGGAGCAAGCAGCGATAGTTGAGCATGTGGCAGCAAAAGAAGCTTCCCGTCCGGGAATTGGACCCGGGTCACCCGCGTGACAGGCGGGTATACTAACCACTATACTAACGAGAATCCGTACCGACTACGACACCCTCACGCCGTCGCAAACAAAACGCACGCTCTCACGCACAAATACACCTCCTACGCAACATCACACGCATCCCACCGCTCTGCTACCGCCTTCGCCACACCCACACCGCTCCAACCGACTCACAACAACCACGCGGAAGGCGCCAGCGCTCGCCGCGCTCGGCCAAGCTTCTAAGTCTACACAGCCTCAGTACAGCACGTACGAGCCTCACCAACGGTCAGACAGGGGTCCACACGGACCCTGCGACCGCCCAGCGAGCGCCACACCGGGTCTGAGAGACATCATCGCCGACGGGACCCCGGTCGAATCCCACCGGGTGAGCTGACCGCGACAAGCGAGCTAGCGGCCAATGCGGCGGCCAGACAGGGTCCAGAACGTGTGGGCTGCTGCTGGAGAGGTGCAAACGGCACAAAGGAGCAAGCAGCGATAGTTGAGCATGTGGCAGCAAAAGAAGCTTCCCGTCCGGGAATTGGACCCGGGTCACCCGCGTGACAGGCGGGTATACTAACCACTATACTAACGAGAATCCGTACCGACTACGACACCCTCACGCCGTCGCAAACAAAACGCAAGCTCTCACGCACAAATACACCTCCTACGCAACATCACACGCATCCCACCGCTCTGCTACCGCCTTCGCCACACCCACACCGCTCCAACCGACTCACAACAACCACGCGGAAGGCGCCAGCGCTCGCCGCGCTCGGCCAAGCTTCTAAGTCTACACAGCCTCAGTACAGCACGTACGAGCCTCACCAACGGTCAGACAGGGGTCCACACGGACCCTGCGACCGCCCAGCGAGCGCCACACCGGGTCTGAGAGACATCATCGCCGACGGGACCCCGGTCGAATCCCACCGGGTGAGCTGACCGCGACAAGCGAGCTAGCGGCCAATGCGGCGGCCAGACAGGGTCCAGAACGTGTGGGCTGCTGCTGGAGAGGTGCAAACGGCACAAAGGAGCAAGCAGCGATAGTTGAGCATGTGGCAGCAAAAGAAGCTTCCCATTGAACCCGGGTCACCCGCGTGACAGGCGGGTATACTAACCACTATACTAACGAGAATCCGTACCGACTACGACACCCTCACGCCGTCGCAAACAAAACGCAAGCTCTCACGCACAAATACACCTCCTACGCAACATCACACGCATCCCACCGCTCTGCTACCGCCTTCGCCACACCCACACCGCTCCAACCGACTCACAACAACCACGCGGAAGGCGCCAGCGCTCGCCGCGCTCGGCCAAGCTTCTAAGTCTACACAGCCTCAGTACAGCACGTACGAGCCTCACCAACGGTCAGACAGGGGTCCACACGGACCCTGCGACCGCCCAGCGAGCGCCACACCGGGTCTGAGAGACATCATCGCCGACGGGACCCCGGTCGAATCCCACCGGGTGAGCTGACCGCGACAAGCGAGCTAGCGGCCAATGCGGCGGCCAGACAGGGTCCAGAACGTGTGGGCTGCTGCTGGAGAGGTGCAAACGGCACAAAGGAGCAAGCAGCGATAGTTGAGCATGTGGCAGCAAAAGAAGCTTCCCGTCCGGGAATTGAACCCGGGTCACCCGCGTGACAGGCGGGTATACTAACCACTATACTAACGAGAATCCGTACCGACTACGACACCCTCACGCCGTCGCAAACAAAACGCAAGCTCTACCACACAAATACACCTCCTACACAACAACACACACATTCCACCGCTTTGCTATCGCCTTCGCCACACCCACACCGCTCCAACCGACTCATAACACCCACGCGGAAGGCACAAGATTTCGGCACTCAGTTGGAAGAATTTTAAGAGAGCAATGGACCAGCAAGGAGCTGGGGATATGCTGGCAAGAACAGGAACCCTTACTAGGAGAAAGAGGAATTGCAATTCACACAACTTCAACTTCAATACAAACTAGATAAAGTCACTTTAGTGATTTACTGTATTAAGATATGTGTGATGCAATGTGCGCTCGACAAGATGCAACGTGCGCACGACAAGGTCCACCTGGTAGTGATTGCATAAATGAAAACACGGTTGGGACGTATGCGGCGTCGCGAATACGAGCTAACTCTCCAATATTTGCTGCAACTTGGTTCAAAGTCGAGGTCGTCCGTGCAACACGAGACTGCCGTCTACATGGATCGTCGTCACGTGCACCTCCAACCTCTCTGTAGACAGGTGTGTAGTTCGTGCAACGTGCTGCTTGGAGAAGCCGTTGGAGTGTGTTGGTAGAGAGGTTTGAGGATACAACCGTGTACCACCATGGAGGAAACGCAGGGCGCTGGGGTTTCTGCATGTGCTTGTTGGTGGTGCAAAACTGATGTGATGACTAGTTCCATGCAAATATGATATGATGAGCCTATTTCCGTCTACTGGGCGTCTTGGCTCAGACGCTGGTGCTGTGTTCGAGGTCGCTTCGTATACATCAACGCTATTAAGTTAACTTTCAGTACGGAAACCAGCTATCGAGAACGCTGCTTTTCATCGCGAACACCACTGGACTGATCGTTCTGTCTTTGAATAACATATGTTTTTACGGAGGGCTCGCGGGCTCTCGTTAGTTTCCCCACCAACACGGGCTTCGAAAGGTGCCTAATGGGTAGAAACGAGACTTGATTTGAACATTCACTTTCGAAATGTTTCTCCAAATTCTTCGTCCGGCATGGGACAAATACCAAAAACACCGTCAGTCTGCACTGCATTCGTGCACTCTGCAACAGTGCAAAAACGCGAGCTACCCAAAAACAAACCGACAACTTATAGTCCACGTCGATTGGGCTAATTTCCACCAATAGCAAAGCGGGAGCCACCCAACAACAAACCGACAACTTACAGTCCACGTTGATTGGGCTAATTTCCACCAATAGAAAAGCCGTCTACTTCCAGCCCATCATTCGTCTTCTAATAGCCCCGCCAAGCATGTATGAGCGCGGCCTTCATCGAGTCGCTGGCTCGTCTCGTCGACGCGGACGGCTACGGGGACCAGCACTATGATCTGGGAAGAATCAAGTCGCGCCTAAGCTACAGCAAAGACCGCTGCATATCGACCCCTTTCTCACAACATCACACGCATCCCACCGCTCTGCTACCGCCTTCGCCACACCCACACCGCTCCAACCGACTCACAACAACCACGCGGAAGGCGCCAGCGCTCGCCGCGCTCGGCCAAGCTTCTAAGTCTACACAGCCTCAGTACAGCACGTACGAGCCTCACCAACGGTCAGACAGGGGTCCACACGGACCCTGCGACCGCCCAGCGAGCGCCACACCGGGTCTGAGAGACATCATCGCCGACGGGACCCCGGTCGAATCCCACCGGGTGAGCTGACCGCGACAAGCGAGCTAGCGGCCAATGCGGCGGCCAGACAGGGTCCAGAACGTGTGGGCTGCTGCTGGAGAGGTGCAAACGGCACAAAGGAGCAAGCAGCGATAGTTGAGCATGTGGCAGCAAAAGAAGCTTCCCGTCCGGGAATTGGACCCGGGTCACCCGCGTGACAGGCGGGTATACTAACCACTATACTAACGAGAATCCGTACCGACTACGACACCCTCACGCCGTCGCAAACAAAACGCAAGCTCTCACGCACAAATACACCTCCTACGCAACATCACACGCATCCCACCGCTCTGCTACCGCCTTCGCCACACCCACACCGCTCCAACCGACTCACAACAACCACGCGGAAGGCGCCAGCGCTCGCCGCGCTCGGCCAAGCTTCTAAGTCTACACAGCCTCAGTACAGCACGTACGAGCCTCACCAACGGTCAGACAGGGGTCCACACGGACCCTGCGACCGCCCAGCGAGCGCCACACCGGGTCTGAGAGACATCATCGCCGACGGGACCCCGGTCGAATCCCACCGGGTGAGCTGACCGCGACAAGCGAGCTAGCGGCCAATGCGGCGGCCAGACAGGGTCCAGAACGTGTGGGCTGCTGCTGGAGAGGTGCAAACGGCACAAAGGAGCAAGCAGCGATAGTTGAGCATGTGGCAGCAAAAGAAGCTTCCCGTCCGGGAATTGAACCCGGGTCACCCGCGTGACAGGCGGGTATACTAACCACTATACTAACGAGAATCCGTACCGACTACGACACCCTCACGCCGTCGCAAACAAAACGCAAGCTCTCACGCACAAATACACCTCCTACGCAACATCACACGCATCCCACCGCTCTGCTACCGCCTTCGCCACACCCACACCGCTCCAACCGACTCACAACAACCACGCGGAAGGCGCCAGCGCTCGCCGCGCTCGGCCAAGCTTCTAAGTCTACACAGCCTCAGTACAGCACGTACGAGCCTCACCAACGGTCAGACAGGGGTCCACACGGACCCTGCGACCGCCCAGCGAGCGCCACACCGGGTCTGAGAGACATCATCGCCGACGGGACCCCGGTCGAATCCCACCGGGTGAGCTGACCGCGACAAGCGAGCTAGCGGCCAATGCGGCGGTCAGACAGGGTCCAGAACGTGTGGGCTGCTGCTGGAGAGGTGCAAACGGCACAAAGGAGCAAGCAGCGATAGTTGAGCATGTGGCAGCAAAAGAAGCTTCCCGTCCGGGAATTGAACCCGGGTCACCCGCGTGACAGGCGGGTATACTAACCACTATACTAACGAGAATCCGTACCGACTACGACACCCTCACGCCGTCGCAAACAAAACGCAAGCTCTCACGCACAAATACACCTCCTACGCAACATCACACGCATCCCACCGCTCTGCTACCGCCTTCGCCACACCCACACCGCTCCAACCGACTCACAACAACCACGCGGAAGGCGCCAGCGCTCGCCGCGCTCGGCCAAGCTTCTAAGTCTACACAGCCTCAGTACAGCACGTACGAGCCTCACCAACGGTCAGACAGGGGTCCACACGGACCCTGCGACCGCCCAGCGAGCGCCACACCGGGTCTGAGAGACATCATCGCCGACGGGACCCCGGTCGAATCCCACCGGGTGAGCTGACCGCGACAAGCGAGCTAGCGGCCAATGCGGCGGTCAGACAGGGTCCAGAACGTGTGGGCTGCTGCTGGAGAGGTGCAAACGGCACAAAGGAGCAAGCAGCGATAGTTGAGCATGTGGCAGCAAAAGAAGCTTCCCGTCCGGGAATTGAACCCGGGTCACCCGCGTGACAGGCGGGTATACTAACCACTATACTAACGAGAATCCGTACCGACTACGACACCCTCACGCCGTCGCAAACAAAACGCAAGCTCTCACGCACAAATACACCTCCTACGCAACATCACACGCATCCCACCGCTCTGCTACCGCCTTCGCCACACCCACACCGCTCCAACCGACTCACAACAACCACGCGGAAGGCGCCAGCGCTCGCCGCGCTCGGCCAAGCTTCTAAGTCTACACAGCCTCAGTACAGCACGTACGAGCCTCACCAACGGTCAGACAGGGGTCCACACGGACCCTGCGACCGCCCAGCGAGCGCCACACCGGGTCTGAGAGACATCATCGCCGACGGGACCCCGGTCGAATCCCACCGGGTGAGCTGACCGCGACAAGCGAGCTAGCGGCCAATGCGGCGGCCAGACAGGGTCCAGAACGTGTGGGCTGCTGCTGGAGAGGTGCAAACGGCACAAAGGAGCAAGCAGCGATAGTTGAGCATGTGGCAGCAAAAGAAGCTTCCCGTCCGGGAATTGAACCCGGGTCACCCGCGTGACAGGCGGGTATACTAACCACTATACTAACGAGAATCCGTACCGACTACGACACCCTCACGCCGTCGCAAACAAAACGCAAGCTCTCACGCACAAATACACCTCCTACGCAACATCACACGCATCCCACCGCTCTGCTACCGCCTTCGCCACACCCACACCGCTCCAACCGACTCACAACAACCACGCGGAAGGCGCCAGCGCTCGCCGCGCTCGGCCAAGCTTCTAAGTCTACACAGCCTCAGTACAGCACGTACGAGCCTCACCAACGGTCAGACAGGGGTCCACACGGACCCTGCGACCGCCCAGCGAGCGCCACACCGGGTCTGAGAGACATCATCGCCGACGGGACCCCGGTCGAATCCCACCGGGTGAGCTGACCGCGACAAGCGAGCTAGCGGCCAATGCGGCGGTCAGACAGGGTCCAGAACGTGTGGGCTGCTGCTGGAGAGGTGCAAACGGCACAAAGGAGCAAGCAGCGATAGTTGAGCATGTGGCAGCAAAAGAAGCTTCCCGTCCGGGAATTGAACCCGGGTCACCCGCGTGACAGGCGGGTATACTAACCACTATACTAACGAGAATCCGTACCGACTACGACACCCTCACGCCGTCGCAAACAAAACGCAAGCTCTCACGCACAAATACACCTCCTACGCAACATCACACGCATCCCACCGCTCTGCTACCGCCTTCGCCACACCCACACCGCTCCAACCGACTCACAACAACCACGCGGAAGGCGCCAGCGCTCGCCGCGCTCGGCCAAGCTTCTAAGTCTACACAGCCTCAGTACAGCACGTACGAGCCTCACCAACGGTCAGACAGGGGTCCACACGGACCCTGCGACCGCCCAGCGAGCGCCACACCGGGTCTGAGAGACATCATCGCCGACGGGACCCCGGTCGAATCCCACCGGGTGAGCTGACCGCGACAAGCGAGCTAGCGGCCAATGCGGCGGCCAGACAGGGTCCAGAACGTGTGGGCTGCTGCTGGAGAGGTGCAAACGGCACAAAGGAGCAAGCAGCGATAGTTGAGCATGTGGCAGCAAAAGAAGCTTCCCGTCCGGGAATTGAACCCGGGTCACCCGCGTGACAGGCGGGTATACTAACCACTATACTAACGAGAATCCGTACCGACTACGACACCCTCACGCCGTCGCAAACAAAACGCAAGCTCTCACGCACAAATACACCTCCTACGCAACATCACACGCATCCCACCGCTCTGCTACCGCCTTCGCCACACCCACACCGCTCCAACCGACTCACAACAACCACGCGGAAGGCGCCAGCGCTCGCCGCGCTCGGCCAAGCTTCTAAGTCTACACAGCCTCAGTACAGCACGTACGAGCCTCACCAACGGTCAGACAGGGGTCCACACGGACCCTGCGACCGCCCAGCGAGCGCCACACCGGGTCTGAGAGACATCATCGCCGACGGGACCCCGGTCGAATCCCACCGGGTGAGCTGACCGCGACAAGCGAGCTAGCGGCCAATGCGGCGGTCAGACAGGGTCCAGAACGTGTGGGCTGCTGCTGGAGAGGTGCAAACGGCACAAAGGAGCAAGCAGCGATAGTTGAGCATGTGGCAGCAAAAGAAGCTTCCCGTCCGGGAATTGAACCCGGGTCACCCGCGTGACAGGCGGGTATACTAACCACTATACTAACGAGAATCCGTACCGACTACGACACCCTCACGCCGTCGCAAACAAAACGCAAGCTCTCACGCACAAATACACCTCCTACGCAACATCACACGCATCCCACCGCTCTGCTACCGCCTTCGCCACACCCACACCGCTCCAACCGACTCACAACAACCACGCGGAAGGCGCCAGCGCTCGCCGCGCTCGGCCAAGCTTCTAAGTCTACACAGCCTCAGTACAGCACGTACGAGCCTCACCAACGGTCAGACAGGGGTCCACACGGACCCTGCGACCGCCCAGCGAGCGCCACACCGGGTCTGAGAGACATCATCGCCGACGGGACCCCGGTCGAATCCCACCGGGTGAGCTGACCGCGACAAGCGAGCTAGCGGCCAATGCGGCGGCCAGACAGGGTCCAGAACGTGTGGGCTGCTGCTGGAGAGGTGCAAACGGCACAAAGGAGCAAGCAGCGATAGTTGAGCATGTGGCAGCAAAAGAAGCTTCCCGTCCGGGAATTGAACCCGGGTCACCCGCGTGACAGGCGGGTATACTAACCACTATACTAACGAGAATCCGTACCGACTACGACACCCTCACGCCGTCGCAAACAAAACGCAAGCTCTCACGCACAAATACACCTCCTACGCAACATCACACGCATCCCACCGCTCTGCTACCGCCTTCGCCACACCCACACCGCTCCAACCGACTCACAACAACCACGCAGAAGGCGCCAGCGCTCGCCGCGCTCGGCCAAGCTTCTAAGTCTACACAGCCTCAGTACAGCACGTACGAGTCTCACCAACGGTCAGACAGGGGTCCACACGGACCCTGCGACCGCCCAGCGAGCGCCACACCGGGTCTGAGAGACATCATCGCCGACGGGACCCCGGTCGAATCCCACCGGGTGAGCTGACCGCGACAAGCGAGCTAGCGGCCAATGCGGCGGCCAGACAGGGTCCAGAACGTGTGGGCTGCTGCTGGAGAGGTGCAAACGGCACAAAGGAGCAAGCAGCGATAGTTGAGCATGTGGCAGCAAAAGAAGCTTCCCGTCCGGGAATTGAACCCGGGTCACCCGCGTGACAGGCGGGTATACTAACCACTATACTAACGAGAATCCGTACCGACTACGACACCCTCACGCCGTCGCAAACAAAACGCAAGCTCTCACGCACAAATACACCTCCTACGCAACATCACACGCATCCCACCGCTCTGCTACCGCCTTCGCCACACCCACACCGCTCCAACCGACTCACAACAACCACGCAGAAGGCGCCAGCGCTCGCCGCGCTCGGCCAAGCTTCTAAGTCTACACAGCCTCAGTACAGCACGTACGAGTCTCACCAACGGTCAGACAGGGGTCCACACGGACCCTGCGACCGCCCAGCGAGCGCCACACCGGGTCTGAGAGACATCATCGCCGACGGGACCCCGGTCGAATCCCACCGGGTGAGCTGACCGCGACAAGCGAGCTAGCGGCCAATGCGGCGGCCAGACAGGGTCCAGAACGTGTGGGCTGCTGCTGGAGAGGTGCAAACGGCACAAAGGAGCAAACAGCGATAGTTGAGCATGTGGCAGCAAAAGAAGCTTCCCGTCCGGGAATTGAACCCGGGTCACCCGCGTGACAGGCGGGTATACTAACCACTATACTAACGAGAATCCGTACCGACTACGACACCCTCACGCCGTCGCAAACAAAACGCAAGCTCTCACGCACAAATACACCTCCTACGCAACATCACACGCATCCCACCGCTCTGCTACCGCCTTCGCCACACCCACACCGCTCCAACCGACTCACAACAACCACGCGGAAGGCGCCAGCGCTCGCCGCGCTCGGCCAAGCTTCTAAGTCTACACAGCCTCAGTACAGCACGTACGAGCCTCACCAACGGTCAGACAGGGGTCCACACGGACCCTGCGACCGCCCAGCGAGCGCCACACCGGGTCTGAGAGACATCATCGCCGACGGGACCCCGGTCGAATCCCACCGGGTGAGCTGACCGCGACAAGCGAGCTAGCGGCGAATGCGGCGGCCAGACAGGGTCCAGAACGTGTGGGCTGCTGCTGGAGAGGTGCAAACGGCACAAAGGAGCAAGCAGCGATAGTTGAGCATGTGGCAGCAAAAGAAGCTTCCCGTCCGGGAATTGAACCCGGGTCACCCGCGTGACAGGCGGGTATACTAACCACTATACTAACGAGAATCCGTACCGACTACGACACCCTCACGCCGTCGCAAACAAAACGCAAGCTCTCACGCACAAATACACCTCCTACGCAACATCACACGCATCCCACCGCTCTGCTACCGCCTTCGCCACACCCACACCGCTCCAACCGACTCACAACAACCACGCAGAAGGCGCCAGCGCTCGCCGCGCTCGGCCAAGCTTCTAAGTCTACACAGCCTCAGTACAGCACGTACGAGTCTCACCAACGGTCAGACAGGGGTCCACACGGACCCTGCGACCGCCCAGCGAGCGCCACACCGGGTCTGAGAGACATCATCGCCGACGGGACCCCGGTCGAATCCCACCGGGTGAGCTGACCGCGACAAGCGAGCTAGCGGCCAATGCGGCGGCCAGACAGGGTCCAGAACGTGTGGGCTGCTGCTGGAGAGGTGCAAACGGCACAAAGGAGCAAACAGCGATAGTTGAGCATGTGGCAGCAAAAGAAGCTTCCCGTCCGGGAATTGAACCCGGGTCACCCGCGTGACAGGCGGGTATACTAACCACTATACTAACGAGAATCCGTACCGACTACGACACCCTCACGCCGTCGCAAACAAAACGCAAGCTCTCACGCACAAATACACCTCCTACGCAACATCACACGCATCCCACCGCTCTGCTACCGCCTTCGCCACACCCACACCGCTCCAACCGACTCACAACAACCACGCGGAAGGCGCCAGCGCTCGCCGCGCTCGGCCAAGCTTCTAAGTCTACACAGCCTCAGTACAGCACGTACGAGCCTCACCAACGGTCAGACAGGGGTCCACACGGACCCTGCGACCGCCCAGCGAGCGCCACACCGGGTCTGAGAGACATCATCGCCGACGGGACCCCGGTCGAATCCCACCGGGTGAGCTGACCGCGACAAGCGAGCTAGCGGCCAATGCGGCGGCCAGACAGGGTCCAGAACGTGTGGGCTGCTGCTGGAGAGGTGCAAACGGCACAAAGGAGCAAGCAGCGATAGTTGAGCATGTGGCAGCAAAAGAAGCTTCCCGTCCGGGAATTGAACCCGGGTCACCCGCGTGACAGGCGGGTATACTAACCACTATACTAACGAGAATCCGTACCGACTACGACACCCTCACGCCGTCGCAAACAAAACGCAAGCTCTCACGCACAAATACACCTCCTACGCAACATCACACGCATCCCACCGCTCTGCTACCGCCTTCGCCACACCCACACCGCTCCAACCGACTCACAACAACCACGCGGAAGGCGCCAGCGCTCGCCGCGCTCGGCCAAGCTTCTAAGTCTACACAGCCTCAGTACAGCACGTACGAGCCTCACCAACGGTCAGACAGGGGTCCACACGGACCCTGCGACCGCCCAGCGAGCGCCACACCGGGTCTGAGAGACATCATCGCCGACGGGACCCCGGTCGAATCCCACCGGGTGAGCTGACCGCGACAAGCGAGCTAGCGGCCAATGCGGCGGCCAGACAGGGTCCAGAACGTGTGGGCTGCTGCTGGAGAGGTGCAAACGGCACAAAGGAGCAAGCAGCGATAGTTGAGCATGTGGCAGCAAAAGAAGCTTCCCGTCCGGGAATTGAACCCGGGTCACCCGCGTGACAGGCGGGTATACTAACCACTATACTAACGAGAATCCGTACCGACTACGACACCCTCACGCCGTCGCAAACAAAACGCAAGCTCTCACGCACAAATACACCTCCTACGCAACATCACACGCATCCCACCGCTCTGCTACCGCCTTCGCCACACCCACACCGCTCCAACCGACTCACAACAACCACGCGGAAGGCGCCAGCGCTCGCCGCGCTCGGCCAAGCTTCTAAGTCTACACAGCCTCAGTACAGCACGTACGAGCCTCACCAACGGTCAGACAGGGGTCCACACGGACCCTGCTACCGCCCAGCGAGCGCCACACCGGGTCTGAGAGACATCATCGCCGACGGGACCCCGGTCGAATCCCACCGGGTGAGCTGACCGCGACAAGCGAGCTAGCGGCCAATGCGGCGGCCAGACAGGGTCCAGAACGTGTGGGCTGCTGCTGGAGAGGTGCAAACGGCACAAAGGAGCAAGCAGCGATAGTTGAGCATGTGGCAGCAAAAGAAGCTTCCCGTCCGGGAATTGAACCCGGGTCACCCGCGTGACAGGCGGGTATACTAACCACTATACTAACGAGAATCCGTACCGACTACGACACCCTCACGCCGTCGCAAACAAAACGCAAGCTCTCACGCACAAATACACCTCCTACGCAACATCACACGCATCCCACCGCTCTGCTACCGCCTTCGCCACACCCACACCGCTCCAACCGACTCACAACAACCACGCGGAAGGCGCCAGCGCTCGCCGCGCTCGGCCAAGCTTCTAAGTCTACACAGCCTCAGTACAGCACGTACGAGCCTCACCAACGGTCAGACAGGGGTCCACACGGACCCTGCGACCGCCCAGCGAGCGCCACACCGGGTCTGAGAGACATCATCGCCGACGGGACCCCGGTCGAATCCCACCGGGTGAGCTGACCGCGACAAGCGAGCTAGCGGCCAATGCGGCGGCCAGACAGGGGCCAGAACGTGTGGGCTGCTGCTGGAGAGGTGCAAACGGCACAAAGGAGCAAGCAGCGATAGTTGAGCATGTGGCAGCAAAAGAAGCTTCCCGTCCGGGAATTGAACCCGGGTCACCCGCGTGACAGGCGGGTATACTAACCACTATACTAACGAGAATCCGTACCGACTACGACACCCTCACGCCGTCGCAAACAAAACGCAAGCTCTCACGCACAAATACACCTCCTACGCAACATCACACGCATCCCACCGCTCTGCTACCGCCTTCGCCACACCCACACCGCTCCAACCGACTCACAACAACCACGCGGAAGGCGCCAGCGCTCGCCGCGCTCGGCCAAGCTTCTAAGTCTACACAGCCTCAGTACAGCACGTACGAGCCTCACCAACGGTCAGACAGGGGTCCACACGGACCCTGCGACCGCCCAGCGAGCGCCACACCGGGTCTGAGAGACATCATCGCCGACGGGACCCCGGTCGAATCCCACCGGGTGAGCTGACCGCGACAAGCGAGCTAGCGGCCAATGCGGCGGCCAGACAGGGTCCAGAACGTGTGGGCTGCTGCTGGAGAGGTGCAAACGGCACAAAGGAGCAAACAGCGATAGTTGAGCATGTGGCAGCAAAAGAAGCTTCCCGTCCGGGAATTGAACCCGGGTCACCCGCGTGACAGGCGGGTATACTAACCACTATACTAACGAGAATCCGTACCGACTACGACACCCTCACGCCGTCGCAAACAAAACGCAAGCTCTCACGCACAAATACACCTCCTACGCAACATCACACGCATCCCACCGCTCTGCTACCGCCTTCGCCACACCCACACCGCTCCAACCGACTCACAACAACCACGCGGAAGGCGCCAGCGCTCGCCGCGCTCGGCCAAGCTTCTAAGTCTACACAGCCTCAGTACAGCACGTACGAGCCTCACCAACGGTCAGACAGGGGTCCACACGGACCCTGCGACCGCCCAGCGAGCGCCACACCGGGTCTGAGAGACATCATCGCCGACGGGACCCCGGTCGAATCCCACCGGGTGAGCTGACCGCGACAAGCGAGCTAGCGGCCAATGCGGCGGCCAGACAGGGTCCAGAACGTGTGGGCTGCTGCTGGAGAGGTGCAAACGGCACAAAGGAGCAAACAGCGATAGTTGAGCATGTGGCAGCAAAAGAAGCTTCCCGTCCGGGAATTGAACCCGGGTCACCCGCGTGACAGGCGGGTATACTAACCACTATACTAACGAGAATCCGTACCGACTACGACACCCTCACGCCGTCGCAAACAAAACGCAAGCTCTCACGCACAAATACACCTCCTACGCAACATCACACGCATCCCACCGCTCTGCTACCGCCTTCGCCACACCCACACCGCTCCAACCGACTCACAACAACCACGCGGAAGGCGCCAGCGCTCGCCGCGCTCGGCCAAGCTTCTAAGTCTACACAGCCTCAGTACAGCACGTACGAGCCTCACCAACGGTCAGACAGGGGTCCACATGGACCCTGCGACCGCCCAGCGAGCGCCACACCGGGTCTGAGAGACATCATCGCCGACGGGACCCCGGTCGAATCCCACCGGGTGAGCTGACCGCGACAAGCGAGCTAGCGGCCAATGCGGCGGCCAGACAGGGTCCAGAACGTGTGGGCTGCTGCTGGAGAGGTGCAAACGGCACAAAGGAGCAAGCAGCGATAGTTGAGCATGTGGCAGCAAAAGAAGCTTCCCGTCCGGGAATTGAACCCGGGTCACCCGCGTGACAGGCGGGTATACTAACCACTATACTAACGAGAATCCGTACCGACTACGACACCCTCACGCCGTCGCAAACAAAACGCAAGCTCTCACGCACAAATACACCTCCTACGCAACATCACACGCATCCCACCGCTTTGCTATCGCCTTCGCCACACCCACACCGCTCCGACCGACTCATAACACCCACGCGGAAGGCACAAGATTTCGGCACTCAGTTGGAAGAATTTTAAGAGAGCAATGGACCAGCAAGGAGCTGGGGATATGCTGGCAAGAACAGGAACCCTTACTAGGAGAAAGAGGAATTGCAATTCACACAACTTCAACTTCAATACAAACTAGATAAAGTCACTTTAGTGATTTACTGTATTAAGATATGTGTGATGCAATGTGCGCTCGACAAGATGCAACGTGCGCACGACAAGGTCCACCTGGTAGTGATTGCATAAATGAAAACACGGTTGGGACGTATGCGGCGTCGCGAATACGAGCTAACTCTCCAATATTTGCTGCAACTTGGTTCAAAGTCGAGGTCGTCCGTGCAACACGAGACTGCCGTCTACATGGATCGTCGTCACGTGCACCTCCAACCTCTCTGTAGACAGGTGTGTAGTTCGTGCAACGTGCTGCTTGGAGAAGCCGTTGGAGTGTGCTGGTAGAGAGGTTTGAGGATACAACCGTGTACCACCATGGAGGAAACGCAGGGCGCTGGGGTTTCTGCATGTGCTTGTTGGTGGTGCAAAACTGATGTGATGACTAGTTCCATGCAAATATGATATGATGAGCCTATTTCCGTCTACTGGGCGTCTTGGCTCAGACGCTGGTGCTGTGTTCGAGGTCGCTTCGTATACATCAACGCTATTAAGTTAACTTTCAGTACGGAAACCAGCTATCGAGAACGCTGCTTTTCATCGCGAACACCACTGGACTGATCGTTCTGTCTTTGAATAACATATGTTTTTACAGAGGGCTCGCGGGCTCTCGTTAGTTTCCCCACCAACACGGGCTTCGAAAGGTGCCTAATGGGTAGAAACGAGACTTGATTTGAACATTCACTTTCGAAATGTTTCTCCAAATTCTTCGTCCGGCATGGGACAAATACCAAAAACACCGTCAGTCTGCACTGCATTCGTGCACTCTGCAACAGTGCAAAAACGCGAGCTACCCAAAAACAAACCGACAACTTACAGTCCACGTCGATTGGGCTAATTTCCACCAATAGCAAAGCGGGAGCCACCCAACAACAAACCGACAACTTACAGTCCACGTTGATTGGGCTAATTTCCACCAATAGAAAAGCCGTCTACTTCCAGCCCATCATTCGTCTTCTAATAGCCCCGCCAAGCATGTATGAGCGCGGCCTTCATCGAGTCGCTGGCTCGTCTCGTCGACGCGGACGGCTACGGGGACCAGCACTATGATCTGGGAAGAATCAAGTCGCGCCTAAGCTACAGCAAAGACCGCTGCATATCGACCCCTTTCTCACAACATCACACGCATCCCACCGCTCTGCTACCGCCTTCGCCACACCCACACCGCTCCAACCGACTCACAACAACCACGCGGAAGGCGCCAGCGCTCGCCGCGCTCGGCCAAGCTTCTAAGTCTACACAGCCTCAGTACAGCACGTACGAGCCTCACCAACGGTCAGACAGGGGTCCACACGGACCCTGCGACCGCCCAGCGAGCGCCACACCGGGTCTGAGAGACATCATCGCCGACGGGACCCCGGTCGAATCCCACCGGGTGAGCTGACCGCGACAAGCGAGCTAGCGGCCAATGCGGCGGCCAGACAGGGTCCAGAACGTGTGGGCTGCTGCTGGAGAGGTGCAAACGGCACAAAGGAGCAAACAGCGATAGTTGAGCATGTGGCAGCAAAAGAAGCTTCCCGTCCGGGAATTGAACCCGGGTCACCCGCGTGACAGGCGGGTATACTAACCACTATACTAACGAGAATCCGTACCGACTACGACACCCTCACGCCGTCGCAAACAAAACGCAAGCTCTCACGCACAAATACACCTCCTACGCAACATCACACGCATCCCACCGCTCTGCTACCGCCTTCGCCACACCCACACCGCTCCAACCGACTCACAACAACCACGCGGAAGGCGCCAGCGCTCGCCGCGCTCGGCCAAGCTTCTAAGTCTACACAGCCTCAGTACAGCACGTACGAGCCTCACCAACGGTCAGACAGGGGTCCACACGGACCCTGCGACCGCCCAGCGAGCGCCACACCGGGTCTGAGAGACATCATCGCCGACGGGACCCCGGTCGAATCCCACCGGGTGAGCTGACCGCGACAAGCGAGCTAGCGGCCAATGCGGCGGCCAGACAGGGTCCAGAACGTGTGGGCTGCTGCTGGAGAGGTGCAAACGGCACAAAGGAGCAAGCAGCGATAGTTGAGCATGTGGCAGCAAAAGAAGCTTCCCGTCCGGGAATTGAACCCGGGTCACCCGCGTGACAGGCGGGTATACTAACCACTATACTAACGAGAATCCGTACCGACTACGACACCCTCACGCCGTCGCAAACAAAACGCAAGCTCTCACGCACAAATACACCTCCTACGCAACATCACACGCATCCCACCGCTTTGCTATCGCCTTCGCCACACCCACACCGCTCCAACCGACTCATAACACCCACGCGGAAGGCACAAGATTTCGGCACTCAGTTGGAAGAATTTTAAGAGAGCAATGGACCAGCAAGGAGCTGGGGATATGCTGGCAAGAACAGGAACCCTTACTAGGAGAAAGAGGAATTGCAATTCACACAACTTCAACTTCAATACAAACTAGATAAAGTCACTTTAGTGATTTACTGTATTAAGATATGTGTGATGCAATGTGCGCTCGACAAGATGCAACGTGCGCACGACAAGGTCCACCTGGTAGTGATTGCATAAATGAAAACACGGTTGGGACGTATGCGGCGTCGCGAATACGAGCTAACTCTCCAATATTTGCTGCAACTTGGTTCAAAGTCGAGGTCGTCCGTGCAACACGAGACTGCCGTCTACATGGATCGTCGTCACGTGCACCTCCAACCTCTCTGTAGACAGGTGTGTAGTTCGTGCAACGTGCTGCTTGGAGAAGCCGTTGGAGTGTGTTGGTAGAGAGGTTTGAGGATACAACCGTGTACCACCATGGAGGAAACGCAGGGCGCTGGGGTTTCTGCATGTGCTTGTTGGTGGTGCAAAACTGATGTGATGACTAGTTCCATGCAAATATGATATGATGAGCCTATTTCCGTCTACTGGGCGTCTTGGCTCAGACGCTGGTGCTGTGTTCGAGGTCGCTTCGTATACATCAACGCTATTAAGTTAACTTTCAGTACGGAAACCAGCTATCGAGAACGCTGCTTTTCATCGCGAACACCACTGGACTGATCGTTCTGTCTTTGAATAACATATGTTTTTACAGAGGGCTCGCGGGCTCTCGTTAGTTTCCCCACCAACACGGGCTTCGAAAGGTGCCTAATGGGTAGAAACGAGACTTGATTTGAACATTCACTTTCGAAATGTTTCTCCAAATTCTTCGTCCGGCATGGGACAAATACCAAAAACACCGTCAGTCTGCACTGCATTCGTGCACTCTGCAACAGTGCAAAAACGCGAGCTACCCAAAAACAAACCGACAACTTACAGTCCACGTCGATTGGGCTAATTTCCACCAATAGCAAAGCGGGAGCCACCCAACAACAAACCGACAACTTACAGTCCACGTTGATTGGGCTAATTTCCACCAATAGAAAAGCCGTCTACTTCCAGCCCATCATTCGTCTTCTAATAGCCCCGCCAAGCATGTATGAGCGCGGCCTTCATCGAGTCGCTGGCTCGTCTCGTCGACGCGGACGGCTACGGGGACCAGCACTATGATCTGGGAAGAATCAAGTCGCGCCTAAGCTACAGCAAAGACCGCTGCATATCGACCCCTTTCTCACAACATCACACGCATCCCACCGCTCTGCTACCGCCTTCGCCACACCCACACCGCTCCAACCGACTCACAACAACCACGCGGAAGGCGCCAGCGCTCGCCGCGCTCGGCCAAGCTTCTAAGTCTACACAGCCTCAGTACAGCACGTACGAGCCTCACCAACGGTCAGACAGGGGTCCACACGGACCCTGCGACCGCCCAGCGAGCGCCACACCGGGTCTGAGAGACATCATCGCCGACGGGACCCCGGTCGAATCCCACCGGGTGAGCTGACCGCGACAAGCGAGCTAGCGGCCAATGCGGCGGCCAGACAGGGTCCAGAACGTGTGGGCTGCTGCTGGAGAGGTGCAAACGGCACAAAGGAGCAAGCAGCGATAGTTGAGCATGTGGCAGCAAAAGAAGCTTCCCGTCCGGGAATTGAACCCGGGTCACCCGCGTGACAGGCGGGTATACTAACCACTATACTAACGAGAATCCGTACCGACTACGACACCCTCACGCCGTCGCAAACAAAACGCAAGCTCTCACGCACAAATACACCTCCTACGCAACATCACACGCATCCCACCGCTCTGCTACCGCCTTCGCCACACCCACACCGCTCCAACCGACTCACAACAACCACGCGGAAGGCGCCAGCGCTCGCCGCGCTCGGCCAAGCTTCTAAGTCTACACAGCCTCAGTACAGCACGTACGAGCCTCACCAACGGTCAGACAGGGGTCCACACGGACCCTGCGACCGCCCAGCGAGCGCCACACCGGGTCTGAGAGACATCATCGCCGACGGGACCCCGGTCGAATCCCACCGGGTGAGCTGACCGCGACAAGCGAGCTAGCGGCCAATGCGGCGGCCAGACAGGGTCCAGAACGTGTGGGCTGCTGCTGGAGAGGTGCAAACGGCACAAAGGAGCAAGCAGCGATAGTTGAGCATGTGGCAGCAAAAGAAGCTTCCCGTCCGGGAATTGAACCCGGGTCACCCGCGTGACAGGCGGGTATACTAACCACTATACTAACGAGAATCCGTACCGACTACGACACCCTCACGCCGTCGCAAACAAAACGCAAGCTCTCACGCACAAATACACCTCCTACGCAACATCACACGCATCCCACCGCTCTGCTACCGCCTTCGCCACACCCACACCGCTCCAACCGACTCACAACAACCACGCGGAAGGCGCCAGCGCTCGCCGCGCTCGGCCAAGCTTCTAAGTCTACACAGCCTCAGTACAGCACGTACGAGTCTCACCAACGGTCAGACAGGGGTCCACACGGACCCTGCGACCGCCCAGCGAGCGCCACACCGGGTCTGAGAGACATCATCGCCGACGGGACCCCGGTCGAATCCCACCGGGTGAGCTGACCGCGACAAGCGAGCTAGCGGCCAATGCGGCGGCCAGACAGGGTCCAGAACGTGTGGGCTGCTGCTGGAGAGGTGCAAACGGCACAAAGGAGCAAACAGCGATAGTTGAGCATGTGGCAGCAAAAGAAGCTTCCCGTCCGGGAATTGAACCCGGGTCACCCGCGTGACAGGCGGGTATACTAACCACTATACTAACGAGAATCCGTACCGACTACGACACCCTCACGCCGTCGCAAACAAAACGCAAGCTCTCACGCACAAATACACCTCCTACGCAACATCACACGCATCCCACCGCTTTGCTACCGCCTTCGCCACACCCACACCGCTCCAACCGACTCACAACAACCACGCGGAAGGCGCCAGCGCTCGCCGCGCTCGGCCAAGCTTCTAAGTCTACACAGCCTCAGTACAGCACGTACGAGCCTCACCAACGGTCAGACAGGGGTCCACACGGACCCTGCGACCGCCCAGCGAGCGCCACACCGGGTCTGAGAGACATCATCGCCGACGGGACCCCGGTCGAATCCCACCGGGTGAGCTGACCGCGACAAGCGAGCTAGCGCCCAATGCGGCGACCAGACAGGGTCCAGAACGTGTGGGCTGCTGTTGGAGAGGTGCAAACGGCACAAAGGGGCAAGCAGCGATAGTTGAGCATGTGGCAGCAAAAGAAGCTTCCCCGCGTGACAGGCGGGTATACTAACCACTATACTAACGAGAATCCGTACCGACTACGACACCCTCACGCCGTCGCAAACAAAACGCAAGCTCTCACGCACAAATACACCTCCTACGCAACATCACACGCATCCCACCGCTCTGCTACCGCCTTCGCCACACCCACACCGCTCCAACCGACTCACAACAACCACGCGGAAGGCGCCAGCGCTCGCCGCGCTCGGCCAAGCTTCTAAGTCTACACAGCCTCAGTACAGCACGTACGAGCCTCACCAACGGTCAGACAGGGGTCCACACGGACCCTGCTACCGCCCAGTGAGCGCCACACCGTGTCTGAGAGACATCATCGCCGACGGGACCCCGGTCGAATCCCACCGGGTGAGCTGACCGCGACAAGCGAGCTAGCGGCCAATGCGGCGGCCAGACAGGGTCCAGAACGTGTGGGCTGCTGCTGGAGAGGTGCAAACGGCACAAAGGAGCAAGCAGCGATAGTTGAGCATGTGGCAGCAAAAGAAGCTTCCCGTCCGGGAATTGAACCCGGGTCACCCGCGTGACAGGCGGGTATACTAACCACTATACTAACGAGAATCCGTACCGACTACGACACCCTCACGCCGTCGCAAACAAAACGCAAGCTCTCACGCACAAATACACCTCCTACGCAACATCACACGCATCCCACCGCTCTGCTACCGCCTTCGCCACACCCACACCGCTCCAACCGACTCACAACAACCACGCGGAAGGCGCCAGCGCTCGCCGCGCTCGGCCAAGCTTCTAAGTCTACACAGCCTCAGTACAGCACGTACGAGCCTCACCAACGGTCAGACAGGGGTCCACACGGACCCTGCTACCGCCCAGCGAGCGCCACACCGGGTCTGAGAGACATCATCGCCGACGGGACCCCGGTCGAATCCCACCGGGTGAGCTGACCGCGACAAGCGAGCTAGCGGCCAATGCGGCGGCCAGACAGGGTCCAGAACGTGTGGGCTGCTGCTGGAGAGGTGCAAACGGCACAAAGGAGCAAGCAGCGATAGTTGATCATGTGGCAGCAAAAGAAGCTTCCCGTCCGGGAATTGAACCCGGGTCACCCGCGTGACAGGCGGGTATACTAACCACTATACTAACGAGAATCCGTACCGACTACGACACCCTCACGCCGTCGCAAACAAAACGCAAGCTCTACCACACAAATACACCTCCTACACAACAACACACGCATTCCACCGCTTTGCTATCGCCTTCGCCACACCCACACCGCTCCAACCGACTCATAACACCTACGCGGAAGGCACAAGATTTCGGCACTCAGTTGGAAGAATTTTAAGAGAGCAATGGACCAGCAAGGAGCTGGGGATATGCTGGCAAGAACAGGAACCCTTACTAGGAGAAAGAGGAATTGCAATTCACACAACTTCAACTTCAATACAAACTAGATAAAGTCACTTTAGTGATTTACTGTATTAAGATATGTGTGATGCAATGTGCGCTCGACAAGATGCAACGTGCGCACGACAAGGTCCACCTGGTAGTGATTGCATAAATGAAAACACGGTTGGGACGTATGCGGCGTCGCGAATACGAGCTAACTCTCCAATATTTGCTGCAACTTGGTTCAAAGTCGAGGTCGTCCGTGCAACACGAGACTGCCGTCTACATGGATCGTCGTCACGTGCACCTCCAACCACTCTGTAGACAGGTGTGTAGTTCGTGCAACGTGCTGCTTGGAGAAGCCGTTGGAGTGTGTTGGTAGAGAGGTTTGAGGATACAACCGTGTACCACCATGGAGGAAACGCAGGGCGCTGGGGTTTCTGCATGTGCTTGTTGGTGGTGCAAAACTGATGTGATGACTAGTTCCATGCAAATATGATATGATGAGCCTATTTCCGTCTACTGGGCGTCTTGGCTCAGACGCTGGTGCTGTGTTCGAGGTCGCTTCGTATACATCAACGCTATTAAGTTAACTTTCAGTACGGAAACCAGCTATCGAGAACGCTGCTTTTCATCGCGAACACCACTGGACTGATCGTTCTGTCTTTGAATAACATATGTTTTTACGGAGGGCTCGCGGGCTCTCGTTAGTTTCCCCACCAACACGGGCTTCGAAAGGTGCCTAATGGGTAGAAACGAGACTTGATTTGAACATTCACTTTCGAAATGTTTCTCCAAATTCTTCGTCCGGCATGGGACAAATACCAAAAACACCGTCAGTCTGCACTGCATTCGTGCACTCTGCAACAGTGCAAAAACGCGAGCTACCCAAAAACAAACCGACAACTTACAGTCCACGTCGATTGGGCTAATTTCCACCAATAGCAAAGCGGGAGCCACCCAACAACAAACCGACAACTTACAGTCCACGTTGATTGGGCTAATTTCCACCAATAGAAAAGCCGTCTACTTCCAGCCCATCATTCGTCTTCTAATAGCCCCGCCAAGCATGTATGAGCGCGGCCTTCATCGAGTCGCTGGCTCGTCTCGTCGACGCGGACGGCTACGGGGACCAGCACTATGATCTGGGAAGAATCAAGTCGCGCCTAAGCTACAGCAAAGACCGCTGCATATCGACCCCTTTCTCACAACATCACACGCATCCCACCGCTCTGCTACCGCCTTCGCCACACCCACACCGCTCCAACCGACTCACAACAACCACGCGGAAGGCGCCAGCGCTCGCCGCGCTCGGCCAAGCTTCTAAGTCTACACAGCCTCAGTACAGCACGTACGAGCCTCACCAACGGTCAGACAGGGGTCCACACGGACCCTGCGACCGCCCAGCGAGCGCCACACCGGGTCTGAGAGACATCATCGCCGACGGGACCCCGGTCGAATCCCACCGGGTGAGCTGACCGCGACAAGCGAGCTAGCGGCCAATGCGGCGGCCAGACAGGGTCCAGAACGTGTGGGCTGCTGCTGGAGAGGTGCAAACGGCACAAAGGAGCAAGCAGCGATAGTTGAGCATGTGGCAGCAAAAGAAGCTTCCCGTCCGGGAATTGAACCCGGGTCACCCGCGTGACAGGCGGGTATACTAACCACTATACTAACGAGAATCCGTACCGACTACGACACCCTCACGCCGTCGCAAACAAAACGCAAGCTCTCACGCACAAATACACCTCCTACGCAACATCACACGCATCCCACCGCTCTGCTACCGCCTTCGCCACACCCACACCGCTCCAACCGACTCACAACAACCACGCGGAAGGCGCCAGCGCTCGCCGCGCTCGGCCAAGCTTCTAAGTCTACACAGCCTCAGTACAGCACGTACGAGCCTCACCAACGGTCAGACAGGGGTCCACACGGACCCTGCGACCGCCCAGCGAGCGCCACACCGGGTCTGAGAGACATCATCGCCGACGGGACCCCGGTCGAATCCCACCGGGTGAGCTGACCGCGACAAGCGAGCTAGCGGCCAATGCGGCGGCCAGACAGGGTCCAGAACGTGTGGGCTGCTGCTGGAGAGGTGCAAACGGCACAAAGGAGCAAGCAGCGATAGTTGAGCATGTGGCAGCAAAAGAAGCTTCCCGTCCGGGAATTGAACCCGGGTCACCCGCGTGACAGGCGGGTATACTAACCACTATACTAACGAGAATCCGTACCGACTACGACACCCTCACGCCGTCGCAAACAAAACGCAAGCTCTCACGCACAAATACACCTCCTACGCAACATCACACGCATCCCACCGCTCTGCTACCGCCTTCGCCACACCCACACCGCTCCAACCGACTCACAACAACCACGCGGAAGGCGCCAGCGCTCGCCGCGCTCGGCCAAGCTTCTAAGTCTACACAGCCTCAGTACAGCACGTACGAGTCTCACCAACGGTCAGACAGGGGTCCACACGGACCCTGCGACCGCCCAGCGAGCGCCACACCGGGTCTGAGAGACATCATCGCCGACGGGACCCCGGTCGAATCCCACCGGGTGAGCTGACCGCGACAAGCGAGCTAGCGGCCAATGCGGCGGCCAGACAGGGTCCAGAACGTGTGGGCTGCTGCTGGAGAGGTGCAAACGGCACAAAGGAGCAAACAGCGATAGTTGAGCATGTGGCAGCAAAAGAAGCTTCCCGTCCGGGAATTGAACCCGGGTCACCCGCGTGACAGGCGGGTATACTAACCACTATACTAACGAGAATCCGTACCGACTACGACACCCTCACGCCGTCGCAAACAAAACGCAAGCTCTCACGCACAAATACACCTCCTACGCAACATCACACGCATCCCACCGCTTTGCTACCGCCTTCGCCACACCCACACCGCTCCAACCGACTCACAACAACCACGCGGAAGGCGCCAGCGCTCGCCGCGCTCGGCCAAGCTTCTAAGTCTACACAGCCTCAGTACAGCACGTACGAGCCTCACCAACGGTCAGACAGGGGTCCACACGGACCCTGCGACCGCCCAGCGAGCGCCACACCGGGTCTGAGAGACATCATCGCCGACGGGACCCCGGTCGAATCCCACCGGGTGAGCTGACCGCGACAAGCGAGCTAGCGCCCAATGCGGCGACCAGACAGGGTCCAGAACGTGTGGGCTGCTGTTGGAGAGGTGCAAACGGCACAAAGGGGCAAGCAGCGATAGTTGAGCATGTGGCAGCAAAAGAAGCTTCCCCGCGTGACAGGCGGGTATACTAACCACTATACTAACGAGAATCCGTACCGACTACGACACCCTCACGCCGTCGCAAACAAAACGCAAGCTCTCACGCACAAATACACCTCCTACGCAACATCACACGCATCCCACCGCTCTGCTACCGCCTTCGCCACACCCACACCGCTCCAACCGACTCACAACAACCACGCGGAAGGCGCCAGCGCTCGCCGCGCTCGGCCAAGCTTCTAAGTCTACACAGCCTCAGTACAGCACGTACGAGCCTCACCAACGGTCAGACAGGGGTCCACACGGACCCTGCTACCGCCCAGTGAGCGCCACACCGTGTCTGAGAGACATCATCGCCGACGGGACCCCGGTCGAATCCCACCGGGTGAGCTGACCGCGACAAGCGAGCTAGCGGCCAATGCGGCGGCCAGACAGGGTCCAGAACGTGTGGGCTGCTGCTGGAGAGGTGCAAACGGCACAAAGGAGCAAGCAGCGATAGTTGAGCATGTGGCAGCAAAAGAAGCTTCCCGTCCGGGAATTGAACCCGGGTCACCCGCGTGACAGGCGGGTATACTAACCACTATACTAACGAGAATCCGTACCGACTACGACACCCTCACGCCGTCGCAAACAAAACGCAAGCTCTCACGCACAAATACACCTCCTACGCAACATCACACGCATCCCACCGCTCTGCTACCGCCTTCGCCACACCCACACCGCTCCAACCGACTCACAACAACCACGCGGAAGGCGCCAGCGCTCGCCGCGCTCGGCCAAGCTTCTAAGTCTACACAGCCTCAGTACAGCACGTACGAGCCTCACCAACGGTCAGACAGGGGTCCACACGGACCCTGCTACCGCCCAGCGAGCGCCACACCGGGTCTGAGAGACATCATCGCCGACGGGACCCCGGTCGAATCCCACCGGGTGAGCTGACCGCGACAAGCGAGCTAGCGGCCAATGCGGCGGCCAGACAGGGTCCAGAACGTGTGGGCTGCTGCTGGAGAGGTGCAAACGGCACAAAGGAGCAAGCAGCGATAGTTGATCATGTGGCAGCAAAAGAAGCTTCCCGTCCGGGAATTGAACCCGGGTCACCCGCGTGACAGGCGGGTATACTAACCACTATACTAACGAGAATCCGTACCGACTACGACACCCTCACGCCGTCGCAAACAAAACGCAAGCTCTACCACACAAATACACCTCCTACACAACAACACACGCATTCCACCGCTTTGCTATCGCCTTCGCCACACCCACACCGCTCCAACCGACTCATAACACCTACGCGGAAGGCACAAGATTTCGGCACTCAGTTGGAAGAATTTTAAGAGAGCAATGGACCAGCAAGGAGCTGGGGATATGCTGGCAAGAACAGGAACCCTTACTAGGAGAAAGAGGAATTGCAATTCACACAACTTCAACTTCAATACAAACTAGATAAAGTCACTTTAGTGATTTACTGTATTAAGATATGTGTGATGCAATGTGCGCTCGACAAGATGCAACGTGCGCACGACAAGGTCCACCTGGTAGTGATTGCATAAATGAAAACACGGTTGGGACGTATGCGGCGTCGCGAATACGAGCTAACTCTCCAATATTTGCTGCAACTTGGTTCAAAGTCGAGGTCGTCCGTGCAACACGAGACTGCCGTCTACATGGATCGTCGTCACGTGCACCTCCAACCACTCTGTAGACAGGTGTGTAGTTCGTGCAACGTGCTGCTTGGAGAAGCCGTTGGAGTGTGTTGGTAGAGAGGTTTGAGGATACAACCGTGTACCACCATGGAGGAAACGCAGGGCGCTGGGGTTTCTGCATGTGCTTGTTGGTGGTGCAAAACTGATGTGATGACTAGTTCCATGCAAATATGATATGATGAGCCTATTTCCGTCTACTGGGCGTCTTGGCTCAGACGCTGGTGCTGTGTTCGAGGTCGCTTCGTATACATCAACGCTATTAAGTTAACTTTCAGTACGGAAACCAGCTATCGAGAACGCTGCTTTTCATCGCGAACACCACTGGACTGATCGTTCTGTCTTTGAATAACATATGTTTTTACGGAGGGCTCGCGGGCTCTCGTTAGTTTCCCCACCAACACGGGCTTCGAAAGGTGCCTAATGGGTAGAAACGAGACTTGATTTGAACATTCACTTTCGAAATGTTTCTCCAAATTCTTCGTCCGGCATGGGACAAATACCAAAAACACCGTCAGTCTGCACTGCATTCGTGCACTCTGCAACAGTGCAAAAACGCGAGCTACCCAAAAACAAACCGACAACTTACAGTCCACGTCGATTGGGCTAATTTCCACCAATAGCAAAGCGGGAGCCACCCAACAACAAACCGACAACTTACAGTCCACGTTGATTGGGCTAATTTCCACCAATAGAAAAGCCGTCTACTTCCAGCCCATCATTCGTCTTCTAATAGCCCCGCCAAGCATGTATGAGCGCGGCCTTCATCGAGTCGCTGGCTCGTCTCGTCGACGCGGACGGCTACGGGGACCAGCACTATGATCTGGGAAGAATCAAGTCGCGCCTAAGCTACAGCAAAGACCGCTGCATATCGACCCCTTTCTCACAACATCACACGCATCCCACCGCTCTGCTACCGCCTTCGCCACACCCACACCGCTCCAACCGACTCACAACAACCACGCGGAAGGCGCCAGCGCTCGCCGCGCTCGGCCAAGCTTCTAAGTCTACACAGCCTCAGTACAGCACGTACGAGCCTCACCAACGGTCAGACAGGGGTCCACACGGACCCTGCGACCGCCCAGCGAGCGCCACACCGGGTCTGAGAGACATCATCGCCGACGGGACCCCGGTCGAATCCCACCGGGTGAGCTGACCGCGACAAGCGAGCTAGCGGCCAATGCGGCGGCCAGACAGGGTCCAGAACGTGTGGGCTGCTGCTGGAGAGGTGCAAACGGCACAAAGGAGCAAACAGCGATAGTTGAGCATGTGGCAGCAAAAGAAGCTTCCCGTCCGGGAATTGAACCCGGGTCACCCGTGTGACAGGCGGGTATACTAACCACTATACTAACGAGAATCCGTACCGACTACGACACCCTCACGCCGTCGCAAACAAAACGCAAGCTCTCACGCACAAATACACCTCCTACGCAACATCACACGCATCCCACCGCTCTGCTACCGCCTTCGCCACACCCACACCGCTCCAACCGACTCACAACAACCACGCGGAAGGCGCCAGCGCTCGCCGCGCTCGGCCAAGCTTCTAAGTCTACACAGCCTCAGTACAGCACGTACGAGCCTCACCAACGGTCAGACAGGGGTCCACACGGACCCTGCGACCGCCCAGCGAGCGCCACACCGGGTCTGAGAGACATCATCGCCGACGGGACCCCGGTCGAATCCCACCGGGTGAGCTGACCGCGACAAGCGAGCTAGCGGCCAATGCGGCGGCCAGACAGGGTCCAGAACGTGTGGGCTGCTGCTGGAGAGGTGCAAACGGCACAAAGGAGCAAACAGCGATAGTTGAGCATGTGGCAGCAAAAGAAGCTTCCCGTCCGGGAATTGAACCCGGGTCACCCGTGTGACAGGCGGGTATACTAACCACTATACTAACGAGAATCCGTACCGACTACGACACCCTCACGCCGTCGCAAACAAAACGCAAGCTCTCACGCACAAATACACCTCCTACGCAACATCACACGCATCCCACCGCTCTGCTACCGCCTTCGCCACACCCACACCGCTCCAACCGACTCACAACAACCACGCGGAAGGCGCCAGCGCTCGCCGCGCTCGGCCAAGCTTCTAAGTCTACACAGCCTCAGTACAGCACGTACGAGCCTCACCAACGGTCAGACAGGGGTCCACACGGACCCTGCGACCGCCCAGCGAGCGCCACACCGGGTCTGAGAGACATCATCGCCGACGGGACCCCGGTCGAATCCCACCGGGTGAGCTGACCGCGACAAGCGAGCTAGCGGCCAATGCGGCGGCCAGACAGGGTCCAGAACGTGTGGGCTGCTGCTGGAGAGGTGCAAACGGCACAAAGGAGCAAGCAGCGATAGTTGAGCATGTGGCAGCAAAAGAAGCTTCCCGTCCGGGAATTGAACCCGGGTCACCCGCGTGACAGGCGGGTATACTAACCACTATACTAACGAGAATCCGTACCGACTACGACACCCTCACGCCGTCGCAAACAAAACGCAAGCTCTCACGCACAAATACACCTCCTACGCAACATCACACGCATCCCACCGCTCTGCTACCGCCTTCGCCACACCCACACCGCTCCAACCGACTCACAACAACCACGCGGAAGGCGCCAGCGCTCGCCGCGCTCGGCCAAGCTTCTAAGTCTACACAGCCTCAGTACAGCACGTACGAGCCTCACCAACGGTCAGACAGGGGTCCACACGGACCCTGCTACCGCCCAGTGAGCGCCACACCGTGTCTGAGAGACATCATCGCCGACGGGACCCCGGTCGAATCCCACCGGGTGAGCTGACCGCGACAAGCGAGCTAGCGGCCAATGCGGCGGCCAGACAGGGTCCAGAACGTGTGGGCTGCTGCTGGAGAGGTGCAAACGGCACAAAGGAGCAAGCAGCGATAGTTGAGCATGTGGCAGCAAAAGAAGCTTCCCGTCCGGGAATTGAACCCGGGTCACCCGCGTGACAGGCGGGTATACTAACCACTATACTAACGAGAATCCGTACCGACTACGACACCCTCACGCCGTCGCAAACAAAACGCAAGCTCTCACGCACAAATACACCTCCTACGCAACATCACACGCATCCCACCGCTCTGCTACCGCCTTCGCCACACCCACACCGCTCCAACCGACTCACAACAACCACGCGGAAGGCGCCAGCGCTCGCCGCGCTCGGCCAAGCTTCTAAGTCTACACAGCCTCAGTACAGCACGTACGAGCCTCACCAACGGTCAGACAGGGGTCCACACGGACCCTGCGACCGCCCAGCGAGCGCCACACCGGGTCTGAGAGACATCATCGCCGACGGGACCCCGGTCGAATCCCACCGGGTGAGCTGACCGCGACAAGCGAGCTAGCGGCCAATGCGGCGGCCAGACAGGGTCCAGAACGTGTGGGCTGCTGCTGGAGAGGTGCAAACGGCACAAAGGAGCAAGCAGCGATAGTTGAGCATGTGGCAGCAAAAGAAGCTTCCCGTCCGGGAATTGAACCCGGGTCACCCGCGTGACAGGCGGGTATACTAACCACTATACTAACGAGAATCCGTACCGACTACGACACCCTCACGCCGTCGCAAACAAAACGCAAGCTCTCACGCACAAATACACCTCCTACGCAACATCACACGCATCCCACCGCTTTGCTACCGCCTTCGCCACACCCACACCGCTCCAACCGACTCACAACAACCACGCGGAAGGCGCCAGCGCTCGCCGCGCTCGGCCAAGCTTCTAAGTCTACACAGCCTCAGTACAGCACGTACGAGCCTCACCAACGGTCAGACAGGGGTCCACACGGACCCTGCGACCGCCCAGCGAGCGCCACACCGGGTCTGAGAGACATCATCGCCGACGGGACCCCGGTCGAATCCCACCGGGTGAGCTGACCGCGACAAGCGAGCTAGCGGCCAATGCGGCGGCCAGACAGGGTCCAGAACGTGTGGGCTGCTGCTGGAGAGGTGCAAACGGCACAAAGGAGCAAGCAGCGATAGTTGAGCATGTGGCAGCAAAAGAAGCTTCCCGTCCGGGAATTGAACCCGGGTCACCCGCGTGACAGGCGGGTATACTAACCACTATACTAACGAGAATCCGTACCGACTACGACACCCTCACGCCGTCGCAAACAAAACGCAAGCTCTCACGCACAAATACACCTCCTACGCAACATCACACGCATCCCACCGCTCTGCTACCGCCTTCGCCACACCCACACCGCTCCAACCGACTCACAACAACCACGCGGAAGGCGCCAGCGCTCGCCGCGCTCGGCCAAGCTTCTAAGTCTACACAGCCTCAGTACAGCACGTACGAGCCTCACCAACGGTCAGACAGGGGTCCACACGGACCCTGCGACCGCCCAGCGAGCGCCACACCGGGTCTGAGAGACATCATCGCCGACGGGACCCCGGTCGAATCCCACCGGGTGAGCTGACCGCGACAAGCGAGCTAGCGGCCAATGCGGCGGCCAGACAGGGTCCAGAACGTGTGGGCTGCTGCTGGAGAGGTGCAAACGGCACAAAGGAGCAAGCAGCGATAGTTGAGCATGTGGCAGCAAAAGAAGCTTCCCGTCCGGGAATTGAACCCGGGTCACCCGCGTGACAGGCGGGTATACTAACCACTATACTAACGAGAATCCGTACCGACTACGACACCCTCACGCCGTCGCAAACAAAACGCAAGCTCTCACGCACAAATACACCTCCTACGCAACATCACACGCATCCCACCGCTCTGCTACCGCCTTCGCCACACCCACACCGCTCCAACCGACTCACAACAACCACGCGGAAGGCGCCAGCGCTCGCCGCGCTCGGCCAAGCTTCTAAGTCTACACAGCCTCAGTACAGCACGTACGAGCCTCACCAACGGTCAGACAGGGGTCCACACGGACCCTGCGACCGCCCAGCGAGCGCCACACCGGGTCTGAGAGACATCATCGCCGACGGGACCCCGGTCGAATCCCACCGGGTGAGCTGACCGCGACAAGCGAGCTAGCGGCCAATGCGGCGGCCAGACAGGGTCCAGAACGTGTGGGCTGCTGCTGGAGAGGTGCAAACGGCACAAAGGAGCAAACAGCGATAGTTGAGCATGTGGCAGCAAAAGAAGCTTCCCGTCCGGGAATTGAACCCGGGTCACCCGCGTGACAGGCGGGTATACTAACCACTATACTAACGAGAATCCGTACCGACTACGACACCCTCACGCCGTCGCAAACAAAACGCAAGCTCTCACGCACAAATACACCTCCTACGCAACATCACACGCATCCCACCGCTCTGCTACCGCCTTCGCCACACCCACACCGCTCCAACCGACTCACAACAACCACGCGGAAGGCGCCAGCGCTCGCCGCGCTCGGCCAAGCTTCTAAGTCTACACAGCCTCAGTACAGCACGTACGAGCCTCACCAACGGTCAGACAGGGGTCCACACGGACCCTGCTACCGCCCAGTGAGCGCCACACCGTGTCTGAGAGACATCATCGCCGACGGGACCCCGGTCGAATCCCACCGGGTGAGCTGACCGCGACAAGCGAGCTAGCGGCCAATGCGGCGGCCAGACAGGGTCCAGAACGTGTGGGCTGCTGCTGGAGAGGTGCAAACGGCACAAAGGAGCAAGCAGCGATAGTTGAGCATGTGGCAGCAAAAGAAGCTTCCCGTCCGGGAATTGAACCCGGGTCACCCGCGTGACAGGCGGGTATACTAACCACTATACTAACGAGAATCCGTACCGACTACGACACCCTCACGCCGTCGCAAACAAAACGCAAGCTCTCACGCACAAATACACCTCCTACGCAACATCACACGCATCCCACCGCTCTGCTACCGCCTTCGCCACACCCACACCGCTCCAACCGACTCACAACAACCACGCGGAAGGCGCCAGCGCTCGCCGCGCTCGGCCAAGCTTCTAAGTCTACACAGCCTCAGTACAGCACGTACGAGCCTCACCAACGGTCAGACAGGGGTCCACACGGACCCTGCTACCGCCCAGTGAGCGCCACACCGTGTCTGAGAGACATCATCGCCGACGGGACCCCGGTCGAATCCCACCGGGTGAGCTGACCGCGACAAGCGAGCTAGCGGCCAATGCGGCGGCCAGACAGGGTCCAGAACGTGTGGGCTGCTGCTGGAGAGGTGCAAACGGCACAAAGGAGCAAGCAGCGATAGTTGAGCATGTGGCAGCAAAAGAAGCTTCCCGTCCGGGAATTGAACCCGGGTCACCCGCGTGACAGGCGGGTATACTAACCACTATACTAACGAGAATCCGTACCGACTACGACACCCTCACGCCGTCGCAAACAAAACGCAAGCTCTCACGCACAAATACACCTCCTACGCAACATCACACGCATCCCACCGCTCTGCTACCGCCTTCGCCACACCCACACCGCTCCAACCGACTCACAACAACCACGCGGAAGGCGCCAGCGCTCGCCGCGCTCGGCCAAGCTTCTAAGTCTACACAGCCTCAGTACAGCACGTACGAGCCTCACCAACGGTCAGACAGGGGTCCACACGGACCCTGCTACCGCCCAGCGAGCGCCACACCGGGTCTGAGAGACATCATCGCCGACGGGACCCCGGTCGAATCCCACCGGGTGAGCTGACCGCGACAAGCGAGCTAGCGGCCAATGCGGCGGCCAGACAGGGTCCAGAACGTGTGGGCTGCTGCTGGAGAGGTGCAAACGGCACAAAGGAGCAAGCAGCGATAGTTGATCATGTGGCAGCAAAAGAAGCTTCCCGTCCGGGAATTGAACCCGGGTCACCCGCGTGACAGGCGGGTATACTAACCACTATACTAACGAGAATCCGTACCGACTACGACACCCTCACGCCGTCGCAAACAAAACGCAAGCTCTACCACACAAATACACCTCCTACACAACAACACACGCATTCCACCGCTTTGCTATCGCCTTCGCCACACCCACACCGCTCCAACCGACTCATAACACCTACGCGGAAGGCACAAGATTTCGGCACTCAGTTGGAAGAATTTTAAGAGAGCAATGGACCAGCAAGGAGCTGGGGATATGCTGGCAAGAACAGGAACCCTTACTAGGAGAAAGAGGAATTGCAATTCACACAACTTCAACTTCAATACAAACTAGATAAAGTCACTTTAGTGATTTACTGTATTAAGATATGTGTGATGCAATGTGCGCTCGACAAGATGCAACGTGCGCACGACAAGGTCCACCTGGTAGTGATTGCATAAATGAAAACACGGTTGGGACGTATGCGGCGTCGCGAATACGAGCTAACTCTCCAATATTTGCTGCAACTTGGTTCAAAGTCGAGGTCGTCCGTGCAACACGAGACTGCCGTCTACATGGATCGTCGTCACGTGCACCTCCAACCACTCTGTAGACAGGTGTGTAGTTCGTGCAACGTGCTGCTTGGAGAAGCCGTTGGAGTGTGTTGGTAGAGAGGTTTGAGGATACAACCGTGTACCACCATGGAGGAAACGCAGGGCGCTGGGGTTTCTGCATGTGCTTGTTGGTGGTGCAAAACTGATGTGATGACTAGTTCCATGCAAATATGATATGATGAGCCTATTTCCGTCTACTGGGCGTCTTGGCTCAGACGCTGGTGCTGTGTTCGAGGTCGCTTCGTATACATCAACGCTATTAAGTTAACTTTCAGTACGGAAACCAGCTATCGAGAACGCTGCTTTTCATCGCGAACACCACTGGACTGATCGTTCTGTCTTTGAATAACATATGTTTTTACGGAGGGCTCGCGGGCTCTCGTTAGTTTCCCCACCAACACGGGCTTCGAAAGGTGCCTAATGGGTAGAAACGAGACTTGATTTGAACATTCACTTTCGAAATGTTTCTCCAAATTCTTCGTCCGGCATGGGACAAATACCAAAAACACCGTCAGTCTGCACTGCATTCGTGCACTCTGCAACAGTGCAAAAACGCGAGCTACCCAAAAACAAACCGACAACTTACAGTCCACGTCGATTGGGCTAATTTCCACCAATAGCAAAGCGGGAGCCACCCAACAACAAACCGACAACTTACAGTCCACGTTGATTGGGCTAATTTCCACCAATAGAAAAGCCGTCTACTTCCAGCCCATCATTCGTCTTCTAATAGCCCCGCCAAGCATGTATGAGCGCGGCCTTCATCGAGTCGCTGGCTCGTCTCGTCGACGCGGACGGCTACGGGGACCAGCACTATGATCTGGGAAGAATCAAGTCGCGCCTAAGCTACAGCAAAGACCGCTGCATATCGACCCCTTTCTCACAACATCACACGCATCCCACCGCTCTGCTACCGCCTTCGCCACACCCACACCGCTCCAACCGACTCACAACAACCACGCGGAAGGCGCCAGCGCTCGCCGCGCTCGGCCAAGCTTCTAAGTCTACACAGCCTCAGTACAGCACGTACGAGCCTCACCAACGGTCAGACAGGGGTCCACACGGACCCTGCGACCGCCCAGCGAGCGCCACACCGGGTCTGAGAGACATCATCGCCGACGGGACCCCGGTCGAATCCCACCGGGTGAGCTGACCGCGACAAGCGAGCTAGCGGCCAATGCGGCGGCCAGACAGGGTCCAGAACGTGTGGGCTGCTGCTGGAGAGGTGCAAACGGCACAAAGGAGCAAGCAGCGATAGTTGAGCATGTGGCAGCAAAAGAAGCTTCCCGTCCGGGAATTGAACCCGGGTCACCCGCGTGACAGGCGGGTATACTAACCACTATACTAACGAGAATCCGTACCGACTACGACACCCTCACGCCGTCGCAAACAAAACGCAAGCTCTCACGCACAAATACACCTCCTACGCAACATCACACGCATCCCACCGCTCTGCTACCGCCTTCGCCACACCCACACCGCTCCAACCGACTCACAACAACCACGCGGAAGGCGCCAGCGCTCGCCGCGCTCGGCCAAGCTTCTAAGTCTACACAGCCTCAGTACAGCACGTACGAGCCTCACCAACGGTCAGACAGGGGTCCACACGGACCCTGCGACCGCCCAGCGAGCGCCACACCGGGTCTGAGAGACATCATCGCCGACGGGACCCCGGTCGAATCCCACCGGGTGAGCTGACCGCGACAAGCGAGCTAGCGGCCAATGCGGCGGCCAGACAGGGTCCAGAACGTGTGGGCTGCTGCTGGAGAGGTGCAAACGGCACAAAGGAGCAAGCAGCGATAGTTGAGCATGTGGCAGCAAAAGAAGCTTCCCGTCCGGGAATTGAACCCGGGTCACCCGCGTGACAGGCGGGTATACTAACCACTATACTAACGAGAATCCGTACCGACTACGACACCCTCACGCCGTCGCAAACAAAACGCAAGCTCTCACGCACAAATACACCTCCTACGCAACATCACACGCATCCCACCGCTCTGCTACCGCCTTCGCCACACCCACACCGCTCCAACCGACTCACAACAACCACGCGGAAGGCGCCAGCGCTCGCCGCGCTCGGCCAAGCTTCTAAGTCTACACAGCCTCAGTACAGCACGTACGAGCCTCACCAACGGTCAGACAGGGGTCCACACGGACCCTGCTACCGCCCAGCGAGCGCCACACCGTGTCTGAGAGACATCATCGCCGACGGGACCCGGTCGAATCCCACCGGGTGTGCTGACCGCGACAAGCGAGCTAGCGCCCAATGCGGCGACCAGACAGGGTCCAGAACGTGTGGGCTGCTGTTGGAGAGGTGCAAACGGCACAAAGGGGCAAGCAGCGATAGTTGAGCATGTGGCAGCAAAAGAAGCTTCCCGTCCGGGAATTGAACCCGGGTCACCCGCGTGACAGGCGGGTATACTAACCACTATACTAACGAGAATCCGTACCGACTACGACACCCTCACGCCGTCGCAAACAAAACGCAAGCTCTCACGCACAAATACACCTCCTACGCAACATCACACGCATCCCACCGCTCTGCTACCGCCTTCGCCACACCCACACCGCTCCAACCGACTCACAACAACCACGCGGAAGGCGCCAGCGCTCGGCCAAGCTTCTAAGTCTACACAGCCTCAGTACAGCACGTACGAGCCTCACCAACGGTCAGACAGGGGTCCACACGGACCCTGCTACCGCCCAGTGAGCGCCACACCGTGTCTGAGAGACATCATCGCCGACGGGACCCGGTCGAATCCCACCGGGTGTGCTGACCGTGACAAGCGATCTAGCGCCCAATGCGGCGACCAGACAGGGTCCAGAACGTGTGGGCTGCTGTTGGAGAGGTGCAAACGGCACAAAGGGGCAAGCAGCGATAGTTGAGCATGTGGCAGCAAAAGAAGCTTCCCGTCCGGGAATTGAACCCGGGTCACCCGCGTGACAGGCGGGTATACTAACCACTATACTAACGAGAATCCGTACCGACTACGACACCCTCACGCCGTCGCAAACAAA
Source organism: Phytophthora x cambivora (assembly GCA_033557925.1). NCBI lineage: Eukaryota > Oomycota > Peronosporomycetes > Peronosporales > Peronosporaceae > Phytophthora > Phytophthora x cambivora. Next base: position 10,758,135 of record JAUCEB010000001.1, on the reverse strand, counting down.
ACGCAAGCTCTCACGCACAAATACACCTCCTACGCAACATCACACGCATCCCACCGCTCTGCTACCGCCTTCGCCACACCCACACCGCTCCAACCGACTCACAACAACCACGCGGAAGGCGCCAGCGCTCGCCGCGCTCGGCCAAGCTTCTAAGTCTACACAGCCTCAGTACAGCACGTACGAGCCTCACCAACGGTCAGACAGGGGTCCACACGGACCCTGCTACCGCCCAGCGAGCGCCACACCGTGTCTGAGAGACATCATCGCCGACGGGACCCGGTCGAATCCCACCGGGTGTGCTGACCGCGACAAGCGAGCTAGCGCCCAATGCGGCGACCAGACAGGGTCCAGAACGTGTGGGCTGCTGTTGGAGAGGTGCAAACGGCACAAAGGGGCAAGCAGCGATAGTTGAGCATGTGGCAGCAAAAGAAGCTTCCCGTCCGGGAATTGAACCCGGGTCACCCGCGTGACAGGCGGGTATACTAACCACTATACTAACGAGAATCCGTACCGACTACGACACCCTCACGCCGTCGCAAACAAAACGCAAGCTCTACACACAAATACACCTCCTACACTACATCACACGCATCCCACCGCTCTGCTACCGCCTTCGCTACACCCGCACCGCTCCAACCGACTCACAGCACCCATGCGGAAGGCACCAGCGCTCGCCGCGCTCGACCAAGCTTCTTCGTCTACACAGCCTCAGTACAGCACGTACAAGCCTAACCAACGGTCAGACAGAGGTCCACATGGACCCTGCTACCGCCCAGCGACCGCCACACCGGGTCTGAGAGACATCATCGCCGACGGGACCCCGGTCGAACCCCACCGGTGTGCTGACCGCGACAAGCGAGCCAGCGACCAATGCGGCGGCCAGGCAGGGTCCAGAACGTGTGGGCTGGTGTTGGAGAGGTGCAAACGGCACAAAGGGGCAAGCAGCGATAGTTGAGCACGTGGCAGCAAAAGAAGCTTCCCGCCCGGGAATTGAACCCGGGTCACCCGCGTGACAGGCGGGTATACTAACCACTATACTAACGAGAATCCGTACCGACTACGACACCCTCACGCCGTCGCAAACAAAACGCAAGCTCTCACGCACAAATACACCTCCTACGCAACATCACACGCATCCCACCGCTCTGCTACCGCCTTCGCTACACCCGCACCGCTCCAACCGACTCACAGCACCCATGCGGAAGGCACCAGCGCTCGCCGCGCTCGACCAAGCTTCTTCGTCTACACAGCCTCAGTACAGCACGTACAAGCCTAACCAACGGTCAGACAGGGGTCCACACGGACCCTGCTACCGCCCAGCGAGCGCCACACCGGGTCTGAGAGACATCATCGCCGACGGGACCCCGGTCGAACCCCACCGGTGTGCTGACCGCGACAACCGAGCCAGCGACCAATGCGGCGACCAGACAGGGTCCAGAACGTGTGGGCTGCTGTTGGAGAGGTGCAAACGGCACAAAGGGGCAAGCAGCGATAGTTGAGCATGTGGCAGCAAAAGAAGCTTCCCGTCCGGTCACCCGCGTGACAGGCGGGTATACTAACCACTATACTAACGAGAATCCGTACCGACTACGACACCCTCACGCCGTCGCAAACAAAACGCAAGCTCTCACGCACAAATACACCTCCTACGCAACATCACACGCATCCCACCGCTCTGCTACCGCCTTCGCCACACCCACACCGCTCCAACCGACTCACAACAACCACGCGGAAGGCGCCAGCGCTCGCCGCGCTCGGCCAAGCTTCTAAGTCTACACAGCCTCAGTACAGCACGTACGAGCCTCACCAACGGTCAGACAGGGGTCCACACGGACCCTGCGACCCCCCAGCGAGCGCCACACCGTGTCTGAGAGACATCATCGCCGACGGGACCCGGTCGAATCCCACCGGTGTGCTGACCGCGACAAGCGAGCTAGCGCCCAATGCGGCGACCAGACAGGGTCCAGAACGTGTGGGCTGCTGTTGGAGAGGTGCAAACGGCACAAAGGGGCAAGCAGCGATAGTTGAGCATGTGGCAGCAAAAGAAGCTTCCCCGCGTGACAGGCGGGTATACTAACCACTATACTAACGAGAATCCGTACCGACTACGACACCCTCACGCCGTCGCAAACAAAACGCAAGCTCTCACGCACAAATACACCTCCTACGCAACATCACACGCATCCCACCGCTCTGCTACCGCCTTCGCCACACCCACACCGCTCCAACCGACTCACAACAACCACGCGGAAGGCGCCAGCGCTCGCCGCGCTCGGCCAAGCTTCTAAGTCTACACAGCCTCAGTACAGCACGTACAAGCCTAACCAACGGTCAGACAGAGGTCCACATGGACCCTGCTACCGCCCAGCGACCGCCACACCGGGTCTGAGAGACATCATCGCCGACGGGACCCCGGTCGAACCCCACCGGTGTGCTGACCGCGACAAGCGAGCCAGCGACCAATGCGGCGGCCAGGCAGGGTCCAGAACGTGTGGGCTGGTGTTGGAGAGGTGCAAACGGCACAAAGGGGCAAGCAGCGATAGTTGAGCACGTGGCAGCAAAAGAAGCTTCCCGTCCGGGAATTGAACCCGGGTCACCCGCGTGACAGGCGGGTATACTAACCACTATACTAACGAGAATCCGTACCGACTACGACACCCTCACGCCGTCGCAAACAAAACGCAAGCTCTACACACAAATACACCTCCTACACTACATCACACGCATCCCACCGCTCTGCTACCGCCTTCGCTACACCCGCACCGCTCCAACCGACTCACAGCACCCATGCGGAAGGCACCAGCGCTCGCCGCGCTCGACCAAGCTTCTTCGTCTACACAGCCTCAGTACAGCACGTACAAGCCTAACCAACGGTCAGACAGGGGTCCACACGGACCCTGCTACCGCCCAGCGAGCGCCACACCGGGTCTGAGAGACATCATCGCCGACGGGACCCCGGTCGAACCCCACCGGTGTGCTGACCGCGACAACCGAGCCAGCGACCAATGCGGCGACCAGACAGGGTCCAGAACGTGTGGGCTGCTGTTGGAGAGGTGCAAACGGCACAAAGGGGCAAGCAGCGATAGTTGAGCATGTGGCAGCAAAAGAAGCTTCCCGTCCGGTCACCCGCGTGACAGGCGGGTATACTAACCACTATACTAACGAGAATCCGTACCGACTACGACACCCTCACGCCGTCGCAAACAAAACGCAAGCTCTCACGCACAAATACACCTCCTACGCAACATCACACGCATCCCACCGCTCTGCTACCGCCTTCGCCACACCCACACCGCTCCAACCGACTCACAACAACCACGCGGAAGGCGCCAGCGCTCGCCGCGCTCGGCCAAGCTTCTAAGTCTACACAGCCTCAGTACAGCACGTACGAGCCTCACCAACGGTCAGACAGGGGTCCACACGGACCCTGCGACCCCCCAGCGAGCGCCACACCGTGTCTGAGAGACATCATCGCCGACGGGACCCGGTCGAATCCCACCGGTGTGCTGACCGCGACAAGCGAGCTAGCGCCCAATGCGGCGACCAGACAGGGTCCAGAACGTGTGGGCTGCTGTTGGAGAGGTGCAAACGGCACAAAGGGGCAAGCAGCGATAGTTGAGCATGTGGCAGCAAAAGAAGCTTCCCCGCGTGACAGGCGGGTATACTAACCACTATACTAACGAGAATCCGTACCGACTACGACACCCTCACGCCGTCGCAAACAAAACGCAAGCTCTCACGCACAAATACACCTCCTACGCAACATCACACGCATCCCACCGCTCTGCTACCGCTTTCGCCACACCCACACAGCTCCAACCGACTCACAATACCCATGCGGAAGGCACCAGCGCTCGCCGCGCTCGAACAAGCTTCTTCGTCTACACAGCCTCAGTACAGCACGTACGAGCCTCACCAACGGTCAGACAGGGGTCCATACGGACCCTGCTACCGCCCAGCGAGCGCCACACCGTGTCTGAGAGACATCATCGCCGACGGGACCCGGTCGAATCCCACCGGTGTGCTGACCGCGACAAGCGAGCTAGCGCCCAATGCGGCGACCAGACAGGGTCCAGAACGTGTGGGCTGCTGTTGGAGAGGTGCAAACGGCACAAAGGGGCAAGCAGCGATAGTTGAGCATGTGGCAGCAAAAGAAGCTTCCCGTCCGGGAATTGAACCCGGGTCACCCGCGTGACAGGCGGGTATACTAACCACTATACTAACGAGAATCCGTACCGACTACGACACCCTCACGCCGTCGCAAACAAAACGCAAGCTCTCACGCACAAATACACCTCCTACGCAACATCACACGCATCCCACCGCTCTGCTACCGCCTTCGCCACACCCACACCGCTCCAACCGACTCACAACAACCACGCGGAAGGCGCCAGCGCTCGCCGCGCTCGGCCAAGCTTCTAAGTCTACACAGCCTCAGTACAGCACGTACGAGCCTCACCAACGGTCAGACAGGGGTCCACACGGACCCTGCGACCCCCCAGCGAGCGCCACACCGTGTCTGAGAGACATCATCGCCGACGGGACCCGGTCGAATCCCACCGGGTGTGCTGACCGCGACAAGCGAGCTAGCGCCCAATGCGGCGACCAGACAGGGTCCAGAACGTGTGGGCTGCTGTTGGAGAGGTGCAAACGGCACAAAGGGGCAAGCAGCGATAGTTGAGCATGTGGCAGCAAAAGAAGCTTCCCCGCGTGACAGGCGGGTATACTAACCACTATACTAACGAGAATCCGTACCGACTACGACACCCTCACGCCGTCGCAAACAAAACGCAAGCTCTCACGCACAAATACACCTCCTACGCAACATCACACGCATCCCACCGCTCTGCTACCGCTTTCGCCACACCCACACAGCTCCAACCGACTCACAATACCCATGCGGAAGGCACCAGCGCTCGCCGCGCTCGAACAAGCTTCTTCGTCTACACAGCCTCAGTACAGCACGTACGAGCCTCACCAACGGTCAGACAGGGGTCCATACGGACCCTGCTACCGCCCAGCGAGCGCCACACCGTGTCTGAGAGACATCATCGCCGACGGGACCCGGTCGAATCCCACCGGTGTGCTGACCGCGACAAGCGAGCTAGCGCCCAATGCGGCGACCAGACAGGGTCCAGAACGTGTGGGCTGCTGTTGGAGAGGTGCAAACGGCACAAAGGGGCAAGCAGCGATAGTTGAGCATGTGGCAGCAAAAGAAGCTTCCCGTCCGGGAATTGAACCCGGGTCACCCGCGTGACAGGCGGGTATACTAACCACTATACTAACGAGAATCCGTACCGACTACGACACCCTCACGCCGTCGCAAACAAAACGCAAGCTCTCACGCACAAATACACCTCCTACGCAACATCACACGCATCCCACCGCTCTGCTACCGCCTTCGCCACACCCACACCGCTCCAACCGACTCACAACAACCACGCGGAAGGCGCCAGCGCTCGCCGCGCTCGGCCAAGCTTCTAAGTCTACACAGCCTCAGTACAGCACGTACGAGCCTCACCAACGGTCAGACAGGGGTCCACACGGACCCTGCTACCGCCCAGCGAGCGCCACACCGTGTCTGAGAGACATCATCGCCGACGGGACCCGGTCGAATCCCACCGGGTGTGCTGACCGCGACAAGCGAGCTAGCGCCCAATGCGGCGACCAGACAGGGTCCAGAACGTGTGGGCTGCTGTTGGAGAGGTGCAAACGGCACAAAGGGGCAAGCAGCGATAGTTGAGCATGTGGCAGCAAAAGAAGCTTCCCCGCGTGACAGGCGGGTATACTAACCACTATACTAACGAGAATCCGTACCGACTACGACACCCTCACGCCGTCGCAAACAAAACGCAAGCTCTCACGCACAAATACACCTCCTACGCAACATCACACGCATCCCACCGCTCTGCTACCGCTTTCGCCACACCCACACAGCTCCAACCGACTCACAATACCCATGCGGAAGGCACCAGCGCTCGCCGCGCTCGAACAAGCTTCTTCGTCTACACAGCCTCAGTACAGCACGTACGAGCCTCACCAACGGTCAGACAGGGGTCCACACGGACCCTGCTACCGCCCAGCGAGCGCCACACCGTGTCTGAGAGACATCATCGCCGACGGGACCCGGTCGAATCCCACCGGGTGTGCTGACCGCGACAAGCGAGCTAGCGCCCAATGCGGCGACCAGACAGGGTCCAGAACGTGTGGGCTGCTGTTGGAGAGGTGCAAACGGCACAAAGGGGCAAGCAGCGATAGTTGAGCATGTGGCAGCAAAAGAAGCTTCCCGTCCGGGAATTGAACCCGGGTCACCCGCGTGACAGGCGGGTATACTAACCACTATACTAACGAGAATCCGTACCGACTACGACACCCTCACGCCGTCGCAAACAAAACGCAAGCTCGCACGCACAAATACACCTCCTACGCAACGTCACACGCATCCCACCGCTCTGCTACCGCCTTCGCCACACCCACACCGCTCCAACCGACTCACAACAACCACGCGGAAGGCGCCAGCGCTCGCCGCGCTCGGCCAAGCTTCTAAGTCTACACAGCCTCAGTACAGCACGTACGAGCCTCACCAACGGTCAGACAGGGGTCCACACGGACCCTGCTACCGCCCAGCGAGCGCCACACCGTGTCTGAGAGACATCATCGCCGACGGGACCCGGTCGAATCCCACCGGGTGTGCTGACCGCGACAAGCGAGCTAGCGCCCAATGCGGCGACCAGACAGGGTCCAGAACGTGTGGGCTGCTGTTGGAGAGGTGCAAACGGCACAAAGGGGCAAGCAGCGATAGTTGAGCATGTGGCAGCAAAAGAAGCTTCCCGTCCGGGAATTGAACCCGGGTCACCCGCGTGACAGGCGGGTATACTAACCACTATACTAACGAGAATCCGTACCGACTACGACACCCTCACGCCGTCGCAAACAAAACGCAAGCTCTCACGCACAAATACACCTCCTACGCAACATCACACGCATCCCACCGCTCTGCTACCGCCTTCGCCACACCCACACCGCTCCAACCGACTCACAACAACCACGCGGAAGGCGCCAGCGCTCGCCGCGCTCGGCCAAGCTTCTAAGTCTACACAGCCTCAGTACAGCACGTACGAGCCTCACCAACGGTCAGACAGGGGTCCACACGGACCCTGCTACCGCCCAGCGAGCGCCACACCGTGTCTGAGAGACATCATCGCCGACGGGACCCGGTCGAATCCCACCGGTGTGCTGACCGCGACAAGCGAGCTAGCGCCCAATGCGGCGACCAGACAGGGTCCAGAACGTGTGGGCTGCTGTTGGAGAGGTGCAAACGGCACAAAGGGGCAAGCAGCGATAGTTGAGCATGTGGCAGCAAAAGAAGCTTCCCGTCCGGGAATTGAACCCGGGTCACCCGCGTGACAGGCGGGTATACTAACCACTATACTAACGAGAATCCGTACCGACTACGACACCCTCACGCCGTCGCAAACAAAACGCAAGCTCTCACGCACAAATACACCTCCTACGCAACATCACACGCATCCCACCGCTCTGCTACCGCCTTCGCCACACCCACACCGCTCCAACCGACTCACAACAACCACGCGGAAGGCGCCAGCGCTCGCCGCGCTCGGCCAAGCTTCTAAGTCTACACAGCCTCAGTACAGCACGTACGAGCCTCACCAACGGTCAGACAGGGGTCCACACGGACCCTGCTACCGCCCAGCGAGCGCCACACCGTGTCTGAGAGACATCATCGCCGACGGGACCCGGTCGAATCCCACCGGGTGTGCTGACCGCGACAAGCGAGCTAGCGCCCAATGCGGCGACCAGACAGGGTCCAGAACGTGTGGGCTGCTGTTGGAGAGGTGCAAACGGCACAAAGGGGCAAGCAGCGATAGTTGAGCATGTGGCAGCAAAAGAAGCTTCCCGTCCGGGAATTGAACCCGGGTCACCCGCGTGACAGGCGGGTATACTAACCACTATACTAACGAGAATCCGTACCGACTACGACACCCTCACGCCGTCGCAAACAAAACGCAAGCTCTCACGCACAAATACACCTCCTACGCAACATCACACGCATCCCACCGCTCTGCTACCGCCTTCGCCACACCCACACCGCTCCAACCGACTCACAACAACCACGCGGAAGGCGCCAGCGCTCGCCGCGCTCGGCCAAGCTTCTAAGTCTACACAGCCTCAGTACAGCACGTACGAGCCTCACCAACGGTCAGACAGGGGTCCACACGGACCCTGCTACCGCCCAGCGAGCGCCACACCGTGTCTGAGAGACATCATCGCCGACGGGACCCGGTCGAATCCCACCGGGTGTGCTGACCGCGACAAGCGAGCTAGCGCCCAATGCGGCGACCAGACAGGGTCCAGAACGTGTGGGCTGCTGTTGGAGAGGTGCAAACGGCACAAAGGGGCAAGCAGCGATAGTTGAGCATGTGGCAGCAAAAGAAGCTTCCCGTCCGGGAATTGAACCCGGGTCACCCGCGTGACAGGCGGGTATACTAACCACTATACTAACGAGAATCCGTACCGACTACGACACCCTCACGCCGTCGCAAACAAAACGCAAGCTCGCACGCACAAATACACCTCCTACGCAACGTCACACGCATCCCACCGCTCTGCTACCGCCTTCGCCACACCCACACCGCTCCAACCGACTCACAACAACCACGCGGAAGGCGCCAGCGCTCGCCGCGCTCGGCCAAGCTTCTAAGTCTACACAGCCTCAGTACAGCACGTACGAGCCTCACCAACGGTCAGACAGGGGTCCACACGGACCCTGCTACCGCCCAGCGAGCGCCACACCGTGTCTGAGAGACATCATCGCCGACGGGACCCGGTCGAATCCCACCGGGTGTGCTGACCGCGACAAGCGAGCTAGCGCCCAATGCGGCGACCAGACAGGGTCCAGAACGTGTGGGCTGCTGTTGGAGAGGTGCAAACGGCACAAAGGGGCAAGCAGCGATAGTTGAGCATGTGGCAGCAAAAGAAGCTTCCCGTCCGGGAATTGAACCCGGGTCACCCGCGTGACAGGCGGGTATACTAACCACTATACTAACGAGAATCCGTACCGACTACGACACCCTCACGCCGTCGCAAACAAAACGCAAGCTCTCACGCACAAATACACCTCCTACGCAACATCACACGCATCCCACCGCTCTGCTACCGCCTTCGCCACACCCACACCGCTCCAACCGACTCACAACAACCACGCGGAAGGCGCCAGCGCTCGCCGCGCTCGGCCAAGCTTCTAAGTCTACACAGCCTCAGTACAGCACGTACGAGCCTCACCAACGGTCAGACAGGGGTCCACACGGACCCTGCTACCGCCCAGCGAGCGCCACACCGTGTCTGAGAGACATCATCGCCGACGGGACCCGGTCGAATCCCACCGGGTGTGCTGACCGCGACAAGCGAGCTAGCGCCCAATGCGGCGACCAGACAGGGTCCAGAACGTGTGGGCTGCTGTTGGAGAGGTGCAAACGGCACAAAGGGGCAAGCAGCGATAGTTGAGCATGTGGCAGCAAAAGAAGCTTCCCGTCCGGGAATTGAACCCGGGTCACCCGCGTGACAGGCGGGTATACTAACCACTATACTAACGAGAATCCGTACCGACTACGACACCCTCACGCCGTCGCAAACAAAACGCAAGCTCTCACGCACAAATACACCTCCTACGCAACATCACACGCATCCCACCGCTCTGCTACCGCCTTCGCCACACCCACACCGCTCCAACCGACTCACAACAACCACGCGGAAGGCGCCAGCGCTCGCCGCGCTCGGCCAAGCTTCTAAGTCTACACAGCCTCAGTACAGCACGTACGAGCCTCACCAACGGTCAGACAGGGGTCCACACGGACCCTGCTACCGCCCAGCGAGCGCCACACCGTGTCTGAGAGACATCATCGCCGACGGGACCCGGTCGAATCCCACCGGGTGTGCTGACCGCGACAAGCGAGCTAGCGCCCAATGCGGCGACCAGACAGGGTCCAGAACGTGTGGGCTGCTGTTGGAGAGGTGCAAACGGCACAAAGGGGCAAGCAGCGATAGTTGAGCATGTGGCAGCAAAAGAAGCTTCCCGTCCGGGAATTGAACCCGGGTCACCCGCGTGACAGGCGGGTATACTAACCACTATACTAACGAGAATCCGTACCGACTACGACACCCTCACGCCGTCGCAAACAAAACGCAAGCTCTCACGCACAAATACACCTCCTACGCAACATCACACGCATCCCACCGCTCTGCTACCGCCTTCGCCACACCCACACCGCTCCAACCGACTCACAACAACCACGCGGAAGGCGCCAGCGCTCGCCGCGCTCGGCCAAGCTTCTAAGTCTACACAGCCTCAGTACAGCACGTACGAGCCTCACCAACGGTCAGACAGGGGTCCACACGGACCCTGCTACCGCCCAGCGAGCGCCACACCGTGTCTGAGAGACATCATCGCCGACGGGACCCGTCGAATCCCACCGGGTGTGCTGACCGCGACAAGCGAGCTAGCGCCCAATGCGGCGACCAGACAGGGTCCAGAACGTGTGGGCTGCTGTTGGAGAGGTGCAAACGGCACAAAGGGGCAAGCAGCGATAGTTGAGCATGTGGCAGCAAAAGAAGCTTCCCGTCCGGGAATTGAACCCGGGTCACCCGCGTGACAGGCGGGTATACTAACCACTATACTAACGAGAATCCGTACCGACTACGACACCCTCACGCCGTCGCAAACAAAACGCAAGCTCTCACGCACAAATACACCTCCTACGCAACATCACACGCATCCCACCGCTCTGCTACCGCCTTCGCCACACCCACACCGCTCCAACCGACTCACAACAACCACGCGGAAGGCGCCAGCGCTCGCCGCGCTCGGCCAAGCTTCTAAGTCTACACAGCCTCAGTACAGCACGTACGAGCCTCACCAACGGTCAGACAGGGGTCCACACGGACCCTGCTACCGCCCAGCGAGCGCCACACCGTGTCTGAGAGACATCATCGCCGACGGGACCCGTCGAATCCCACCGGGTGTGCTGACCGCGACAAGCGAGCTAGCGCCCAATGCGGCGACCAGACAGGGTCCAGAACGTGTGGGCTGCTGTTGGAGAGGTGCAAACGGCACAAAGGGGCAAGCAGCGATAGTTGAGCATGTGGCAGCAAAAGAAGCTTCCCGTCCGGGAATTGAACCCGGGTCACCCGCGTGACAGGCGGGTATACTAACCACTATACTAACGAGAATCCGTACCGACTACGACACCCTCACGCCGTCGCAAACAAAACGCAAGCTCGCACGCACAAATACACCTCCTACGCAACGTCACACGCATCCCACCGCTCTGCTACCGCCTTCGCCACACCCACACCGCTCCAACCGACTCACAACAACCACGCGGAAGGCGCCAGCGCTCGCCGCGCTCGGCCAAGCTTCTAAGTCTACACAGCCTCAGTACAGCACGTACGAGCCTCACCAACGGTCAGACAGGGGTCCACACGGACCCTGCTACCGCCCAGCGAGCGCCACACCGTGTCTGAGAGACATCATCGCCGACGGGACCCGGTCGAATCCCACCGGGTGTGCTGACCGCGACAAGCGAGCTAGCGCCCAATGCGGCGACCAGACAGGGTCCAGAACGTGTGGGCTGCTGTTGGAGAGGTGCAAACGGCACAAAGGGGCAAGCAGCGATAGTTGAGCATGTGGCAGCAAAAGAAGCTTCCCGTCCGGGAATTGAACCCGGGTCACCCGCGTGACAGGCGGGTATACTAACCACTATACTAACGAGAATCCGTACCGACTACGACACCCTCACGCCGTCGCAAACAAAACGCAAGCTCGCACGCACAAATACACCTCCTACGCAACGTCACACGCATCCCACCGCTCTGCTACCGCCTTCGCCACACCCACACCGCTCCAACCGACTCACAACAACCACGCGGAAGGCGCCAGCGCTCGCCGCGCTCGGCCAAGCTTCTAAGTCTACACAGCCTCAGTACAGCACGTACGAGCCTCACCAACGGTCAGACAGGGGTCCACACGGACCCTGCTACCGCCCAGCGAGCGCCACACCGTGTCTGAGAGACATCATCGCCGACGGGACCCGTCGAATCCCACCGGGTGTGCTGACCGCGACAAGCGAGCTAGCGCCCAATGCGGCGACCAGACAGGGTCCAGAACGTGTGGGCTGCTGTTGGAGAGGTGCAAACGGCACAAAGGGGCAAGCAGCGATAGTTGAGCATGTGGCAGCAAAAGAAGCTTCCCGTCCGGGAATTGAACCCGGGTCACCCGCGTGACAGGCGGGTATACTAACCACTATACTAACGAGAATCCGTACCGACTACGACACCCTCACGCCGTCGCAAACAAAACGCAAGCTCTCACGCACAAATACACCTCCTACGCAACATCACACGCATCCCACCGCTCTGCTACCGCCTTCGCCACACCCACACCGCTCCAACCGACTCACAACAACCACGCGGAAGGCGCCAGCGCTCGCCGCGCTCGGCCAAGCTTCTAAGTCTACACAGCCTCAGTACAGCACGTACGAGCCTCACCAACGGTCAGACAGGGGTCCACACGGACCCTGCTACCGCCCAGCGAGCGCCACACCGTGTCTGAGAGACATCATCGCCGACGGGACCCGGTCGAATCCCACCGGGTGTGCTGACCGCGACAAGCGAGCTAGCGCCCAATGCGGCGACCAGACAGGGTCCAGAACGTGTGGGCTGCTGTTGGAGAGGTGCAAACGGCACAAAGGGGCAAGCAGCGATAGTTGAGCATGTGGCAGCAAAAGAAGCTTCCCGTCCGGGAATTGAACCCGGGTCACCCGCGTGACAGGCGGGTATACTAACCACTATACTAACGAGAATCCGTACCGACTACGACACCCTCACGCCGTCGCAAACAAAACGCAAGCTCTCACGCACAAATACACCTCCTACGCAACATCACACGCATCCCACCGCTCTGCTACCGCCTTCGCCACACCCACACCGCTCCAACCGACTCACAACAACCACGCGGAAGGCGCCAGCGCTCGCCGCGCTCGGCCAAGCTTCTAAGTCTACACAGCCTCAGTACAGCACGTACGAGCCTCACCAACGGTCAGACAGGGGTCCACACGGACCCTGCTACCGCCCAGCGAGCGCCACACCGTGTCTGAGAGACATCATCGCCGACGGGACCCGTCGAATCCCACCGGGTGTGCTGACCGCGACAAGCGAGCTAGCGCCCAATGCGGCGACCAGACAGGGTCCAGAACGTGTGGGCTGCTGTTGGAGAGGTGCAAACGGCACAAAGGGGCAAGCAGCGATAGTTGAGCATGTGGCAGCAAAAGAAGCTTCCCGTCCGGGAATTGAACCCGGGTCACCCGCGTGACAGGCGGGTATACTAACCACTATACTAACGAGAATCCGTACCGACTACGACACCCTCACGCCGTCGCAAACAAAACGCAAGCTCTCACGCACAAATACACCTCCTACGCAACATCACACGCATCCCACCGCTCTGCTACCGCCTTCGCCACACCCACACCGCTCCAACCGACTCACAACAACCACGCGGAAGGCGCCAGCGCTCGCCGCGCTCGGCCAAGCTTCTAAGTCTACACAGCCTCAGTACAGCACGTACGAGCCTCACCAACGGTCAGACAGGGGTCCACACGGACCCTGCTACCGCCCAGCGAGCGCCACACCGTGTCTGAGAGACATCATCGCCGACGGGACCCGTCGAATCCCACCGGGTGTGCTGACCGCGACAAGCGAGCTAGCGCCCAATGCGGCGACCAGACAGGGTCCAGAACGTGTGGGCTGCTGTTGGAGAGGTGCAAACGGCACAAAGGGGCAAGCAGCGATAGTTGAGCATGTGGCAGCAAAAGAAGCTTCCCGTCCGGGAATTGAACCCGGGTCACCCGCGTGACAGGCGGGTATACTAACCACTATACTAACGAGAATCCGTACCGACTACGACACCCTCACGCCGTCGCAAACAAAACGCAAGCTCGCACGCACAAATACACCTCCTACGCAACGTCACACGCATCCCACCGCTCTGCTACCGCCTTCGCCACACCCACACCGCTCCAACCGACTCACAACAACCACGCGGAAGGCGCCAGCGCTCGCCGCGCTCGGCCAAGCTTCTAAGTCTACACAGCCTCAGTACAGCACGTACGAGCCTCACCAACGGTCAGACAGGGGTCCACACGGACCCTGCTACCGCCCAGCGAGCGCCACACCGTGTCTGAGAGACATCATCGCCGACGGGACCCGGTCGAATCCCACCGGGTGTGCTGACCGCGACAAGCGAGCTAGCGCCCAATGCGGCGACCAGACAGGGTCCAGAACGTGTGGGCTGCTGTTGGAGAGGTGCAAACGGCACAAAGGGGCAAGCAGCGATAGTTGAGCATGTGGCAGCAAAAGAAGCTTCCCGTCCGGGAATTGAACCCGGGTCACCCGCGTGACAGGCGGGTATACTAACCACTATACTAACGAGAATCCGTACCGACTACGACACCCTCACGCCGTCGCAAACAAAACGCAAGCTCGCACGCACAAATACACCTCCTACGCAACGTCACACGCATCCCACCGCTCTGCTACCGCCTTCGCCACACCCACACCGCTCCAACCGACTCACAACAACCACGCGGAAGGCGCCAGCGCTCGCCGCGCTCGGCCAAGCTTCTAAGTCTACACAGCCTCAGTACAGCACGTACGAGCCTCACCAACGGTCAGACAGGGGTCCACACGGACCCTGCTACCGCCCAGCGAGCGCCACACCGTGTCTGAGAGACATCATCGCCGACGGGACCCGGTCGAATCCCACCGGGTGTGCTGACCGCGACAAGCGAGCTAGCGCCCAATGCGGCGACCAGACAGGGTCCAGAACGTGTGGGCTGCTGTTGGAGAGGTGCAAACGGCACAAAGGGGCAAGCAGCGATAGTTGAGCATGTGGCAGCAAAAGAAGCTTCCCGTCCGGGAATTGAACCCGGGTCACCCGCGTGACAGGCGGGTATACTAACCACTATACTAACGAGAATCCGTACCGACTACGACACCCTCACGCCGTCGCAAACAAAACGCAAGCTCTCACGCACAAATACACCTCCTACGCAACATCACACGCATCCCACCGCTCTGCTACCGCCTTCGCCACACCCACACCGCTCCAACCGACTCACAACAACCACGCGGAAGGCGCCAGCGCTCGCCGCGCTCGGCCAAGCTTCTAAGTCTACACAGCCTCAGTACAGCACGTACGAGCCTCACCAACGGTCAGACAGGGGTCCACACGGACCCTGCTACCGCCCAGCGAGCGCCACACCGTGTCTGAGAGACATCATCGCCGACGGGACCCGGTCGAATCCCACCGGTGTGCTGACCGCGACAAGCGAGCTAGCGCCCAATGCGGCGACCAGACAGGGTCCAGAACGTGTGGGCTGCTGTTGGAGAGGTGCAAACGGCACAAAGGGGCAAGCAGCGATAGTTGAGCATGTGGCAGCAAAAGAAGCTTCCCGTCCGGGAATTGAACCCGGGTCACCCGCGTGACAGGCGGGTATACTAACCACTATACTAACGAGAATCCGTACCGACTACGACACCCTCACGCCGTCGCAAACAAAACGCAAGCTCTCACGCACAAATACACCTCCTACGCAACATCACACGCATCCCACCGCTCTGCTACCGCCTTCGCCACACCCACACCGCTCCAACCGACTCACAACAACCACGCGGAAGGCGCCAGCGCTCGCCGCGCTCGGCCAAGCTTCTAAGTCTACACAGCCTCAGTACAGCACGTACGAGCCTCACCAACGGTCAGACAGGGGTCCACACGGACCCTGCTACCGCCCAGCGAGCGCCACACCGTGTCTGAGAGACATCATCGCCGACGGGACCCGGTCGAATCCCACCGGGTGTGCTGACCGCGACAAGCGAGCTAGCGCCCAATGCGGCGACCAGACAGGGTCCAGAACGTGTGGGCTGCTGTTGGAGAGGTGCAAACGGCACAAAGGGGCAAGCAGCGATAGTTGAGCATGTGGCAGCAAAAGAAGCTTCCCGTCCGGGAATTGAACCCGGGTCACCCGCGTGACAGGCGGGTATACTAACCACTATACTAACGAGAATCCGTACCGACTACGACACCCTCACGCCGTCGCAAACAAAACGCAAGCTCTCACGCACAAATACACCTCCTACGCAACATCACACGCATCCCACCGCTCTGCTACCGCCTTCGCCACACCCACACCGCTCCAACCGACTCACAACAACCACGCGGAAGGCGCCAGCGCTCGCCGCGCTCGGCCAAGCTTCTAAGTCTACACAGCCTCAGTACAGCACGTACGAGCCTCACCAACGGTCAGACAGGGGTCCACACGGACCCTGCTACCGCCCAGCGAGCGCCACACCGTGTCTGAGAGACATCATCGCCGACGGGACCCGGTCGAATCCCACCGGTGTGCTGACCGCGACAAGCGAGCTAGCGCCCAATGCGGCGACCAGACAGGGTCCAGAACGTGTGGGCTGCTGTTGGAGAGGTGCAAACGGCACAAAGGGGCAAGCAGCGATAGTTGAGCATGTGGCAGCAAAAGAAGCTTCCCGTCCGGGAATTGAACCCGGGTCACCCGCGTGACAGGCGGGTATACTAACCACTATACTAACGAGAATCCGTACCGACTACGACACCCTCACGCCGTCGCAAACAAAACGCAAGCTCTCACGCACAAATACACCTCCTACGCAACATCACACGCATCCCACCGCTCTGCTACCGCCTTCGCCACACCCACACCGCTCCAACCGACTCACAACAACCACGCGGAAGGCGCCAGCGCTCGCCGCGCTCGGCCAAGCTTCTAAGTCTACACAGCCTCAGTACAGCACGTACGAGCCTCACCAACGGTCAGACAGGGGTCCACACGGACCCTGCTACCGCCCAGCGAGCGCCACACCGTGTCTGAGAGACATCATCGCCGACGGGACCCGGTCGAATCCCACCGGGTGTGCTGACCGCGACAAGCGAGCTAGCGCCCAATGCGGCGACCAGACAGGGTCCAGAACGTGTGGGCTGCTGTTGGAGAGGTGCAAACGGCACAAAGGGGCAAGCAGCGATAGTTGAGCATGTGGCAGCAAAAGAAGCTTCCCGTCCGGGAATTGAACCCGGGTCACCCGCGTGACAGGCGGGTATACTAACCACTATACTAACGAGAATCCGTACCGACTACGACACCCTCACGCCGTTGCAAACAAAACGCAAGCTCTCACGCACAAATACACCTCCTACGCAACATCACACGCATCCCACCGCTCTGCTACCGCCTTCGCTACACCCGCACCGCTCCAACCGACTCACAGCACCCATGCGGAAGGCACCAGCGCTCGCCGCGCTCGACCAAGCTTCTTCGTCTACACAGCCTCAGTACAGCACGTACAAGCCTCACCAACGGTCAGACAGAGGTCCACATGGACCCTGCTACCGCCCAGCGAGCGCCACACCGGGTCTGAGAGACATCATCGCCGACGGGACCCGGTCGAATCCCACCGGGTGTGCTGACCGCGACAAGCGAGCTAGCGCCCAATGCGGCGACCAGACAGGGTCCAGGACGTGTGGGCTGCTGCTGGAGAGGTGCAAACGGCGCAAAGGAGCAAACAGCGATAGTTGAGCACGTGGCAGCAAAAGAAGCTTCCCGTCCGGGAATTGAACCCGGGTCACCCGCGTGACAGGCGGGTATACTAACCACTATACTAACGAGAATCCGTACCGACTACGACACCCTCACGCCGTCGCAAACAAAACGCAAGCTCTACACACAAATACACCTCCTACACTACATCACACGCATCCCACCGCTCTGCTACCGCCTTCGCTACACCCGCACCGCTCCAACCGACTCACAGCACCCATGCGGAAGGCACCAGCGCTCGCCGCGCTCGACCAAGCTTCTTCGTCTACACAGCCTCAGTACAGCACGTACAAGCCTCACCAACGGTCAGACAGAGGTCCACATGGACCCTGCTACCGCCCAGCGAGCGCCACACCGGGTCTGAGAGACATCATCGCCGACGGGACCCCGGTCGAACCCCACCGGTGTGCTGACCGCGACAAGCGAGCCAGCGACCAATGCGGCGGCCAGGCAGGGTCCAGAACGTGTGGGCTGCTGTTGGAGAGGTGCAAACGGCACAAAGGGGCAAGCAGCGATAGTTGAACACGTGGCAGCAAAAGAAGCTTCCCGTCCGGGAATTGATCCCGGGTCACCCGCGTGACAGGCGGGTATACTAACCACTATACTAACGAGAATCCGTACCGACTACGACACCCTCACGCCGTCGCAAACAAAACGCAAGCTCTACACACAAATACACCTCCTACACTACATCACACGCATCCCACCGCTCTGCTACCGCCTTCGCTACACCCGCACCGCTCCAACCGACTCACAGCACCCATGCGGAAGGCACCAGCGCTCGCCGCGCTCGACCAAGCTTCTTCGTCTACACAGCCTCAGTACAGCACGTACAAGCCTCACCAACGGTCAGACAGAGGTCCACATGGACCCTGCTACCGCCCAGCGAGCGCCACACCGGGTCTGAGAGACATCATCGCCGACGGGACCCCGGTCGAACCCCACCGGTGTGCTGACCGCGACAAGCGAGCCAGCGACCAATGCGGCGGCCAGGCAGGGTCCAGAACGTGTGGGCTGGTGTTGGAGAGGTGCAAACGGCACAAAGGGGCAAGCAGCGATAGTTGAACACGTGGCAGCAAAAGAAGCTTCCCGTCCGGGAATTGAACCCGGGTCACCCGCGTGACAGGCGGGTATACTAACCACTATACTAACGAGAATCCGTACCGACTACGACACCCTCACGCCGTCGCAAACAAAACGCAAGCTCTCACGCACAAATACACCTCCTACACTACATCACACGCATCCCACCGCTCTGCTACCGCCTTCGCTACACCCGCACCGCTCCAACCGACTCACAGCACCCATGCGGAAGGCACCAGCGCTCGCCGCGCTCGACCAAGCTTCTTCGTCTACACAGCCTCAGTACAGCACGTACAAGCCTAACCAACGGTCAGACAGAGGTCCACATGGACCCTGCTACCGCCCAGCGACCGCCACACCGGGTCTGAGAGACATCATCGCCGACGGGACCCCGGTCGAACCCCACCGGTGTGCTGACCGCGACAAGCGAGCCAGCGACCAATGCGGCGGCCAGGCAGGGTCCAGAACGTGTGGGCTGCTGTTGGAGAGGTGCAAACGGCACAAAGGGGCAAGCAGCGATAGTTGAGCACGTGGCAGCAAAAGAAGCTTCCCGTCCGGGAATTGAACCCGGGTCACCCGCGTGACAGGCGGGTATACTAACCACTATACTAACGAGAATCCGTACCGACTACGACACCCTCACGCCGTCGCAAACAAAACGCAAGCTCTACACACAAATACACCTCCTACACTACATCACACGCATCCCACCGCTCTGCTACCGCCTTCGCTACACCCGCACCGCTCCAACCGACTCACAGCACCCATGCGGAAGGCACCAGCGCTCGCCGCGCTCGACCAAGCTTCTTCGTCTACACAGCCTCAGTACAGCACGTACAAGCCTAACCAACGGTCAGACAGAGGTCCACATGGACCCTGCTACCGCCCAGCGACCGCCACACCGGGTCTGAGAGACATCATCGCCGACGGGACCCCGGTCGAACCCCACCGGTGTGCTGACCGCGACAAGCGAGCCAGCGACCAATGCGGCGGCCAGGCAGGGTCCAGAACGTGTGGGCTGCTGTTGGAGAGGTGCAAACGGCACAAAGGGGCAAGCAGCGATAGTTGAGCACGTGGCAGCAAAAGAAGCTTCCCGTCCGGGAATTGAACCCGGGTCACCCGCGTGACAGGCGGGTATACTAACCACTATACTAACGAGAATCCGTACCGACTACGACACCCTCACGCCGTCGCAAACAAAACGCAAGCTCTCACGCACAAATACACCTCCTACACTACATCACACGCATCCCACCGCTCTGCTACCGCCTTCGCTACACCCGCACCGCTCCAACCGACTCACAGCACCCATGCGGAAGGCACCAGCGCTCGCCGCGCTCGACCAAGCTTCTTCGTCTACACAGCCTCAGTACAGCACGTACAAGCCTCACCAACGGTCAGACAGAGGTCCACATGGACCCTGCTACCGCCCAGCGAGCGCCACACCGGGTCTGAGAGACATCATCGCCGACGGGACCCCGGTCGAACCCCACCGGTGTGCTGACCGCGACAAGCGAGCCAGCGACCAATGCGGCGGCCAGGCAGGGTCCAGAACGTGTGGGCTGCTGTTGGAGAGGTGCAAACGGCACAAAGGGGCAAGCAGCGATAGTTGAGCATGTGGCAGCAAAAGAAGCTTCCCGTCCGGGAATTGAACCCGGGTCACCCGCGTGACAGGCGGGTATACTAACCACTATACTAACGAGAATCCGTACCGACTACGACACCCTCACGCCGTCGCAAACAAAACGCAAGCTCTCACGCACAAATACACCTCCTACGCAACATCACACGCATCCCACCGCTCTGCTACCGCCTTCGCCACACCCACACCGCTCCAACCGACTCACAACAACCACGCGGAAGGCGCCAGCGCTCGCCGCGCTCGGCCAAGCTTCTAAGTCTACACAGCCTCAGTACAGCACGTACGAGCCTCACCAACGGTCAGACAGGGGTCCACACGGACCCTGCTACCGCCCAGCGAGCGCCACACCGTGTCTGAGAGACATCATCGCCGACGGGACCCGGTCGAATCCCACCGGGTGTGCTGACCGCGACAAGCGAGCTAGCGCCCAATGCGGCGACCAGACAGGGTCCAGAACGTGTGGGCTGCTGTTGGAGAGGTGCAAACGGCACAAAGGGGCAAGCAGCGATAGTTGAGCATGTGGCAGCAAAAGAAGCTTCCCGTCCGGTCACCCGCGTGACAGGCGGGTATACTAACCACTATACTAACGAGAATCCGTACCGACTACGACACCCTCACGCCGTCGCAAACAAAACGCAAGCTCTCACGCACAAATACACCTCCTACGCAACATCACACGCATCCCACCGCTCTGCTACCGCCTTCGCCACACCCACACCGCTCCAACCGACTCACAACAACCACGCGGAAGGCGCCAGCGCTCGCCGCGCTCGGCCAAGCTTCTAAGTCTACACAGCCTCAGTACAGCACGTACGAGCCTCACCAACGGTCAGACAGGGGTCCACACGGACCCTGCTACCGCCCAGCGAGCGCCACACCGTGTCTGAGAGACATCATCGC
Source organism: Phytophthora x cambivora (assembly GCA_033557925.1). Taxonomy (NCBI): domain Eukaryota; phylum Oomycota; class Peronosporomycetes; order Peronosporales; family Peronosporaceae; genus Phytophthora; species Phytophthora x cambivora. The sequence continues at coordinate 10,736,811 of JAUCEB010000001.1, read as the reverse complement.
CGACGGGACCCGGTCGAATCCCACCGGGTGTGCTGACCGCGACAAGCGAGCTAGCGCCCAATGCGGCGACCAGACAGGGTCCAGAACGTGTGGGCTGCTGTTGGAGAGGTGCAAACGGCACAAAGGGGCAAGCAGCGATAGTTGAGCATGTGGCAGCAAAAGAAGCTTCCCGTCCGGGAATTGAACCCGGGTCACCCGCGTGACAGGCGGGTATACTAACCACTATACTAACGAGAATCCGTACCGACTACGACACCCTCACGCCGTCGCAAACAAAACGCAAGCTCTCACGCACAAATACACCTCCTACGCAACATCACACGCATCCCACCGCTCTGCTACCGCCTTCGCCACACCCACACCGCTCCAACCGACTCACAACAACCACGCGGAAGGCGCCAGCGCTCGCCGCGCTCGGCCAAGCTTCTAAGTCTACACAGCCTCAGTACAGCACGTACGAGCCTCACCAACGGTCAGACAGGGGTCCACACGGACCCTGCGACCGCCCAGCGAGCGCCACACCGTGTCTGAGAGACATCATCGCCGACGGGACCCGGTCGAATCCCACCGGGTGTGCTGACCGCGACAAGCGAGCTAGCGCCCAATGCGGCGACCAGACAGGGTCCAGAACGTGTGGGCTGCTGTTGGAGAGGTGCAAACGGCACAAAGGGGCAAGCAGCGATAGTTGAGCATGTGGCAGCAAAAGAAGCTTCCCCGCGTGACAGGCGGGTATACTAACCACTATACTAACGAGAATCCGTACCGACTACGACACCCTCACGCCGTCGCAAACAAAACGCAAGCTCGCACGCACAAATACACCTCCTACGCAACGTCACACGCATCCCACCGCTCTGCTACCGCCTTCGCCACACCCACACCGCTCCAACCGACTCACAACAACCACGCGGAAGGCGCCAGCGCTCGCCGCGCTCGGCCAAGCTTCTAAGTCTACACAGCCTCAGTACAGCACGTACGAGCCTCACCAACGGTCAGACAGGGGTCCATACGGACCCTGCTACCGCCCAGCGAGCGCCACACCGTGTCTGAGAGACATCATCGCCGACGGGACCCGGTCGAATCCCACCGGTGTGCTGACCGCGACAAGCGAGCTTGCGCCCAATGCGGCGACCAGACAGGGTCCAGAACGTGTGGGCTGCTGTTGGAGAGGTGCAAACGGCACAAAGGGGCAAGCAGCGATAGTTGAGCATGTGGCAGCAAAAGAAGCTTCCCGTCCGGGAATTGAACCCGGGTCACCCGCGTGACAGGCGGGTATACTAACCACTATACTAACGAGAATCCGTACCGACTACGACACCCTCACGCCGTCGCAAACAAAACGCAAGCTCGCACGCACAAATACACCTCCTACGCAACGTCACACGCATCCCACCGCTCTGCTACCGCCTTCGCCACACCCACACCGCTCCAACCGACTCACAACAACCACGCGGAAGGCGCCAGCGCTCGCCGCGCTCGGCCAAGCTTCTAAGTCTACACAGCCTCAGTACAGCACGTACGAGCCTCACCAACGGTCAGACAGGGGTCCACACGGACCCTGCTACCGCCCAGCGAGCGCCACACCGTGTCTGAGAGACATCATCGCCGACGGGACCCGGTCGAATCCCACCGGGTGTGCTGACCGCGACAAGCGAGCTAGCGCCCAATGCGGCGACCAGACAGGGTCCAGAACGTGTGGGCTGCTGTTGGAGAGGTGCAAACGGCACAAAGGGGCAAGCAGCGATAGTTGAGCATGTGGCAGCAAAAGAAGCTTCCCGTCCGGGAATTGAACCCGGGTCACCCGCGTGACAGGCGGGTATACTAACCACTATACTAACGAGAATCCGTACCGACTACGACACCCTCACGCCGTCGCAAACAAAACGCAAGCTCGCACGCACAAATACACCTCCTACGCAACGTCACACGCATCCCACCGCTCTGCTACCGCCTTCGCCACACCCACACCGCTCCAACCGACTCACAACAACCACGCGGAAGGCGCCAGCGCTCGCCGCGCTCGGCCAAGCTTCTAAGTCTACACAGCCTCAGTACAGCACGTACGAGCCTCACCAACGGTCAGACAGGGGTCCACACGGACCCTGCTACCGCCCAGCGAGCGCCACACCGTGTCTGAGAGACATCATCGCCGACGGGACCCGGTCGAATCCCACCGGGTGTGCTGACCGCGACAAGCGAGCTAGCGCCCAATGCGGCGACCAGACAGGGTCCAGAACGTGTGGGCTGCTGGTGGAGAGGTGCAAACGGCACAAAGGGGCAAGCAGCGATAGTTGAGCATGTGGCAGCAAAAGAAGCTTCCCGTCCGGGAATTGAACCCGGGTCACCCGCGTGACAGGCGGGTATACTAACCACTATACTAACGAGAATCCGTACCGACTACGACACCCTCACGCCGTCGCAAACAAAACGCAAGCTCGCACGCACAAATACACCTCCTACGCAACGTCACACGCATCCCACCGCTCTGCTACCGCCTTCGCCACACCCACACCGCTCCAACCGACTCACAACAACCACGCGGAAGGCGCCAGCGCTCGCCGCGCTCGGCCAAGCTTCTAAGTCTACACAGCCTCAGTACAGCACGTACGAGCCTCACCAACGGTCAGACAGGGGTCCACACGGACCCTGCTACCGCCCAGCGAGCGCCACACCGTGTCTGAGAGACATCATCGCCGACGGGACCCGGTCGAATCCCACCGGGTGTGCTGACCGCGACAAGCGAGCTAGCGCCCAATGCGGCGACCAGACAGGGTCCAGAACGTGTGGGCTGCTGGTGGAGAGGTGCAAACGGCACAAAGGGGCAAGCAGCGATAGTTGAGCATGTGGCAGCAAAAGAAGCTTCCCGTCCGGGAATTGAACCCGGGTCACCCGCGTGACAGGCGGGTATACTAACCACTATACTAACGAGAATCCGTACCGACTACGACACCCTCACGCCGTCGCAAACAAAACGCAAGCTCGCACGCACAAATACACCTCCTACGCAACGTCACACGCATCCCACCGCTCTGCTACCGCCTTCGCCACACCCACACCGCTCCAACCGACTCACAACAACCACGCGGAAGGCGCCAGCGCTCGCCGCGCTCGGCCAAGCTTCTAAGTCTACACAGCCTCAGTACAGCACGTACGAGCCTCACCAACGGTCAGACAGGGGTCCACATGGACCCTGCTACCGCCCAGCGAGCGCCACACCGTGTCTGAGAGACATCATCGCCGACGGGACCCGGTCGAATCCCACCGGGTGTGCTGACCGCGACAAGCGAGCTAGCGCCCAATGCGGCGACCAGACAGGGTCCAGAACGTGTGGGCTGCTGTTGGAGAGGTGCAAACGGCACAAAGGGGCAAGCAGCGATAGTTGAGCATGTGGCAGCAAAAGAAGCTTCCCGTCCGGGAATTGAACCCGGGTCACCCGCGTGACAGGCGGGTATACTAACCACTATACTAACGAGAATCCGTACCGACTACGACACCCTCACGCCGTCGCAAACAAAACGCAAGCTCTCACGCACAAATACACCTCCTACGCAACATCACACGCATCCCACCGCTCTGCTACCGCCTTCGCCACACCCACACCGCTCCAACCGACTCACAACAACCACGCGGAAGGCGCCAGCGCTCGCCGCGCTCGGCCAAGCTTCTAAGTCTACACAGCCTCAGTACAGCACGTACGAGCCTCACCAACGGTCAGACAGGGGTCCACACGGACCCTGCTACCGCCCAGCGAGCGCCACACCGTGTCTGAGAGACATCATCGCCGACGGGACCCGGTCGAATCCCACCGGGTGTGCTGACCGCGACAAGCGAGCTAGCGCCCAATGCGGCGACCAGACAGGGTCCAGAACGTGTGGGCTGCTGTTGGAGAGGTGCAAACGGCACAAAGGGGCAAGCAGCGATAGTTGAGCATGTGGCAGCAAAAGAAGCTTCCCGTCCGGGAATTGAACCCGGGTCACCCGCGTGACAGGCGGGTATACTAACCACTATACTAACGAGAATCCGTACCGACTACGACACCCTCACGCCGTCGCAAACAAAACGCAAGCTCTCACGCACAAATACACCTCCTACGCAACATCACACGCATCCCACCGCTCTGCTACCGCCTTCGCCACACCCACACCGCTCCAACCGACTCACAACAACCACGCGGAAGGCGCCAGCGCTCGCCGCGCTCGGCCAAGCTTCTAAGTCTACACAGCCTCAGTACAGCACGTACGAGCCTCACCAACGGTCAGACAGGGGTCCACACGGACCCTGCTACCGCCCAGCGAGCGCCACACCGTGTCTGAGAGACATCATCGCCGACGGGACCCGGTCGAATCCCACCGGGTGTGCTGACCGCGACAAGCGAGCTAGCGCCCAATGCGGCGACCAGACAGGGTCCAGAACGTGTGGGCTGCTGTTGGAGAGGTGCAAACGGCACAAAGGGGCAAGCAGCGATAGTTGAGCATGTGGCAGCAAAAGAAGCTTCCCGTCCGGGAATTGAACCCGGGTCACCCGCGTGACAGGCGGGTATACTAACCACTATACTAACGAGAATCCGTACCGACTACGACACCCTCACGCCGTCGCAAACAAAACGCAAGCTCTACACACAAATACACCTCCTACACTACATCACACGCATCCCACCGCTCTGCTACCGCCTTCGCTACACCCGCACCGCTCCAACCGACTCACAGCACCCATGCGGAAGGCACCAGCGCTCGCCGCGCTCGGCCAAGCTTCTAAGTCTACACAGCCTCAGTACAGCACGTACGAGCCTCACCAACGGTCAGACAGGGGTCCACACGGACCCTGCTACCGCCCAGCGAGCGCCACACCGTGTCTGAGAGACATCATCGCCGACGGGACCCGGTCGAATCCCACCGGGTGTGCTGACCGCGACAAGCGAGCTAGCGCCCAATGCGGCGACCAGACAGGGTCCAGAACGTGTGGGCTGCTGTTGGAGAGGTGCAAACGGCACAAAGGGGCAAGCAGCGATAGTTGAGCATGTGGCAGCAAAAGAAGCTTCCCGTCCGGGAATTGAACCCGGGTCACCCGCGTGACAGGCGGGTATACTAACCACTATACTAACGAGAATCCGTACCGACTACGACACCCTCACGCCGTCGCAAACAAAACGCAAGCTCTCACGCACAAATACACCTCCTACGCAACATCACACGCATCCCACCGCTCTGCTACCGCCTTCGCCACACCCGCACCGCTCCAACCGACTCACAACAACCACGCGGAAGGCGCCAGCGCTCGGCCAAGCTTCTAAGTCTACACAGCCTCAGTACAGCACGTACAAGCCTCACCAACGGTCAGACAGAGGTCCACATGGACCCTGCTACCGCCCAGCGAGCGCCACACCGGGTCTGAGAGACATCATCGCCGACGGGACCCCGGTCGAACCCCACCGGTGTGCTGACCGCGACAAGCGAGCCAGCGACCAATGCGGCGGCCAGGCAGGGTCCAGAACGTGTGGGCTGCTGTTGGAGAGGTGCAAACGGCACAAAGGGGCAAGCAGCGATAGTTGAACACGTGGCAGCAAAAGAAGCTTCCCGTCCGGGAATTGAACCCGGGTCACCCGCGTGACAGGCGGGTATACTAACCACTATACTAACGAGAATCCGTACCGACTACGACACCCTCACGCCGTCGCAAACAAAACGCAAGCTCTACACACAAATACACCTCCTACACTACATCACACGCATCCCACCGCTCTGCTACCGCCTTCGCTACACCCGCACCGCTCCAACCGACTCACAGCACCCATGCGGAAGGCACCAGCGCTCGCCGCGCTCGACCAAGCTTCTTCGTCTACACAGCCTCAGTACAGCACGTACAAGCCTCACCAACGGTCAGACAGAGGTCCACATGGACCCTGCTACCGCCCAGCGAGCGCCACACCGGGTCTGAGAGACATCATCGCCGACGGGACCCCGGTCGAACCCCACCGGTGTGCTGACCGCGACAAGCGAGCCAGCGACCAATGCGGCGGCCAGGCAGGGTCCAGAACGTGTGGGCTGCTGTTGGAGAGGTGCAAACGGCACAAAGGGGCAAGCAGCGATAGTTGAACACGTGGCAGCAAAAGAAGCTTCCCGTCCGGGAATTGAACCCGGGTCACCCGCGTGACAGGCGGGTATACTAACCACTATACTAACGAGAATCCGTACCGACTACGACACCCTCACGCCGTCGCAAACAAAACGCAAGCTCTCACGCACAAATACACCTCCTACACTACATCACACGCATCCCACCGCTCTGCTACCGCCTTCGCTACACCCGCACCGCTCCAACCGACTCACAGCACCCATGCGGAAGGCACCAGCGCTCGCCGCGCTCGACCAAGCTTCTTCGTCTACACAGCCTCAGTACAGCACGTACAAGCCTCACCAACGGTCAGACAGAGGTCCACATGGACCCTGCTACCGCCCAGCGAGCGCCACACCGGGTCTGAGAGACATCATCGCCGACGGGACCCCGGTCGAACCCCACCGGTGTGCTGACCGCGACAAGCGAGCCAGCGACCAATGCGGCGGCCAGGCAGGGTCCAGAACGTGTGGGCTGCTGTTGGAGAGGTGCAAACGGCACAAAGGGGCAAGCAGCGATAGTTGAACACGTGGCAGCAAAAGAAGCTTCCCGTCCGGGAATTGAACCCGGGTCACCCGCGTGACAGGCGGGTATACTAACCACTATACTAACGAGAATCCGTACCGACTACGACACCCTCACGCCGTCGCAAACAAAACGCAAGCTCTACACACAAATACACCTCCTACACTACATCACACGCATCCCACCGCTCTGCTACCGCCTTCGCTACACCCGCACCGCTCCAACCGACTCACAGCACCCATGCGGAAGGCACCAGCGCTCGCCGCGCTCGACCAAGCTTCTTCGTCTACACAGCCTCAGTACAGCACGTACAAGCCTCACCAACGGTCAGACAGAGGTCCACATGGACCCTGCTACCGCCCAGCGAGCGCCACACCGGGTCTGAGAGACATCATCGCCGACGGGACCCCGGTCGAACCCCACCGGTGTGCTGACCGCGACAAGCGAGCCAGCGACCAATGCGGCGGCCAGGCAGGGTCCAGAACGTGTGGGCTGCTGTTGGAGAGGTGCAAACGGCACAAAGGGGCAAGCAGCGATAGTTGAACACGTGGCAGCAAAAGAAGCTTCCCGTCCGGGAATTGAACCCGGGTCACCCGCGTGACAGGCGGGTATACTAACCACTATACTAACGAGAATCCGTACCGACTACGACACCCTCACGCCGTCGCAAACAAAACGCAAGCTCTACACACAAATACACCTCCTACACTACATCACACGCATCCCACCGCTCTGCTACCGCCTTCGCTACACCCGCACCGCTCCAACCGACTCACAGCACCCATGCGGAAGGCACCAGCGCTCGCCGCGCTCGACCAAGCTTCTTCGTCTACACAGCCTCAGTACAGCACGTACAAGCCTCACCAACGGTCAGACAGAGGTCCACATGGACCCTGCTACCGCCCAGCGAGCGCCACACCGGGTCTGAGAGACATCATCGCCGACGGGACCCCGGTCGAACCCCACCGGTGTGCTGACCGCGACAAGCGAGCCAGCGACCAATGCGGCGGCCAGGCAGGGTCCAGAACGTGTGGGCTGGTGTTGGAGAGGTGCAAACGGCACAAAGGGGCAAGCAGCGATAGTTGAACACGTGGCAGCAAAAGAAGCTTCCCGTCCGGGAATTGAACCCGGGTCACCCGCGTGACAGGCGGGTATACTAACCACTATACTAACGAGAATCCGTACCGACTACGACACCCTCACGCCGTCGCAAACAAAACGCAAGCTCTCACGCACAAATACACCTCCTACACTACATCACACGCATCCCACCGCTCTGCTACCGCCTTCGCTACACCCGCACCGCTCCAACCGACTCACAGCACCCATGAGGAAGGCACCAGCGCTCGCCGCGCTCGACCAAGCTTCTTCGTCTACACAGCCTCAGTACAGCACGTACAAGCCTAACCAACGGTCAGACAGAGGTCCACACGGACCCTGCTACCGCCCAGCGAGCGCCACACCGGGTCTGAGAGACATCATCGCCGACGGGACCCCGGTCGAACCCCACCGGTGTGCTGACCGCGACAAGCGAGCCAGCGACCAATGCGGCGGCCAGGCAGGGTCCAGAACGTGTGGGCTGCTGTTGGAGAGGTGCAAACGGCACAAAGGGGCAAGCAGCGATAGTTGAACACGTGGCAGCAAAAGAAGCTTCCCGTCCGGGAATTGAACCCGGGTCACCCGCGTGACAGGCGGGTATACTAACCACTATACTAACGAGAATCCGTACCGACTACGACACCCTCACGCCGTCGCAAACAAAACGCAAGCTCTCACGCACAAATACACCTCCTACACTACATCACACGCATCCCACCGCTCTGCTACCGCCTTCGCTACACCCGCACCGCTCCAACCGACTCACAGCACCCATGCGGAAGGCACCAGCGCTCGCCGCGCTCGACCAAGCTTCTTCGTCTACACAGCCTCAGTACAGCACGTACAAGCCTAACCAACGGTCAGACAGAGGTCCACATGGACCCTGCTACCGCCCAGCGACCGCCACACCGGGTCTGAGAGACATCATCGCCGACGGGACCCCGGTCGAACCCCACCGGTGTGCTGACCGCGACAAGCGAGCCAGCGACCAATGCGGCGGCCAGGCAGGGTCCAGAACGTGTGGGCTGCTGTTGGAGAGGTGCAAACGGCACAAAGGGGCAAGCAGCGATAGTTGAGCACGTGGCAGCAAAAGAAGCTTCCCGTCCGGGAATTGAACCCGGGTCACCCGCGTGACAGGCGGGTATACTAACCACTATACTAACGAGAATCCGTACCGACTACGACACCCTCACGCCGTCGCAAACAAAACGCAAGCTCTCACGCACAAATACACCTCCTACACTACATCACACGCATCCCACCGCTCTGCTACCGCCTTCGCTACACCCGCACCGCTCCAACCGACTCACAGCACCCATGCGGAAGGCACCAGCGCTCGCCGCGCTCGACCAAGCTTCTTCGTCTACACAGCCTCAGTACAGCACGTACAAGCCTCACCAACGGTCAGACAGAGGTCCACATGGACCCTGCTACCGCCCAGCGACCGCCACACCGGGTCTGAGAGACATCATCGCCGACGGGACCCCGGTCGAACCCCACCGGTGTGCTGACCGCGACAAGCGAGCCAGCGACCAATGCGGCGGCCAGACAGGGTCCAGAACGTGTGGGCTGCTGTTGGAGAGGTGCAAACGGCACAAAGGGGCAAGCAGCGATAGTTGAGCATGTGGCAGCAAAAGAAGCTTCCCGTCCGGGAATTGAACCCGGGTCACCCGCGTGACAGGCGGGTATACTAACCACTATACTAACGAGAATCCGTACCGACTACGACACCCTCACGCCGTCGCAAACAAAACGCAAGCTCTACACACAAATACACCTCCTACACTACATCACACGCATCCCACCGCTCTGCTACCGCCTTCGCTACACCCGCACCGCTCCAACCGACTCACAGCACCCATGCGGAAGGCACCAGCGCTCGCCGCGCTCGACCAAGCTTCTTCGTCTACACAGCCTCAGTACAGCACGTACAAGCCTCACCAACGGTCAGACAGAGGTCCACATGGACCCTGCTACCGCCCAGCGACCGCCACACCGGGTCTGAGAGATATCATCGCCGACGGGACCCCGGTCGAACCCCACCGGTGTGCTGACCGCGACAAGCGAGCCAGCGACCAATGCGGCGGCCAGGCAGGGTCCAGAACGTGTGGGCTGCTGCTGGAGAGGTGCAAACGGCGCAAAGGAGCAAGCAGCGATAGTTGAGCACGTGGCAGCAAAAGAAGCTTCCCGTCCGGGAATTGAACCCGGGTCACCCGCGTGACAGGCGGGTATACTAACCACTATACTAACGAGAATCCGTACCGACTACGACACCCTCACGCCGTCGCAAACAAAACGCAAGCTCTACACACAAATACACCTCCTACACTACATCACACGCATCCCACCGCTCTGCTACCGCCTTCGCTACACCCGCACCGCTCCAACCGACTCACAGCACCCATGCGGAAGGCACCAGCGCTCGCCGCGCTCGACCAAGCTTCTTCGTCTACACAGCCTCAGTACAGCACGTACAAGCCTCACCAACGGTCAGACAGAGGTCCACATGGACCCTGCTACCGCCCAGCGACCGCCACACCGGGTCTGAGAGATATCAACGCCGACGGGACCCCGGTCGAACCCCACCGGTGTGCTGACCGCGACAAGCGAGCCAGCGACCAATGCGGCGGCCAGGCAGGGTCCAGGACGTGTGGGCTGCTGCTGGAGAGGTGCAAACGGCGCAAAGGAGCAAGCAGCGATAGTTGAGCACGTGGCAGCAAAAGAAGCTTCCCGTCCGGGAATTGAACCCGGGTCACCCGCGTGACAGGCGGGTATACTAACCACTATACTAACGAGAATCCGTACCGACTACGACACCCTCACGCCGTCGCAAACAAAACGCAAGCTCTACACACAAATACACCTCCTACACTACATCACACGCATCCCACCGCTCTGCTACCGCCTTCGCTACACCCGCACCGCTCCAACCGACTCACAGCACCCATGCGGAAGGCACCAGCGCTCGCCGCGCTCGACCAAGCTTCTTCGTCTACACAGCCTCAGTACAGCACGTACAAGCCTAACCAACGGTCAGACAGAGGTCCACATGGACCCTGCTACCGCCCAGCGAGCGCCACACCGGGTCTGAGAGACATCATCGCCGACGGGACCCCGGTCGAACCCCACCGGTGTGCTGACCGCGACAAGCGAGCCAGCGACCAATGCGGCGGCCAGGCAGGGTCCAGGACGTGTGGGCTGCTGCTGGAGAGGTGCAAACGGCGCAAAGGGGCAAGCAGCGATAGTTGAGCACGTGGCAGCAAAAGAAGCTTCCCGTCCGGGAATTGAACCCGGGTCACCCGCGTGACAGGCGGGTATACTAACCACTATACTAACGAGAATCCGTACCGACTACGACACCCTCACGCCGTCGCAAACAAAACGCAAGCTCTACACACAAATACACCTCCTACACTACATCACACGCATCCCACCGCTCTGCTACCGCCTTCGCTACACCCGCACCGCTCCAACCGACTCACAGCACCCATGCGGAAGGCACCAGCGCTCGCCGCGCTCGACCAAGCTTCTTCGTCTACACAGCCTCAGTACAGCACGTACAAGCCTAACCAACGGTCAGACAGAGGTCCACATGGACCCTGCTACCCCCCAGCGAGCGCCACACCGGGTCTGAGAGACATCATCGCCGACGGGACCCCGGTCGAACCCCACCGGTGTGCTGACCGCGACAAGCGAGCTAGCGGCCAATGCGGCGGCCAGACAGGGTCCAGAACGTGTGGGCTGCTGCTGGAGAGGTGCAAACGGCACAAAGGGGCAAGCAGCGATAGTTGAGCACGTGGCAGCAAAAGAAGCTTCCCGTCCGGGAATTGAACCCGGGTCACCCGCGTGACAGGCGGGTATACTAACCACTATACTAACGAGAATCCGTACCGACTACGACACCCTCACGCCGTCGCAAACAAAACGCAAGCTCTACACACAAATACACCTCCTACACTACATCACACGCATCCCACCGCTCTGCTACCGCCTTCGCTACACCCGCACCGCTCCAACCGACTCACAGCACCCATGCGGAAGGCACCAGCGCTCGCCGCGCTCGACCAAGCTTCTTCGTCTACACAGCCTCAGTACAGCACGTACAAGCCTAACCAACGGTCAGACAGAGGTCCACATGGACCCTGCTACCGCCCAGCGAGCGCCACACCGGGTCTGAGAGACATCATCGCCGACGGGACCCCGGTCGAACCCCACCGGTGTGCTGACCGCGACAAGCGAGCCAGCGACCAATGCGGCGGCCAGGCAGGGTCCAGGACGTGTGGGCTGCTGCTGGAGAGGTGCAAACGGCGCAAAGGAGCAAGCAGCGATAGTTGAGCACGTGGCAGCAAAAGAAGCTTCCCGTCCGGGAATTGAACCCGGGTCACCCGCGTGACAGGCGGGTATACTAACCACTATACTAACGAGAATCCGTACCGACTACGACACCCTCACGCCGTCGCAAACAAAACGCAAGCTCTACACACAAATACACCTCCTACACTACATCACACGCATCCCACCGCTCTGCTACCGCCTTCGCTACACCCGCACCGCTCCAACCGACTCACAGCACCCATGCGGAAGGCACCAGCGCTCGCCGCGCTCGACCAAGCTTCTTCGTCTACACAGCCTCAGTACAGCACGTACAAGCCTAACCAACGGTCAGACAGAGGTCCACATGGACCCTGCTACCGCCCAGCGAGCGCCACACCGGGTCTGAGAGACATCATCGCCGACGGGACCCCGGTCGAACCCCACCGGTGTGCTGACCGCGACAAGCGAGCCAGCGACCAATGCGGCGGCCAGGCAGGGTCCAGGACGTGTGGGCTGCTGCTGGAGAGGTGCAAACGGCGCAAAGGAGCAAGCAGCGATAGTTGAGCACGTGGCAGCAAAAGAAGCTTCCCGTCCGGGAATTGAACCCGGGTCACCCGCGTGACAGGCGGGTATACTAACCACTATACTAACGAGAATCCGTACCGACTACGACACCCTCACGCCGTCGCAAACAAAACGCAAGCTCTACACACAAATACACCTCCTACACTACATCACACGCATCCCACCGCTCTGCTACCGCCTTCGCTACACCCGCACCGCTCCAACCGACTCACAGCACCCATGCGGAAGGCACCAGCGCTCGCCGCGCTCGACCAAGCTTCTTCGTCTACACAGCCTCAGTACAGCACGTACAAGCCTAACCAACGGTCAGACAGGGGTCCACATGGACCCTGCTACCGCCCAGCGAGCGCCACACCGGGTCTGAGAGACATCATCGCCGACGGGACCCCGGTCGAACCCCACCGGTGTGCTGACCGCGACAAGCGAGCCAGCGACCAATGCGGCGGCCAGGCAGGGTCCAGGACGTGTGGGCTGCTGCTGGAGAGGTGCAAACGGCGCAAAGGAGCAAGCAGCGATAGTTGAGCACGTGGCAGCAAAAGAAGCTTCCCGTCCGGGAATTGAACCCGGGTCACCCGCGTGACAGGCGGGTATACTAACCACTATACTAACGAGAATCCGTACCGACTACGACACCCTCACGCCGTCGCAAACAAAACGCAAGCTCTACACACAAATACACCTCCTACACTACATCACACGCATCCCACCGCTCTGCTACCGCCTTCGCTACACCCGCACCGCTCCAACCGACTCACAGCACCCATGCGGAAGGCACCAGCGCTCGCCGCGCTCGACCAAGCTTCTTCGTCTACACAGCCTCAGTACAGCACGTACAAGCCTAACCAACGGTCAGACAGGGGTCCACATGGACCCTGCTACCGCCCAGCGAGCGCCACACCGGGTCTGAGAGACATCATCGCCGACGGGACCCCGGTCGAACCCCACCGGTGTGCTGACCGCGACAAGCGAGCCAGCGACCAATGCGGCGGCCAGGCAGGGTCCAGAACGTGTGGGCTGGTGTTGGAGAGGTGCAAACGGCACAAAGGGGCAAGCAGCGATAGTTGAGCACGTGGCAGCAAAAGAAGCTTCCCGTCCGGGAATTGAACCCGGGTCACCCGCGTGACAGGCGGGTATACTAACCACTATACTAACGAGAATCCGTACCGACTACGACACCCTCACGCCGTCGCAAACAAAACGCAAGCTCTACACACAAATACACCTCCTACACTACATCACACGCATCCCACCGCTCTGCTACCGCCTTCGCTACACCCGCACCGCTCCAACCGACTCACAGCACCCATGCGGAAGGCACCAGCGCTCGCCGCGCTCGACCAAGCTTCTTCGTCTACACAGCCTCAGTACAGCACGTACAAGCCTAACCAACGGTCAGACAGGGGTCCACATGGACCCTGCTACCGCCCAGCGAGCGCCACACCGGGTCTGAGAGACATCATCGCCGACGGGACCCCGGTCGAACCCCACCGGTGTGCTGACCGCGACAAGCGAGCCAGCGACCAATGCGGCGGCCAGGCAGGGTCCAGGACGTGTGGGCTGCTGCTGGAGAGGTGCAAACGGCGCAAAGGAGCAAGCAGCGATAGTTGAGCACGTGGCAGCAAAAGAAGCTTCCCGTCCGGGAATTGAACCCGGGTCACCCGCGTGACAGGCGGGTATACTAACCACTATACTAACGAGAATCCGTACCGACTACGACACCCTCACGCCGTCGCAAACAAAACGCAAGCTCTACACACAAATACACCTCCTACACTACATCACACGCATCCCACCGCTCTGCTACCGCCTTCGCTACACCCGCACCGCTCCAACCGACTCACAGCACCCATGCGGAAGGCACCAGCGCTCGCCGCGCTCGACCAAGCTTCTTCGTCTACACAGCCTCAGTACAGCACGTACAAGCCTAACCAACGGTCAGACAGGGGTCCACATGGACCCTGCTACCGCCCAGCGAGCGCCACACCGGGTCTGAGAGACATCATCGCCGACGGGACCCCGGTCGAACCCCACCGGTGTGCTGACCGCGACAAGCGAGCCAGCGACCAATGCGGCGGCCAGGCAGGGTCCAGAACGTGTGGGCTGGTGTTGGAGAGGTGCAAACGGCACAAAGGGGCAAGCAGCGATAGTTGAGCACGTGGCAGCAAAAGAAGCTTCCCGTCCGGGAATTGAACCCGGGTCACCCGCGTGACAGGCGGGTATACTAACCACTATACTAACGAGAATCCGTACCGACTACGACACCCTCACGCCGTCGCAAACAAAACGCAAGCTCTACACACAAATACACCTCCTACACTACATCACACGCATCCCACCGCTCTGCTACCGCCTTCGCTACACCCGCACCGCTCCAACCGACTCACAGCACCCATGCGGAAGGCACCAGCGCTCGCCGCGCTCGACCAAGCTTCTTCGTCTACACAGCCTCAGTACAGCACGTACAAGCCTCACCAACGGTCAGACAGGGGTCCACATGGACCCTGCTACCGCCCAGCGAGCGCCACACCGGGTCTGAGAGACATCATCGCCGACGGGACCCCGGTCGAACCCCACCGGTGTGCTGACCGCGACAAGCGAGCCAGCGACCAATGCGGCGGCCAGGCAGGGTCCAGGACGTGTGGGCTGCTGCTGGAGAGGTGCAAACGGCGCAAAGGAGCAAGCAGCGATAGTTGAGCACGTGGCAGCAAAAGAAGCTTCCCGTCCGGGAATTGAACCCGGGTCACCCGCGTGACAGGCGGGTATACTAACCACTATACTAACGAGAATCCGTACCGACTACGACACCCTCACGCCGTCGCAAACAAAACGCAAGCTCTACACACAAATACACCTCCTACACTACATCACACGCATCCCACCGCTCTGCTACCGCCTTCGCTACACCCGCACCGCTCCAACCGACTCACAGCACCCATGCGGAAGGCACCAGCGCTCGCCGCGCTCGACCAAGCTTCTTCGTCTACACAGCCTCAGTACAGCACGTACAAGCCTAACCAACGGTCAGACAGAGGTCCACATGGACCCTGCTACCGCCCAGCGAGCGCCACACCGGGTCTGAGAGACATCATCGCCGACGGGACCCCGGTCGAACCCCACCGGTGTGCTGACCGCGACAAGCGAGCCAGCGACCAATGCGGCGGCCAGGCAGGGTCCAGGACGTGTGGGCTGCTGCTGGAGAGGTGCAAACGGCGCAAAGGAGCAAGCAGCGATAGTTGAGCACGTGGCAGCAAAAGAAGCTTCCCGTCCGGGAATTGAACCCGGGTCACCCGCGTGACAGGCGGGTATACTAACCACTATACTAACGAGAATCCGTACCGACTACGACACCCTCACGCCGTCGCAAACAAAACGCAAGCTCTACACACAAATACACCTCCTACACTACATCACACGCATCCCACCGCTCTGCTACCGCCTTCGCTACACCCGCACCGCTCCAACCGACTCACAGCACCCATGCGGAAGGCACCAGCGCTCGCCGCGCTCGACCAAGCTTCTTCGTCTACACAGCCTCAGTACAGCACGTACAAGCCTAACCAACGGTCAGACAGGGGTCCACATGGACCCTGCTACCGCCCAGCGAGCGCCACACCGGGTCTGAGAGACATCATCGCCGACGGGACCCCGGTCGAACCCCACCGGTGTGCTGACCGCGACAAGCGAGCCAGCGACCAATGCGGCGGCCAGGCAGGGTCCAGAACGTGTGGGCTGGTGTTGGAGAGGTGCAAACGGCACAAAGGGGCAAGCAGCGATAGTTGAGCACGTGGCAGCAAAAGAAGCTTCCCGTCCGGGAATTGAACCCGGGTCACCCGCGTGACAGGCGGGTATACTAACCACTATACTAACGAGAATCCGTACCGACTACGACACCCTCACGCCGTCGCAAACAAAACGCAAGCTCTACACACAAATACACCTCCTACACTACATCACACGCATCCCACCGCTCTGCTACCGCCTTCGCTACACCCGCACCGCTCCAACCGACTCACAGCACCCATGCGGAAGGCACCAGCGCTCGCCGCGCTCGACCAAGCTTCTTCGTCTACACAGCCTCAGTACAGCACGTACAAGCCTAACCAACGGTCAGACAGGGGTCCACATGGACCCTGCTACCGCCCAGCGAGCGCCACACCGGGTCTGAGAGACATCATCGCCGACGGGACCCCGGTCGAACCCCACCGGTGTGCTGACCGCGACAAGCGAGCCAGCGACCAATGCGGCGGCCAGGCAGGGTCCAGAACGTGTGGGCTGGTGTTGGAGAGGTGCAAACGGCACAAAGGGGCAAGCAGCGATAGTTGAGCACGTGGCAGCAAAAGAAGCTTCCCGTCCGGGAATTGAACCCGGGTCACCCGCGTGACAGGCGGGTATACTACTATACTAACGAGAATCCGTACCGACTACGACACCCTCACGCCGTCGCAAACAAAACGCAAGCTCTACACACAAATACACCTCCTACACTACATCACACGCATCCCACCGCTCTGCTACCGCCTTCGCTACACCCGCACCGCTCCAACCGACTCACAGCACCCATGCGGAAGGCACCAGCGCTCGCCGCGCTCGACCAAGCTTCTTCGTCTACACAGCCTCAGTACAGCACGTACAAGCCTAACCAACGGTCAGACAGGGGTCCACATGGACCCTGCTACCGCCCAGCGAGCGCCACACCGGGTCTGAGAGACATCATCGCCGACGGGACCCCGGTCGAACCCCACCGGTGTGCTGACCGCGACAAGCGAGCCAGCGACCAATGCGGCGGCCAGGCAGGGTCCAGGACGTGTGGGCTGCTGCTGGAGAGGTGCAAACGGCGCAAAGGAGCAAGCAGCGATAGTTGAGCACGTGGCAGCAAAAGAAGCTTCCCGTCCGGGAATTGAACCCGGGTCACCCGCGTGACAGGCGGGTATACTAACCACTATACTAACGAGAATCCGTACCGACTACGACACCCTCACGCCGTCGCAAACAAAACGCAAGCTCTACACACAAATACACCTCCTACACTACATCACACGCATCCCACCGCTTTGCTACCGCCTTCGCTACACCCGCACCGCTCCAACCGACTCACAGCACCCATGCGGAAGGCACCAGCGCTCGCCGCGCTCGACCAAGCTTCTTCGTCTACACAGCCTCAGTACAGCACGTACAAGCCTAACCAACGGTCAGACAGAGGTCCACATGGACCCTGCTACCGCCCAGCGACCGCCACACCGGGTCTGAGAGATATCATCGCCGACGGGACCCCGGTCGAACCCCACCGGTGTGCTGACCGCGACAAGCGAGCCAGCGACCAATGCGGCGGTCAGGCAGGGTCCAGGACGTGTGGGCTGCTGCTGGAGAGGTGCAAACGGCGCAAAGGAGCAAGCAGCGATAGTTGAGCACGTGGCAGCAAAAGAAGCTTCCCGTCCGGGAATTGAACCCGGGTCACCCGCGTGACAGGCGGGTATACTAACCACTATACTAACGAGAATCCGTACCGACTACGACACCCTCACGCCGTCGCAAACAAAACGCAAGCTCTACACACAAATACACCTCCTACACTACATCACACGCATCCCACCGCTCTGCTACCGCCTTCGCTACACCCGCACCGCTCCAACCGACTCACAGCACCCATGCGGAAGGCACCAGCGCTCGCCGCGCTCGACCAAGCTTCTTCGTCTACACAGCCTCAGTACAGCACGTACAAGCCTAACCAACGGTCAGACAGAGGTCCACATGGACCCTGCTACCGCCCAGCGACCGCCACACCGGGTCTGAGAGACATCATCGCCGACGGGACCCCGGTCGAACCCCACCGGTGTGCTGACCGCGACAAGCGAGCCAGCGACCAATGCGGCGGCCAGGCAGGGTCCAGGACGTGTGGGCTGCTGCTGGAGAGGTGCAAACGGCGCAAAGGAGCAAGCAGCGATAGTTGAGCACGTGGCAGCAAAAGAAGCTTCCCGTCCGGGAATTGAACCCGGGTCACCCGCGTGACAGGCGGGTATACTAACCACTATACTAACGAGAATCCGTACCGACTACGACACCCTCACGCCGTCGCAAACAAAACGCAAGCTCTACACACAAATACACCTCCTACACTACATCACACGCATCCCACCGCTCTGCTACCGCCTTCGCTACACCCGCACCGCTCCAACCGACTCACAGCACCCATGCGGAAGGCACCAGCGCTCGCCGCGCTCGACCAAGCTTCTTCGTCTACACAGCCTCAGTACAGCACGTACAAGCCTAACCAACGGTCAGACAGAGGTCCACATGGACCCTGCTACCGCCCAGCGAGCGCCACACCGGGTCTGAGAGACATCATCGCCGACGGGACCCCGGTCGAACCCCACCGGTGTGCTGACCGCGACAAGCGAGCCAGCGACCAATGCGGCGGCCAGGCAGGGTCCAGAACGTGTGGGCTGGTGTTGGAGAGGTGCAAACGGCGCAAAGGAGCAAGCAGCGATAGTTGAGCACGTGGCAGCAAAAGAAGCTTCCCGTCCGGGAATTGAACCCGGGTCACCCGCGTGACAGGCGGGTATACTAACCACTATACTAACGAGAATCCGTACCGACTACGACACCCTCACGCCGTCGCAAACAAAACGCAAGCTCTACACACAAATACACCTCCTACACTACATCACACGCATCCCACCGCTCTGCTACCGCCTTCGCTACACCCGCACCGCTCCAACCGACTCACAGCACCCATGCGGAAGGCACCAGCGCTCGCCGCGCTCGACCAAGCTTCTTCGTCTACACAGCCTCAGTACAGCACGTACAAGCCTAACCAACGGTCAGACAGAGGTCCACATGGACCCTGCTACCGCCCAGCGACCGCCACACCGGGTCTGAGAGATATCATCGCCGACGGGACCCCGGTCGAACCCCACCGGTGTGCTGACCGCGACAAGCGAGCCAGCGACCAATGCGGCGGCCAGGCAGGGTCCAGGACGTGTGGGCTGCTGCTGGAGAGGTGCAAACGGCGCAAAGGAGCAAGCAGCGATAGTTGAGCACGTGGCAGCAAAAGAA
This sequence comes from Phytophthora x cambivora, assembly GCA_033557925.1. Lineage (NCBI taxonomy): Eukaryota > Oomycota > Peronosporomycetes > Peronosporales > Peronosporaceae > Phytophthora > Phytophthora x cambivora. The sequence continues at coordinate 10,717,125 of JAUCEB010000001.1, read as the reverse complement.
GCTTCCCGTCCGGGAATTGAACCCGGGTCACCCGCGTGACAGGCGGGTATACTAACCACTATACTAACGAGAATCCGTACCGACTACGACACCCTCACGCCGTCGCAAACAAAACGCAAGCTCTACACACAAATACACCTCCTACACTACATCACACGCATCCCACCGCTCTGCTACCGCCTTCGCTACACCCGCACCGCTCCAACCGACTCACAGCACCCATGCGGAAGGCACCAGCGCTCGCCGCGCTCGACCAAGCTTCTTCGTCTACACAGCCTCAGTACAGCACGTACAAGCCTAACCAACGGTCAGACAGAGGTCCACATGGACCCTGCTACCGCCCAGCGAGCGCCACACCGGGTCTGAGAGACATCATCGCCGACGGGACCCCGGTCGAACCCCACCGGTGTGCTGACCGCGACAAGCGAGCCAGCGACCAATGCGGCGGCCAGGCAGGGTCCAGGACGTGTGGGCTGCTGCTGGAGAGGTGCAAACGGCGCAAAGGAGCAAGCAGCGATAGTTGAGCACGTGGCAGCAAAAGAAGCTTCCCGTCCGGGAATTGAACCCGGGTCACCCGCGTGACAGGCGGGTATACTAACCACTATACTAACGAGAATCCGTACCGACTACGACACCCTCACGCCGTCGCAAACAAAACGCAAGCTCTACACACAAATACACCTCCTACACTACATCACACGCATCCCACCGCTCTGCTACCGCCTTCGCTACACCCGCACCGCTCCAACCGACTCACAGCACCCATGCGGAAGGCACCAGCGCTCGCCGCGCTCGACCAAGCTTCTTCGTCTACACAGCCTCAGTACAGCACGTACAAGCCTAACCAACGGTCAGACAGAGGTCCACATGGACCCTGCTACCGCCCAGCGACCGCCACACCGGGTCTGAGAGATATCATCGCCGACGGGACCCCGGTCGAACCCCACCGGTGTGCTGACCGCGACAAGCGAGCCAGCGACCAATGCGGCGGCCAGGCAGGGTCCAGGACGTGTGGGCTGCTGCTGGAGAGGTGCAAACGGCGCAAAGGAGCAAGCAGCGATAGTTGAGCACGTGGCAGCAAAAGAAGCTTCCCGTCCGGGAATTGAACCCGGGTCACCCGCGTGACAGGCGGGTATACTAACCACTATACTAACGAGAATCCGTACCGACTACGACACCCTCACGCCGTCGCAAACAAAACGCAAGCTCTACACACAAATACACCTCCTACACTACATCACACGCATCCCACCGCTCTGCTACCGCCTTCGCTACACCCGCACCGCTCCAACCGACTCACAGCACCCATGCGGAAGGCACCAGCGCTCGCCGCGCTCGACCAAGCTTCTTCGTCTACACAGCCTCAGTACAGCACGTACAAGCCTAACCAACGGTCAGACAGAGGTCCACATGGACCCTGCTACCGCCCAGCGAGCGCCACACCGGGTCTGAGAGACATCATCGCCGACGGGACCCCGGTCGAACCCCACCGGTGTGCTGACCGCGACAAGCGAGCCAGCGACCAATGCGGCGGCCAGGCAGGGTCCAGGACGTGTGGGCTGCTGCTGGAGAGGTGCAAACGGCGCAAAGGAGCAAGCAGCGATAGTTGAGCACGTGGCAGCAAAAGAAGCTTCCCGTCCGGGAATTGAACCCGGGTCACCCGCGTGACAGGCGGGTATACTAACCACTATACTAACGAGAATCCGTACCGACTACGACACCCTCACGCCGTCGCAAACAAAACGCAAGCTCTACACACAAATACACCTCCTACACTACATCACACGCATCCCACCGCTCTGCTACCGCCTTCGCTACACCCGCACCGCTCCAACCGACTCACAGCACCCATGCGGAAGGCACCAGCGCTCGCCGCGCTCGACCAAGCTTCTTCGTCTACACAGCCTCAGTACAGCACGTACAAGCCTAACCAACGGTCAGACAGAGGTCCACATGGACCCTGCTACCGCCCAGCGACCGCCACACCGGGTCTGAGAGACATCATCGCCGACGGGACCCCGGTCGAACCCCACCGGTGTGCTGACCGCGACAAGCGAGCCAGCGACCAATGCGGCGGCCAGGCAGGGTCCAGAACGTGTGGGCTGGTGTTGGAGAGGTGCAAACGGCGCAAAGGAGCAAGCAGCGATAGTTGAGCACGTGGCAGCAAAAGAAGCTTCCCGTCCGGGAATTGAACCCGGGTCACCCGCGTGACAGGCGGGTATACTAACCACTATACTAACGAGAATCCGTACCGACTACGACACCCTCACGCCGTCGCAAACAAAACGCAAGCTCTACACACAAATACACCTCCTACACTACATCACACGCATCCCACCGCTCTGCTACCGCCTTCGCTACACCCGCACCGCTCCAACCGACTCACAGCACCCATGCGGAAGGCACCAGCGCTCGCCGCGCTCGACCAAGCTTCTTCGTCTACACAGCCTCAGTACAGCACGTACAAGCCTAACCAACGGTCAGACAGAGGTCCACATGGACCCTGCTACCGCCCAGCGACCGCCACACCGGGTCTGAGAGATATCATCGCCGACGGGACCCCGGTCGAACCCCACCGGTGTGCTGACCGCGACAAGCGAGCCAGCGACCAATGCGGCGGCCAGGCAGGGTCCAGGACGTGTGGGCTGCTGCTGGAGAGGTGCAAACGGCGCAAAGGAGCAAGCAGCGATAGTTGAGCACGTGGCAGCAAAAGAAGCTTCCCGTCCGGGAATTGAACCCGGGTCACCCGCGTGACAGGCGGGTATACTAACCACTATACTAACGAGAATCCGTACCGACTACGACACCCTCACGCCGTCGCAAACAAAACGCAAGCTCTACACACAAATACACCTCCTACACTACATCACACGCATCCCACCGCTCTGCTACCGCCTTCGCCACACCCACACCGCTCCAACCGACTCACAACAACCACGCGGAAGGCGCCAGCGCTCGCCGCGCTCGGCCAAGCTTCTAAGTCTACACAGCCTCAGTACAGCACGTACAAGCCTAACCAACGGTCAGACAGAGGTCCACATGGACCCTGCTACCGCCCAGCGACCGCCACACCGGGTCTGAGAGACATCATCGCCGACGGGACCCCGGTCGAACCCCACCGGTGTGCTGACCGCGACAAGCGAGCCAGCGACCAATGCGGCGGCCAGGCAGGGTCCAGGACGTGTGGGCTGCTGCTGGAGAGGTGCAAACGGCGCAAAGGAGCAAGCAGCGATAGTTGAGCACGTGGCAGCAAAAGAAGCTTCCCGTCCGGGAATTGGACCCGGGTCACCCGCGTAACAGGCGGGTATACTAACCACTATACTAACGAGAATCCGTACCGACTACGACACCCTCACGCCGTCGCAAACAAAACGCAAGCTCTACACACAAATACACCTCCTACACTACATCACACGCATCCCACCGCTCTGCTACCGCCTTCGCTACACCCGCACCGCTCCAACCGACTCACAGCACCCATGCGGAAGGCACCAGCGCTCGCCGCGCTCGACCAAGCTTCTTCGTCTACACAGCCTCAGTACAGCACGTACAAGCCTAACCAACGGTCAGACAGAGGTCCACATGGACCCTGCTACCGCCCAGCGACCGCCACACCGGGTCTGAGAGACATCATCGCCGACGGGACCCCGGTCGAACCCCACCGGTGTGCTGACCGCGACAAGCGAGCCAGCGACCAATGCGGCGGCCAGGCAGGGTCCAGGACGTGTGGGCTGCTGCTGGAGAGGTGCAAACGGCGCAAAGGAGCAAGCAGCGATAGTTGAGCACGTGGCAGCAAAAGAAGCTTCCCGTCCGGGAATTGAACCCGGGTCACCCGCGTGACAGGCGGGTATACTAACCACTATACTAACGAGAATCCGTACCGACTACGACACCCTCACGCCGTCGCAAACAAAACGCAAGCTCTACACACAAATACACCTCCTACACTACATCACACGCATCCCACCGCTCTGCTACCGCCTTCGCTACACCCGCACCGCTCCAACCGACTCACAGCACCCATGCGGAAGGCACCAGCGCTCGCCGCGCTCGACCAAGCTTCTTCGTCTACACAGCCTCAGTACAGCACGTACAAGCCTAACCAACGGTCAGACAGAGGTCCACATGGACCCTGCTACCGCCCAGCGACCGCCACACCGGGTCTGAGAGATATCATCGCCGACGGGACCCCGGTCGAACCCCACCGGTGTGCTGACCGCGACAAGCGAGCCAGCGACCAATGCGGCGGCCAGGCAGGGTCCAGGACGTGTGGGCTGCTGCTGGAGAGGTGCAAACGGCGCAAAGGGGCAAGCAGCGATAGTTGAGCACGTGGCAGCAAAAGAAGCTTCCCGTCCGGGAATTGAACCCGGGTCACCCGCGTGACAGGCGGGTATACTAACCACTATACTAACGAGAATCCGTACCGACTACGACACCCTCACGCCGTCGCAAACAAAACGCAAGCTCTACACACAAATACACCTCCTACACTACATCACACGCATCCCACCGCTCTGCTACCGCCTTCGCTACACCCGCACCGCTCCAACCGACTCACAGCACCCATGCGGAAGGCACCAGCGCTCGCCGCGCTCGACCAAGCTTCTTCGTCTACACAGCCTCAGTACAGCACGTACAAGCCTAACCAACGGTCAGACAGAGGTCCACATGGACCCTGCTACCGCCCAGCGAGCGCCACACCGGGTCTGAGAGACATCATCGCCGACGGGACCCCGGTCGAACCCCACCGGTGTGCTGACCGCGACAAGCGAGCCAGCGACCAATGCGGCGGCCAGGCAGGGTCCAGGACGTGTGGGCTGCTGCTGGAGAGGTGCAAACGGCGCAAAGGAGCAAGCAGCGATAGTTGAGCACGTGGCAGCAAAAGAAGCTTCCCGTCCGGGAATTGAACCCGGGTCACCCGCGTGACAGGCGGGTATACTAACCACTATACTAACGAGAATCCGTACCGACTACGACACCCTCACGCCGTCGCAAACAAAACGCAAGCTCTACACACAAATACACCTCCTACACTACATCACACGCATCCCACCGCTCTGCTACCGCCTTCGCTACACCCGCACCGCTCCAACCGACTCACAGCACCCATGCGGAAGGCACCAGCGCTCGCCGCGCTCGACCAAGCTTCTTCGTCTACACAGCCTCAGTACAGCACGTACAAGCCTAACCAACGGTCAGACAGAGGTCCACATGGACCCTGCTACCGCCCAGCGACCGCCACACCGGGTCTGAGAGACATCATCGCCGACGGGACCCCGGTCGAACCCCACCGGTGTGCTGACCGCGACAAGCGAGCCAGCGACCAATGCGGCGGCCAGGCAGGGTCCAGGACGTGTGGGCTGCTGCTGGAGAGGTGCAAACGGCGCAAAGGAGCAAGCAGCGATAGTTGAGCACGTGGCAGCAAAAGAAGCTTCCCGTCCGGGAATTGAACCCGGGTCACCCGCGTGACAGGCGGGTATACTAACCACTATACTAACGAGAATCCGTACCGACTACGACACCCTCACGCCGTCGCAAACAAAACGCAAGCTCTACACACAAATACACCTCCTACACTACATCACACGCATCCCACCGCTCTGCTACCGCCTTCGCTACACCCGCACCGCTCCAACCGACTCACAGCACCCATGCGGAAGGCACCAGCGCTCGCCGCGCTCGACCAAGCTTCTTCGTCTACACAGCCTCAGTACAGCACGTACAAGCCTAACCAACGGTCAGACAGAGGTCCACATGGACCCTGCTACCGCCCAGCGACCGCCACACCGGGTCTGAGAGATATCATCGCCGACGGGACCCCGGTCGAACCCCACCGGTGTGCTGACCGCGACAAGCGAGCCAGCGACCAATGCGGCGGCCAGGCAGGGTCCAGGACGTGTGGGCTGCTGCTGGAGAGGTGCAAACGGCGCAAAGGGGCAAGCAGCGATAGTTGAGCACGTGGCAGCAAAAGAAGCTTCCCGTCCGGGAATTGAACCCGGGTCACCCGCGTGACAGGCGGGTATACTAACCACTATACTAACGAGAATCCGTACCGACTACGACACCCTCACGCCGTCGCAAACAAAACGCAAGCTCTCCCGCACAAATACACCTCCTACACTACATCACACGCATCCCACCGCTCTGCTACCGCCTTCGCTACACCCGCACCGCTCCAACCGACTCACAGCACCCATGCGGAAGGCACCAGCGCTCGCCGCGCTCGACCAAGCTTCTTCGTCTACACAGCCTCAGTACAGCACGTACAAGCCTAACCAACGGTCAGACAGAGGTCCACATGGACCCTGCTACCGCCCAGCGACCGCCACACCGGGTCTGAGAGATATCATCGCCGACGGGACCCCGGTCGAACCCCACCGGTGTGCTGACCGCGACAAGCGAGCCAGCGACCAATGCGGCGGCCAGGCAGGGTCCAGGACGTGTGGGCTGCTGCTGGAGAGGTGCAAACGGCGCAAAGGGGCAAGCAGCGATAGTTGAGCACGTGGCAGCAAAAGAAGCTTCCCGTCCGGGAATTGAACCCGGGTCACCCGCGTGACAGGCGGGTATACTAACCACTATACTAACGAGAATCCGTACCGACTACGACACCCTCACGCCGTCGCAAACAAAACGCAAGCTCTCCCGCACAAATACACCTCCTACACTACATCACACGCATCCCCACCGCTCTGCTACCGCCTTCGCTACACCCGCACCGCTCCAACCGACTCACAACAACCACGCGGAAGGCGCCAGCGCTCGCCGCGCTCGGCCAAGCTTCTAAGTCTACACAGCCTCAGTACAGCACGTACGAGCCTCACCAACGGTCAGACAGGGGTCCACACGGACCCTGCTACCGCCCATCGAGCGCCACACCGGGTCTGAGAGACATCATCGCCGACGGGACCCCGGTCGAACCCCACCGGTGTGCTGACCGCGACAAGCGAGCCAGCGACCAATGCGGCGGCCAGGCAGGGTCCAGGACGTGTGGGCTGCTGCTGGAGAGGTGCAAACGGCGCAAAGGAGCAAGCAGCGATAGTTGAGCATGTGGCAGCAAAAGAAGCTTCCCGTCCGGGAATTGAACCCGGGTCACCCGCGTGACAGGCGGGTATACTAACCACTATACTAACGAGAATCCGTACCGACTACGACACCCTCACGCCGTCGCAAACAAAACGCAAGCTCTACACACAAATACACCTCCTACACTACATCACACGCATCCCCACCGCTCTGCTACCGCCTTCGCTACACCCGCACCGCTCCAACCGACTCACAACAACCACGCGGAAGGCGCCAGCGCTCGCCGCGCTCGGCCAAGCTTCTAAGTCTACACAGCCTCAGTACAGCACGTACGAGCCTCACCAACGGTCAGACAGGGGTCCACACGGACCCTGCTACCGCCCATCGAGCGCCACACCGGGTCTGAGAGACATCATCGCCGACGGGACCCCGGTCGAACCCCACCGGTGTGCTGACCGCGACAAGCGAGCCAGCGACCAATGCGGCGGCCAGGCAGGGTCCAGGACGTGTGGGCTGCTGCTGGAGAGGTGCAAACGGCGCAAAGGAGCAAGCAGCGATAGTTGAGCACGTGGCAGCAAAAGAAGCTTCCCGTCCGGGAATTGAACCCGGGTCACCCGCGTGACAGGCGGGTATACTAACCACTATACTAACGAGAATCCGTACCGACTACGACACCCTCACGCCGTCGCAAACAAAACGCAAGCTCTACACACAAATACACCTCCTACACTACATCACACGCATCCCACCGCTCTGCTACCGCCTTCGCTACACCCGCACCGCTCCAACCGACTCACAGCACCCATGCGGAAGGCACCAGCGCTCGCCGCGCTCGACCAAGCTTCTTCGTCTACACAGCCTCAGTACAGCACGTACGAGCCTAACCAACGGTCAGACAGAGGTCCACACGGACCCTGCTACCGCCCAGCGACCGCCACACCGGGTCTGAGAGATATCATCGCCGACGGGACCCCGGTCGAACCCCACCGGTGTGCTGACCGCGACAAGCGAGCCAGCGACCAATGCGGCGGTCAGGCAGGGTCCAGGACGTGTGGGCTGCTGCTGGAGAGGTGCAAACGGCGCAAAGGAGCAAGCAGCGATAGTTGAGCACGTGGCAGCAAAAGAAGCTTCCCGTCCGGGAATTGAACCCGGGTCACCCGCGTGACAGGCGGGTATACTAACCACTATACTAACGAGAATCCGTACCGACTACGACACCCTCACGCCGTCGCAAACAAAACGCAAGCTCTCCCGCACAAATACACCTCCTACACTACATCACACGCATCCCCACCGCTCTGCTACCGCCTTCGCTACACCCGCACCGCTCCAACCGACTCACAACAACCACGCGGAAGGCGCCAGCGCTCGCCGCGCTCGGCCAAGCTTCTAAGTCTACACAGCCTCAGTACAGCACGTACAAGCCTAACCAACGGTCAGACAGAGGTCCACATGGACCCTGCTACCGCCCAGCGACCGCCACACCGGGTCTGAGAGATATCATCGCCGACGGGACCCCGGTCGAACCCCACCGGTGTGCTGACCGCGACAAGCGAGCCAGCGACCAATGCGGCGGTCAGGCAGGGTCCAGGACGTGTGGGCTGCTGCTGGAGAGGTGCAAACGGCGCAAAGGAGCAAGCAGCGATAGTTGAGCACGTGGCAGCAAAAGAAGCTTCCCGTCCGGGAATTGAACCCGGGTCACCCGCGTGACAGGCGGGTATACTAACCACTATACTAACGAGAATCCGTACCGACTACGACACCCTCACGCCGTCGCAAACAAAACGCAAGCTCTCCCGCACAAATACACCTCCTACACTACATCACACGCATCCCCACCGCTCTGCTACCGCCTTCGCTACACCCGCACCGCTCCAACCGACTCACAACAACCACGCGGAAGGCGCCAGCGCTCGCCGCGCTCGGCCAAGCTTCTAAGTCTACACAGCCTCAGTACAGCACGTACGAGCCTCACCAACGGTCAGACAGGGGTCCACACGGACCCTGCTACCGCCCATCGAGCGCCACACCGGGTCTGAGAGATATCATCGCCGACGGGACCCCGGTCGAACCCCACCGGTGTGCTGACCGCGACAAGCGAGCCAGCGACCAATGCGGCGGCCAGGCAGGGTCCAGGACGTGTGGGCTGCTGCTGGAGAGGTGCAAACGGCGCAAAGGAGCAAGCAGCGATAGTTGAGCACGTGGCAGCAAAAGAAGCTTCCCGTCCGGGAATTGAACCCGGGTCACCCGCGTGACAGGCGGGTATACTAACCACTATACTAACGAGAATCCGTACCGACTACGACACCCTCACGCCGTTGCAAACAAAACGCAAGCTCTACACACAAATACACCTCCTACACTACATCACACGCATCCCACCGCTCTGCTACCGCCTTCGCTACACCCGCACCGCTCCAACCGACTCACAGCACCCATGCGGAAGGCACCAGCGCTCGCCGCGCTCGACCAAGCTTCTTCGTCTACACAGCCTCAGTACAGCACGTACAAGCCTAACCAACGGTCAGACAGAGGTCCACATGGACCCTGCTACCGCCCAGCGACCGCCACACCGGGTCTGAGAGATATCATCGCCGACGGGACCCCGGTCGAACCCCACCGGTGTGCTGACCGCGACAAGCGAGCCAGCGACCAATGCGGCGGTCAGGCAGGGTCCAGGACGTGTGGGCTGCTGCTGGAGAGGTGCAAACGGCGCAAAGGAGCAAGCAGCGATAGTTGAGCACGTGGCAGCAAAAGAAGCTTCCCGTCCGGGAATTGAACCCGGGTCACCCGCGTGACAGGCGGGTATACTAACCACTATACTAACGAGAATCCGTACCGACTACGACACCCTCACGCCGTCGCAAACAAAACGCAAGCTCTCCCGCACAAATACACCTCCTACACTACATCACACGCATCCCCACCGCTCTGCTACCGCCTTCGCTACACCCGCACCGCTCCAACCGACTCACAGCACCCATGCGGAAGGCACCAGCGCTCGCCGCGCTCGACCAAGCTTCTTCGTCTACACAGCCTCAGTACAGCACGTACGAGCCTCACCAACGGTCAGACAGGGGTCCACACGGACCCTGCTACCGCCCAGCGACCGCCACACCGGGTCTGAGAGACATCATCGCCGACGGGACCCCGGTCGAACCCCACCGGTGTGCTGACCGCGACAAGCGAGCCAGCGACCAATGCGGCGGTCAGGCAGGGTCCAGGACGTGTGGGCTGCTGCTGGAGAGGTGCAAACGGCGCAAAGGAGCAAGCAGCGATAGTTGAGCACGTGGCAGCAAAAGAAGCTTCCCGTCCGGGAATTGAACCCGGGTCACCCGCGTGACAGGCGGGTATACTAACCACTATACTAACGAGAATCCGTACCGACTACGACACCCTCACGCCGTCGCAAACAAAACGCAAGCTCTCCCGCACAAATACACCTCCTACACTACATCACACGCATCCCCACCGCTCTGCTACCGCCTTCGCTACACCCGCACCGCTCCAACCGACTCACAGCACCCATGCGGAAGGCACCAGCGCTCGCCGCGCTCGACCAAGCTTCTTCGTCTACACAGCCTCAGTACAGCACGTACGAGCCTAACCAACGGTCAGACAGAAGTCCACACGGACCCTGCTACCGCCCATCGAGCGCCACACCGGGTCTGAGAGACATCATCGCCGACGGGACCCCGGTCGAACCCCACCGGTGTGCTGACCGCGACAAGCGAGCCAGCGACCAATGCGGCGGTCAGGCAGGGTCCAGGACGTGTGGGCTGCTGCTGGAGAGGTGCAAACGGCGCAAAGGAGCAAGCAGCGATAGTTGAGCACGTGGCAGCAAAAGAAGCTTCCCGTCCGGGAATTGAACCCGGGTCACCCGCGTGACAGGCGGGTATACTAACCACTATACTAACGAGAATCCGTACCGACTACGACACCCTCACGCCGTCGCAAACAAAACGCAAGCTCTCCCGCACAAATACACCTCCTACACTACATCACACGCATCCCCACCGCTCTGCTACCGCCTTCGCTACACCCGCACCGCTCCAACCGACTCACAGCACCCATGCGGAAGGCACCAGCGCTCGCCGCGCTCGACCAAGCTTCTTCGTCTACACAGCCTCAGTACAGCACGTACGAGCCTAACCAACGGTCAGACAGAGGTCCACACGGACCCTGCTACCGCCCATCGAGCGCCACACCGGGTCTGAGAGACATCATCGCCGACGGGACCCCGGTCGAACCCCACCGGTGTGCTGACCGCGACAAGCGAGCCAGCGACCAATGCGGCGGCCAGGCAGGGTCCAGGACGTGTGGGCTGCTGCTGGAGAGGTGCAAACGGCGCAAAGGAGCAAGCAGCGATAGTTGAGCACGTGGCAGCAAAAGAAGCTTCCCGTCCGGGAATTGAACCCGGGTCACCCGCGTGACAGGCGGGTATACTAACCACTATACTAACGAGAATCCGTACCGACTACGACACCCTCACGCCGTCGCAAACAAAACGCAAGCTCTACACACAAATACACCACATCACACGAACCCCACCGCTCTGCTACCGCCTTCGCTACACCCGCACCGCTCCAACCGACTCACAACACCCATGCGGAAGGCACCAGCGCTCGCCGCGCTCGACCAAGCTTCTTCGTCTACACAGCCTCAGTACAGCACGTACGAGCCTCACCAACGGTCAGACAGGGGTCCACACGGACCCTGCTACCGCCCAGCGAGCGCCACACCGGGTCTGAGAGACATCATCGCCGACGGGACCCCGGTCGAACCCCACCGGTGTGCTGACCGCGACAAGCGAGCCAGCGACCAATGCGGCGGTCAGGCAGGGTCCAGGACGTGTGGGCTGCTGCTGGAGAGGTGCAAACGGCGCAAAGGAGCAAGCAGCGATAGTTGAGCACGTGGCAGCAAAAGAAGCTTCCCGTCCGGGAATTGAACCCGGGTCACCCGCGTGACAGGCGGGTATACTAACCACTATACTAACGAGAATCCGTACCGACTACGACACCCTCACGCCGTCGCAAACAAAACGCAAGCTCTCCCGCACAAATACACCTCCTACACTACATCACACGCATCCCCACCGCTCTGCTACCGCCTTCGCTACACCCGCACCGCTCCAACCGACTCACAGCACCCATGCGGAAGGCACCAGCGCTCGCCGCGCTCGACCAAGCTTCTTCGTCTACACAGCCTCAGTACAGCACGTACGAGCCTAACCAACGGTCAGACAGAGGTCCACACGGACCCTGCTACCGCCCATCGAGCGCCACACCGGGTCTGAGAGACATCATCGCCGACGGGACCCCGGTCGAACCCCACCGGTGTGCTGACCGCGACAAGCGAGCCAGCGACCAATGCGGCGGCCAGGCAGGGTCCAGGACGTGTGGGCTGCTGCTGGAGAGGTGCAAACGGCGCAAAGGAGCAAGCAGCGATAGTTGAGCACGTGGCAGCAAAAGAAGCTTCCCGTCCGGGAATTGAACCCGGGTCACCCGCGTGACAGGCGGGTATACTAACCACTATACTAACGAGAATCCGTACCGACTACGACACCCTCACGCCGTCGCAAACAAAACGCAAGCTCTCCCGCACAAATACACCTCCTACACTACATCACACGCATCCCCACCGCTCTGCTACCGCCTTCGCTACACCCGCACCGCTCCAACCGACTCACAACACCCATGCGGAAGGCACCAGCGCTCGCCGCGCTCGACCAAGCTTCTTCGTCTACACAGCCTCAGTACAGCACGTACAAGCCTAACCAACGGTCAGACAGAGGTCCACATGGACCCTGCTACCGCCCAGCGAGCGCCACACCGGGTCTGAGAGACATCATCGCCGACGGGACCCCGGTCGAACCCCACCGGTGTGCTGACCGCGACAAGCGAGCCAGCGACCAATGCGGCGGCCAGGCAGGGTCCAGGACGTGTGGGCTGCTGCTGGAGAGGTGCAAACGGCGCAAAGGAGCAAGCAGCGATAGTTGAGCACGTGGCAGCAAAAGAAGCTTCCCGTCCGGGAATTGAACCCGGGTCACCCGCGTGACAGGCGGGTATACTAACCACTATACTAACGAGAATCCGTACCGACTACGACACCCTCACGCCGTCGCAAACAAAACGCAAGCTCTCCCGCACAAATACACCTCCTACACTACATCACACGCATCCCCACCGCTCTGCTACCGCCTTCGCTACACCCGCACCGCTCCAACCGACTCACAGCACCCATGCGGAAGGCACCAGCGCTCGCCGCGCTCGACCAAGCTTCTTCGTCTACACAGCCTCAGTACAGCACGTACGAGCCTCACCAACGGTCAGACAGGGGTCCACACGGACCCTGCTACCACCCAGCGAGCGCCACACCGGGTCTGAGAGACATCATCGCCGACGGGACCCCGGTCGAACCCCACCGGTGTGCTGACCGCGACAAGCGAGCCAGCGACCAATGCGGCGGCCAGGCAGGGTCCAGGACGTGTGGGCTGCTGCTGGAGAGGTGCAAACGGCGCAAAGGAGCAAGCAGCGATAGTTGAGCACGTGGCAGCAAAAGAAGCTTCCCGTCCGGGAATTGAACCCGGGTCACCCGCGTGACAGGCGGGTATACTAACCACTATACTAACGAGAATCCGTACCGACTACGACACCCTCACGCCGTCGCAAACAAAACGCAAGCTCTCCCGCACAAATACACCTCCTACACTACATCACACGCATCCCCACCGCTCTGCTACCGCCTTCGCTACACCCGCACCGCTCCAACCGACTCACAGCACCCATGCGGAAGGCACCAGCGCTCGCCGCGCTCGACCAAGCTTCTTCGTCTACACAGCCTCAGTACAGCACGTACGAGCCTCACCAACGGTCAGACAGGGGTCCACACGGACCCTGCTACCGCCCAGCGAGCGCCACACCGGGTCTGAGAGACATCATCGCCGACGGGACCCCGGTCGAACCCCACCGGTGTGCTGACCGCGACAAGCGAGCCAGCGACCAATGCGGCGGCCAGGCAGGGTCCAGGACGTGTGGGCTGCTGCTGGAGAGGTGCAAACGGCGCAAAGGAGCAAGCAGCGATAGTTGAGCACGTGGCAGCAAAAGAAGCTTCCCGTCCGGGAATTGAACCCGGGTCACCCGCGTGACAGGCGGGTATACTAACCACTATACTAACGAGAATCCGTACCGACTACGACACCCTCACGCCGTCGCAAACAAAACGCAAGCTCTACACACAAATACACCTCCTACACTACATCACACGCATCCCCACCGCTCTGCTACCGCCTTCGCTACACCCGCACCGCTCCAACCGACTCACAGCACCCATGCGGAAGGCACCAGCGCTCGCCGCGCTCGACCAAGCTTCTTCGTCTACACAGCCTCAGTACAGCACGTACAAGCCTAACCAACGGTCAGACAGAGGTCCACATGGACCCTGCTACCGCCCAGCGAGCGCCACACCGGGTCTGAGAGACATCATCGCCGACGGGACCCCGGTCGAACCCCACCGGTGTGCTGACCGCGACAAGCGAGCCAGCGACCAATGCGGCGGCCAGGCAGGGTCCAGGACGTGTGGGCTGCTGCTGGAGAGGTGCAAACGGCGCAAAGGAGCAAGCAGCGATAGTTGAGCACGTGGCAGCAAAAGAAGCTTCCCGTCCGGGAATTGAACCCGGGTCACCCGCGTGACAGGCGGGTATACTAACCACTATACTAACGAGAATCCGTACCGACTACGACACCCTCACGCCGTCGCAAACAAAACGCAAGCTCTCCCGCACAAATACACCTCCTACACTACATCACACGCATCCCCACCGCTCTGCTACCGCCTTCGCTACACCCGCACCGCTCCAACCGACTCACAGCACCCATGCGGAAGGCACCAGCGCTCGCCGCGCTCGACCAAGCTTCTTCGTCTACACAGCCTCAGTACAGCACGTACGAGCCTCACCAACGGTCAGACAGGGGTCCACACGGACCCTGCTACCACCCAGCGAGCGCCACACCGGGTCTGAGAGACATCATCGCCGACGGGACCCCGGTCGAACCCCACCGGTGTGCTGACCGCGACAAGCGAGCCAGCGACCAATGCGGCGGCCAGGCAGGGTCCAGGACGTGTGGGCTGCTGCTGGAGAGGTGCAAACGGCGCAAAGGAGCAAGCAGCGATAGTTGAGCACGTGGCAGCAAAAGAAGCTTCCCGTCCGGGAATTGAACCCGGGTCACCCGCGTGACAGGCGGGTATACTAACCACTATACTAACGAGAATCCGTACCGACTACGACACCCTCACGCCGTCGCAAACAAAACGCAAGCTCTCCCGCACAAATACACCTCCTACACTACATCACACGCATCCCCACCGCTCTGCTACCGCCTTCGCTACACCCGCACCGCTCCAACCGACTCACAGCACCCATGCGGAAGGCACCAGCGCTCGCCGCGCTCGACCAAGCTTCTTCGTCTACACAGCCTCAGTACAGCACGTACGAGCCTCACCAACGGTCAGACAGGGGTCCACACGGACCCTGCTACCACCCAGCGAGCGCCACACCGGGTCTGAGAGACATCATCGCCGACGGGACCCCGGTCGAACCCCACCGGTGTGCTGACCGCGACAAGCGAGCCAGCGACCAATGCGGCGGCCAGGCAGGGTCCAGGACGTGTGGGCTGCTGCTGGAGAGGTGCAAACGGCGCAAAGGAGCAAGCAGCGATAGTTGAGCACGTGGCAGCAAAAGAAGCTTCCCGTCCGGGAATTGAACCCGGGTCACCCGCGTGACAGGCGGGTATACTAACCACTATACTAACGAGAATCCGTACCGACTACGACACCCTCACGCCGTCGCAAACAAAACGCAAGCTCTACACACAAATACACCTCCTACACTACATCACACGCATCCCCACCGCTCTGCTACCGCCTTCGCTACACCCGCACCGCTCCAACCGACTCACAGCACCCATGCGGAAGGCACCAGCGCTCGCCGCGCTCGACCAAGCTTCTTCGTCTACACAGCCTCAGTACAGCACGTACAAGCCTAACCAACGGTCAGACAGAGGTCCACATGGACCCTGCTACCGCCCAGCGAGCGCCACACCGGGTCTGAGAGACATCATCGCCGACGGGACCCCGGTCGAACCCCACCGGTGTGCTGACCGCGACAAGCGAGCCAGCGACCAATGCGGCGGCCAGGCAGGGTCCAGGACGTGTGGGCTGCTGCTGGAGAGGTGCAAACGGCGCAAAGGAGCAAGCAGCGATAGTTGAGCACGTGGCAGCAAAAGAAGCTTCCCGTCCGGGAATTGAACCCGGGTCACCCGCGTGACAGGCGGGTATACTAACCACTATACTAACGAGAATCCGTACCGACTACGACACCCTCACGCCGTCGCAAACAAAACGCAAGCTCTCCCGCACAAATACACCTCCTACACTACATCACACGCATCCCCACCGCTCTGCTACCGCCTTCGCTACACCCGCACCGCTCCAACCGACTCACAGCACCCATGCGGAAGGCACCAGCGCTCGCCGCGCTCGACCAAGCTTCTTCGTCTACACAGCCTCAGTACAGCACGTACGAGCCTCACCAACGGTCAGACAGGGGTCCACACGGACCCTGCTACCGCCCAGCGAGCGCCACACCGGGTCTGAGAGACATCATCGCCGACGGGACCCCGGTCGAACCCCACCGGTGTGCTGACCGCGACAAGCGAGCCAGCGACCAATGCGGCGGCCAGGCAGGGTCCAGGACGTGTGGGCTGCTGCTGGAGAGGTGCAAACGGCGCAAAGGAGCAAGCAGCGATAGTTGAGCACGTGGCAGCAAAAGAAGCTTCCCGTCCGGGAATTGAACCCGGGTCACCCGCGTGACAGGCGGGTATACTAACCACTATACTAACGAGAATCCGTACCGACTACGACACCCTCACGCCGTCGCAAACAAAACGCAAGCTCTACACACAAATACACCTCCTACACTACATCACACGCATCCCCACCGCTCTGCTACCGCCTTCGCTACACCCGCACCGCTCCAACCGACTCACAGCACCCATGCGGAAGGCACCAGCGCTCGCCGCGCTCGACCAAGCTTCTTCGTCTACACAGCCTCAGTACAGCACGTACGAGCCTAACCAACGGTCAGACAGAGGTCCACACGGACCCTGCTACCGCCCATCGAGCGCCACACCGGGTCTGAGAGACATCATCGCCGACGGGACCCCGGTCGAACCCCACCGGTGTGCTGACCGCGACAAGCGAGCCAGCGACCAATGCGGCGGCCAGGCAGGGTCCAGGACGTGTGGGCTGCTGCTGGAGAGGTGCAAACGGCGCAAAGGAGCAAGCAGCGATAGTTGAGCACGTGGCAGCAAAAGAAGCTTCCCGTCCGGGAATTGAACCCGGGTCACCCGCGTGACAGGCGGGTATACTAACCACTATACTAACGAGAATCCGTACCGACTACGACACCCTCACGCCGTCGCAAACAAAACGCAAGCTCTACACACAAATACACCTCCTACACTACATCACACGCATCCCCACCGCTCTGCTACCGCCTTCGCTACACCCGCACCGCTCCAACCGACTCACAGCACCCATGCGGAAGGCACCAGCGCTCGCCGCGCTCGACCAAGCTTCTTCGTCTACACAGCCTCAGTACAGCACGTACGAGCCTAACCAACGGTCAGACAGAGGTCCACACGGACCCTGCTACCGCCCATCGAGCGCCACACCGGGTCTGAGAGACATCATCGCCGACGGGACCCCGGTCGAACCCCACCGGTGTGCTGACCGCGACAAGCGAGCCAGCGACCAATGCGGCGGCCAGGCAGGGTCCAGGACGTGTGGGCTGCTGCTGGAGAGGTGCAAACGGCGCAAAGGAGCAAGCAGCGATAGTTGAGCACGTGGCAGCAAAAGAAGCTTCCCGTCCGGGAATTGAACCCGGGTCACCCGCGTGACAGGCGGGTATACTAACCACTATACTAACGAGAATCCGTACCGACTACGACACCCTCACGCCGTCGCAAACAAAACGCAAGCTCTCCCGCACAAATACACCTCCTACACTACATCACACGCATCCCCACCGCTCTGCTACCGCCTTCGCTACACCCGCACCGCTCCAACCGACTCACAGCACCCATGCGGAAGGCACCAGCGCTCGCCGCGCTCGACCAAGCTTCTTCGTCTACACAGCCTCAGTACAGCACGTACGAGCCTAACCAACGGTCAGACAGAGGTCCACACGGACCCTGCTACCGCCCATCGAGCGCCACACCGGGTCTGAGAGACATCATCGCCGACGGGACCCCGGTCGAACCCCACCGGTGTGCTGACCGCGACAAGCGAGCCAGCGACCAATGCGGCGGCCAGGCAGGGTCCAGGACGTGTGGGCTGCTGCTGGAGAGGTGCAAACGGCGCAAAGGAGCAAGCAGCGATAGTTGAGCACGTGGCAGCAAAAGAAGCTTCCCGTCCGGGAATTGAACCCGGGTCACCCGCGTGACAGGCGGGTATACTAACCACTATACTAACGAGAATCCGTACCGACTACGACACCCTCACGCCGTCGCAAACAAAACGCAAGCTCTACACACAAATACACCTCCTACACTACATCACACGCATCCCCACCGCTCTGCTACCGCCTTCGCTACACCCGCACCGCTCCAACCGACTCACAGCACCCATGCGGAAGGCACCAGCGCTCGCCGCGCTCGACCAAGCTTCTTTGTCTACACAGCCTCAGTACAGCACGTACGAGCCTAACCAACGGTCAGACAGAGGTCCACACGGACCCTGCTACCGCCCATCGAGCGCCACACCGGGTCTGAGAGACATCATCGCCGACGGGACCCCGGTCGAACCCCACCGGTGTGCTGACCGCGACAAGCGAGCCAGCGACCAATGCGGCGGCTAGGCAGGGTCCAGGACGTGTGGGCTGCTGCTGGAGAGGTGCAAACGGCGCAAAGGAGCAAGCAGCGATAGTTGAGCACGTGGCAGCAAAAGAAGCTTCCCGTCCGGGAATTGAACCCGGGTCACCCGCGTGACAGGCGGGTATACTAACCACTATACTAACGAGAATCCGTACCGACTACGACACCCTCACACCGTCGCAAACAAAACGCAAGCTCTCCCACACAAATACACCACACAAGCCGAGCAGTGCCCCGCAAGCGGGGCATTTTGCGCAGTGAACGGCCGAGCACACGTGAGATGCCCCCTCGCTTCGCTCGGCGGGGAGGTAGCTCAAGCTAAACACATACTATTAAATTAAATGGAAATACCATGTTTGAAAAAAATGTATAAGGAGTTCGCTGGAGCAACATAAATGGAAATGGCTCCTGGAGATAGATGTCATGGCCTTCAAATTCTCAAAAGATCCACTTTTAGGAAGAAGAAAGCGCCTCACTGATCCAATACGGCAGCCATACTTGGCCTCATAAAATAACTATGGGCGAGACAGCCCAGCCACCTGGCGTGGAAGTGCAAGCAATGAAAGCATTTACGAATATAAGGCCGGCAATTTGGCTGGATTCGTCACCCTCCTTCTGTAAAACATTATTCCCTCTCTGATCACCTACAGAACATTATAAGTTACCGGATATACACCAAAAGTAGCTGATTGTCTGTGTAAAATCAATTTCGTGCTGTGGATTTTCTGTTGCTGCAGCACGATCCAATCTATAAGGTTGTACACTGCGATTTCTCTGTATACGATATTCTTCGTGGAAGATTTCGTCGTTAATGATTAGGAGGGCATCGCAGACTGTTATGACTATTCTCTGGATTTTATATCCAAAGTCCGTCCCAGGATTTTACTAACATAATGCATACATTTTGTAATCGGATGGTGTTTGTGCGTGAAATACAAAATTTACACCTCCAATATTAATAATCTCTATCGTAAGGCCATTATAATAGTATGTGACCGACCCAGAACAAACTACCCGGGATAAATAGTATCCGATAAAAAGAAATCGTTACTTTCACATTCGACATCATCTAACGGTAAAACCAAATATCACTTTGATAAATGGTTGATCTACTCCACTTGTCGGGCAACACATGCGTGCAACTTATTTAGTACTTTTAAGTACTTATACTTAAAAGTATATGGAACCCAAGACCAAACACTTTTACTGCTTCTAGTATCTCCCCCTTTGTTAAAACACCCAACTGAGTACAGCCATCACACTCTGCATCATTTTCCATATTACTTATAGTACGGGGTACCGCATCAATTCAAAGTGAATATTATTCATAATCTCACGTTTCTTTAAGTTTGCGTTAGATAGTCACACTCTGCATCATTTTCCATATTACTTATAGTACGGGGTACCGCATCCTGAATATTATTCATAATCTAACGTTTCTTTTAGTTTGCGTTAGATAGTCTGCGTTGGGTTTCGACGTGTTCCAGAAAATCGTTATGCGAAGCGGAGACAACACCTTTATTATGCGCTACAAAACTCAGAGACATAAAAACAAAAGAGGCAGCATTTTCCTGTGGCCGCACGTGGAGAATTTATGCGTAGACAGCACTGTGATGTACTGTAAATCCAGGCGGCTAATGTATACCGTATACTATACGGTAGTCTCTTATATACGGATACACTATACAGAGAACAGTTCAACGAAGTGGAGCACACAGAGCCCTGTATTGGGGTGTACTCTGCCCATCCCAAGATAACAGGATGTATAGAAAAAAAAGTATAAAGCGTGACACGAAAGCTTCGGGTTCACTAATAAAACGGGCGTACGGTACAACCCAAAAGGGCACCCAGAAATATATAACTGATCACACGCACCCCACCGCTCTGCTACCGCCTTCGCTACACCCGCACCGCTCCAACCGACTCACAACACCCATGCGGAAGGCACCAGCGCTCGCCGCGCTCGACCAAGCTTCTTCGTCTACACAGCCTCAGTACAGCACGTACGAGCCTAACCAACGGTCAGACAGAGGTCCACACGGACCCTGCTACCGCCCATCGAGCGCCACACCGGGTCTGAGAGACATCATCGCCGACGGGACCCCGGTCGAACCCCACCGGTGTGCTGACCGCGACAAGCGAGCCAGCGACCAATGCGGCGGCCAGGCAGGGTCCAGGACGTGTGGGCTGCTGCTGGAGAGGTGCAAACGGCGCAAAGGAGCAAGCAGCGATAGTTGAGCACGTGGCAGCAAAAGAAGCTTCCCGTCCGGGAATTGAACCCGGGTCACCCGCGTGACAGGCGGGTATACTAACCACTATACTAACGAGAATCCGTACCGACTACGACACCCTCACACCGTCGCAAACAAAACGCAAGCTCTCCCACACAAATACACCACACAAGCCGAGCAGTGCCCCGCAAGAGGGGCATTTTGCGCAGTGAACGGCCGAGCACACGTGAGATGCCCCCTCGCTTCGCTCGGCGGGGAGGTAGCTCAAGCTAAACACATACTATTAAATTAAATGGAAATACCATGTTTGAAAAAAATGTATAAGGAGTTCGCTGGAGCAACATAAATGGAAATGGCTCCTGGAGATAGATGTCATGGCCTTCAAATTCTCAAAAGATCCACTTTTAGGAAGAAGAAAGCGCCTCACTGATCCAATACGGCAGCCATACTTGGCCTCATAAAATAACTATGGGCGAGACAGCCCAGCCACCTGGCGTGGAAGTGCAAGCAATGAAAGCATTTACGAATATAAGGCCGGCAATTTGGCTGGATTCGTCACCCTCCTTCTGTAAAACATTATTCCCTCTCTGATCACCTACAGAACATTATAAGTTACCGGATATACACCAAAAGTAGCTGATTGTCTGTGTAAAATCAATTTCGTGCTGTGGATTTTCTGTTGCTGCAGCACGATCCAATCTATAAGGTTGTACACTGCGATTTCTTTGTATACGATATTCTTCGTGGAAGATTTCGTCGTTAATGATTAGGAGGGCATCGCAGACTGTTATGACTATTCTCTGGATTTTATATCCAAAGTCCGTCCCAGGATTTTACTAACATAATGCATACATTTTGTAATCGGATGGTGTTTGTGCGTGAAATACAAAATTTACACCTCCAATATTAATAATCTCTATCGTAAGGCCATTATAATAGTATGTGACCGACCCAGAACAAACTACCCGGGATAAATAGTATCCGATAAAAAGAAATCGTTACTTTCACATTCGACATCATCTAACGGTAAAACCAAATATCACTTTGATAAATGGTTGATCTACTCCACTTGTCGGGCAACACATGCGTGCAACTTATTTAGTACTTTTAAGTACTTATACTTAAAAGTATATGGAACCCAAGACCAAACACTTTTACTGCTTCTAGTATCTCCCCCTTTGTTAAAACACCCAACTGAGTACAGCCATCACACTCTGCATCATTTTCCATATTACTTATAGTACGGGGTACCGCATCAATTCAAAGTGAATATTATTCATAATCTCACGTTTCTTTAAGTTTGCGTTAGATAGTCACACTCTGCATCATTTTCCATATTACTTATAGTACGGGGTACCGCATCCTGAATATTATTCATAATCTAACGTTTCTTTTAGTTTGCGTTAGATAGTCTGCGTTGGGTTTCGACGTGTTCCAGAAAATCGTTATGCGAAGCGGAGACAACACCTTTATTATGCGCTACAAAACTCAGAGACATAAAAACAAAAGAGGCAGCATTTTCCTGTGGCCGCACGTGGAGAATTTATGCGTAGACAGCACTGTGATGTACTGTAAATCCAGGCGGCTAATGTATACCGTATACTATACGGTAGTCTCTTATATACGGATACACTATACAGAGAACAGTTCAACGAAGTGGAGCACACAGAGCCCTGTATTGGGGTGTACTCTGCCCATCCCAAGATAACAGGATGTATAGAAAAAAAAGTATAAAGCGTGACACGAAAGCTTCGGGTTCACTAATAAAACGGGCGTACGGTACAACCCAAAAGGGCACCCAGAAATATATAACTGATCACACGCACCCCACCGCTCTGCTACCGCCTTCGCTACACCCGCACCGCTCCAACCGACTCACAACACCCATGCGGAAGGCACCAGCGCTCGCCGCGCTCGACCAAGCTTCTTCGTCTACACAGCCTCAGTACAGCACGTACGAGCCTAACCAACGGTCAGACAGAGGTCCACACGGACCCTGCTACCGCCCATCGAGCGCCACACCGGGTCTGAGAGACATCATCGCCGACGGGACCCCGGTCGAACCCCACCGGTGTGCTGACCGCGACAAGCGAGCCAGCGACCAATGCGGCGGCCAGGCAGGGTCCAGGACGTGTGGGCTGCTGCTGGAGAGGTGCAAACGGCGCAAAGGAGCAAGCAGCGATAGTTGAGCACGTGGCAGCAAAAGAAGCTTCCCGTCCGGGAATTGAACCCGGGTCACCCGCGTGACAGGCGGGTATACTAACCACTATACTAACGAGAATCCGTACCGACTACGACACCCTCACGCCGTCGCAAACAAAACGCAAGCTCTCCCGCACAAATACACCTCCTACACTACATCACACGCATCCCACCGCTCTGCTACCGCCTTCGCTACACCCGCACCGCTCCAGCCGACTCACAACACCCATGCGGAAGGCACCAGCGCTCGCCGCGCTCGACCAAGCTTCTTCGTCTACACAGCCTCAGTACAGCACGTACGAGCCTAACCAACGGTCAGACAGAGGTCCACGCGGACCCTGCTACCGCCCAGCGAGCGCCACACCGGGTCTGAGAGACATCATCGCCGACGGCCCTTTAGATCCCCAAAAGATCCGCTTTTAGCGTGAAGAAAGCGTCTCGTTGCTTTGAAGGCATGCTTGGCCTCATAGAACAGCTATGAGCGAGACGGCCTAGCCACCTGGCGTGGAAGCGCGAGCAACGAATGTACCGAATAACCTATGTCACCGCATACAGCAAAAGTGAGGACAGAGACCAGCAAATACATGCACCGGCTAACGAGTTTCGTCGGACATTCTTGCTCTTTTAAATGTTGGAATTGATGTTGGTAAGAACGAGAGCTCTAAGAACGTCGTCAAAATTGCCATCTAGACTAAACTCATCGACTGCAGCATCTATCTGTCAGCTCAGGAGAGCTTCTGCTACGATATCACCATGAATTGGTGGTCAAAATAGGCTTGTATGTCATGACATAGGGTGCACGGCCTGCTCTCCTTTCTGGACTTCTATCGGCTAGATGGCACTGTATGCCTTGACATATAGAACGCCTTGACATAGGTTATTCGGTATTTGCAAATATGAAGCCGGCAATTTGGCTGGATTCGACGTTAGAATTTATCCCCTGTTCACCTTCAAAACCTTATATTTCACCAAAAATATCCGTGTAAAAGCCAATTCGGTGGATTTTCTGCACAATCCCATACTGAATAAGAACGACCCAAAATAACGGTGGATTGGGCTAAACGCAACAGTTTTCATCCAAAACGGAAGTCGGACACCAACAAATTCAATTGCAGATGAGCGCCAGCAGCGGCGCCTCGGCCGCGCCTGCGGGTGTGTACTCGTTCCCGCTGCTCAAGCCGCGTGAGATCTTCGCGTGTCTGCGCGAGATGCGCGTGCCCGTGTCCGAGGACGAGATCCGCGCGTGCGACGTGGGCGCCGTGCGCAAGGTGCTGGAGGCCTTCATCGAGTCCACCATGGGCGTGACGCGCGAGGACATGGCGCAGATCGCCTTCCCGGGGCTGCCGGCGCTCGGCTTCCCGGAGCTGCACGCCGAGTCGGTGCCCGAGCTGACCTTCTACCGCACGGCGCAGCGGCTGCTGGCCGCCTGCGGCGTGGACGACTTCGGGCTGCGCGACGTGCTGCACCCGACGCCCAAGCGCGTGCGGCGGCAGCTCAGCGCGCTCATCAACTTCGCCAAGTTCCGCGAGGAGCGTCTGGCCGCCTTCGGAGACATCACGAGCGAGACGGACGAGCTGCTGCAGAAGAAGAAGGCGCTGCAGGACGAGAACGCGGCGCTGCAGCGCGAGCTGGACCAGCTGCTGGAGGAGCAGCGACGCGAGGAGCCCGCGCGCCTCAA
This sequence comes from Phytophthora x cambivora, assembly GCA_033557925.1. NCBI lineage: Eukaryota > Oomycota > Peronosporomycetes > Peronosporales > Peronosporaceae > Phytophthora > Phytophthora x cambivora. The sequence continues at coordinate 10,692,058 of JAUCEB010000001.1, read as the reverse complement.
GCTCGAGACGGAGGTCACGGGGCTCGCGCAGCAGATCAACACGCTCAACAAGCAGCAGGCCGTGCTGCGCGTCGAGACGGACGAGATGAAGGCCACGCGCAAGAAAATGGAGGACGTCGTCACCTCCGCCAGGTTCAGCAAGATCGAGGCCGAGGAGGAGGTCGAGCGGCTCAAGGGCCTGATCGTCACGTCGCCCAAGAGAGTCAAGGACGAGCTCAAGGCCATTGCCGTGACCTTGGAGAAGGCCAAGGACGACCTGCACGAGCTGGAGGAGAAGCAGAACAGCGTGCTCGGCTTCATCGAAGTGCACGAGCGAGCGGGGAAGGAGCTGGCCAAGACGTTCGCGCTGCTGGACGACATCGAGCGGGAGTTGAAGGCCTGCAAAGAAGCCAAACACCAGGTGAAGAATGCGGTGACGCGGATCAAAGAGCTGCAGCACCGAACGGCAGAGACCATCACGCGTCGGCAGCGCTTGGAGAAGCTCGTGGTGCTCAAGAAGCGCGAGCTGTCGAGATACACCGCGGAGTGGCGAATGAAAGATGATGCGGCCAGTAATGCGCTTAACAGGTTTCGCGAAGAGCTGAGTAAGATGGAGTCCGTTCACCACGACGCTCGTCAGCGTATCAACCAAAACACGGAGGCCAGTCGCAAGGTGGAGCTCAAGATGCAGGAGGACGAAGCGCAGTACCAGAAGGAGCTGAAGGATCTGGAGCAGGTGAGTTTTGCTTGTTGGGGTGTGGGGCACATTGTAGTTTCTGATCTCGCCTGTTGTCTTCTTGGTTGCCATAGATGTATGCACGTCTGCAGCAAGCCGCGGAATACTACAACCAGCAGGTACTCGCTGCAATCCGATCAAGTTCGTAGCTTACATCCAAGTGACTCGCATTTGCTGCCATCAAAAGAGTTGTGATGGTGCTCATGAAAGCTTTTTCTGCTCTTGCGGCAGCGAACTGATTCACTTTTAATATATTAACTCCTTGGCATGTGACTTAAGAGCTCAGTGCCTTCTGTATGCTGGGTACTAAGCTGGTGAAGTATGGTCTCGTCGCACCGCGCAGCAATAATACGCACGATGATAGTGTCGTTCGTGATGTTCACGATTGATCGCAGGCGATCTAGGATCCAGTCCGTACTCACAAGAATGGAGAATACGACCGGTACGTCGACGCCAAAAACTGTTCGCCACACTGTAAGCACCATCACCAACCCAGCGTGGGGAACACCAGCAACACCAAAGGAGGCGATGGCACTAACAACGCCCAGCAGCACAAAGCGCAGCGGCGTTAGCAAAGCATCGTACCCGCCGACTTTAGCCAAGAAGACGCAGGCTAATGGCATGTACACGGCTGTGCCATTGAGGTTACTCGTGGCCCCTAGAGGCAGCATGAACCGGGATAATTGGTACGATACTTCTTTCGTAGCGTCTACACAGCGCGTGGTCATCGGCAGCGTTGCGATTGAGGATGAACAACCAAAAATGAAGATTTGTGCAGGAACCATTTGCCACAGGTGCGAGAAAATATTCCGCCTTGTTGTCACGAAAAGTGCGAGCCCGAAAACTCCGACAGTGAGCGTAAGTAGCGCCACAATCAAAGTGCCAACCAAGAAGGCGACGCCCTCGACCAGCTCCGTCGACGAAGTGTAGCTAGCAATTGAGCCCGCGATCAACGAAATGACAGCGATCGGGATGTACTTCACCACAATGTTCACAAGCAGGAGAATCACGGCGTTTGCGTGCGTCACCATGAGTAAGGGATAATTCTCCACGCCTGCTTCCCTGTCCACGCTCTTCGCTAGTGCTACTCCCACCCAGATAGCGAACGCGATAACGCTGAGAGTCGACGAACCTGCAAACGACTCGAAGATGTTCTCCGGCACCAGGTCCTTCAGGATACTAAAAATCTGCTCCGATACATCCAAGTTTTCAAACTCCATGTCCGACGTCTTTAAGTAGCCACTCACATCATCCAGCACGAACATGTTGCTTGACGACGAACTGTTGGTCGAGCTGCACGCGATAGCTCCATTCACCGAGTGCGAGAGATATGTGCCGTCAGCACACTGAAATGTAAGCGACGGAATAGTCGGCTTTATAGGCACCACAGCGCTCGACGGATACAGGTGTGACATCGCAAAAGCAAACAGGGTGCCAATACCTGACGATGCGATGGAGGCCATAGCGAAGGAGGTGATTATTCGTCTTCCAATGGACGCAGCCTTGCCAGCTTCCACCAACTCTCCGATGCACACGACCACGCTGCAGAACACCATCGGAGTCACCAAACACTTGAGCGCTTCGATGAAGAGGACGCCAGGCAACGCAATCCAGTCGGCCCATGCACCGCTAACCTCGTAGTGAATGAGCATCACGCCTGTAGTGAGCCCAATTCCTGCACCAAGAGCCACTTGCCAAATGCTCACGCTCGCGCTCTGGTCGTACGGCGATGTGATCATGTCCTTCACTCCCAGCCCCCGGTACGAGAACGGATTAGTGCGTTGTGTCGGGGGTGGTGCTCGATCTCTCGAACCAAAATCAAACTGCAGCATCGCGCTGTGCGGCGTCAACGAGAAGCCGCTTTCCGAGTCGTACACACTCTTGGACCTGACACTCCTCGAGTCGAACAAGCTCTTGGACCTGCTGCTCCTTGACCTGCCGCTCCTCGAGTCGAATCCGCCTTTCATGGTTGCTCTGCTTCTCGGCTCTCGCGGCTGAGGGCCGGCACTCGAGTAGCTCCTCTCTGACGTATCGTGTCCTGCTGCCTCGCCCCGATAGCTCCGCCCGAAAATCGAAATGGTTCAGCGCACTAACCAGCCGGTGTAGCATATCAACGAAGAAATTACTTCCTGCAAATCCAAAGGAGATGTTCATGTCCTCCCTCTGTCCGCTCATCAAGGCTCGTCGTTCCATGAGCTTCACGTGAGCTCCTCAACTTGAGGCCCAAGAACTCATGTACTGTAGAAGTGAAGTGCCGGCGGATACGTCAAACGCAGTAACCCGACGGCTGCTGCAGCTCAAGGATGCATTGATGTCGTGCCAATGGCAAACCTGAAACTGCGGATACCTTGGCTGTATTGATTCGCCATCGTTCCGTCGCTTTGCATTTGCTTGGCACGAGATCGAAATAGTTCACGGCATCCAGCATGCAGGGCTCTGTCTCTCTGACATGCCGGTAGCTCCACCCAATAGCCGTCATCTCTATCAGGAGTGTGCAGAGTTCCAGAGTATCCGGCGCCGCTTTTCGTCAGCCGCGAAGTCGAAGATGGCGCTACAGATACCTCGATCCAGCACCGCATCGCGTGCGTTTAACACGAGTAAGAACGCGAACTTGCGATCCAGCGGCAGCGGAGACACGCCCAGCAACTCGTTCTGGAATGACACATCGAGTCGCACGCAGCGAGTACGATAAAGCTGGATGTACTCGTCGTCATCAGGCCGTCGGGGAGCGTCCGCGCCCTCATTCGGGAGATCTAGCTCCAGCAGCATCAACTTCTTGTTCGCCTCGAGGGCAGCGTGCAGGTGACGCACACCATTGGCGCCAATTTCGTTGTGCGCCACGCGCAGTTCCTGGAGTATTGGCACTTGATCGTGTGCAACCCCACGCAGAGCTGCTGCCAGCACATTGACGGCGTCCGCACCAACCAGATTGGCGTTGAGGTTCAGTGTGCGCAAATGCTGGCCGAGGTCTCCGCTTAGGGCATCCACGAGTAGCTGCAGTTGCAAGATCCTGCAGCCTTCTACATCGAGCATGTGGAGCTGACGGCAGCCAGCGAGAATCGCATCCAGGTCCATTGCAGACAGCGCGTTGCGTCGCAGCTCAAGCGACTGTAGCCGTCCTCCAAAACCACCCACGAAGCTCTCCAACGCCTCAGTCGTAGCCATAGAGGCCGCCATATCGTTCATTACAAGCTCCGACAAAACTGCAGAAGCGGAGACAACGCCTTCCTCATTGTGCTCCCAAGACATCGCATGTTTTGCCTGCGTCCAAACAACTCCGAAGCCTGGAACCACAACGCAGAGCCACGAATCTATAGACGCCAGCACTTCCCACTCCTTCGACTCGGCTCGAAGGTTGGCTTCTTGAACTTCTTTCTCGATGGTATGCAGGCGAGGGAAGGCTTCGCGTGGCGAAGAGTACAGCTCCGTGCTGCTAGACAAGAGGCAACGAATTGCTGCTCCATCTCGATTCGAGCGTGTTTGAGGCGCAGTGTCTTCAAGCCATTGCAAGACCGTCCTCTGTGGATCGCGAAGGCAGTTCAGCCAGGCATCGCTTTCCAGCGGGAACAAGGGGTTACCCGACAAGTCCAGTCTTCGTAGTCCCGAGCGTCCGTCCCGAGGAATGGTGGGGCGAAGTCCGATCGCCAACCACTGCCAGCAGGTTCCGCGGTCAGCGGGGTCTACCAGCGAAAACGTATGAGCCAAGGATAGCTCTTCGATGGACGTGTCTTCAAACCTCAAGGCTGAGCAAACGCAAGCCACATGACGGCAGCTCAGCGAGTTGTTCGCAAGGGACAGCCGCTTCAACGAGTTCCTGTTGTCTCCAGCGACTCCAAACGCCGCAATCACAAACGCCCGAAACGCAGCCCAACTCTCCGTCGTCAGCGTCCGATTCAAAGCGTTCTCCAGCACCAACTCTTCCAGCGGTAGGTCCCAACGTCCGAGGCTCCTTCGACTGCATGCATCCAACAACTCTGCTAGAGCCATCAACTCGTCCGCCTTCATCGCGTTCTCGCTCAAATCCAGCGACGTGATGCAGTACCTCACTGTCGTCGTTGCACTCTTCTCACCCATCACGACCTCCACTCTCTTAGCCATCACCACTGCCTGGAGCTTCCGGATCAAATCTGCCGTCAGTCGACTCCTGACGAGCCGCAGAGCCACTGGAACCGCCCGAGCGGTGGCCACCTTCCAGCCCTCCACCTCTATACCTGAGAATTGCGACTGCAATTGCTGCGTCTCTGATCCCGCCAAGAACCGCGCCAGCGTGTCCAGCAACTCCGCCGTGAGCTTGCAGCGCGAGAAGTCCAGCACCAGCCGCGGGAACTGCTCGTGTCGAGGCTCCAGCTGCTGTCTGTACGCTTTGCCGCCTCCGACCATGAGATCCGAGGCCAGCACTTGCTCCCAGAAGGCCTGCTTCACCAGCGGGTAGCGCTGCAGCGACTGCGAGTAGCTCTCCACTGCGGCCACCGACGCGAGCGCTTTGGCCACAGAACGGGGAGCTGCGAGCCGGAAATTCACCACCAGAGACAGTGACGCAGCCTTGCGCTCCGCCGCGCTGTCATGGCCAGGCAGCAGACTCAGCAGCCCGCGCAGCTCTGCGACCTCGTCGACCAGCGAGTGCCCGGCCATGGGATCGGATCGAGATGGAGGATTAGTGACAGTTAGTGACATCGACCACTTCAACTTGCTTCGCTTGTCGGACTTGTCGGACTAAACAAGCTACATCAGCAATAGAGGACCAGGGAGTATGAAAGCAACGGAACGTCAAGAAAACGTGAGCTCTTCGTACTACTTAGTAGTAGTTAGTCCTCTACCGGTAACATGTTGACTTGCGCTAGAGGTACAAAAAGCTGCATCGAGATGCGAAGAAGCAAATTGGTACGTCTCACCGTTATCACCACCCAGCAGAACACTCGTTACCTCGGCTGTGCGGGTGCTTGCAAGTACACGTGGACGTGGAAGATGTCGATCGAGCGGGACAGGTTTTCGTCGTAGTTCCATCTTTCCACGTGAGGGGCGTTCTCCCGTAACCAGTCGCAAACATACTCTTCAATCTCTGCGTTGTCCATTTCATGGCGACTCCACAGCGTCCAGTGCTCGATTCCGTCCGGAGTATCATACGGAAACATGTTCGGCTCCAGTGCAGTCTCCGCGTGGCTCAGCGTGGTGGCTAGAATGAGCTCTTCTCTGGATTCAAAGAGGTCGTCCACCATGTCCATGTGAGCCCATTTGCGCTCGATACACTCGTCCGTTCTGTCCCAGTACTCCAAGACCAAAGTCCTGGTGGGCGTGTTTGCACACCCTTGCTCTTGAGCTAGTTCTTTGTCGGCGTTAGCGGGTTGACTGCGCTTGGTCGAGGCAAGGTCCGGGCTTAAGCTGTGAGGTGTTGACGGCGACTGCAGCTGCAAAGTTTCGACGGTCAATCTCCTGCTAACGTTACATAGATTTCGTTACCAGGTCAACGCACCACACGGTCTGTCGTCTTGCCTCCCTCATCCCATTCCGCAACCAGTAGCATCATCGTGAAAGTCTGTTCGCTACTGGGAGGGACTTGAGCGCTAGCGCGCAAATTGCGGAATGAGTCAGTCAGAAACTTCAACCCCTTCAACTTTAGGACCAACACTCTGCTGTTCAAACTTCAACACCAAGTCTATCAACACTTTCGTCCACTCACACGCAAGCAACTGCTAGCAGAGCAACACGTCCAAGCTGAAGACATGTCTTTTGTCCGGGTATCTCTCCACCTACGTCTCCTTCTCCTCGTCGATCTTGAGCGAAGCCACCGACAGGTAGTCCTTCACGGCCTTCAAGAACGCTGTCACCTTGTCCAGGTCCTTCACCCCAGGGGAGCCCTTCACCTCCACGCCGCTGCTAACGTCCACGCCCACCGGGTGGCCGACCGAAAGGGCCTTCACCACGTTCTCCGGGGTCAAACCACCAGCCATCAGACACGGAATTCTCGCGTGCGTGAAGATGGCCGCGATCTTCCAGTCGAAGGCGACGCCGGTGCCGCCCTGCTGGCCCTTCATCGTCGTGTCCAGCAGGATGTAGTTGGCAAGACCCTCTTGCACCTGCTGCAGAATAGCCTCCGCGTCCACGCCATCGCTCTGCGCAGTGTCCGGGAGGTGCAGGGCGCGGATAGTCGGGTACTTGATGTCCTTGCAGATCTCAAAGCCTTCGTCGCCGTGCAGCTGCACCAGGTCCAGTCCGATTTCTTCCGCAGCCGCGTTCATTTCAGCGGCCGTCTTGTTGGCGAACACACCAACCACAAGAGGCGCGCGCGAGCACGCCTCGCGGAGCGCCAGCACGTTCCTGTGGAACCAGTCGTTATGGCCGTCGAGGTTGGCCGCCAGGATCTCGGGAAGAATCGGTCCCGTGCGCTCGCCGTATTCACGCACAGCCTTCGCAATTGCCTTGGCTTCTGCCACCTGGACGTAGCGAGGCGAGTGCTCCGCCATGATGATTCCAATCATGTTGGCGCCATTACGCAAGGCCGCCAACGCATACTCCACTTTTGTAACACCACACACTTTCGCGAGCGGCGGGATCAGAGGAAGGTCACCGAACTCGCTGTGACGAGTGGCCGCGTGCAAAAGGTCCTTCACCGTCGTCGCAACATCTCCGCTCTTCATCAAGAACTCGCCGACCAAGATGCCGCGGGCGCCGCACTTCTCGTACTTGACAACGTCCGCATGCGAGCGAATGCCGCTCAACGCGAAGAGCGTCACGCCGTCCCGTCCGAGCGACAGTCCGCGCTCACGAATGGCATCCGCAACGCGCGCCGTCGTGTTGAGGTCCACCTTGAACGTGCGGAGGTCGCGGTTGTTCACTCCAATGAGTCTGGCGCGGGCAGCCAGCGCGATGTCCAGCTCCTCGACGCTGTTCACCTCCACCAGAGCGCACATGCCGAGGTTGTGGGTCGCCTACACAGCATCATAGCACACCACAAACACCATCAGCTCGGACAACTTCAGGCATATACCGCCGCCACGTACGTCGATGAGCTCGATGAGCTTCTCCTGGGGCAGCAGCGCCACGATGAGCAGCACGCAGTCGGCACCGTAGGCGCGGGCCTCCAGCAGCTGGTACACGTCGATGATGAAGTCCTTGCGCAGGATGGCGGGGCGCGCGCTCATGCCCTGCACGACGTCTCTGGCCGCCTGCATGTCCTCGAGCGAGCCCTTGAACCACTTGGGCTCCGTCAGCACGGAGATCATGCTGGCACCCGCGTCCGCGTATGACTTTACTTGCTCTGCATTAAACAGAAACCACCACGTTAGCCTGCCTGCCAGCCGCAGCAACGGGGCGATAGGGAGGTAGCGATCGCACCCTGGAGGTTGAGCTCCGTGGCGATGTCTCCTTTGCTGGGGCTCGCGCGCTTGAACTCCGCGGCCAGCGCTATGTCCGACCATCCCTCCTTCTGCTCCGCATTGCAGTCAATTAACCCGTCAGCAAGACCTCTTCCCCTTCGTGATGGACTAGCGACGCACCACGGGCGCGTTGAGGCGGTCGAGCACGCGCAGCGCCGAGCCGTATACGGCCTCCGAGCTCTCGATCTTCTTGACCAGCTGCTCGGCCGGCACGACGCGCTTGGCGGCTTCTACGTCCAGGCGCCGCTGCGCCGCGATCTCCTCCAGGATGTTCCCCATTTTGTCTGAGACTTTGTGAGTGGCACGCACGATTTTAGGGAGTGTGGGGCTCCGATTAAGAGGCCTAAAACGTACTTTTGTGATTGTGGCAGCGGCGAAGGAATAAACACGGAATAAACAGAATAAACACGGAATCATCGCGTCACATAACACAAGGCAACAACAGCGATGTGCACAATGCGGTTTAACATTAAAGCTCACAATTTGGTGCCGCTGCCGGCCTCCATCTCAGCAGCCTTGCGCTTGGCCGGCGTCACGGGCTTCGAGCTCGTCACAGACTGCTCTTCCACCTTTGCTATTACTGGGGCGGCCTCGGCCGGCTTCTTGCCTTTCTTGGGGCTTTTAGTCTTGAGCGGCGTCTTGAGCGACGCCGAAACTGCAATGTCAAGAGGTGGCAAGCGTCAGTTAGACGACTTTGCAGGAAGTTTCATTCCGGCAACAACGTGGACGTACCCGTGGGCGTGGCGTTTTCTGACTTCACCCAGCCACACTTGACGAAGAAGTCGTAGACCTGACCTGTTTTGTTGACGTCTATACGAGACACCGAAACGATGCAGTGAGTCAGCAATTCAGATGGCTACAACAACTTAAACGAGCGAAGTACGCACCTATCTGAACAGTCTCCTTGGCCATCTTCTTGGTCAGGTAGCCTAAGCGGAAGCACTCGCGAACCAGTGCGTCCTTGATCACCAAATAATGCTACACCCACATCATCACAGCAGCTGCGTTAGCAAACGAACACATACAGCCAGCATTTGCCGCCAGCAAGTACCTTGGGTAGCAGTTTCAGCTTGCTGCATAGCTCCTTCTCCTTCGGGGTTAGCAAATGACAACCCGGCGTGCCTTCAACGGAAAAGGTCGCCGCAATTGCGTTGAGCCCAGCTGCACCGGACGCAGCCCCTCGTGTCCTCGTGTTGTCACCACCTGCATCTCCATTCGCTCCCTGGTCCCTGTTCTGCCAGCGGTTCGCGCGATCACGCCCGCTCGAAGAGGTCCGACCGGACTCGTATAAATAAGAGGCGCTGTCACGCTGCTTCTGAATCGCCTGATCCAGCTCCCGCTTCTTCTTGTCCGCGTCGTACAACTCCGCCTCCGCAAGCGTCCGCACGCCGTTCTTACGGTACTCCTGCAGCAACAGGATCTGCTTCTTGAGCCGCATGGCTGCAATCAATCCCTCCACAAAGTTATCGTGCTCTTCCGGGGACTGGAACCGCGCGAACGGCCGCACCTGAGCCAGCAGCTCGCGTTCCTCCTTCGGTCGCTTGCGTTCTGTGTGCTGGTGCAGCTTATAGTCGAGCAATCCTCGCTCCACCACGAACTTCTTGCGCTCGATCCGCTTCTCCAGCTTTTGATTGTAAATCTGAATGACCTTCAACTTCAACTCGCGCTCGGCCGGGTGGTCGGTTTCGGAGAACTCCATGTCCGCCAGAATCACCTCCGCCTCGTTGTCGTACTCGACGTCGAAGTCTCCGCGCAGTGGCATGTACCCAGCCAGCTGACTCGGTCCGTTCCGCTCTCCAGGCGGTCCTCTGAGCACGTTGTCCGAGGCGGCGTTCATCTCCGCCGCCCTCTCGTCGGTCGAGGCCTGCTTCTCCTTGTCCGCGGCCTCCTCGTCCTTGCTCTCCTCGATAGCGTCCCCGACGAACCTGGGCATGAGGTCCTTCCGCCCCAGATAGGCCGAGAGATAGTGCTTCTCGCACTTCTTGTCGCTCTTGGTGGCCACGTGCTCGGCGATGTCCTTCCAGTTGCCCATGCCGAACATCTCGATGCCCTCGAGCAGCAGCAGCTCCTCGTCCGCCGTCCACACGGCGCTGGCGGCATCGGCGCTGGCTGTGGGGAAGGCCGCGGCGTTGGTGCCGACTGCAACTGCCGCCGTGGACGCGCCGTCCGCCGTCTGCGGCTCGTGCACGATGGGGAAGGCCAGGCAGTCCGACACCGTGTACGCGTGGCTCTTCTGGTGCTCGCCCAGCTCGGTGCCCACGGCGAAGCACTCGACGCAGAGCTCGAAGGGCGGCTGGGGCGCGCACTCGGCGCACGTGATGCGGATGGTGCGCGCCAGGTCCTTCTGGCAGTTGAGGCAGAGCTTGGTCTTCATGGCGGCGGGCTTGGCCGGCGGCGGGTCGCTCGGCGCGGCGTCCGCCTTGGGAGAGGCCTTGCGCTCAGCGCCGCTGGAGGCCGAGGCTGTCGAATCCTTGACGCCCTTGGACTTGCTCTTCTTGTTGTGGCTGCGGCGCGCGGAGTCCTTGCCCGCCATGGTGCTGGGAGTGGCTAGTGACTTGCCTTCAGTATGAGTGCCGCTTTGGCGCCACTCGGAGAATGAAGTAACTGCTGAAGGGCATGGGATGAGATAGGGAAGGTTGTACCGAAAGAATGGTACCGTACTTCAACCAGGTCAAGTTGGACACTGCGGGGTCTATTTATTTCTTGTGTTCTAGGCTAGAACTTCTAGCGCTACACATGGCGTGTCACGTCGATGGAAGGCTTGCAGCCGCCTTAAACGCCTTTTACTTGCCAAAGCGGCGCTTGCGGCGGTTGAACTCGACGATGATGCCCTGCAGATCGTCCTGCGTGACCTCGGGCCACATTTTGTCCATGAAGATCAGCTCCGAGTACGCGATCTGGTACAGCAGGAAGTTGCTGATGCGCAGCTCGCCCGACGTGCGAATGAGGACGTCCGGGTCCGGCAGGCCACTATAGCAAACATCAACCAACTGTCAGCAAATAATACCCGAGCAAAGGCGGCAAGTCTTTAGAGCACATTGCAACACGTACGCTGTAAGCATGCGCTGGCTGAGCAGCTCCTCGTTGATCTCGTCAACGGACGTTTCTCCGTTCGCAACCTCCTTCGCGATCTTCTTGCAGGCGCCCACGATCTCGTCACGCGCACCATAGCTGTCCACATGAATACAGTCGAGAGCAAGTTAGTTAAAGTTCACCAACCCACACCACCAGCTTAACCCCCCCCCCGATGGCGTACCTGACACAGAGGTTGAGGCTGAACCTGGTGCAGTGCTGCGTCTTGGTCTCGATCTCCTCGATCGCCTCGACGATGTATGCCGGCAGCTTGCGTCCGTCCGAGACCAGCACGCGCACGCGAACATCCCTCTTCAGCGCCTCGGGCACGATCTCGTGCATGAACTGGTTGAACAAGTTCATCAGCGCGTCCACCTCCGACTGCTCTCTGTTCCAGTTCTCTGCAGCAGCACCAACAGTCAGTAAGCTTAGCTGCACACCTCACTCTATCCACACACAAATCACCCCTCACACACCTGTCGAGAACGCAAACACCGTGAGCGCCTTGACGCCGGCGTCGATGCACCAGTCCGTAAAGTTCACGAGCGTCCTGCTGCCGTCCGAGTGGCCCCTGACCCCCGCGCCGTACTTGTTCTTGCCGTAGCGTCGGTTGCCGTCCATGATGACTGCGATGTGGCGTGGGATCTTCATCTCCCCCGAGTCCCTCAGCATGGCCCTCGCCGTCTTCTTCTCCAGCGCCTCAAAGTCCGCCCTCAGCACGGCGCTGAACCAGCCCACGAGTCGCCAGACCGCCACGGGCAGCACGCGGTGCCAGCGCACGGACTTGCCCAAGCCACTGACGCCCGAGGCCAGCGAGAAGCTCAGCAGCGTCAGCACGAACACGAGCGTGATGGGCATCCCCGCCAGCCACCACATCTCGAAGCCGTTGTAGAAGGACGTGGCCAGCCCCAAGTCGCGGCTCGCGTCCAGCTGCGACAGCGTCTGCCGCCCCACGCTCTCACGCAGCCACGCCACGCCACTGGCATTCTCTTCCATGGTCCTAGGAAGCTCTGCGCGGTCTACAGGCCGCTGGACGTGTCGCTGCAACTCCGGCGCCAACTGACTCGGAGCCTACGTGTCCAAGTCATTGTTTGAAAAATAGTCCCCTATCCCTGAATGGTTATCATTGGCTGATAAGCCAATCACTTTGATCATGATTGGTTAATATATTGACCTCGATAGTCCCACCATTCAGGTCGGCGCCGCATCGGCCAGTCAGAAAAGGATCATGGCGCTGCTCAACCGCTCGCGATGGCTGCGCGTCGGTGCGTCGGTGCTGCCCTCTACGCGTATCCACGGCCGTGACTGTCTACTCCGCAGCTTCAGCGCGACGACCCCGAAGTTTGGGGCGGCGGGTGCAACGGGGTCATCGCCTCCTGGCAACTCTCCGTCGGGCTCCAGACGGTTCCGGCAGCACGTGAATCCGCTCTCGATGGTCTACCGCCAGCCCGTGGAGCTGCCGGACTGGACCGAGTGCTTCGCGGACGCCTCGCTGCCCATCCACCTGGACATTGGCTGCGCGCGCGGCAGGTACCTCGTGGATGTGGCGGCGTCCCAAGCGACGCAGCGGAACTTCGTCGGCGTCGAGATCCGCCGCAATGTGCTGCAGGAGGCGGAGCGCGAGGCCGAGCGCCACGGACTCAAGAACTTGGCCTTCGTGCACGCCAACATGAACATCCACCAGGCTACGCTGCTGCAGTCGCTGCCTGCGCCCGTGGAGAGTGTGTCCATCTTCCATCCGGATCCGTGGATGAAGAAGCGCCACATCAAGCGGCGACTGGTGAACGAAGAGTTCGTGGAGGAGATGGCCGAGCTCCTACCCAACGGCACCCCTATTTACGTGCAGACGGACGTGGAGGAGCTGTTCGCGTACATGGTGGAGGTCTTCGAGTTGTCGAGGCTCTATGACTTTGACGCTCTGCATGATAATCCACTCGGGATCCCCACGGACAGGGAGAAGTTCGTCTTCAACGAAGGAGGCGAGATTTTCCGCGTCAAGTTCATCGTAGATAAGCCTGTGGAGGTGGCAAAGGAGGAGGTGGCGCCGACTGCACCAGACGCATGAAGCTCATCATATCACTGCCATTTTCATGGGCAAACACCAATAGAACTCAACACTTGATGATGTTCATGGGCAAACACCAATAGAACTCAACACTTGATGATGTACATGTAGAATTGTATGTGCTTCATTCATGTTATGGTGCGTTTGAGTCCAGGGCTCAGCGAATTGAGTTTAGATATGCATAGCTTGGGGAGGTGGAGGAGTCGATGCTTACTTGCCAAAGCGGCGCTTGCGGCGGTTGAACTCGACGATGATGTCCTGCAGGTCGTCGCGGGTCACCTCCGGCCAGAACTTGTCCATGAAAATGAGCTCGGCGTAAGCGATCTGGTAGAGCAGGAAGTTGCTGATGCGCAGCTCACCCGACGTACGGAGCATGATGTCCGGATCCGGCAAACCACTGCGTTAACATAGCATGGGGGTAAGATCGAGTTCCTGAACGATTGAACGAAAAAGATCGAGCGTGAGAACGTACGCTGTGAGCATGCGCTGGCTCAGCAGGTCCTCGTTAATGTCATCGATGCTCGTCTCGCCCTGAGCGACCTCGGCCGCGATTTTCTTGCAGGCTCCGACAATCTCATCGCGTGCGCCGTAGCTGTAAAATGATGCGTCTCAATTAGCCTAAGGATTTGGAATGGAAAAGCTTATAGAGGACACGTACCTGACGCAAAGGTTGAGGTGGAAACCATTGCAGTGCTGGGTCTTGGTCTCGACCTCTTTGATGGATTTCACGAGGAAGGCGGGCAGCTTGCGGCTGTCCGAGGCGAGCACACGCACCCTGATGTTACGCGTGAGAGCCTCACCCTGAATGTCGTGGATGAATCCGTCAACCAGCTTCATCAGAGCATCGATCTCGGCTTTCTCGCGCTTCCAGTTCTCTGACAGACCACACAGCAAGCACGCAAGGTCGGTCAGAACCAGCATCACCCGATATCCACAGAATGAAGACGAGCCGACTCACCGGTGGAGAAAGCGAAGACGGTGAGCGCCTCGACGCCGGCGTCGATGCACCACTCCGTGAAGTTCATGACGGTCCTCGTGCCGTCCGTGTGGCCGCGAGTACCCGAGCCGTACTTGTTCTTGCCGTAGCGGCGGTTGCCATCGATAATGACGGCGATGTGGCGCGGAATCTGTCGACAACAACGACGACAACCACCAACACCAGAGTGAGCACTAGATCACCAAACAGACAGGACGACAGCGTTGAATATGGACGAACCGTGAGCTCTTCGACCTCCGGCATGGCGTCGGTGGAGTTGTTGCTGATAGCTTTGGCGCCCATGGTCGTGTGCTTGGCGATGGCAAACTGGAAATGATCTCGAGATCGGCGAGGGAATACGCTCTGCATCATCCGTTGGCGCGTCGTTGGAGAGGAACGAGCCAAGAGTCTTGGCGAGACCGCCAACACCTGGCACGCACTTCAACGCGCGATGCCTCGTCGTCGACTCGACAGGCACCACCATCAGCGATTGGCCTCGGGAGCTCACAATCCCCGCGCCGATCGAGACGGCGCCGACAAGGTACCTCCGCCCTCGGAGTCCGAGTCGGACTCGTCCGTCCGTCTGATCAACCGACGAGGGCTAAGATTCTTTCTCGCTCCGTCTGCCTCCAGCTCGTCGACATGGGCTTACCATAGTGAGTAGAGGTTGTAAGCCCTACTCCGCGTGACCCCCGGATCGATGACAATTGTCCCCATCCGGAATGGCAGTCTCGTGTTCAAAAAGATGAAGCCTGTAAGCAGAACGGTCACGGAGTCATTCGCATCACATTTGGGCGTTGCAACGCTGAAATACATGAAGTGAGCAACACCTTATGATACTTCATTCGTCATCTAGCGTCCGCCCGCCGCAAAGGACCGCGGTAACATCATCCAAAACATAGCCCCCCATGTCATGGGACTGTTTGCTGCGCATGATACGTGCTCGCCAAGCGCGAGGACGATACCGAAAGGAACGATACGCAAAAATCATCTGGCGACTTGTTTGAAAACCGACATTTTTAAATTCTGACATTAAAATGTCGTAGACTCTACAGTACATTGTCGAGATTAATGTCAAACTTTTGCTGCAAAAAAATGGAACTTCAATATTCTATCGTACATTTGCAAAAAGTCCGAGTAAGGAAGGTGCCACTTTCGAAAAAGCGATGCGTCGAACCCTGTCATGGTGAGGCAGTGTCACCGTGACAGGGTTCGCCGCTAGACCGGCCCTGGCAGGAACGACTCACAGAGTTGCGAGAATTAACAATTACATGTCATTTATTTTCAGGTAGCCTCCTGCACGCTGGTGCCAAGTACAGTAGGAAACGCGCGCATCGTTGAAGGGCACCAACCACCTCGCTCAACGATGATGTCTCCATTCGAACTGGAAGGTGTAGTCGACGCCTGTAACACCAAAGCACACCACCACTTGCTGAGTATAACGGGCTCTGCCTGCCTGCAATACCAGAATGAGAGCACGTACCGTTGTGCTGGAGGAGGAAGAAGAAGCAGTACGGGATAAACATCACCAACTTCGCTTGGATATCATCAGCCGCCGTCTCCAGGACGAATGCGAGTTGGTGTAGGACGGAGAAGTGCAGTCGACGGTTGAGCAGGAGCACGAAGGTCGCCAGAGATAGTATCTCCATGGACACGAACACGGCCATGTTGGTCTGCGTTCGATGCAGATCGAACTGTGTAGCGTTCGCCAGGGACGGGTAGTAGATCGCGTTGGGCAATCGGGCTAGTACGACCTGAAAGATGCCGTACATGGCTGGAATGATGCATTTCACGTACTCAACAAGGAGAAAGTATTCTGTCATGGACAGTGTCTCCAGTCGTGAAACCTCAGCATTGAGGCCTTTGGGGGTGACATTTGGATGGATACGCGGGGGTGGCAGTGATGGGGGTATCATGGTCCAAACAGTAAGGAGCGAGAGCTGGAGCGCTTTACAAGCTTCTGAGTAGCAACACCACCTGCAGACACTATCGAGTGGCGACGACCCGAGGGAACCACACCTGCGCTGTGGCGGTGGTGAAGCGTGGCGAGTAGTGTTGCTGAGTTGATCGTGGCCAATGTTGGACCAGACACTGGGACGATTAAACTAATCGAACCTGAACCGTGCGTGGAGCTCCAACTTCGGATGGACTTAGAGACAACACCATCGAGGGACGTCGAAACAGATACCGTAGCATTGAGCTGGTAGAGTCAAACATCGAGAGACCGATTGTCGCCCACACAGTAACGTGTTGGCCCTGCAGGCACGCCGTCAGATACAACACGTGGAACAGTTCCGTGCTGAACACCACAACGTCCGGCAAACGCGCTCTCCAGCGTTCCTCAACGCTCGCCACTCCTTGTCCATGACGAAGGGCATACGCCATGACGAATCGCATGACGAGCTTCAGTACAAACAGCACACACAGAAAATCAAGTTGATCGGCTCCGTGCACCGCCTGAAAGGCTGCGTTGAAGGCCGGGTAGAGAGAGACACACGATGATCGTTTCCACAATTAAAACCCCCTTCCAGATGCGAGCGTGGGCTGACAACTGCGGTGTATTCGTGAGAGTCTGCCAGCCGATGACAATGACGAATAACCAAGAGTGAAAACGCCGGTAGTGAGCACGCAAGCGAAGGGGATCGGGAATACCCAGGCTGCACTGACTGCCACGAGTACGAAAAAGTATGCTGCTGTCGTAGAAAATGTGATGGTGAGTGCTTGTTTCCTTGAGACTTTGAGCGGTGCAAGGAAAATGACACCCTGTTGTATGTAGCTGAGCGTCAGTACCATGAAGATGACTGTGGATCGGATGAACCAGCGATAGCTCGCTCGCCACCCAGCTTCTGGCGCGTCGAGGGGTATCAATTCTTGTAGCAGCACGAAGGTTAATATCGGTAGTGGCGTGAGTGTACACACCGTTAAAACTCGTGCTATTGACGCCGAATGGACGTAGCGCTCGAGTGCACGGGCACGTCTCGCAGTGTAGACTCCGTGACGACTGACTTTCAACCGTTCCCAGGCAGAGTAGAAACCACTGGCGATCTGAAAGGCGCGATGGGTAGTAGTGGCTATGCTTGCCTTGACGGGGACGAATGTCTGCATGGCGAATTGTTCAATGGTCGGCAATGGTGTCAGCGTGGTGCAGATATATGGATAGACGTTGGCGACTTGGAAACGGTTGTGTCATTAGCGTTGGATAGCGGCGAGTAAAGTGTATTTTCGATTCAGAGGTCAATCTTGGTCCTCAGCTTTCAACGTCGCCACCGGCATAACTTACGTTCCAAATGTAGGAACCCAACTTTTGACCATGTTGCTCCACTATTCCAACTATTCCACTGCACCCACAGCATACTCACGCATTGTGCACCCAAGTGAATTGGAAGGTATAATCAACGCCGTTGTGCTCAAGGAAGAAGAAGAAGCAGTATGGGATGAACATCGCCAACTTCGCTTGAATATCATCAGCCGCCGTTTCCAACACAAACGCTAACTGGTGCAGCACAGAAAAGCGCAAGCGTCGATGGAGGAACGCCATGAATGCCGTGAGAGAAACGATTTCCAGGGATATGAAGACAGCCATGTTTGTCTGCGAGCGATACACATCTTGCTGTGTGGCGCTCGCCAGCGACGGATAGTAGGCAGCGTTAGGCAGCCGGGCAAGGGCGAATTGGAAGATGCCGTACATGACTGGGATGATGAACTTGACGTATTCGATGAGGAGGAAGTATTCCGTCATCGATAGAGTCTCCAGACGAGATACTTCCGTCGCAAATTCCTCCGTGGTGAGACTCAGAATTGGGTAGGAAGGCTGATTTTTCTTGCGTTCGGCGTTCGAATCTCGCGAGTTGGTTCGGTTTGCCGATTGGTCTGAGTGACTTGAGGCCCGAGAGCTTGAACGTCTCGCTAGCTTGAGGCTGACGACAGATGAAATAGCGATGGATAAGCGTCGGTCATTCGAGAAACTTGTTATCGTGGAGCGACGACGACCGGAGAACCGTGCTGAGGTGTTTGAGTCAATTGGTGACAGTCTGTGAGGTGAAGGTAAAGTTGGTCCCAGCCTCGGTCTAGCAGTTTGATGCAATTGAGGCAGTGTCGGCCCTGAAACCGGGATGATGACAGATGAATAACCTGGAAGCGGTTGAACTGAGGACAAAGTTTCTTTAGGCATCGGTGTAATTGATTTGAGCGAGCGAGAAGTAGACAAAGTCGGTTTAGAGCCCGGCACAATGTTCCTAAGTGACTGGGTTGCGGACAAGGCTGGTCTGGCCACCAGCACGAAATCTCTGAGTGAATGAAAAGCACGCCCACCGCTTTCGCGGCGGCTTTGACTCAGTGGTTTTCTCACCAGCACCATCTTGCGGCGTTGAAGCAGTCGACGAATACTGATGACCGAGCCCGCAGCGTCGAACAGCGAGAGAACGATTGTCGCTCCGACCGTAACATGCTGCCCCTGCAGACATGCTGTCAGATAAAGCACGTGAAACAGCTCTGTGCTAAACACCACCACTTCCGGTAGCCGTGCTCGCCAGCGCTCTTCGTCATTTACTCCGCCTTTGCCACGACGAAGGGCATACGCCATGATAAACCGCATCGCCACTTTGAGCAGAAAGAGTACCACGACAAACGCGAGCTGCTGGGCTCCATGCAATATCCGGAAAACTGCATTGAAGGCGGGATACACAAACACGACGATCGTTTCCACCACCAGCACTCCTTTCAGGATCCGAGCATTCGCGGACAATCGCGGCGTAGTTGTGACTGTCTGCCAGCCGACAACGGCAACAAAGAAGCCGAAAAAAAGACAAGTGAAAGCCCCCGTGGTGAGCACGCAGGCGAATGGGATCGGGAATACCCAGACTGTACTGACTGCCACGAGGACGCCGAAGTAGGCTCCAGTAGTACAAAACGTGATAACCAACGCTTGTCGCCACGAAACCTCGAGGGGTGCGAGAAAGATCACACCCTGCTGGATGTAGCTGAGCGTGAGAACCATGAATACGATAGTAGACCGGACGAACCATCGATAGTTGGCTCGCCACCCAGCCTGAGGCGCATCGAGAGGCACCAATTCTTGTAGCACTACGAACGCCAGAATTGGCACTGGTGTAAGTATGCAGACCGCAAGAGCGCGCGCAAGTGACGTCGAGTGTACGTATCGGTCGAGAGCACGGGCACGTTGACTGGTGTAGGCTCCATGACGGTTGACTTGCAATCGTTCCCAGACAGAATTGATGCGATCAACCACCTTGAACATGCGTTGGTATACCTTGACAAAGACATTCGCCCTGACTTCGGTAGATGCCGCGAGAGCAATTGCCCCAGCTGACGTTAGTATCTGCATTGCAATTCTCAACTGGTTGGTATGGCGAGCGCATCAAAAAAAATGCTGCCATGTATTTTTATTTTTATCGCATTTATTTCCCCACTTGCGGGCCGCAAGTTGCCGCAGACATCCCCCCTGACGAAAAAATAAACTTAGATGTGTGCTCAGCTGCAAATCTTGTCGTGAAATAATCAGAGCGCGCATGAGGGCCGAAGAACTTTGGACTAAACACCAAGTATTCTTGTCTCTGCATCACAGGCTGTGAGCAAAAGGGTTCGTGGCTGTGATTCACAGCCACGAACCCTTTTGCTCAATATCACGTCTCGATTATCCAGACGAATTTGAAGCACACCTTCGCTCACGGATGTAGGGGTCAAGAAAAGCATTGGTTTGAAGGAAATTTGCTTGGTGTAAGTGCAGCTTAAGCATGTGAAGTATCCGTACCATTATGTTCCCGTATTGAGCTGCGTAGTCGGTTGCGCTTCTCAGTGTTACACCAACTCGCGTTCATTTTGGGAGACGGCCGCTGACAACGTTCAGACAAAGCTCGTGATGTTCATGAATGCTTTCCGGGAAATTGTCTTCATCACCACGAACAAGAACCATATTTTCCTGCGCTAGATAAAGGTCTGGCGGGGTTGCACCCGCGCACCATCCGGTGCAAGCCCCATGGTGGTAAATTTGCCGTTGTTCCCTGGCAGAATAAAGCGTCGTAGGAATGCATCGACGTTGACTTGTTCCCTAGACGTGCAGGGGTGTGTTATGGCATAATACCGGTAGATATAGCCCGTCTGTCTGCGATTGCCTGGGATACTTCAGCTGTTCGTGTGGGGACCGAGACGCCTCCGCACTGTTCGTTGCCAAATATATGCTTCAAAAATATTTAATAGAAAACACCCGTTGAGTATGACGAATGTCGTTGCACGAATTGAAATATTAGTATCCGCCACAGCTCAAACTCGGTGCATCCATGCAAACCGGAAGCTGAAGTCCACGCCTGCAGTAGATGTAAGAACGAAATCAGTGGGTCAATCATCTCTTTCACACACGCAATATCGTACGCACCGTTGTGTTCGAGAAAGAAGAAAAAGCAGTACGGAATAATGATCATCAGCTTTGCTTGGATATCCACTGCAGCAGTCTCGAGTACGAACGCGAGTTGGTGCATCACGGGGAACTGCAGGCGGCGGCGTAATATTTCTTCGAAGATAAGCATCG
Organism: Phytophthora x cambivora; assembly: GCA_033557925.1. Taxonomy (NCBI): domain Eukaryota; phylum Oomycota; class Peronosporomycetes; order Peronosporales; family Peronosporaceae; genus Phytophthora; species Phytophthora x cambivora. The sequence goes on along the minus strand of JAUCEB010000001.1, from coordinate 10,671,313 downwards.
ACAGTGCCTGAAATACCACATAGACTGCCACGTTGTGTTGGGCTTCTTGTAGCTGGCGTGGAGACATACTTGCCACTGACGGGTAGTAGACGGCATTCGGGAGTTGTGCCAATACGCTCGTGTAAATTCCAACCATTAAAGGAACGATGCAGGATACGTATTCAACCAGGATAAAGTACTCCGTCATAGAGAGTGTCTGGAATCGTGTGACTTCGACGGTGAGCTCCACCGTAGACAACGTCTCGAGCCCATTTTCACTAGGCTCTATACGTTGCGACGGAGCACAAGATAGCGAGGTCGATTGTCCTGATTGAATCGAAGAAGGCCACGATACCCTTGACAGCGAGCGTCGGGCCAACTTAATGTTCGATGCGTTTGTTACGACTCTGCTAGTGAGTCTGCTGGCTGTGTCGGAGATACCGGACGGACTCGGTGGAAGCGCCGATGCCGGTGGGCCACTTACAGGAACAACTGCAGAAAGTGAGCGTCTCCCCGGCACGCTGCTTCGCTTCGGAGGTCCCAAGATCAATGTCATGGATGGACGACGGATGATCCGGTGCACACTGAACGCTGAGGTGAGCACATCGATCAACACGAACGTAGTGGCCATCCATACGGGTATATGCTGGCCCTGTAGGCATGTAATGAGGTAGACAAGATGGAAAATTTCCGTCGAGAAGGCCACGAGTTCAGGTAGACGCGACTGCAACCGCACTTTATCCTCCACGTCTTTGCTGGAGCAGCAGGCGAGAACCATCAAGAAGCGCATCAACACTTTCAGGAAATAAAGCAGCAGAATGAAAGCGAGCTGCCAACCCCCGTGGAGCACGTGGAAAGCGGCGCTGAACGCCGGGTACACGAGGCACATGGCTCCTTCGATGGCTGAAATGCTGTAGACAACGCGCATCTGCGTCGAGAACTTTGGTGTTCTAGTGAGCGTCTGGCTCCCAAACACCACTACGACACAGACAACGAACACAACGCCGAACACGCCTCCGGTGAGCTCGAACACAAAGGGCACGGGGAAGACCCACACGTCCATGATCGCCAGAAGCACGATGAAGTAACAGCTCACGCAGATCCACGTGATGGCCAACGCCTGTCCGAGTGTCACGTTCAGCGTAGTGAGGAAGCTCGAGGCTTGCTGGAGGCAGCTCAGGGTGAGCAAAGTGAACACGAAGACGTAGCGTAGGATCCAGCCCGAGTTGCGTCGCCAGCCGTCGCTCGGCGGGTTCAGCGGCAGCATCTCCATAGCCACCACGAAGCCCAAAATCGGCACCGGAGTGAGCAGGCAAACAGCCAGCACGCGAGTGACTGACGCCGTGTGGCAGTAGCGCTCCAACGCACGAGTCCGTCGCGCAGTGTATGCTCCTCGGCGACTCACTTGCGTGCACTCCCAGGCTTGATACAATCTGCGCAGCATCCGTCCCTGCACAGTACCAATAGCTTGTTGGGTGTTGTTCGCGTCGTTCTCGAGCGGTGACATGATCCTCCAAACCTGGCTGATATAACTTCGGACTGACACGGCTGACGAGCGCCAACATCGGAGAGATATTAATAAAAGTCGCGACGAACAGCACAAGGCTCAGCCCATTATAGACTTCGTCCACCAAGCACCACCCACCAATGTCCACTTCAACCTGATAATTCTCAGATACCGTTTCAACCAATCGCAGCGCGGTATCCTTTTGCACATCAAAACGACCATCACTCTGCACCAAGATGACCATCGGGGACTCCGCTGCTGCTCCTGCGGGCGACTGGGCGCTGTGGCAGATGGTGGACTCGCTGTACCCGACGGGCGGCTTCGCGCACTCGCTGGGACTGGAGGCCGCGACGCAGGAGGGGCTCGTGGCCGCCTCGTCCCTGCGCGACTTCCTGTCCGCGTCGCTGCACCAGAGCGCAAACATGGCGCTGCCTCTCGTCTTCTCCGCGCATCAGATCGGCGCCGACTCCGACCCCGCAGCGCTCGTGGAGGCCGCGCTGCAGCTCAACAGCCGCGCCACTGCGCTGTACTCGAACCACGTGGCGCGCAAGGCCTCGCTGGCCCAGGGCGCGGCGCTGCTGAGACTCGCGCTGTCCACGTACGCGCCGAGCCACGGGCGCCTGCAGACCCTGCTGAGTCTCCGCAAAGAGGCCAAGGCGCACCGCCAGCCGGGCGTGCACCACGCCGTGCTCTTCGGACTGGTCTGCGCCCTGCTGGGCCTGCAGGCCGAGCCCACGCAGCGCATGTACCTGTTCGTGACCACGCGCGACGTGCTGAGCGCGGCCACGAGACTCAACCTGGTGGGGCCCATGGAGGCCGCCAAGCTGCAGTTCGAGGCCACGTCGATGCTGGAGAAGGTGTTCCACGAGAAGAAGAACCGGCCCGTGGAGATGTCGTACTCGTCCGCGCCCGTGCTGGACCTCGTCCAGGCGATGCACGACCAGCTCTACACGCGCATTTTCAACAGTTAAAAGGTAGAGAGAAGGGAGGGAGAGAGGGAAGTGCTGACGACGATGTGGCGTGTCGTGTGTAGTGGCTGGGGGGAAGGAGACGCAGTGCAGTCAATATGAACCAAGATGCTAATTCACTCACTCGCTCAGGTGTGTCTCGACGAATCTCCGATTATCGCCAGCTAGAAGAGAATGTGGTGTGTGGTGTGTGTTGCATGTTGTGTGCTGTCCTGCTCGAAAGGTCGGAGGTGAAGCGACGGATTTCCAGCTTGGCATTTGATCCGGCAGGCGATGGAAGGCGAGTTTGAGGATGGTGGCGTATCGCCCGAGGTCACTCAGGAGCTGAATGAAGGTGGGCAGGGAGCTGAGCAGGAGGAACCGGACTACTCGACGCCAGAGCTTGTGCGACCGCTGGCGAACTGGGAGATTTCAAGGGACCACCTTGTGTTCGCGGAGATGTGCGGGCTTGACACGGGCAAGCGCCACATCCTGCACGTCCTGGAGCCCCGACTCGAGGGACAGCATGGCGGTGTTCTGCTCACCGCAGCAGGTAACACCGTCCAACTACTCACGATGATGCCTCAAGTTGCACCCTCAGGCTCGAGTGTATTGTCGCGTCGCTATGTATTCGGCTTTGGCGGCAGTGGCATCGGCAGCCTCGCGGTTCATCCGTCGGGGGAGTTCTTTGCGGTGGGCGAGAAGGGGGTCAAGCCCAATATCTCGATCTACCGCTACCCGCAGATAACGGTGTCCCATGTGCTACGAAATGGCACGGAACGCGCTTATGCCAGCGTAGAATTTAGCCAGGATGGCGAGACATTGGCATCCGTGGGTAGTGCCCCGGATTTCTTGCTGACTGTGTGGAATTGGCGGGAGGAGCAAACTGTGCTCCGATGCAAGGCGTTCGGGCAGGACGTATTTAGTGTTCGCTTTGCTCCGACCGACAGCGGCTTTCTCGCGACCAGTGGTGTTGGGCACATTCGTCTCTGGAAGATGGCAGCCACTTTCACGGGGCTGAAGTTGCAAGGGGACATCGGCAAGTTTGGCAAAAGTGAGCTAAGCGATATCGAAGCTTTCTGTGTACTTCCTGATAAGAAAGTGTTGAGTGGCACGGAGCGCGGTGTGCTGCTTCTGTGGGACGGAAACTTCATCAAGTGTGAAATCTTGACATCACGCCGCCACCTTCCTCATGCTGGTACAATCAATGTGGTAGACTTTGACGAAGATGAGGGGCTCATCGTGACGGCGGGAAAAGATGGCTACGTACGGTTCTGGAGTTTTGACTCGATCGACGGTGCCGACGTTGCGACTGACGAGACTGTTGCGCTCGTCCCCATGAGGCGCCAAGTCCTGATCAAACCACAAATGGACATCCGTGCGGTGGTAAAAGAAGACACTGGTCGCTATCTGTTGCAAGATGGTGTAGGTGGTGTTCACTTGTTGCAGCTTAAAAGCAGCGACGAGCATCAAGTCGAGTTTGACTACGTTCCTAATGACACCGGTCGAGCAACAGGGATCGCCTGCTCACCGTACGAGCACATTGCCGCCACTTGTGGCGAGGATGGGAGCGTCCGTGCGTGGGACTACGTTTCTGGAGTTTGTTTGATGACAGTGTTCCCGGAGCTATCGTTTACCGACGATAAAGACAACAACAGTGACAGAATGAATCTCGCACCAGCGTCCGCGATCACATGGACACCAACCAGTGCTGCAGTCACCAATGATACGATACCGCAAAGCCGACAAGTAGCTGTGGGTTTTGATGATGGTCTGGTGCGCGTTATGCTTATGGACATTGACCACCGTGCATGGGTGCGCATTAACATTTTTAAGCCTCATAGCAAACGCGTAACGTGTATGGCGTATTCACACTCAGGATCAGCCTTCGTGACGGCTAGTGCAGACGGAACATTTTTCCTCTTCCAGGTCGTACCAAGCATCAAGTCGTCGAAGTTTGCTAAATACCAGTCGGAATACGAACCGTACGGGTTCCAGCGCGTGCCAGCTTCGGTTGTAGCCATTTGCTGGCGCGATGACGACGAAGCCCTTCTCGTCACACTAGCAAATGGCCAGGTATTGGAGTTTTTCTTGCCGTCTGGCGAGCTATATGCGAAGGCGGCCGGCGACAAAGAGGAATCCGATTCGTTAGAGACGCCCCACGAGAGCGATGAGTCTGTTCCAATTGCTGGGACCAAAGCAGCCGAACGAGAGTCATATGAGCTTCATTTATCTTCTCGTGAGTGGACACTGCACCAGCGCAATCGCTTCATGACCGTAAAGGAGCTAGACACACTCGAAACTCAGTACCCAAGTACCAACGCCCCACAAGTGGAAGATAAAATTCGCAACCAATTCCAGGTAGAGATAAGACCTGGAAATTCGGGAGCCAAGGCTTTGGCAGCGCTTTACACGGTGGTGCCCGAAAAAGACAAAGGCAAGCCGCTAAGCCACGCGCACAAAGATCGCATCTACCTGAGCTGCCAAGCACCACTTGATGGAAATCTGTTCGTGGCTCAACATGATCTGTCTACACCATTTCAGGAACTTGCATCAGAGAGCGGGGGCAACATTACATCCCTCGAGCTATCAACATCCGAGAAGTTTATTTTGTGCGGTATGTCGAACGGGAAATTCCAAATTCGAAGCGCTCGCAGACCCCACGCCTTCTTAAGTGGTGAATTTCATGACTACGCTAGCTCCAATGCCGACGGGAGACTCCATCTTGCGCTATCTTTTGACGATTCATACGCAATTACTGTGGGAAGTGACGGCAATTTAAGTATTTGCCGAGTTTACCGCGAAAAGGTGGATGAAGCATCTGCTGTACTCGCGGGTAAGTATGAGAGTATGTTGGCTGAAGCTACCATCGCGCGCGACCAGGCGTTCGAAAAACAAGAAGCTGTGGTGACCATGCAGCAGAAGGCAAATTCCGACGACAAAAGCGACGACGACCCGAGCAATAGTGGGGAACGGGCTGCTAGCACTGACTTAAGTGCCCTACCAGCTTTCCACGGAGCGAAGGCGTACGCTACGTATATCGAGAACAAGCTGTCGCCCACTGTCGCTGCTGCCAGGGATAACGAAGAGTTTCAAGGAGTAGTCCGCTTTGTTAGCGACGTGACGAGTACCGATGGGCTGCCGAACGAGACACCTCTTAACGGCGATAGCGCAGGCAAAACTGGTGTCCCGGCCGCAGCTTTAATTCAGCTGGGCGTGGCAGATCTGGCGAACCCTAGGGAGGCGTATACAATCGAGGATGCAAAGCTGAAGAGTGAGGCCGATGCCCGCGCTAGATCAACCTTAAGTAAGCAAGACTCAACTCGAGCAGTGCTCAACAAGATGCGGAAGCAACTGCAGGAACTTCAGGCACAAGACGCGGCTCTTCCACCCCAAAGTCGCGTAGACCCCGAGGAGTGGGAAATCGATTTGGACTATGGAGATCTGCTTACGAGGCAGGGTGACGAAGCCTGCGACGAAGTGCGCAAGGAGCTCGCATTTGCCGTGGAGAAAGAAGAGCTATTGCTACTGAAGATGCGCGAAACTTATGTTGGCCCGTTGGCTGTCGAGTTGCTGACGCTGCATGCTTTTGAGAGTGGTCTAAGCGTGCAATCGTTTCGTACGATGAAAATGCCCGTGACATTACAGAAGCGACTAACAGAGATACACACTGCCGAAGCAGCAGCAAAGAAGCAATTTTCGGCTGGAGCTAAAGTCCCAGGAACAACGAGACGTCCGTCGGTGCTGGATATTATGGAGAAGGACACACCGTTAGATGACACATTCCCGCTAAAAGAGGACGAGCGCCGCATGATAATGGGCTACCACGAGCCTGCTATCGACGGTGGTCATGGTGGAGCAGGTTGGCCTCCTGCACCACAGGAGAGTGCGAGTTCAAAGTCAGTCCACGGCTTTGAAGCACGAAAGCGGCTTCGCACGGACAGGAAAGAGAGACTTGCGCGCTGGCAGAGTAATAAGCCAGGTGAGGATGCCGATGATCCGCGTGATGTTGTCGCCATCGCGTTCGCCCAACGCAACATGGGGGACTACAAGTTAAAAACTGCCGTCGACTACGTAGTTCCTGAACACCAGCGTGTCAATGCGGTGAAGAAGCTGCGACAGATGGCGCTACTCGAGGAGAGTCTGTACTCGGCAAGGTTGCGCTTCAATGCCAAGGTGCTCGAGCTTCGAGAACTGAAGGTGCAACTGATTAACGAACTGCAGCGTGACCAGGAACGACTGGTCAAGCTCCGTGCTACATTGGCTGCGGTAGACAATGGTAGCTCTGCACGACCACCTGCACCACCCACTGGGCTCGACATAGACCTTCGCGAGTGGCCGGAGCAGCGCGAGCGCGTAAGTGATGGCGATATTGAACTATTCTTGAGGGAAAAGAAGGTGACATCGCACTCACAGACCCAGTCCGCAGACGCTAACGTGTCCACGATACGTCCGAATGGAGCTGAGAAGCACCACCAATCGTCAGATCGATCCATTGCAGCAGTCGCACGAGCGCTCGAAGGCCCGAACTCAACTGTGGTCACTGGAAGTGAGGTTTTGACAGGACTTATCATCGGACACTTGCATCTGCAGATAGAAGAAGGCACAGCAGTGGCTACAGCTGCTACTACACCAGCACCCGCGACCGGATCACAGGCCCTTGGCTCGAATGGTGGCAATTTTGACGAAGACGACGTTTGCGTGCGCGAATACTTGATGCGTCAGGAAGCGCTTTTGCTGGAACGCAAACAGCGTCGCGAGATAGTGGCCTTCGACGCGGCTGTTGTGCACCTACGGCGTGAAAAACTAGCGCTTGAAGTCGGCTTCAAGCAAGCCGAACTTCGGCTTTTTACCCTTTTCAGCGAGCTCTCGTTGCTCGAATCTTTCGAAAGCAAGGAGAATCTGTTGAGCAGCAAGTTGGAAAAGAGCAAAGGTGAGAAGGCGCAGATTGTGGCGGAGCTGCGCGATGTTCAGGATTTGTTGGCGAGTAAAAAGCGTGAGCTAGACGAGTGGTCGCGGCAAGAACGAGCCGTGCAAGGTGAGTTTCTTACGCTGGTAAATGGCGGCACGGGGTCTAGTGTGACGCCACACCCAAGCTTCTCTGCATTACAAAAGCTGTTTAAACGCAAGATCAAACGAGCCAAGAAAAAACCAACAGCTTCAGGAAAAGAGGACGGGAAAGATGGAGGCGGGCAGTCGCCCGAGAGCGCGCGGGATGGCGATGAGCAAGAGGGGGAGGAAGAAGAGGAGGAAGATGAGGACGAAGACTACGATGAAGATGACGATGACGACGACGAAGAGGAAGAAGATACGTGTCCGCCTGGATGCGAATTGACACTATACGAAAAGGTGCTAGCGCTGCGCGAGAAGCGGGCAGACGTAGATGATGCGGTGGGGGAGCTCAACAAGGCTATCGAGGAGCTACGAAAATCTGGGGAGCGCCAGGCAGCCAAGCAACGTGCCATCGATAAGGAATTGATGGCTACAGAACAAGACACACAGCAGTTCCAGAGCGAGAAGCAATCGCGGTTCAACCAATTAGACGTTGTGGTGGCGCTCAGCACGAGACAATTACGGTGTCTGGAATCCCCGTCTCTGAACCAGCAGAACTGGCTGCTCCCTGCTCAAGCCGCGGGCTGCCTTGTGTTTACGACACACGCCTTTGCCGCGCTGACCGAGCGCATCGAGTCTTTGCAGGCCGAGAACAAGCAACTTCGTCAGCAGTTCCGCGATCTCCATAAGCAGCAGAGCGTGTTAGCTCGTGAGAAGCGCATGCAGCAAGAAACCATCGCTCGAGCGCAGGAGCGAAGCGAGCAGCTGCAGCGGCTGAAGTTCGGACAGCTCGTAGATCTGGAGGTGCTGGATCGTGCCTGTGACGCATCGGCAGTGGACGAGCTGCAGGTGCGTGTGAAGCTGCGTGAGGTGGAAGGTGAGCGTACCTTGCGCCGCGTCAAGCAGACGCACCCGCAGTTCCAGCACGCCATCCTGCGGGCAACCGAGCAGAATACAGCGCTGCTTGCGCAGATCGCCGCACTCACCGAGCGTCAGGCAGAGCTGGAGCGTGAGCTCAATCGCAACCAGGGCAGTGGCAGTGGCAGCGGTGGCGACGGCGGCGGGCTGCTGAGCATGGAGGACGACGCGGCTCTCGCCGAGCGCGAGATGAAGGAGCGCAACAAGCTCGTGCGATTAGTGAAGCTACAGGCGAGGGAGGTAGAGGCGCTCAAGCAGGAGATCGGACTGCTGCGCGGCAAGGACGGCAAGGTGTATGCACCCCGGGGCTGAGGTGCTGTCAAGCTTAACTTCAACTTCTAGTTGAAGTGCAAAGAATCGTGGCTTCTCATTGGTCTGTTTATCAACCCTCTATTAGGTGTTTCCATTGTTCTTTGCCTCACTATTAGGGGTGAAGTACGGCATTCGATGGAAAAGCGGTTCTCACTTTGACTTTTGAGCAGACACAAGCAGAGCAAGAGCAGAGCGAGCGGCGTGGATGACCCGCAGCCCGCGCCGGACCTGAAGAAGCCACGAGACACGCAGACGAGAGACCAACGCGCAAGATGGCCACGCGCGCCAGGAAGGGACAGCGCGCGCAGCACCGCCAGAGGCCCGGCGCCGTGTGGGCGCTGGAGGAGGAGGAGGACCACCTCCTGCACATGGACCCGAGCCTCATGACGGAGCGCCAGCAGCTGGCGTTCCTGCTGCGCACCACGGCGCACGAGGCGTCGGACGCCTCGCACTCGGGCGGCGAGAGCTCCGAGGACGAGGTCGTGGCGTCGCCGCGCCGCGTGAAGAAGCCGCGGCGAATACAGCGCGTCAACAGCGTCGAGGAGCACGCAGCTCCAGCTGTAGCAGTGACGCCGACCCATCGAGGGCGCGGACGCCCGCCCAAACAGAAGAAAAATCCTCGATCCGCTGCTGCGACGAACGCGAAGCTGTGCGTGTCGACGCAGAAGAGCGCGCAGCAGCTGCAGGTCAAGCCCAGTCCGTCCGGCTCGGACGACTTGGCACATCTGGACGCGGCGCGCTCGTGCGTCCCCGCTAGAGCGCCGCGCTGCGCCCTGTGCTGCGACTACGACACGGCGTACGAGGCGTCGTTTTCGGACGCGCTGTTCCTGTGCCCGGCGTGCGACCAGAAGTACCCGACGCAGCAGGCGCTCGGCCGCCCCGCGTGCGTGACCTAAGGCAACGGAGCTACAGTTGCAAAGAGAAAGCGGCGCGAGCGACAGCGTCGCCACTGCCCCAGTTGATATTTATTGTTGATTTCCCCCCAGTGTCGTTGAGGAGGCGGCTACGACGCAGGACGAGAGGAGAACCAGACCGCCGTAGGTACAGTATAAGCAAATGCAAACCATGACATGACAGCAGCCACATTGGCCAAGATGCACAGTGCGGTGCGGCGCTTCACGCTCAATTGCCCATCTCCCTCGCCCCGACTATGTCCCCTCTATTTTTAACCCAATCAGCACCCTTCGTCTTCGCCCAGAGTCATATTCAGAGCCGAGGTGCTGCAGCCATGGCGCCCTCGTTCCAGCCGGGGAAGCCCCCGTCCTACGCCAAGCTGGGCCACGAGGTGCGAGCTGTTTGTCCGTCTTTTTGTGCTGCTGACTGGATTGCATTAACCGTTGTTGCTGTGGATTGACAGCCCGATGACCACGCGGACGACGACTACGTGGCCGAGCAGCGGCGCACCCAGCAGCTCGAGCGGCAGAAGCAGGACGAGAGTCTGGACGAGCTGCACTCGGCTGTGAAGCGGCTGGGAGACATGAGCCTCAACATCAGCACGGAGCTGGACACGCAGAACAAGTGAGCGGAGGAGAAGAAGGAGGAGAAGGAGAAGGAGAAGAAGTATTGACTCTTGTTGCTGCTGCTGACAGGATGCTGGACGACCTGAACGACGACACAGATAAGGCCAAGCAGGCGCTGGAGGCCGTGACAAAACAGACGCAGGAGCTGATCAAGCAGTCGGGCGGCATGAAGAACTTCATCGTGATTATTGTGCTGGTGCTCATCCTGCTGCTGCTGACGTACTTGGTGATCATGACATGAGGCCGCGATCCGAGAGAGTTGGGGTAATATATTTGACGCTACAATTTCAATTTGCCGCTTCTGGATGCTCGAGGACAGACTCGGTGTCCTCCTGCAGGCAGACTGGCAGGTACGAAGACGACAGGGGACGAAGGATTTACAGGCATCCATTCAATCATATCGAATCCATACACACAGCTATAGACAAGACACGCCGCGCTCTTCCATCGTCCATGTGCTGTCCTCCCTCTCCCAGCAGGTGCCCGCCAGTCACTCAAAAGAAGACCGCGCCGCAGTCTTTCAGCTCCTGCACCTGCACTTGGCACCACTTGGCTCCCGCATTGCGTCCCCATTGCTCAGTTTAAAATGATCCATCCCGTCTCTCTCTCTCTCGCCGTCGACTATGTCATACACACTCGGCCGAGCGCCTGCTGCGTCGGGTACTTCTGATCGCACGCCGGGCACAGGAACAGCGGCGCGTCACAGAACGGCTCCAGGTCGCCGCACAGCGCGCAGAAGGCCGAGCCGCCCAGCATGGCCACGTCGCTGGCGCTGGAGGGGCTGGTCTTCTCCTGCTTGAGCGCGGCCTCCCGCTCCGCCTCGACGCTCTGCAGCTTCTCGGCCTTTAAACTGGCGGCCACCGCCGCAGCCACCGCCGCGTCCGCCGACCGCGTGTTATGACTGCGTGGGGACATCCGGACTGGGGGTCGGGTCTGGTGCAGCGCGTGGTTCCTCGCGTGCGGAGGCAACTTGATCGAGTTCTTGGGCGGTCGGCCCCGACCGCAATAAATCACGGGAGCGTCCCCTGTCCTCGGCGACGTCTTCCCCGTCGTGCTGCCACTATTTGCACCTGGGAGAGGACCATAAAAAAATTAAATGCAACAAAAGCAAAAAAATAACGGCCGGTTAGCACTACCTTAAACCAGGTTAGAGAAAGAGAGAGGGATAGAGAAAAAAAGATTCCTTGACGTACGGGTGGCGCGCGTCTTGCTGCGCTTGGCTGGACGTCGTCGACGTGGTGGTGAGTCCTCCTCGTCGTCGCTGGAGGAGCTGGAGTCGCTGGAGCTGCCAGACGCGTCCGACGGCGCCGTGGCGCGCAGCAAGAAGGCCAGCTGCTGGCGCTCGGTCATGACGCGCGGGTCCAGCGAGTCTTCAGTCGCGGCGGCGCGGCGCGGGCGCTTGCCGGCGAGCATGGCGTTAGGTAGGCAAAAGCTGGCAGGCGGAGGTGTTAACGCGAGGTTAGGTGGTGCTAACCGGGGCCGATGCACCTCAATGCTCGGCGATTTCGCTCGGTGGACGCCAATGCTGCTACTGCTCGCTCGGCTCGAATGCAGTCTGCTGTATGGCCGTTGGCCGAGAGCGTAGCCCGCTTATTGGTGCGAAAGTCTGCGAAACGCAGAAGGGCTAAAGAAGACGCGCAAGTGCCACTATGTCTCGGCTAAGTGCGATCTGAACCGAGAGAGAGAGAGAGATTCAGACTGTTCCATTTAACCCTTACCGGTTTCTAGATGTCTGGTACTTCCTAAGCCTGGTTAGCAACGCCGGTGTCTGCGTGAGGTCCGGTGGTTGTACGGGGCTTGTCTTCCTTGGTAATTGCATTCGTGTCTGTTCGTCCAGTGCCTGCTGACATACGAACAACCTGGTTCCTTGAACAACTTGATCGGGGCTCCGGCGCTCGCGTTTCGCGAGCGCCTTGAGCTGCCGCATTCCTGACGCCCAGAATTCCTGAACACTGCTCTCCTCAGTGATTGTTTCGTGTTGGAACACGACCCGGTTCCGCTGAATCCAGAGCGTTGTGATACATACGCTGCAAAGAATATGCCAGATCCGTTTCCAGATCGCGACATACTGTTGTGCATCATCCGGATGGTCCTGGGCGAATTGGGCTACAATGCCCTTCGCTAGTGGTGGCGCTTTCCGTCCTGCACAGTTGGAGATGAAGTGCTCGGTATCTCTTCCTGCCCATTGCTCGCCCGTCCATTGACTAAGGAGCTGCTGCCAGCATGCTTGTGCGCACTGACAGCTCCACAGGATGTGGTCCAGTGTTTCTTTCGTACCCGTGCACTCCGGCAGCTTGCGGCAGCTGTTGTCGGCTTGGCGACCGTCGTAGTAGAGGTTGAGTTGCGCTGTTGCCACTCGGTATGTTACCCAAACCTGATACACCGTGAGCTCTCGTCCGTGAGCCCACAGCTTCTTTGGAGATTGCTGGAGTGCCGCCGCCTGCCAACGACTTCTCTTTGCAAGGCCTTGCAAGCGTTCGATTTGGCCAGCAAGTCCTGCTTCTGCTTCCTTGTACCGTTGAAAAGGCTGCTTCTTGAGGGCCTTCAGCACATGTTTGTTCGCGATGTTGTCCGGTACACTCCATTGTATGCCGTGAGCTCTGGGGTGTGCGTAAAACACAATGCTGCCAGAATCTTGGAAACGTCGTAGTTTCGCTCGGTCTGTGGCGGTCCCGTTGTCTTCTGCACCAGCCTCCACCACCTTCCAATGAATGCCATTGGCATCTTGGGCTACCTCGATAGCTGCTGACTGCTGTGCTGGTTGGTCCCGTCTTACTCCTTTGGCTCGACCGGGGGCAGACCATTCCCAGCGATAGTCGTGTTCCAGTTTGGGCTGGTGCCTCAAAAGTATTTCCTCTGAAAGCCGCAGTCCTTGACCGATTGGGATCGGGGGCGAGCTAAGCAGAATGGCTATCGCCCATCGACGGAGTTTCGCTTGCTGGTGCGTCTTCTCGGCCGCTGCCGGTATGACCATCGAGTAGGTCCACGTGCCTGTGCGTTGAATTGCCAGTTCCGCTAGGGAACATGTGCGGAGTTTCTCGTACTTCTTGCCGGTAAGCATCTTTCCTTGAGCGTCCACAATCCACGGGTTATCCGCCCAGCTGTACGTAGGCCAGAACGTCTTCTCCTCTGGAGTCCACCCCCTGGTCGTTGTCGGCAGCGTCCTCGCTAGCTCGACGACCCATTCATCTTCGTTGAACCAGCTGATGGCACGCCGTCCAAGGTCACTGAGTTCAGCCTCATACTTGCTCTGCTCCTCTTCCGTTCGAGCCACCGCTGGTCGTATCCATTCCCCCATTGTTTGGAGTAATGTGAATCCTGGCGATTTTTTCTTTCGTCGGCTCTGTTGTTGTGGTTCCTCTCGGGGGGAGATGCTCCCGCTCCCCCAGTCCTCAACTCCCCTGAACATCCACGCCGTCCATGCGGCATGTGCGATCTGAACCGATACAATCCAGCCGTGTGATTTTCCCTCGCGCACACTGCAACGTCGGCGCGGCGATTCGCCATCGGCACGCTCTGCTGTTGCCGGGCTTATTTGCCGCCGATGGCAAACGACACCGGTTTGCTTTTCACGTTGCAATTTGCACTGGATAGTTGCCATGCAGCGTTTTGCCATTTCGCCGCTACTTAGGGGGTCGGCTGGCTGAGTCCGCCGAGATACGGCTCATTACGCTCAAGAAGGCTCTTTGCGATCGGCCTCTCGCAAACAGAAAGCAACACGGGATAAGAAGTTTCGAGCGACTTGGCTACGGGGATTGGGTGTACTGCACTGCAACGTATAGAGCGCGCGTTGCGTTCTGCAAGCAACAGAGTTTTTCTCGACTTTTGAAGTCCGGCAGTTGTAAACACACCCGTTCGTTGTCCGGAAAGCAGCGCCGTTTCTCAGGTCCGTGACGTGCGTTAGTTGAGATATGCCTCCTCCCTCGCAGCACAGCATCGACCCCGTTCCCTTCAACCCAAGCAACCTGCTTCGCCTTCTCTGCGGTGCGGTATACAGTATACGGATATCCTGCCAACTTCCAACGCCGGATAAAATGTCGATCCATCCATTTGAAGCTCCTTGCAGTAGCCGGCAGCATGGCCTCGCGGAACGGCAGTCCTCTCCGCAGGACCGTAAGTACACCTTGAAGTGTCTCTCCTCGCTCATTGGTCCAAAACCGAAGTCCATTCTCACCAATCGCAGATCGCGATGACTCGCCGCTTAGCTCCATCGTCATCGTCGGATCCGCCCCCTGGTCTCAGCATGTCCGCACCCAAGCAGAAGCCGCGCCCTCATGCTGCGGTGGAGTCCGTGGGCGACTACCGAGACGCTTCGTGGTTCCAGGCGGGGCAGGGCGACCTGCTGTTCGCCCAGTGGCTGCTGGGCCGCTGCATCGGCGTGGGGGACGCCGTCACGCCCCAGTCGCTGGAGGCCACGCGCCGCCTCTTCGCGCTGTTTAAAACCCAGCGCCGGCTGCGTCGGGAGCTGGCGCTGGGCTCCAAGAGGACGGAGGCGGCAGATGAGGACGAAGACGAGGAGCAAGAACAAGAACAAGAGGAGGCGGTGAGCGACGCGCTGTGGCCCGTGGAGCAGATCGTGGAGCAGGTGGGGGACGCGTTGCGGCCGGCCAGACTGGCGCTGCAGAGACGCGCGGACAAGGCGGAGGGTGCCCTGGAGCGCATCGTCGTGGCGGAGGTGGTGGACAACGCCACGGAGCTCCTCCTGAGCAGGGCCACGGCGGAGCAGGAGCCGCTGCTGAAGCGCTGGGTCGAGATCCTAAGGGAGAAGGAGGAGGAGAAGCAGGAAGAGAAGGAGAAGACGCCTGAAGTGGACGCAGCAGACGAAGAGGCCGGTGCACAGAAGAGCAGGAAGAAGGAGAAGAAGGAGAAGAAGACGCGCGCCAAGAGAAACAAGTCCAAAGCTGCAGAGGACACGGCGTGTGAGCAGGTGGAGTCCTTCCTGAGCTTCTTGACGGAGTCGACGCGGACGCAGGTGCAGGCGGAGGCTTCAGTGGCTGCTACGCCGGCGGATGCTGAGAAGATGTGGACGACGGAGCTGCAGCGCATCGTGGAGCTGTCGAGTATTGAGCCGGAGGAGGAGGCGCGGCGTCTCCGTGTGGCGCGTGATATCCAGACCGTTCTCCGACGAGAGGTGAGCAAGTGGCGGCATTGTGAAGTGATTCTGTTCGGCAGCTCGTTGACGCTCTACGGCTCGCGGAGCTCGGATCTGGATATGTGTCTTCTCCCCACCGGTCGCAGCATCGGGGTCCAGCCGAAAGAAGTGATGGGAAAGCGACAGCTGCAGCAATTGATCGACGGAAAAGCTGCTGACAACGGCCACGCGCCGACTACTGACGCGGAGGTTGCTGAGCAGTTAAGGGACCTACGCGCACAGGTACAGAAAAGCATTGAGAAGCTTACACAGGCGCTCAACACGCTGGATCGATCCGGGAACAGTGGCGACAAGCACGCAAAGCAGCGACAACAGCTCGGGTTCTTTGACACGCAGATGCGGCTCCTGCGGAATGCTATCATGGCGGAGCTTGCGAAGCTGAGTGGAGTCACAGGGCCCCAGAATGGCTCCAACGGAAAGTCTGCACGTCTGAAGACCATCATCGCTGCTAGCAGGCGCCGAAGTGATGACCTCTACCTCGTACGCGCCATTCTTCAACGTGCAGCAAAGTGCGAGATACGAAACGTGATTGCTGGCGCCCGAGTTCCTATTATTCGCTTCTTGCACACGCGCAGCGGCCGTGAGTATGAGTGCGACTTGTGCTTCGAGAATGTTTTGGCAACACGCAACACGCCACTTCTGCGCGCGTACGCGTCTTTCGACGACCGCGCACGTGCTCTCGGCCTCGCTGTGAAGCACTGGGCTAAGCAGCGCGGCATCAGTGATGCTTCGATGGGCTTTCTGAGCTCGTACTCCTTCGTGCTGCTAAGCATTTACTACTTGCAGGTGGTTCGTGTGCTACCAAACCTGCAGGATCCTCGGCTTCTAGAGTCTGCACAGATACAGCCTGATTACTTCAACGACGTCAACATCGCTTTCTGCGCGGATCACGGCATTGCTCGAGCCTTCCATCAGCGGACTTCTGGGGGTGGTGCATCGGATATGTCATTGACGACCCTGCTGGTAGGGTTCTTTGAGTTTTACGCCACGCAGTTCGATTTCGTGAAACGTGTCGTAGCTGTGCGATCACCAGAGAAGCCCGCACTTAAAATTGCACAGTGGGGCAGCCGCAAAGCCAAGACGTGGCGCATGAGTATCCAGGACCCTCTGGAGACCGGACGCGATTTGGGCTGCGTGCTGCAATTCAAGGGCCAGGAAAAGATCATTCGTGAGTTACGTCGCGCACATGACATGCTAGCGCGAGGTGAGAGCTTTTCCGGTGAAGTTTGCGCTGTTGAGAAACCCGCTGGAAAAGCTGGAAAGGCCAATGGCAAGGCGAAGCAGGGGGCTAGAAATGAATCGTCCAAGTCCCCCAAACAAGAAAATGACGACTCCTCCTCCGCGGCTGTTGCAGAACCGGGTAAACCGAAGCAGCAGCAATCGGATAAAATGAAGCGGTCGTACGTGGTGACAATGCAAAGTGCTGACGAAGAGCTGACGAAGGAAGCGATCGAAACGTTCTTCAAAGACTTCCAGAAGTCATTTCGCGTTGGAAGAGTGGTCGAAGCATCGACCCCGAAGACTGCAGCTGACGGTGAAGACATGCCTGCAAGTACGAACAAACACTGGGAAGTGGAGCTGCTGAGCCAGGCTCAAAAGTGCCCTCGTACGCTGTCTCTCAGAACTCGGATCGATTGGAAGGCAGCAGATGGACGAGTGGGTCGCGTGTGGCTTCATCATCAGGCTTTATTCGCGACACCACCGTGCCAGAAGTGCTTGTCACCAGAGCACGCGACTGGAAAGTGCCCACCGGAAGACGTCGGACAAGAGGATGGCGACGAAGGCGGGGACGACCACAAGGTGCCACAGAGAAACATTCGTCGCCATGTTCTCCGGTTGACACTAGGGGCGAGTCATTCTGCTACATCTGCGAAGAAGAATGACCACCGTAAGAAGCAGCAGCAGCAGGGACCTCCACAAAATTCTCATCAGCACGACACCAAAGCCGCCCCCATGCGGACCAACAACGGGAAGCAAGCTGCTGGAAAGAAAGAATCTCGTGGAAACAAGAAGGCGGAGGTAGAGCGTGTGGACATGCGTAGCGTCGAGGTCGTGGAGGTTGTGACTTCATCGACTTCCCGTGTTGAGGATGAAGGTGGCAACACGAGCAAGACACCTCAAAAGAAGAAAAGGTGGCAGCGGCGAGTCCACCGCAAGAGAGGCGGGTCGAAGGGTGAGAACAACAGCACTGCTGCAGAGTGAAGTCGGTAAACGCGACTTCGTACTGTAGTCGAAGTAGTTAGTGGATCGATCGTCGTTGATGAAGATGTTTGATTACGTGTACTGACAATGAACATGAACCAAGTGGACGCGTACTGCACTGCTTCTTGCCCCTGGTGCACGGCACAAAATCCGATGGCGATGATCTCATTCTCGCCCGAACAGTTTTCCAACATCCTAAGAGCATCTCCAGCGGCAAGCTCTAACACTAGTTTTAGCGTAAAAGTAACGCCGTTGAGACTTGACTCAACGTATAGATAGGTTGGTTCTTTAATGGTTGATTAATTTAAATTGCGGTTAAAAAATATTAAAAAACGGTCTTTATCGAGTCCAGATTTATTAACCATTCGGGTTTTGCAGAGCAAAAGAAGCAACTCTGATCCGGTTTCAGTTTCTGCATTTGTTACGTGGTAGATGGACTCTCCTTCCTACTGCAGGTTAGAACTCTTCGTGCTCGGGGTGTCTGGCATGAGAGCGATGTTGGTTAGCGCCAATGCAGCAGATAACGCCTCCTGCTCTGATATCTCTGCATCCGTCAGCTCAGCCAATATGTCATCGGCATCTTCGTCAACGTCGGAGCGGAGTCAACGTCGGTGCACGGTGTCTGCATGCTTTGGCGCTCCGTTCCTCGGGCGTTTCCCCCGTGCTTACCCCCGCTTGGTTGGAGCCTCCGACTGCTCATGGAAATGATCCCAGGGATGATCGTGGAAATGATCCCAGGCGCCACCGCGCTTTCTCCCCATGCTCTAAAATCCGGAATAACTAGTGTGTTGCATGTAGGCATGCTAGCATCCATTCAATATACAGATTCTCGTGTAAGTTCACCTTCGCATAACGGTGGGTCTAAGCGGCAGCCCCATTACCAGTCGATGGTTGTGGGCTTCGATGAGGGTAAGACGAAACCAATCCGAATCAGACCGTCAAATCAACGTATAACCAACAAATTGGTTTGAAATCGAAAAATTTCGAAAAAAAACGTTCCATAGACTTGAGAGAGATTTAATGCTCCCACCGGTGAGTCGTGTCGCGGGTTTTAACTTCACCAGGGTCTATACTTTGAATTTTCGGTCTTAAAATAAGACTCGAATTCTAACCTTTCTAACTTGTTTTCACTATGGGGATCGGCACTCAATAATCGAAGCTGCTCAGGACGAAAATTCGGGGCCAAGGATTTAGTTAAGACGGCGAATACATCCTCCCGGTGGGGAGCTGTCCTCTCAACACCGACTTATTTTAATTTTCGTGGTCTTAAGGGGCTCGATTGGACCGAGAAATAAGCCCTACCGCTGGAGATGCTCTAACATCTGGGTTTTTCAAGTCAGGAAGGGTGAATGGGTTTTACTATTATTTGGGCACTCTCTTATCCAGTTTTGCTATAAATTTGGGCACGACCTTACCCAAATCAGATATCCTTACTGAATTGAATACCGGTACTAACTGATAGACAAGCAAGGCGTCCGTCCAGCAGTGCGATGCGTGGCTTCTACGAGGCGGCATGGTTCAAGGCCAGTGGGGACCTCATCTTCGCCCAGTGGCTGTTGGACCGCTGCGCCGACTTGTCCGACGTGGCGACGCCGCAGAGCCTGGAGGCGTGCCAGCGAGTGCAGTCGTGGTTCCGGATCCGCCAGCGCCTGCGCGAGGAGTTGGGAGTCACCAGCACGGAGGCGGACACCGATGAGACCTGTCGCCACCCGTTGTGGGCCATTCGTCCCCCGACAATGGACGTGGGTGAAATAGTGGGATATGTGGGGGAGGAGCTCCGAACTCTGCAACGGGAAATGGCTCAGTCCGAGTCACAGTCTTGGGGAATTTTGGAGAGGGCGACGGTGGTCGAAATAGTGGAAACGACAACGGATCTGCTCATCAGTCGGGCGACTCGGGACGACGAGACGGATTTGTACCAGTGGACGGAGCTGCTGGAGGGTCAGTGGCTCTGGAAGGGCAAAGCCAGAGACGCTGCGGTGGCCGCGTGCGAGCAGGTGGAGAGGCTCATGGAGCTGCTCGTTGAGGCGCCCACCAGTGACGGACGAGAGACCGTCGACGTGCCGACAGTTGAACCCGATGCGGAGTGGCTGTGGGCGTTGGAGATGCAGCAGATGCACAGGATGAACGCGCGGGAGGAGGCGAATCGTCGTGGGGTTGCTAAGGATATCGAGCACATGCTGTACGGCGTGTGGCCGGGGTGCAGGGTGGAAGTCTTCGGCAGCTCCTTGTCGCTGTATGGATCGCCGGACTCGGATGTGGACATGAGTCTCATGACCAATGGACCGCGTCGTGGGAAGGACTTGCCGCCGGAAATGCTGGGCTTTTACTATCTCAAGAGACTCCTGGAGAGGAAGGTTTGGGACGAGGAAGAGAAGGGCACGGCCATTCTCCCGGATGTGGAGCAGCTGAAAAGGGTGCGCTCACAGGCTAGGGATGGCGCTGTCGGACTCTACACGTCCAAAGACCCAAAGCAACGACAAAACGCGGTCTTCTTCGAGTCGCAGATGGAGCTACTTGGTGAAGCCGCCTCCTCAGAAATCAGGGACATTTACAGGCGAGAACGGATGAACCATGGACACATTGCCACTTCACGACCCCAGGACAAGCTCTGGGAGAGCAAGCATCGAAAGAATGAACTCTTTGACCTCAAATCCCTGTTGGAGGGTGAACCTGAGTGCAAGATCCACGCAGTGGCTTCTCACGCGCGCGTTCCCGTCATCCGCTTCCAGTACACGCTAGGTGACCTCGACTACAAGTGCGACTTGTGTTTCGACAACGAATTGGGTCTGCGAAATACTCGATTACTGCGCGCGTACGCATCTTACGACGACAGAGCGCGTGACTTGGGTCTCGCTGTGAAACACTGGGCTAAACAGCGCGGTATTAGTGACACCGCCTCGGGATTTCTGAGCTCTTACTCGTACGTGCTCCTCAGTATTTACTACCTGCAAGTTGTGCGCGTGCTGCCGAACCTTCAGGACCCACGACTTCTAGAGCTCGCAGGTGTTTCAGCCGAGTACTACGACGGTGTGAATATCGCCTTTTGTGAAGACCGGGACCTCGCTACCGTCTTTCACGAGCAAAATAGTGTCGACAGGGATTCGCTGGATGCATCATCATCAGAGCTGCTGTTGGGGTTCTTCGAGTTTTACGCCACGCAGTTCGACTACGTCAAGCATGCGGTGACCATCCGAACGCCCGAGAGGTCGGTGCCAAAGCAGTCTCTGTGGGGGACAAAGGCGAAGTCCTGGCGCATGAGCATCCAGGACCCACTTCAAACATCGCGTGATCTGGGCGGTATGCTCCACTTCAGTGGCCAACGAAAGATTGCTGATGAGATGCGCCGAGCTCATGCTTTGCTGGCGCGGTGTGGGAGCTTCTTGGACATGGTCTGCTGAACAAACAAGACTTGAAAGAGGAACGAGTTTATGCGGACATAGTGAGTATCCTTCATGTATTCCATTGCAGCAGCCTTACACTTAATCGTTTGTAAAGTACTTCGAAGTAATCAGAGCCGTTTTCAACGCTCCATCCAACAGCCCTGTTTGAAGCTCCGTATCGAGACACTTCATGGCTTAGGCGTCACGGCGATTTAGAGTTCGTGCAGTGGTTTTAGATCCAGCACGAGCACAAGCGAGACTATAATCCTGGGAGGTCATTCGTACGGAGGAACGACTTCAACTTGAGTTCGTTCGCAGCCCGGAGCGTCAATGCTCAATCCACGATTTGTGATCCGTGGAGGAGATAATTCAGGAAAAGGGCCATGTCATAAACACATCGCGTCGTAAGCTACGCCACCACCAGCAAGACAGCCCCTCATCGTTGTACGAGACTTGGCGCGAGATTTTGATGTGCTGAGCTTTGTCTAACTTCTCATTCACAAAACTGTCGACTTCTTTGGCACCCTGTTGATTTGATTGTGGTTGGATGGGATGAAGTAATTTTGTTCGGCTGCTTTGATGCGTATCAGCATTTAAACTTCTGGCGTTTGCGTCATGTGCGATGGTGGTAGCCCTGACAGAGGTCGAGCAGTCTGACGAAGCGAAGTTGTGCTCCGGGTTGACTCCCGCCCTGACCTGTTCTCGAGCGTTTTTATGGTTGGTGAAGGAATTAATCGGGCTAATTCGTGCTGCACCAACGACTCTGCAACTTCGGAGGGGACAGAAGCTTCTCGCTTGGATCTGTGGCTGCCCATTGACTTATTGGTGGCATTAGGCACTGGTGCGACTGTGTTATATTTCCTGTGAAAGAGTCGCCGAATAATTTGCAGCGCCTGGAGGTGCTGATCATCGGTCGTCGTCGTCACTGCTTCACTCTCCAACATCGTAGGTCTCCTTTCGGAGGCAGGCAGATCTTGTTTTACTCCTCCTGGATTCTGTAGCTGGCCGTTTGGCACCATAAGCTGGATCAAGGTTCGGAAAGCACCAAATGCATCAATAGCTCTCTCTAAGGACAAATAGTACTCTACTAGCGCAAGAGCTTGCTTACGCAAACGAACAGCAGCGTTGATCTCGTCCTCAAGAAAATCTCCCGCTGGTATATCGGCGAATGTAGGACTGCTCTCGATCAGTTCTGCGTGCTTCAGGCGAATCGCATTGATCAATGCTTCGCCCCATTCTGTTTCCGTAGCGGTCACACCAGACGCAACACGGTCTCGATCTCTGACAACTTGCACCGCGTGCATCGCAATGTCATATGCCAATTTCGTGACGCGATGGCTTTGAAGCACAAGCAATAACGAATCTGGGCACAGAGACAACAGATCGCACGCGCGTAAAGTGCGAATGGTACAAGTACTGACCGAGCAGACAAGTATTCCCTTTTCGCCAAAGTATGATCCCTTAGAATAACTCGAGCCCCGGCTCGGGTAGGATTCGCTCATAGAAAATAGATGGCCACGCACGACAAAGTACATCGACTTTGTGATGTTCCCCTCTACCAACACGTTCTCACCCCGAGGATAACCTTCAAACTTAAGGTGGCGAGCAATATCCTGCATTATTTTGTCGACGACGTTCATGTCCTCACTGCGGGGTAACGGTCGAAATATATCGTTGGCGAAAGAGCGTAATGGTGCCTGTGCAATGATGAGAATCGAATCGGTTCGAATGCACAAAGGCACGCCCTCCAAAAACGATTGGTAGTCAACGCCTCGGTGCGACGACCATAACGAAGACAGGAACGCTTGCGTACGTGACTTCAGCTCACCCGCTATCTTCCAGCGCCCGAGATAGAGCTCAACCGTGATATGGTTCTTTCTGTATGCAACTTCATTGTTGATGTACGAAATGAAGAGGTTTGCAAATTCACCGATCATAAATGCCATCGTCAGCAGTCCCATGAAGCATACAACGATGCAGAAAGCAAAGTGAAATATTGTGTCCGGCTTGAAGGTGCGGCCCTTCTTGATAAACGAAGTCGTCGCGAAGAAACACCCCCGCAGCAACCGCAGTGTGCGTTTCCCTTCTGGATTGGCTAAACTGGCATCGGGCAACCATGCGTTCCAGTTGTCGCCAAAGTGATCGTACACAGCAATGGCAAAATACGCACATGCACTCCAGTACATCAGCACTACATAGAGTATTGATGCCGTTCGCAGGCGGTGCATCTCTTTATGAATGCTGCGTCGATTGATTTCGTCCATGTAGTGCAAGAAGTTCCGCAGCTTCAAACACCGATTGATGCGGTACATCGGATTAGTGGAAAAGCTTGAAAACAGGTAATCCAAAGGGATAGCGGCTATGATATCGTACAACAGTCGTTCACTCTTGTAGGATTCCCGGTGATCTTGCTCATACAAATCCACGGACTCGCTCGAACGCTGTATACGCCAGTTTATCCAGATATCGGCGATGTAAAGCACTTCGCATAAAATCTCTACCTCCCGCACAACTACCGGCAACCATTCCGTGTGTTCCATTGAATCGAATGAAATTCGGTATGGTACGACGATGGACATGAACAAGGTGGCGAATATGATAATTTTCACCCATACCAAGTGGTATAAACTTTGGGCAGGTGCACCGTGAAACAGAGTTGAGACGAAGCTAGGTATACCGCAACGCAGCCTCTGCAGTTTTGACTCAGGGTTGACAGGAAGGGGCGATTCTGGTCCCGCATGACGAGATAATGTCTCGTGCTTGCTAACTGCACTAGTGGCACTGGAGCGCTTGTATCGAGCTGATATGACCGCCTCTTCCATTCGCTCAGCGTACGCATTCAGGTGATCTTCCTCTGTCATCGTAGATCCAATCGAGTTGTGTCTTTCCTGCCTCGCGATATGGGTTAACCGCATCTGCTGCTGCTGCAGATTAACGACTCGAAATACCTTCTTCTTCCACTCTGGATAGCGATTGAATACCGTCTCCAGCGAGTTTCGCGATAGCTTGTACAAAATGGATGTCGACTTCGCCAACACGAAGGCATTCCTCACACTATCAACGAACAACGCGTTCTCACCGAAATAATCCCCCGCAGTAACTTGATTCAGTCTTGTCAACTCTTCAATGTCCAACTTGTCGCTAGTCCACTTTGACTGTGGCCTGGGGTGTACTTTGCGGCTTGAAAGAATGGGTTTGATACTTGGCTTCTTCGAGAGGAGCGAGGCTTCTGCGGGCAGCCCGCGGGTGATTGATGATCGACGGCCGATCATGCTCGAGCGCTGCTTTAATTCTTCCTCACGCGGAATGAGCGTGTCTAGTACTCCGGCAAACACAAAGTACATGTCACTCCCTTCTTCGCCGTATCTGTAAACAAACTCGTCTTTAACGATCATCACTTGGCTAAAATGTGAGACCAACATTCGTGTCACGCTTCCATTCATTCCCGATAGGAATGAGACCTTCATTATCATGGGCTGCAAGTGCACCATGCGAATGTCTGTCAGTAAAGACGGGGGAAGGCAGCTCTCCAGCAAGTGTTCCTGTGTGATCGAGTGAAAACGCTTAAAGAAGAAGTAAGCTTTGAATCGCTCTTGAGTCGGTGTCGGAAGGCTGAAATGTGCCAGTAAATGCCTAAACGAACTCAGGGTGGCATAGTATTCGCGATTCTCAGCGTCCATGAGTTCGATGATGTCTGAGAAGTTTCCGATAACATAGGCAAACAGGAAAAAACCAAGCGTGAGGGTAATTGTGTTAAACAGGCACTGGGATATGGTCTTGGGTAGTTCACCAGGGTAAGTTGCGGACATGACCCCAAACGACCAAAACAGCGACGTGAAGTACTGCAGAGGGAAACCATTTTCAAGTAGGGACTCTTCCGGGAGCCAGTGTACACCGATATCATGCGTGGATTCATCATCCCAGGTTTTATGAATGTGAGATGCGCGTGAGCGAAAGTCGAACCAGAAGCCCCCCAGTGTGTGAGACAGTATGAAGGTGTAATACACCAACTTAAAGAGGCGGAGTTGCAGGGTAAATTTAAGATGCTTGTTCTCTAGTGCAGCGAACTGTGCAGGGACTTTGAACAGCCGTACCAACTTGTTTAAGTTGAGTATTTCTAGGCTTTGTCGACCCAGACCCACTAATCCATAATTGATGAAAAAAAGTGGAGCCAACGCGATTGCATCAATAACGAAAGCGTGTGAATGGAAGTAGTTTTTCTTGATGGTCCTCAAATCCATTACCTTGTTTCCAAACGCGTGAAACCCAAGCCGACATCTCACGAACATGTCAAGCATAAATACCACTTCGATTAAAAGGATGATGATGTCAGCACTCTCGTTTGCTTTGGAAGACATGCGGAAGCAAATTGTAGAGACCGTGAGCAGGCACTGAAAAGTCATCAAGATAAACACCCAGACTTCCCAGGCAATTATAACCCCAGAATCTGGATCGAGCACAAGATCCGACAGCCAAGCGAAAGCGAACGAGCGCCGACTTGAAGGCATTGCGGAAGTCGTCATTTCGGATGCCTTGAGAAATTTTGGGTCTAAGAATCGTTTCTCAAGCGCCTCTAGCGCATCTGGTAGAGCTGGGAAAGCAACTCGCATTAATTGCAGGTGCTCTCGAGATAGGAACAGAACGATGCACCCGCTAATTGCCGTCACACGTTCTGAATAGCTGGATGAGTTGTTGTCAAAGTCCAAAACTGCCGTTCCAATGAAACTTCCCTGTGGGATACTTCGTGGCGCACCTCCATTTGCAATCACACAGAGCTCTCCTTCCAGCAGGAAAAACAAGCCTCCCGCAAAATCCCCCTGGCGATAGATAACTTCACCCTGCCCGTATAAGATGAACTTGGCGTTGTCGATCAATACTTGTTCTAAATCATTGAGTACTGGGCGGACTCCCGCCAACAAAGCCAACGTTTGCAGCGCTGGCTTGCAGATGCTTTTCATGATATCACTCTTGATGGTCGTTGGGAGATCCTCTATCAATGATGCAATGACAGCACCGCGGTGCGCTGACCACCAAAAATCTAGGAAGGCACTCACTCGTTTGTGTATCGCAAGCGGTGCATTCTGGCGCAGGAGAAACTGTTGAATTCGCGTCCGATTCGAGAAAAACTCTTTTTGTTCGAACGCGGAAGCTGTAAACCGCTTTTGGACATTGTCGACAACGATTGCTGTGATGAAAAAGCCTATTAGCATGAACACGAGGGCAGCACCAAACTGCACATCACTTGCAGGTTCTACTGGCCTGCCTAGGGCAGTGATCACATAACACGCATAATACAACGACCGAAAGTACTGATTCAGGCCAATCTCAATGACTACAGAAGAACCAGCTGCGTAAGTCACATTTGTCGAGTCGATGTAGAATGACTCATTGAGCTGACGTAAATGTAAATCGCTGGACGGAAGCCATGCGTGAGCACTTGAGCTGAAACCTTCCACATATGATATACTGAAGTGCAAACAGGCAAACGTGTGGTAAAGCATAATCATCAACCAGCCAAAGAGCATCAGGCGTCGTTTGTTGTCGAGATGAAGAAATTCGTCCACTTCCTTAAGGTGATCCTTCACGCGCCACATTCGTAACAAGCGCAACAGGCGAAGAAACTCCGAGCCCATAGCCCAGTGCGGTAAAGCGCACAGTAGATCAAAGGCGAACTTACTGCGTAGATATCGTCGCGCTGTCCAGACTGTATCCCAAATCTTCTCCGAGTTTTCCATGTATGACAAGTTAAAGTTCAGGTAAATATCGATCCACAATGATGTCTCCATCAGCAGGTTCAGCACAACAACCAACCAGTTCACATAGTTGAGGGTCTTAAAGACCAAGCGTGCCGGGATCACGAACCAAAAGTAAACAAGGTTGATCTCCAAAGCAAGAATCCACCACATCCGTTTAGTTGACTCAAAGTCGATAGCCTTGTGCAGTAGGAACATTGACCAAAACGGTGCGTTTGGGTCTCGTTTCCAATTGAGCTGCGCGGCAACCATTTGCATTACTGGGAGCATCCTTAAGCTCGATTTCCTGTCTGATTCCTCTGAAGAAGGCAGGGGGAGTACGGTCGTAGCCCCAGCTTGTTGATTTTGAGCCAACTCATGTTGATTTTGACCCAACTTATTTGAGATGCCGGGCATGTTGTCAGCGAGAGCTACGCCTGCTTCTACAGGCCGCGCAGTTTGTGATCGAATTTTGGTGGGGATGAGATCAGCTGTTGGGGATGGAGTTCTCGGAATTGGCTCAGTTAGATGAGTAAAAGAATTATCTTGAGGTGGTGAGGTCTGGGAGACAGCGCTGAAAGAAAAATCCGATTTGGCTGACGCGGTGTCATCCTTTGCGTCAGTCGTTTGGGCTTGTACACCTTGCTCCTTTTTCGACATCGCATTTGCCACGGCCCATCCTATTGTCGGCGGCTTCGCCTTCTCAGCCTGGGCGTGTTTGCGAAGCAGTCTAGAGATCGTTTTCATTTTCCCAGACGCTGCTAATCGTGCCTCTGTGGAATCTTTTTGCGATTCACGGATAATCATTCTCTGCTCCATAGCTTGCACATGCTTTGGGATCGACTGTGCATATTCTGGATACCCGTCTAGTATGCGCTCAAGATGAAACCGAGCAAGTTTATACAACGTGCAATAGGTTGTTGTTACCACAGTGGCGAAACGAGGATGATTCAAGAAAATGCTCATCTCTCCGAAAAAGTCGCCCTTGCGCTCCTCCTTTACTTTCACTCCGCCCACTAGCACGTGGAGCACACCAGAATTCACAAAATACATGGCGTCACCTTTTTCTCCGGAGTGAAACACGACAAAAAATGCTGGTAACGAGACCATCTCAAGCAGACTGGTAACGGCGATGATGAATTGGTCACTGCATCCCTCAAAAATGACGACTTTAGCCACCGTGTCTTTCATCAAGGCGACCTGTATATCCTTTCGGATAGACGGGCACAGCAACCGCATAGCTTCTCGATCATTGGACTCTGTGTACGTGTAATAACGCTTCAAGTACTCGATAGCTTGCTGTTGTAGCTCGTCTGGAACGTTGTGGAAGGACAACATGTGCTTGAACTGGTTTATTCGCGCCTCGGATGCCTCGTTCTGGCCACTCTCGCACTTGGAAATCATGAAGAACATGGCGCACAGGTACGTAAACAGCAGGAATCCACAGATCGCCACAAAAATCGTGAACATGAACGCCGCTACCGTATGCGGCAACTCGCCCTCGAACAGTCCTGTCATGACCCCAAAGGACCAGAAGACGGACATCAAGTACTTGGTCCGTGCTGTCTGCTCGTGGTCGGGCTTATGCGGCAGCCAGTGATCGTCTCCGTTCTCGTCGTACCCGAAGAGGAAGCGTACACAGGCCAGGAAGTGGGACAGCAGCAGGATCCCGACCATCACCTTGAACATCTTGAGCACCACAAAGTACTTGGCGTACACGTCGTCCAGCTGCGCGATGTACTTCGGGATCCTCCAGACCCGGAGGAACTTGTGCATCTCGAAGAACGCGATGGACACCGACGTTTGAAGTGGGAAGAGCGACACGGGCACGAGTGCCACGAGGTCCAGGACGAACCTGGGCGACTTGACGTACCTGAGGCGGGACTTGGCGGCGTCCCGCGTGACGTCTCCGCCCTCGTAGAAGCCCATGTGCAGCTCCACGTAGACGTCCGAGAGGAAGAGCAGCTCGCAGACGTACACGAGCACGAGCTCGGCCGTGCCGCGGCCCACGCTGCCGTCCCGGAAGACCACGAGGTAGGGCAGCATGGCGACCTCGTACAGGACGCACACGAGCAGCAGCTGGTGCCACACGTGCACGAAGCTCGAGTTGGGGTCCAGCGCGTCCTGCACCTCGAAGAGCAGCAGCTCCACCGAGTTGGAGCGCGGCCGCATGAGCGACGAGCGCAGCGGAGACGTCGACGTGAGTGTCGTGCTGCGGCGGATGCGGTCGAACGCCGAGTGGAGCGAGCTGCGGCGCGGCGCCAGCGGGTCCAGCGACCGACGCGGCGCCATGAGGTCCACGGACCGGCGCGCCCTCGTGTAGCTCGAGTCGCTCGCGATCGCGGGCTGCGTCATGCCTGGCCTGCGCTCCTCCAGAGTGCGCACTCTTCGCGGCCCTAAAGATAGTGAGAGCAAGTATAACGAATTGCGCACAGGAGTGATGGTCACTTCAACTTCCTTCCGTGCCATACGGTACATGTATTAAAATACCTACAGTACCATCCATATTATGGGCCCCATAGTGACAGCGAGATTAAATGACACGCCGGCGACGGATTAATGCTCAGCGAGTACTGGGGCGAGCGCCACGCAGAAACGGACCGACGCACGCAGTCGGTCGAGTACAGCAGCGTGTATTGTGTATGGACCTGAGCCACCACGTTTCCGCCCCGAATGACGGCGGTAATAGCGAGTCCGTCACTGGCGCCCAGCTGCCGGCGGCACCATTCAACTGACCAGCAGGGCGCCGCGTGACAAGCACGGCTCAAACTTCCGCGTGTTCACGCGAATCCTAAATTTCCGAATCTCATACAAACATCCAGTCACATTTTCTCTAGATATCAATCACGCCGTCATAGAGACTTTTTCCCCTCGGAAGAAAAGGAAGCGAGCAACAAGGCAAAGCGTCGGCCAGCGCCGTCAACAAGCAAGGGCAAGGCAAGACCAGGCAACTCATCTAGAACCAGCCAGCCATACATATCCTCTAACTCTCCCTCTCTCCAGCCTCCTCCTCCTTCTCTCTCCGCGCCGCAGACAGCAGGCGCCGCCCGGATCCCTCCCCCATGAGCGACGGGCTTTCTCCGCCGAGGAAGCGCGCGCGTCTCGGCGCCGAAGAAGAGCCCAACGCCGCCCCCGAGGCCTTCCGCATGGCCTCGTCGTCCACCACCCCCGCCGCCGCAGTGGAAGACTCGGAGCCACGTGGACGTCTCGACATGTCGTCCTTTCTGCTCATGGCGCGCGGCCGGCTGGACGCGCAGGCCGAGGCGATGGCCGACCCGGCAGCCGCCGAGGACGTGTCGGCCGCCGCCGGCGCCCTGGAGGCGCTCAGTAGCGGTCTTGTGCTGGCGCCGCCCGACGAGCCCATGCCCATGGCGGTGGCCGTGGCCGCGGAGGAGTCCACGACCGACGACGAGGAGCTGCAGCAGCTCTCCATGGTCAAGCTCGAGCCCTCGGGCGCCTCGCTGTGCCCCGAGGGCGCCGTGGCCGTCGAGCTCGAGTACGAGGACGTCGCGGCCTTCCTGTTCAACATGGCGCGCGAGCAGCGGCTGCAGCAGCTGCATAAGGGCATGCGCACTGTGCGCAAGGCCCGCAACGCCGACGAGCTGCTGCCCAGACTGCTCACGGCCGAGGACGAGACCGGCCTCACGCTGCTCATGATCGGCGTGCGCAGCAACGACCGCGTGTTCTGCAGCATGCTACTGGATGCCGGAGCCGACGTCAACTTCAAGACCGTACGTGGCTGCCAAGCGCTGCTTGGTGCATGCAGGGGTTGCTGAGAAACTTACCTACTTGAGTGTTGCTGCTGTTGATGTTCTGTTTGATCTCTCCCGCAGGAGAAACGCACCTATGCTCTACTGCTCGCCGCGCAGAAGGGCTGGGAGGACATGACGAGGTTTTTGCTGGAGTGCAGCGCAAACGAAGAGTCGAAGAACATGGCTCTCATCCCGGCGGCCCACTTCGGTCATTTACCGGTCGTCAAGATGCTGCTAGAGACCGGAGGCAACCAGAACTACGCCAATAAGAAGGGCACGACCCCGCTGATGCGCGCGGCGCAAGAAGGCCGCGACGAGGTGGTCAAGTTCCTCATCAAGAAGGGCGCCGACACGTGCGCCGCAAACAACGAAGGCATGACGGCACTCATGCTAGCGGCCCAGCGTGGACATGCGAACATCGCCACGACGCTCATGAAATCCGGCTCCAATGTGAACAAGCAGACTCGACAAGGCAGCACGGCACTGCTACTAGCTGCCAAGCGTGGTCACACTGCGGCTGTCGAAGCACTTATGACGGCCGGTGCGGACATCTTTCTCAAGGACGATCGAGACAAGACAGCGGCCGAGACCGCCCAGCGGCGAGGGCACGTGGACTTGTTTTTGAAGATATCGGTGCAAAACCAGCTTCGGTTGATGCGCGAAGACCTCCGACGGCAGAGGTGCTACACGCTGATGCGGTTATCGACGCTGTACGTCCTATCGCGCGCAGAGCTGATGCCGGCATTCAAGAACCAGAAGCGGCAGCAGTACAATGCGCTGATGGACCGGACGCTGCGCTTGCCCAAGCCGCTGCTGCAGAACATCGCGCTGTTCCTGCCGCTGTGCCGCATGTGGGACCGCCAGCTGCGCTATCTAATTTATGAGGCGGCGCCGCAGCCCAACCGCGTGGTGCAGCAAGGAATCCGCATTCTGGACGAAGTGCTACTGAGTGTTAGTCTGGAGCTGCGGCCAAGTCTTCACTGGATCAAGCAGGAGTGCGGTGGGCCGCTGCATGTGACCGGCCAGCTAGGGCTGCTGCGTGACAGCGCAGAGTACCGCGGGCTATTCACGGCGGAGACGCGGACACCGATGCCCCCACGAATGCTGCATCAGCTGCGGCGCATGGCCGACATCCAGGGCGCTCTGTCCACGTATGCGGCCGGGTCGGCGATTCAGTTCGGCGTGGAGGTCGCGCAGGACGTTGTGTCGCTGCTCACGGACCTGCTGAGCTGGGATGTCGGTCGACGGCAAGCTGAGCTGTTGGATTGAAGACAGCGCGAGTATCCTAAGGTAAAGTAAGTGAGCGAGGCCGTAATTTAGATGACAAGCAGACACGGACGAAGCGAGTGATAAGCAGTTGCAGTCAATTCAAATGTTTTGTTCAGCAGATGTAGCCATGCATGACGTCGGCGACTCGACAGTTGCGCCCCGTCCCTGTTTGAATGCGAAGCGTTTCTCGCTGTCGAGCTCAGTTCGCATCTTGGTATCTCGCGCGCAGGTTGATACAGATTCAAGCATGGAGTTCCTCGTGCACAACATCTCGCACTCGGACCTCGTGGTGGAGCTCTCGTGGCTGCGCGCGGATGGCTCCACGAGCAGCAGCAACGGGCCCAGCGTTCCCACCGCGCAGCAAGGCGTCGCGACCGTGGACGTGGACGACGCCGCAGTGCCGCTGTCCGTCCTGGGCCGCCCCAAGTTCAGCCTCTTCCAGCAGACCAGCCAGCAGATTCTCGAGCGCGTGCAGCAGCTCCGCCACCCGAAGCGCGACGCGACCAACGCGGCCGCTGTACTCAGCGTGCCCGAGTCGCCGTCGCTGCTGCACCCGAGTCTGCTGGACATCAGCACGCCGGGCGAGCGCTGGAAGGCGCGCTGTCAGGAGACCGCGTCGCCCATCGGCTTCAACCTGGCGGACGCTCCCATCCCCATCAGCAACGATGAGTTGCTGAGGGACTTTCAGCTCAGAGGCGAAGTGGAGACCACGAGGCTCGTGGAGAGACATTGGGACCGCGTGGGCATCACGGCCGTCTACTTCCCGTTGGTGGCGCTGCTGCTGCCCAAGTGGACGCAGGTGCTCAAGGAGTTCCAGTCCGAGGGCAGTCGGCAGCTCGTGTACCTGATCAGCGGCGCCGGCATCCCGCGCAACGTGCAGCACTCGCGCAGTGGCAACTCGACGGAGATCACGGCGAAGCTCATTGCGCTGTTCGTGCACCAGTACTACCCGCACATGACTGCCATCCAGGTGCATTCAGGGTCCAACATCTTCCGCTTCGACGACAACGTGCAGTTCATGACGCGCGAGCTGCGGCCGCTGCTGGAGGCGCATCGAGAGACCCTCGTGGATCGATGTGGTGAGGCCTGGAAGTCGCACTTCCACGTGACCATCGCGTACGCTGACGGGCCCCCGGCGCGGCTGAGCGCGTTGAACGCCTCGCTGCGCATGTACCGACCGTCGTACCTCCACATCTGGCAGCTCAAGACGTTCTGGCACCAGCGCAAGCTGTCCATGGCCGACGTGGACTTCCACTCGTTCGAGAACATCGAGGCGTCTCCGCTCGTGGCGCCCAGCAAGGCCGACGCCATGACGCAGATGATCGTGCGCGAGATGCGGCTATTCCGCGACCAGTTCCTCGCCGCGGAGGGCGACGGCGAGGTGGCCAGCTTTTGGCTGCGTAAGTCGCGCAAACCCGTGCTGGCCGTGCTGCTGATTGAGAAACCGGCCGCCGTGGTGGGGGAGCGGCCCACGATCGAGGTGCAGCGCGGGATGAACTGCGAGGTCTCGATGCCTACAGGTTCTTTGTGTGCGGAGCGCAACGCCATCGGCAGCGCGCTGGCCAGCGACCCAACGCTGAGTCGCCGCGCCTTGAAGATGATCGCTGTGCTGGGCTTGAACCTCACTGCAGAGGGCCCCAGCAGCAACGTCACCAGCCCCACAGTCTCGGAGACCAGAGGGAGCGAGCGAGAAGGACCTACCACCAAGGGCAACGGCAAGACGGAGCCATCTGACACCGTCGCTACGATTGACAAACCGACTTCAACTTCAACTGAGCCTGGAACAACGGCCGAGCTAGTCGCGCAGCCGCTGACGGTCCAGATCCGTCCTGCTGACGTGCAAGCGGCGCGAGGCATTGTGGGTGGTGCCGGTCGAGGGCGCGGGAAGCGCGGCCTGGAGAATAAGAACGTCAACTTGACGTCACCGAGGAAGCCCAAGCGGCCGCGCACGTTCTCGATGGACGAGGTGGCTGTGGACGAGATGATGCGCGCGAGCGGCCCGCCGGATCGGAACCCGCTGGCGCCGTGCGGGGCCTGCAAGGAGTGGCTGGTCAAGATCGCGGAGGCCAACCCGTCGTTCCGCGTCGTCACGTTCGAGAACTCGCGCTGTCGTAACGTTTACATCAACCAGCTCATGTGAGCGGCGTCCTCGCAGAGGGAGAGAGAGAGGGACGACGTCATAGTACTTGCGGGTCAAGCTCCACATCATATCATAGATGCAGTGCAGGTTTGCGGAGCTCCATACTAGGCAGTACTATCCTACAGCGTTGGCAAACAACCACAAGAACTTGCTAAGCTTTTTTAAAAGCTTTAGTTAGTTAAAACTAATGTATTTTGCAGCTGAACCAGTTCATGTGACGCCCTGGCGTCGCGGCCAGCGATCAACAGGTCCTGTACAGTTCCTTTGCTGGAAGGAATCCAGGCGTACGTAGGCAACTCTCGCAGCTACCGTCGACCAAACGGCACCACGGCGGACTTGCCGCCACCTCGTTAAACCCGCAGGTTGAACTTGGTTAGTCGATTGTCGAAAGCCAGCGTCCGTTCCATTCCAAGCGCTTCGGGCGTGCAGTTCGTCCGTTTGACGCCGGTGCAAGGAGAAAATCCACCGCATTACGCCGGCGCCGGTCCGACGCGGCGAACTTCGGTGTCGCGGAGCACGCAATGCACGACACGACATGCCGAGCGTGGCGTGCTCTCAAGTCTGCGGTCGGCTCTGATGCCGTTCCACCCACGAGCGGACGCGCATTCGTCCACTGAATCCGAATCTGAATCTGACGAGCATCGTTGAAGATGCTAGGAACCGGCGATATATGAACATGTACATGTAGACGAGCCGCGAGGCGGAGAATGCGAGAGTGCACCTGCTTGTGGGGCTCTGCACGCTGCAAATGGAGACGGAAATCAGCGCGGCTGCGGCCGCGGCTGCAGTGCTGCAGCGCCCTGAGTTGCAGTAGCGCAGTGATATCTGCTTGAAGCGCTGGGCACCGTCGGAGGTGAGATATTTGGCTGGCTTGCACTATCCAGCACTGCGCCAAGAGCGTCGATCATGCGCAGTCCGTTCTGAAATAACTCGGCGGCGGGGGTGGATTCTGGCGTGTTGTTGCAGGCGTTTTCCGTCCTGGGCGGCGCCAGCCATGTGGCGTTTCTCTTCGGCCGGTGTTTGGTCGAGAGCTCTAGTACAACATGCGCCAGTGGCTGTCGTCGTCGGCTTGGGGCCCACGCCCAAGTTGGGCGTTGACGGCTAGCCTACCGGTAGCGCTGCTTGGACATGATCTCGTTGCCGCCGTTTCTGCATGGTGCGGCGGAGATGTCGCGGCGCTACTTGATACACTGCCGACTGCTGTTAAATTTGCATTGTGAGTGCTTTGCGTCGCTGAATTAACACGCTCTGCGAAGCTGCATCCGGGATAAGCTTTTCGGAACGGCGAGCGGAGACTTCAACATGCTCCTGCCACGGGAGACGAGGCTTCCACCCGGTGCTGGTGATTGAAGTTGTCGTCGCGGACCGGACCCTTATTTGCGCGCTCTCCGATTGTCCGCCTGCATAAGGACTGGCGATGAATGGATTGACAGTCGAGAACTCTTGATCATCTGCGAGGTCCGAGTTATAATACATGAAGTGTACATGCAGGTGTTGGCTGCCCGCCCATAGGGAGGAGGAATCCGATCGGAGGCAGACCGCAGCAACGCGCACCTCCAGGCCAAAGATAGGCCCCGGACCTGCTGGCAAGCTCGACAATCGATCGCCGCGTTGTTCGCTTCAGCGCAAACGCACGCGCCTTCGTCAGCAACGGCGCTTATGCACACTGCCGCCACCTAACCCATCGCCTGTCGCTTGCAGTGCACTCGCTCACGATATGCAGATGAAGCCTGGCCGCAGCTCCGGCCACTGCACTGCGAGTCCCATTCGCCAACTTGCCCCGCCCGCACCACTCAGCGCCGGCATCGGGCTCCGATAGTCACAGGTCTCGCACGCTCAATAAATGGGCATCGACGTCAACAGCATGGCGGCCCCACTCCACCCCGAGACGTACGAGACACTAGGTCAGGCCTGGATCTGGCCCAACAAGCAGCAGCAGGTCGACGCGTCGGCCAGCGCCGCCGCGCGCACCGCCTCACTTAAGCGCCGTGCAAGTGCACAGCGCGCATTGCGCAAAAGCTGCAGCGAGCGGCCACTGAGTTCCCCCGTGCGGGCCATGGAGCTGCTGGCCACGGGCGGCAGCGCCAGCGTGCTCGACGTGGACGACAGCACCGCAAGCAGCAGCAGCAGCAGGTCATCGGACGAGGACGACGAGCAGCGTCGCCAGCGCATCACGGCGCGCGCCGAGGAGATCCTGCGTGGCAAGCGCTGCGTGGGGATGCTGGTCGGGGCCACGTGCCCCGTGTGCCTCGCGGACGACGTGGACACGCAGCTGTCCGAGTGCGGCCACTTGATCCACGCCAAGTGCATCAAGCGCTGGATCCAGTCGGGCACGTGCTGCCCCGTGTGTCGCCAAGAGGTCGTGGACGTCGAGGAGGCCTTCACGTCGCCGGCCAAGGGCCTGCGGCCGCTGGCCAAGGACCGCCTCACGTCGTCGTCCGAAGCGACGTATCTCCCGGAGGACGAGGAGGAGGAGGACGACAACCAGACACAGGACGCCGGCTACGAGTGGGGATGGTTCGAGGACTTTGACGACGACGCCGACAACCTGTCGGACGACGCCTTCTCGGCCAACAGCAGCAACGACTTGTTCTACTCGTCGCGCCGCTCGCTGCCGACGTTCCCCAGCACGCAGTCGGCCAAGACGCCAATGATGAACCGGGACATGTCCGCCACGTTCGACATGTGCCGCACCTTCCCGCCGCTGCGTGAAGCCTACGACACACCCTACCACCAGAGCAAGTACCCGTGGATGCGCGTGCTGCCGTCGCACCGCCACATCGCGGCCCAGATCCAGATCCGCAGCTTCCGCATCGTCGAGGCCAAGGGCTCCAAGGCGCAGCACGCCGAGTACCTCATCGAGATGCAGCTGGACGGCCGCTACTTCAGCCACTGGCGCCG
Organism: Phytophthora x cambivora; assembly: GCA_033557925.1. Lineage (NCBI taxonomy): Eukaryota > Oomycota > Peronosporomycetes > Peronosporales > Peronosporaceae > Phytophthora > Phytophthora x cambivora. The sequence goes on along the minus strand of JAUCEB010000001.1, from coordinate 10,634,547 downwards.
CTTCTCGGAGATCTACCGCTTCGTGTCGTCGCTGGACCCGAACCAGTTCCGGCAGTCTATGCTGGCGTGGCAGCCCATCGACGCCAACAGCCGCTGGTTCAACCGCCTCGAGCTCAGCTACCTGCACGAGCGCTGCCGCCTGCTCGAGGAGTTCGCGCACGCGCTGCTGGTCGAGTGCGCCAACGCCCACCCGCTCGCCGAGCTGGTCGAGTGCTGAGCCACGTACCTAACTTATACATGCAACAAGGTTGTGCATCCTGTAGATAGAGAGAAGAGTACTTAGAGACGAGAGTAATAGACTTAAAAGACCATACATGACGATGAAACATGCTACATGCTTCAGTATTATCCATACTTCAGTACTTCAGAGCCGAAAGGAAGGAACGCGCTTCCCTCGGCATTGCCGAGGGAAGGCTTGATGCACGCACGTGGCGATCCGCGGACAGCGCTGCGTTCGCACACGCGCCGCCTGTATCAGAAAGACGCGCTGCAACCGCGACAAGTTTTGGCCAGAATCCGGCGGGTGTGCCAGCAAGCGACGTCAGTGTCGTGGCAAGAGATGACATGACTCTCTTGTTTCTGCCACGCGCTGATCGGGATTCCCGACCAACCTTCACGCTGCATGCACCGACCAAGCAGCCTGGCGTGCGCAGTGTCGCGCGTGGCAAAATGTTAAACGCGGACCAAGCAATTGTCCATGGCGCAGTGAAGGTGTCGGTCGACGCAAGTTAACTTAAGCTTACTGCAGGCAGTCTTCTAGGTGTCCCCCCGTCAAGCTTGAAGTTCTTGCGGCGGTGTACACTTCCAGTAGCTGATACCGTCATAGGAACTGGTGTCGGTCCGGTGCCAGTGCCGCATCATCAGCGGTCCTTCAAGCAGACCGAAGGGCAACGGATGATGCTACCGACGGGCAAGCATACCACTCCGATGCGGGCCGAACAGTTCGGCCCGACGAACCCTCCTCCATCGCGGGTGCATGACACCGCGGCGTGCCGGTCGCAACTTGCGACTCGCAAGTGGCGGCTGGCCGGCTCTTTGCAAGGTGCACAGTGTGCACTGCACACGCGTGCACTCGTCAGGTCGCGAGCACCGCTGGCCAAGCCGCCGAGAGCTCTTCGCCACGTCGAGTCAGAGCTTCACGTGATATCGCGGCTCGTCTCTCCATTCTGACGCAAAAGTTTTGCAGGAGGTGATGGATGGTCGGGGAGACCGCCGAGTGCCCTTTTGGTGGTGGCGGGAGCTCCGCGGGGCTGCGACACCCGCCGGCATATGAGCAACGCGGTGAGGAATCGAAGTCCGCGCGAGCTGATCCCTTGGCGGTACATGGATACACAAGGTGACGAACTTCGACCCCTCCCTCTCGGCAGCATTTTGCTCGCCGTGGTGGCGTCCGACGTGCTGTTTGAGGCGCGAGGCCAAGTGGCGGCGATAAGACCGCCACTTGGAACTGCTCACAGCCCGACGCCCAGGGTCAGGTGGCAAATCTGCGCGGGCAACTCGGGGAAGGCTTTGGCGGGACTGGCGACTGGCGAGATGTGAAACCACAACCAAGTGACGACACACCTGAATGTCGAGCCCAACTTCAACTTAGGTACAGTACATGTTTGGCTCTCCGGTGGTCGTCATTCGCGCTGATGCAGTGAGCAACACCTCGTTTTAGTGGTCTGTATTTCGTCTACGTTGCCTCTAACGTTACTGTACTGCTAATTATAAGAAGGCAGGCTGCTGTGAGTGCTCGTCTTGAGGGAGCACCTCTGCGATGTTTGCTCCTACCGATAGCAAGTCGCACGGCAACGAGAACAAAACGCTTTGAATTCGAGCATTCATTTGTTTGTTTCTGCTGCGCATGTGTATGTTGTTGATGATGGTGTTGATGAGGATGTAACGTTCGAGGCGTTGTGGCTTACAGCGACAAAATGGATGGACATGTACAGGGGGTGCTTCCGTTGGTCGACGCGCTACACGTTGGCAGTCCAGAGCTTCCACGAGGACGAGCGGTCACGAGGGCGGGCGCTGCGTGAGCGTCCGCCAGTACCTTGGGATCCTTCAGAAGTCGGAGCGTGCTGGATCGAGTGGCGTTGCCTTGTCTCGAGCTGGGCCTGACGTTCCTGAGCCTCACGCAGAGCCGAGCTCAGCTCCTCCAGCTTGGACTCGTAGGCCAGGATCACGTGCTGCGACTGGTTCAGTCGGCTCTTCATGCTCAGCACGTTGCCCTCCAGCTTGCGGATTTCGATGTCCTGCTGGGCCAGCTCCTCCTCCTTTTGCTCCAGCTGCAGCGTCAGGCGACTCACGTCCGACAGCTTCACCGCGTCGAACATTTGGTCGTGCACGACGCTGCCACGACGCTTGTACTTGAAACGCACCTCGCTCGCGGACGAGTCGGACACCGAGCTTGGCGACATTGGCGGTTCGTCGATTAGACGCTGCTGCAGCAGCTTTGCCGCTGACAACGGGGCCCTGTTGGTGCTCTCGAGATCGTCCTCGTCCTTCAAATGACGCGTCTCCAGCAACGTCATGCGGTCCTCCTCGTCGTCGACCGGGATCTGGTGGGCCGAGTCCACGTAACTCGTCTGGATCGTGGACTCCACCGTCTTGGCATTCGACACGAATGACTCGACCAGGAAACCAACAAAAATCGGGAGCAGGATGTTGCTCATCGTGATGCGGTAGGCGAAGAAGAAGACGTAGGTCGAGTCCGAGCCGGTCATTGCGTGGGCAGCGTCCATGATGGCATCCCATCCGGCAAGGTTAGCCACTCCAAACAGCGTCACAAGAGTGCCCTCGAACGTCTCCGTCTGGAATTCCTCGCGCTGCGCGTACCAACCTGGCGCCAGCGACTGTTTGCTGGCTGGGAAGTCGCGCAGCTCGATCCCGTAGTTGGCCTGCGTAACGATGGCGAAGGCGTACATGACGCTAAAAATCACGAGCAAAAGCTGCATGAGCAGCGGCATGATGGCCTTCATGGTGTACAGGATCTCGTGGAATGGTGGGAAGAGGTTCAGCAGCTTCAGGAAGCGCAGTGATCGCACGGCCAATGCCATGTCGTAGAACACCAGCGAGATGTTGGGCAGGTTCGAGAGCGTCGTGAGCACGTAGAACAACCAGCCCACGCTGACAACCGCCAAGTCAAGCTTGCAGAACGGCCGCGTGAAGAATTCATTGTAGCCGAAGGCGAACATCTTGACGAGCACCTCGAGCGTGAAGAGGTTGAGCAGGAAGAAGCCCAGCAGACGCCACGAGTGGTTGACGGAGAAGGCCAGCTCGATGTTGTTCACCTGCACAGCCTGGACGACCGAGAGACAGATGAGCATGCCGACCACGAGCTCTGCGAGCACCACGCGATAGCGGCCGAAGACGTGAACTTCATACAGCAAGGTGCTGCGAACCTGCGCGCGGAAGCGACGGATAGCCTGGCGCTGACGTGACGTGCAGCAGCGGCGCATCAAACTGTTGGAGAAGAGCGTCGGACGCTCGAGCTTCACACTGAGCAGCGAGCAGAGCTGGTAGAAGTCTGTCAGGTCCAGAAAGCCAATGTGCTCGATGTCCACGGTGTTGAACACCAGCTCGGCGTCCGTGGCTGTCCACTTGGGCTTCAGGTATTCACAGACACTAATCCACGAGTCGAGCGAGATCTGGCGCTTGTTCACAGGCGTCACGAGGCTGGTATTCAGGCCTGGGTTGGCGATGTTGAAGGACGCGCGCTTGTCGAAGGTGCCCAGGAAAAAGCGCGAGGATCCTCGGCGGTTCGCTGCGTTCAGCATCGGCGCATTCGAGACCAAGCTGATGTCGCTGGCTCCACTGATCGGTGCACTGCCACTGCCTCCCGCAGGTGCAGAGTTCGTGGGGACATCGTCGTCAAAGTTGACGTTCTGCGCGAGGATGTCGAAGGCGGCGTACAGCGCAGCCTTGCGCTTCTGCAGCCGCTTGTACAGCATGTTCTCCGTGTTCTTCTTGTAGGACTTGTACGACACGGCGATGGTGAGCTTGAGCAGGAAGAGGCTCGTGAGCAAGACGAAGAGCACGAAGAAGATGGCGCTCCAGTGGGTCATCTTGTAGTACGGGTACATGCTCTTGGCCATGTACGGCATGCAGTTGTGGATCAGCAGCATCGTGTACATGGACGACGAGAGCGAGTTGAAGAACGTGGCGCTCGGGTCGTCGCTCGTGTCCGAGAAGATGAGGTACCCGACGAGTCCGAAGAAGGCGATGAAGCAGAAGCTCAGCCCCAGCACAATCAGCACCTCTCTGAGTGCATGCAGGAAGCTGCTGAAGATGATGCGGATGTTTCTCCCTCTCGCGATGAAGAAAAAGGGTCTAAGCGCGCGCGAATACCGGTACGGGTTGATCGTCGGTACCAGCAAATTCACGAGCAAATCGGCGCACGTGATGAGCAGCAGAATCATCCTCACCACCGCCCACGGCTGCCTCGAGATGTACTTGTGCTGGGTCTCCACGGAGCTCATGTACCAGCGGATGGCCAGGTCGACGCCGAACACGAAGAGACACAGCAGGTCCACGAGCAGGAACGTGTTGATGTTCTCGTCCCCGGGGTTCTCCACGAACGCCAGCGAGCACATGACGGCCACCACCAGAATGTACACGACGCGGTACGACTCGGAGTGGAACAGCTCGTTCAGGAACAGCGCGTCTCGGTCCAATCGGTAGCCGATCTTGCGGCCGTGCACGCCGTCCTTGATGAAGGCCGCGGCGATGAGGTACCGGTCCTCCTCGAGCGCCGTGCCGTACTCTTGGGCCGCGCGTATGGGCTGCTCCTCGGCCTCGTCGTCCTCGGTCGTGTCGAAGTGGTACGTGGGGACGCCCGAGCCGAGCCGACGCTTCTGCTCGTGCGCGAGCTGCTGTCGGTGCTTCATGAACTCGAGCTGCACCTCGCTGGCCATGCTCTTGGCCGTGCTGTTGTCGTCGTCGATGTCCGTGAGGCGCTTCCACTTCTTCTGGTTGTCCAAGACGGCGGCGTCCAGCCCCACGCGCACGCGCGCCTTGGGGCGGCCAGGGGACGCGTCGCCGCTGGACAGAGCCGCGGAGAGTAATGGACTTGCATGGGCGGACAATGGTGCGCCCTGGTAGCTCCTGGAGGCGCTCGGGGCGCCCACGAGCGGCGTCTTCTCGTCGTCCTGCGAGCTCATCGGGAGAGTCCGACACTGCACTATGATACGTTGATGGCGTAACGGTTCTTATGTGGAACACACAGATTCCAGTCGACGCACCTGGTTTCGAGCAGTGGTACACATAGACTATGGAGGAGGGATAAAATGTCAAGGGTATTGTGTAGTACGTGGGTCCGTTTACCATTGAAAAGGTGTGGAAGGGTATACGTTGTATGCGCTGAGATGGCAGTTTGGTGACGAAAGGACGATGGAAGGGCGGAACGCCCCAATTATGGTGGAACGGACGTGAGCACAGCCCAGGCAAAGACTGCAAGCTGCACGATGCAGTGGCGCCACGGTCAGCTGGCTTCCAGAAGCGAGGCAAAAATGCCGCACAGATTCGACGTGGCGTGGCATATCTGTGTACGTGGCAGATGGCCACGTCAGCCACGACCCATGCATGCAGACGTACACCTCATATCTTTCACGGTGCAAGCTTTGAAAACTCAGGGGAAGTAGGCAATACATGTATCCTGGTAAGTTGAAGCAGCTACATAGGAAGATGGCACCGCACTGACCGGATTGAGCAGACCGCTCTGCTCGATCAGCTTGAAGTCACTCAGGTACTGGCGCTTGTCGTGGTCCTCACTGACACAACAACTGCCACAGCACTGCAAGACATACGACGTACATGTACGTGGTCGATACACAGCTCATTAAGCTTCGTGCAGGTCTCCGAAAAGGGGCCAGCAATGACGACGTCCGAGATGTTGGCGAAGTGCAAGTGCGGCGAAAACTCGAGCGAGTAGAAGCGCGCGGATGGGCCGAACACGGATCTAGCGAAGCGCCCCGCGCTATAACCGCCGAACTCCGCCATCACTGGCCCTCTCGATCTCAGGCTCCATGATGGCGCCTTTCACGTCGCCGATGTTCATTATCCACATCTTCTCGTACTGGGCGTCTCCCTGGGTCGCGTGCTGACGGAGGCAACCAAAATCCTGTACAAACTTCAGAATCAGTCACAGATTCGTAACGTTCACAGCTTCAAACTTGGGGCGATGCCTTGGTGATGCACTGCTGATGCAGGCATGGGTGTGGCGGTTGACATCTATTAGAACGAGTGAGTTCTTCGTGTGCAGGTGACCGGTTGATATCCCTATCGCCGTGCATGATTGGCAGATACCTGGTGTGCAGGCTTGATTCGCGTCGATAGATGTCATTCAAAACATCCATATCCTCACTCTAGCTTCGTATTGCTAGCGATTAATACTGCAAACTCGTACTGTAATAGAATCTGTGAGTTGTATGCTCACTGCATTGTTCACTGACAATTCATACCAGTATTGGGACTGAGCTCACATGTCAGTGAGAGCTCTGAGACTTCAAGCTGAGTGATTGTTGTCTGCTGGGTGGGAACAATCCAAGTTGGTATCTTGATTACGGACCGGTTTCTGTTCCCAGGCGGACTCAGTCTCATTCACAGTTTATCACTCGCAAGCTCAAAGATGCCGCCTCGTGTTGCTACAACGAAGCCTGGGCCGCCGCCTCCGGGCCAGCTCAAGATCATGTACATCGGATGCTTTCTATGTATGCAGCTCGAGGTTTCGACGCCAGATTAAGTTAATCATTAACGGTGGGGTGCTGGTTCGTGTCACGTTTTGCACAGCGGGGAGAAGTGCTTGGCGTTCGTGCGCGAGAATGCGACGGCAGGCGAGCCGAAATCCATCATCGAAGCCATCGACACATTCGGCTACGAGCATCACTGGATGATGAATGTGGGCGACGTCAAGGGCGAGCTCGTGGACCAGGAGATCGCCAAAGTGAAGCCCAAGGTGCGACATCAGTCAGAAGCTTGTGTTAACCACTCGCGGTGCTTAGAATCGATGCCACTTTGTGCAGATTTTGGCCGAACTGGGTGGACTATTCGGGTACAGCGCTGTGCGTTTCGCGAGCCTGATGCGCGAGCTCTCCGGACCATCGGTGCACGTCTACTCCTTTGAAATTTCGCCCGACTTCGCCGCGATTGCTACGGAAGTACGCAGCGTGCGAGAAATAGTGGCGCCGGTAACTGCATTAATTGTGCGTTGAATTGGAACTTACAGATGGTCGAGTTTGCTGGCCTCTCGGACATCGTGACGATCTTCGTCGGCACATTCGGAGACAATTTCCCCGAGCTAAAGGAGCTCGGTGTTGACCACGTTGACGTAAGTTGTAGTTTTCAAGCCTTTTTTACATTTCTCCACTGATCGTGCATCAATTTCAGGTTTTCTTCCTTGACCACGACAAGAAATGCTACAAGAGTGACCTGCAGATCATTGAGCAAAGTGGCTTGCTTCGATCGGTACGTCGGTTTTACAGTACTTCAGTGGGTATGATAACGGCGTGGTGCTTACTGCGTTTTGCAATCGTTTGTGACGGGAAAGGGCTCTGTGGTGATGGCGGACAATGTCGTTGTGGCTCACATCACCGACTACCTCGAGTACGTGCGTACCCACAAAAACTTTAACTCCGTCATGTACGATTCGTACCTCGAGTACTCTGATATCAAGGACGCGCTTGAGGTGTCCACATACGTAGCGTAGCTGGTGTTGAAAATTCTATGAGTGCACACCACCTGGAGCATTCGAGCACAGGCTCGTGATCTCCAACCAAGCGCAGCATGAGCAGATCTTGAACAATGAATACCACGCGTCATTCTTTCTGTTCCAATTCGGCTCCATCCGTTGATCCTTTGTCGATCGCACTGCTGCGTCTAACTTGCGCGAGTGGCGTACCAGTGGCCCTGAATCGTTGGGAGCGTGGTAACGGGTCCAGGCTTGTAATGCTGTACGCTACTGGACGTGGAGCATTCTTTGCTACACGAAGGTTTGCCAGTCCACCCGTGCTGGCACTTTTCTCCAGCTCACCTCCTGCGATGGATTTGTGGCGAAGCGGTGCAAGCTTCTTCTGGAGTCTAGCGGCGACAACTCTGCGAAGCTTTTGTCGTTTTCCTTGCAGAGTGAGCCGCCGCTCGGTCACGACTGCGATGGAGTCACGGTGACCAACAGATCCTTCTGGACAAGTTTTTGGCGGGGATAGTATCCGATGCATCTCTTGCAAGCGCTGATCTTCATCCTGCACAAACTCCAGGTGCTCTTCACTAGGACCAGCGAGTAAGATGGATGCTGCACGAGGTGATCCAAACCCTTTTTTCTCACTGAGAGTCTCTAGTAGATGTTGAAATGACTTCAATTCTTTTTGATCCCTCTCGTCCGCACCTGTCTTCGACTTGCGCCTCTTAGTTGTAGCCTCGGTAGGTTCATTCTCGTTGCCGTTTTCTTCATCGTCGCCTCCCTCCTCTTCAGTCGTGCCGCTATCATTGCCAACTGAGAGTATCCGCCGATCATTGATCTCACTTCTCGCACTACCGTTTGCCGACATTGCTCGAACACTTGTGCTAGATACAAAAGGCGCCACCGATTGTCCCTGAAACGACCTCGAAAGCATATTGAACCGATCGATGAGGTAGTCGACAGTCTGAATTGCTCGTGATGGCTGCATCTTTTGCCCCGAAGACATAACAGCAAGCGTGAACGTCGTACCCGGCTCCAAGGCAACAACCGACAAGTAAAAACCGACTTTCAAAGATGTTGCATCGGGTTGTTTCGGGTAGAACGATCGCAATGAGGCTGTGCTGGCGTTAGATTCCACGATGGCAGCAGCGTGCTCCGTAGGTGCGGCATTGGCTGTTGCTGACGAAACCACGCGAAGCAAGTCGTGTGGATAGAGAATAATTCGATGCCCCTCGCCAGCAGTTTTCGCCATCCTTTCATATGACCTCCACATGAAGTCAGAACTGCAAGGAACTTTGGTATCCGTGGACATGAACACTTCCGCATCTCCTTTTAGGGCGTGCATTTTCAAGGTGATAATCGACCCGTGGCCTTCAGGCAAGTAGTAGAAGTGGAAAAACTCCATGTCCTTGGCTTCTTTGAGGTCTCGTTGTACACTCACTCCGAATTCGAGTTCTTCAGTAAGTTGACGACAACTCTCACGACGAATTCTTCGGAGCCGAAAACTTGCATCCACTGCGCCATTTGCGGAGTTCGTAGTCGCAGAGGACATCAGTATACTGTTATGCCGCGAGTTTTGCAGTCGCTGAAGATCTTGATCCCTCTGCTCCTGCCACTTCTTACGAAGCTTTTTCTGTCGCTCTTCAGCCTCGCGCTGCTCCATTTGCTTTTTCTCGAGTTCATTCCTCATCGCCGCAAACATCTTTGACTCGGAATCATTGAAAAAATGCTGCCATTTCTGCTGCATCGCCGCTTCAGCCTCCGGAGTGAACGCAATCCCCTCACCAAGTGCGCTCACTAATCGCTCACCATAGAGTGCTCGCTCAGCGTCTTCATCTAAACGTTTACGCTTTATGGACTTCAGTGGATCGCTCGTGACGATCTCCTTTTCGTCTTCCACTTCGTCTTGAATTGATTCCAGATCGTCCAAATAAGAATAGTCGAGTCCGTTAAGCTTCTTCTCCTTCCTATGGCGCAGAGTTGGCTGAAGATCACTATCAAGTCTGGACAACTGGGAATAAGATGCCTGTGGTTTCAACGGCATTGCTGCATCCTTTGAATGTGCAGATACTGAGTTCAGTGATGCTGCAGACGGTTGTGTCTCGCCTTCACCAGATTGCTTATGCGCTTTCGCACCATTGAGCATAGTCCCGGTTCTAGTACTCGTCACGGATTCATCGCCGCTGCTGTATATCGGGTCATCCGCGTCAAAACCCCCTCTGTTACTCGCCGCATACTTCTTGACAGAGCTCTTCTGAATGTCCTCTTCATCGCTCTCGCTGTCGTCGTTTGGGTGCCACATTGCTGTACGATAGGGGTTGTTCGTCACCGCGATAGAGTGCAGGAATGTTGGCTGTTGAGAGAACCGGAACGCGCGGTGAATCTGGATTTCCTCTGTCCTAATGACTTGAGGCTTGTATTCTGCTTCAGTAGTGATGTCGGGTAATTCCTCGCTTGCGGCATCACTTTCTGCATCTGGATAAGGTTCAGGGTCTATCGTGGGCGCAGGTTCTTCCGGTGGAACAGGCGTTGGGGTCACTTCGTCAAGAACAATGGGCTCAATCGACTCAATAACAGTAACTTCACGAACGGGTTCTGGAAGAACTACAGGCTCGACAGTTGGTTCAACAACAGGATCTACAACAAGAGGCTCAGCTACAATTGTTTGCTCCACAACCGGCTGCACGATGGCTGGCTCCACTACTTCGACACGGATTTGGACCACTGGTTCAGGTTCAGGACGAATTTCTTCAACGTGCATTGGGGCAGGCTCATCAGGCTCCACAACTTGAGGCAATTGCTCGATAGAAGCTTCGATGATATCAGTAGTGACTTCGGGCTCGGCCCTTGGGATAACAATTTGGTCGGCGTCCCTTTCGCTATCAGGTGAAGTTTTTTTGCGCGTAGTTGGGATAGGAGATGTCGGTGAAGATTGGCGAGGAGGAGGAGATGATAACTTCTCAGCCTCGAGTTGAATTGCAGCTTCCTCAAGTTTGATTCGCTCGGATACAGCTCGTTGAAGACTACGCGATGATGGTCGCTTGAGCAACTCGTGTCGCGAACTCGTTCGAGAGGCCGATTTTTCCGTCTCGACGGTGGGAACCACAACGACTGCAGTCGCGCTTCGTCTCTTTTCTAAGATTGGTTTGGGCGTAGAAGGCATTGACTCCTCTACTGCTGGTTCTTCTGAAGCGACATCTTCCTCCGGCACTACACTTTGAGAGGAATGTGTGCGATCCAATGGTGGTGGCTCACCAAGAGGCATCTCCTCTGGTTCTTCCTGTGTCGGCGAGACGTCGTAGTCTTCTTCTTCTTCACTTTCCACCTCCATGGGCATGCCGAGGATTTGTGTCGCTGGAAATGTCCTTATTTCATTCGCACCAACACGCCTGCAGACTGGAGACACCTGCGGAAATTGAATGTACATATTTGTGTATGTTCCCCGTTGTGTCGCTTTATCCCGAGGCCATGCATTCGTTTGTGGTGAAATTTCGTTTTGCACCCAACTATCCGTACTATTTGTCCCTGGAAGCAAGTCGCTACCGCCCATGACAGAAACTCGCAATGGGGCAACAGGCTTTGGTGTAGGCCCACTGGGTCGAACGCCGACAACTACGGGCTCACGGCGACTCGAAGAATAACCAGAAGTTGCTCGAAATTCGGCTTCAACCGAGACCGGTCGAAAACGGTCTAATGCCGTTGTGCTTGCGGTCTGTCTAGTGGCAGGAGCAGCGCCGTCAAGGAAAAGACCAAGCTTTTTAGTATCATCACTCGATAACAGCTCTTGGGTGGATAGCGAGCCTTCGAGCGTCTTGGATATATGAAATATTCCATCGTGCAGCCCGCCCACGCGGCGGCGATGCTGCCGCTCAGCCTTTTGGTCTATTGAGCTCTTGCCTACTTGAAGTCCTTTTGGCAGTAACAGCGTGCACGACAGCTCCATGTAGTTCCGCACCATGTCACTCAGCTCCGGTAATATTTCCAACCGGTAGTCCCGACAAAACGATGGAATTTCGTGAAAATGAATCAAGCCCCGAGTTTTGACACCAACAATGTAAAGCATTGCCCAAAAGTCCAGGTAACAGAGCTGCCCGTCGTGATTCAGGTCGATAAACCGTTTTCTGATGGCTACGATGGCATTCTCGAACAGTTTATTCTTTGATGGAGCAACTTGTTCCACAACTCCTTCCTCCGACCAGAGATAGCGAAGCTTGAACAGAAGGGTTTCAAAATCACTGATGGCCATCGCTCCAACGCGCTCGTGATCGTAAAAGACAAAGCAACTTAGCATAAGACGCAGCTTTTCTAGCAGATCGCCTTCCAGTGCCGCGTCTCGCTGGGGATGAACGAACAAAAGTCTCTCCACCACTCGAAATTGAGCGTTTTGCTGCTTCCATTCACCTACGAGAAGCCTCAAGAAGCGATGAAGCTCAATCCAACGCGCCGGTCCACGGTAATAATGTGTAGCTTCGTCTGAAAAATCTGGTGATTCCGTTCTCAACAATCGAGTTGGCGCGACCTGCGCGTATTCCTGCATAAAGAGCATGATATTCCTGAGGAACCCAGGACTAACCAGTGGGTAGAGTAAGTTATCTTGAGCGCAAAGAAGAGCATGTTCAATCCGAACGAACTGCCAATGTGTTGTTCCATCCGTAGCTGGTGTCACTTCAGTGGTCATAGCACCGTAAGTATTTCCCCACTCATGGCCGCGTTGCCGACCCGAAAAAGAATCGCCATTGACTATCATCCCTCGCGAATACAACCACGAGTAGCAACATACACATAATGCAACTAATGTACTAGGGGCTTGATCATATTCGTCTGCATGTTCAGGAGTGTGGAGCCCCAAAAGCTCGCCAAAAACTGCAACAGCGTCGTGTTCACGCAGATAGTGACACATGGAGACGAAAAATAGTTTCAATTTCATCTCCACAGCACTGCGCATTCCATAGGTGGCTAGGAACACATCAAACAGAGCACCGAAAATCGAGCATTCCAATGAATGCTCTTTCCTGGGAGATGACGATTTGTACAAACGCGTATGAGCCGTAGCAGTGAGCTTGCTGTACACTTCGACGATAATATCAAACGTAGCTTGCCGTGAAAAATGTGGTGCGTATCCTACACGAGGCAGCTCGACTGTGTGCATTCGTTTGTGACATACTTTGCACTTCGGACTACGTCGGCGAGTCCCCTCGGTGCGCTTCTGTGAGCCTCCACCGTCGTTATTTGCTTTGACGGGATCAGTCCAATTAATACGTAGCCGGGGTGCTGGTTGGCACCAGCAGTAGCCTTTCGTCCAGAACTGTTGAAACATCGGCGAGAGTCGTATGCCATTCACGAGTGGGCTCTCAAATATGTTTTCAATGGAGTGCTTGTAGCGTTGAGCACGTTTGCTGCGACGTTGTTTTGTCGCTGAAGTTGTAGTGCGGGCAGCTTTACTTGTTACTGCTCTCTCTAATGTAACTTGGTTTTGATCCTTTGGTGTGGTATCCTTCTCAACATCAACACTGTCTTCCTCGTTATCATTGTCACCACTATCCTCTTCGCCCTCCTCCTCCTCCTCATCTTCTTCTTCTTCTTCACTTGATTCCTCACTGGTATGCGGTCGACTTGAATTAATCAACGGAGAGCTAGTGAGTATCGTGTCGGTACTACCTGTCGTGGGGGCCTCAGCAATCTCGTTTGAGTCTTCCAATACTTCGGTGTTGTTTCCTGCTGTTGAACTGGGTAGTTCTAATGGCGGAGGCTCGACAATTCCAACTTCAGCAGATAACGGATCTCCTTCAAAGCCTGATTGCTCTCTTAAATGGGGACTTGGAGGTGTGTGTACAATCAAACTATTCGTTGGACTGGGTGGAGATTGATTCTGGGGAACATCTTCATCTTCTGGAACATCCTCCCAGCGAACATACTTCTCACCTAGCAAGTTGTAGGTCACCACAGGCTTTCGTCTTGCTTGTTTTTTCTCGCGTGTACGTTGAGCGCGAACTTTTTCATTTGAAGGATCTTTTTGTTTTAGAAATCGTGTCATCGTTGGTGCATCGAATGATGGACGGGAAGCTGTAGATATCGTGAGCAGTAATCTCATTATTTGGAGGGCTTCTTCGGAGTCCACGCGAGTTTGAGCAGTCAGTTTTAGGTCTTTCAAACTTTTTGCAAGTGCAAATCCAGGTCGCTTCACATTCGGTAACTCGGGTCGAAGAGCTAAGAGGTGAGTGATACGATTAGCTGTCATTGTCCCTCCAGAGCCATGACGAGCGATGTAGTCTTGCAGGTATTCGCGCAATACGTCGTCGTCGATCGAACGTCGTTGGAATTTGTCTGCACTTTTGCTTTCTCGAATGTGGCGCGGCATCATCTCGTTCCACGAGCTGAATGTTCTTTCATCCTGTTCAGACAGTCGGGTATCTGGCGCGCTGTCGGTGGCAGTTGCAGTAGTAACAGCACCTGAAGAAGCCGCTTCAAGATGCAGAACAGCAGAGGGGACGTGCAGTGTTAGATATTCGTCAACCGATCGAGTGGTTTGACGTGGCTGAATTGATACGTCAGTAGGATCTTCGACGGAACGGGTCGTGGGGGTGTTGGGGTATTCGTCATCGTTCACTGAGGTGGTGTCTGCCTCATATGAATCGTTATCAGCGTCAGGGCTCTTCGCAATTAGCTCAGGCTTTATCAGATATTTCATATCGCACTTGCTACTTGGAGCAAACGAAAATTTACAGACTTCATGAGCTAGCGCAAGAATGGCCTGTTCCTTAACCAAAACCATGTCGATGATAGCAGTGCCAATGTCAAAGTAGCGTTTTTCCTGCACACTGCCCGATCCCAAAATCTGCCATTGAATGACTGTCATATCCAGTGAACAACTCAGGAACTCGACTAATCCAGTCGAAGCCACATCACTAGCGATGTGACAGATCTTAGTTACTCGTCGCTCATGGTTTGTTGAGACATCAAGTCTTTGGAACGATACTCGCTTTGTATCTACGCACCAAGTGGTCAACCGGCCATCGTCATACCCTGCGATCACATAAACGTTTACACTGCTTTGATTTCCAGCGCCATTTACCCTTGAGTGACCTCTCATTATCTCTATACACGATGCAGTTGACGGACAACCTTCCGCGGCACTGCTGGCGTGTCCGATTAGTTTTAGCGAGGGCACGCTCCAAAGCTTGATGATTCCGTCAGCAGCTACTGAGGCCAATACGGCACGTCCCCCACAAGCTGCAGCATCCAAACGAGCGATTTGAATTATATGAGATGAGTGAGCTGCTTGAGCCCTCACATTGGCTTTCTGAATCGATTTAAACGACAAATCGCCATCACACAGTGCGTCTGTCTTCCATCCGTAAAGTTTTCCGCTCTCTGTCCCCACAACAATTAACGTTTTAGGGGCATGTTCCGCAGATTCATCAGATGTAGCAAGTTCACTGTTAGGATTTTGGTATATATCTTCGTATGACCGCGATGACAAATACCCGGTAGGATCTCCTTTAGGTAGTTTGCTCTTTTTGGCGATGACGCGTTGAAATGACACAATCGATAGAGCACTGATCTGGTCTGTGAGATCATTGTCTTGAAGTTTCAGCACGTGCTGCTCATGTTCCAAATCGTAGACGTCCACTACCCCACTACTCCACGCAATGACGACAAACGATATCTGCATACGAGCGTTCGTCACCGTTTCAACGGAACACACGTGTGGTGACACATCGGATGTGTGCGGCGTAATAAATAATTGTTTTGTAGAGCGCGATGCAGGGTTTGAAGAATCGTCAAGTGGGAAAATGCGAAGCTTGCACGCGGCCGTACTGCTGAGGGAAATAACTGTGGACTCATCTTGCTCAGTAATTGCCCGCACTGAGTAGACTTCTTCAATGGAGGCGAATTCCTGCATCACATAGAGAACGGTCTGGACTTTTAACACGTGAATCACGTCCTCCCGCACTACCAGCAAGAGATTCTCAAAGCAGCTGCCCATGTCAATCGTAACGCACATCACCAGCGTCCTGAGCGGAGGGCCCAGCGAGTCTTGATTCTTAAACTTGCCGGGGCTTTCGTCTTTGCCAATCTGCTCCTTTCCCCCCGCATTAAATTTCCCGACCAGAGTCAACCTGGGATAGCGGTGTTCTCCAGAATTCGTGCCGTCACTAGTGTCCTCGAACATCTTCCGCTCGACAGAGAACATCCAATGCCTCACGACTCCAGTATCTCTCTCCGCTGCAATTACAATCACATTCGTCGGTGTTGCAGCTTCAGCCGTACCGGTTACCTCTGATGTTGGCGT
The DNA here is from genome assembly GCA_033557925.1 of Phytophthora x cambivora. Lineage (NCBI taxonomy): Eukaryota > Oomycota > Peronosporomycetes > Peronosporales > Peronosporaceae > Phytophthora > Phytophthora x cambivora. Next base: position 10,618,597 of record JAUCEB010000001.1, on the reverse strand, counting down.
GGTGGTGATGTCAATAGACGAAATCACTTCGGCTTGGGCGTCCGCGACGCCGGGTCCAGTAGGTTCGTACGGGTCGGCATCAACCGTGAACAGCGCGGATCCATTTGTCCTGCTCCCGTTCACGTTCCAGACTCTCAGTCCCCCCGTACAAAACCCAACAAGCAGCCAGTCTCCACACGGCGACAGCGTCATGGCCGTGATCCTCGCTCGCAGCATGACTCTCCTCGCCAGCACAAACTTCCCTCCGCTCTGTCTCCACTCCAGCAGCGCGCTGCACGTATCCGTCGAAGCAGAGCCACAGTCACTCACTGCCCCGTACAGCTCCCGCAGTCCTCTCGACGCACAGATCAGCGCCAACGTGTCCGGATGTCGCAGCGACGTCCTCGTGTTCTCGACGAACAGCAGCGTGGTCGGGCGTTCGTTTCTGTCCTGCGTGAGCCCCGCAGGCCACGACGCGTGTCTGTCATCCAGTCTCTTGGACAGCTGCAGGATCTCCACGACGTTCTTGGGGGCGCTGGGCAGCATGGCTCCAGCCGCTTCATGGCCTCTTGTGTCGCTCTGTAGGTGGCTGGCGAGCACCAGTTTGTCCGTGGTCGGGTCGAAGTGCGCGCACTGCAGCGAGTGACTCTCTGGACCGCGGTACACGAGCAGCCGCCGCAGCGTCGCGGGCTCGAACAGCGCGACGCCCTGCGTCGTGGCTTTGGGCACTTTGGAGCTGCCTTTGGGTCTCGTGGCGCGGCTGTAGACGCACACGAACACGTCGAGCGTGGGCGAGTACTGCAGCAGCACGCGCGGCACCACGAGCTCCTCCTTGGGCTGCTCCAGCCGCTTCTCATGCTCCTCGTGCACCTGCTGGAGCTGCGTCTCGAAGAATGATGATCGCTTGCGCGTTGCGGAAGTTGAAGTTGAAGTTGCCTTTTTCGCGGGCTTGTGTCGTTTGGTGGTACTTTCGTCGTCCGTTTTGTCAAAAAGGGGTACGCTCTTCAGCTCGCGCCGCAGGGAGAACAGCCGCAGCACGTGAGGCCGCAGCGGGTGCGAGTCGAAGGTCAGCACCTGGTGCCGCCGCGTGTCGTACGCCGCGGCGCGCAGGCTCAGCCCGCTGGCCGAGAGCTGGTGCCGCAGCTGCAGCGTCTCCTTGGCTTGGTACATCACAACCTTGCTCGTAAAAATGGCTACACTTCAATCAGCGTCCGTCACTATCACGGGGGAGGTTATGTCGACACCTGGATGTTCACCATTCTTTGCACAAATATCGCGGAACCAACATGGATACATCTCATTAGTCAATTTTGGGCGGCGATGCAGGACGGTCGCAATGTGCGCCGCGTCATGGCTACAGTGGTGCTGGCGGCGGCGCTGCTGACCACACAGACCCTGGCAGGCGTGATCCATGTCAAGGTTCACAGCACACAGTTGAGAGAGGGCGCGGGGACGACCAGGAAGCAGGCGGTGGCGCTGGCGGAGACGACCGAGACGCAGACCTCAATGTATCACACACAAACCTGGTCGGTGTATCTAGCGGGCTCTGACAATGCCGTTGTGGCTGTTTATTGCAGCGACTGGGCGGGTCAAGGCCTGGCGTCGTGGGGTGAGGTGGAGGGGAACTTGACGTCCTCGGTGGAGACGCTGTACGACTGGGAAATGGGTGGTGGGACTGTGGGAAGGACGGTGTACTGAGGCTGCTGGTTGTTGCTGCAGGAACGTCTCTTCCAATGCGTTGACGGCGGTTGTGTTCACGGAGACGTTCGAGGAGCTGCAGACACTGTACGGGGGGTTGTTGTTGATGATGGCTGAATGGGGAGGAGGTTGAGCTGACAGGTGTCGGGATGGTGTCGTAGGGCGTGTTCAAATGCGTCGCTGACGCAGCTGAACGTCAACGTGACGTACTTGGAGACGGTGAATGCGTCGCATAACCTCTTCTCGTCGTTCGAGGAGATTGTGTTGGCGACGACGGTCGAGTCGCTGTAAGTGAAGCCTTGATGCAGGTACTGGAGGGGGTCTAACGGAGCGTTTGTTTTTCTGTGGCAGTGATTTGTCGTGGAACCAGTTGTCGGACTGGAAGAATTTCAAAGTGCCGCGAGACTTGAAGATCTTGTACGTGCTTGGTTGGGAGGGAGGAGATACGAGGTTGTGGCGCTGATCTGTGTGTGCGGTCTTTGCTTTGTAGAAACGTCAGCCACAATGCGATTGGAGACTTCTCGAGCTCCAATTTATCGTCATCGACCGGCTTGATCTCGATGTAAGTAACCTGACAACGCAGAACTCCTTGCTGAGTTTTTGTTTTAGTGACCACTGAGAATACGTATTTTCCTCGTGCAGCGACCTGTCGTCCAACAATTTGACCTCCGTGGTTGGTGTGATTTTCCCAAGCAACCTTACAACGCTGTAGGCACTCTGCGATCTAGCCCTGCAGTGTCGAGATGTATTTTCTCATCATCAGCTACTTGTCGTGCTGGTTTCAGAGATCTGAGCAACAACACCATCGAGACTTTCGAGGTTCGCGAGACTGACCTGGCGTTGCTGTCCAGCCTCACCTCCTTCAAGATGGACGACCTGGAGCAATCCGATTGCCCGACAAGTAGTGCGACTACAGAAATGATCGGCAATGTTCAGATTTGTGTCGTCTCAGGTACGATCGCCAACGTTCACGTGCTCGTGCCAAGGGTTTGTTGTGTTGACCGCTGCTCGCTTTGTGGCAGACGCGGTGTTCCAAACGGCGTACTTCCGCACCAAAAGTGGTAAGTGGACTATCAATTCGACTGGTAAGTTCAAGGGACTTCGAATTAACCCTGTGTTTGTTATTGCCTTCCTATTCCAGCATGGCAAGCAAACAAAAGTATCGTGTATCTGAGTGTGATCGTGAGCGCCTTGATAAGCCTCTGGTTTGTCGCGCTCCTGGTGGCTCACACGATTCAGAGGCACCGACATGTAGTTAAGAAGTCGGATGATCTGCAGCGCGACACAATTGAGATCTCCTCATCTCTCACGGCGTCAAGGCACTGGTCATTATCAAAAGAGGGCGAGTTGCCCAACGACGTGCGCCTTGATGCCGACTTTGCTTCGCTTCGCATCGACCCGTCCGATGTGATGCAAGTGCGCACGTTGGCTCACGGCAACTTTGCAATGACTTCGCTGGTCTACCTCGGGGACAAGCAGGCAGTCATGAAAAAGGTGTCAGTTCACACACAGAGCCAGGATCGAGACCAGATGATCGCGTTCATGGATGAAATCCGCGTGTGCGCGAAGCTGGAGCACCCGAAGGTGGTGGGGTTCCTCGGCATCATGTGGGCCAGCCTCTCGGACCTCTCGGCAATTGTGGAATACGTTCCTCGAGGCAGTCTTGCGAATTTCCTGAAAGAGAAGAAACCAGCTCGGAAAAACTCACGCTCAGCATTTACGTGGATGGAGTCGTCGAACGAGACGCCGAGCAAACTTTCGTTTGCCCTGCAAATTTCGGAGGCTCTTGTTTATCTACAAAGCTTTGCACCTCCAGTGATCCATGGCCACCTGAGAGCAGACAGCATGTTGCTAGGATCGTCATGGGAGATCAAGCTGGACCGACTTGGCTACATGTTGAACACATCGTCGTTGCCCATAGAGGACCGCGCGTGGGTCGCGCCAGAGGTGCTTGCAAGCGGCGAGTTCAATGAGAAGTCCGACGTTTACTCGTTCGGTGTGGTGATGTCCGAGCTGGATCGTTGCAAGTTGCCATATTCGCGCAAGGCGTCGCGCCGACAGAGCGTGGATGATGCGACGGCCTTCAAGCCCAAGTTCCGAGACGATTGTCCACCCGAAATCGTGGAAATCGCGCAGAGTTGTCTACGAGATGAACCTACCGAGCGCCCCACGGCCATGGAGCTCCACTACTCCCTGCGGCAACTTCACCGTCAAAGTCAGGACCAGCGCAGAACTTAGTCGTAGGTAGGTAAGCTTAGGTATACAGGCCGTAGTGGTGGTGTAGGGATAGCTGTGCAGTTGCTCGGATCATTAGGCGGTGGCGATCTTACTGCTGAGTGTTCGTTCATTCATTCAAGTGCGCCAGTCCTTAGGGTGGTCGCTATATTAACTTGTTTTGAATGCACCTTTACACTGTCGCTTTGGTTGATGCGATCCCCACCGAATTAACGTACGAGCGTCGAAATCTGACGTTGCAGACAAATCCTGACATGAACTGCGCCTTTCAAAGATCGCTACAAAACGACTTCACAATGACGCGAAGCACAATTCATGTACAGTATTGCATGTACACGGCGTTTGGCTTGCCAATGCCCCCCCAAGATTCTGGTCGAGGACATTATCTTGAGCCGATTCTACGATTGCATCTGGCTCATGTTGCCGCGAGAACTTAGAGTGAGACGACCTTCGGTCTGAATGAATGATGTGCTCTCACTCTTAGTTCAGAGGTTTGGGCGTCCTTGTTCAACGCTACATGCCCGAGTCCTTTCACCCTGACATGACCCACAGGTATGTACTGTACGCTGCGAAACGTGCCCAAAGCTCACAACATCGATGATTCCGACCCACTCACAATAGCGATGCGCACGGAATCCGCGACGGATAGCCGCAGCTCGCCTAAAAAAACGTCCGCCGTAGAGTTCCAAGATAGGATCGGACGCTGGGGGAACCTCTCTATGATCTCTTACGAGGCTTTGACTCGAAAGCTGCTCGATCCAACAACGTGAGTTCGCCCCGACTATCGCGGACACATACAGCAAAATGGAGAAACTTCAGAAGAACTTTCGACCGCCTATACAGCGAGGCAATCGGCGTGAAATTCATTCTCAAAAGCCGCAGGGGCTCCACCGAGTTTCTCACCTGTAAGTTACAAGTACAAGGTGGTCCTTCCAAGGACATTAAAATAATTCTTGACATGTACCCAAAATTCCTCGACTGGAAAGCGAAAACCATCCCACAAAACAGGTTGTCAGTGACAGTTTTAAAAAACTAACGAATGCTTCTTCGAGCACAACACTCGCCCGACACTGTCAGCGCTCAAACCTGTTGGTATTGAGATCAGCAGGCAGTATGGCGCTGGTGAGGGTGGATTGGCAAAAGTTCATCGTGTCTTCGATTCACTATGGAGCAAAGCTTGGAGAGAGGCAGGGATTACTTCTCGCGTCAGGACAGTGCACTTCCGCGTTGTATGCATGAACTTCATAGGCTAAAACGAAGCAACTCACACGAGAACCCCATCCGTCCCAGCTTCCGCTTATCCGGGGCCAGCTGGCCATTCCAACAGCAAAACAATCCTTTAGAGAACGGGCAGGCCATACTCCAGCACAGTCAAACGCTCCAATCTCAAGAAAACTCCACCTGGAATGCCAGAATAAAACGGGCTCGCCAAACATTTCGCGCTTGACGTACAGTGCAACTCGTTCCAGCCTGGTTACGATGCCCGTTTGCAACAGTTCGCCGCTCAAACGACAAACCGCACGCTAGGCAGCAAGCAGCTCAGCTCGGTTTACTCTCAAAACCCCACGCGACTCACAGCGTCCCGAACAAACAGTTAGAATGGTGCAGTGGAGACTTGTGTGCGGACTCGCAGCGCTGTATGCCGCCGGGACGGTCAAGGCCCTACCCATCGGTCAGGACCCCGTCGAATCGACCGATGAGCTCTTGCGGATGGACGACACCTTCCCGGGTATTGGTTCGTATCTGGAGCTGGACACCAAGCCGACGTCCGCCACACTGGGCACGGGCAGCGTTGGCGGCGAGGGCGAGTACAACCCGGGCCAATTGCACGCGCCCCGACAGGAGCGTCGACTGGAGATCACCAAAAGCACAGACATGCAGAAGCTTGAGACGTTCTTCGGTCTGGAGCTTGAGACGGACATCACCAAGCTGCCGACCAAGTACCAGCACGACCCGATCCCGTGGCCCAGCAGCTACTGGCCCGTGTACGCAGACAGCATCAACTACAAATGGGCCAAGGGCCAGCCCAGTCCCGCCGAGAAGTACGCGAAGGCGTTCGGCCACGACGCCAAGAAGTTGATGAATGCCATTTCCGCGAAGAACGGCATCGACTCGCAGTCCAAGCGTCAGGCGTGCACGACCGACGCCGAGTGCAAGCCACTCAAGGACGGCAGCGTGTGCTCCAAGCGCGAGGGTCAGGAGTCGGGCTACTGCATCCCGACGTGGTTCGGTATCTGTCACGCCTGGGCCCCGGCCGCCATTCTGGAGGCTGAACCGACTTGCGCGGTGGAGCGCAAGGGCGTCAAGTTCGAGCCGTACGACATCAAGGCGTTGATCACGCTCGCGTACGACGGGTCCAAGATCCCGACCATCTTCACGGGCTCGCGCTTCAACGGTAACGACAACGCCCCGAACAACACGGACGAGTACGGCCGCTTCTTTGACGACCGCCGTCGCGACATCAGCCCCGGATACTTCCACGTCGCCGTGACCAACATCATGGGCCGCTTCAACCACAGCTTCGTCGTCGACATCACGGCCGGTAACGAGGTGTGGAACCAGCCCGCGCGCAGCTACGAGATCCTGCGTCTGTCCTGGACGACCCCCACCGCCGCCGCCAAGAAGTACTTCAACGTGGACAAGTACCCGTTCAACGACGCCGCCACCAAAATCGCCGTCGTCACCACGCGCTTCAGTTGGATCGTCGAGTCCGGCGTGAACGGGCCCCTGGTCGCCACGGGCATCGTCGACAAGTACACGACCAGCGCCGACTACGAGTACATCCTCGAGACGGACGAGACGTACCAGATCCTTGGCGGTGAGTGGCTCTCGGGCTCCAAGGCCAACCACCCGGACTTCCTGTGGCTGCCGGCCAGCAAGCCCGACAACTCCACGGTCACCCCGGTGGGCCTCGTGTACTCGGAGATCGAGGGTCTGCTGGACGAGTCCGTGAGCGGCGACTGCAAGGGCGCGGGCGCGGGCCAGTCGTCCACGACGACGAGCGCGCCTGCCACCTCGACCGAGTCCTCCACTGCCACTTCGGCCGCTGCCTCCACTGCTGCTTCGACTGAGTCCTCTGCTCCGGCATCCAACGACAACTCGGCTGCTGACTCGAGCGAGAACTCGGCCGCTGAGTCGAACGAGTCGTCTGCTTCTCGCCCGACCGATTCCTCTGCTGCTGGCCCGACTGCTGCCCCACCTGCTGCCTCGACCGAGTCTTCCGCTGCCGACTCGACCGAGTCCTCTGCTGCTGGCCCGCCGGCTGCCGCTTCAACGGAGTCTTCAGCTGCCGACTCCACCGAGTCTTCCGCTGCTACGTCCACGGAAGCGCCTGCTACGGAAGCACCCGCGGCTGCCTCAACGGCGGCGTCGACAGCTTCGTCCTCTTCCTAGATCCGAAATTGAGCTCTTTATCTCTGTGCATATCCGGCGTACATCGGCGTGGTCTCCGAAGCATAAGTGAGGCAATAAACCATGTTTGTAGACGAAGAATCAAGGCCAACTTTGCACATACATACACACTTCTTGTAACTTACCATCAAGCCCGTCCTTCATCTGCCGAACCACCTCATGCGCTCGTACTCACGTGTCGGAGCGATTCAGTCAGCGTAGCCTTGCGTGACGATATCAACAAAGCACCAGGAGCGGCCAAGTCCTGCAAAAGACGCCACAACTCCTTCGCCGTTGGTCGGTCTTCGGGGTCGTAGCTCAGGCACATTCTGGCCAGGTCCAGGATTGCTCGCGGACAGTCCGCGTGGAAGGCAGGAGTCACGCCCTTCTCGCTAACCGCCAATGCCAGTGCTGCGTTGGACGATAGCAAGCTCTTGACTTCCTCATCTGTGCCATTCGAAGCTGATACGAACGAAGTCATCCCAGAGGCGGAGTGCGAGCTTGCAATACCCAAAGTGTACGGCTTGGTGCACGTGTCGAGCTCACACATGACGATTCCAAACGAGTAAACGTCCGCCTGCTGGTCGTAGCGCGCACCTTTGATCACCTCGGGTGCAATCCAGGCGGCGGTACCGACCTCCGCCGTCTGCGGACCACCAGAGGACACACCGCGTTGGATATCTCTCTGCTTCCGCCGCTTGCTGACTCCAAAATCGCTGACCTTGGCTACCCACTTGTTACTCAGGAGCACGTTCTGGGCCTTCAAGTCGCGGTGCATTATAGGCTCTGCAAACGAGTGAAGGTACACCAAAGCGTCTGCGATGTCCAGAGCCACCGTCAGTTTGCTGTGTGTGAAACCGGAGTCTTCGTCGGTAGTCCAGTTCCAGCCTCGACGCTGGCTGTCCAGCATTCGTTGTCTCTCCAGGAACTGAGCCAAATCACCGTTAGGCATGTACTCGAGCACAAGCGACAAATCTGCTAGTGAAGACCAGGCAACTCCACGGAACGCGACGATCTTGGGGTGCTTGAGACTGGCATACAGGCGAATTTCTCCAGTAAATCGCTGAAGCTCGCGTAAGCTTTTCGCCTTCTCGGGTGTCACCTGCTTCATCATAACTTGCTCCTTTCTAGGCTTCCATGTTGCCAGGTTCACTATACCACCAACTCCCTTGGACAGCTGCTTCACAAACTCGAGGTCGCTTTGAGCTATGCGGTATCGCTCAAAGTCTGGGTCGCTGCGCACATCGTCTGTGAGAACCGCGGAGCTCTTCATCAGTTTGTCGCTGTCTTCATCGCTGCTGCCTTCGTTTGCAGCTTGATCTGACTTCAGCTTCTCGACGCGTGCTGCCTTGGTCCGACGTTCGTCGATAACTTTGCGCTTGATAACAACGAGCATCAACAGTACGAACACCGCCGACGCAAGCGAAAATAACAGCAGCGATAACGTTGCGAGAGACATTGACGACGACGCCTTACTGTGCTCATACTTCTCGTCGAAAGCTTCGTCTGCACCACCGAGAAAATAAGAGCAAAATGTGAGCATCCAGAGGTTGACTCTCAAACGGTAAACTACGAGTCCCCACCTGTTAGTACACACAAAGTGTACGTCTCGTTCACAATTGTCACCGTCTTCGCCGTGGCTGCATTGGAGCATGCACCATCCTGCAGCGTAATGGCTGTAACGTTGAAGGTTTCAAGCCGCTCCAGAACATCCACATCTGTGCTGCACACCTCAAACTTTGTCACGCTGCTCCCGTTCAAAAGCCTGTTCACGCACAGCGAAGTTAATTCCTGTAAAAATATGTTCGCTACTTGCAGAAACTATTTGAAACATACAGAGTTTGGAGGTTGCGCGGGAATCGTACACCCTGTATAGTGGTGATACGGTTTCCTGATAAATCCCTGGAAGACATGCATGTTAGGCAAAAGCACCAACTAGAACATGATCATCGTAACACTACGACTTACATGGTAAAAGTTCGCTCACATGCGCTGAAGTTTGCGGGTCCAAACAGTTCAATCGAGCTGTCTTGCACAACACTTCCAACAAAAAAGGTCAGCTTCGTAACCTTTTTGAAAGAGTAAACTCTCCACAACTCACAGTTTGGACAGATCTGTCGGCGGTGTGAAGTTCCCCCAGTTCCCTATTGCCGTCAAGGACAAGTCCCTTCAAACCGCATTGACACCATACAGCACCATCCCATCAGCCTCCTCCCACAACATCCTCACTCACTACAGCGTCACGCTTACAGTTGGCGTAGTGAATCCGGGAACGCCGCCTTGTCCAGGGACTGCAGACTGGTGTTCCTCGCGATGAGGACTTTTGGGCCGTCCTTCCCCGCCGCTGTGAAGTTGGTGATGGGGTTGTCGGAAACATCTCTACAGCAGCAGCAGTAACAATTCACCCGGTCAGGACTAGCACCTCCCTCCCTATTAGCCTCCGAACTCACAGCAGCTCTAGCTGTCCCCAGCTCTCCGGGATCTCGAGGCTCGTGAGCTGATTCTCGCCTAAGTATCTGCAGCACAGCAACACCACCAGTGAGTCAGCAGTCCCCACTCAACTGCAGCTGCTCTCCAAGTGTCGTACAGCCGCCGCAGCGTCGCTGGGAGCTGCAGATTGCGCGCGTCGGCGACGCTGTTGCTCGTGAGGTTCCTGTGGCATTTCAACAGTCGTAACTCGGTCAATTCTGCGTGTTTAAGTGCCGTTCCAACGCGGTTGCAGAGCCCACGCACAGTTCTGTCAGTGTGGCGTTTTGCATCTCCGCAGCATTGATATCCAAGCCGGAAAGCGCCGAAACCTCCACCGCCGACACTTGGGAGCAGCTATCCGCGTCGTTCTCGCGCCGCAGACGTCGCCGCCGGCGCGCGGAGGACGCCAGGAAGAGTGTGGAGGAGGAGGCGGATGAAGAGCCGCCACAGTCCGCGAGCAGCGTAGGCACCAACGGACACGCGCGCGGGCACGAGACGGACGCCATGAGGTCAAGTGAGCTTCAGGTTCTTGATGTGAGACTGTAGCCATTTTCTTGACGGATTGGGTGACAAATGGTGTGGTGTACACAGAAGCAGGAAGGCTGCAGCAACTCAAGGGCAACTCAAGAACTTCAAGTGCTTGCACCCTGGTTTGAGTGGGCGTGCTGGCTCGCTGCTCTGGCTTTGAGCTTGTATTTTCAAGATACTGTACAGGTATAATATCCTGCTGCATTTAAATCACACCGACGGATCCAGTAGTCTCGGTCACCGAGTCGGTGGGATTTGGCTGTCGAGGTGCTTCAGCGCTGCTTGCCAGACCAAGAACTAGCGATGGTCGGTGGGTTATGCAGTATACATGTAGTTAGGGCACTGTACTGGCCTAGCGCCACGTACTGCGGCGAAATGCGCAATCGTGTCCAATGACATCCGGACTTCAGTGGCGACTCGCCACTGGCGAGGAGAGGAGGAACGCAGGGAGTCCCTGACGCCGTCAGACACAAGCCACCCACCGTCAGTGACGGTGGGTGGCTTGTCTTGCAATTCAGAGAGGTCCCGCCTGATGAGCTGCTGCGCTGACGTAGCTCGACGTGGCAGCTCGACCAATCCGTATCCGATACCCGGTGCACTGACGGCCATATGCACATACACATGGCAGTCCAACTTCGACGTTGAAGCGGCCGCTACGCTGGTCGCTGGTGACGCTGTATAATAACCCCGACTTGCTCCCATCACTCGTCCACTCCGAGCCGCCGTGCTGCCATCTACGTTGATGAACTAGCACCACCACCTCACCACCTTGAGAGCACTACTGTACGAGGTTCGTGCCTGGAATGCTCGACAATTGAATCCGGAAGCGTTCCGGTGCCTTGTCTCTGCATTAGTCGAAGTTGACGGCCTTCGCTTGGGACTGGTCTTTGTTTTGCGCGTAGGTGGCTGCGTCTTCAACACCGGGAACTCTGCGTCAGATCATGCGCGGGCGCAATGCAGTATACCTGTCGGTATGAGCTCTGCTTGAAGCCCTTCCTGCTCATTCCGCGTTTGACTCCGCACGTCCCAAGTCCCGTCCTCCCCATGAAGCTGTCCAAGTTCGCCAAGCACGCGCTCACGTTCGCGGGTCCGTCGCCGATCCAGCACCTGGAGCGTCTGTCCAAGGCTCTGGGCGACAAGGTGCAGCTGTACGCCAAGCGCGAGGACTGCAACTCGGGCCTGGCGTTCGGCGGCAACAAGACCCGCAAGCTCGAGTACATCATCCCGGAGGCCATCGAGGGCGGCTACGACACGCTCGTGTCCATCGGCGGCATCCAGTCCAACCAGACACGTCAGGTGGCCGCGGTGGCCGCGCACCTCGGCTTCAAGTGCGTGCTGGTGCAGGAGAACTGGGTCAACTACCCGCCCGAGGAGGCCGCAGTGTACGACAACGTGGGCAACATCGAGCTGTCCCGCATCCTGGGCGCCGACGTGCGTCGGGACTCTGCGGGCTTCGACATCGGCATCCGGCCGAGCTGGGAGGCCGCCATGGAGGGCGTCAAGAAGGCCGGCGGCAAGCCGTACCCGATCCCGGCGGGCTGCTCGGAGCACCCCAAGGGCGGCCTGGGCTTCGTGGACTTCGCGGAGGAGGTCCGTCAGCAGGAGAAGGAGCTGGGCTTCAAGTTCGACTACGTGGTCGTGTGCGCCGTGACGGGCAGCACCATGGCCGGTATGGTGGTGGGCTTCGCTGCCGACGGGCGCGCGAACAAGGTCATCGGCATCGACGCGTCGGCCACGCCCGACAAGACCCGCGAGCAGGTGCTGCGCATCGCTAAGAACACGGCGGAGCTGGTGGAGCTCGGACGCGAGATCACGGCGGACGACGTCGTGCTGGACACGCGCTTCGGCGGCCCGGAGTACGGACTGCCCAACCAGGGCACGCTGGACGCCATCCGGCTGTGCGCACGCACCGAGGGCATGCTCACGGACCCCGTGTACGAGGGCAAGTCCATGGACGGCATGATCTCCATGGTGCGCAACGGCGAGTTCCCCGAGGGATCCAAGGTGCTCTACGCACACCTCGGCGGCGCGCCGGCGCTGAGCGCGTACAGCTACCTGTTCAAGGAGGACTAGGTAGATAGGCACATGGGACGAAACCCATGCAGAGCGTGAATGTTTGTTCCGATGTGTAGAACCATTTTCGCAAGCTGCTGAGGAAGTGCCTCCTTTTGATACCGTTGTCGTTAGAGATGTTAGGAAAATAAACTTGCATGCAAACGTGTTCCAAGCAACGCAAGAGTCTTCGGTTCAATGCAGTATGTGTAGTGGAATCCGGATATTAGGCCGGATCCACCGCAGTAGACGAAACCCCAGAGTCCCAGTCTGGGGAGTGTCCTGGTGCGATCACCGGCTCTCGAGTATGGGTGGTGCCTGACCGGGTACATCCAGGTTCAGCTCACCTCAAGGCGGTTGTCGATCCACGACTAGTGGATTCGACTACAGTTTCATTTCTACCTGTTATGGTGCCGCCAGAGATCCAAGTGGAATCTCTGGCAGCCGTGCATGTTTCCTTCAAGCTGACGCCAGCAAGGAAGGACTGTATATTACATTGAGTTAGGAGGACAGCAACCTGCTGCCAATTCTACTCACTCTTCATTCTGCCAGCTACCCAGCAGGCAACCTAATACACTAGACTATATCTTTCATAGCAGGCTCACCACCTGCCCCGACCGTCTTTCAACCTCAATCAAAATCCGGAAAACACTATTACAGTATGCATGTAGTATCGACAACGTGAACAGACTTACGAATGGAAATGCAAGCGCCGAGTCGTATCTCCGTGATGTCCGTGCCGTGAGAGTGACACAGGCTCAGTCATCTCGCATCCGAGCTGTGAACGAACGAAAGGGTTACATGTAATGGCGATGAGCTGTTGCTGCAAAGCGCTGAATGCGATTCTTGTCGCCTTCAACATGGATCTCGTCGTTTCGACTTGATCATGATCAAGATTTTCGCTTCGCCCGCCTCGAGAGAACTTCAACTACAGTACAGGCACCCCCGCCTAATTTGACCCTCTATCTCTCCATGTACCTCGCACAGGAAGTGCGGGCCGTGCTCAAGATTTGCACAGCGTAATCTACGATTGTATTGATTTAGATTAGGTATACGGGAGAAGTGTTGCACTGATATCGTAATGTCGATGCGCCGCATCCTTCGAATGCCAAGTAAGTCAGTAGATTTGCATCTATGTAAGACCTGTGCGAACGTTGCAACTCTGCACTGTTTATAAGTACCACTCCCTCAAATTAGGCGGGGATGTCTGTAGTCTGCTGCAACTGCAACGGGGCAGATCGTTTCGAGGGTACAGCACGGATGTTAAACGGCGGTGGCAGCGTGTTGGCTGTCATGCGCTACCGGCCAAAGGCCAGCCAACACGCAGCGGCGGCATCGAGATCGCGATGGTCGACAACATCGAGCGCTGGTCGTCAGCGCGAGAAAGGCCGGCGCCAGCGATTGGCCGCCCATTTGGCGTGACGCTGCAAGACGTGGCACACGTACATGTATGTGTATCATAGCTGTGCAAGCCTCGGCTGCGGTATCGTTGAAGTGTATGTCGCGAGAATATCAGGCCATGGAGACTCTCCGTCGGAGAGAGGTGCTGCGCTCGCTGCACCTTTGCGGTGGTGGCTCATGTACGGCGAAGCGCTTATAACAGGCTTATCCGAATGCACTAGTGCACGAAGACAACACCGAGAACCCCCAGCTCGAGATCGAGATGCTCGTACTGTATCGCGTGATGCAGCTCGCATCGGAGCCCGGTTCTGCTCGCGGCCGAGCCGCGAATGGCTGGCCGTCGCTGCAGCTCCATCTCTCTCTACGGAACCGTACGTCATCGCGTGCTGTCGACGAAGCCACCAGAGCACGGGCTTACCACCGTGTTTTTGCCGAGTTTCGCCGGCTCGCTGAGGAAGTCTCAAGTGTCCGAGCAGATATCTAAGACGCGCTGCCACCCCCGACATCGAGAAGGAGCTCGCCAGCCCGAAGAGCTACACAGCAACGTTAGCTCACTGCATGGGACTCCCAATTTAGAGCGGTACCGTATGCCTTCCGTGAGATGCTCCTCTGGTCCAAGGTGAGTTCGTGTCCGTTGACAGGCATCAGCGGCGCGTCTCTGTAATCAGATGGTCTGGACAGAGTCGTTACTGCGTGTACAAGTCGCGCTTTACGTCAGGACTTGACGGTCCCAAGTCTCCGCTCACTGCCAGTCGTGCCATTCTTTAATCCGCCGAGTCGAGCTCAAGTCCGTCGTGATCGCGATGGTGCGGACCTCGCTGCTGCTGCTGCAGGCCGCGGCGCTCCCCTTGCTGGTGGCCGGCACTGCGTCTCAATTGGACTACCCGGCGTGCGCCATCAATCACTCGCCTCAGTATTACTGCTGCGACTTGGGCGCGCCTGAGGGCTCGGACGTCTCGAACGGCCTCGTGTACGTGCGCTACAACAAGCCGCAGGGCGCGGGCTTCTCCAGCTTCTACGACGAGGGCTGGCAAAAGAGCCGCCAGATCAACTACGACCCGGACGGAGACGTGTCGCTCTACGCGCCCAGCACGCCCAGCTACGTCTACGGCGACGCTGCCCGCACCTGCCGCCTGCACGACGTGGCCGTGAACGGCGCAGTCGTGCGGACCTTGCAATGCACGTTCGCGCCCTCCAGCGACGACGCCATCTACACGCAGAACACGTCGCTGGCCGAGGACTCAACCGACACGTCGGTCTTCTGGTCGTCCACGCCCAACCCGCGCAACAACAACGCGTCGCTGCCCATCGGCGGCGTGTGCCGCAGCCTCATGCTGGACGACGGCAGCGTGAACGCCACGGCCAAGAGCCTCTGCACGTCGCAGTCGGGCACGTCGGTCTACCGCTTCAACTCGTTCACGGAGACGCCGCTGGTCGTCGTCTACGCCGTCTACGCGCTGTGCTTCTTCAGTCTGGCGTGTTGGGCGGCGGCCCGCACGTTGCTCGGCGTGCAGCGCTCGTCCGACGCGGCCGCGCCGTTGACGTCTATTGATGACGGCGGCAAGAAGCTGCTGGACCACCGCGGAGGCCCCGAGACGCCTGGCATCAAGTCGTCGGCCACGCGGCCGTCGCTGGCCGACCGCCCGTCCGAGGTGCAGCTACGCAACAGCACCGAGGACATCGTGCAGACGGGCTACACGGACTCAGTCGCGGGCTACGTGGTGTTCGGCTACTTCGTGCTCATGACGGTGCTGCTCAACATCCCCATCATCCTCACGATCCGAGACAACCAGGGCAAGCTGGCCACGGACACGTACGCGGCGTGGTTCAACCCCACCACGGTGGTCATCAAGGTCTTCATCTCGCTCTGGGTCATCGCCACCGTGTGGTTCGTCGTCGTGGTCGTGTACCGCTTCAAGATCCTCAACTTCTTCCGCTACCCGACGGCGCTGGACAAGTGCACGCGCGTGCTCATGTACAAGCCCGAGGTGACGGAGACGATGCTCGCGGACCGCTCGGGCGTCGCTCAGATGGTGCTCAAGGTCGAGAGCTTCCTGTTCCCGCACTCGCGCCAGGGCGTCGAGGAGACCGTGACGGTGCACAC
The DNA here is from genome assembly GCA_033557925.1 of Phytophthora x cambivora. Classification (NCBI taxonomy): domain Eukaryota; phylum Oomycota; class Peronosporomycetes; order Peronosporales; family Peronosporaceae; genus Phytophthora; species Phytophthora x cambivora. The sequence goes on along the minus strand of JAUCEB010000001.1, from coordinate 10,602,741 downwards.
GACCGCGGAAGGCGCGCGCTTCCTCGAGTTCCAGCACCTGCGCTACAGCTACGACGACGTCGAGGGCAAGTTCATCCCGGGGTCCGTCGTGCTGCCGGACACGTACGACAAGATCCTCTCGGACTCGCAGGGTCTCACCACCGACGAGCACGCGCGTCGTCAGGATGTCGTGGGCCGCAACGCCATCGAAGTGGAGATGCCGTCGTGGGCCACGTCGGTCGTGGACGAGTTCTTCTCCTTCTTCTACATCTACCAGCTCATGTGCTACTACGTCTGGTACTTCACGGACTACGTCTGGGTCTCGGTGCTCAACACGGTGGTCATCGTGCTGGCCGCTGCCTTCAACATCTACGCCAAGCGCAGCATGCTGGCGTCCGTGGTGCAGATGACCCACTACGTCGCGGATGTGACGGTCAAGCGCGATGGAGAGTGGTCGACGATCAAGTCGTCGGACTTGGCCCCCGGTGATCTCGTGCGCGTGACGGAGAACTGGGAGCTGCCGTGCGACCTCGTGATCGTCAAGGGCTCCACGGTGTGCGACGAGTCCATGCTCACGGGCGAGTCGATGCCGGTGCAGAAGTTCCCGCTGCCGAACGACAGCAGCGACGTCTACGATGCGGAGGGCAACGGCAAGAAGTACACGCTGTTCTCCGGCACCAGGACGCTGGCGTCGGGCCGTGACGAAGAGATCCTTGCCATCGTGCAGGCCACCGGAGCCCACACCAGCCGTGGCCAGCTCGTGCAGGCCATCCTGTACCCTGCCCCGATCCGATTCAAGTACGACGAGCACCTCAAGGCCGTGTTCTCCGTTCTGTTCATCATTGGCCTCATCGCCGCCTACTTCGCCATGAAGTTCCTGATCGAGAACGCCGGGCTGAGCAACACGCTGTTCGCCTTCGTGTACGGCATGTTCATGTTCAGCGCCGTGTTGAACCCTCTGCTGCCTGTGGTGATGACCATCGGCCAGGTGAACGCTGCCAAGCGTCTCCAGAAGCAGGACGTCTTCTGCCTGAACCCCCAGCGTATCACCCTGTGCGGTAAGGTGCGCGTCTTCTGCTTCGACAAGACCGGCACGATCACCAAGGAGGGTCTCGACTACCGTGGATGCCTCCCGATCGGCGAGTCGGGCGAGTTCCTGACCGAGTTCAACGACATGTCGGACGCGTCCCTGAACCAGATGATGAAGTTCTCGCTGGCGTCGTGCCACGCCGTGGGCTCGCTAAACGGCGAGCTGGTCGGCAACGAGGTCGAGGTGAAGATGTTCAAGAGCACGCAGTGGAAGCTGATTGAAGTGGAAGGTCAACTGCCCGTTGTCGAGTCTGCCGACGGATCCGAGGAGCTCGAGTTCGTCAAGCGCTTCGAGTTCGACCACCACCGCATGTCGATGAGCGTCGTGATGAAGCAGAAGAGCACCGGCAAGCTGATCGTCTTCTGCAAGGGCTCGTACGAGAAGATGGCGTCGGTGTCCAGCAGCGACTCGATCCCGGCCAACTACTTCCAGACCGCGGAGAACCTGGCCAAGAACGGCTGCTACGTGCTTGGTATCGCGTTCAAGGAGATGCCGGCCATGAGCGAGGCCGCCCTCGCTGCCTTCCTGGCCGACCGTGACGCTGTCGAGGAGTCTCTGGCGCTGCTCGGTCTGATCATGTTCCGCAATGAGATCAAGGAGGACTCGCGCGATGCGATCCTCACTCTGAAGCAGGGCAACATCCGCTCGGTGATGATCACGGGCGACAACGCCATGACCGGTTGCTACATTGCCCGTGCCAGTGGCATGGTGGAGGAGGACTCGCAGATGGTGCTCGGAGACATGGTGGCCGACGAGAAGACTGGCAGCATGCTGGTGTGGAAGGACGTGGACACCCAGCAGATTTTCTCGTTCGATGACATCCGTGACATGGTGGACTCGGTGGACACCAAGGTGGAGCTGGCCGTGACCGGCAAGGCCTTCGACTTCCTGGTCAAGATGGGCGACATCCACAAGATCCTGCTCAAGACTCGCATCTTCAGCCGCATGACGCCGCAGGGCAAGGTGGACTGCGTGAAGCTCCACATGGGAACTGGATCGGTGACTGGCATGTGCGGTGACGGTGGCAATGACTGCGGTGCTCTGCGTATTGCTCACGTCGGTGTGGCGCTCAGTGACGCTGAGGCTTCTGTCGTGTCTCCGTTCACGAGCAAGGCCCGTTCGCTCAAGGCTGTGGTGGACCTGGTGCTTGAAGGCCGCGGCGCGTTGGCCACGTCGTTCGCTAGTGTCAAGTACCTCATCATGTACGGCCTCATCGGTATCGGCTGCCGCTCCGTCATGTACTACAACGGCGTGTTCATCTCGCAGTTCGGCTTCATGTACCTTGACGGCGCCATCCTCGTCGGTATCTCTTACGGTCTCACGCGCGCTCGACCGCTCCAGTCGATGGGCTCACAGCGGCCGACATCAAGTCTGGTGGGCCCCACGACGGTGTGCTCGCTCGTCGGCGCGGCGGTGATCCACTGGCTGTTCCTGTTCGGGGCCATCCGCGACCTGACCACGCAGCCCTGGTACTGTCCGTTCCAGCCGAGCGAAGTCAACCTGGTGCAGTGGTGGCTGCTGCAGGACAGCAACTTGGGCTCGACGCTGTGGTTCATCATCTGCTTCCAGCAGATGTCCACGGGTCTCACCATGGGTCTGGGCTCGCGTTTCCGGCGTCCGATCTGGCACAACGTCTTCCTGCTCTTCTGGTACGCGCTGCTCTTCGTGGTGCTCGTCGTCATGTTCGTGGGTCCGCCGTCGCGCTTCAGCGACCAGTTCCGCGTGGCCAGCAGCACGAACGTCGTGGGTTTGCCGGACATCCCGCTGCCCAAAAGCTTCCGCTGGGAGCTCTTCGGCTGGGGCATCGCCGACACGGCCGCCGTGCTCATCTTCGAGTACTTCTTCGTGCTCGGCTACGTGCGCGACTTCTTCCGGGCCAAGTACCACCGAGACGCCCTCCCCATGAAGCTCTAGGACGGGACTGCAGTAGGTCAAAAGCTTGTGCATATGACAGCGTGCTCGCTGCTTATCATTTTTTAATCGGACGAAGCTCCAGGGGGAGAACTTCACCTATCGATACTTTCAACTTTCCACTACATGTACCGTGATGAAAACTATTTTACCACACAAACGACAGACTAAAGTTGGACTTAAGAACTCTGCAAAGTCCACACTGAGCCAATTTGATGCTCAAGACACGCCCGACAGAAGCGCTGTTCATCCAGTGTGGGCCTGTCACCATTCCAGACCGACCAAGAGCTTGGCAGTCGCTGACCAAGTCATGGCGAAAGTTTTCAACTTCTGATGTTGTACCGTTAGGGTCCCCACCTCCAGGACACGACCACAGGGAATCAACTCGTAGGTTCTCCTCCAACGTCGCAGCGCTTCCTCGACGGAGCATCATAGCGATTCAGTCGAGATTCGTGTCGTTCAGAGATGCGTTCGGTGTACTGGGGCCTCCTATGCTTGTGGTGGCGGTGGTTTGCATCTGCTGGACGTCGTGGCTCATCATACTCACGCTCGCGCCGAACCAGACAGCGAACTACGTCATGGACACAGGCGAATTCGACGACGGACAGTTCTGGCTCATCCCCGACGAGCTCAGTGTGTTGCAGATTGTCAGCGTCGCAGGACTCGCGGTGGTGGTCGCTCTGTACAGTTATGTGCTGCTCAAGATGCTCGTCTGGCGCGAATACCATCACGTCGAGGGCTCGTTTGTTGACCGGGTTCTGATGCGATGCGAGCCCAACCGAACGCTATCGGACGACTGGTCCAAGCTGGATTTACTACACAGAGCTTACAGATTGATCTGGGAGATATACTTGTTCTTGAAGGAACTCACGGGCTTTCGAGGAAGACATCGCAAATTGTGGGTAAGTGTATGGTAGGAGAGTTCATGTATCTCACAACTAGCCTAATAGTTTTTTTTGTGATCCTAGAATCTGTGCCTTAAGGCGCTAGACTTGATGCTGCAGGCGTTTATGGTTAGCGGGTTGCTGGAAGCTGGAACTCCAGTCCAACTCACGCTTGGTTTCGCGGTCTTCACCGCCTTGAACTCGTTGTTCTGTGCTGTGGAGATCATCAGCCACAGATACACCGCGTTCGCAGAGATTCTCATCGACTCGTTGTTCGACCTGTGCGCTGCCGTGGTGTTCCCGATCGTAGTGCTGCTGTACAGTGCACACAAGTTCGATTTTGATCGCGCCGTGTTCCGCATCAACATGGAATTGCTACCCGTCGGAAGTTTTGAGCGACGTGCGCGCATGCTCGCGAACCCGACGGAGATTGAGCTATTCCGTGTCTCCTTCGACTCGCTCCGAATCCGAACGCTCTCCGACTTTTTCCTACGCATTGGGATGAATATCGGCTTTGCGTATCGCTTCAAACGAGTGGTGGAGGTGCTCATCCAGATGCAGACCCAGCGCCAACGGCAACAAGCGACGAAGAGGGGGTCCCAGGTTGATCAACACTCAACACTCTTAAAGTTCCCGAAAGTAGTGGGGGGCAAACGTTCATGCCAGCGAGCAGCGCCAAAGTCGCTCGCTATTCTTTTTCTCGCCTACAGCGTCGGTGTGGTTGTTGTCACGCAAGAAGCCATTTCCACCTCTCGAAGCGTCTGTGCCCCGTACCCGGAGTGTGTTGTTTTCGCGTATCGATGGCGAGATACTTCGTATTGTCCGTGCCGAGCGCTGATCGATGGAGACCGCGCACCGAAATCATACTACGAGTGGACCCATCCTACTGATGCCACCGATACAGTGAAAGCTCTGGCTTCGGCGGGCACGTTGGAAACACTCCAACTCATCAACAGGCAATTAACTGTACTACCAGACGAACTTCGAGGATGCCGCGATCTGAATTTTATGTAAGTAGGGCATTCTCCTTGGCAAGTCAATTGCGAAGATAACGTTCTTTTGGTGCTGTAGACAACTGATCAATTGTGCGACGGAGGAACTACCGACGTGGACCAAAGATCTCCGAATGCTGCAGTACTTGTAAGTTACATAGTACAGGTTATAGCTGAGTATGCATCGATCTGACTGAGCTCTTGTGACGCTCGATAGACAAATTGAAGGCAAAGTTGGCAGTAACAACCTTGGTACTTTGGCGGATGATCTGTTCAGCGACATGCCGAAGCTGCGCTATCTGCAGCTGGGACTTCACCAACGAATGGTTCGACTGCCAGCGCTTGATGGCGTACCGAACCTGTCATGTCTGATTCTCTCTCGAATGAGCGCGTTTACTGAGCTGCCGTCGTTCAAAAAACTCCCCCGACTTCAGAGACTGGAGTTCAGCGTGCTGAAGCACCTGTCCTGGATTCCAGATCTTCAATCTGTGGGGACGATCGTGCACTTTGCGGTGTACCAAGGAGCGACCTTGTGTTGCAATGGGTTTCTCGGAGCTTGTGACCTGACCAACCCGTTCTGCACGAATGCTACGTGTCTACAAGACGCGTCACTCCAAGCTACCCGCACAACGCTAGACGTTTTCCAAACGTTCTCCAGCAACGTGTGTCAGCCATACTCGGGGCTCTCTCAAACACCGACTGCAGCTACGATCCAAATGTGCGATGGAGTTCCGTATCGACAGTGTCGCTTACCCGGACTCGAGGCTGGTACGTGGGTCGTGGGTATATGCTACAACCACCGCATGCAGGTTGTAGCATGTAATCCCGACCCCGTCAAAATCGAGATCCGTCGTCGCCAGATTCAGGAGCACGTAGGAGCTCCATGTGATCAGGTCGAGGAAGCGTGGCTGGGCTGCAGTGACACAAGGTAGGCGCGTAAAACACATTGATAAGAAAGTGCTGGAGGCGGGGAATGTTGTTTTTCGTCACGCTTCGTTCAACTAGCAGATGAGAAAAAGCAAAAAGATGGAATGAGGTTTGTCGGGATGTGCATACTGAAGGAAGCGACGGGTCAAGTTTTGGCTTGCAGAAGTCAATCCGAGATAACTAACTCATCGAGCGATAATTTACACGTAAAAAGCTTAGCCACAGAATTTGATCACAAAAAGCTGATAACCTCATGACTAGGTATCACGCAAGAAAATTCACACCACAGATTTTGTTTTGCTATCCGCGTCAGCGCATGGCGCAGATGACGAAAAAAACTGTTGCATGTAGCCAAAATTAGGAAACTATCCCTGCTTCGTGAAAATGGACTGCTACATTCGTAGTTCTCTTGAGCACCAACCTAGCGCTGGATGGCGGTCAAGGTCCAAGCCCAAGAGATTCCTAATGATTCAAGCAGCTCTCGACTTTCCAAAATAATAGGCGCGCTTTCGTCTTCTCACAGACAGACGGAAGTTGTTCCATTGTGGCCTATTTCTCGCACTGGAAGTGTTTTGGACAACAGTTTCCTGGCTGTTGGAGTCCGACCAAATGAGAACACTAGCAAAATTTCTTTCCGAGAAGCGTTTGGACTCTTAGGGCCTCCGATGGTGGCCATGGTGCTGGGATGCATCGTTTGGACGTTGTGGCTTATCATCTTGAGCGTTGATCCTAACACCGCAGCCAACTTTCTCATGAACACCAGCGAGTTCGACGACGGCCAATTCTGGCTCATTCCGGATGAATGGAACACACTGCAGACGTTCAGTGTCATGGGATTGGTGCTCGTTCTCCTCTTTTACTTTTACGTTTTGTTGATGATGCTTGTTTGGCGTTCGCAAAAGAACGCAATGCAGAATAAATTTAACAGTTTTCTCCTACACTGGAAAGCTGCAGCAAGGGTGAAAATCAGCGACTCGTTGCGGTCAACATGTTATCAAAGAGCAATCAGTACGAGCTGGAAACTTTACTTTCGGTGGAGGGCCCTCACAGGGATTAACGGCAAGCACCGCAAATATTGGGTAAGTTGTTTAACTACTTAGTGCAACGATATCTCTTCTCATTGCTGTTTTCTACTAGAATTTCTGTCTGAAGATCCACGACTTAATAATGCTCACACTTCTACTAAGAAATCTACTGGAAGCGGGGGCACCAGTTAGAATAGCCTACGGATTCTCAGCGCTGGCAGCACTGAATTCCTTGTCGTGCGCGATTGGGATACTTTTCTCTCGATTTTCTGCGCTCGTGGAAATTTTCGTCGACTCGGTGTTTGATTTCAGCGCGACTGTGATCTATCCTCTCACAGTACTCTACTACTGCTCGAATAACTTTCACTACGACCGTGCTGTATATTTCATCAATTTGGAGATTCTCCCAATTGGAAGTTTTGAGCGACGAGCACGAATGTACGCGAATCCAGCAGAGATAGCGCTCGTTCGCTCCTCGTTTGACTCGCTAAGGATACTTGATGGCACCGATTTTGTGTTGCGCATCGCGATGAACTTGGCCTTCAGCTATCGTTGCAAACGTATCGTCGAAGTGTTGATCGAAATGAAAGTGGGGGATTCAGTCAAGCGGACACACTCTTTGCTTCAGCCGTCTGCACGGACAGCTTCAGAGCAACAGCTTCGCACGATCCAGCGTCCTGTTCCTCGGTGGCTAGCCATTCTTTTTGCAATCTACAGCGTAGTCGTCGTCGTGGTCACTCATAAAGCTATCGAGACGTCACAAGTTTCGTGTTCTCCGCATCCAGAGTGCGTTGTCTACGCTTATCGTTGGCATACTACCGAACGTTGTCCTTGCCGGGCAATTGTCGATGAAAATCCTTCACCATTGACTGGACTCACCCTGTAGACGTCTCCAAGGCAGTGGCCGCGCTCGCAAGTGCAGGCACGCTCGAGACACTGCAGTTGATTAACCGACAACTTTTGGTATTACCGGACGAGCTTCGAGGGTGCCGCAATCTCAACTTTATGTGCGTTCTCGCCGTTTTGAACGGACTGGTTTTTCCTGCCTTGCATTTGCTAACTTTTCTGTATGCAGATCGCTGATTAACTGCGCCACAGAAAAGTTGCCAGCTTGGTTGAAGGATTTTCACAAGTTACAATATCTGTACGTAAAATCATATCGGTACTTATGCAAATGTCTACTGAGCATACTGTTGTGTGGTGTGTGTGAATATTTCGTATAGGCAGGTTGAAGGTAAAGTTGGAAGTCAGAATCTTGACGATTTAGCGCCTGATTTGTTCAGCGAAATGTCTGAGCTCCGATATCTCCAGTTCGGCGTTCATGAAAAAATGCAGCACCTTCCACCTCTTGACGGCGCGCCGAGGCTACGCAGCATTGTGTTCTCCCGGCTGTACAACTTGGTCGAGTTCCCACCATTGACACACCAGTCCCGACTGGAGAGGATCGAGCTCACCGCGGTCAAAAGTCTGCCTTACCTTCCAGACCTCCAACCTGTCACAGCGTTGAGGCACCTCATCGTATTCCAAGGAGCGCATCTGTGCTGCAACGGGTTCCTGGGACCTTGTGATCTCACAAACCAGTACTGCGATGACGCTATATGTCTTGAAGATCGCTCGAAGGAGGCAACGCCCTCAACACTGCAGGCTTTCCAGGAGTTTTCCTATTCTCTCTGTCAACCGTATTCGGGTCTCTCGCAAGTACCAACAGTGGAGACGATTCAAATGTGCGATGGAGTTCCCTATCATCAGTGCTATCTCCCCGGACTTGAGCCAAATACGACCGTTATTGGAATGTGCTACAACCATCGGATGCAGGTACTCGCGTGTAATCCGGACCCTGACAAAATTCGTGCTCGGCAGCGACAGATCCAGGAGGGGGTGGGAGCTCCGTGTAATCCAGCCGGGGAAGCGTGGCTTGGATGTTCCAGTATAGCTATGGGTAATTGAACTAAGGTTACGTACATTGAAATCGCGCAAAATACCAGCCTGGCAGAGAATTTATCAGCCCCCACAATTTGTTTCTCAAGTTTGTCAGTATGAAGAGAATATCATCAAGACATGCGCAGCGACAAAGAACGTGGCTGTATTGAACAGGTTCACAAATCCTTCAAGCCAATCGATTCGAAAACGCTGCATGTTTGCTTAGAGCAGCAGCAGGAAAAATCTACAGACCATGAATTTATTCCTAGCGTGTTTTTTTTTTCGGGAACCCAATAAACTTAAGAGAATTCAGAGAACCAAGGCGCGAATTCATCAGTTGTTATTCAAAGTGAGAGTTAAACGTCCTCCGCTATTGGTTTTATTCCGTCTAGTGCGTCTGCCGATGAATATCATGCTGCTGACACTCAATCATTATGGACCGCAAGTCTCGCCTTTTCCATCATTTTCTCAAAGTCGGCCGCGTCCTTCAGTATCGTCTTGACCTTCTCAGCATGCTCCGCGGTTGCTTTCGCAGACTTTTTCACAAGTTTGGCGGGATTCATCTTCTTCGCAAAGTCTCCGAAGCCTCTTTCCTCCTCCTCGTCGTCGTCTTCATTTTTCTCGACGCGACGAAGCAGCCGTCCGCCCTCCACGCGGATTGCATCACCGAAAACAGGCGAGTCACGGTTCTCGATCACAGCCTTGGACTCCTTAACCAAAGGGACTAGTGAGGCACCACTTGCTTGGAAAGTGGCCGCAATTACCACCGCGAAGATGAAAGTGAGGCGCATAGTTAGTGACTCTAGTTCTTGCGCTGTGGAGCAAAATATGCAATGAGGAGTGCGGTATGAACTGCTTTCTGTGGAGTATTGAGCTCGCCGAGGACAGCCAGACGCCGTACTTGCACCACATACCGATGCCTATAGACTACATCATCATCAGTGCATCGTAGTCAGCGTGCCGCGTCGACTTCGTAATCGCACCTTATGACTGGTGCTACGGAGCTGGACTGGATATCTGCATCTTGCCGAATTGTAAACACGCAATAGCGACATTGATAATAACACGCTTCCCTTCAGTGCTTCCGGGTACTGCAACTTTTAGTGTCTGCTTTTTCAAGGCAGTAATAACACTAACTGTAAACAGCTTTTAGAGTTTTCGAGACGAGATATCCGCCGATAAAGTCTGGCTAAGTAAAAGCATGTGCTGCTTTTCGTGCATGTGCATAACTGAGTTCCCGAATCTCGCGCGACTTGCTTGTGGATCGAAAAGGCGAAAACTAATCTATTGTACTACGTAGCCGGCAAGTTAGCTCATTTGCACCAGAAAATTTGCTCGAGTTTGCAGATAACTTTTTCAGATTCAGGTTGAAGCAATGCTTTGTTCATTTTGGCGGTCTGCTTATTAAGGTCTTGCTGGAAACAGCATCAGTCGGTGCTAATGCCACAACCCAGCCATGCTTCTTCCACGACATTGCAAGGGGTGCCAACGTTCAGCTTGATCTGCAGTCTACGCACGGCCATGTTGTTGGGGTCAGGATTGCACGAGATCACCTGCATCCTGAGATTGTAGCACATGCCCTCCAATGTTTCGTTTCTCGTAGGGTCGAGGATCTCGCACCGTCGATATGCAACACCCCCGCACGAATCCACCGATGCTTTTGTCGGTGTATCTGCAAATTCGAGCAGATTTTCCGGTGTCTTGTAGCAAACACCGGAGCCGAAACGAGCTAGTAGGTTGAGCATCGCAGGACTTGCCGGTAGTTCACTGTCAGTCAAGCAGGTGGCGGCTGGGAAGTTATGTGTGGTGTCTGCAGCACAAAATGGGTGCGTCAAGTTGCAGTGGCCGAGGTAACCATTGCAGCAGAGGAAGCTCGGGCGAAAGACGGTGAGACTGATGAGGTGCTTCAGGTGCAGCAGGTCTGGTAGCGTCTCAAGCAGCGGGAGATACGCGATGACGATCCCTCTCAGGTTCAGAGTCTCGTCGAGGTCGGGAAGATGGGTCAGCGCAAACAAGTGAGCTAACTCGATCGTCTGGAGCTTTGGGGTCCCATCAAGCGCTGGGAACTTGGCTAGTGACTTGTGCAATGCTAAATGGAGAAATACGAGGTGCGGCATCTCGCTGAAGAGATTACTAGGCAGATAGACCAAATTTTCGCTGCCTTGTTTACCTTCCACATGCCTACATGAGACCCGAACGAAAGCAAAGAACAACGTTAGTCTTGAAAATAGACAGATGCGTGATGAGGTTCATACAGGAATTCGAGGGACTTCCACTGGCTGGTCCAGTCCGGAAACGTGTTGGTAGAAGTATAGATAAGTGAGCTAGAAAACACGTAAAAGAAAAAAAACATGATTAGTACTCAATGCAACTTTGCTAGGTCCTGTCGACGACGTACAGGTGCTCTAGCTGACAATTCTTCAGCTCAGTCGGCAATTGCACCAACTGGCGGTTTATCAGGCGGAGCACTTTCAGATCTCCAGAGCTAGCAAGGATTTTCACCTCGTTCGTGACATCCACCGGGTTTATCCATTCATCGAAGGTCCTTGGCGCCCGATCGATGTCTATCAGCGTTCGGCAGGGGCAAACCCCTTTGGTTTCAGACGTCCACGGGAAACGGTAAGCGTAGACCAAGCACACATCGTAAGGGCTACACGCTGCACGTGAAGCCTGGATTGCAACATGGACATACGGTACCAGCAATGCACTGACCGTCATGAAGAACAGCGCGAACGGCTTCGGGACTCTGCATTGTTGACGTGGCTGAATTTTTGTGTGTCTTCTGGGGTAAACTAGCCGTCGATTCGTTCGCACCAGCACTTCGACCACCGCCTTGAATCGGTTCAAGAAGGACCAGTTCATCAGCAGATGAATCAGAAGAAGAAGCGGTGTTTGGTCTCGAAGCGAGTTGAAGTTGACGCGGAAAAGTTCGACTTCCGCAGGATCAGCGAACAGCCGAGCAATGATCTCAAAGCTTCCGGGAGGTAGCACTTGGACGTACGTGCGAAATACCTCGTGGTCGAACTGGAAGTTATCGTAGCAATAGACAAGCACCAAAATCGGGTACACGATCGTGGCGATGAGGTCGAAGCTGTTTCGCATATTTCTCGTTAGTACTGATCACCACAACAACGCACTTCGAAGTATGAGGCAAGAACGTACATCGAATCCACGAGGATTTCAGACAGCGCTGAGTGTTTGTCGAGTAAAATGTTATGAACACAGGACAAGCAGTTGGCGCTGATGAACGCGGCCCAACCATACACCAACACGTCTGGAAAGCCCTTTTCGAGATAATTACTCAGCAAAACGACTTGAGTTGTCAGGTCCGCTACCTTGTGTACTAGATTCTGGTTCAAAAGGAAAACCCGTCGTCAGATCAAATATAATCGCTCTGACATCAGCAAATGCGACGATTTACCCAAAATTTTCGATACGATCCGTTGATTTCCGTAAGCTCTTCCCAGAACTTAGAGAGATTATTGCTCTTTCGTCGAGCTGATACGGTGCTCTTCTTATCTTCAGTGTTGGCCCTCCGAATGCCACCAACCTTAGCGGCAGCGGTGGTTGGAATGGTACGCCAGAACAGCATTTTCACCAAAATGTGGAAGTACCCCACCTCAATAGCGGATAATCCAAAAATTCTGGCAAGTTTGATGCCAATATCTTGATCCAGTAGCAACCAGAACTGGCCATCGTCGTAGTCGCCCGTGTTCATGAGATAGTTCGCAGTCTCGTTGGGCGCTAGCGTCATGATGATCAGCCACGCTGTCCACACTATTGAGATCAAAAGGAATAGCAGCATTGGGATACCGAGCAGCCCAAAAGCCTGCCAAAACGTGAGACGGTAGACTGTTGGTGCGTTTGGCACCTTTCTAGGGCGAACAAACGACGCCGACATTGGGTTTGAGAGTCGTTCCAGCGGCACTATGTCACTTGGACCCCCGGTCCGACGGGTCTTCAACCACTCGGCAGACCCATCAAGCGACCGTCGAATGTGTAGATTCTGTCTGCACGACGTGTCGGGTGTAAAATCTCCTACGGGAATCACATTCGTTCGGGGTGGTATCGTTGGCTTCATCCTTGGTAACTTCAGCGATGAATTCGTATGCAGTTTTCAGACGAAGTTTGCTGGCCTTCCTCCAAATTTGTCGGCCAAAAATATGGATGCAGATTTCGCTATTTGCAAAACTTGGTCGCTCAGACACTTGTCATCTTATGCTTGATATGAAAATAGTACGGTCGTGTCAAGACAGGAATTTTCAGTCCAACGATGCGAAGGTGTTCGTATGATCGTTAACTGCTGCATCCGAGCCACACTTCTTCGGCGGCATCGCAGGGCGGACCCAAACTTCTACCGAACGCTCCATAATTAGGTGGATGAAACTCAAATAGAAGGCCACTTAACCACACAAAAAAGTTAGGTGGATGCTCGCAGCGTTGACACCACCACAATCGGTTTCAAGGCAGGTTGAGGCGGAAACGCCGACTTCTGAGTTCCAATCGCTCGTCCTGCAGGCCTGAACGCTTTCGAGACTCCCTGGAGGTAGAATTTCTATGAACACGCTGAAGAGCTTGTGGTCGAAACCAAAGCTATTGACGCTGTACATGTACACTGCATGTACAATACCATGTTGTGGTGGAGCACTGCCGCAATCATGTCGAATCTAAACCACGACAAAAAGCAAGGAGCAGCTCGTCAGTACAGGTTGGTTAGTGGCGATCACTGTAAAAATCAGTTTGTTGTTCAGTACATTGAATCGATGAGGAATTCCGTCAGTGGTTACCCGTAGGATAGTTGCAGCAACGGGCAACGCGTTCGTCTTTACGAACACAGCGCACGCCATTACCAGCATCACGGATGATCCGCCTTCGAGCAGTTCGACGCAGCATAATGCTTTGCATCGTGAGGCTAGATGCCTTCTGACTCAAGTTCTGTTGAGTGCTAGTACACCACATGGAAAATAATCTAGCGATACCTCCAGCGAATACCAGCGATCTCTCCCAAGGAAGTTTAAGCGGGTTGGTAAACTGGAAGCACTCCAGCGACGTAAGCCCATCGTCGCGATATAGACATTTTTCACTCGAGGTTGCCTTCAGATTTCGTTCCCTCCACGAAGACAGCTTAAACAAAATAAAAAACAAAGCAGGCATCCACCACGAGAGCAAACACTTTCAAGTTGCATCCCCAGGGTCCACGATCAGCCAGAAGTGTCCATTGCCAGCCCATGACGAGAGGGCCAACACGATCGATCAGCAACATTGTCCACACTATCGAGATTGGGACAACCACCACTTCCGGTAGCACAGGTCCAAGACCATGATAGAGACGCTACTTGGGTGCTCAATGATCTCGAGATCCCAGCGGGAACGATCTGCTGCTTCTTGACGATCTGTGGTTCGCATCCTGGTGATGCTGCGACTTGGGATGCCACCACGAGGCCCCATGCAGTCCAAATAGGAATAATTTTGCCTACAAGACCTCAAACCACAGCGAAAACAAATTCCATGGTCCGGTCTGTCACTTATTTTGGAGCGTATTCGCCTTTCACAAGTCAATTTTCAGTGTCCGCTGTCTTCGCGCGCTGGTCAAAGTCAGAATGCGTTTTCTATTGAGATGAAGCGGAGACACTGGTGTCCACTGGGTGCCTTCTTGACCGACTTGATGATGAAGATGACGATGAAGAATGCGATCGTTCTGATCGGAATAATCGCGCGTCGGGAGACACGAAAGATGATGCGTGGGAGCTGCTTTGTAGCTCCTCAATCCTTCGGTCACGCTGTCAATAATAACAATGAAAGAGGGTGAGCAAAGATTCAGACCCCAACATAATAAGCGCCAAGGCAGCTGCTTGGTTACCTGCTCGATTTCACGCTCATACTTCGCCGCGAATCGCTTGAACTTACTTCGAGACCGCTCCAGTTGCTGTTGCATCATCGAGTTTAAAGTCAACGAGATGCTACTCTTCTAGCCAACCTCCTTCACAGACAAAGCGTTAGTACATACCTTGATAGTGTTGTCCTGCTGCGCCAGTCGGTCTTCAAGCTGCTGGCACTTCACCTGGGCCTCTTCCAACGCATGTAGAGGGAGGTACGACGACGTACTGGATGCTTTGCCACCAGACTCCGGGGTACTCCCTACAGCATCAGACGGCGAGGAACGAGACGGGGACGGCGGGGGAGACAAATGCTCAGCGCGAGCATTCGATCGTCTTTGTCCGGATGCGCGCGATGATTGACTGCCTGATGGTGGTGTGTGATTGAGCTCGGACATGTTCATCACCGGCGTGGAAACCGGCACCTGCCGTTGGTAGGACGCTTGGATTTCTTGTGCCATCGCATCTCGCTGCTCTTCAAGGCGGGAGATTAGGTTGTCATTTGTTGCAATCT
This sequence comes from Phytophthora x cambivora, assembly GCA_033557925.1. Lineage (NCBI taxonomy): Eukaryota > Oomycota > Peronosporomycetes > Peronosporales > Peronosporaceae > Phytophthora > Phytophthora x cambivora. Next base: position 10,587,623 of record JAUCEB010000001.1, on the reverse strand, counting down.
TCTGACGAAGCGTTGATGCAACCTCCTCCAAACTGCGCCGCTGAGATTGCTCTGCATGTAGCTTGTCCTGCAGCGATTTCATTTCGTACTTGCAGTTGCTCAACTTTGCTTCCAGGTGCACAATCCGCTGAGAAACAGCAGCATTCTCGGCCTGAGCACCGTATCGCTGAGCAGATATCTCGGTGGAAACTTGTTTTTGGGCCTCTAGCTCCTGCATGAGCTGGTGCATTCGCGTCTGGACGTCGTCTTGCTTTTCCTCACTTGCTTGCAGCTTTTCCGTCAGAAAACTGACCTGGTCACGATACGTCGCTGACTCTGTCGCCAAAATGGCGTTCTTCTCCCTCAATGTATGGGCTTGGTTGTCAAGCGAAGCCACTTGCTTCCTCAGTGACTCGTTCACAACAGCAAGTTCTTCCTGCAGCGAAGAAATCTCTGCCCGCGCTTTTTGCATTCCCTCGTGTTCCTGAATCAGCGACCGGTAAGTGTGACGCAGGTCCTCGAGCTCAATTTGCAGCGTGTCCCTTTCGCGCTCGACTTCTCGCTTGGTCTGCTTCATATTCTTGGTCGACTGGGAATGAGAGAGCTCGACACGCTGCAATCGAGTACACTCTTCGCTTATCGCCTGGTTTTCAATCGTCATGTTCTCCAGGTCTTGAGCTAGTGCTGTCAGTTCGGCAGTGTGCATCCCCTTCATATGCTCAAGACGGTCTACTTCGTTTTCCAGTTGCGAACAGTGAGCTTGCATCTTGCTCAGATTGTCTTCAGCCTCGTTCAGCTTGTTCACCAGGCTTCCCATCTGCTCTTGGAGTCCTGTGGCATCCGATTTCTTGTCCTGCACGGCCTTGCGAAGCTCGTTACTCTGCTTTTCAATTTCATGATACTTCTCGGTAAGAGCATCCAGCTGATCGTTCACTGCATCCTTTTCGCTGTCCAACGTCCGCGTCAACTTTTTCAACGATGATATTTCGTTGTTCTTTGCCGAAATTTCGCTTTCCAGGGTGCTAACCTTTGAGTTCAGATCATCCATTTCTTGTTGGTGGCGCTGGATCTGTTGCTGTCTTTGCTTCGTTTGGAAAACCATTTGGTCCCGAGACGACTCCATTTGCTCGATCAGAAGCTTAAAGTTTTCGACCGCCTCCGTTTTCTCTGTAAGGGTACGGTCCTTGGTCTGAATTTCTCCGCGTAACTGCTTCAACGCGATTTCTCGAGCACGGTTCGTCTCCTTCACCTGCAACAGCTCATCCTGAAGCAACACTAGCTGCGTCTGGACAGTCTTGTGGCTTGTCTTCTCTTGCTCCAGCCGCGTTTCCAACTGGTGTGAGTTGTTTTGCTTCAGTTTCAACTCACTCTGCAGCTGTCGGACTTGGTTTCTCAACTCACTCACGGAGCTCTGGCTTGACTGAAGCGCGTTTTGCCCAGACGAAAGCGAATGCTGTTGCGCCTGCACCTCCTTCGACAACTTCTCGAACTCGTTTTGATAATGGTTCCATGTCTGCCGGGCGTTGCGAAGTTCCACCATGGCACTATCGTAGTTGCTCTGCAATTCCGCCTTCTCCTTCTCGAGTGTCGAGCATTTCTTGGTCGCAACAGCAGCCTCTGCTTGCAGTTTTTGAATTTGATCTGACAGCCGCTTGCCGTACAGGTCGTCATTCTCGACACGATTCTTCAAGCTGGCATTTTGATCGCGGAGTTCTTCCACGTGTCGTTTAAGTGCCAAAGCTTCGTTCTGCACAACCAGCTTCTCATTTTCTGTCTCTTCAGCACGACTCAGCAGCACCTGTGCTTGGTTCTGCTTATCCGTGAGCTCTCGAACCGTGCCCTTAGTTTCTACAAGCTGTCGTTGAATATCTGCACACTCGCGCTTCTTCGTCTCCAACATGCCTTCAGCATTGGTTTGCATTTTAGTCGCAGCGTCGACCTTCTCCAGGAGTTTTTCCTTTTCGTGTTGAGCTTCCTGTAAAGATGTATTCGCCTTCTGCAGGTCCTCCTCGAGATTCATGACCTGAAGCATCAGTTCTTCCTTCTCGCGTCGAAGATCGTGGCGTTCTTCCTCCAGCCACTTCATTTCCTGCACAAACACTGCCTTTCTCCCGTCCTGCGCTGCATCCTCACCTCCAGATCCGTTAGCCGCAGCTTCTAGCCTATCAATCTTGCCAGTCAAGCGCTCCACTTCTCCCTTCTGAATACTTAATGCACGATTCAACGATCGGCATTCCTCGTCACGCTGGGACAGCAACTTGTCCATCGAACGTAGTTCACGGTGCAGCGAAGCATTCTTCTCCTTGTCCAAGCCGTGGTTCTCTTCGCTTTGTTTAAGAGTTTCGCGTAGCACGTCAAGTTCACGTGAATTCGCATCGAGCGAAGCACGTGCGTCAGCCAGCAATTGCTCGAGCTTGGTCTTCTCCACGTTCAGTTCCTTCACCTTCGCTTCTGCGCGAGATAAATCACTGGTCAATACGCGATTGTGCGAGTTGGCGTTCGAGAGGGCGTTCGTGTACGATATCTTGTCGTAATGCATCGCGCGGAGGGCATCTTCAAGGCGATCCTTGTGCGTCGTCAGAGTTTGCACCTGCTCCTTCAGTGACGCCTCGCCAGCGTTTTGCTCCTCCCCCTCCTCCTCGACTTCTGCGTCTGGTGAATTGACGACGGATCCCGGGCTGCGAGGAACTGCAGGATTTCCAGGTTCAGCGTGCGGGTTGCTGCAACGCGCGTGTTCTTCCTCCAGAACGTGGTACTTGGCCTGCAGCATGCTCAACTCCTTGACAAAATGTTCACGGTCCAGTTCAGCTTGCCTGCAAAAAATGAATACAGGTCAGTCCCCACTCAGACCACAGTACACACAAAAGCCAGCGTACTGCAGCTTCTCCGCGAGGCCTCCGTTCCGACGGATCTGCTCTGTCGCCTCCTTCAGGCGACTCTCGTACTTGGCCACCTGGTCGTTCAAAATGTCAACTTGGGTGCTGAGCTGCTCCACCTGCAGATCCGCGGCGTCCTGCCTCGACCGCGTCTGGTACCGCTCCTCCAGGTCTTGCAGCTTCCTCGCCGACGCGTTCTGGTCGTTCACCACCTGCACCGAGAGCTTGGACAGTCTGCTGATCTCCTGCTCGCGCTTGCTCAGCTTGTCGTTGAACTGGTCGCACTGGGCGCGTAGCTTGGCGTTCTCCGTCGTCACGTCCGCCAACTGCTGCTGCAGGTCCTTCGCCACCTGCGCCTGCTGCTCCAACTGCTGCGTCTTCCTGGCCTGCTGGCTGTCCATGGACAGCCTCCTCAGGGACTGCGACGCGTCCGAGCCCCTCATCTCCATGGACGGCGAGCTGAAGCCCTGCGCACCAGTGGCCAGCACGCGCTCCAGCTGCGCCTGGAGCTTGGCCACCTCCTGCTCCTGCAGTCCGAAGAATAGACATAACAGTCGTGTCAGAGCGACGTATTCTACCAAAGGTAGAACGGTTCTACCTTCTCGTTCTACCCACTTTCTTGGCGCACTGCTGGGTCTTCTGGCCGTTGAGGAACTGCAGCTTCTTCGCGTCGTCCCGCAGTCCCTCCAGCTGCAGCTCGCAGGCCTTCTCCCTCTCGGTCACGGCCTCCTCCTGGTGGATGATCTCCAGGTGCAGCTGCCGTAAAAATAACAATAAGCAATAAAAAACAACAACAATAATAAAAAATAACAGTGAGATCTACATCCACTCTACCCCGTTCTACCGCCTCTTACACTGTTGTTCTCCCTCGTGAGCTGCGCGTTCTCCTTGCGCAGCGGCAGTAGAATCTGCGACAGCTCCAGCGCGTCCCTCTGCGCCTTCTCCAGCGCCTTCTCCGCCTTCTCCCGCGCGGTAGAAGCCCCCACCAGGTCCCCCAGCAGGCGCCGCACCAGCGGCACGCTCTCCACGCCCACGGGCTGCAGCATCAGGTGTTAGTGGTAGAACGAGGCAAGGTAGGGCGAGGTAGAACGCTCACCTCGCTGTAGGACAGCGCGCGCAGCTGCGTCTGCAGCTCCCCGAAGCTGCGCACCTCGACGGCCGCCGTCACGTCCTCGCCGACCGACGGCGCCATTGTAGAACGAGTGGAAAAAGTGACTTTGAAATGCGTGCGGTTGTCACTGAAGCGAGGGGTGAGGCTTGGTCGAAACACGGTAATTTATCGCCGGTAATAAATTATCCGGATGAACCAAGAAAGGAAAACTATCAGCAAAGTGTTGTAACGTTAACGTTAGTTTTCATCTACTGAGTCTGAGATACCTGTGCAACCAGCGAGTCCGACAACGACTGTGAGCTGTTGATGTGGAATTGTAGTTGCATTTAAAAAGATGTTTGCTTCGTCGTGTTCTGGCGGAAAACACCTCACAATTCGTTCTCCAGCGCTGGGCTGCAAAGGTACATGTACTTGTGTTGTTCGGGTTTCACTCCGCATGGAAGTCCCTCCTTCGGTGCGGTACTATGAATGAAAGTTCACCGGTAAGCTAACGACAGGTTTGGTCGGCGATAACGCCTTCCGTGAAAAGTCGGTGCCCACTCGGCCATGGACAGCTTCGACCTGTCGGAGCAGCGGATCGTGCAGCTCGAGCAGATTCCTCCTGAAATCCGCCGCCAAGTGGAAACGGGGGACGGCGTTGAGTATGCGCTGGATCTGTCGCTCAACCGTCTGCGGAGTATCGACCAGATCGGAGTCTTCGAACACGTGAGCCAGGTCCGTCTCAATGGCCTCATGAGGAATAGCGACCGACTGCACAGCTGACGCGGGTTGTTTTCACGCTCCGTAGTTGGATTTGTCGGGTAACCAGCTCGAGAGTGTGAACGGGATCCAAGCGCTGCGTCGGCTGCAGAGTTTGGATCTGTCCCGCAACTGCATTGCCACGGTGGACTTGTTGGCTCTGCTGCCAGCTCTTCAAGTGCTCAAGCTGGCGGAGAACAGCCTCACGACCATCGACGCCTTGCAGCTGCTCCCAGAGCTGCGGGTGGTGGATGCGTCCTACAATCGGGTCACCAAGTGGCCTCCGCTGGCGGGCTTGAGTTTGCTCGAGGTTGAATGTCTGCGCTTGTCGAGGTTGGGAACTGGGAGTGCTGATTGAACTCTGTGCGGTCGACTGCATTCCTAGACGCTGGACCTGTCGGACAACATGCTCGGAGCGTTTTCGTCGTCGTTGTCAGCGACGCTCTTCCCGTCTCGACTTCGACGTCTTGCGATTGCGAGGAACCAGATCGACAAGGTACGTTAGTTTAAGTTAGCGGTTGCATCTCCCCACTAACGCACAGCTTTTGAGCTAGCTTTGTGGCGTTGCCTGTCTAGGTATGCAGCTACCGATGCTGGAATTCTTCGCTTTTGATGGGAATCCCATTGTGCTTGAGGTTGCACGCAGTGGCGGGCAGCTCGAGCGGCTGCTGGCGACGCTGTTCCCTAACGTACCTCTCAGCAACGACGGAGGACTCACTATGACTGGGCGCAGACACGACGAGTTCGCAACTCCTCCTCATACGATGCATTCACTCAAGTGCGCCATACTTGAAGGCCGTGAAGAAGTCCTGGATGATTTTCTCGTTACGGGGTCGGTGGCAGGTCAAGTGAATCCAGTGAGTGGTGGTGGAGTGTTAATGCCCCCTCCTGCTCCTGTAGAACGTCCGCTTCCTAGCCGACATCAAATTCCTCTGAACGACACTAGCGATGATCAAAGTCAAGCTGTCGACAACTCCCTATCACACGACAGCAAGATGGAGATTTGGAAACGCATCCAGGACGATCGCAAGGCACAGTTTAGTCAAAGCAGCGTCTCGACGTTCACTAGCAGTGCCGTCAAGCGGGACAAGTCTGTGAGGTGGGAGCAGCACATCAAGCAACCCATTGCAGTTCCCCCGCTTCAAGACGACATCCGAAAGCCCGCTCTTACCGCTGCAGACTTAGCTGTTCCAGAGCTGTATTCACACGCAGTGTCAGCTCTCGATGCGACTAGTCTCAGCGTGATGAAACCATTGGAGGCAGCGGCGTTTCCTTCATCAACTGGTCCGATGCAAGGCTCGCCACCACAAAAATGTCCTGACAACGATGCGCTCGCGAAGAAGGTGAAGACACTCACAGATCAAGTGGCCACGATGCGCAAGTACATGAAAGTACGTCTGCGCTAGACTCTACTGCTTTATTATTCCTCGAATCACAATGTCTTGTTGTTTGGCGCAGGTGTGGGTCAAACGTGAGAAGATGGTGCGCGATGCATCTGCGAGGAAAATACAGCGTTGGCTCCGACAACTCCGTAGGCTGTTTCAACTACGACAACGAGTACTGCAATCAAGGCAACGTCGCCAACAAGAGTACGGTTTCCGTCACTGCTCGTCAACCTTGACGCAGAATACCAACTATCGTGGTGCTATTCGAGCTCGAATTGAAGCTACCAGCATCCATATAATCCAGAGCCAAGCTCGAGGGTTCATCACCCGCCAGCGCATGAAATCGTTCAGAAGAATGCAAATAGCGGCTACTCGAATTCAACGGGTTTGGAGGGAGATCGTAAAGGATCGGCACGCTGTCCTTCTCGGCGATTGTAAGCTCCCTGCATGGAGCCATTCTACCAGTGTCTTCAAGTGGCACGGGCTGCTTAATGGGGTACTACGATGCTCGCGAGATGTGAAGCAACTTCAACACGTCTGTGCGGTGCAAGACGCTGCCATCAGCTCTCTCTGGGATAATCAACATGACGATAACGCGGATGTTGAGAAGAAGGTAATTCGCTCTGAGGTGAACGAGGTGTCATCAAACAGCGAGCAGCTCAACAGTGACGAGAATAATTCGTGCCCAGAGATGCACACTGCTACTGAGATCGACGAGATGAAGAAACAATTCGAGCAGCAAGCACATGAGATCGATACATTGAAACAACAACTACAAGCACTTCAGAATCTGGTTGCTAGTCTTGCTGCTACCAAATTTGAGCAGGTGCAGTAAAATTCGAGAATACGACTGGAAATTACATGCTTTCGTTGTTTTTGTTTTGGAAAGCAAATTTGAGTTTGTATGCGTGGAGACTGCGCACCGAAGATCGTTGCAACAAAATCCCATTGCAAACAGGACAGGAAACAACTTCACAATTCATTGAATGAAGTAGGTAAATGCCTCACAATTTCCTCCTGCCATCGAAGTTACGTATCGAACCCTGTTGTTTCATTGACGCCAGTAGCAAACATGTGAACGGCATATCGTGAGTAAGTACACCACCTCCACGCCCGAAGCCTGCCAGGCTGTGAAGGTGCCCGACAGTCACTACAGTACTGTGTCGAAAATGCGTCACCTTGAGTCCCGTCCAGTCAATCTCCAAGATGGGGGAAATGTACCAAGTCACATGAAGAACTTCCTTTGCTTCCGCGCTTGGTGGCGCCACTTCCGCGAAGACACCACGACCCGGCAACGCGCACGTGTTCGTCGAAAGCAATTGAGTCGGTGGTTGGGGCTCGTTGTCGTGCACCGAGAGAGTTTTTTTCGCGGTGGTCGACAACACACACGTCCCATGTACACACTCCTGGGCCACCGTTTAGACGCAGCGAGACCTGCGTCGAAACATTGGCCACGCGCTCGTCTTCGGGCGGCGACTAAAAGCGGAAGGCGCGATTAGTTTAACGCTGTTCGTCAGGCGTTGCGATCAACATGAACATGTTGAAGTGGCCTGCGAGTTGAAGTCGTGGTTTGGGAGTCATAGTTGATTCTTGTTATGGGGCTAATACGGATGGGGCCTACATACTACAGTGCACTACTACTTGCTGCTAACTACGCTTAGGCCGACGAGGTGGAGTTGCGCACGTAGTACGGCTCCGACTGGAACTCCTCCGAGCAGTAGGGGAACGTGACGCCGTCCGAGTCCGGGTTGAACAGGTTCTTTCCCGCGTAGATCATGACGTACACGCCGAGGATCGTGCTAACGACGATGATCAGCATGGAGCCGACGCGCTCGTACATGGGGAGTTTGTTCCAGAAGATCTTGAGGTAGAACATCAGAGGCAGCACGAGGCTGCCGGCAGTGACGGCCGAGGCGCCGGTGAAGTCCACGAGGTCAAGGAAGTGGTCGCGCAGGAAAATGGACGCGACCACCAGCAGCGCGAGGATGCACAGACGCAGCGTGATGTAGCGGAGCATGTTGAGTCTGCCGCGGTACTCGGCGAACTCGTCCTCGTAGTTGACCACCACCTGGAGGTTGTCCGCGGCCGCCGTGTAGTTGCACTCGATGTCGGGGGTCACAGGCGACGCGATGGGGACGGACGAGAGCTTCTCGCGGATTTCCACTCCTTGCTCCTGGTCAACGGTGGGTTTGTCCTTGTGCATGCCCAGAAGGAACCGCTCCGCCATGAAGAACGCAGGCATCACGATGGTCGAGAAGGCGATCACAATGTGCACGTGCATGAAGAGGTAGGCCATGATGACCGCGCCGCGGCTGGGGATGAAGCCCAACGCGGACGTCGCGTACGGGTCGGACGTGTTGACAGCCGAGAAGAGCAGGTTACCAGAGAGCTGGCAGCCACCGGCGGCGTACCCCGCGATGGCAATGGCCAGGAAGAAGACGGTGCCGACACCCATGCTGACCGTGATGATGCGCGGCATGCGCTCCGGCTGCGAGTGCTGACGCTGCAGGTCGGGGATCACGACAGCGGCACCGTAAGCCAGCGCGAGGTTGCCAAAGGCAGTCAGCACTTGATGCAGCGAGGTGTCCGGCGTCGGGATCGACGGGTGTCCACGCATCTCCGTCTCGAGGATGCTCACACCAACGATGTCGGCGATTAGTGTGCCGAGACAGCCGACCAGAGCGACCGACGACGCCTCTTTCAGGGTCGGGATCATGCACACCGGCACGACCGTGACGGCCATGAAGACCATCCAGAAGATCTGACTGAACGAGTCCGGGAACAGTACGTCGAGCAGAGTACTACCCAGTACCAAGAAGGCACAGGGCAGCAGCAGACACACCAGGAGCTGCGAGATCATGACGGCGTAGCGACCGGTGGTGCCGAACACCCAGGCGCCGACATCCGTGAACGTCTTGACCGAAGGAGGTGCAGCGTAGATGACCTTGGACAACGCGATGGTGGCGTAGATGTTGACGAACGCCATGAGCAGCAGCGCAATGGTAGCGTAGATCGGGCCGGCGCGCGCGTAGTTGGACGGCATGGACAGCGACCCGATGCCGCAGAAGCAGCAGAAGATGTTGAAGCTGATCTTGGCATCCTCGAGCGTGTAGAATGGCGAGCGGCGCGCTGGAGTCGAGGTCATCGTTGCTGGGTGGGGGAGGCGACCGAACGAAGAGTGAGCGGCCAGCACGGGAGCACCGAGCTCAAGCTCTCCACCCGGTGTGACGCAACGAGGTGCAACCGGGGCAAGTGGAGCGACAGTCCACGAGAGATCACACGCTCTCTTGTCGCGCGTGGCGTTTGCACACGGCGTGTGCAGGCAGGACGCCTGCAGACCATCCACTGCGAGATACGGAGTTGTCGAGGTGCAGTAGGCAAGGCACCGGAACGGGGCGGTCGGGCACTCACCCAAGGGATCTTTTCGCTTGGCCCCTCATCCCAGCATGGTGTTTGGAAGGTGTTGAGTTTGGGACTCATCTCAACATGATGCTAGGACGGACGGGTGCTTTGAGGAGCGACGCTGTTGCAGGTTGAATGAGGACCACCGCTAGGTCCTGATAGAAGTCTTGTTGGGCTTTTGGTTAAATCCTACTACATTGCACTATCGGGTCTCGACGCTTAGCTCGAAGTGGTGGAGTTCCGGACGTAGTACGGCTCCATTTGGTCCTCCACGGAGCAGTAGGGGAACGTGGCGCTCTCCGCGCCCGGGTTGAAGAGGTTCTTACCGGCGTAAATCATGACGTAGCAACCGACGATGCTGCAGATGATGACAACGAGGACAGCCACCACGCGCTCGTACACGGGCAGATCCTTCCAGAAGACCTTGAGGTAGAAGATAATAGGCAGCGCCAGACAGCACACCGTGATGGCCGAGGCCCCCGTGAAGTCCACGAGGTCGAGGAAGTGGTCACGGAGGCCAATGGAGACCGCCACGAGCGCCGCGATGATAGCGAGACGAAGCACCACGTAACGCAGCACGACGCCCGTGCCCTCGTACTCGGAGAGCTCCTGGTGATTCCCCTGCTGTTCGGCCGTCAGCACGCGGCCCGGGGTGTTGGACGTGTTGTAGTTGCCCTCGAGGTCGGGCGTCACCGGGTCCGCCGTAGTGATCACGGGAGAGCCCGCGGTCGAGAGCTTCTCCTGCACGTCACCGTCCTGAACGAGGCTCTCCGACGAGGTCTTGTGCATGCCGAGGATGAAGCGCTCGGCCATGTAGAACGGCGGCTGGATGACCGTCGAGAAGGCGATGACAATGTGCACTTGCATGAACAGATACGCCATCAGCACCGCGCCGCGGCTGGCCGTGAAGCCGAGAGCGGACGGAGCGGACGGGTCTGCGATGTTCACGAGTGAGAAGAGCAGGTTGCCCGATAGCTGACAGCCGCCAGCGGCGTAGCCCGCAATGGCCACCGCCAGGAAGAAGGCCGAGCCAGCGCCCAGACTGACGAGAATGATGCGCGGCATGCGCGTGGGGTCCGAGTGCTGGCGCTGGAGGTCGGGCACCACGACGGAGGCGCCGTACGCGAGCGACAGGTTGCCGAAGGTGGTGAGCACCTGGTGCAGCGTGATGTCCGGCGTCGGGATCGACGGGTGGCCACGCATCTCCCACGTGAGGATGCTCACGCCGACCACGTCAGCGATGAGCGTACCGAGGCAGCCGACGAACGCGACGCTGGCCGCGGCGCTGAGGGTCGGGATCAGGCAGGACGGCACCACGGTGATGGCCATGAAGATCATCCAGAAGATCTGGCTGAACGAGTCCGGGAACAGCACGTCCAGCAGCGTGCTACCGAGCACCAGGAAGGCGCAGGGCAGCAGCAAGCACACGAGTAGATGGGACACGGTCACGAGGTAGCGGCCGGGCTTGCCGAAAACCCAGTCGCCGACGTCCGTGAACGTCTTGACCGACGCGGGGGCCACCAGCATGACCTTGGACAGCGCCACCGTGGCGTAGATGTTGGCGAAGGCCATGAGCAGCATGGCGATCGTGGCGTACACGGGGCCCGCGCGCGCGAAGTTGGACGGCATGGACAGCGTTCCGATGCCGAAGAAGCAGCACACGATGTTGAAGATGGTCTTGGCATCTTCCAGCGTGAGGAAGGCCTTCTGGCGCGACTGGGACGCCATGGTCAGCGGGAGACGAAGGGAGGGTCGAGGCGAGAGACTTCGTGCGAGCGTCCAGGCGGATGTTCGAAAGTGGCTGATCGAGATCGAGCGGTGTTAGATCCCGTCGCTGGTGCAGCGTGAATTTACTCGTGGACAAGAGCAGCAACACACCCGCGCACAGGACATCCGGTGGCTGCACGTCGTTGTTGCACTTGTACATGTACAGTCGACATAGCACGTCCCCCTCCCCGCCATCCAATCCGCGCACTCTCGATCTCGATGTCGCTGCGCAGGATTTGCTCGCTACGTTACATTCGAAAACTCGGTTGAACTTGCTGTCGCGCTTACGAAAACGAGCTCCCGCCTGCACTGCACTGCAGTGACTGCAGCTCGTGGCTAGCATTGCGGCGTGGTTCGCTCACTCACTTTTGCTAAGGTGACACCTTGCGCTGCACGTCCCATCGTCTTCGCAGCTGGGGTGCAGCACCGGGCTGCTTCAGAAGATACGGAGCTAATCAGCCACGTCTCACTACAAAGGTGGTGCACCGGAACGCGGAACAGCGGAGCGCTACGGCGGCAACGTCACTCGGTTCAACATCAACTTCGACTGGGACAACGCATACAAGGGGTGAGTGGACGTCGATTAGGTACTGTAGATCAACAGCTCGAGCAGAGATACCTGTCGTGGCTCTGCCCTAACGCTCTCCTAATGCGACGGTCGTCCGCGATTCACGCCGAGGTGGACGTCGACGTCGCGTTGCGCACGTAGTACGGCTCGGACTGGAACTCCTCCGAGCAGTACGGGAACGTGGCGCTGTCCGAGTCCGGGTTGAAGAGGTTCTTGCCGGCGTAGATCATGACGTAGCAGCCCACGACCGTGCACACCACGATGACCACGAGCGCCACCGCGCGCTCGTACAGCGGCAGGTCGCGCCAGAAGATCTTGAGGTAGAACACGAGCGGCAGCACGAGGCAGCACACGGTGATGGCCGACGCACCCGTGAAGTCGACGAGGTCGAGGAAGTGCGAGCGGAAGCCGATGGCGGCGGCCACCAGCAGCGCCATGATCACGAGACGCAGCGTCACGTAGCGCAGCACGTTGGCCGAGCCGCTGTAGTCCGAGAGCTGGGCCTCGTCGTGCTCCTTCTCCTCCTGCTCGCGCTTGGCCGAGTTGGACAGCGTCTCGTTGTCCGAGTCGTCGTTGTTGTTCTCCAAGTCGCGTGCGACGCTGACCACGGGCACGCTGGACGACAGCTTGTCGCGCAGCTCCTCCCAGCCGTCGTTGTCGTCCTTGTCCTGCTGGATCGAGGCGGGCGAGTCCTTGTGCATGCCCAGGATGAGGCGCTCGGCCATGTAGAACGGCGGCTGCAGCACGGTGGACAGCACGATCACGACGTGCAGGTGCATGAAGAGGAAGGCCATGACGACCGCGCCGTGGTTGGGCACGAAGCCCAGCGCCGAGGGCGACGACGGGTCCGCGATGTTGACGATGGAGAAGAGCAGGTTGGCCGAGAGCTGGCAGCCGCCGGCCACGTAGCCGGCGATGGCCACAGCCAGGAAGAAGGCCGAGCCGATGCCCAGACTCACCATAATGACGCGCGGCATGCGCTTGGGCTGCGAGTGCTGGCGCTGCAGGTCCGGGATCAGCACGGCGACACCGTAAGCGAGCGACAGGTTGCCGAAGGTCGTGAGCACCTGGTGCAGCGTGATGTCGGGGCCCGGCGCGGCCGGGTGGCCCCGCATCTCCCACTCGAGCACGCCCACGCCCACCACGTCGGCGATGATGGTGCCCATGCAGCCGATGAAGGCGATGGAGGCGGCCGCCTTGAGGGTCGGGATCAGACACGCGGGCACGGCGGTGATGGCCATGAAGACGATCCAGAAGATCTGGCTGAACGAGTCCGGGAACAGCACGTCCAGTAGCGTGCTACCGAGCACCAGGAAGGCGCAGGGCAGCAGCAAGCACACGAGCAGCTGCGAGACGTTGACGAGGTACCGGCCGGGCTTGCCGAGCACCCAGTCACCCACGTCGCTGAACGTCTTGACCGAGGGCGGCGCCACGAGGATCACGCGTGAAAGCGCCACGGTGGCGTAGATGTTGGCGAAGGCCATGAAGAGCATGGCCAGCGTGCCGTACACGGGCCCGGCCCGCGCGAAGTTGGAGGGCATGGCCAGCGTGCCGATGCCGCAGATGCAGCAGATGATGCTGAAGCTGATCTTGGCGTCCTCGAGCGTGAAGAAGGCCATGATGCTGAAGTTGCAAGGTGAACGAACACGGCGACCGGGAGATCTCGTCTTTTGGTGGCCTGCGCTCGCTCCCTCGGACCCCAAAGAGCGAATACTCTCGTGGACAGGGCGACAGCTCGCTCAAGAGCCCGTGGCAGCGTCTACGTCCGCATGTCACTGCGTCGCAACACCAGAGCGGCTCGATTTCACGCCGCCCAGAGTCGGGCCCTGCGTCGACGTGACGGTACCGACTTCCCTTTGTTATGGTAGAATATGGCAACCTATCCGACTACACTTAAAGTTTGTATGTAGAATAATAGCCAATCCGATTCAGTGTCCTAATAATTGTCCAATCATCTTGGGTGTATAACCTGGTGGAGCCAATAGAAATTGTTGTGGTTAGGTAAGTCCTGTAAGCCATCCGTTCCGACGTATCGGGTCGGAGCACTTTGCAAAATATATGTATCGCCATTCTAAAACTAAGTCAACTACGTATCACTTGCATATTTGGCTTTTATCCGACCGAGGCATGGGGTTAGAGGAACTAGAGCCTGGCAACACTAAGCGTGCTAAGGCGACTGCTATTGCCACGTTCCAGAAGTTTCTGAAGTCTGAGGATGTAAGTGATGCATATGTGCGTACTTCCATTGAACGGGATGACAGTGGAAAATGTTTTGTATCTGTAATGGATAAGTTTGGTATGTATCTTGCATTTACCGAGGGCAAAAAAGGCAAACCGTTGGCTCGAAACACTTCGATGCAATACTACCGGCAAGCTAAACTATGGCTACTCGAACAGTTTCCCCAGCACCGTGCTGCACTTGAAGCACGGTTGCTTAAAATGGGAAAAACCCTTGACAACTTTTGCATGAAGAGAGATGGTGGGGGGTTTGTCACTAAGGCCCCACCATGCTCAAAGAATGATCTGAAAAAGATGCTTGTGTACTTGTATGTACATGCAAGTTGCTCAAGTGACTATCAAGACGCTGCCTTACTCTGCCTACTCTGGTACTTGTTTGGCCGGGCGTCTGACCTCGCGATTCTCCGCAAGCAGAACGTGTCCATAGATGCTGGCAACGTGCTCTTCGTTCGCTTCATCCGCATGAAGACGTCCGAAGAGCAGGGCCTCTCGCTGTTTCCAGACCAGGACTTCAGCACGTGCCCGCTGCTGACCATTGCGCTGGCGCTCCTCACACAAGCTGCACCATCCGCCGACGTTATCGACAACTTGCCCGAGCAGCCAGGCCAGATCGCAATCGAGCTGTCTCCTGACGTGCCGCTTCTGGAGGTTCTGGACCATCCGACTACGACGCTTGGTCTAACCGCTCCGAAGACCACAGGACTCGACACGACTCCGACCATCTACGCCCATGTCAACCGCGTGTTGGACCGCATCGCCAAACCCTCAGGTGTCGTCGCTGCGCTGACGTCGCACTCGTTTCGTCGGGGCGGGGCTCAACACGCGAACGCCTCTGGGAAGTTGACAGCCCGCTGGATCTTTGACCGCGGAGCCTGGAACATGACGACAACAAACAAAGGGTTCAACTATATCTTCAACACCAGCAAACAAGACCACAAGATTAGCAAGATCCTCAGCGGTCGCAACGCGAAAGCGAAGGTGTTGCTACAAGAGCTGAAGGCGTTCGACTCTCAGACACGCACGAAGATCGACGCTGTGCAGCGTCTTCTGTTCTCGACCTGTCAAGACCTTGAAGCCACAAGACACAACGTTAATCAACCGGTCCTCGACGTGCTTACTGCCTGCGTCATTCGTCACTATCCCTTGCTGAAGGAGCTCAACCCCGAAGCTCCGGCAATCAAGCGAGTTGAAGCGTGTGTTCTCTGCAGCGGCAGCTCCATTACGGATCTCCTCGCCTGGTCGACTCACTTGGCAGCCGCGCCCACAATCCCTGACACGACAGACAACAAAAACGAACAACCACCCGCGCAAGCTATCAAACCTCCCCAGGAAACAGAAGCGCAGAAGATCATCCAACACCAAGCCGCTGTCATTAACCACTTTATTGAGCACCAGCAGCGCCAAGATGCCCGCATGGACGCACTTGAGGCGAAGGTTAATCGTGATCCTGTACAAGCTACAACCAAGCGAACCAAGCCCGACAGCACAGATGGAGACACAGACGTTAGCACGGTCAAGAAAAAACAGCGGCGATCGTCAGTCACTCACCTTCACGCAACTTGGTTTGCATGGTACGCGCAAGAACCGCGGACGTGGCAGGCGGCGATCTCCAAGCAACAGAAGTCCGACGCGAAGCTGCTTGTGGCCTTCATGAAGTTGTTCCTGGAGGACGGGTTCAGCCTGGACTCGACTGCGCCGGACTACCGGGACCGCGTCCTCGAATTGGGCGAGCGCGCGGAAGAAGCCGTTCGTCATTTCCTGTCCGAGCGCGGCGTCACGTCGCGTGGGTCTGGCGCGGTTCTCAAACATCTACGCGCGTTCCATCGCTCAGGCGCCCTCAACGCGAAGATAGAGCGCCACCAGCGCCTGCTGCATTCAGCTGCTATCCGTGACCCTGCTCCTGGATACACGCAGGACGTGTTAGAGGTAGTTAGAGAGTAACCAGACCCAGGCAACGTGCGAAGACTGCGTGCCCTGTGCACCACTCACGCAAATCGAGACTGTCCGCGTTGCGACACGTGTCCACAAGCGTCGAGTTTACCCAAAAAACCTAAAACAATTTGGTCAACTGTCGTATGTACCCGAAAAACCTTGTCGTATGTACCCGAAAAACCTTGTCGTATGTACCCGAAAAACCTTGTCGTATGTACCCGAAAAACCTTGTCGTATGTACCCGAAAAACCTTGTCGTATGTACCCGAAAAACCTTGTCGTATGTACCCGAAAAACCTTGTCGTATGTACCCGAAAAACCTTGTCGTACGTACCCGAAAAACCTTGTCGTACGTACCCGAAAAACCCAATCGTTCATTCACGAAGGGACACGATGGAAGGCAGGACGCTGCAGCACACAGTCGCGGAGAAAATTGAGTTCCTCGTGGCTCTCAAGGAACTCAAGTGTAGCGTTGAAGAAGCCGCCGACGTGTTTGGTATTCCCCGTACGACGCTGTTAGGTTACATTACCGCTGAAGATGAAATCTTCTCTACCGATGTTGACCCAGGGTCCAGATGTGTGACACGCCCCGGTTTGCCTCCGCCGACGGGAGGGTTCGAAGCTCCTGTAGTTGCTTTAGTAAAGCGTAGGGCCGCTGAAGGCGACTCAATGTCCCGAAGTGAGATCGTCGTCGAGTGCGCTCGCGTAATTCCAGGAGTCAGTGATAAATCAGGCGGTGCACAAAACTCATGGCTCACTCGGTTTATTTCTCGACACAAGCTCGCCGGTTATATTGCTCGGTACCCAAGAAAAGTGAAGCACCCAAGATCTGAATTGGGACTGCAAGGTGCGAAACGACCCAAGTTAAAGTCGAGTACAGCGGAAACCACCCAAGAAGATGTGTCGAGTCTAGCCGAAAAACCCCAGCAGGACGTGTCGAGTTTAGCCGAAAAAACCCAGGACGACGTGTCGAGTCTAGCCGAAAAACCCCAGCAGGACGTGTCGAGTTTAGCCGAAAAAACCCAAGACGACGTGTCGAGTTTAGCCGAAAAAACCCAGGACGACGTGTCGAGTCTAGCCGAAAAACCCCAGCAGGACGTGTCGAGTTTAGCCGAAAAAACCCAAGACGACGTGTCGAGTTTAGCCGAAAAAACCCGGGACGACGTGTCGAGTTTAGCCGAAAAACCCCACGAAGTCAAGGGTGCCGGAAGCAGAGTGTCCCCTGTGGTCATTGAAGATGGCGGGGAAGGTGCATCTGAATTACCCAGTGAGTATGCTGGAGATGATAGCCCCCTGGTGTGTGAAACTATGGCACGCTGCTTCAGATTGGATCAGCAAGTGTCCAGGCTGCAAGTCACTGAAAAGAACCTGAAATGTCTCGACCCCAAAGAGTGGCTGAACGACATCGTGATTTCTTACTTTATTCGGGAGTTTATGGAGGCTCACGAATCGACATACAACTTTGACGGCCAGCTTTTCGGACTAATATTCATGAAGTATTACTCGACTTACAATCGGAACATGGTGAAGACCTACGAGGCAACCAAAGGGATAACAGCAAAGTTCCCGTACGACAAGTACCCTACGATACTGATACCTGTGTGCATGGACGCTCACTGGAGCTTCGTCGTGATACAGAACCCGGTTCGCGCATTTAAAGGCTTGGCCCCCACTATGCTGCACGTTGACTCCCTGCAGTATCACAACACTGACAAACTCCAGCGTGTTCTGTGCGGCTACTTTCGAAAGGAGGCGCTGGAGAAGTACAAAGTGAAGAGGGTTACGTACAACATCAAATGCTACAGCACCAAGCCCCGCCAAGACAACGGATACGACTGCGGTATCCTGATGCTCTATTTCATGCGTCAAGTCAACAGAATGATCGTGCGTACGGACGGTAAGATCAGACTCCCATTATCCATGACTTACATCTGCACTATTCCGAAAAAGGACCGTGCCCATTTCAACTGCAACAAGGAGCGAATGAACTTCGTGAAGCTCTTCCGCAACGAGCAAACTTTGCAGGCAAACTGCATCTAGCGATTTTAGCAGGTCCTTGTGGCTGCTACAAGCTTAAGCATAAATACAACATACATACATTCACAAACGCAGTCTGCACGCACATACACGCACCCATAACCCAGCAACAAAACCCCATGTGCTTGAAGTCAAGCAGTAGCCTCCACCCCGATAGTAAGAAAATGGCGACGGCTGGAGTCGAACCAGCAACCTCAAGGCATAGCCCTGCGCTCTTCCTCTGAGCTTCGTCGTCGTGATGAGGGGGGATGGGGGTGCAGGGAGGCAGGCAGTTGGGGGGGGGGGTGCGGAACGTAGGGCACACGGGCTAGCTGGCAGTGGCGCGCGCACGGTGGGCGGCCTGCGGGTACGAGGTGTGCGCAGTAGCTCAATAAAAATGAAGACTGAGAGGCCCGCCTCTCTGTCGGCACAGCCACGCCAGAGATGCGTGGATGTCGACCACTGACTGGTCGCGTGTCTAACCGCTTCCAAAAGGCGACCGATCATTCGTGAGTTTAACGGCCAATCAAAATCACGTGATGTGACTGGTTGCCGGAATGCTTTTTATAGTGGACCCCGCCACGAAAATCCGGGGATCATTGTTGAATTTACTTGCTCGAGAGCACATGGCTCTCGAGCCGAAATTGCGTCATTTTTCCTTTTTGCGCTTTTCTCAGCCCACAGGCCGTTTCAGGCCATTTCCTTCCGCCTATAAATTGGGCTCAGGCAGGCTCTCTGTCATCGCACATCGCACAGGTCTTCCCCTAACCCCTAATCAAGTACCGTAATCAAGTACCGTACTTGTCATTTCTTGTACGATTATGTTATGTACGATGTACCATTGTTGTGGTACTGGTCGGAGAGGTCGGCGGTCGGATATTTTATGGTATGGTAGAATATGGCAACCTATCCGACTACACTTAAAGTTTGTATGTAGAATAATAGCCAATCCGATTCAGTGTCCTAATAATTGTCCAATCATCTTGGGTGTATAACCTGGTGGAGCCAATAGAAATTGTTGTGGTTAGGTAAGTCCTGTAAGCCATCCGTTCCGACGTATCGGGTCGGAGCACTTTGCAAAATATATGTATCGCCATTCTAAAACTAAGTCAACTACGTATCACTTGCATATTTGGCTTTTATCCGACCGAGGCATGGGGTTAGAGGAACTAGAGCCTGGCAACACTAAGCGTGCTAAGGCGACTGCTATTGCCACGTTCCAGAAGTTTCTGAAGTCTGAGGATGTAAGTGATGCATATGTGCGTACTTCCATTGAACGGGATGACAGTGGAAAATGTTTTGTATCTGTAATGGATAAGTTTGGTATGTATCTTGCATTTACCGAGGGCAAAAAAGGCAAACCGTTGGCTCGAAACACTTCGATGCAATACTACCGGCAAGCTAAACTATGGCTACTCGAACAGTTTCCCCAGCACCGTGCTGCACTTGAAGCACGGTTGCTTAAAATGGGAAAAACCCTTGACAACTTTTGCATGAAGAGAGATGGTGGGGGGTTTGTCACTAAGGCCCCACCATGCTCAAAGAATGATCTGAAAAAGATGCTTGTGTACTTGTATGTACATGCAAGTTGCTCAAGTGACTATCAAGACGCTGCCTTACTCTGCCTACTCTGGTACTTGTTTGGCCGGGCGTCTGACCTCGCGATTCTCCGCAAGCAGAACGTGTCCATAGATGCTGGCAACGTGCTCTTCGTTCGCTTCATCCGCATGAAGACGTCCGAAGAGCAGGGCCTCTCGCTGTTTCCAGACCAGGACTTCAGCACGTGCCCGCTGCTGACCATTGCGCTGGCGCTCCTCACACAAGCTGCACCATCCGCCGACGTTATCGACAACTTGCCCGAGCAGCCAGGCCAGATCGCAATCGAGCTGTCTCCTGACGTGCCGCTTCTGGAGGTTCTGGACCATCCGACTACGACGCTTGGTCTAACCGCTCCGAAGACCACAGGACTCGACACGACTCCGACCATCTACGCCCATGTCAACCGCGTGTTGGACCGCATCGCCAAACCCTCAGGTGTCGTCGCTGCGCTGACGTCGCACTCGTTTCGTCGGGGCGGGGCTCAACACGCGAACGCCTCTGGGAAGTTGACAGCCCGCTGGATCTTTGACCGCGGAGCCTGGAACATGACGACAACAAACAAAGGGTTCAACTATATCTTCAACACCAGCAAACAAGACCACAAGATTAGCAAGATCCTCAGCGGTCGCAACGCGAAAGCGAAGGTGTTGCTACAAGAGCTGAAGGCGTTCGACTCTCAGACACGCACGAAGATCGACGCTGTGCAGCGTCTTCTGTTCTCGACCTGTCAAGACCTTGAAGCCACAAGACACAACGTTAATCAACCGGTCCTCGACGTGCTTACTGCCTGCGTCATTCGTCACTATCCCTTGCTGAAGGAGCTCAACCCCGAAGCTCCGGCAATCAAGCGAGTTGAAGCGTGTGTTCTCTGCAGCGGCAGCTCCATTACGGATCTCCTCGCCTGGTCGACTCACTTGGCAGCCGCGCCCACAATCCCTGACACGACAGACAACAAAAACGAACAACCACCCGCGCAAGCTATCAAACCTCCCCAGGAAACAGAAGCGCAGAAGATCATCCAACACCAAGCCGCTGTCATTAACCACTTTATTGAGCACCAGCAGCGCCAAGATGCCCGCATGGACGCACTTGAGGCGAAGGTTAATCGTGATCCTGTACAAGCTACAACCAAGCGAACCAAGCCCGACAGCACAGATGGAGACACAGACGTTAGCACGGTCAAGAAAAAACAGCGGCGATCGTCAGTCACTCACCTTCACGCAACTTGGTTTGCATGGTACGCGCAAGAACCGCGGACGTGGCAGGCGGCGATCTCCAAGCAACAGAAGTCCGACGCGAAGCTGCTTGTGGCCTTCATGAAGTTGTTCCTGGAGGACGGGTTCAGCCTGGACTCGACTGCGCCGGACTACCGGGACCGCGTCCTCGAATTGGGCGAGCGCGCGGAAGAAGCCGTTCGTCATTTCCTGTCCGAGCGCGGCGTCACGTCGCGTGGGTCTGGCGCGGTTCTCAAACATCTACGCGCGTTCCATCGCTCAGGCGCCCTCAACGCGAAGATAGAGCGCCACCAGCGCCTGCTGCATTCAGCTGCTATCCGTGACCCTGCTCCTGGATACACGCAGGACGTGTTAGAGGTAGTTAGAGAGTAACCAGACCCAGGCAACGTGCGAAGACTGCGTGCCCTGTGCACCACTCACGCAAATCGAGACTGTCCGCGTTGCGACACGTGTCCACAAGCGTCGAGTTTACCCAAAAAACCTAAAACAATTTGGTCAACTGTCGTATGTACCCGAAAAACCTTGTCGTATGTACCCGAAAAACCTTGTCGTATGTACCCGAAAAACCTTGTCGTATGTACCCGAAAAACCTTGTCGTATGTACCCGAAAAACCTTGTCGTATGTACCCGAAAAACCTTGTCGTATGTACCCGAAAAACCTTGTCGTATGTACCCGAAAAACCTTGTCGTACGTACCCGAAAAACCTTGTCGTACGTACCCGAAAAACCCAATCGTTCATTCACGAAGGGACACGATGGAAGGCAGGACGCTGCAGCACACAGTCGCGGAGAAAATTGAGTTCCTCGTGGCTCTCAAGGAACTCAAGTGTAGCGTTGAAGAAGCCGCCGACGTGTTTGGTATTCCCCGTACGACGCTGTTAGGTTACATTACCGCTGAAGATGAAATCTTCTCTACCGATGTTGACCCAGGGTCCAGATGTGTGACACGCCCCGGTTTGCCTCCGCCGACGGGAGGGTTCGAAGCTCCTGTAGTTGCTTTAGTAAAGCGTAGGGCCGCTGAAGGCGACTCAATGTCCCGAAGTGAGATCGTCGTCGAGTGCGCTCGCGTAATTCCAGGAGTCAGTGATAAATCAGGCGGTGCACAAAACTCATGGCTCACTCGGTTTATTTCTCGACACAAGCTCGCCGGTTATATTGCTCGGTACCCAAGAAAAGTGAAGCACCCAAGATCTGAATTGGGACTGCAAGGTGCGAAACGACCCAAGTTAAAGTCGAGTACAGCGGAAACCACCCAAGAAGATGTGTCGAGTCTAGCCGAAAAACCCCAGCAGGACGTGTCGAGTTTAGCCGAAAAAACCCAGGACGACGTGTCGAGTCTAGCCGAAAAACCCCAGCAGGACGTGTCGAGTTTAGCCGAAAAAACCCAAGACGACGTGTCGAGTTTAGCCGAAAAAACCCAGGACGACGTGTCGAGTCTAGCCGAAAAACCCCAGCAGGACGTGTCGAGTTTAGCCGAAAAAACCCAAGACGACGTGTCGAGTTTAGCCGAAAAAACCCGGGACGACGTGTCGAGTTTAGCCGAAAAACCCCACGAAGTCAAGGGTGCCGGAAGCAGAGTGTCCCCTGTGGTCATTGAAGATGGCGGGGAAGGTGCATCTGAATTACCCAGTGAGTATGCTGGAGATGATAGCCCCCTGGTGTGTGAAACTATGGCACGCTGCTTCAGATTGGATCAGCAAGTGTCCAGGCTGCAAGTCACTGAAAAGAACCTGAAATGTCTCGACCCCAAAGAGTGGCTGAACGACATCGTGATTTCTTACTTTATTCGGGAGTTTATGGAGGCTCACGAATCGACATACAACTTTGACGGCCAGCTTTTCGGACTAATATTCATGAAGTATTACTCGACTTACAATCGGAACATGGTGAAGACCTACGAGGCAACCAAAGGGATAACAGCAAAGTTCCCGTACGACAAGTACCCTACGATACTGATACCTGTGTGCATGGACGCTCACTGGAGCTTCGTCGTGATACAGAACCCGGTTCGCGCATTTAAAGGCTTGGCCCCCACTATGCTGCACGTTGACTCCCTGCAGTATCACAACACTGACAAACTCCAGCGTGTTCTGTGCGGCTACTTTCGAAAGGAGGCGCTGGAGAAGTACAAAGTGAAGAGGGTTACGTACAACATCAAATGCTACAGCACCAAGCCCCGCCAAGACAACGGATACGACTGCGGTATCCTGATGCTCTATTTCATGCGTCAAGTCAACAGAATGATCGTGCGTACGGACGGTAAGATCAGACTCCCATTATCCATGACTTACATCTGCACTATTCCGAAAAAGGACCGTGCCCATTTCAACTGCAACAAGGAGCGAATGAACTTCGTGAAGCTCTTCCGCAACGAGCAAACTTTGCAGGCAAACTGCATCTAGCGATTTTAGCAGGTCCTTGTGGCTGCTACAAGCTTAAGCATAAATACAACATACATACATTCACAAACGCAGTCTGCACGCACATACACGCACCCATAACCCAGCAACAAAACCCCATGTGCTTGAAGTCAAGCAGTAGCCTCCACCCCGATAGTAAGAAAATGGCGACGGCTGGAGTCGAACCAGCAACCTCAAGGCATAGCCCTGCGCTCTTCCTCTGAGCTTCGTCGTCGTGATGAGGGGGGATGGGGGTGCAGGGAGGCAGGCAGTTGGGGGGGGGGGGTGCGGAACGTAGGGCACACGGGCTAGCTGGCAGTGGCGCGCGCACGGTGGGCGGCCTGCGGGTACGAGGTGTGCGCAGTAGCTCAATAAAAATGAAGACTGAGAGGCCCGCCTCTCTGTCGGCACAGCCACGCCAGAGATGCGTGGATGTCGACCACTGACTGGTCGCGTGTCTAACCGCTTCCAAAAGGCGACCGATCATTCGTGAGTTTAACGGCCAATCAAAATCACGTGATGTGACTGGTTGCCGGAATGCTTTTTATAGTGGACCCCGCCACGAAAATCCGGGGATCATTGTTGAATTTACTTGCTCGAGAGCACATGGCTCTCGAGCCGAAATTGCGTCATTTTTCCTTTTTGCGCTTTTCTCAGCCCACAGGCCGTTTCAGGCCATTTCCTTCCGCCTATAAATTGGGCTCAGGCAGGCTCTCTGTCATCGCACATCGCACAGGTCTTCCCCTAACCCCTAATCAAGTACCGTAATCAAGTACCGTACTTGTCATTTCTTGTACGATTATGTTATGTACGATGTACCATTGTTGTGGTACTGGTCGGAGAGGTCGGCGGTCGGATATTTTATGGTATGGACAACCAAGGAGCAGATTTGCAATAGGGATGACACATCTCGGAAGAGTGTTTTTTGCTGCAGTCGAACGTGTACAGTGTATGGGGATTCCCCATACCATGGTACTGTACTGTACACGTAGAGAGAGGGGAAGGACATAAGCTTAGATAATTGGTGGAAGTTGATGACTTTTAGATGGGTGGTAAGGGCCCGAAGGTATGCAGTATTACATGCACTGTAGCGGCGCTTTACTCGCTCGAATATTCATACCAGTCAATCGCTATTTTGTATTATACTTCGAAGTACTTCGAAAGTATATACATGAAGAACTCATTCATGGGTTGTAGTTTCACTACAGTGCTCAGTCTGACTTCAAAATTAGTCCAAGGAAAGAACGAATTCATAATTAGTCTTGGCCAAAATGTTCACTTATCTAGCAAATTTGTAGGAAAATGATGCTACGCAATATGATTGGATGAAATTAAGCAAGACGCTGCCGCTTGGTTGCTAACGTTGAAGTGGTCTGTTCTCGGCATTGCTGTGCCTCTCGAAGTAGCCGAAGAACAGTGGTGACCGAAAGCTCTGCAGCCCGACGTTTTATTGATGTAGCTGTAAGGTGTAAGTTGGACATCCCAACGCGAAAAACCTCCGCAGCCTCTTGCTCGGACATATCGACCCGTACAGCTGACCCAGCCGCCTCTGCTGCTTGCTTGATGTGTCGTATCAGTACACCCCAGTCTGAGAACATTTTGTGCAGACGTTTGCTCGGGAGGTCATGAGACCGAATGCTTTTGAATGGGGGGGTACTTCATGTGGTTGCCTCCAAACCACCAGAGCTTCCAAGCTCCAAACGGCCCAGTTTTCGGAAATTCAAAAGACTTCGGAAGCAAATGGAACTTTCCGTCGTAATAGTGTACAGGTTGTGCGGTGCTCGTACATTCATCAGGGGAATCTGTTGGTGTTTGTGATCGCGCCATTCCAGCCCTCACTAGCAGCCTTTCGATCGTTGATTCTAGCTGGTCCTTAGTGATGTTTCCAGCCGCAACGCCTTTCTCTTCTATCAGGTGGCCCATTCCTTCTAAAAGAACCGACGGCAAGTTGTCAATGGCAGATTTCATTGACTTTAGTTGCTTGTAAAGCTCCACATGCGGAGGAATACCCGTCGGAATCATCCAAGACGATGTATCTACTACAAGTTTGGACCGGAGTTGCTCCAAATGATCATCGTGTCGGAATAAAAATGTCGAAAGTAGAGGGTGAGAAATAGGCAGCGTAGCTCTAAGATAGCTGGCGTGAAATACCAGGGAGCCAATACAGAGTTTGAGAATGTCTTGAAGCGGACTGTCATTTTTCAAAGTAGGAAACATCTCAGTCACGCATTTGCAAAGTGTAGAGTCTTGATTGTTTTCAACATGAGGAGGAAGAACAGCAAAATCCGCAGAATTAAGCGGAAGACCCGCAACAACTCGTCCAAGATACTGGTCACCCGCTGATTCATACCGTATGTATCGATCCTGCACCCCTCCTAAAGACCAACCAACTCGCAGACACACACTCGCGATAGATGGTCCACCGGTAGTGCCGCTGCAGGCGAACGTGGCGACGCCTTTGCGAATAGAGTGCGTCCCGTAATGGTTTAACCCTGATCGCCCAACCATAAGCTGCCTCAATGCTGTGCCAAACCGGGATTTTTGCTGGGACCCCAGAAAAAGAGGTCCTGGCTGCTGGGTGGGTCGGCAAGCTAAATAAATTGCCAGTGCTGTTATCCAACATGTTGCAGGATTGAAAGGGTTTGCGTAGATGTGGCGGGGGTCTTTTGGTCCGCTACCCTCTTGATTCGTCTTGGACTTGTGAATCACGCACCCAATGCTGTCGTCATGGGCACTCAAGTGCTCGGTGCAAAGGGTTTGAACAGATTCAGATCGAGACATGAGATTCCATTGCGTAGTCAAGAAAAAATGGGAGAAACCACTATCATCCCGCAGCAAAGTTGATTTACAAAGATCCTGGTAGATAGAATATGGCAGCGGATCCTTGCCTGACTCACGAGGGGCACCTGTTTGATGTTCCGAGGCTTGGAGCCGTTTTAATCCGGAAAAGAACGTCGACATACTCTTCTCGTACGACGTGGGGAGAGGAATCTGCTTGCGTCGGTAAAGGTCTTTCACTGCGCTCCGATATCCATTTAAAGTACTAATTCCGACAGTCTTCCGCTTCTCCACTAAAAACTCTTCAAAGTCACGTGCCGTAAATCGATCGAGATTAATTTCTCCACATCTATCAAGGTAGCTGCTTGCCTCATTACTTTTGGTCGATACAATCAAGCGCGAAATGGCCCTAAGACTGCCTGCGTATGCATACTGCGTTCTTCGAGCTATGCACGCGTCACGCACATCTTGTGCGGTCACTTCTTTGAAGCAATCACTCTCTCCACCACGGAAGCTGCAGTCATCCTCGCATCATCGGCTGAATCACCCGCGTCGACCACCGGTGCCAAACAAGGCGCGCCCGTCGCTGCGGGCGCAGCAACATCCACGGGACTGGATATTTCTGCCCTAGACTGGATCCGCGAGCGCGAATGAGCAGCTTCCTCACTGGGAGTACTCTGTGTAGCCATCTTGGAAGTAGCAGCACGTATCGATGCACGCTGGTCTGGAATGGGCTCAAATACACAGTGAGGGCCGGGTCACTGTGCTTCGGCACCGCTGGCGCTGTCGGTACTGCGACCAATATGCGCTTCGCGCCTTGAAGTTCGCTGCGGAGAGGCTGAGAGCGTGGGCTGTCTCTACTGCGACCAGTATGCGCCGAAGCTTGCGCCTTGACGTTCGCCCTGGCGAGACTTCGAGCGTTTGGTGGATCCACGCTGTGGCCAATCCCAGGAAGCTGTTTTTGTGTAGGATTTTTAGGCTACAAAACAAGCCCAATTAGCCTTCACACGACCTGCATACAAACATTAGGTCACTCGGCCTCTCGCTATTTTGTATATCTGCAAAATCATCGGAGATTTTTCCTACGATTGCATACAAACTCCTAGATACTGGCTACGAAACTACGACAATCAGAATTAGTCTGTATGAAATGGGACCCATATTTTTGAGCTGCCCCCATAATTTTCGGGCTAAGAATAGAATAACAATTTGCTTTTTAGCAAAACCACATTCAAGCAAAAGCTCAAAATTCATGTAACTTGCTGAGGACTCCGCTTTTTGCAAAAATCCCCGACCTGACTGACCCTGCGTGCGATCATCATTCGGCGCTGTTGAAAATACTGATTGCCTTTTTCTATTGCGCTACGTCCTTCACTAGACTTCACTATACTGTATAGTACACTATAGTATACAAACCTGGTGGATTTTCCACAAGTAGCCTCACTTCGCCTTTTGCCGGCTCCGATACACAAGCTCTCTTTCCTCACCTCCATCACCTAGGCATCTAGTATAGCTTAGTAGCTTCCTCCTTGCTCACAGATGACACCTTCGGACAGTCCCTCTCTGTCTTCACTTATTATATCTGCAAGCGCCAGAAACGGAAATGGATTTATTTCAATCTTAAGATTGGGGTGGCAGTTTTGCCCAATTACTATTACCCATTTAGTACCCATTCTCAGTTTTGAGTTCGATTAGATTAATTTTGAACATTCAGAAATTGTCTGTAATCATAATTGGTCTATGTGAAGTTTCGCTAGACTATTTTGTGTGAGGTCGCTGAAAATAATATTATGCTTACATAAATTATTGTACCTTTCACCGATTTTGGCGTTAATTCATGCGGAATTAGATCCATAAAAGGGCGACCTACCTTTATTTAAGGCACCCGTTGCTGCAACCAACTCGCCGCGTCACATTTTTCGATTAAACTTACTGTTTGTATTGATTGTCTCACACCCCGCCTTTCCCGGGGACCGATGTCATCGGGGTCTTTTGCTTTGCTTCGCAAAGGCAGTCGCTGCGCTCCTGCGAGGAAAATATTCTCTCACCTGGTCAGTGCAGTGCTCGGCTCGCTGGAATGCTCGGCGCTGGGCCCGCCTCCGCAAATACCACGCGGCCCTGCTTCGCGGGCACCCGCGCGGGTTTGCTGCGGCTACGCGACCTCGCAACCGCTCGCCTCCGATGGTCGTTTTATGTGACGTTCATCCCCTCCTTTTCCAGTTGGGTGCAATACTCACTTCCTTTAGTTAATGCTAATTCTGCCTATGATTGGGAGCACTTCCCCTAACTCCCACGATCAGCTTATGCAAGCTAATCGACGGAGATACTGCGGGATAAACACAGAATGGCGGGCAGCAAACCGCCATTCGCCGTTTTCCTCCTTCGATCGTCACTTCATGGGGCAAGTAGATTTGATTTGCTCGGAGAGTTAGGCTCGCTGGAGTTCTTAATCCTAAGTCCTACCACGGGATAAAACCTTATCAAAGAGGGAAAACCCGTCCTAGAAGGACTTCTACTTGAGCCGCTAATCAAGTCTCGTGAAGACAAGAAAAAAAATCTTCACGGGCGGCCTGGCTGCGTCGTCGTGGAGCTCTGAACTCGGTCGGTGTTCTTGGTCTTCGTTGGAGCTCTGAGCTCTGGTCGGCCAATCTTCGAATGATCGAGATTGCGTGCTGGCTCGGTTCGGAAACCCACGGTTCAGCCACTCGTCCAGCTCGTACTTAACCGACCACTTTCCTCCTTCGATCATCACTTCATGGGGAGAGTAGACTTGATTAGCTCGGAGAGATAGGCTCGCTGGAGTTCCCCCTCGAGTGCATCGTGAGTTGTCTCGGTGTGCTCCCATGTTGAGGACGTGATCATGCTTCTTGCCGCATCTCGAATCATACCAGGCTGTAGACGGGTGTATTCTGTGAAGCACCAGCTAGACCACCTTCCCATTAGCCGAATGACCAGGTCACCTTTCCCTGCTGCCAGAAGTGCGCATGCACCTCCTATGCGCAGTGAATGACAGGAGTAGTCCATTGGTGGTAGCCCCAAGCCTTTTGCAGTTTCCTTGATGACCTTCGCCACGGTAGCCTTTTTGATCGTTCCTCGCCGTGAAGTAGATGTGAGGTATGGGCCCAGGGCCACTCTTGCTGCGATCCAGTTCTCTCGTATCAGGAGGCACTCTTGTGCCGCTGTCACTGGGCACAGCACCTGGTGCTCTAAGCGATAATGGCGAACGACCACTCCTTGTGCAGTCCGGTCACCCTTGTGAGATTCGAACATGACTTCTACCGAGTGGACGTCGACGTCCCTGGGGTTTATTTGGGCACCTTGACTGTTTCAAAGGATCACGTTGCAAGCCTTGACGCAGTGGGTTCTGTTGTTGCCCGTCGAGCTGTCCACGGACACTGGTCCCCAAAGTTCTGAGCTTCTATCGAGGAAGAAGAACGCTAGCACGATTGATCCCCATAGGATACGTCCTTGTTCGTCCAAAGGCCCGAGGTGTCTGCGCATCTCGAGCAGCATCGGTGTAGTAACTGGCTGCTTCCGCTCCACTTGACTGTTCGAGCGCTTGTATCCTTGAGCGATGAGCTCAAATTCAGGATCACGGTAATCGAGTCTGGCATTCCGATCGGCCTTGTGCGCGAATGCCACCGCTGCCATCTTTCCGTCGAAGGTCTGGTACTTGTTGCCTGTCCTGGACTTGTTGTGCCCCTCTGAGGCGCACAACCCGGCGAACAGCCCGACCATCCTGGCTTGCTGTGCCCTGGGCAGCTCGTCGATCCACACAGGAAACCCAAAGTCGTTGCAGAACGCCTCCCAGAACTTGAAGTTCTTGCTGTATCGCCCGAGTGTCCCCTTGGCAATTGCGGCCTCCTTGAGTTGTGTTGTTTTCTCTTCGATCCTTCGACGGCGTTCGTTATCTGGTTATCATGATGACACTGGTTAGTACCAGTATGTATATCGCATTTTGGGGTCTGCTCCATGGATCTGCTGAACGTATGGGTCGAAAAGTGAATCCGGTAATGAGCCTGGCTCAAAGCGCACTGGCGCAAATGTTCCTGCCCTTCAGGCGAAGAGCAATTCATCCGGTCAATGATTCGCGTAAGCCAGCGCGACTCAATATGAATTGTGACATGACGCCAGGCATCTTTGATGGTCAGACCTGGTCCCCATTCCCTGGTCACCCTAGCAATTGCTTGGGTCGCTCCGACGTCGTCCATTCCGTCGTCAGTGGGGACGATCAGTAGGCGTTCTCTGAGAACCATACTTGAGATCATTAAGCCGTGTTGTTGTATCTGCACCAGCCAGACATCATCGATGTGCGCTCTGCGTTCGAACAATTCCATGGGAATCCCAGCGAACTCGTTTTGGAAGACTAGCTCTCTCCACCACTGGATGTCCTTCTGAAGGGCATCCATCATTGGTACTCCGGCTTTGTGGCATTTCCGGCATCTTGTCTGGATGGCCACCAAACGCTGGATGAAAGGCTTTGTGACCGGGATGAAGCTGATGACATGTCGTAGGAATCCAACCAGACTGTCCAGTTGTTTCATTGTTACGAACTTTCGCCTGGCGACGTCGTCCAGAACCCCACGCATTTTCTTGATCTTCCTCTGAGGAACCGAGATGAGCTCGTTGGGGATATCCCAGTCAATGCCGACGGCATGGAAGCACCGCGACCAGGATGTAAACTTTCCTTCGTGCCAGCCTGCTGATCCAAACACGAGTTTGACACCGTCTCTGAGACGTTGTGCTGCCTTCTGAAGGCGGTCACCGATGTCGACTTCGATGAGACGATGTCGTCCACCCACTGGAAAATCCAGAAAGGTTCCGAATAGCCGAGAACGCTCGATGCGCCAGTGCGTTGGTAGTGTCGGACAGCTTTCCCGAACACCGCGAAGAAACCCGGGGACGACGTCCACCCGAAGACGGCCATGCCGGACACTATGCCATGGTCGGAACGCGGCATTCTTCCCCCAAAAGCGGACGCGTGGTCAGCATGAACAGGGACATGGTGGAATGCGTCCGCGATATCCGCGACCATGGCGTAGATGGCGTACCCAGGGTACCGGCGACGAAGGTCGCGCACACGTTGAGCGATGGAATCAAATGGATCCCATATGACGTCAGGAGAGGCGTCAGAATTAGTCTGGTCATTGACCGAGCCGCCTGGTGGCGCCGACAAGTCGTGGATAATGCGCCCATCGAAGTGGAGAGGAATGTCCTTCTTGGCCACCAGATCGAGCGAACTGGAGTGGAACCCAGGGTCCCGTGGAAGTGTAGCCAAAGTCGCAATCACACAGCGACCCTTGTAACAGTCGGCGAGAAGCTTGTCAATGACCACCGGAGCACCGGACTCGGCGCCCCCATAGTTGTCAGGCAGGGGCCTCACGCCACGCTTGGCGGCGGGGTTGATCTATGAAGGGACGACGCCGTCCGTCGCAATGGTGCAGAGGAGCTGGAGCTGGGGATACGTGGTCAAATGAACTTTGTACAGCCAGGGGCGGAGTGCTTTGTTGAGGCGGGGGTCTTCGGAGGTCTGACCTCGAAACGCGCGCAAGGTGCCGGAGATCCCCAATTGGGGGATCGCAATAAAAGCATCCAGGATGCCAGCATCCGCAAGAGGAATCGATAACGATGGAGAGGCCGCCGCAACGAAGGCCGAATTCATGGGGAACGGGATGTCGAACCGCCTGGCGGTATCTCGCAGCGTGATGAAGACATCTCCTGGAACGCATCTGGCGACTCCGTTGAAACGAGATATGTCGATGTCGAACTCGGACTTCAGGTCCCGGGCGGTGGTATGGATCCGGTTCGGAGCCGCTCGGTTACGCCCTAGGGCATGTACCGGATGATCAGGCCACGGTGGCACAAACCGCCTCCTAATGAGGTGAGCGAGCGTACTGAGCTCGAATATCACCAGCGACCAGGTCGCCCGCAAGTGAGCACGGCCGTCGTTCACGATGTCGGTGTCCGGGGTGAAGGGACGTTGGATCGCCGGGCTCTGGTTCAAGCTGGGCTGGAGCTGTCCAGGCCAGGTGTCGCCACGGAGATGGTCGTCCACCCCAGGGGGAACGATATCCATGACCCAATTGCACAGGGCATCTGCGGCGGTATTGAACTCCCGTCGTACGTGCCACAAGTAAGTGATGGGCAACACCGCCCCCAAGGATCGGATAGCAGCAACGTACGGACGGAGGTGGACCGCGTTGCAGTCAGACTGCATGAGGGCCTGGCCCACGATGAGCGCTGAGTCGTCAAACACGTGGACGCTGGTGGTGCGAACGCGCTGTGGTATCGAACGGAGACACGACAGAAGGCCCTGGGCCTCCATGGCGTTGTTGGTTTGGACATCGTCGAAAGCATGAGCCTCCCAATGGAGAAGCTCGTGGGAGGGTGACCAAACACACCAGGCGTAGGTAGGCACTTCTGCCCGTCAAATGGCGGCAACCCCCATCGAGAGCCGCAACAAGGTAATCAGCTGTGACCGCCGGAGTTGAAATGAGCGGGCAGGCGTCAGACGCCGAAGGCGCCTGAGGGAGACCGCCAGTGATATCCATGACCGCTGCGTGTGCGCCAGACCAGAGGTCGGAATAAAATATTGCAATTCAATAAATTATTGGGTTTTCCAATATAAATATTTATTATTGAGAAGTCCGCTTCCAATACAATATAATATTGACCCAATTATTGGCAATAAATATGGAAAAAGAGATCGGAATGGATGTGATGTTATATATGCAAAGACAACGACTGCTATGCAGCATTTTGTTTGCCGAGCTGGATGTCCTCGTCCAATGTAGCAGCTGTGGCTGATATACCACAAGGTGATGCCCTTGGGAGAATTGCATCCCGGTCATAATGAAACTAATATAGTATTGTCTAACCAAGATAAGTTGTCACCTAGCGAATTTTTCTCTTGGACTAGCAAGCTCGTGATCAAGCGTTCTAGTGTCTGGCCTTCCAAATATAGACCTCTAAGCATTTTGGTAGCACAATCCCTCAATAGAGCAAGCACCAAATTGCGTGTACTGAAGTGCCTTTTTTGGTTGGCAATTGTGCGGGTCGCTTGGAGTTTTAGGCAATGTGCGGGGCACTTGGAGTTCGTATGGGTCGGCGGTACCAATAATAATAATAATTGCGGCAATATGTATTATTGTTTCACTTCAAATTGAAATCTTTATTATTGGATCGTGCTCCGAACAATCCATTTTTTTATTGTATTGGCGGACCTCTGCGCCAGACCCACCCAAATCCATAGCGATGATGCCAGAACGGAAGACGTATGACGTCGACGACCTCGCAGGAAGAGCACCAGGTGTCTCTCGCAAGACAGCACTGGGCCCGATCGGCACCAGAGCCGAAGAGGAACGAGCGCCAGGCGCGGCGGTGGCCGTTATATGGGCGTCAGACGCATAGATATCCACGGGGGTTGTGCCAGAACGGAAGACGTCTGACGTCGACGACCTCGCAGGAAGAGCACCAGGTGTCTCTGGTGATACAGCACTGGGTCCGACCGGCAACAGAGCCAAAGTGGGACAAACGCCAGGCGCATCGATGGCTGGTGTATTTGCTTCAGACGCGCGCCACGTCAGGGGGGGCTGTACTAGGGCGGAATATGCCAGGCATCGGCAGCCTCGCCGATGATCGTGGATGAAGAGGCCGTGCGTCTGACGCGTCGACAAGCAGGGGCGGAAACGGATGGTCGAGGTTCATATTATCGCTGGATAAACTAAGACCGAATGGGAAACCGCCCCCACATCTTCACGAGTGCTGTGGATGGCCAGACTTGAGTCCGCCGTGATGCGTCGTTACCCACTGGAGTACGTCCGGAGGAAGCGTCCGAAGCTGGTGGACATGTGGACACCGAGGGAAGGTACAGTCCTTCTCGACTTGGAACCGCATGCAGACCTGGGTTCCGGCCTCCAGTGGAATCTGATTCCGAGTCGCTGTAGGTATCACGGACGATTGCGCTCGTTGAATCCCTGGGGTCCGAGTGGCAGAAGGTCGGTCATGCGGAGGCGCCTGGCGCTGGGCCCGCGGGTTGGCCGTGCCCTGCCCCGGCTGCCGCAGTAAGGCACGGTGGACTGCGTCAGGGAGGACACGCGTGTCGAAGCGGATGTATTCTGGAGAATCGCGGCTGAGCATGCGACGCGCACGTTCCTCCAAGTCTCGACTCGGGGTCGCGTGGAGGATGTCTTCAAAGCGCTGGCGGAAGACGGCTTGGTACAGATTGCACATGGCATGAATCTCCTGAAGAGGGGCGGTGCCTAGCACCTCGTAGATAGCATGAGTATGCACAGCCCGCAGTGCCGCCACAACATCGTACAGGTACCATTCGGACGCAGCGTCCTGAATGGCCCATAGCACAGAGTGAAGGTGAGCCGCCCGGCGGATCTGGAAGCGGGGAGCAGGCTCAGGCCCACCCCATTGACCGTCGTCATGTAACACGGTGCGGCCTTGATGGTAGGTCGCCGGGTCCTCAGAGAACAGGAAATGATCGAATAGACGACTGACAAAGTCCACGGCGTACAGCATCTTGATGGCCACTTTGGTCGCTCGGTATCGACCCCGAAAACGCTCACGCTGAAGCATGAAGCAGACCTTGTCGTGTGGACACATGGCGTCGAACCGAACAAAGGAGTCGTCATTACCTGGGTGGAGGCCGCCTGATCGTGGGCAGACTCGCGCAATAGCGTGAACTTGGACCCCACGTTCAGTCGGGCGGAATAAAGCGTTGCCAATCGGGCGCGAGATCCGTGGGGACCGATCGCGCGACCGGGAACGAGGATGCGGGCTGCGTGAGCAAGACCGACGTGGTGGGCTGCGCGAACGAGACCGACGTGGCGGGCTGCGGGACCGGTGGCGGCGACGCGGGCTCCGAGAACGAGACCGGTGCCGCCGTCCGCGAGGCCGGGAACGAGAACGGGAACGCTGCCGCGCCTGGCGCGGCATGGAGAAACCGGGAGGACTCGGAGAGTGCGCTCGGCGCGGAGCGGGGGATCCATAAGGCGGCGAACGGTGCGCCTGGCGCACTGAACGAGATCGAGTCCGTGACCGACGGGATCGGCCGCGCAGATGGGGACTGGTACGGTCCGGGCGGTCGGGTCGGGGATTGGCGGAAGACATCGCGACGCCTCGGAAAGACGGGGGCGGCGGTCCAGGTTCAGCCTGGCTGGAGCGGTGGAGGACGAAAGCTGACAGTAGTGTCACTTGCTGCAACAGCTGCACCTGTTGCTCGAACAGTCGCTGGATCACAGGATCGTCTGCCCGGACACTCGTCGAGGTCGTGGACACTGGTGCCGGCCCAGGGCCTGCAGCTGGTGGTACCAGTTGCGCAACACCCGTGGCAGGGGGTACGGGGACTTGTAAAGCCGACCTGGTCGGCACTTCAAACACATCGGACGGAGTGAGCATAGTGTCGTCGCGACGAAGCAGCGGTAGAATCGGAGGGGGCGAATCAATCGCGTCGGTATCGTCGTCGGGTGCCGTCCTGCGCGGCGGAAGCTTGGTAGCCTGGACATATTCCTCAATCGTCAATGCCGTTTTCTCGCCCCGGGGGTGATATACGCGATGGACCGGGAGCTTGAGTCCACGGTGGAGACAGGCGGTGTGCCTGGCACGACCGAATCGGAGGCGAGGCGCCGTACAGCCTCAGAGGCGGGTTGCCCATGTGGCAAGGCGACGGCCGTCCAAACAGCGTTGAAGTCGGATGGAACCATGCTGACGGGAAGCTGGTGGTAGTAGCCCATCATGTATTCAGCCTGGCTGATATGACGGACCCGCACGTCCTCAAGAGGAATTGCCACGACGCGGCGGAGCTCATCAGCATAATAGCGAATGGCCACTTGGCATACGAACCCGGAGCTAGGCTCCATCAGTAGGTCCGCATCGTCCACGAGACTCATGCGCGAGGCAGCAGAGTAAGCAATAACTTGGCCACAGAGATGGACGTCTGACGTCACTCGCGGAGACGCGACGAAGTACGTGGAGAAGCGGACGAACCGAAACACCGAGAGTAGAGGGCGCTCCAGGAGCTCAGCCTTGAGGTCACGATTGGGTTCGGTCAGCCTCCAGTGCGGGATGAAATGAACCGTGTCGACGTAGTCGCGTAGCAGGTAGGGCAAGTCTTCGAGACGCTGGTCGTGCCGAAGAATTGTCAGCGTGGCCTCCCAGGCAAGCGCGTCGAGAAACGGCGTGTCGGCAGTCGGGCGCTTGTTGAGAGGTTCGCGCCCTAGCGTGGCATACACAGGGCCATACCAGGTGCCGGCGAGTTCATCGGGGCACTCGAGCCGCACAGTGCGGCTATGACTGCGCTTGATCGAAGCCACGGAGGGGTTGGACCGTCCAGGTGGTGTCGGGCGAGAGGCAACAACAGCCATAAAAAATTCTTCACGGGCGGCCTGGCTGCGTCTTCGTGGAGCTCTGAGCTCGGTCGGTGTTCTTGGTCTTCGTTGGAGCTCTGAGCTCTGGCCGGCCAATCTTCGAATGATCGAGATTGCGTGCTGGCTCGGTTCGGAAACCCACGGTTCAGCCACTCGTCCAGCTCGTACTTAACCGACCACGTTTCCCTCTAACTCGGGCTGGATTAGCTTATTCCGCCTCAAATCATCCTCACCATCGCCACCTTAAGTCGGCCACGTTCGGACCACCTTGAATTAACAATGGAATTAGCTAACACAAGGCATACTTAAGACCGAGATGGGATTAGAATTACGCCAGAATTATCACGGCAGAATTAGTGAAAGGCACAATAGTCTCACTCAGACTTATAGCTGTAACCACTGTAGTAAAGTACACGCTCGATCGGTGGTTCGGTGGTTACTCGTGGCTAGATATGTAATAATAAGTTTTAGATGGGTGCAAATTTGCAATTCCGTTGTGTCAATCACGGGTACTCTCAACGGTAACTGGGGTACGAAAGCAAACAGATACCAAGCAAAACCCAAAGAGGCCTCAGAGAGACCGAAGCGAAGCGGAGGTTATTGGAATGTGCACCCGTTCCGAGCACCTTGAGGCCCACGAAGAATAAAATAAAGACTGAATTGATCTGAGCGTTAGCTTCTCACTACCTGAGCTCCTACCAACACGCATGGGTTCAACACCCGTCCCACCCAAGACCTGGTCTCGTTGTTTCTCAGCTCTCTTCTCAACTCCCGTTGCACCACGCATTCCAACCCGCCCACCTCGAAGAGAACTCTTCGACTACTTGTCTCTCCCACGCCTACCAGCATTATCAAGTCCTAGAGTTTCTTCTTGTCAAGAGGCTTAGTGAACATGTCGGTCGGGTTCAGCTCAGCCTTAACCTTGTGCAACTCGATAGCAGCCTTCTGCACTTTGCACTCGCGAATAGTGCCAACGTACCTCGATATGACGGGTGCGATGGCTCTAGGTGGGGTTTGTGGTCGTCACATGAGCTGCTTGGTTGTCGATCCCAATACGTAGCTTGATCGTGTGATGATACAACATTTCCTGCATGATATTGCTTTCTGCCCCTGCTTCCATGCTCGCCTCACACGCGGCCACATACTCCGCCTCTGCTGTCGATAACCCAATAATTGATTGGCGTCGCGACATCCATGCGATAGCACCACCTGCCAAAGTAAACTCGAATCCGGTAGTGCTCTGGGTCATTCGCCCAATCGCTGTCACAAAACCCCTCAAGCACTACTTCCGTCGAGTCTGCTTTCTCAAGTACGTAATCCCGTAGTCAAGCGTGCCTGCACGATACACCAGCACACGCTTCAATGTGCCTACGTGCTTCGCAAATGGATTTGCCACAAATCGACTCAACTGGCCTACGGCAAAGGCCAAATCTGGTATCGTGCTCGTAGCCAAGTACATGATCATTCCGACGGCCTCGTGATACGGAAAGCTAGAGTCCACCTTCTCGTTTGCATCAGCTGGGACTAAATGCACATTCACCTCCTACAGCGTGTGCTTCTTCATACCCAAATTCGTCAAAATCTCACGTGCATCCTTTTCTTGGTGAACCGTGATTTTTCCGGGCGTTTGCTCGACCTCCACCCAAAAATATTGATTAAACCCTCCAACCATATATTCTATATAATACAGAATTCAAACTTTAGCCGAATTTCCCATGAATAATTGTCAGGAAGGTTGATTCCGGCAAAATTTCCCGCATTATGCGATTTTGTATGTTGAACAGCGAATCGCATGGGTACAAAACATAAACATACCGCGATTAGGGATATTGAAGAAAAAAAATTGTATAAAACACAGAGGTTATTGACCAAAGATGAAAGGTTCGCGACAAACGGCAGCAGCGACGGCGGCGGGCTCAGCGCCCCCAACGAGTGCGTCTTCGTCGACAGCTGCGGGCTCAGCGTCCCCAGCGACATCGGCAGCGACAACTAGGGCGGCAGGCCCAGCGTCCCCTGCGACGGTGGCAGGATCAGCATCCCCAGCGACGGCGGCAGGCTAAACGTCCCCAGCGACGGCGGCAGGCTAAACGTCCCCAGCGACGGCGGCGGCGACGACTAGGGCGGCGGGCTCAGCGCCCCCAACGGCGACTAGGGCAGCGGGCTCAGCGTCCACCCTACCGTTGAGTAATGCAGGCGCTGCTTTGACGGCTGGGGTGACCAAGGAGAGAGGCATTGTGTCGATGGCTGCAGCGGCTACCCGGTCTATTGGAGCGGCTTCGTCTAGACGGTCTACAAGAAGTACGAGAGCTACTCGGTCTTACTCGAATAAAAAACCAGCACTGCGTGTGGAAAAAACTTCAGCGACGAGTACACAGGTGAGCGCGGCAGCGTCCGCAGCTGGTGGCTCGATGCATAGTTCGCTGTCGGCGCCAACGCAGTCAACTGCTAGAAGCAATGCTGAAAAGCTGAGTGCGGACGTGTGGAGGCAATTGTCGCGGTATGGATGGAAGCGAAGAAAGTCAACACCTCGAAGGTTGAGACTTGGTTTTGCGGTGCCTGGAAAAGGCGGCCGGCTATCGCAACTCTGATTATTTTGAAGGTATGTAACTATCTATTCACCACAGCATATTCCCTACTCATTAAAGATGTTGTGACTCGCACAGGGGGGGGGGGGAGCTCATGGCGTACTTGGACGTAGCAGCAGCAACTGTTCCTGCAACTAGCGCTGTCCAAAGAGCAGAGAGAAATGAAGGCATTGACGACGAGGAGATTCATGATTCCTTGTCAGCATTTGCCAACGGAAGCTTTTTGGAAGTCATGCAAACGCAAGATCTCTTTCACCCGGTTAGCGACGATGACATCAATTTGTGTCCTGAGGATCTCGATTGTGGCTACGGATCGGAGGAGGCGTCTAGCGAAGGCTCGGATGAGGGAATGGAAGTTCTGGAACCAATGTGCTACGTCGATGACGTTGATTTTAGCGACAGTGATGATGACAGCGCGGACATCACATTTGACGTCCCCGATGACTCACTTCGCAACTTTGCAGCTGCAGGCTGGGAGATTTACGATGAGCAGCATTCAGTTAAGAAGTTACTTGCTCTTGATTTGGTTTGCTCATCTGACAACGTAACACTTGCTGAATTTTTATTTGTAGATCAACTGAGACTCAAAGCTCCTGATGACTATTATTCAGGTCCTTGGGGGCCAACAATGTCTGCGACCGCTTTGGAGGCTCGCCGCTCGGATTGTTCTTTTACTTCCTTCCAAAGGCACTTTGGGTACGGATCGCGGACGAGACGAACAGATACCGGAGCCAGCCGATGCCAGCACTAGCGGAAGAGAAACGAAATAATTTGCTGACAGCACAGCAGCGGGACCCAAGCGTGAGCGTGCCACCATTAGCTGATATTGAAGCCGGTTTGAGGCGGTACGATCAAGTTCGACCCCATGAATTGGTTCATGTGATCGGTCTCCTAATTTCCCGCTCGCTCTGTCCGATGCGTGACGACGTGGCAAAGTATTGATCAACTAAAGAGGGCGGAGCTGTGCCTCGAGGGACATGGGGCGCTACATGAAGCGTGCGTGTTACGAAGAAATTATTCGCTTCATTCACGTTAACGACAACGAAGGCGCCGGTGCTGTTCACGATAAAGCCTGGAAGATTCGTCCTGTTTTGCAAGCCATTGAAACTACCTTTCGCCGCGGGTATCGTCTTGGTCCTGGTATTTCGTTCGACGATGGGATGGTGCCAAACAAGAGCAAGTTCAACCCACGGAAAGTCTATAACAAGGACAAGCCAAGCAAATGTGGTACATCATTTTATTTGACCTGCTGCTCTACTACGGCGTATTGTGCGAGATAAGTCAAGAGTCCTGTAATTTTCCTTCAGTGTGTTGTGACTGACATAGTCTACGTGTTATGTGTGCAGAGTTGAAGTAAGGAACATGTTGACAAAGGGAATGTTGGACCAACTGCCGTTGTTCGCAATATATCGAAAGTACTGAGTGGTCAGGATGACAAGGGGCTCATCATTACGGACAACAACTACCCCTCAGGTGCTCTCTCTATCAAGCTCTTGTCCATGAGGTTGTATCACGTTGCAACGGTGAGAACCAATCGGTTGGGCTGATGCGAATTGATCCAGTTCACGCAGAAGAAGAGGCCAAAGCATATTTCGAGGGGGGGGGGGCATACCGTATCGCTCGCTGTGTTGACTATTCCGAACTCGTCGTACTGGCTTGGATGGATTCTCGCCCGGTAAACATGCTAGCAACTGGCTGCAGCACGCAGACAACCTCCGTGCTCCGCACCGAGAGGGATGGCAGCAGATCGGTTGTTCCTTGCCCCACCCTTGTGCACGACTACCTCTCAGGAATGGGTGGGGTGGACGTGCATGATCAGATCCGGCTTCAGCGATATTCTATCCAGAAGACGGTCGCATTGAGGAAGTATTACAAGCAATTGTTTCTGGGTCTAGTTGAGATGGCGATAACTAATAGCTTTATCATTCTCAAGATGGTGCAGAAGAAGAAAGGAGAAAAGGTCCCCACTCACGCGAAGTTCATGCGCCGCATCCACAATGAACTACAACCGTCTCATTTCGAGAGCAACATGCTCGGCGAGGATTTGGCTACAGAGCCGATTGCAGCGGCTCCCCACAGAGTCGAACACGTTACAGAGCGCTATTCTGAGCAGAAGAAACTGCGCCGAATTTTGTGCAAGGTATACTCCGCGCTGAGTTCCGGCAAGAATGCAGAAACCACGTACGTATGCCCAACGTGCAGCAGTAAATGGGGTGGCAGAGTAGCGCTGTGCAATAAAGTGCGACGAATTGAAGGAGGCAACACTTTGACCTGTGCCCAAATCTGGCACGACCGTTGGCAGAATGGAACCAAGCTTTTCCCTGGCGCTAAAAGGATTCGTTTCAGGAGCGGCAAACGGATAAGAGATCAACAGGAAACCAACTCCGATCAAGAATAATTAAACTGGGCGCAAGACCGGCGAGTTGCGTGTTAGCAAGTACAGAGGACGAAACATCCACGGGTGACTTGGATGTGCTCGGTACATTGCTGTACATTGCCACTGCGGGGTTGGAGTACTGGTGGCTGGACGTGCAGGTCCCCAGCTGCGGCCGATCGTGTTGGAGAGTACGGAGACCGAGGCGGCGGCGGTGTCCATAGCCGATCTGGGCGTGTTGAGCGATTCGCCGGACAGCGCCGCGGGGCTGTCGAAGTACGGTTTTGTGGACCGAGCGTGAACACTCTCATGAATATATATATAAAGGAACTGCATTTAGTTTAGGCTAACACTTTCTAGCCTTGCATTTAGCAGATTTTTCAGTGGTTCCCCCATCAAGCGTAATCACGGCGCAAGTGAAAAACGCTGGGCCCTTATGTAATCCCGCATGTGCGTGTGAACCTCAGTGTATAGTTCTGCCAATGCACGGCCATGTTTGTCTCTTCCAAGAGCTCCGTTAGGATACTCGCAACTTCTTCGAGGGGGAAGGGCGTATTGTTGACCCACTTGGAGCGTCAGCAACGGTAGACGATGTCGGGGTCCGCCTCGTTCTGCTCTAACAGTTTCATCATATATAGAATAAGTTAATCATAAGACTCTTAAAGATGCTCGTACAGAATAAACTTACCGGGTGACTGCACACATATGCACCCACACGAGCATGAAGACGCGCATTTGCTATGCGTTGAAAATTTTGGCGGAGGTCGATGGGGTTGCCGGCCTCGATGAACCCAAAGAGGAGCCCTGCCGCACCGACCGCCTCTCTTGTGACGTAATTCTTCTGGCCAGCGATTAACCGGATTCCGCGTGCCCCCTCTTCTGGCATCGGGTTAATTGTCAATGCGAAGCCATGAATCTTGTTCTCACCGGCGGAAGCTGTCGTTACCCGGATCGCCTGCACGTTAAGCTGCTCAACGAGCTGTTGATAAAGCCTCATGAGCTCAGTCATGCGTGCCTCGAGGTTGTTGAGAAGAAACATCTTCTCGGTGTGATGCACTGTGATAAGGTTAGCAATCTCCCTGTCTCTACGTTCATTGCTCGCAGTTAGCCGCTCGATGTTGCGGTTGGCTGCGCGCAGCTCGCGTTGGAGGGACGGGTTCCTCTGAGAACGCGCACGGACATTTGAGTGGATGCTTGAACGCGGAGTTCTTGCAGTGAGCGGAGGGCGGGGGGATTTGGTTGGCTTCTGGCTGGCTCTCAGCTACTAAACGGATTGAACAGGCTATCGTTTATCAGAGGGTCATATGTTGGGAACTACCTAATCAGCAACTTACAAGGCACCGTTCTATGCACATAACGCGTTCAATTTATGTGAACTTTCGCGCGCTTTTACAAAGGGCTTCAAACCCAAGTCTCAGCTTGAAAACGATCCCATACACTTATTAGGTTAACCCTTTCGCGAGCATCTTGTCTTAATTATACTATACAAGCCTAAGTAATTTGCTTCTAAAAGGCCACAGAAAGCGCCCATTAGGAAAATCACGGTACTCGTTTTGCATGCCTCTTGTAACAAAGTACCTGCAGTGATTTGCTGATGCACCACGATCATATGCATCCTACTTAATATTTCTATGGTTTGATGATTACTGATTGTACTGTTTATGATTTGTCATAAAAGATGGTACATTCACGGTTGAACTTGTGTTAAAGGGCACAGGATGCGCCCTTGTAGGCGGTGCTTTTACACCGTGTTTTGAAAACGCCCTAAAAGGGCGAAAAATGTGCCCTTCTACCGCGAAAGGGATAACCTTTATTCTGTATCGTACAGAATAATTCATGGGATCGAAAGGGTTAAACAACTTTGGTCCTTGATTCCGTACGCATCGTTCAATTCCTCGAACAAGTTCACCTTGTACTACTCGTCGTTCGTCACCACGAAGATGTTGTCCGCATATACTAGCACGTACACAATCATATTTCCGTCGTGACGATAGTATAAACACGGCTCTGTCAGTGAACGCTGGTAATCATGATCCATGAACCACTGGTTTAGTTCAGAATTCCACTCCCGGCCTGACTGCCGCAGCTCATACAACGCTTTCACCACTACTTTGTATGGATAGCCATTGATAGAACGCAGGAATTACCGAATGCTCAGATTGGCGTTCAAGTTCTTGACGCAGCGTGCAATTTCCCCGCGGCTTCCGGTTTTGCTCGTTGTCGTCAGCACGGCTTCGCTTCTTTGCCCTCTCCGGACAGTTTGCCTTGAGGTGTTTGTCACTACCGCAGACATCACACTGGCGCGTCTTCATTGATGCGCTAGCTCGGCTCTGCTCACCTCTGCCATGATCTTCTCCTTTGCTACTTCCACCTCGCTGACCACCATGGCCTCTATGTCTCTCACTACGCCTGCCTCTAAACTCTTTCTGTCTAGCTGCAGCAGCAAAAATCAATTCCCGGACGCGCTTGGGTGTATACGCACTCGGGTCCACACCATAGTAAATAGAAGACTTCAATCGTTCAATCTCAATCTGATCCGGCACACTCTCAAGCAGCATATCCACCATTGTATTGTCTGCAATATTGTGCTGCAGCTCCCCCAGCTCAGTCTTGAGGTTAAACATCTTCCAAAGGTGAAGATTGGTGTCTCCTCCAGGTGTGAGCTTCATATTCCACAGATCACTCTCCACGCGACGGATCGTATACGCCTTGATAGCTTCGTTCTGCTTTCCTTCAAACAGATTGCAAAGCTCTGTCCACATCTCCGATCCGGTCTCCTTATCGCGTAGTTGCTGAAGAACATCGGGCGGAACGGAAGGGCCAATCATATGCATGATCTTGAGCTGCTTCGCCTAAAAATCCTCTTGCTTCTGTGCACTTACATTTGCAAGCATCGCCTTGGTCAAGTCTCCAACGGCGATGTCCTTGAGCTTGTTCTCCTTGAAGACGTTCATCATTGCCCATTTGTAGGCTTGCCAGTCCCTGCCGTTCCAGTTCTTCGGCACTCTTTCGTTAGTGTACTTCATCGGCTTCGGCGTAACTGTACTCGAGAAGCTGCCACCAGTAGTGTGCTTTGGGCTCATAACCTTCTTGGAATGTGCACCCGTTCCGAGCACCTTGAGGCCCACGAAGAAAAAAATGAAGACTGAATTGATCTGAGCGTTAGCTTCTCACTACCAGAGCTCCCACCATCACGGGTTCAACACCCGTCTCATACAAGACCTTGTCTCCTTGTTTCTCAGTTCTCTTCTCAACTCCCGTTGCACCACGCATTTTAACAGAGGTCTGCAATGGTCGGCGCGTGGGCCGGAGTAGTTGCCCTGACAAGGTGTTAATTTTTTTCTAGATACCGCGCGTGGCCGAAGCCGAGGACTTAGCGTAAGACGCAAGGGGGTGGGTCAGGACGCGAAGCGTCCCCCCCCCCCCCCCCCCCCCCCCCCCCCCCCCCCCCCCAGCGAAGCGAGATAGGCACGGACCCCCCCCCAGCGTTGTCGCGAAGTCCGCAGGCGAGTGCCAACGTGCGAGTGTCCTGCTGGGCTTCAACCACTACCACAAGACCTCAAAATTCAGGAGTCACCACCGGAAAATGAATTCGAGTGCGTCGTAAACATTTTGGATCGGTCACTTTTATTGGTTCGA
This sequence comes from Phytophthora x cambivora, assembly GCA_033557925.1. Lineage (NCBI taxonomy): Eukaryota > Oomycota > Peronosporomycetes > Peronosporales > Peronosporaceae > Phytophthora > Phytophthora x cambivora. The sequence goes on along the minus strand of JAUCEB010000001.1, from coordinate 10,542,627 downwards.
TCGGTCACTAGTAGTAATCAGTGTAACTATGCAAAAGTGTCCGATCGAGCGTGTATTTTACGAAGCTTAATTATGTGTCCGATCCAAAATTAAAAAATAACCGATTCAAAATGTCCAGCCGAGGAATACCAACGTTGGACAAAACAGTGAAGAAGCAGGAGCACTTTATGCACCGCCCCATTTTACTAATTGCTAGGTGGGTGCTTAAAGGAGGGATCATAGTGTACCGCAGCGTAGTCTCGACCGACGGCAAGTTTCGCAAGCGCGGGTACGCAAAGGATACCTCGCACCATCACCGCAATTTAAAAGACACTAAATTGTACGTTTACAACCAACAGAATGATTCCTGTCGCTGATTCGATCCTTCGCTTCTCACCACTCAACCACGGCGGGCACAATTAGCCCACAAACTTTGTCCACTCAGCTGATGCCTGTGCGCATCAAAATAAGCTAGAGTCTTATCAAGCTACGCCAATATCGTATCGGTTATACGAACGGCCGGATACGGGCTTCATAACTTCTCCGCTGACAATCAAGCGCAACTTGCTCCAATTTCAACGACGATCACCATTAACCCCGGCCCCACCACGACCCACACTGTGGTAACTTAATAGTGGTGTGTAGTCCGTAGGAAAAACTTCAGTGCTGCTGGCGGATGAGACTCTCTCTTTCGGGGTTTCGTCGTTGCCAGCTGGTTGGCCAACCTTTTCTGCGTGCGTCCTGTCGTTTGTGTTGGGTACTTCAACTTGGCCGTCTCCGTCGTTTATCGGCGACTTGCACGTATCCAGCATTTTGCTCTTGTAGCAACCGGTGACGTTTCTCATGAATAATGAAATGCTTGCGCCGGAGGGTATTGTGGAGTGAAGAGTATGGAAAAAGCATAGTACTGAAAGAAAGAGCGTGATTAGCGCAAGCCGGGGGGGGGGCTGACTGCTTGAGGCCGGGAAATTATAGCGAAAATTGAAAAAAGAATAGTACATTGTACATTGTACATTATTTCTTAAAATATTATCGTACTACCGGTAAAAAAAAGTACAAATAAATAGGGAATCACCAACGAAAATGCATAACCGGGATACTTTTTACAAACGAGCTCACAAAGCCTTTGGTGACTTCGATTTTTTAATTAATATTTTGTCCATCAAGTCGCCAACCAAACTAGAGGATTGGGCTGGTAGCGCGTTCTTTTGATGCTACGCTTTTAAACGTAAACATTGCTATCTTTAGTAGAGATACCAACTGTTGGGTAGTAATAGTAGTAGTAATATTAGTAGTACTATGTACTTTGGTAGAGATACCAACTGTTGGGTAGTAATAGTAGTAGAAATATTAGTAGTACTATGTACTCCACTACTACTTGAGCTGCAGTGGTTACCTTCGGATAAGCACACACCGTACGTAATCTCTGTAGGGAAAATGTCTCGCGCGTTAAATAATCTCAGCACTTGTCGCATACCGTACTTCGTAGTAAATAATTACGAACTTCTGAAATTAAAAATAATCACTATAAAAATTTATGAGCTTCATTATCGGGCTTACTTCGTAAGGATCACACTTGACTTCATCGCCTTCCCGGAAATGTTTCATGGCACAACCCATGCTTCATTTGCTGTGCTTTGGCGTGTTTTCGAATGTGGTGGTCTTTCCAAATGAGGACCTAATTGAGAGCCACTCAAAATAGAATTGCAAGATGAGAACCGAGTTTGCTGCCCTTCAAAAGTATTACTTGAAGAGTACTACAGCACAGAGCTGGTGATAGCATGATATCACTAATATTGAATACCGCTCTATATGGTAGTAGTATTACTACTATCCCAAAAATCAGGTAGTAGTATTGATGTGGTGTACTATTTCAGAAAGTACTACTAACCCCTGCCCATGAGGTTTCTCAGGAACTATCCGTAGGGGGTTCCCGGAATTCTGAGCCAGAAAGGTCAAATATCAATCAAAGCACTATCAATCAATCAAGCGAGCAAGCTTGGGCACCACCGCCGCCACCAGTCTAGCTTTTCGGTCGCCGCAGCAGCCCCCCCCCCCCGTACCCACGGTTCAATCTCGGCTGCTGTGGTGCTGAAACAGCTAGACTCACCCCAGTCACAACAACGCGTAACCAAGACTCACCCCAGTGCTGTTCACAACGCGTAAGCACTCACCCAGTCCTGTTGGAGGGACGGATACGACGAAGAAGACGAAAGTGAGGGTGAAGGTGAGGGTGAATGTAAGGGTAAGGAAGTTGAAACCGAGAGCGTGTAAGCAGCTGGACTCTCGCCAGTGCAGCGCGTAACGATATCATCTACGCAACCTGCTAATATGACCCTACAAACTAGACCGGCTGAGTTCACCGTAATGTTCACAACAACGCCACCGGCTAGATTAACCATATTGTCCACAACTACTCGCAGCCATCCTATGTTGGTCATTTAGTACGGTAACCAGGCCGGCTATCGTAGGCACTCACCGGTATAACAGAGAGCGTTGCTAATTTTACTGTAGTTAGCAATCTCAACGCTTCTAGAATAGCAGCACGCCGGCGCACTGCTTTCGTGCTTTTCGTGTTAACACCCACTCTTCAATCTTATATATGTGTGGCCTTGACACCACATAACCTGTAGAATTAGATATCAAAACGTGTTTTTATAAGAGATTAATCTTGAAAATTGTATTGATCCACTAAATTACGCTTTTGTGGTCCACATATTTGAATTAATCCCCTAAGGGCTGTCCGTACAACGTACCTGCACTACCAGGATAAAATACGACGCAGCCATACTATATACGTCGTAATTTATCCAGCTAGGTACGATTTGATTTCTCTATATCAGCTGACATTTGTAGAGATTCTGATGCGGTTGCGCGACTGTGGACGAATGTAGCAAAAGACAATTTAAAATCGTTTCACTTGCAGATGTGCCTATACTCCCGATTTGCAGGGCAAGACAGCCATGTTGGTGCTGATCAACATTTAAGACATTCTCGCGGCAGCCAATAACGAGAAATGCAAGAAGGCAGTGTTCAAAGACTTGCACAATGCTTATGGAATTAAGGATCAGGGTCTGTTGATCGACTATCTTGGGGTGGAGGTCTTCCAGACAGCAAAGTGGATTCATATCAGGCAGAGCAACTATAAACATGAGATCCTGGAGTGATTCGGCTACGAGAACGCTCATTCAGTTGGTAGCTCCAAGGAGGATAATGCAAGACTTGTACCGCCTGTTAGGAAAGTGACACAAGCTTTCCTTATCGAGAGGCGATTGGAATGCAAATATATCTAGTTTCCAGCACACGTCTGGATCTGGTGTATGCACTCGGACAGCTAAGTCGGTTAGTTGCAAACCCAACTAGCAAACACGTTGGTGCTGTGAAGCTCGTGATGATATATCTTGCATGCATACTAGACATGCTATCACGTATGAGCGGCAGCATGATGCAGCTAGTGCTAGAAGGCTATTGAGACAACGACTGGGCAAACGATGCCGAGACACAGAAGCGTACACCGGCTTCGTGTTCACTCTGGCCGGTGGTGCCATCTCGTGGATGTCACGGGCCAATCCATTGTGGCTTAATCTACAGCCGCGGTCGAAAGTAACATCTTGCAGGAAATACTCCGGCAGCGGAAATACTCCCACAGCGTGCTCTAAACTTTGTAATGGAATTGACAATCAAGCTGCACACATATAGCTACAAACCGGGCATACAGCCGTCACGCCTCCATATAGAAATTTGGCGGCACTACGTTAGGGATAGGTGCAATTGAATTACACAAGGGGAACGGGAGCGTAAACCCCGTCGACACGTTCAACAAGACGCTGAACAAACGTCGCTTGTGTAGCTCGAGGCTGTTGCTTCGAGGTAGGCGTGTTGGATTTCGTATCGAAGACCGAGACATTTATTAACGTTGAAGGTCAACATGAGGGGTTTGTGCAGCAGGTTTTCGAAGTGTGAGCATGAGCGTAGTGTAGGTAGAAGAACGGTGAAGGAATATGCTGGATTTTTAATTGAATTGGTGCAGTGTTGAATGACAACTTGCATTACATCGCTGCCGTCGTCATGGGCGTGCTCCGATTGGCTGAACTTTCTGATCAGACTGTCTATCGTCCTCCTACGCTTGCCGGTCTGTAAAGCCGTCATGCTGCTAGTTGCCTTAACAGTATCAGCCCTGCGCTTGAGCTCATCGCTCAGCTGTGCAAGCTGATCTGGCGATTTGCCCCACTGCTTTGACGCAGACCGAGCCTCCGTGGAAGTATCCGGTGCAGCTTGATCCTGTGAAGGTATCGAGGCTGGTGGAGCTGTAACACCCTCTGACAGAGTCGTAACTTTCTCCGGAAGGGATTATGCGGCAGCGACAGTATTATTGGCCTCTGCGAAGGTCACTGTTGCAGTTTTTGTGTCATTAAACGGCTCTGCACGTGCGCGGCTTTCAATCAGGTAGTACGCGCGTTTAGCGCGAACAACCTCTTCAGGGCAAGCAGAGCCACCGATTGGATTCATCGAGTTCTTCAGCAACATGAACTTCATCTGGTTGTTTGCGTCCACGTCACGCTAAGTAAACTTGCGTGGAAGATTAGTGTCGTAGCGATCGACTGCCGTCTCCCATTCGTTGCTTCCAAGAAGGAGGATGGTCTCTACTACTTGTAGCATGCGTTTCACCTCAGGGGCCGTCCAGCGCTTCCCTCTTCCGGAGTTTCTCTTCGACGGTGCCATGATGCGCTTGGCGGAACAGGAAATGGAGCAAAAGTGGCTGCAGAACAATGTTCAGCTTACAGCAAGACCAACCAATGTCTCTTTATCGTGAACCAGCCACCTCGCGCATTGTAGAGACACCAAAAATCCGTCTCCTCAAGTTGCGACACAATTTGCGAGCGCCTATCCAACCCGATGTGACTGTGCTGTGTGCTAATCATTCTTCTGGGATGAGAATTTGTGAAAAACTTCGAATCAACTACCATTCCAGCAAGTGAAAGCTGTGATGCAAATAAGGTGCGATGACAAGCAAACGGCGAGGAAGAAAAAACACTTGATTGATCGGAGTTCTCCGGTAGTGTGCATGTGCCACAATAATGATGCTCGACGTGCATGCAAGCAAAATTGAAATGAATGTTTTACAAGCGGGTGGGCACGGGTAGACCATGAGTGCCTTACTAGAAGCTCGTGTCGGACGAGTGCTTCCTCGGCAATACTAGCAACAATGGCTACATTTCCAGCTCGTGTCGGATGAAGCCACACGTTACGTTTGGGGGGTTTCTCGTTAAGTGAAAGGAGGAAGCCTATGATGCAGTGACGAAACATGTAATATGGTAGAATAGCATAAAAGTTCGGAGACTTTTTGCCCTAGGATTTTTTTTTTTGCGTGCGAAAAATAGCCGATGTCATGCCCATCTGATTCCTGTGCTATTTTTCTGAACCCTGCGAGATCGATGCCACCCTTAGTCGGTAGTGAGTGGTTGCGAGGAGCGTAGCCGCAGCAAACCCGCGCGGGGTGCCGGCGAAGCAGGACCGCGCAGTATTTGCGTAGGCAGGTCCAGCGACGAACGGACACATTACCGCAACTTGGAGTTTATTTTTCTAGTGCGGGGGTCTGGGGATACATCCCCAGTGTGATACCCCTTCAGAATCAGACCGGATCAGATGTCCGAATCGAGCAAAAATGAGTCGAAGTGTTTGGTTCAGTGAGCTGGTCAATGATCGGCTCAAAACAACTTTACTAACGCATGGGATTGCACTGCGAAAACCAAATACACGCGACCACATTCGCTCCTATCCTCAGCAGAATCATAGCGGAGTGGTTTCGCCGTCTTCGGATATTGCCCATATTGCAGGCCCTAAGGCTCGTACTAACCAGAGGTCGGAATAAAATATTGCAATTCAATAAATTATTGGGTTTTCCAATATAAATATTTATTATTGAGAAGTCCGCTTCCAATACAATATAATATTGACCCAATTATTGGCAATAAATATGGAAAAAGAGATCGGAATGGATGTGATGTTATATATGCAAAGACAACGACTGCTATGCAGCATTTTGTTTGCCGATCTGGATGTCCTCGTCCAATGTAGCAGCTGTGGCTGATATACCACAAGGTGATGCCCTTGGGAGAATTGCATCCCGGTCATAATGAAACTAATATAGTATTGTATAACCAAGATGAGTTGTCACCTAGCGAATTTTTCTCTTGGACTAGCAAGCTCGTGATCAAGCGTTCTAGTGTCTGGCCTTCCAAATATAGACCTCTAAGCATTTTGGTAGCACAATCCCTCAATAGAGCAAGCACCAAATTGCGTGTACTGAAGTGCCTTTTTTGGTTGGCAATTGTGCGGGTCGCTTGGAGTTTTAGGCAATGTGCGGGGCACTTGGAGTTCGTATGGGTCAGCGGTACCAATAATAATAATAATTGCGGCAATATTTATTATTGTTTCACTTCAAATTGAAATCTTTATTATTGGATCGTGCTCCGAACAATCCAATTTTTTATTGTATTGGCGGACCTCTGGTACTAACATGTGTCATACGTGATTAAAAAAAGGAAACAGCTATCCGTCTACATAGTGTATTCCCGTGCTTCTATCCACACAAGTGAAGTTGATTTCCTCGATGGAAGTTAATCGTGGTGTGTGTGCTGCTGGCATGATCCGTCGATAACAATGGACTGATAGTGAAAGAATATACTTTAGTCTAATACAAAAAAATATGTTACCACCTGTATTGCCATACATATTGCTGTTACACAACAACCATAAATTCAGCACAAATACCCATAAGCAAACAAGGTTTGAGCATGTTCCTGTCAAAAGGCAAGCATCGAAAGGTGTTGACCAGGTACATCGCATACAGGGCTATACGTTTGTGGTTTAACATTATCGCAACTCGCAGTAGCAGCGGAGAACGATGTTCTTGAATTTGCATTTTAGGTACTTTCGCTGGAAGCGGGAGCTACTTGCCACACTTCGCATCTACAGGAACTTTCTTCTTCACCCGCTGATACAAGCTGGAAATCTTGCCCCGAACAAACAGGCCGTTCTTGCGAGAGATGTCCCTCGTTCATCATGGATATCGCTCCTCGAAATTTCTCCACTCGGTCAGCGGCTGTCCCTTCCTGTATGGTTCGGTTTCGTTGATTTAACTTGTTCATCATGACGCTTGATAGAGCTTGACGTGTATCCCGGAAGTGCAAAATTGAGGGCATGCAAATCAAGAACTACTTGCTCATTCTCCCCGCAATTGATGGGAGAGAGATCTCATTTCCAAACTCTTTCATCTCAGCTTAACATCATTTGCTTCAAGAATTTTTCAAGGTCAGCGAGCACGCCCAAAGAACAAAAATGTATCATTCCGAATTATGGTCTGTTCCTCTTCGTGTTTGCTGGGGATAGGAAGCTGTATCATCGGGCTGTGGTGAGTTCGTCATTCGCGTACTGCTTCGTGTGGTGTCCGCACCGCGTCACCTCCAGGCCTGTCCTAGCTACACGACGGTGTCCGGTGGCTACAACTACTGCCGCCTAACAATACAATACACGTACAATATCCAGACACACACAAGACAGCAGTAGCCGTGTTCCATGGATTATTCGCATTGTAGGGTAGCCACTTCTGAGATCTTGGCCAAGTCACGCAATACTTGCCACCGGGGGCTGAACGACCGGGGGCTAAACGACCCCTTTTCCGTCATCAAATAATACGTCTTGCAGATACCGACGACTCTACGGGGCTGCAGATACCCCGTCGATCTTACGCACTCGGGGGCCTACCGTCCACACTAGTTAGCTGCACTAACGATAACTATGTTGCCTCTCAGTCACCGCTGTTAGCTCCGTTCGCCAGACCGGTGCACTCTGCTCTCACTTCTCTGCTTGACCGCAGATTCGCTACTGACTGCTGCTCCCTACCCAACATATGCATTACAATCTTCCGTCGCTGTCCTCAATCAGCAACTGCGATGCTTCGCGAGAAGATCGTCGCCTACTATCGCCCTTGCCTGTCTCGTTCCATAGATCTCACTCGGCAATATGATATTGCGTGGCCCGGTTGCTCCTTCGGGGGATAGCCGTCTTCATCCCATCTTGCTGTCCGTCAAGCTGCGCGCTCGCTGCCGTCGTCCTTACCGTCTGCGTACCGTCGTCATGCGCAATTGTCGCGCTGCCTTGTCGTCCTCGCCGTTCTTACCATCTGCTTGTTCGCTGCGCCCTCGTCCTTCTCTCCATAACTTCTCGTAATATTGCTGGTTAATCCAGAGCCGCTGAGGTACTCCTGCGTCAGGTCGATCATCCAGACGCTATACTTCGAACTCCAGCCCGTAACGCCCGGTACGCGCCCGGTACCTTCTGCGTCGGTGATCCACGACGGCTTCTCCGGGCTGAACGCGTTCCAGTCGCGGTTGGCGGGCCACAAGGCTGTCTGCACCTCGCCTACCACGTCCGGCGAATACGTAGATGCCCTCGGCTTCGTCGCCTTCGTCGACTGGAGCGACTGTAGGGTTTGAGTGCTGGTCGCCTACTCTTCTGTCTCGCCAGCTTCTGGATTGTCATCTCCGCTTCGTGGCTCGCTGCAATAGCGTATTGCCCGACTTGTTGTCCTTCGACTCCGTGTCCTCCAACACGGAGTTCTTCTGCGTGTCGTTCTTCAGCGCGGGGTCCGCGCGCGTGCTGCTCATCTACAAATGCTTTCGTCGCTGAACTCTGCGGCCTTGGTCTTCATCTTCGCGGTGCTCAACTGCGTTTCTCCCGGCTGCCTGGCCTTCGGCACTGGGCTAGTCGGCTGCTGAAAGCGCTGTCGTGCCGGCACAAGTTTAGCTGGGGTTATCTGCTTGTCCTTCGTCGCGCTCGTGTCTGCATAGGGCGCCTTCGGGATCTTGGCTCGAGTCCGTCCGTCAATAGCGCCACTGTGGTCTGTTGGGGCTGCTAAGGGGCGTTTTGAGCGCACTCGGGGTTCATCCGACACTACATCGCCCGCTTGGTGTGCTGCGCGTCTTCGTCGACCTCGGGCTGGGCTGGATGGTGTGCTGGCTGGTGCACGTCCGCCCTCGGTGTCAGATCGACTTCTGGCTGCTCGGCCTGCGCGTGAGCTGTAACTTCATCTTCAGCAGCAGTTGTTTCTGCTGTCTCTATGACAGCGGCGCATGGTGTTTCAGCGCTGCTTTGTTCCGTTGCCGCGCTGGTCGCCACCGCTGCCTTTTCTGCCTCCGGGCTATTCTAGTCGCTGCCCTGCTCCATCATCTCGACCGCACCGTCCTCGCCGTCGGAGTCCAAGTCTACGACCACCACTGCGTCTTCTCGCAGGGTCTGCTGCAATGTCCTTGGCCAACTGCTCCAAGAGGTGCGTCGAGTAGTAGTAGCTGAGCAGGAAGGAATCATGCGTGACTAACTCCTGTTCTGACTCCAACATTTGTATCTGGTAATTGGCGTAACTCGAAGCTTCGATTATCTTGCCTGGGTACCGCCACCGTGGTCAAACTTCGTGATGCCAAGCCTCGCGCTGGTCGGTACAGCCGGACTAGTTGCCCGGACTTGAACTCACTGCCAGCCCGTACGTTCCTCTGGTTGTAATACATCGCTCGATAAGCTTGCTCTTTCTGGAGCAGCTAACTATTGTTTTTTCGCCAGGTCCCGCAGCAAGACTTCGTGGTACCCCCGCAATGTGCTGTGGGAGTGCGCCAACCGACTTCGTCTCAGCAACTCAGTCGGCGTGCGTAGCTTTCTCCCTATCATCAGCTCGTTCGGATGATAGCCTAGTGTCGAATACTTAGGCGAACTGTAAGGGTATGCAGCAAATACTCTCACTTCCGGTATTGTGGCCCGACCACATCTAAAGATTTGTTATCTGATTATGCAGGTTACACGTGCCTAAACGATAAGCATGATAGTCCTCTTTACTGAGAGCCAGACCAGGGCTCACTGTTGAAGACAAATATAATACAGTGCGAAACAGGCTCGTGAAGGGCAGTCGGGGTCACTACCAATGGCCTGCTTCGCTTGCCTTCGCCGCGGGCTTCGCCCATGAGGCGCTGCGTGTGTGAGAAGGGGGTGGGTTGACACTGATCCACATGTGCAGCCACGCACTGCGGGGTGGTATCCGATACACGGAGTGGGTGCCTGCCAAAAGGGTCATAAGGACTCGGAGTAAATGCAGCAGATATGCTCGGCATAAGCTAACATAAATCTCGTGAGACCGGAAAATCGTCTCGATAAACTGGCGGTTATGCCGTGTACCCATCTTAACGACTTACTACGACTTTGTATTGAATATGTCGACCATCATTCTTGTGAAGATCGCCTGTCATATAGCACGAGTCGCTTACTCTGCTTCTTCGCGCGTCACTCGGCTTCTTCGCTCGCCGCTCGCTCTGCTTCTTGAGGATCAGCGGAGGTATGTTCGTTAGCTTGATGGCAGAGCACAAACCGATTCTAACTTTCGTGTGTGAAGATGGTTCACGTGAGGCACTCGGTTCACGTGAGGCACTCGGCGCTCTACTGGCCGCACCGCTGTATCAAGGATACATCAAGTGTAGACGAGGGCACTTAAGATGGGAACACATCGCCAAATATCGCTCGTGAGAGCAAGAAGCAATAAGTATACCCTGGACACGCTGCCGCAGCCGCGGCACGAACAGCCGGGAATCACGATGTTGGCCAGAGCTCTATTGAAGACCAGATAAGAACAAGACAACAAGGGGCCCTGCATTTCTGTAGCGTTGCATTTCCCAGACATCCCCAGTTAACTCTCAATACAGTATCGATTCATGTATTTGTTCCTGATGACACCAAACAACATTTACATATAGGGCTAGCTGATGTTCATGGACAGACTTGTTGCATTGAGGAAGTTACTGTCGTCGCCGTAGGTGTACAGCACCATCCAAGCCGAGTTGCTTGGTACGTCCAGGCACTGCGCAGTGAGATAGTGGCGAGAGCGCATTGCGATCTTCCACGCTTCTTCCACCAGCCGCTTGTGAATCGCGCGTCGAACAGCGCCCAGGTCCTTGTTGTAGCTCACGTCCTCGCACAGTCACACAGAGCGTCGCACGTGTCATTCTGGAGCTCCATCACCGCGGCAGCGTGGGCAGAAGAGCGCTGAATCGTAAATGAGATAAACTGCAGAAAGATCTAGCCATAGAAATGTCCGGAGCAAAGTGACGCTGTAGGGCGAATAGAGGTGGTAGTTGGGCATTTGTAATCGGACGGAGTTGTTGTCGATAAGCATGTTGTGGCGGGTGCAACTAGGCTATATGTCGACATATCCACCCGCATATCTGCGGTAACTATGTTAGGTCCTTATGACCCTTTTGGCAGGCACCCAGTGGTCCACAGCAACGATAAGTGTGGGGCGTGGGTGCAGACCCGCCGTCTTCACTTGTTCGAGCCAAAATTCCATCTAACGGTGAGTCACCTCTACAAAGCGATTGTATCACTAAATACAGTGTATTAGATTACAGACAGCTGGCATTCCCACTTACAGCGGCACACAGTTACGCCACTCGCACATCCGCTCCATCCTCCGCCATCCGTAACTCCAGATCAGCCTTGGCTCTCGTAGTGGTAGTGACGTTTCCGCCTCGGCTTGTCCGCCTACCTCTCCGTCACGACCTCAGGCGCTGCTGCACCGACTCGCGTTGCTCGACTTCTCCGCTGCTGAAGTCGTTGAGCGCACCGTCCCGCTCGAAACCGCTCGGCCTCCTTCATGGCCCTTCGCCTGGCCGCTCTCATCCCCACCGACGATCCTTCTTCCATCAGCTCCACCGGCATGTTCTGCGCTGTACTGCCTCCACCAATTGGCTTGACAGCCGGCACCTGAACCATCACTTAACGCGCTGGGCTCGAGCTGCCACCGCCTTCCTCATGACCGCTGCAGCGATCTGGGCTTCGTGGTGTTCGTGTCTCCGCTACTTGATGTCGGTCTACTTGTGTTGTTCGGCAATCACCTCTACCGCGTCCGTAGCCTTGTCCGCCGCCAGCCCCGCTGCCTCCAAGCGACCACCATTTCCGCCTCCTCGCCCACCGCCTCTTCCGCCGCCGCCGTAGCCGTTGCGGCATAGTCACCACCTTGGCCGCCTGCATAGGTACCGCCTTGTCCGCCGACGTACCCACCGCCGTAGCCACCGACGCTCAGGCTGCTCCGGTCCTGCCGTTGGTTATCAGGCGACGACTGCTTGCCACCCTCGCTCTTCACTTCCAGCGCCCTGGTCACTTTGAATTTGTTTGACGCCGCCTTTCCACCCATCGCACCTTTCCGTCCTATCCCTGCTACTAAGATCAGTGCACGGAGTGCAGCCAATGAGAGCGGGTAGTCTTGGTCAATCCGCTGAGTCTCTCAGGCGCTCGCCGGGCTGCTGCACTCGCACAGCGTGGCGCTACTGAATCCGGAACATTTTCTCTCTGCGATCAGACTTCTTCCTAATCATCCCAATCAGGTACGCCAAGTTCTTGTCCTCTTTGCGCATGTTCTCCGATATCGTAATTAACCGTTTCGTGACTCCTCTTTCATATGGGCGATTGCCCCGTGGTACAGCTCCGCCGCTGTTCACGCGTCGCCACCGAGACCAGCCTGTCCTTCGACCTCCTGGGCGATCGTCGCGAGCCACGCCTCCACCGACTCGCCGATGGTCCCGTGAAGTCTTCAAAGTGCAAACACTTCATCTTGCGTCGGTTTAGGCGCTCATGCGCCGGTGGTGGTGCTGGTGTCTGGATCACTATCGGCTGAGGTGCTGGTGCGCTGCACCAATAACCGCTTCATCATTGCTCGCTACTGGCGGGGCGTCAGCGCCTCCCCCCAGTCCATGTCGGCCAGCTCGTCGCTCTGCTGGATTTGAACTGAGGCTGATGGCTGCACAGGTTGTTGTCGTTCGCTGCTCTGTTATCCGCCGCCATTGCCGTCTGCTCCGTCGTGTCCGCGATTACGACGGTTGTCTCCGCCATTCCCGCCGGATTCGCGTCTGCCGTTGTTTACATCGCTGTGGTTGGCGCCACTGTTGTCGCCGCCATCATCACCGGAGTCGTCTTGTCGCTTCCAGCAGCGGTGATCATGAAGCCGCTGCAGACGACATTATGTTCGGGGCCTGATCCGCCAGCGCTCAGTCGCACTCGCGTTTATGGTTGGCGCTGCCTGTACAATACTAATGCTGGGCTGGAGCTCCAAGTCGTGGCACCGAACAGCAGTAGCCTTGTTCCTTGGCGTATTCGCATTGTAGGGCAACCACTTCCAAGATCTTGACCAAGTCGCGCAATACTTGGTACCGGGGGCTAAACGGTCAATGGCTAAACGACCCTCTTTTTAGTCGCTAAGTACGCCTTGTGGGCTGCAGATACCGACGACTCTACGGGGCTGCAGGTACCCGTCTCTCTTAGGCACTCGGGGGCCTACCGTACACACTTATTAGCTGCACTAACGAGAACGTTGTCGCATCAGACTCAGCTGTATTACCCTCTACTGATCTCTCCGCTCCACTGCCGCGCTGCTGTCCGTCCGTCCTTTGTCTTCGTAGGCACAGGGGTGAAGGAGGACTTGCCAAAAAGGCTGCATTCTCTTACTGGATATTCAATTCCCAAACCAGTTTTGGAATCACCGGAGGCACATACATGTATCACGGCTACATCCGTACCTAATCCATCAGCTAATATACGCTCGGGCGATTGACCGGAAATTTGAAGAAGAACGCACAATTAACGTCACTTCACTCGATCCCTTCTTGAGCCCTGAAAAAATCAGTGAACAAAAATACGTTTAGTGAGTATAATATACTCGCCGAACCAAAACTGTTGTATTTTTATAGCCCATATTACCATCCATCAGGAGTATATTTCTAAAAAAAATACATGCTCAAAATAAAAGATTCTATTATTTTATTAATTCATTATCTTTAGAGCCAGGCTACAACGAGCGGTTTTGGTGTGGTGCTTCAGCACGGGTAAATTCATACATTTCGTAGGAGACCGGCAATTTTCTACTGGGGTTGATCTCACAGCCAAGATCTGGTCAAAAGCGTACCTGTACCACCGGATCGGATCTGGTGGTCTTCATTGAACTTGCACGCACAATCCTCAAATTTTGCACCTACCTCCAAACACGACGTTGAGAGCCGAACTTTCAGCAATGCAAAACATGCTCGAAACACCATGTTGAGACGAACGTGTGACCGATACGCTTCGAATTTGGGGATGCTCCGAAAGCAGCTTCAACTTCAGGCTACCGAGCTGTGTTTACGATAACATATCTGAAGGAGATAACTGAAGGAGATAACACACCACTCAGGCTTCAGACTTCACACTTTCGACGCTTTTCATAGGTCAGTTTGTTACCGAGAGAGGGAACGGATTAGAATCGGCATTTTCCAAACATTTACGTCTAGGGACGTCATGTAAAACGCAACAGATATTGAGCTCCAGTCGTAATGCATGTATATGTTAAACAAAAATCGATTGGTTCAACCCTGCCCCTGCATGTACGTGCGTATGTTCTAATCAGTCACGGTTGACACGCGGTTGCCACGGCGTCTCATCAGTAGGTAAAATATACAAAATGAAGCCCACTTTAACACAATACTTCTGCGATGTGTATGCTTTGTGTATGTAACATGAACATTCGCTTTTGAATCAGCAAACTCCGTAAATTCCTTTTTGCTAAATAAAAGCGAAAAACCTAAACAGCAAAACTTGTTCATTTTTTTATATGTCGCGCTATAGAAATATGTAATGTAATGTAATGGTGTACGTGTTCGCGTAGCCAAATTATACCTGCGCTAGGCTCAACTTAGCTAGTTGGCGGCATAGGGTGGTGTCCGCATACGTCGAGTTTCCATCAGCCGGCAGCGAATCAGCAATTGCAGCCAGCGAAATGCTATAGAAATAAACACACCGAAAAAGAGCTGATCAGATTTTTTTTCTAAGCAGATGAGGAAAAGCTGTTGATTTCCATGACTTCCTGTTTTTGTTTAAGTCGAGGTCTGAGTCTCGTGCTTGAAGTTCAAACCTGCCGTGGTTTAACGTCGATAACAGCCTCAAGTTGAGAACTCTAGTTGTACTGTACAGCCTAAAGTCTCGGACAAAAAGCGTGTGCATGCACCGCTGGAGATGCTCCAAGGCTCCAAAGCCCCACGAGTCCGTATCTCTTCGCGTACAAGCATGCCGTCTTGAATCACAAACACTACATGTTCAAACACCACAATCAGGTGATCGCCTTTGACTGTCTGCTTGCTCCACTTGTATCTCGAGCGGAGACCTTCAGATTCCAGCACTGACCGCTCATTATTCATTTGGGCGCTTCCGCATCCGGTAAAGATGACCGCGACGTCGGCACGCCGCTCGCCATTCTACACACTCGAGGATGCCAAGATCAGCTTCAACATCTTCTGCTGCTTCTGCGGCATCGGGTCGCTGTCCATGCCGTCCAACTACGCGCGTGCCGGTCCGGTCTACGCCACCATTGCGCTGCTGCTCATGGCGTTCGTCAACATCTACGCCACCATCGCGTTGTCCAAGGTCATCCTGGCTGCACCTCCGTCAGTAAAGACTTTCACGGATGTCGGTGCCTGGGTGTTTGGACCCGCTGGACGCTACGCCGTCATGATCTCGCAGCTCCTGGTGTGTCTGTTGCTACCCTGCGCCTTCCTGGTACTGGGTAGTACTCTGCTCGACGTGCTGTTCCCGGACTCGTTCAGTCAGATCTTCTGGATGGTCTTCATGGCCGTCACGGTCGTTCCGGTGTGCATGATCCCGACCCTGAAGGAAGCTTCGTCAGTCGCTCTGGCTGGTTGTCTGGGCACGCTCGTCGCCGACATCATTGGCGTGAGCATCCTGGAGTGGGAAATGCGCGGACATCCGTCGATCCCAAAGCCGGACACCTCGCTGCACCAAGTGCTGACTGCGTTCGGTAACCTCGCGCTGGCCTTCGCTGCGGCTGTTGTGATCCCCGATCTGCAACGCCAGCACTCGCAGCCGGAGCGCATGCCACGCATTATCACCGTTAGTTTGGGCGTCGGGACTGTGTTCTTCCTGGCCGTTGCCATCGTGGGGTACGCCGCCGGTGGCTGCCAGCTCTCTGGTAACCTGCTCTTCTCGGCGGTCAACACGTCCGACCCGTACGCGACGTCCGCGTTGGGCTTCATCCCCAACCGCGGCGCTGTCATCATGGCCTACCTCTTCATGCACATGCACATTGTGATCGCCTTCTCGACCATCGTGATGCCTGCGTTCTTCATGGCGGAGCGGTTCATTCTGGGCATGCACAAGGACAAACCCACGGTCGACCAGGAGCACGGCGTCGAGATCCGAACGAAACTCTCGTCCATTGCTGCTGCATCACCGATGGCTCCTGATGTCGAGTACAACTACGTGTCTACCAGAGACAGCGGACTCCAGGTGGTGGTTAACTACGAGGACGAGTCTGCCGAGTATCGCGGCAAGCTCAACATGGTCCGCTACATGGGGCTGCGCGTCTGTATCATGGCGGTGCTGGTGGTTGCAGCTATTTTCCTGCGCGACCACTTCCTCGACCTCGTGGACTTCACCGGCGCCTCGGCCGTCACTGCTGGCAGCCTCGTGCTGCCTCTGATGTTCTACCTCAAGATCTTCTGGAACAAACTCCCAATGTACGAGCGCGTCGGCTCCATGCTGATCATCGTCGTTAGCACGGTCCTGGGCGTGTACGTCATGATCTACGCGGGAAAGAACCTGTTCAACCCGGACTCGGACAGCGTCACGTTCCCGTACTGCTCGGAGGAATTTCAGTCGGAGCCGTACTACGTGCGCAACTCCACCTCGTCACCCTAACTGTAGAGTCATACGTAAATGCTTGTTAAACCACAAATTCATTCACTTCAACGTGATTGCTGACCACCGGCACTACGATCGTTTGAACAAAACAGCACCTAGCCAGTGTTTTGACGCCTTCAATCTGCGTCTCAAACATCGTGTACACGGGACGTGCATCCGCTCGTTCTTGTCAATGTTCAGGAAAAAGTGTACGAGTCGCCATCTCTCACGTTCCACGATTGTGCGGTCGGGTTGCCACTTTTTGCTTAAGGGCTAGCTACTCATGGGGAACGCTTGGTGTCACAAGGATAATAATCCAGAAGATGGAGGAGGTCGGGTTTCCCGCATTGAGGACCCACCTAGCGGAGACGTTCAGGTTTCAGATAGCGATGACCACGGCAATGAAGACGTCCGTGCTGCAAATAACAAACGGGAACAACGAGAACGAGGTCTCGAGATGTACGAAATGTGCGACGTCTGGGCAGATCTTATGTTGTTTGACGATCGAGAACTTCTCGGAGAAGACCCAGTTATTGGATGCCTACATGAGCTTGATGGTTTCTGCGGAGAATGTGACCTCGAATGTCTTGACTGCAATGATTGCGGATGGGACTGATGATATCGTAGTACTTCCGAGTAGTAGTGAAACAGAGCAAGAAGTTGATATCGTTTCTTGATCATGTGCATCCCAGCCACTCTTCCTCTACCTTATCACACGTGCATCCGGCTGAGATTTCAGCCTTCCGCATATCAATGAGGTCTTGTGAATGTTTGCACTGGACACGCCCCATGTCTTCATTGAAGCAGATCCCAGGACCTTCAGACTCTGACGAGCACTCGCGGTACAGCACACCGGTACATGCATCTTCTTCTGCGAATTTCAAGGTCTTCATGGCATTCGGACACGTAGCCTGGGCTTCATCGCAGAAGTTTGATACGTTGGCTGTGATGTCGTTGAAGACGGCAAGTGTTGCGTTCGTAGCGATGAAGTTATCTTCATCAGGCATGGCAAGACAGGTTGGTGGTAATAAGCTAATGCCGTCAGTGCAGCAATTTGGGAAGCTCGTGTTGCAGTCACCCTGGCTGAGAAACCCACTGCAGCACGCAGGCGTGTCCTGCACGAAAACCATTTCGAGCGTATCTGCAAACTCCTCAATCCTCGGAAGTACGCGGACTTGTGGGAGGCCCTCGAGCGCCACAGCTTGTAGCGATGGGAGATCTCCCAAAGAAGGCAACTCGGTGATCGAGTTCAGGTAGCCGAGGAAAACACATTCGAGGGCTTCTAGTCCGTCCATAGCAGGAAGTTCAGGCAAGTAACCGTGATATGAAAGGTGGATAGTATGGAGACTTGTCATGGAAGTGAATAGGTCGCTGGGCAACTCCATAATGTCAACATCAGAGGAGGCTCCTTCGATGTGGCTAATACACGTACATGTAGACACAAGCAACAATATTGTTAGGGACAAAGCCACCCCCAGTTCTGAAAAGTATTTGCGACGAACTTACAGGTATTCCAGCTTGGAAAATGACGAAGATGCCCAGGTAGGAAATACTTGAACTCCGGTGTGAATCAAGACGCTGTCGTGCACAATTATGAACATT
Source organism: Phytophthora x cambivora (assembly GCA_033557925.1). Taxonomy (NCBI): domain Eukaryota; phylum Oomycota; class Peronosporomycetes; order Peronosporales; family Peronosporaceae; genus Phytophthora; species Phytophthora x cambivora. The sequence goes on along the minus strand of JAUCEB010000001.1, from coordinate 10,524,288 downwards.
CAGTAAAACAATCAGATCAAACGACGAACCGATTCGTGACGCACAGATTGCGAAGACCTCGGCAGGCTTGAAGTGTATCAGGAAGCGATCCGTTTATCTGACGGTTCACCAACTGCACAGTCTGTAGCTTCCCGGCTGACGCCAATTCTGCCAATGTCTGCGTTACATCGATCAGCTCCTCGGACTCGGCTGGGGCCAAGTCGCGGTCGACGTAGGCTAGGCACCCGCATGCAACATTTGGTGCTCCAGGAATCCACTGATAAGCAAATTGAACGCACTCCGGGTATGACGAACACGCATTACGCGATGCATGAACCGCAACGACAGTGTACACGATACACCCGATACCGTAGACCAAGAAGAAAAAGCCAACGATCGCTCGAAGTCCGCGCTGCAGCATCCGTTTGGATTCTGAAGAATGAAGCAGCATTGCTCCCTGTTTACCAGCAATATCCGCAGCGTTTAGAGGCACCACAGATTTTCCGCTCTGCTTCGCGCCTGTGAGTTTAAGCGACGATATAGAGCCTCCTGCCCGAGAAGTTGTAAGCTCACGCTGGATAAGTATTGTCGTGATCCTACCCCAACGTAAGCACGCAAGTAGACTGAAGCTGAGCTTGAGAAAAATATCCCAGCTACTACCAACCAAAAGGCTTTCAAAATCTGTGCTGAACGTGTTCAGCTCCTTGGCATTGACGTAGTTACGGGCCTTGCGCTCGAACATACGCGGAGGGAAAAATCTCTGGCGAATCTTCACAGTCTTGAGATCGTCTTGGAAAGCAGAGAGGGAGCAGAACAGGACGAGAGCCGGGAAGAAGACGGCAAACACTGCATCGACGCTGAATACAAAACAAACCCGTTAGATCGACCACGTTAACAGAAATTTTCAAGTTGTCTCTCACATTGAGTCCTTTAAAATGTGATGAATCATGGGCTCGTTCCACCGGAATTGAATGCCATAGAAGGCGACGAATGCGTTGAAAGCCATTAGCGAAGCGTAGCAATAAAGTAGAGACGGATCGAGGCCTTGGGCCATGTATTCTCGCAGGGTCAGTATTTGCAACACAACTTCTGGTACTTCCATGAGCACATGCTGTAAATTGTAGTATCGAAGCTCGTGTTAGTACATGTACACCCCACTCACTGTATGAACCGCACACGGCTTCCTTACCCACACTTTACGATACTTGCCGTCGGTCGATACTATGCTGCGGTAGAGTTTGGCAACCACTCGACCAACCCACCGCAGGATTAGGAGAACTGGTCGCTGACATGCTCTCTGCTGCTCTCCTTTCTCGTCGACTGTTAGTATTCTCCGAAGGACTTTTCGTTTTATGGGCTTGGCTCCTCCTGGGCGAATTCGATGTGATGGAGGTTGGACGAGTAGTAAGTACAGAAGATACCAATACACTCCAGCTACCACAAGCAGTAGAGCTATAGTCGTGGCCTGAATCGATGAGGCTGCCTTGTGCGACTGCCAAAAGTGTCCATGGTCCAAGCTTTCAGTGTGTAAAATGAAGTTGGCGCTTTTACTAGGCTCAAGGTTCAGAATTATGAGGAGCAAACTCCACGCACTCGAAAGCGAGAAGATGAGAACCATGAGCACAACGTATCTCCAGCCGATCGCAGAAAAACGACGCTGTCGCCATTGCCACCAGCTTCTCCCCGTGACTTGTTTTGAAGCCAACTTTGTCTCGCGGGTTCTTGAGCTACTTTCCATCCTATCGAGTAGAACTGCACCATTCACTGTTTTGTTAGCAAAATGTCTGCGAACGCCAAAGTCGCCGCAATACACGACCACACTTCTCTAAAAAGATCCACTAATAATAATAGGGCAGCAGTCGTTGACCAAAAGTGATAAGAACTGTGCATTATTTATTGGTCGTCGCAACGCTACACCGCAACTCCACAGCAATGTGTGACAGTGAAGAGACGAGAGACTCCCTCCAATTTATTGCACTTGAACACTCGTGCTAATGGCTCAGTTACCGAATTCGGGCGTCAGCGGGGGGCTGTCCTCGGCGGCTGCTTGATGGCTTTGGACGGGTGTTCTCTCTTTGGTATTCTCAGCGGCCCTAGGTGCATCGATCGTTGCTTCGTAGCTCTTGTTGCTGGCATCGTCTTCATTGTTCAGCGGCGTTTTGTTGCCACCCTGCTTCTTGGTCTTGTAGCAGCTGGAAATGTTACCCATGGCTGACGATTCAGAGTGTAGAGCTGCTAGGACTGTAGGCGAAAATCGGAAAGTGAGCTGCCTGAAAACTCAACCTTTAGACACCACGAATCTACATCCCTCTTTCACATCAATCGAAGAGGTTGAAAGACAGCCGCCGACTTCGTAACTAAAGTTCAACCCTAAAAGATTGACAAATTGTTATCCGCTCAAGCTGCTTCATTTTATGCCAGTTGAATCCTGCTCGGGCGGTCGTATCGGAACGATCTCCAGCACCCCCTTCTCCATCGGTTTGTTCTTGATCAGGAGTGATGATCCGTAGACGCCCTTGCGCAGACGCGTGAGAGGGTACACGACCGTGTTTTGCTGAATCAAGGTGCACGGGTCAGTAACGGACGAGCAGCCGAGCTGACTGCCGTCCCCAAGGACGACACCCGCCTTCCTTCTGCCCGTATCGTAGGTCACTCCATCCACATCAATCGTCAAGTTCGAGCCCGAGAACAAACTCAAGTTTGCCGTCGTCACTTGGTTGCCAAAGTGGCTCTTGAATCCGCAAATGCTGTCTCCGCAGTACCCTGGATGGCACAGCTCAGCGTCGTCAAGAATCACCGAGTTCTTCACTTCTCCTCTGAGCACGACATTCCGTCCAACAATCACATCCCCACGAATGTACGTCCCGCTCCTCAACGTACTCCTCGCACCGATGATCGCTGGTCCCTTAATGAACACATCCGGTTCAATCCGAACGTGCTTGCCAATATGGATCGACCCCTCTGACAGATCAAAGGTGCCTCCCAGCACGTGGGCATCTGGCAGCACAATGAGCCTCCTCTTCTCCACTTCTTCCTCCTCTTCTTGGGTCACCGCCGACCTGGACCAGCCATACGACTGTTGTCTCGACGACCCCGTGCTCTCGGTCGAGGGGCGTCTCGTGGGTCTCCCCTCTTCGAGGTTGATAACCTTCTGAGGAGCGAACGTCTGCGTCCGGACGCCTGGGTATATCACGATCTCCGCTGTCTCGTTGGGGTCGAGCCACTCTGGAAGCCGCCAGCGCGTCTTGATGCGTGGATATGACGACGAGCGCCCGCGGACGCTGGGGCGGGGGTCGTCGCTGTCCTCTGAGTCGGACTCTTCTTCCGCCAGAGCGCGACCGTCGCTGTCAAGCCTCGTGGAGCTCTGCAGCGTCGTGATCTGCGCGTTCTCCGCCCCAGACGTGGACAGCCACGCGTTGTCAGCAAAGAACTTGACGAGGTACGGGTGGATAGCGTCTAGAACGGCCAACACGTTGCTGCAGCCGTCGAAGAGCCGCGCGTGGTCGAAGTCTTTCAGCCTTTCGGGGAAGAAGTACGAGTCCAACTGGAGTGCAACCGGTACGTCTGAGTCCTCCAGTGCCTGGAGGTCAACCACCTGCTGGTTGCGTGCAGACCCGTTCACTGGGAGGGGAGATACATCGTCTTGACTAGAATCCGAGACCTTATCCGACGTCGGCTTTGAAGCTGATTTTTGGGACGAGAAAGCAGGAGCGGAGCCAGACAAGGTTGAGTGAAGGTAGAGATGGACCAGTAGAGTCGTTATCGCCGACGTGGCCACGCAGCACAGCAGCACACTCGCCGCTAGCGCCGGTGGCGTCGACGCCCCTGAGCCCGGCGTCATGAGATATCTGATCTAAAACTGTTGCGATCTTCCAGCACAACACACTGTACCAAAATAGAGGCACAATTGTGTGAGGCAAAATAATAGTATGGTGTGAGCCACACCAACTCATGTACACTTGGTGTTGCTATAGTGGAATCCGCATCGAAGGGGAAACGAAGCGCGATGGATTCGGTGCGCGCCAAGCACGCGGCGGAGCTGGAGGCCAAGCGCAAGAAGTTGGAGGAGATCCGCAAGCGCAAGGCCGCCGTCAGGTGCGTGCTGCGTCTCTGTCTCTCTCTCCCTGCTGCGACACATTGCCTCTGTATCAAGAGAGCGTCAAGCACAAAGCCTTCTTCCCCGGGGGCTAACATTTCATGTTGATGTTTGTATGACCAACTGCACGATAATATGGAACAAAAGAGCCGCCGAGGAATCGTCAGCTGCGTCTGATAGCGTCAACCAGGCCATCGGCCAGCAGGAAAACAAGTTTGATGACTTCATCCAAAACATCCTGAAGACGTCGGGGGACAAGGAGGAAAAAGCCGGGGAGGACGACGCCAAGACCGCGGAGGACTCTGCAGTGTCCAACTCGCTCTCGCTAGCTGAAAAGTTGTCCTCCTTGTCCACTGTGGCCAGCGTGGCCGAGATGCACATCCAGCCCACGCTCGTCGAGACGTACACGAAGCACACGGAGACGGACATTACGCTCGAGCACGAGATCTTTGTCAAGGAGGACGGCGCGACGGACATGGAGGTGGACGATATGGGGGACCATTCTCTCAGACGTCCAGGCAGTGTGGACGGATCCACGGGCGGCTCGCCGTCTCCCCCGCGTAGTCGCAAGTTGACGGTGGACACGGAAATGTCCACCGCCGGCACCGAGACGTCTGCAATAGTATTGTCCACCGAGGAAAGGACCCAACTGATGCAGTCGGACGCCATGGAGGCGTTCCTGAGCAAGGCCTCGCGAGTCATTGAGCGCGCGCTGAACACGTCCAGCAAGTACGACATTATGGTCGACTACGGCGCTGACGTGGAGCAGGACAGCGCGGTGGAGGAAGCCACCGAGTCGCTCAAGCAGCACTTCGTCTTTGCGGACGAGAAGTGGTCCAAGCACCGCGCTGTCACCGATGTGGACGTCTCCCCGTTCTACCCGGAGCTCACGCTCGTGGCTTACACTGCGCGCGACTTCTTGGAGGAGGAAGACAAGGACGATGGTATGACGTCTCAATGGGACACGATGGGCAACTCCGCGACGGCGGCACTTACCGAAGTGGCGTCGATCACGGAAGGCGTGGTGCTCTTGTGGTCGACAGCGCTGCCTGGCCGACCAGAGTACCGTTTTACGTGCCATTCACAAGTTACCGCCGCCTGCTTCAATCCGTTCGATCGTCATATTATCATTGGTGGCACGTACTCTGGACAAATTGTGATTTGGGACACCCGAGCGAAGAGCGCTCCAGTTCAGAAGACTGCTCTGTCAGCATTCAGCCACACACACCCGATCTACGCTATGGCTGTTGCCGGCACGAAGACCTCGTACACGTAAGTGCAGCGTTGTTGGGACCGTACATACCTCAAATTGCGAATTAACGCTCGTCTATGATGTAGCCTGATTTCGGCAAGTACAGACGGCCGCGTATGCGTGTGGGACATTGACCACTTGCAAAAGCCACTGGATATGCTGGATCTTCGCATTTCGCTCTCCATCGTTTCCAACTATACCTCTGTTAACACCTCGGACAAGAAAATGGAAGCTTCGGTGACATCGTTTGCCGTTCTAGGCAAGGAAATCAAGGAGCTGTTTATCGGTACGGAGGCCGGCAAGCTGTACTCGACAAAAATCGACCAGCAGAAGAACAAGCCTGGAACTGCCGATGATAGCTCGAACGATGCCGACAAGAAAAACAGGAGCAGTCTTCTCGGAAGCAGCACTGGAGAACTCGTCCGCGAGGTTATTGTTGATCCCGTCTCAAAGGAAGGCTCTCATTTTGGGCCAGTCACGGCGATGCACTTTAACCCGCTGTTGCCGATGCACCGTGACAGTCTTTTGCTTACATGCTCCTTGGATTCAACGGTCAAGCTATGGAGTATCGAGCACCCAGACTCCCCCGTTCTTTCGTTCGAACCCTCGAGCGAATACATTAGTGATGTCCGATGGTCGTCCGTGCACCCCGCGTTGTTTGCGGTTGCTGACAGCAGCGGCACAGTCAGTATCTGGAATATCCTGAAGGACGTTGAGGTGCCTGCGGTTTCTGAGAAGATCAGCAGCAAGTCGCTCAACAAGGTTCGATGGAGTGTCGACGGAAGAAGTGTGATCACGGGCGATGCCGAGGGAAACTCATTCATCTATGAAGTCCCCGCTGATGTAAGTGTACCTATCTCCCCTCTTGATGCTTTCCTCGTTCGCCATAGCTGACTGGATTTATGCTTTGTAATTGTAGATCGCACTTCCTCAACCGGACGACTTGTCTCTTCTGGAGGGCAAGGTGGCAACCTCAATCGCGGCAGCAGCACTCTCCAAGCCATGAACACATCTTCATGCGTTTTTTTTTTCTTGACAAGTAGATGCAAAAGTCGAGGCTGTTGACTTGAAGTGGAATTTGAAGTTTATGATTTTGAGTTCACCGATCTTACTTTGTATGTTGTGGGTTTTGAATGCAGTGCAAAATGATCTTCGCTAATATATACGGAGAATGAAAGTAACTTACGAGTGAAGCTTTATCAGAAGCCTCAGAAACTGTTCGTCAAGCATGAAACTCGAGTGGGAATCCCTGCGAGTTGTTGTACTTGCGGCACCACCTCTCAAATGCCTCTCGGACGGGGGCCACCTGCAACAGCGACAGATGTGTCAGAAATGCAAGATTTGTTACTGTAACCTGACAGCAATTACTTACCAAGTGCGGCTCCTTCACGAAGATGCGAATGCAGTACTCTTCAAACTTCCGCGGTCTGAACATTTCGTACGCACACTCTGGTAGGCGAAAGCACCTGGCACTCGCAGTAGCATTCTTCGAATAAAATCGGATGTGCTGAAGCGGGTCTTCCTTCCCCTTCCCGTAGTGAACGCGCATAAACTCCAGGATCACGTTCTCTTTCTCATCAACAAGCGATCGGCGCTTTGAGCACCGCAAAACCTCATTGAGAACCATGTCCTCTGTTTTATGCTGTGAGTGTTCTGTTATCGCTGTCTTGCCGATAAAATTGTAGTACGGCTTCGAGTAGATGCGACTCAGGAGCGACCTCGCCTCCTGCAACTCGGGTTCATCACTCTCCTGGACTTTCAGCAGCACACGGTCATCAAAGTGCTGGTAAGCCTCCATGGAACTCATAATCTCCGAGATGCGCTTCCCTTTAATCCTCAAGTGGTCGTTCGCTGAGATCAAGATATCGCACAGCATGTAATCGATCGCGCGGACTCCTTTGTGCTGATAAACAGACTGGTGAAGCTCGTAGCGAGTGCGAAATGCCTGCATGATCTGACCCGGCAGCTTCTCGGGGAAACACACCACCATATTTTCGTCAGGATCCTCGCGATCAACCAGCACGCGAGCGTTGCGGATCAGCAAGTCGGTATCGCACGACATTTTGGCTCCTGTGTGGAGCGAGTCGCGCATGAAGTAGTCGAGCTTGTCCACGTCTAGGCCGCTGTGGGCGTTGTTCACGATGTCATACAGGAAGCGTTGGTTACGAGACGGCCTTCCACGAAGAACGCCGTTGGAATTGGGCAGAGGTCCACCCCAAATGAGCTCCTTCATGAAGATCACGTCCTGCTGCGTCAGTCCGTAGTCCTCGACGCAGATTTTGTTCTCCGCCAGCAGGAAGTCGAACATGTCCACGGATCCTTGCTCGTGTGACCACTTGAAGGACTCGCTGATGAGCTTCTTCTTGCGCAGTTGGTCAAGAAACAACCCGTCGAAGACGTGGCTGAACGGTCCATGGCCGAGATCATGGCACAGACCCGCAATCTTGATACACAGGCCGTCCTCCTTGGTAATCGGCAGCCACGGCTGGTGCGAGCGAATGCTGTCCATCATTTTCTCAGCCAGGTAGGCCACTCCAAGACAATGCTCGAAGCGGGAGTGCGTGGCTCCAATGTACACGTAGTTAGCAGCCCCCAACTGGTGCAGACTACGAAGCCGCTGGAACTGCCACCACAACATAGAAACAATAAAACAAACTCAGCAGTCTGCAGTAGCCCAACCTCACAGTGCAGTGCCTCTCTCGAAGTGTGTGTGTGTACCTGCAACGTGTCGATGATTTCCATGCAGATCGGCTCAAACGTCATTAACCCATGCACGCTGTCCATGATCTACACCATAACGGCAAACAAATGTTAATAACAATAACAGCAACCAGCAACATCCATATGTACCACAACATCTTGTCCTACTTCTTTTCTTTCGTTCAACTTCAACTTGTCCTTCTGTTGCCTGATCTCCTGCGTCTTGAGTTGCACGTGGCTCCACTCCGTCGTCTTGACACTGTCGCTCTCCCCTCCATCCACCTGCATCACTAGAGAAGCAGCAGCGCCCCGTTCCTCAGCACCCAGCGCGTCCTCCTGCGACGACAACAAGTCCGCGTCCGTCAAGGTACCGGCCTCTGCGTCCTCTGCGGGCGCCTCGCTGGGCGTCGACTGCTTCCGCCGCGGCACTGACACGTCGTCGGCGTCCTGCAGCTTCTGGCGCTTGGCCGGCGGCTGGCGCTGCCGCCCGAAGGCCGCCCATAGCGTGCCCTGCTTCTTGCTGCTCATGGCTCCGAGTGCGGAATTGCGGAATGGTGGAAGGTTGCGCATGTTTCCTTTCGTACTTAGGGAGGGAAGGGACAAACACTCTCGCGTTCAACTTGGTTTTTGTATACTGGTAGAATCTCGCTGATCGAAAAGGCAACTTCCACGGACTCAATTATGCTCAGCTGGGGTGAGCAGTCATCACGGTGGGTGTCTTAGTGGTCGCACCATGTGATCACTTTCTTTGATGGTTTATGGTTGCAATACTATACCTAACTTACTATACCCACTCTCATCTGAATCTGCACCTTGCGTAGACGTATAACCTTATAATCGTCGTTAACCACACACATCAACGCTTGCAAGCGGAAGCTCATGCAGATGCCAAACTTCAGACCATTGGGAGGAAACTCACAGCGTCGATAACACCTTCAAATTGAGACTAAGAAAATGCATCCCACTGGCATCGAGTCACGACGAGATACTGAGTTCCCAGCGCAAAACCAATCGGTCGGATCGCAGATCGTTTATACAAACTCCACGAGATTGCACAGGTCCCCCAAGTCTGGGATGACTTGAAGCGATTCCATGCACGACATTGTTACATGCTGAAGCTTTGATACTACGGAAGTTCCCTCACAAGGTGCAGGCAGAGTGACAGCTGCAAAGTTTTGGCACACCGTTGAGTGCTGGAAGATGCCGCAGCTTTGGATGCATGAATACATGTACCAGTTGGAGGAATGGCATGTTGCTGAATAGATTATCAGGTAAATGCCTTAAGCTCGGATGAAGCCGCTTACGTTTGATGTGCTATAACGGTTTTCCTACCGCGTTAGGTACGGAAGAACACGTTTGCATTTTCGTCCTCGCAATCTCGTCACACGCCATCATCAGCTTCACATTTCAGTCCGCATTCACGCCGCCAGGTGAAACTTCGTTTGAGCAGCTTTGCAGATATTGACGGCGGGAGCTTCCATTTATCTACCCATTACGCACTTCACGCTTGGAAGAAAACGTTGCGTTGATCGCCCATGAACAGAAACAGAGACGAATTCGCTACGACATTCAGAAAGCCCCCAACCAAGCGCCAGAAGATCGAGGCTCGCGTAAAACTACGTAGAACTTCAAGCAATGGTTCGTCGAGTGACGACTTCGGCGGTATGACGGACGCGTTTTCGTCCCAGGAAGCACCAAATTTGGGCAGTCCTGATTCGCCCACAGAAGCACAAGAGAAGAAGAGGACGAGCGAGATGTCGACAACCTGGACTGGTAGACTGGTGGAGGGCACGATGGAGATACCAGAGAGAAGTGTGAAGCTGCATGAGAGAAAATCAGTAAGGGCAGAAGATAGTGCTGGTATATGTATATGGGCGATACGTCTTGCTGAGTGTGGTTGCTATTGTGACTTGCAGATTATGGACTGTGTGCACGGCCTCATGACGTTCGAGCCGATCTGTATGAGGATCATCGACACTCTTCAAGTATATTGAGCTAGTTGTTGAGCTACCCATAGCTGTGATTTTAATACTGATGATGTTTTGGTACGATTTGATAGTTCCAACGCCTCCGCAACCTCCACCAGCTTGGTCCTGCCAGCCTCGTGTACATTGGAGCCACGCACTCCCGCTTCGAGCATTGTCTTGGAGTGGCCTACCTGGCTGATAAAATGATGGAGAGCATTCGGTCAAACCAGCCGTGGCTGCCGATTACGAAGAGGACATCCTGTGTATCAAGATTGCGGGTCTGTGCCATGATCTCGGCCATGGTCCGTTCAGCCACGTCTTCGACGGGCTGTTTCTTGACCAACTGCGCAAGAAGAAGCTCATCAGCCAGTCCTTCAAGTGGTCACACGAGCAAGGATCCGTGGACATGTTCGACTTCCTGCTGGCGGAGAACGAAATCTGCGTCGAGGACTACGGACTGACGCAGCAGGACGTGATCTTCATGAAGGAGCTCATTTGGGGTGGGCCTCTGCCCAATTCCAACGTTCTTCGTGGAAGACCGTCCCGTAACCAGCGTTTCCTGTACGACATCGTGAACAACGCCCACAGCGGCCTAGACGTGGACAAGCTCGACTACTTTATGCGCGACTCGCTCCACACAGGAGCCAAAATGTCGTGCGATACCGACTTGCTGATCCGCAATGCTCGCGTGCTGGTTGATCGCGAGGATCCTGAAGAAAATATGGTGGTGTGTTTCCCCGATAAGCTGCCGGGTCAGATCATGCAGGCATTTCGCACTCGCTACGAGCTTCACCAGTCTGTATATCAGCACAAAGGAGTCCGCGCGATCGATTACATGCTGTGCGATATCTTGATCTCAGCGAACGACCACTTGAGGATTAAAGGGAAGCGCATCTCGGAGATTATGAGCTCCATGGAGGCTTACCAGCACTTTGATGACCGTGTGCTGCTGAAAGTCCAGGAGAGTGATGAACCCGAGTTGCAGGAAGCGAGATCGCTGCTGAATCGCATCTACTCCAAGCCGTACTACAATTTTATCGGCAAGACGGCAATAACAGACCATTCGCAGCACAAAACGGAGGACATGCTATTGAATGAGGTTTTGCGATGCTCCACAAGCCGGGCACTTGTCAACGAGAAGGAGAGTGTGATTTTGGAGTTTATGTACGTTCACTACGGGAAGGGGAAGGAAGATCCGCTTCAGCACGTTCGGTTCTACTCAAAGAATGCTACTGCAAGCGCCAGGTGCTTTCGCCTACCGGAGTGTGCGTACGAAATGTTCAGTCCACGGAAGTTTGACGAGTATTGTGTTCGAGTCTTCGTGAAGGAGCCCCACCTGGTCAGTATTTGCTGTTGGCTTTGCGATAAGGTGGCTTGCAACTCTGACGATATGTTCCACATTGGTAGGTGGCTCCTGTCCGAGAGGCATTTGAGAGGTGGTGCCGCAAGTACAACAACTCACAAGTGTATCCGCTTGAATTTCGGGTGTAGTCGTGTGCTTGGATGGAATATCATGCGCGTAACGATTCAATGTGTCCAAGAATAAAGCTTTGTGTTTTGGTTGCTAGTACACTGTACTTAGGTAAGTACTTCTGCGTAGTGAGCTTAGGCAACATGTAGGCTTCAGCAACGATGGAGGAGGTTGCAATGCTGGAGAGTACGGGTAATTTACCCGGGGTAATAAGAAAGTCGTGAAGCACTCACTGATCCTTCGTTTCCAGCATGTGTAGCTTCGAGCAAAAAGGTTGCTGTTAATGGTTTATTTGTGATCCACGCAGTATTAATACTAGTCACATGAAAGAGATGGACAGCAAAAGCAAAGAGCTCGAGGTTGAATGGAAACTGAAGCCTCGAGGGGCCCCAAACAAAAGGTGTGTCATTTTAGAGTTTACTTAAGTACTGCGCAGTGGCCAAATAGTTCTTTAGTGGACAGAATTCCAGAGATGTGTCTTCTTCCAGCTGACCATTGTATCGTCCGTGCTTCACCACCATGACAACATAGTCGCTTGTCCAGTACGTTTCGGTGTTTCGTTCATCACCGATTTCCCAGCCCAACGCTTAAGTTCAGCGAAGCCTCCGAGTTGAAACTACTGTCACCTTACTAGAGTCGCAGCTACTAGAACCCCCACAGTCATAGCTCCCTCCAGCATCGTACCCTCCTCCAATATCATAACTTCCACCAGCGCCGTAGCACGTCCCAGAGTCGTAGCTATCACCGGTGTAGTTGGCTCCTCCGTCATAGTCTCCGGCTCCTCCAGCCTCGCAAATTCCGTCGCGTAGGCGTTGCTATCACTGTTTCAATCACCATTGTGATTGTTACCCCCAGTGTTGTCTGAGTACATGTAGTTGTCTCCATGCTGCTGTTCGGGGTGGCCATGATGAGGGTGGTGTACGGTGTCGGGGTTGTCGTAATAGTAGAAGTTGTCGTACGTCCCGTCGTATCTCCTGTTCGTGTTGGTGACGTGGCTGCCTCCTTTGTATGGTTGGGTACGGATGTACTTCTCTGCTGGCTTTGCAGGCAATTTTGCAGACACCATCGCTGCGGGTTTCACATCTTGGGGTTGCTGAGGCGAGATGTCGAATTCTTGGTCCTCAATAACGTCGCATAATGCGACCAAGGCTTCATCGATTGGAATGAACGATTTACCATCGTGCAAAGCATCGCGAGGCTTGTAAGAACCGCACATGCCACCGCGAGGATCTTCCTGCTCGACGGCGTCACACATTGCTGACAAGTCCTCGTCGATGGGTTTAAATGACTTTCCGTCGTAGTACCCACCGTGTGGATCTTCGTGCTCAACAGCGTCGTAGATTCCACACAAACTGTCGTCTATTGGCACCGTGGGGACGTAGTTCGGCATGAACTTGGTGAAGCTTTGCTTTCTTCCTTTTCTTGGTTCTGTAGAGGTGCGCTTCTTCTTCTTCTTTTCCTTCTTGGTAGATGAACCTGCTGTCTTGGCGGCATTTTCACCTTGCTGGGGGTTGTTTGTCTTTGTCTTCTTCTGGTTGTTAGCTGTACAATGGGACTTCTTGGCGTCCTTGGCAGACTGCTGGGTAGCTTCAGCCGGTGAAGCGAAGAGACCTTTGTGCATTTTTTCCATCATCTTGCGGGTATTCGAGTCTCTGTGCCTGCCATGCCTCGCAGCGTTTCCCATGTTTGATAGCTCGAGCTTGCGGTGAATTGACGACTGAGTCTCCTATCGACCCTCCGGGAAAATCCAAGTCACATGGTAAAGTGGATAGAAAGTTTCAGTTTGTGATCATGTTCTGGTGCACGTACTTGACAGATGCAGGTAATATATCAGGCACAGCAAAATCCTGGATTTTTGCACCGCCTGGTTGAGGTCCGAGCATCTCGCGCACAGTACTCGACCATTCCGTGGCATCAGAAGGGCTCAAGCACCCCCGGACAAACCATGTTGCATCGACACTGCTGCCAATATCATCCCTCTCCAGCATGGAAGCTCAGCCTCTCGGACCCCGGTTCGGGTTTGCTAACTTAGCTACTCAATCCAAGAAGCTACATGTAGCTAAGAAACCGAAGCGCAGCCGTGCACGGTCACACGTGAAAAACAACCAGCCCACACGTGAAAAACAACCATCCCACACTTGGAATTCAGCCAACCATGGCGATACACGTGGAAATCAGCACATTTTGGCCACACGTGAAAATCAACTTTTGCACACCAATTGGTGTGGGCCGTAGGCTGCACTCGCCTCTTGTCGACCTCGGTCGAGTTGCCATCCAAATATCATTTCAGGGCGAATCCGTATAACGTTCATCCAACCAATGTGTGATGTGAACCATCAAGTCAGGGTCGCTCCAGCGCTCAGAAAGACGGTATCTTAATATTTCCAGAAACCACGGGCGGAGCACGTAATCGTCACGTGAATGAAGCCAAAGTAGCACCTCGAGAGCATTCGCAGAATCCCACGATCCACCCACAGCAACTAAATCCTTATAATAATCCAATTCATCTCCAACTCTGTATTCGGGAAACCGTTGCTGCAGCCAAATCGCGACACGCAAATGACCAGATCGTATGGCGCTGTCAATTGCCGTGCGTGAATGAGAGCTGGGGCAATTTTCATACATCCACTTCACTATTTGAAAATGTCCAAATCCTGCAGCCTCGTACATCGCACGCTGAGTGCATCTGTCCGAATAGTTAGAGTAAAGCCATTGAACAACCTCCAAGTGACCGTGGGCCGCGGCCCCATTCATCGCTAGGTATGTGCATCCCTCAGATTGGTTCACATGAAGCCACTTCACTACTTCCAAATGACCATTCCTCGCTGCAATGTCCATAGCGTCGGCATCGCACTTTTGCATGCGATTCGCTTGAAACCACTTCAGTACTTCTAAATGACCGCCTTTTGCGGCAAAGTACATTGGATCAACAGCGACAGACCACCACGAATCTGATACGCCGACTCGTCTTCTCTTGGCGTCAGCACATTGATACGAGCTCAACTCGTGGAACATCTTCAAAATCGCGAGATGGCCATATTCAGCACTTCTATCAATCGCCCTTATCCCCTTCATGGAATTAGCATCATAAGCGTGGTTACTAAGCAGCCACTTGACAGAGCTCGCCTGTCCTCCTTCAACAGCTGCAATCATAGCGTTGACAAAAGCGCGGGCGGTGGGTCCTAGTTTGTAAAGATAACCCATCGTCTCCATATGACCTCGTTTCGCCGCAACACAAAACCAATTCCTCCTAGAAGTTTCTATCGATAGCTCGCCAAGCGCTTCCCTCCCCTTGGGATGCTCTGCAAGCCACTGCAACATTAAAATGTGTCCGCATGTACCAGCCTCGTAAAGAGCGCGAACCCACAAAGTTGACCAATTCTTGCTCTCATGTCGAAGCGGAGAATGAAGAAGCACGACTTGTTGTGCGATATCCAAGCGTCCAGTGCGTGCCAATTCCGGCAGTGTGGAGGCAGCAAGCTCTTCATCGCGTCGCAAATATCCGCAATCCAGCATCCATTCAATCATCTCTACCCTGGGACAACCAGCAGCATAATCTAACAAACATCCACCGCTGGGGAGCAATTGTTCTGCAAAATGGAAGTCGCCGAGACGTAAAGCGTGCTTGATAGCAATCCCTCGATCATAGTCCTCCAGAGGTAGCCCAGCACTCAGATACTCAACGAGTTGTCCATTCTCCGTGGCTTTCTGTATTGCTGCAGCGGTCAACAAATTGGTCGTACGACTGATGCGGACAGTGCCCTTGCTCTGAACGAAAGGATCACCAGTTTGGCCTCGAGGCGGCGATCTATGGGCCATCAGACAGCACAGCACACGAAGATAGCCGCTCTCTTTCGCTCTCTCGGCCACGGCTTCAGGGGCTTCACAGCCCGAAAAATGAGCAAAAATCCACTCCATCATGCGTAAATCCCCTCGACTGGCCGCTGCTTCAAGGGACTTGGCGAACTGCCAGTTGTGGTAGTGCGGGTCTGATCGCAAGAAGTTAGTGAGAGACCAACCGGGGGTTCTGTCGACAGCACGAGTGCAACTAGCATCCCAAATCCATTCGAGCAGCGCGATAGACCCAAATTTGCACGCGTCACTGAGTGAGAGGAACGCCGACGGCCCCAAGAAGTTGGAGATAGCACGGGTGTTTTGCTCCAGGGCTGCGTTGGCTTGGTGATGGCGTAGCGCAACCTTCACAATAGTGAGCATGGCTTCACTCCTACGCGGTGCTGCGAAGAAGCGAAAATGAATTGGGAAGGGGGGTCACAAAGTCCCAATCAGCTTCCGTCAATCAAAAAAGGCATGGATTTTACCTACAGGCAACATCATACTTTTAGTCAGTAACGCACTCGTTCCTCTTGTTCTTAATGTTATAATAACATGCACTTCGTACCAAACATCCTCTGCGGGATGGGATCGCTAAAATTGCTGCACCTTGTTGGTAGTCGGGGGGGGGGGGGCGTTCTCAAATTTACTGCACTCTATCACGCTCGTAAACCTGGTCAGTGGCATGATTTACAAATGACAACCTCGTACTTGGAGTCTTCTCGCCCTTTAGCAGCTTCACAACAGCCATCTTTGTTCGCGTTGCATCGGTCTTTTCTACAGGTGGTAATCGATACCCGTGCTTCTGAGCAGCACACAGTTAGTCTAATAATTAGTCTAATAATGTATGTATACCAGCGATTTTACCCCCACCACTCGTCCACAGCTTCCGTATCTACGAACCTTCATTCGGTTCCGGTCACACCTGTTCGTGGTGCTTCGTATCCGACTCCTTCTCCTTCTGCTCGTCCTCCTCCTTCAGTGTCAGTACAGCCGACGGGTGTTTCTTGAGCGGGACCAGCTTCGTCGACTCGAGGTATTCCTCCACGTCCAGCGCCACCTCCGCCGACTGCACCGTCTCGTTCCTCCTGCTCGTAAGCACCTGCGACTTGATGTCCACCAGAGGCGGCGGCACTTCCACGACCGCCGCCGTCTCGAACAACCTGCGCAGTAGCTGCTGGAAGCGCCGGAACTTGTTGGTGGCGTGCGAGATCACGAGCACAGCCAGCAACGGGTACAAGACTCCCCCAGCGACCAGCAGGTAGACGCACCAGCCCAACTGCCAGCACGTCCGACCCGAGTCGTTCTCCGAGCAGCGATTGTACTGGTCCTTGTAGAACGTCGAGTCCACCACGAGCCGGAACACGAACACGTACCAGACCATGACCGCCGTCAGACACCCCACCCCGTTGAACACGCAGAGGTGCATCAGGTACTTGTCGGCCATGGTGTTGTGCGTGGTGGTGATCAGGTGAACCGCCCAGACCACGACCACCAGAGCCGAGCCGGCCATCACCGGCAGCGTCAACTGTAAGAAAGTCATGGCCGTTCCGCAATACACTTCCATCACTTGACAATATTGTTTATGCAGCTCCCCGACTGCATCCGGGCAAAAGGTCTGTTGCGCAGCACTAAAACAATAATACAATAATACAATACAATTATTGTTAGTAGAACGTTTTACCTCCGTATAAGAATAATAAATAGTTTGTTTTTGATTACGTCACCATTGGGCGCTGTAGGTGTCGACCCCACTTTCCTGGGGCGGGACCCATAGCGAGTTGCCCGGATCAAATTTTGGGTCGCCCACGTGCTCCGTGTAGTTGAGCCAGAGCCCCATGCCCTGCGAGTAGTAGACGGTGTCGCCGCGCTCGCCCGACTGCGACAGCCAGCGCGGCATGAGCGTCGCGTACCACGTCAGTGGTACCAGTGTCACGGCCAGCAGCACCACCGAGAGCTGCAGCAGGTTCTTCATGGCGACCACGAGCGGAAATGCTGCACGATAGCAGAAACTGATATACGAAAGATGGATACATTGTGTACCCTACGAGATTTTTAGCGGATTTTTCATTAGATGAAAAAATCATCGGGTTTAGCCTAAACCGGGTTAATTTGTGAAGTTGCCTGTATTCTGGAATAAAACTGAATTCTCACGTTATTGGAGGATTGCAACAATACGCCCGAGTGTCGAGCGTTTTCAGTGTGTGTGGGTGATTTGCTTGAAACAGACTTGACGTTGATAGCTTCGGGTGGGTATTATTTTCACGCTAATCTGTCGCCAGCTATGAGAGACACGGATCCGGTCCGAGGATGGTACGTGGAGAATACGGCGAAATAGCTGCTGGCGATTTGAGCTAAATCTTAGGAGGAGGTCTGTCGGAATTCACACAAATATTACTTTTAAGCATCCTGCGCAGACTTGATGAAGATAAAAAGCCTTCGATCCGATCTATATCCATGTACACATAAGCGCTCTTCCGGCACCCATGCAAACCTCTCTCGGCTTGCCAATTGTTAAAAGGAGAGCTCAATGTCGCACATCGAATCTCTGCTTGAGCTAACTCCGACATTCGATGATCTATTCACAAAATATTTGCTGTCTCCAGCATCGGAAATGATACTTCGATGGTAGCCTGGAGGATAAATCTATCAAATTGTACATAGGAAATTATATAAATTTCCGACGTCAGTTTCATGGAATATGCAACAAAAGTGCATATTTGGCTGCCCCCCCCCCCCCCCCCCCCCGACACTCAACCTGATCAAGCATGAAAATTTTCGGTCTGGGTGCCAGTCTTCTAAGCTTATGGCTGAGACTCGTCCGTGCTCACGAGTGCTGGAAACATGCAATATAGATGAATCCTGCACCAAAACGGTGTAAGCCGATCTGTGGAGTGCGCCGCGATAGCTAGGCAGTAACATAGTTCATTTCAATCATTCAATCCTTCAATCAATCGCTATGCTCTCGGATTGATTATTGTTTACTGCTTTATTCGTTTTCTAGGATTGGAATCGTAAATGTGCCCTCATTTTTCGTTTTGAGCGGTGCAACATGCATCTCAAAGCCGTGGACGTTGTACTGCGGTACTTCCCAGCAGTAGAAGCCCTTGCGCACATTGTTGATGCGTTCAACTTGTTTGTCTTCAAACTACCGCCGGACCTAACGCTAAGCAAAGCATGCGCCTTCGGGTCCATACCACTGCTGGACTGGATTTGGGAGATCAGCTGTGCTGCCACGGCTGGAAGGAAACCGGAATGGTCACTTGCCAACTACTTGCGCTCTGACCCGCATTACAATCGCTGGCAATTTTCGAGGTCGCTAGAAGTTGCAGCTGCTCATGGGGACTTCAAGGTGCTGGAGTGGATTTTTACGCACTTTTCCGATCGAGATGTGGATGAAAGAGCAGTGGAAAAGGCAGCGGAAAAGGGACATTTGCGTGTTCTACAGTATTTCCTCGCTCGCGATACAAAAATAAAAGGTCAGAAACGCCAGCGTCACTCGTGGAGAAGGACAAAGAGCAACGGTCAACGAATTGGAACTGCTGACCACGCAGAATCCTCGGGTGGGGTCAATGACCTTGTGGTAAACTGGGGAGATGATGACATGGCCCGAGCAGTCCAGAACGGCCATTATGATGTTGCGCGATGGCTAAATGAGCATACCTCGCATGCAAACGAATGGAGAGAAATGGGCGTCGTCGTTAAAATAGCTCTATCCAAAGGCGAGTACTCACTTGCGCAGGAGCTACAACCTCCTGGTTGCGACTACATTTCAGACTACGCCTTTGTCACTGTCCAGTCCGATGCAATTTCGAGGGAGCTTAGTCGAGGGATAATGCCGAACATAGAGCATGCACGTGTAGCAGTGGATGAGCTGTCTGGTCGCGGTGAGCTGAAGTTACTTCAACAGCTCGCTAACCTTTGCCTCCAATCGTCACCGAGTCAAAAACCGTGGTCGAGGCATGAATGTTTTGCTCTCAGCAATGCATGCAGGAAAGGTCGGCTTGCTGTGGTCCAGTGGCTAATGGAGAGCTCAGTGGGACAAAAGGTACCGAGGAGAGAGAAGTATGCCCTGAAGGAGGCGGCTGCCGGTGGCCATATAGAAGTGGTGAGATACCTCTGCTCGCGAGGTTTCTCGGATATTCGCGGGGATGCCTTGACGTCGGCGATCCAAAGAGGGCACTTACGACTTGTCAAGTATTTGCTTGCTAAGTTTTCGTACGAATCCACTGATGAAAATGTAGCACCATTGTTTGATAGCGTGTATTCACACGGGCGACCACGACAGGACAGGCCGTGTATTATTCTCGACGAGGAGTTTTCGGTGGACTTTGGCAACGCTGTGGATTGGGCAGCCTTGTCGGGATACTTGACCATGATGCAATGGCTACACGCGGAAGGATATATATTTACGCAACGTGTCATGGAGCCTGCTGTACGCAGCGGCAAACTTGAAACGGTGAAGTGGCTGTATGCAAATGGTGTTGAGGCTTCCACGACTGAGCTCATGGATACTGCTGCTTTGAACGGCGACATGAAGATAATCCAATGGCTACATACAAATACAACAGCAGGGTGCACCACGAAGGCAATGGATGTTGCAGCGCGTCGTGGTGACTTCAAGATGGTAAAGTGGTTGCATTCAAACCGATCGGAAGGTTGTACAGCTGATGCCATACACTTTGCGGTTATCGAAGGTTATTTGCAAGTGGCATCGTGGTTGCTAGTTCATTACCCGAGGCACATTGTGATGGAAAAAGAGTGGGATGTCGACTACTTGACCACGCTGTTCGAGATAGTATTGTTCCTACATGTTCACGAACCGAATACTGTATTCACGTGGGTACCGGTATGCATCTGACGTTGTCGCGTGGGTGAAGGAAAACTATCCCGTTCCGTGAGTTCTGATGGCTGCAGCGAAGAAGTAAGCCACCGTTTCAATGCGATGGAGCAATCCTTAGGATTAGTTCAAATTTCCTACATAAAACTGTACTTAAGACCCCAAATCCGGATTTAAAAAAATCCCTAGAACCACCGTTTGTAGACTTCGGATCTTGTTGGTGCAGGTGTCGTTACCGGTCAGGTAGTTCTTGCGCTCGTACTCGTAGTAGATGCCCCCGAAGTCGATCTTGACGCTCTTCCCGTCCGGCTGGTCGGCCACTTTCCTCACCTGGCGGTTGAAGCAGTCTTCCTGGGGGAGCACCCCCAGCAACTTGGTGGCGCGGCAGTCGCTGACTACGCATTCAGGATGGATGAACGTCTCCAGCTTCACGACGACTGAGAGTTTGGCGGGCCTTTCGGCCGTCTGCATGACGATCTTGGCGTCGGTCGACACATTCACGGGCACCACAGTGTAGCCATATTTCGCGTGGTTCACACAGCCAGTGGAGACATCGGCGCAGCGGTCTGCGGCGTGGGGGTCAAGTTCCCACTCGAATTCGGACCTTTCGACGCGGTGCTGCAGACCACAGCCAGCGAGGTCGGGAAGAGGAGACGAACCTATGGGGATTGATTAGCGTGGGCCCTAATAATCAGGAAATTTCTGAGTTAATCTGTGAATCTGTGAAAATCCGAGAAAATCAGGGATACGTTTATCTCGTAACGTTATCTCTGATTTTCTCGCACTTTCACAAACGGATTAATGTTAGGATTCGTTGTTAGACGTTCTGTTTGTGTAATTGTTTGGTACCCTTCGGTATTTTACGTTAGAAGCATCGGATTAGAAGGGTTAAATTCCGTTGCGCCACAATGTACCCATCTATCGTATGTCAGTTTTCCCGCTATCACCGTCGTGCAGCATTTCCGCTCGTGGTCGCCATGAAGAACCTGCTGCAGTTGTCGGTGGTGCTGCTGGCCGTGACACTGGTACCACTGACGTGGTACGCGACGCTCATGCCGCGCTGGCTGTCGCAGTCGGGCGAGCGCGGCGACACCGTCTACTACTCGCAGGGCATGGGGCTCTGCTCAACTACACGGAGCACGTGGGCGACCCAAAATTTGATCCGGGCAACTCGCTATGGGTCCCGCCCCAGGAAAGTGGGGTCGACACCTACAGCACCCAATGGTGACGTAAACAAAAACAAACTATTTATTATTCTTATCTGGAGGTAATAACGCTCTACTCACAATAATTTTATTGTATTATTGTATTATTGTTTTAGTGCTGCGCAACAGACCTTTTGCCCGGATGCAGTCGGGGAGCTGCATAAACAATATTGTCAAGTGATGGAAGTGTATTGCGGCACGGCCATGACTTTCCTACAGTTGACGCTGTCGGTGATGGCCGGCTCGGCTCTGGTGGTCGTGGTCTGGGCGGTTCACCTGATCACCACCACGCACAACACCTTGGCCGACAAGTACCTGATGCACCTCTGCGTGTTCAACGGGGTGGGGTGTCTGACGGCGGTCATGGTCTGGTACGTGTTCGTGTTCCGGCTCGTGGTGGACTCGACGTTCTACAAGGACCAGTACAATCGCTGCTCGGAGAACGACTCGGGTCGGACGTGCTGGCAGTTGGGCTGGTGCGTCTACCTGCTGGTCGCTGGGGGAGTCTTGTACCCGTTGCTGGCTGTGCTCGTGATCTCGCACGCCTCGAACAAGTTCCGGCGTTTCCAGCAGCTACTGCGCAGGATGTTCGAGACGGCGGCGGTCGTGGAAGTGCCGCCGCCTCTGGTGGACATCAAGTCGCAGGTGCTCACGGGCAGGAGGAACGAGACGGTGCAGTCGGCGGAGGTGGCGCTGGACGTGGAGGAATACCTCGAGTCGACGAAGCTGGCCCCGCTCAAGAAACACCCGTCGGCTGTACTGACTCTGAAGGAGGACGACGAGCAGGAGGAGAAGGAGTCGGATACGAAGCACCACGATCAGGCATGACCGGAATCGAATGAAGGTTCGTAGATACTTACGAGAGCTTTTAAAATTGCTAGTGTACATACATTATTAGACTAACTGTGTGCTGCTCAGAAGCAGAGGTATGGATCCCCACTTTTAGACAATACCGATGCAACGCGAACAAAGATGGCCATTGTGAAGCTGATTAAGGACGAGAAAACGCCAAGTACGAGGTTGGCATTCGTAAATCATGCCACTGACCAGGTTTACGAGCGTGATAGAGTGCAGCAAATTTGAGAACGCCCCCCCCCCCCCCAATCTCGACTACCAACAAGGTGCAGCAATTTTAGCGATCCCATCCCGCAGAGGATGTTTTGTACGAAGTGCATGTTAACAATAAGAGCAAGAGGAACGAGTGCGCTACTGACTAAAAGTATGATGTTGCCTGTAGGGAAAAAAATCCATGCCTTTTTTGAGTGACGGAAGCTGATTGTGGCTTTGTGACCCCTTCCCAATTCATTTTCGCTTCTTCGCAGCACCGCGTAGGAGTGAAGCCATGCTCACTATTGTGAAGGTTGCGCTACGCCATCACCAAGCCAACGCAGCCCTGGAGCAAAGCACCCGTGCTATCTCCAACTTCTTGGGGCCGTCGGCGTTCCTCTCACTCAGTGACGCGTGCAAATTTGGGTCTATCGCGCTGCTCGAATGGATTTGGGATGCTAGTTGCACTCGTGCTGTCGACAGAACCCCCGGCTGGTCTCTCACTAACTTCTTGCGATCAGACCCGCACTACCACAACTGGCAGTTCGCCAAGTCCCTTGAAGCAGCGGCCAGTCGAGGGGATTTACGCATGATGGAGTGGATTTTTGCTCATTTTTCGGGCTGTGAAGCCCCTGAAGCCGTGGCCGAGAGAGCGAAAGAGAGCGGCTTTTCCAAATCAATCATTCAGGCATTGGGGGCAAAGTGGTTCATTTTGGTTACGGGCCAAAGCCATGAGGTATCTTGCTTGTAGAGCAAGGTGCCGAATGGCAGCCCCAAAGGGATGGTGGGCGGGTTGAAAAATGCTGGTGCGTGCCGCAAGCGTGATGGCCGAGGTGACCGTTGTGAGGTGAGCTTGGCGGCAACGCTGAGTCGCAGGGTGTCTTGGCGAACCGACGTGTTGCTTGACTTGACCGCTGCGACCCCGAAACCAGAATGAACCACTCGACTCCGGGGAACTCTGCCTGCTCGGACGCGTGTCCACGAGCGGCTGGCCTAAACCCCGGAGCCACGCTCTTTTGAGTCTTGTCCGTTGAGCAACCGATCTTGTCCGAAATAGCTAGACTTGGGACAATGCCTTACTTCCCGATGGAAAAACCATTTTCCGCTTGCTGCGTTCGCTACGCTTACTCCGCGCGGAAAATAACTATTTCCAAATCAATCATTCAGGCATTGGGGGCAAAGTGGTTCATTTTGGTTACGGGCCAAAGCCATGAGGTATCTTGCTTGTAGAGCAAGGTGCCGAATGGCAGCCCCCATGAAATATTGGCCCGTAAGCGGAGTGATCCACTGCCCCCAATGTGTTAGTGAAGCAAGAAGGCAGAATGCACGTACTTACTCAAAGAGCTGAGGTCCGTTCGGCTGGCTGTAGTTGAGGCTGAACGTGAGCTCTGGGAATCGTAGCGAGGCTGCCTTCCGTTGTCGCGTCATCTAAGCTGTTAGGGCACTGGCCATCGTCCTTGCTGTAGTACCGACAGGCGAAACTCGTGTCGACTCACGTACGCTACACTCGGGGTAGGCGTAGCCTCTTTGTAGGCAATTCTATCGGAGAATCCGTCTTGAGTGACCTGTGAGTTCCTGTGGCGAGCGTGACGGATGACCAAGACCGTAGGCTCGAGTTGCTGTGGCGGACGGAGCTGCATGACTCGACCAGCCCGATGCCGAACTTGACGTAGTAGTTGAGGAGGCCTGCTCTCGTCGGGTAAACGAGGAGCCCCCAAATTGAAAAACCGAGTGTCCCGGCGGGAGCAGGACGACAATCGTGCTCCGTGTCTGCCGGACCGACGCTGTCGTAGGACTGGCGTGAAAAATGCTGGTGCGTGCCGCAAGCGTGATGGCCGAGGTGACCGTTGTGAGGTGAGCTTGGCGGCAACGCTGAGTCGCAGGGTGTCTTGGCGAACCGACGTGTTGCTTGACTTGACCGCTGCGACCCCGAAACCAGAATGAACCACTCGACTCCGGGGAACTCTGCCTGCTCGGACGCGTGTCCACGAGCGGCTGGCCTAAACCCCGGAGCCACGCTCTTTTGAGTCTTGTCCGTTGAGCAACCGATCTTGTCCGAAATAGCTAGACTTGGGACAATGCCTTACTTCCCGATGGAAAAACCATTTTCCGCTTGCTGCGTTCGCTACGCTTACTCCGCGCGGAAAATAACTAATCTTCGTGTGCTGTGCTGTCTGATGGCCCATATCCGTGCCGGACATATGTCGGACCAGGACATATTACGGACCACTTGCCTCACATACAAATTTAAGTCAATAAGCAAAAAGCACCACCCTAGCGATCGTCGCGAATCATCACCAATAATAGTCTTTGGGTCCTGAAATATACTCAACAGTCAGAGGAAAGATACAGCTTTCGAACAAGCCCCCACCTGCATTCCTCAGATCCATTTTGACTCCATAACAGCTCGTAGAAGTCCCCCCAAATGACCAAGGTCCCAGTGGAGACGTAGGAGGCTGCTATTACCGCTGTCGCTGGTGGTTTGAATGTGCGCAAGGCCGCCAATGAGTACGGCGTCTCTAGTGCGCCTCTTCGCCAGCGCATCAACGGGCTTGCACCGCTTGAAGCTCGCATAGGGCCCCAGATAGTCTACAACTTCAGTAATGTAGCGCCTTTAGTAGAGCCGACCGAGGCGTCGTCGAGATGGTGCGCTACCGCGCGCTGCATGAGACATGTGTGGGGTTTGAAGAGCTGCGCGCCATGTTCAGTGTGGCGGTGGAGACGACGCGGACGCGGCAATTAATTGATGACTTCCCTAACGACAAATTTACTTAGCGCTAGCTTGCCAAACACTCTGACTTGTCAACTTACAAGGCTCAACTTGTGAACATTGACCGTGCTTCAGCTTCTAAAGCCGATGTCGTTTTGCATTACTTCAGCAGTCTCCAGCGCGACATGGAGAAGCTGGACGTATTAGACAAGCCCAATCATACGGGCATTTTGCAGGGCGAATTCGGGTGGGGGGTTATCTGCCCAACAGGGCTACGAGTATCTTTCGGGAGCGAAAGGCAGAACGAACTGCAGCACAACGTGCAAAGGCACAGCGAACCACTGCCCAGTGCGCGCAGCAACTGGACCAGAAGGGGGTGGTGGAGCGAGCGGCCGATGGTTGTACGCTCTGAGTAGTTGTGTAAGCTGACTCGGCATACAAAAATCAATATTAAAGCTGGGTGGTCCGAAATGTGTCGGGGGTGAATCGACAGGTATACAAAAGATAGTATAAATCGTTAAGTGGTCCGGCATATGTCCGGCACGGATAGATCGCCGCCTCGAGGCCAAAGTGGTGATCCTTTCGTTCAGAGCAAGGGCACTGTCCGCATCAGTCGTACGACCAATTTGTTGACCGCTGCAGCAATACAGAAAGCCACGGAGAATGGACAACTCGTTGAGTATCTGAGTGCTGGGCTACCTCTGGAGGACTATGATCGAGGGATTGCTATCAAGCACGCTTTACGTCTCGGCGACTTCCATTTTGCAGAACGATTGCTCCCCAGCGGTGGATGTTTGTTAGATTATGCTGCTGGTTGTCCCAGGGTAGAGATGATTGAATGGATGCTGGATTGCGGATATTTGCGACGCGATGAAGAGCTTGCTGCCTCCACACTGCCGGAATTGGCACGCACTGGACGCTTGGATATCGCACAACAAGTCGTGCTTCTTCATTCTCCGCTTCGACATGAGAGCAAGAATTGGTCAACTTTGTGGGTTCGCGCTCTTTACGAGGCTGGTACATGCGGACACATTTTAATGTTGCAGTGGCTTGCAGAGCATCCCAAGGGGAGGGAAGCGCTTGGCGAGCTATCGATAGAAACTTCTAGGAGGAATTGGTTTTGTGTTGCGGCGAAACGAGGTCATATGGAGACGATGGGTTATCTTTACAAACTAGGACCCACCGCCCGCGCTTTTGTCAACGCTATGATTGCAGCTGTTGAAGGAGGACAGGCGAGCTCTGTCAAGTGGCTGCTTAGTAACCACGCTTATGATGCTAATTCCATGAAGGGGATAAGGGCGATTGATAGAAGTGCTGAATATGGCCATCTCGCGATTTTGAAGATGTTCCACGAGTTGAGCTCGCATCAATGTGCTGACGCCAAGAGAAGACGAGTCGGCGTATCAGATTCGTGGTGGTCTGTCGCTGTTGATCCAATGTACTTTGCCGCAAAAGGCGGTCATTTAGAAGTACTCAAGTGGTTTCAAGCGAATCGCATGCAAAAGTGCGATGCCGACGCTATGGACATTGCAGCGAGGAATGGTCATTTGGAAGTAGTGAAGTGGCTTCATGTGAACCAATCTGAGGGATGCACATACCTAGCGAAGAATGGGGCTGCGGCCCACGGTCACTTGGAGGTTGTTCAATGGCTTTACTCTAATTATTCGGACAGATGCACTCGGCGTGCGATGTACGAGGCTGCAGGATTTGGACATCTTCAAATAGTGAAGTGGCTGTATGAAAATTGCCCCAGCTCTCATTCACGCACGGCAATTGACAGCGCCATACGATCTGGTCATTTGCGTGTCGCGATTTGGCTCCAGCAACGGTTCCCCGAATACAGAGTTGGAGATGAATTGGATTATTATAAGGATTTAGTTGCTGTGGGTGGATCATGGGATTCTGCGAATGCTCTCGAGGTGCTACTTTGGCTTCATTCACGTGACGATTACGTGCTCCGCCCGTGGTTTCTGGAAAGATTAAGATACCGTCTTTCTGAGCGCTGGAGCGACCCTGACTTGATGGTTCACATCACACATTGGTTGGATGAACGTTATACGGATTCGCCCTGAAATGATATTTGGATGGCAACTCGACCGAGGTCGACAAGAGGCGAGTGCAGCCTACGGCCCACACCAATTGGCTAATCTGTCGCCAGCTATGAGAGACACGGATCCGGTCCGAGGATGGTACGTGGAGAATACGGCGAAATAGCTGCTGGCGATTTGAGCTAAATCTTAGGAGGAGGTCTGTCGGAATTCACACAAATATTACTTTTAAGCATCCTGCGCAGACTTGATGAAGATAAAAAGCCTTCGATCCGATCTATATCCATGTACACATAAGCGCTCTTCCGGCACCCATGCAAACCTCTCTCGGCTTGCCAATTGTTAAAAGGAGAGCTCTATGTCGCACATCGAATCTCTGCTTGAGCTAACTCCGACTTCGATGATCTATTCACAAAATATTTGCTGTCTCCAGCATCGCAAATGATACTTCGATGGTAGCCTGGAGGAAAAATCTATCAAATTGTACATAGGAAATTATATAAATTTCCGACGTCAGTTTCAGCATATTTGGCTGCCCCCCCCCCCCCCCCCCCCCGACACTCAACCTGATCAAGCATGAAAATTTTCGGTCTGGGTGCCAGTCTTCTAAGCTTATGGCTGAGACTCGTCCGTGCTCACGAGTGCTGGAAACATGCAATATAGATGAATCCTGCACCAAAACGGTGTAAGCCGATCTGTGGAGTGCGCCGCGATAGCTAGGCAGTAACATAGTTCATTTCAATCATTCAATCCTTCAATCAATCGCGATGCTCTTGGATTGATTAATGTTTACTGCTTTATTCGTTTTCTATCCGTGCCGGACATATTTCGGACCAGGACATATTACGGACCACTTGCCTCACATACAAATTTAAGTCAATAAGCAAAAAGCACCACCCTAGCGATCGTCGCGAATCATCACCAATAATAGTCTTTGGGTCCTGAAATATACTCAACAGTCAGAGGAAAGATACAGCTTTCGAACAAGCCCCCACCTGCATTCCTCAGATCCATTTTGACTCCATAACAGCTCGTAGAAGTCCCCCCAAATGACCAAGGTCCCAGTGGAGACGTAGGAGGCTGCTATTACCGCTGTCGCTGGTGGTTTGAATGTGCGCAAGGCCGCCAATGAGTACGGCGTCTCTAGTGCGCCTCTTCGCCAGCGCATCAACGGGCTTGCACCGCTTGAAGCTCGCATAGGGCCCCAGATGGCCTACAACTTCAGTAATGTAGCGCCTTTAGTAGAGCCGACCGAGGCGTCGTCGAGATGGTGCGCTACCGCGCGCTGCATGAGACATGTGTGGGGTTTGAAGAGCTGCGCGCCATGTTCAGTGTGGCGGTGGAGACGACGCGGACGCGGCAATTAATTGATGACTTCCCTAACGACAAATTTACTTAGCGCTAGCTTGCCAAACACTCTGACTTGTCAACTTACAAGGCTCAACTTGTGAACATTGACCGTGCTTCAGCTTCTAAAGCCGATGTCGTTTTGCATTACTTCAGCAGTCTCCAGCGCGACATGGAGAAGCTGGACGTATTAGACAAGCCCAATCATACGGGCATTTTGCAGGGCGAATTCGGGTGGGGGGTTATCTGCCCAACAGGGCTACGAGTATCTTTCGGGAGCGAAAGGCAGAACGAACTGCAGCACAACGTGCAAAGGCACAGCGAACCACTGCCCAGTGCGCGCAGCAACTGGACCAGAAGGGGGTGGTGGAGCGAGCGGCCGATGGTTGTACGCTCTGAGTAGTTGTGTAAGCTGACTCGGCATACAAAAATCAATATTAAAGCTGGGTGGTCCGAAATGTGTCGGGGGTGAATCGACACGTATACAAAAGATAGTATAAATCGTTAAGTGGTCCGGCATATGTCCGGCACGGATAGGATTGGAATCGTAAATGTGCCCTCATTTTTCGTTTTGAGCACTGCAAATGCATCTTAAACCCGTGGACGTTGTACTGCGGTATAGACGCCCTTCCGCACATTGTTGATGCGATCAACTTGTATGTCTTCAAACTACCGCCGGACCTAACGCTAAGCAAAGCATGCGCCTTCGGGTCCATACCACTGCTGGACTGGATTTGGGAGATCAGCTGTACTGCCACGGCTGGAAGAAAACCGGAATGGTCATTAACCAACTACTTGCGCTCCGACCGACATTACCATCACTGGCAATTTTAGAGGTCGCTTGAAGTTGCAGCTGCTCGTGGGGACTTGAACGTGCTGGAGTGGATTTTTATGCACTTTTCCAGTCGAGATGTGAGTAAGAGAGTAGTTAGAACGGCAGCGGCAAAGGGACATGTACGTGTTCTACAGTATTTCCTCGCTCACGATACAAAAAGAAAAGGTGAGGAACGTCAGCGTCACTCATGGACAAGCACGAAGAACGACGATCAACGAATTGGTACTGCTGAACAGGTAGAACTCTCGAGTGTGGTCAATGACCTTGCGGTAAACTGGGGAGGTGATGACATGGCCCATGCCATTGAGAACGGTCATTATGATGTTGCGCGATGGCTAAATGAGCATACTTCGCATGCAAACGACCGCAGAAAAATGGACATCGTCATTAAAAAAGCTCTATCCAAAGGAGAGCTCGCACTAGCGCAGGAGCTAGAACCTCCTGGTTGCGACTACATTTCAGACTACGCCTTTGTCACTGGGCATCCGGATGCAATTTCGAGGGAGCTTAGTCGAGGGATAATACCGAGCATTGAGCAAGTACGTGTTGCAGTGGATGAGCTGGCTGGTCGCGGTGAACAAAAGTTACTTCATCAACTCGTAAATATTTGCTTCAGATCATCACCGAGTCAAAAACGGTGGTCAAGCGATGAATGTTTTGCTCTCAGCAGTGCATGCAGGAATGGGCAGCTTACTGTGGTCCAATGGCTATTGGAGAGCACGGTAGGACAAAAGGTACCAAGGAGAGAGGAGCATGCCCTTGTGCCGGCGGCCACCCGTGGTCATATAGAAGTGGTGAAATACCTCTGTTCGCGAGGTTTCTCGGATATTCGCGGGGATGCCTTGATTTGGGCGATCCGAAGAGGACACTTGCGAGTTGTCGAGTACTTGCTTGCTGAGTTTTCGTATGAATGCACTGATGCAAATGTAGCACCATTTTTTGATAGCGTGTATTCACACGGGCGTCCACGACGAGAAAAGCGTTGCATTATTCTCGATGAGGAGTTTTCGGTGAACTTTGGCAACGCTGTGGATTGGGCAGCCTTGTCGGGATACTTGACCATGATGCAATGGCTACACGCGGAAGGATATATATTTACGCAACGTGTCATGGAGCCTGCTGTTCGCAGCGGCAAACTTGAAACGGTGAAGTGGCTGCATGCAAATGGTGTTGAGGCTTCCACGACTGAGCTCATGGATACTGCTGCTTTGAACGGCGACATGAAGATGATTCAATGGCTACATACAAATACAACAGCAGGGTGCACCACGAAAGCAATGGATGCTGCAGCACGTTGTGGTGACTTCAAGATGGTGAAGTGGTTGCATTCAAACCGATCGGAAGGTTATACAGCTGATGCCATACACTTTGCGGTTGTCGAAGGTCATTTGCAAGTGGCATCGTGGTTGCTAGTTCATTACCCGATGCACATTGTGATGGAAAAAGAGTGGGATGTCGACTACTTGACCACGCTGTTCGAGATAGTATTGTTCCTACATGTTCACGAACCGAAGATCTCCACTACAGAACTGTAAAAAGTCTAGGGACACCTGCTTGCCGGTGGGTCGTAAGGCCCAAGTGCTTTTGCTGCGCGTCGGCTCGCTGTAGCCACTTCGCGCCACGGAACTCGCTTCTGGTCGTCAGGAATCCACTTGGTTCCCCCCTGCCGGACCGTACGCCTACGTATGCGTCCGTTCCTACTTTGTATTACTAGTTAACGTAGTAAACGCTAGCCTAAGCCAACAATCTACCTCCTTGCGTCTGCCTGTTCTCGGCACTTCGCCGACGTGCTTCTCACGCCGCAAATTCTCAACTGAGCGCTTTCCCTCTCGGTCGCGAGGTCGCCTCCTCACCGCTGATTCGCGGATCCTGCGAGCCGAGGTACTTCAAGCACCCCATCTCCGAACCCGCCGTTTAGTCAACCTCCGTGGCCCGCTTGGCCCTCACATCGTGGAGTCCAGCCGCTCTCCAGCGGGGTGGCGAACCCACGCCCAGCTGCTTGCTCTCGCTTCGTGACCGCTCGTCGTCACACACCGCCGGCTGTCGGCCTTCTGGCACCCTCGGACGCTTCCGTTCTACTTGCGCACCCTTCTCATCGCCGCCTGGCGTCCGTCTGTCATGCCCGACGGTCGCCAATACCGGCAACCTATTACACGCCTTCTCTACCCACAGAGTCTTCCACGACTCTGTCGGCATTGAAGAGCGTGTCGTACTCTTTCGCGGAGACCCATTTCCGCTCGTCGCCGCCACTCGCATCTCCTCGCTGGCCACTAGTGATAGCGGGTTGCAACTCGTACTCAAGTACGTAGTGGCCGGCCTCGTTCCGCCGCCGGCGCCTACGCAGCTCCACCAGGAGCTCACTCGCTCCTCCGGGTGAAGCCGCACTCTCCACTGCTCGTCTCGGGCGCTTCGCGCTTCCTGCAACAGCCGTAGTTGGCGAGGCTGCTGCCGCTGCGCGTACAGCCGCGCGTGTCGCCGTGAAAACTTCTCGCTCGCCGGCGTCTTCATACTCCAGCTGTGCTGCGATGTCGGTCGCCGCGCGTTCTAGCATCGCCGTAGGGTAATAATAGGTCACTAGAAACGACTCGTGCGCCACAAAGCGCTCTGGTTCTCCGTCCGTGTCCTCTCTCTCGAGTAAGAGGTTGTCATAACCGGCTGGCTCCACCACCCTCAAGGGCCCTAGCCATTGATGCACGAACTTCGACGCTTTCGGCCCACGTGGCGGCCGATACATCCACACCCGATCGCCTGGGGCGAACGTCCGCTTCCTCTTGACCTTCCGGTCGTAGTACTTCGCCTGCCGCTCCTGTTCGTGCGCCCGCGCACGATCCGCACACGCCTGGCTACTGGACATCGCCTCCAGTAGTCGCCGATGGTACTCGTTCAACTCGCCAGCTTCGCCCACGTTCGTGGAGCGTAACAGCTCGTTCGGGTTGCGCAGTCGCCTGCCCATCATGAGCTCGTTCGGGCTCAACTTCACCGTCGAATGCTGCGCCGAGTTGTAGGCGTAGACCGCGAAGTCCACCCAGGTATCCCAGTCATGCTGGCGATCGTCGTTCATGTAGGTAGAGACGCAATCTTTCCACGTCCTGTGGAACCTTTCCACGAGCCCCACCATCTGAGGCCTGTAGGGTACGGGGTTAGTTTGCTGCGCTTGCAGCAAGACGACTAGCCGCTCTATCGCCTTGCCGGTGAGCTCGGGTGCTCCGTCCGTGAGCAGCTCACGGAACGGGCCGAACTTCAGCACCACATGCCGCATCAAAAACTCCGCCACCTTGTCCGCCGTGTGTTGTTGCACCGTCGTAGCCACAGCATACCGCGTGACATACTCGACTGCCGCGATCACGTATCGTTGACCGCCGTCGCTAGTCGGCAGGGGTCCCGCTACGTCGAGGGCCCACCTGTCCCCGACCTCTCCACCTCGTAGACTTCTCAACGGCGGCACCACTTCTCGAGGGCGCGCCTTCCTGCTGCCACACTCCTGACAGCCACGGACCCACCGCCTCACTTGCTGCTGTAGGTCGGACCACCAGTAGACTTGCGCAATCCGCGCGTAGGTGTGTGGAGCCCTCAGGTGTCCGGCCCACACGGAGTCATGATGCTCCTTGAACGCCACTGCCCATAGCTCCGGAGGCAGAACCACTCGCCGCCCCTTCGTAGTCTCGATCAGCACTAGCCCGTGGCGTCGCTCGACCCTCATGCCTCGATGCATGCCGGCCTCGAGGAGCCGCTGCACCAGGCGACTCTTCGCCTGCGCACTCGTAATCTCGGCGTCTGTCAGCTGCAGCGTCGGCTCCTGCGCACGCCGCCTGATCTGCTCGTCGACGGCCGCTTGACGCTGCCCGTTCATCTCCACCGTAGCGGATGCCGTCGACTCTCTGTCGCCTCCGAGTATCGGGCCAACTCGATGCACCGCCTGCTCGTTGTCGTCGCCGGGGCTCGGCACTACCCGGGTCTTCGACTGCCGTGGTGCCGTCGACACCTTTCGTCCACGGGGAGGGGATGCGTCCCTCTTCGTTTTCTTTCGCACCGGTGGGGTCATGTCCCCCACCCTCGATCGTTCGCCGCCGGGCTTCGTCGTTGCCTTCGCCTTCGTACGCGTTGGCATTGCGCCGTCCTCCGACGCCACTACTCGTTCACCGCCGAGCTTGGTCGACACGTCCGCCTCCGTACGCGTTCGCGTCGCCGCACTCGTCGTCCCAGCTCGTCCACCGTTACGTCGCGCCATCACCTCCGCCTCCGTACGCGTCGGTGCTGACGCACCCGTCACCTTCGCTCGCTCATCATCGCGTCGCGTCGGCACTACTCGTCCACCGTCGAGACTCACCGCCTTCTGCACTCCACGTCCACCGCCGTCGACACTAGCACCGCCACGGACTCGCTGGTCCGCAGGGTTTCGCCCGTCGCTCTGCAACGTCGTCGCGCTGTCGGTCACGCTTCCGTGCTCAGCCCTCGTGTTGGGCGCGTCGCCTGCCTCCGCAGTCGCGCCCACCGA
The DNA here is from genome assembly GCA_033557925.1 of Phytophthora x cambivora. Taxonomy (NCBI): domain Eukaryota; phylum Oomycota; class Peronosporomycetes; order Peronosporales; family Peronosporaceae; genus Phytophthora; species Phytophthora x cambivora. The sequence goes on along the minus strand of JAUCEB010000001.1, from coordinate 10,490,465 downwards.
GTCGTCGTTCATCGTCTCACTCATCACACCGTTCACCGCCATCTCATCCACCGCACTGTCCTTCGCCGCCGCACTGGCCGCCATTCGTGACGCGTCTTCCGCACGTCGCTTGGCCGCCCTGGTTAGTGGTCGAGCCGCTGCCACTTCGTCACTCCACCGCACGACTCGGCGTGGCTTCTTCGGTGCCACCGTCACCTTCGTGCCCGGTTCTGCGACTCTCGTCGCCACCCCGCTTCCGCCAGCGCCTGTGTCGTTCCCCGCCGTGCCGTCCGTTCCACCGGACGCGTCCTTCGTCACCACATCAGCATCTTCGCGTCGCGCCGCCTCAGTGCTCGTCACACCCGTGTCGGGCACTGCACGCAAAGACTCGTCCTCATTGAGGGACGCGTTCGACTCTCGCGTCTCTAACGCGTTTACCGCGCGACTCGTCTTCGGTGCCTGCATCGTCGAATTGTTCGTCCCTGCCGTGGCCGTCGCTCCCGTCGTTGCCGCCTCTGTCGTCGCAGCTGCTCGTCGTCGTGCCCGCCGTCGCCTACCTACCGCAGCCAAAACTTTCGCCGTGGACGTGGGTGCTCTGGACAGCGCGTCCGCCACCACGTTCGTAGTGCCCGGCCGGTACTCAACTTCAAAATCGAATTCCTGCAGCGTTAAGGCCCACCGGTGGAGCTTGCCGGTCAAGTTGGCGCTCGTCATCAACCACTTGAGCGCCGCATGGTCGGTAATGATCGTAAACTGCCTGCCGTACAGATACGGCCTAAACAACTTAATAGACCAAACTACGGCAAAGCATTCCAGCTCTGTGATTCCGTAATTAGCCTCAGTCTGACTATTGACCTTGCTCGCATACGCTACGGGCTGCCACCCGTGTCCGTGATCTTGCATTAAACACGCGCCGAGTCCCACCTTACTCGCATCCGTGACCAGCCTGAACGGCAACGCGAAATTAGGATAGATCAGTAGGGGTTTGGTGATTAGCACCGCCTTCACTTGCTCGAAAGCAGTTTGTTGCGCCACCGTCCACTCCCACGGCACATCTTTTCGTAGCAGCTTCGTCATCGGGGCCATTATCGACCCGAACCCCTCAATAAAGCGGCAGTAGTACCCCGCAAGGTGTACAAACCTTTTGACTTCGACCGCGTCCTGTGGCTGCGGGAAGTCTCGTACCGCCGAGATTAGTCGTTCCAGAGGTCGCACGCCCTCCGAACTAAGCTCGTGGCCCAGATACTCCATGCGTTCGGTAGCGAAAACGCACTTTTTCAGTTTCAACGTCAATCCGGCGGCTGCCAGACGCTCCAAAACACACGCCAATTCTATCACGTGCTGCTCAATGCCGCCCTTCGTGTAGATCACGATATCATCTAAGTATACCAGGCACGTAGTCCACGTCAGCCCCCGTAGTACGCTATTCATCATTCTTTGGAAGGTAGAGGGCGCATTTGTCAAGCCGAAAGGCATTCTAACAAATTGATAAAGACCTTGTTTCGTTAGAAACGCAGTTTTTGCCTTATCTTCGTCCGCCATCTTGATCTGCCAGTACCCGGCCTTCAAATCGAGCGTACTGAACAGCAGTGCGCCACCGAGAGCCTCCAAAGTTTCATCAATCCGGGGTAAGGGATACACGTCCTTGTTTGTAATCTTGTTGAGGGCTCGGTAGTCCACGCAGAATCGAACCTCACCATCTTTCTTTTTCACCAGGACGACGGGGAAACCCCACGCGCCGTTACCCTCCTCAATGACGCCAGCCGCCAACATTTTGCGCACATTCGTCTCCACGACCGCGTCTTCGGTCTGAGCCTGCCTGCGCCTTTTCAGCATGATCGAGGCAGCCTCCCCCGTATCAATATGGTGCTCAGTACTTAGTGCAGTAGCAGGCGGACAGTCGCCCGTGTCCTGTACCAGCTGCCGATACACCCGCAGCAGTTTGACGATCAGACTCCGGCTGTCGTCGTCGTCGACACCTACTTTCACCTCATTCTCGTCTTCGAGCGGCGTCTCGCTGTCACCGCCTAGCGCCTCAATCCACGCTTTCACACGGTCCCGCCGCAACTCGCCACTCATTTTCAAGACCGCGACGTCACTGTCGACCGGAATTCACGTGCCGAGCTCGCGCTTAGCCGGTAGTCTCGCCCTTTCCCCGCCTGCATTCACGGCCGGCACCCAGGCCTTTCCGTTCCTGACCTTGGTGACCGTGGGAGCCAACATCACGGCGCCGGTGTACGCCGCTGGCAAGAAGATGCCCGTCTCGCCATCCTCGGCTGTCACCGACACCTCGACCGGAGTGACCGTCCTGCCCTCGAGCTGCCTCTTGCGCACCATGCGCACTACCGCCACTCGTGCACCACCCGTCGTGCTGCACGTCCGAAAAGGTATCACCACGTTCCGCCCTGTCCGGCTGTACCGCACCTCGTTGCTGTTGAAGTCCATGGTGGCCCCATGGCTTCTCATGAAGTCGACGCCAATCAGGAACTCGTCGGTGCACCCGTCGACGATGCACGCGTCGATGGATATCACCTCGTCGAACACGGTCGTCATCTCGAACCTCCACACGCCTACTACGTCGAGCAGGAAGCCGCCGATCCCCTCTACGTAGTCCACCGGGGCTTCGGTCGTCACTCGATCACCGAATTGCATCCAGTCAGTACCCGCTACAGTGTAGCGAGCACCACTGTCTAGTTTCACGTGTCGCCTCGCTCCAGCCACCGTCATCTCGGCCGTCGGAAGGCCGTCGTCTGCGCCCACATACTCCGCTGTCTCGTCGACCAGCGTGCTTCTCGCCGGCACCGTGTCTCGTCGGTGTTGCACGAGACTCACTCGCGCAGCTCCGCCACGCGGTCTCACCGTCTCACCCGCCGAATTGTCAGCCTGCTGCAGCTTACGCTGCAACATCTCACCCATGGCGCCCTCCGCGACGCGCTGCCGCTCTTCCCGCAGCTCATCGGCCGCGCGCTGAGCTTCCTCCGCACTCACCCGCTCTTCGGCACGCCGCCTCGCCATCAGTACCTTCACGCGACGCCGTTTCCGCAGCTTCCGGGCTCGTCGCCGCGCCAGCCGTGCTCGCTGCACGTCGTCGCTCACCTCGCCGTCACCGGACTCCTCGCTCGTTTCCGACTCCTCCGAGCTCGCCACTTCGCCCTTGCTACCGCTCTCGGCCACTACGGACGACACCCCGACCGGGTCCGCCTCGACTGTTGCTCTGGTAGCCGACGTGTCGACCGTCGAAAGGTCGGCGCCTTCTCCAGTCTGAAGCCGCTTGCAAGCGTCGCCGCCGAGCGACGTACCGCCGCCTTCTCCAGTGCGACGTTCGCCATCGACGCCACCAGCTCTCGGCGCTTCTCCTTCGCGCTGCTCGGCAGGTCGTTCCTGCCGACTCCCTTCACTTCGTCGCGCGTCAACGCGCTCATTGACGCCGCACTCATCGCCCTCCGTCGCGACCTTGGGCGTCGCCCTCACATACTTCGCGGAGGCCATTGCCGGCCTCACCGTCGCGACGTATCGCGCAGCGCGCTCTCCATCACGCGCCGCCGCATCTTCTTTCATCATCTCCACCACACCGCCTTGGCTCCGAGCGGCCATCGCTGGTTCGCTCGTCACTTGGCGTACGGCTGCTGCCGCCACCGTGTCCTCCGCCGCCGTCACCATCTCTCCGTTCCCCTCGTCACTGGGGTGACTCGCCGTCGTCTCCTCGTCCGCCCTCGTCGTCTGCTCTTCCTCCTTCGTCTCGAGTCCGCGTCTAGCAGTCCGTACTGCTAAAACACGTCCTCCTTCGGCTCCACCTACGACCATCTTCTCCTGCTGGGGAATCTCGTCGCGCGCCGGACGCCATACCCCCTCTACCGCGCCCGGTCGTCGTTTTCCGCCGACGTTCGCGACTTCTGCCCCCGCTGCTTTATGTACTCGTCATTGCGAGCTTTTGCTGCCTCATCTGGGCACACCCGAGCGTAGTGCCCAGTTTTGTTGCACGCGTAGCATTTAGACTCATTCGGGCATTGCATCGCCCAGTGACCTGCCTGCCCGCACTGAAAACAGACGCTGGTGCTGGCCTGGTTGACGTCACCTGCTCTTCCGTCCGCCCCGGCCCGCCGACTCGAAGGCTGACCACTGTCGGAGCCGCGCTTCTCTTCCGACACCACTTGCCGTACGGCGGCTTTCACCCGCTTCTTCCGCGGCTTCGCGTCGGACTCGTCGCTGCTGGACTCGATCGCTTCGCGCTTCGGCCTCGTCCTCGCCACTGACTTCTTCGCCACAGTCTTGCTCGCCACCGAGGATGCGGCTGACCGCTTCCTCTCCACCTTACGCGGCTCGTACCAATACTTGCCGTTCCATAAATGCCCTGGTGGCGGATCCCACGTGCCAGAGTACCCATTGTAGACCCCCTGGGGATTCGTAAAGAGCGCCACATGCTCGACGTCCTCTCTCGTCATCGTACTGCCGTCTCCACCGGCTGCAGTACTCGTCATCTGGGCGGGCAGGTTCGTGCCGCCAATACCGGGGATCATCATCATCTGACCGGTGGTGCCGTCCATGGGAATCAGGTACGGACTCGGCGCCGTCACCCACGGAAGTCCTACATTAATCATCCCTTGCGCCACGTTGTCCATAGGATCGTCGATGTCCGTCGCCTTGTCCACCGCTTCTTCGAGTGTCTTCGGCTTGGGAGATTGGCGAACTAATTTCTTAGTTGTCTTATCGAGGCAGCGGTAGAACTGCGCTAACAATACACGTTCACTGATCTTGTTCCGACCCACCACGTCTCTCAGCCCTGCCGCAAAATCAGCATAGGTCTCGCCAGGCATCATCCGACGCATGCTAACGCGCCATTCAGCAGCTGACTTGTCTAGCTCTCACCATACCACCGGAGTAGGGCCTTCTTCAAGTTGCTCCAGGTCTTCTTCCTGGTGGGAAGGCGGCGGTTCATGTTGACCCACCAATGCGCCGCATTTTCCATGAGCTTATTGCCCATAATGTAGTACAGGGCCTTGTCGGTCCACTTCCCTCGGCCGGACTCTTCCGCGCCTTTCAGAGCCAGGTCGACCCTGTCTATCCACGTCGAGACAGAGACTTTCGGGGAGGGTGTGTAGGTCGGCAGTTCCAGATCCTTCACGCTCTTCCGTCTTGGCTGCCGTGCGTCATCGCGCTCGTTCCTCCGCTCACTACGTCGCTCGCGTCGCTGCGTACGGCGCCGGTCACGTCGCGCACGTCGCGCACGCCGCTCACCCGAGCTGTTCTCGTCCTCCGAGCTGTCGCCTGCGTCGCCGTCTTCGTCGTCTCGCTCCGAGTCGCTACCGGCGCTGTCGTCCGGGTCGTTGCCGTCGTCGCTGCTGCTCTCCGCCTCCGACGAGCTGCCGCCGTCATCCGGAGGCCCAGGCGAGCGTCCGGCACGTCGCTCAGGTTGCCTTGGTGCCCGCTGACCGTGCTGCGTCGTGGATTGCGCGCCTGCCGCAGCGGGCTGTTGCAACCTGGTGACCATGGCCGTCAGTTGCTGGACGGCCGTGGCCATCGCGGCCATCTCCGTATTCGGTGTCGCCGTCGTCGCAGGTGGAGCTGCACCCCCGATCCGAGTACCAGCCGCCCACGCCTCGTCGTCTCCGTGCCGAACCGTTTCGCCTCGTGGCGCACTTCGGTCACCCGTCACAGCCCGTGCCACCACCGTCGCCGCCACTGGGACCGGCTCCACAACCGCCGCCACATTGGCGTCTGGTGGCGGAGGCACTTCAATTGCCGCCCCGCGCCCAGCACTACCCTCGCCGTCTTCACGCGCCGCCGCCACAATTGCTTGCGCTTGCAAGCCGGCGACCACTGTCGTCAGGTGCTGCAGCGCAGCCGTCACTGCGGTCATCTCCGCCGACACTGCCGACTCACCGGAGGGCTCGCCGTGAATCGTCGCCTCGGCGTCGTCTGGCGCCGATCTCTCGTCAGCCGTCACAGTTCCGCCGTCGGTTCCGGTAGGAGCTGGCGTTTCGTCGGATCCACGACTTGGCGAGTTTTGCTTTGCCGTGTGTGGAGTGTCCTCCGCGGTGCCCAGCGCCTTCTCCTCGCCGCCGTGTTCGGGGTCCTCGTCACTGCCGCCCGTATCGCCGCCGCTCTCGCTTTTCGAGCCCGGATTCTTCGCCGCTTGTCGCGTCACTCGTCGCGACTTGCCGGATTTCGTCAACGTCTTCGTCCTCGCCAAGGTCGAAGCCGTCATAGTGTCTCGAATGCTTCTTGCAGGCCCCTGTATGACCACCATGTAACAAGTCTAGGGACACCTGCTTGCCGGTGGGTCGTAAGGCCCAAGTGCTTTTGCTGCGCGTCGGCTCGCTGTAGCCACTTCGCGCCACGGAACTCGCTTCTGGCCGTCAGGAATCCACTTGGTTCCCCCCTGCCGGACCGTACGCCTACGTATGCGTCCGTTCCTACTTTGTATTACTAGTTAACGCAGTAAACGCTAGCCTAAGCCAACAATCTACCTCCTTGCGTCTGCCTGTTCTCGGCACTTCGCCGACGTGCTTCTCACGCCGCAAATTCTCAACTGAGCGCTTTCCCTCTCGGTCGCGAGGTCGCCTCCTCACCGCTGATTCGCGGATCCTGCGAGCCGAGGTACTTCAAGCACCCCATCTCCGAACCCGCCGTTTAGTCAACCTCCGTGGCCCGCTTGGCCCTCACATCGTGGGGTCCAGCCGCTCTCCAGCCGGGTGGCGAACCCACGCCCAGCTGCTTGCTCTCGCTTCGTGACCGCTCGTCGTCACACACCGCCGGCTGTCGGCCTTCCGGCACCCTCGGACGCTTCCGTCCTACTTGCGCACCCTTCTCATCGCCGCCTGGCGTCCGTCTGTCATGCCCGACGGTCGCCAATACCGGCAACCTATTACAGAACTACGACGCGAGCTACTGTATTCACGTGGGTACCGGTATGCATCTGACGTTGTCGCGTGGGTGAAGGAAAACTATCCCGTTCCGTGAGTACTGATGGCTGCAGCGAAGAAGTAAGCCACCGTTTCAATGCGATGGAGCAATCCTTAGGATTAGTTCAAATTTCCCCCATAAAACTGTACTTAAGACCCAAAATCCGGATTTAAAGAAAAATCCCTAGAACCCCCGTTTGTAGACTTCGGATCTTGTAGGTCCAGGTGTCGTTACCGGTCAGGTAGTTCTTGCGCTCGTACTCGTAGTAGATGCCGCCAAAGCCGATCTTGGGAAGAGCGTCAAGATTCTTGACGCTCTTCCCGACCGGCTGTATGAGGATTTCCAGTAGAAGATCCAAGAAATACGAACGCAAGCTAACTACAGTGTACAAGGCTATTCCTGTCATTCGGACAGGTAGGGATCGACCTGTTGACATTCCGATGGATGGTAACTGGTCAAAGGGTTTTTTATGTCTTCGGACTTTCCTCCTCGTACTGCGGTTGAGTAGTACGTATAACATTGAAAGATAATGAATCACTTTGGAATCTGACATCTACCACACAAGGCATCGTGTTCCCAACGTAACTCTTGATCTACCAGGCCAGCATCAACCTCTACGAGGCTGCACCCCTGCTTAAAAGCTGCTAGGTTATGAGCCCAAACGTTGTGGAGGATTTTGCGTTTGGCAAAGATACATTTAAGCTAAGTAGCTGGAAGCGACTGCAGAGACAAGATGCAGCCTAGGGAGACAAGATGTGGTGCTTGGCGCACCGCAAAAGATTTGTGGATGTGGTCGTTTGATACTGATGTGAACGCGATTGTCGTGGTGGAGCCTGTGGACGATGACGGATCGTACATGTACAAGACAGACGGTTAGCTGTGGATATCCGAGAGCTCGGTTTCAAGAGGATATGGAGAAATATTTCTGAGTTCATGAGTCGTGAAGCGGGACGGGCAACGTGGTAGATTTGAGAGTAGAAGCATTCAAAACCCTGAGGCGTGTCTGTGCGGCTGCTGGTTTATGTTGAATAGCGGCTAGTTCTAGATAGGAGTTAGACTGCTGCTCTAGACGACTGGATAGTGACGTGGATTAATGGCGCAAGGGAATTTCTCTCTGAGTACGGGGGTCGGTTCATGCATCAATAGTCAGATAAGTTGACGTTGACAGGCATCGTAGGTGCCGCTCCACAAGGAGGCGCTGTGCACAACTGAAGCAAGAAATCCCGGTACTGTTGTGATTATTTGACTAGACGTACGGTGGTGTCACGATATCGATGGTGAGCTGCATTATCACGGGTTGATCAAATTGGAGATGCGTTGCATCGTCCAAAGCAGTAGTAGCGGCCAAGGCGGCTGGATACGGATGATTCCGCGGTCTGGTAATGTGCGATGGGGTTCTCGGGGAAATGGCGAGACGTGACGGACTAGTTGTGAGCTGACCATACCCAACTCTAGTATGCCCCGAGTAAATGACCAAGCCACATGCGTGTTGGCAGTTGGATTAAGGACGAAGTTGAAGGTTAGCGAAGACATCGGAGGTGGCGCATGTGGAGAGTAAATGCTCTGACTGATGAGACACCGGAATATGTCGACTGTTGTGGAGGTAGTAAGGTGCGATACAAGCGGCGAAGGCAACGAATTATAACTTCACTGTTGATGGCTACTTGCAGCGGGGCGGATGTATGGTTGGTCTAGTTGTTAAACCCCATTCTGGTACCAAGGTAGGAGTGTGTGCCGAGTGGTGGATATGTACTCCGTGGTGTTGGTCGAATCCGAATTATTGTTCGAGGAGGGGGCGAGACTGGCTATTCTCCCGGTAGAGAAGTATCCTCTGTTTGACAGACTGGCAGAATTATCTCGGAGCAGTATCTATTTTGACGTCGCACGTGGTAAAACCAATAATTGTTCAGGGATTGACGGGGCAGACGTGGGTGAGCAAAGCGTGCTGTTCTCAATCGGATCGTGTTGCTGGCGGTTACTAAACAGAGATGGGTATAATGAGGCTCGCCTGGCGTGTCGTGAAATTCGACGGAGTCGCCGAGGTGTCATGAAACTCGACGGAGTGAACGTCTTGACGTCCGACAGAAAGCACTGAGAGTTGGTGGTGGCATCAAAGTTGCTGCTGGTGGGACTATGGCTGCTAGCCCAGGTGGGAAGGTTGGCATTTCGAGTGGGTCGCCATCTCTATCGAATAGCGGTGAAGTCTTCTTATGGTTGTCGAACATGGTGTATCCGGTCTAGTAGCTGTGAACTCTGGTGATAGTAGTACTGGAGTGTCTGGGGCAGTAACGATAGCATCCGGGGCGAGCGGAGGGGTTTCAGATCTCGTTGGCGTGAAGCGCCAGAGGATGAAAGCGGCTTTTCCCGATTGGACGGAGACAGGCAGTTAGGAAACGACCGCTGGCTGCGGCCAGCGCGGTAGCTCTCATTCTTCTTCTTCCTCTCTTCAGCTCAAGACTCTGGTTACCTGCTGTTCGGTTCCCTCTCGTTGCTGGTGATGGCATCGAACACGTACTACTACTTTCGTCCCGGCACTCTAGACCCGAGTGGCTACTGCTACGGGGTCGCTCGTGGTGTTGTAGATGAGGGAGGGGAGATCACGGTCGAACGGGTACCAAGCGGCCGCTGGCGAGACGCAGAGGTCGCTGAAGCTGTCGTCCCTCTAACCTCCTTGGAGGGTCGCATGGTTACGGAAGCAGAGGCGCAAGGTGGACTTGGGACCTACATGGCGAGCTATCTATGCGTGGCGAGAGTTCCGTCGGATGCGCCTAAGCGCTGGGATTACGGTGTTGTGGTCGGGCACACCTGGAATACGGACGCCTCGACCGGTACCCTGCACCTTGTATTCGGTGATGGTTCGGAGTCTCTGCCTCTCGACGAGACTGCATTTGAAGCATTGTCGGTGGAGAGCTACGCGATGCGGCCGTGCCTCTATCGGCCTGTGTGTGACTTGATGATTGGCGAGGTGAAAACCCTTCACGGCAATGTTGCTGCTGACTTTCACGGCGAAGGTCGTCAACGTCGAGCAACCAGAAATCTAGCAACAATTTTCGGACGATATCACATGCCGCCCCCTGACGAAGCTGAAAAGATCCCGCTTTACGATCCTTCTGGTGGAAATGTTGTTCGTGTTTCGATCAAGTCGGTCCTGAATTATGTTTACTATAGCTCGGGCCGTCGTCGGCCTCCGGCCAACGTTCCGGTTAGTGCATCGCTGTACTCGGACTTAGCTGCAGAGCCGACCCCACCTGCCACAAGAAGGGAGCGGCTTAGTCCCAGTCCCCAGGATGAGCGTCTTCTTGACTCCGAGGATGACAGTGACTCCTCCGACGGCAGACCCCTCCTGCAATCGACAAGAGCAAAACGTCCCCGGACCCGCGACGATCCCAATCCTAGCAGGTCCAACATACGTCGGCGCGTGGAGGAGCCGCTGGCTCACGTGGATGCTCGCTCGGCGGTTGAGGATCTCGATAATTTGATGGCACCGGCAGGGGGTCCCACCAATGCTCTGTCACGGATACTATCTGGTGATGAACTTCGTGGAGACAGCACCAAGCAACAATTTCGTCCAACGTCTGTGGCGTTGAACATTCACAACCGTTCTGTCTCGAGTAAGTATTCTGCATTAACCCCTGATGTGTATTTGGAATTGCTGCAATGTGATTGCCAAAGCCTGCTTTTGTTGCCACACCCGGCTGTACTGCGACGGTTTTTCTCTCTCGACTTTGGTCAACGTGGACTATCGATTCGGCACTTTCGGCTTTTGAGTACAATAGAAGCTCGGGAGCTTCGTCATCGCTACAACATGACTGATTTTCGGCTAAGAATACGCTACCCACGCTGACTGGTCTCAAGACGCTAGATGAGCTGGTTGATGCTCTCTCGTGTCTTGGGAGCGTGGTATCCATCGCATGTTCACCTGATGTTGGTCGGCTAGTGGAGCACGCTCGAGCCTTTGAAAGCACTTTGATTCGCAACCGTGTGGCTTTTGACACTCTTGCGGTCGAAGAACTTGCTTACTGGGTTGATGAGAGATTTGAAGTATTTCGGTCATGGCTCGCACAAGGCGAGAATGATGCAGCGAATATTGTCATCCAGCAGTTCTCATCCACGCACGAGTCATATCAACAGCTCCGGCAGAATGTCGCGGAGAGACGCCACGAAGAACTAACCAAGCGCCTAGGTCGATTTGAAGGACGTGGCGGATCAGGTTCGAGCAGCCAATTGCATTCGAACAAGCGTCCGGGGCCAAATACGGGAGCAGGGAAAGCTGATCGAATTGTGAGTCGTCAAGGCGTGCCTATGGCGGTACTCAAGGCACTTCCCGTGGAAAATGATAAAGCTCTCTGCATGAAGTACCTTTCCAATCAGCCATGTCGCGGCAATGGAACCCAGTGTACATTCGAGAGACGCGGCCACTTCAGGCCCAACCAACTTCCTGATGTGGTTAGAGACTATATTATCAAGAATTTTGGCGGCTTGAAACCAGAGTTTCAGGATCTGTGATGGGGCCAGGGCATTCAGAGCGGCGCCTCTGAGCCTTGGCTAAATCAGCGCTTGTCGGCCGACCAGGCCTCGATGTTGGATTCGAGCGCTCATTCTAGTTCTACTGAGGCCAATGCGAGTGTACTCCCTCGCCGCCAGGCTGTGTCGGCGCAAGAACACGTTCGGATGGCGCATCGCCGGTTTGTAGCGACGCACGCGGCCCGACAACGACTTCTGGATCTGCATCAAGTCACGGCACAAAAGCGACTTCACGCAGCTTTACTGACATATGGAGTAGTGCCTCCGAATCCCTTCCCTAGACTCAACGCCGACGAGGTATCTCCACACTACCTGATTGATCGGGAGAAGCAGCGTGCATTCAGTACCTACATCCGGCGTTCCGGTTGCACGCTACCTGAATTTGTGCGTCTACTTCGTGACGAGTCCGCTGACGATCCTAGACCGAACAAAGCTCTGGAGATTCCAAGCCACCATGCTGCGTGGAGTTCGTATACGCACGCTAAATCGTGGGAAGAAATTGTTCGCCATGGAGTTCGGCCTCGCTGGAAGTCACGTGAAACTAGCAAATCGCCACCACCCAAGAACCATCAGTCCGCAATTCAGGCGCTCAACATCCTCGCGAAAAATATCAGGAAGGGGCAAGATGCAAACCAGTACCTGGTACTCGATATCGACCTACTTGACAAGCTGGACGACATCAGATGCAGCCCTTTCGGGGCGGTGGCTAAAGGGTCTGTAGATCTGGACATCGACGCTCGAATCATCCATGACCTCTCATTCCCGCTAGGAACCTCAGTGAATGATGAGACTGTACCTGGGGACACGATCGACATTGTGTATGAGGGCGCATCCGTGGTTGCGCAACGGCTCGTTAGTCTGCGATCGACCCACCATGATACCAAAATGATGACTGGCGACGTGAACTCAGCTTTTCGCCATATTCCCATCCATGCCGACTCGGTTGGTCGCTTTGCAGGCACCATACCTGAGCTCGGCATCCTAGTTATTGATTTGTGCTGCCCGTTCGGTTGGACAGACTCTCCGGGATACTATTGGGTCGGAGGTGCAGCGATAAAGCATCTATACGAGAACACAGCACCGTCGTGGAATGGTTTGGAACCAGAAGAATCTGAGCCATTTAGTTGTTCGGCGTGGTGTGATGATTATATCTGCGTCGAAACTGACGTAGGTACTCGGCTAGCCGAAGCAAACTTAGCCTTGCGGGCGTCGATGATCGACGTACTGGGTCCTTTGGCGTGCAACGACGACAAGTTCTCCCTGTGGTTTATTAACGGCAAAGCACTGGGCTTAAATTGGTCACTACTCGATGGAACGTTGTCCATGCCCCCGGAAAAAGTAACGAAGGCACGTACTCGCGTTCTTGAAGTGATCAACGGGACTCACACGACGAGGCACCATCTCGATAAACTGTTAGGTAGTCTGCGCCACGTCACTACGTGTGTTCGGCCTGCAGCAGCTTTTTTCCAGCGCGTTGCAGCGCTGCATCGATCTGCGACTCGCTATGGTCGGGTTAAGATCACCGAGGACGTGAGAGACGACTTGAGATGGTTCCTCGTAATTTTGAAAATCGCACCGCTGAACGGCGTGGGTTTTGATCGGTTTGTGGACAGAGTTGATCCTGACTTCACCATTATAATGGACGCATGTGACGTAGGTCTGTGCGCCGCCTTTCCTGCTCGAAAGGAGTATGTTCTGGTCGAGTTTGATGAGGAAGAGCTGGGCGCAATATCAGAGTTCAAGCATCACACAAACGACTTCGATATCAATGTGCGTGAGTTGCTCAGTGCAGTATTCGCGGCAGCTGTTTGGGGAAAACACTGGCGTTCCGATAGCTCGTACCCACATCATGTGCGGTTTGAAATCGACAACCAGTCTGCTGTTACCTGGAACAACAAACGATCGAGCAAAAATCCCATTGCCCAACTTCTTCTACGATCTCTGGCATTGATGGAAGTTCATCACAATTTTTACTCGTCGGCTCGACATGTTCCGGGTGTGGAGAACGGCTTTGCAGACGCAGGCAGCAGGGTGTGGCAATCGCGGGCACACCGAGAACGTTTTGCTAACCTGTCTGTTTCTTGGACGCAGGCGCACGTACCAGCCGAATTGAGGAAGCCCTCGCAGCTTTTGGGGCATTATTGCGCGCTGGCGCTCTAGCCGAGTCATCAACGAGCAACTACGCGCGAAGCTGGAAACAGTGGGAGGACTGGTGCGCTTTCATGGCCTACTCACCGTGGCTTGGCCGTGATACCATCGACAAGAACGCAGCGCAACTTGGAGCGTTTGCTGTGTTTTTGTGGCGCTACGGTATGAATCGTCGAGGCCAAGGGAATCAGTATTCGACAATTTGCGGGAAATTGTGTGCTGTACGATGGTATCATCGCAACTATCAAGGCTACGATCCAGGTGTGAACGCGAGTCATGCAATACTTCTTCGCGGGATTCGTCGCTTTACAGACCCCGTCCGCAAAAAGCAGCCAATTACGGTGCCTCTACTTCACGCGGTTCGAGCGATTCTAAACCTCACTCAGCGACGGCATCAACTGGTTTGGGGTGGGCTACTTCTCGCGTACTTTTTCCTTCTTCGACGCTCCGAATATTTGTTCATCGGCAAGACGCGTCATGACTACATCCTACGGCTGGGCAACATTGGTTTTTTGGACGAGCAGGGCCAGGCAACAAGTCCTCGCCGAGCTCACATGATCAGCATCAAACTGACTGGCGCAAAGAATAACCAATATGGCCGTGAAGAACTTCGGTACCTTCATGCGTCTGGGGATGCTACTGTTTGCCCGGTATTAGGCGCTCGATGGGTATACAAAGCAGCTTCGAGTTACGGTACGAGATCTGGAGATCCGGCACTAGCAACATCGCGTCACAGCGGGATCACATCAAAGATGATGTCGGAGGTCATAAAACAAGCAGCAACACAAGCAGGCCTCGACCCAACACGGTACTCGACCCACTCCGTCAGGATTGGAGGGGCTACCAAGCTTTTGAACGCGGGTGCTGACCGCTTGGTGATCAAGGTGCTAGGCAGGTGGCTTTCGAACGCTTATGAAGAATATCCGGGGCTGACGGCAGAAGGGGCGCGTGACATTGCTCGGTTAATGTGCTAGTCCGAGTGGTGAAGCCCCATCTCTGTCTCTTTCGAGCGTACAGCACGGTGAAGGGGATACATGCTTCGATGTTGAGTTCGCCAGCCCAACAAAGGGGCGAACACTCCGCCGACAGCAAGTTGCGATGCTGGGAACGCACGGTAACTCAGTGCAACCGTGTCGCCCGGCAGCAATTGAAAATTGAACCCGACTCGAGCATTGCACAGTCGCGGGAACAACATGCAGTCACAACTCGAGCTTCGGCACAGTTGTCGACAATGAACTTCGGCTCGAGCATCAGCTCAGCCGCGAGTACTAGTTATGGCTACAACTCGAGCCTTCGGCACAGTTGCTAGCAGTGTTGGATCGACTCGAGCATGTGCACAGTCGACGCGTCACAAAACAGCCCAACTCGAGCCTCGGCACAGTTGAGTTCGAATCCAGTATGGAATCGACATTATGGCATCAGGGCACGAAGCAGCACATGATTTTGGGGAGGCGCCACTCCGCACCCTAATATCATACACGCTCGATTGCCCCACTGTCGTAGTGTTAATTGTTGGAAAGGAGGGGTTTCAGATCTCGTTGGCGTGAAGCGCCAGAGGATGAAAGCGGCTTTTCCCGATTGGACGGAGACAGGCAGTTAGGAAACGACCGCTGGCTGCGGCCAGCGCGGTAGCTCTCATTCTTCTTCTTCCTCTCTTCAGCTCAACCCGTCACTCCGCACCCTAATATCATACACGCTCGATTGCCCCACTGTCGTAGTGTTAATTGTTGGAAAATTGGAGGTGTAAGTGGACAGGTGACTGTTTCCGGTGGAGACGGAACAGGTACCGGAGGTGTTGGCGGTGCTGTGCCGATCAAGGGCGAGTTGACGAGAGATGCCTCAGGTGGTGGAAAAGTGTTTCCGGTGGTGCTGGTGGCAGCTCAGGCGGCACTGTCGAGCTAACTGGTGGCGTTGGAGGTAATGCAGGTCAACGCAGGTGGTGCAGTATCGATTGCAAGTGGCAAAGCGTCAAGTGGTATCAGCGGAGGTATATCACTAAGCACCGGTTCATTGAATGACCTTGCAGCCGCAACAGAACAGCTTCTGGGCCTGCGAATTCCGGAGCAAGTGGCTCAATCAGTTTGTTGACAGGCGTGTCCAGTACTGGTGGCGCCGGTGGTTCAATTACAGTCTCAGCCGGCAATGGTGCAACTGGAACAGAATGGTGGCGGTGCAGTTATTAGCGAAGAACTGTGTGTGAATTAAGACCGCCGAAAGTTTGAGTCTTTGTGGAGAAGAGCAAGACTATGCGAATGCATGTATAGAAGGACTGTACAAACTACTGGTATATCTGGGCTACATGACAGGTGGAAAGGAATTTGGAAGAAACTCGAAGTGTCGAAGGACAGCGAGCATGGATCGAGCATAAATTGCGGCATTCAATCCCGTGTTGCCAAACTGTGGCTCGAGCTGTGTGCCGATCTTGTTCAGCCAGAGCAGCTTGTGAGAGAACGATGTGATCTGGAAGATGAAATTGGCTTTGAAAAACGAAATGAGAGTCTTAATAAGGGTGCGTTCGGTAGCACGCAATTTGCAATGTTTTGCAATTTTTCGCCTATTTTACACAATTTCGATTCGCGATATCAAGCCAAATCGAGTCTTGTTCGGTCAACCAATATCGTGTTTGATATTCTATTTCGTACATCGCCGAATTTGGCGATGCTTCCTGATGGATTTGCAATATTGGGCTTGTGTCCTCGCAAACCTTGTCCGACTGGCAGGGGCAACATCGGTCCTGTCCTATGAACTTAAGCCTGAAACGACGGCAGCACCGCGTCTGCGGAGGACACAACGATCGTCGCACTAACGCCATATTTGCGCTCACACTACGCTAAAGTGTTGCGCAACACCTCCACTCTTCAAGGGACGCTATATGTACGCGAGCTGCTCAAGTCGGAAAGTGATGCGAGATTCTACGGGATGCAGCGTCGTACCTTTAATACAACGTGTTCTAGTGAACACCGGTCTTGTTACGTCGACAGAGAATGTATGCAGTGGAGAGAAGCTAATCATAGTGATTCTTATTCTTAATAAAAATCGTGATCGCTGTCCGAACTTGTGATCAAGATCGTTGCCGAACACGATGACCCTGACGTTCGACGAGTTTCTCGAGAGCGTACGAAACTCGTCGAACGTCAGGGTCGTCGTGCTCGAAGCTCTCCACTAGTTCGATGGCGGCGACCTAGTGTCATGGTTTGGTGTGGGGAATCCGGTCTACTCGAGGAAGCTGGAGCATCTAGATAGCCCGGTAAGTCCAGACGATATGGAGTACCCAAACGACCCGGAGTACATGGAGCACCTGGAGCACCTGGAGCTCCCGGACGACCCAGATGACCTGGAGTACCTGGCTCACTCGGACGACTCGAAGAACCTGGAGTGCTCAACCGCTTATGCTCGCAATGCCTCCTTGAATACACTACGCCCTGGCCTAGATGATATCCGTTACTAATATCTACTAAGCCAGGGATTTGCCGAGTCGATGCCTCTGAGGCACTCAACGACGAGCAAGAAATAGAATACGAGGCGAAATCGAGTCTGCTTAAAAAATGCTATTCTTGGCGACATTGCGAATTGTAAATTGCGTTCCACCGAACGCACCCTAAATGTGAAAAGCAGTCTCTGCAAGCAAGCCACATGTACGAGCACACATACGAGCACGGGAATTTATTGTTGATCGGAAGTTGGCTGTACTGTACCACCTGATATCAAAGTTCAAGGAAGTTGGCGCTCATGGCTACTGACAGCATGGAAATCAAGACACCCACGATGCAGTGGTCGTTGGCGGCTAACGCTAGTGGATATCAGCGTACCTTATCCAGGATAAGTACAAGTGCTGGCTGTGGTTGGCATACACGGACGTGTCCACGAGAGTAAGGCTAGCAGCATTCAGACATCGAAGCTGTGCGGCTATTATGCATCTAAGCTTAGAAGGGAAGAACAACCTGAGAATGGATATGACGGCAAAGAGCTGCCGATCGGTGAGCTTGATTTGAGTCGGAGAGTTGATCATAAAAATGGCGGACTGCTCGTTTTCAGCATCGAAGCAGCATGCGTTGGGTGGTGAACATGTTGCTGGTTTGTGATCTGGATCATCACGAAGATCGTGGTGCAGCAGTAGTTCTCAGCGGAAGATATTCAAGGCCGAGAACCGGACCAGTGATCACCAGCTCGACATTTGTTTATCGAAAGAAACATGAATCGGCAAGGTCGAGTATGTTGAAGACGGGTATTAGCCGACGAACCGCGGAGCGATTGCTGCCTGAAGCGGACGTATGATGCGTGATAGTGTTGGTGGTACTGCTGATGGTACTTTACACTGTACACGCAATGGCGCTGGATTAAAAGGCGTTGCGTTGGTGAGCACATGCTCTCAGCGGGAGTTTGCGGGTCCATGTGATGCAACTCGAGTACTTGTAGTACTGATCGCGTGCGGTTGTTGTGGCAGAAAATTGCCCGGCAACGGAATCAGCGCACAAGCGATGTTTTAGCACGAATGCGGAATATGACACGGTCGTAGCATTTGATGCGCAAGAATGGGATCAATATCAGAAGGATTCACCACGTAGCGTTTTGATATGGCCAACGAACGTGAGTTCAGGGGGAGTCAGAAGATTCAAATTGGTGTCATGAACGTAAGTTCTTTGGACAAAAGGTCAAATCGCCGGATGTGCTGTTAGAATATACGCTGCACACGAGAGGATACTAGATTATGACGCGCTGAGTTGACGCATACGTGTCCTCTACGGGAGTTTTGCGGGTCTATGTGAGTTCCGGGGGAGTCAGAGAATACGAATTGGTCATGAACTCAAGTTCTTTGGACTGAAGGTCAAATGCGACGGATGTGATGCACGAATTTACGCAGTACACGAGATGACACTGGATCAACCCGCGCTGTGTTGACGCGTACGCGATCTCTACGGAAGTTTTGCGTCCACGAGATGTATCTCAAGCCTAGTGACAATGGTCGATATTGTGCACGCGTGGATGCGTCACTACGCAAAGTTATCTCAACAAGTGAGCTTACGTTCAGGGGGAGTATGAGGATTTCCAGTAGAAGATCCAAGAAATACGAACGCAAGCTAACTACAAGGCTCTTCCTGTCATTCGGACAGGTAGGGATCGACCTGTTGACATTCCGATGGATGGTAACTGGTCAAAGGGGTTTTTATGTCTTCGGACTTTCCTCCTCGTACTGCGGTTGAGTAGTACGTATAACATTGAAAGATAATGAATCACTTTGGAATCTGACATCTACCACACAAGGCATCGTGTTCCCAACGTAACTCTTGATCTACCAGGCCAGCATCAACCTCTACGAGGCTGCACCCCTGCTTAAAAGCTGCTAGGCTGGTCGGCCACTTTCCTCACCTGGCGGTTGAAGCAGTCTTCCTGGGGGAGCACCCCCAGCAACTTGGTGGCGCGGCAGTCGCTGACTACGCATCCAGACTGGGTGAACGTCTCCAGCTTCACGACGGCTGAGAGTTTGGCGGGCATTTCGGCCGTCTGCATGACGATCTTGGCGTCCGTCGACACATTCACGGGCACCACAGTGTAGCCATATTTCACGTAGTTCACACAGCCAGTGGAGACATCGGCGCAGCGGTCTGCGGCGTGGGGGTTAAGTTCCCACTCGAATTCGGACCTTTCGACGCAGCTCAGAGGTGCTGCAGACCACAGCCAGCGAGGTCGGGAAGAGGAGGACGAACCTATGGGGGCCCTAATCAGGAAATTTCTGATTTAATCTGTGAATCTGTGAAAATCCGAGAAAATCAGGGATACGTTTATCTCGTAACGTTCGTTATCCCTGATTTTCTCGCATTTTCACAAACGGATTAATGTTAGGATTCGTTGTAGACGTTCGGTTTGTGTATTTGTTTGGCACCCTTCGGTATTTTACGCTAGAAGCATCGGTTTTAGGTAATTTCACAATAGAATATCCACTTAAAATCCGCGTAGCACACACAGTGTACCCATCTTGCGTACTACAGTAGTATATCAGTTTCTCGACTATCACCGCCGTGCAGCATTTCCGCTCGTGGTCGCCATGAAGAACCTGCTGCAGCTCTCGGTGCTGCTGCTGGCCGTGACACTGGTACCACTGACGTGGTACGCGACGCTCATGCCGCGCTGGCTGTCGCAGTCGGGCGAGCGCGGCGACACCGTCTACTACTCGCAGGGTATGGGGCTCTGGCTCAACTGCACGGAGCACGTGGGCGACCCAAAATTTGATCCGGGCAACTCGCTATGGGTCCCGCCCCAGGAAAGTGGGGTCGACACCTACAGCGCCCAATGGCAAGACCAGGCAAGTCACGTTCTCGCCCCCGGGCAACGACCGAGTTGGTAACTCGGTTCCGGACGCCGTGTCCTCTGCCCCCTGTCCCCGCGCGGCGTGTGTTCAGCTGCAATGCCAGCAACCGCACTAGACACTTTTCAAGGTACGCGTACTAACCCCCGGAAGCTGTGCCAGCGGATCTGTGATCCTCCCACGTACCCCAGCCAGTTCAGCCAGATTCGATCAAGTGTGTTGACTTCGAAGGGCAGTTGGAAGAGGAGAGCAAGGACTACTAGCTGCTTAAGTACCAAGGCACGGAGGGCATGGTGACCCCTCCTGTGATCAAGATTTCCCACCACATCGCGACGGACCTGGTGCCCCGACGCGATTCCGATCACGCACCAACCCACTGAGGGCGTGGTGACCCTCAAGTGTTGAAGCCTGCCCACCAAAACGCGGAGGCCTTGGTGGAGCCTTCGTGTTGCACGATCATTGTGATCCACCGTAGTGGGAGGTCTTGGTGACCCTCCTGCTTCCGTAAAGTTCATCTGCCGTTCACCACGGCATTGGTACATCAACATTGGGGTACATCCTCTGAGATATTGGGCTTCGACGCCCCCAGCGACTTTCAGGGCTCTATAGTTTCTAGGTATACACAAATAGAGGACCTCATTAAGGTACCCAACCAGAAGTCCGCCACCTTTCCGATATTCCCCGCGAGGAATTTTATAGCTCCGGACCTAGAGCCAGTACGGCGACAAGTAGGGTATCGTTGTAAAGCTGAGGATTTCCTCTATCTCGCTGATTTTTTACGCATAAAGCTGAGCTCTCCTAGCAATCGAAACCTTCAATTGAATGCGCCGACTGTTCAGAGCGACCCAACCAGTTGCCCGCCACTCTCTGTTTGTTTGTATCGGAATTGTCGGCTCAGCATTGCTGCCGCGACCTTCGCGACCCTTCACGCCAGCCTGCCTAAGTGAGCCAATGAGATCGCAGAATCGCTATGATTGGACAAAATCCAGACAGTGCAAACCAACATTACCTCTTTTTTCTAAATAAAACAGCAGTGCTGCTGTGCGGCGGTCAGCTTGCCTTGCCTGTTTTTTTTTTCTAAATAAAAGAGCAGTACTGTACTGTTCTGCTCCGCAGAATGGCGTTACCGCTGACTACAGCAACCTCAACGCCAAAACGCAGCAATAAATACCTGTGCAAAATGATACCCCGAAAATTCCGATACCACATACACCTAATACTTAATAAGTTGCGTGGATGTCATGTGTATAAACCACAAAGCAAAGCAAAGCAAAGCATGTTCTTACGAACTACGTTTCCCCCCGGGCGCGCCCGCCCGGGCGTGCTAATATGTGAATCTGCGGAAATTCTAGGGATACGTATCTCTCGTATCCCTGATTATCTCGGATTTTCACAGGTTCACGGATTAATGTTAGGATTCGTCGGTTTGTGTGTTTGGTACCATTCGGTATTCTACGTTAAGAGCATCGGTTTTAGGCAATTCTCTGAAATTTATTTTCAGAGCTAAGAGGCGTGCGATTTTGCGAAGTCGAATACCCTGCGAAATCAGCGATCTACTTTACATAGAATAACGTTCTCTATTTCTTTCAGGATATAATTTCCCGCGCAAAACGATAAATTACCTGCATGTTACCTGTGTCGTCCACCTCAGCTAAGTGCGAAATCTATAAGCCAATAAGCTCAGATTGTTGTTGAAATCTGTTAGCCAATTGCATTAGCTCAATGTTGCATGAAGGTTAGCCCATGCAGTGTTTGTCAAACAAGACTTCATGGATGTTACCGTGTACATGTACTCGGAATACTGAAGAATGGTACCCCATGCGTATTGGTAAGCTTACTGCGTAAGCGCAAGCTGGCCAACATTCGTACATTCTACAACATTAGGAAATGCTGCATGAAACGCGCGCAGATGCTGCGGCTGCGAAGCAGGCGCAGGAGATGCGCAATTTCATGGGAATTCAGGAGGTATTTTTTCAAAATATCATGGCCGGGCATTTTTAGTGAACGGCAAACAGGCTGGATGGCTGCACCTTGCTGCTCGTGCCTCGAGTACGGCGCAGTGAACGAAGTCGTGCTTCACTCCTCCCAGGAGGCTCTACATGAATACGAGACCCCCGACTAGAATAAGTAGAGCTTGCGCGACCGCATTTACACAGCGTAGCAACGCTTTCTCTCTTTTTTCCTGAATCCATTTTTCCACAGCCCTGCATTGGAGGTGTAAGTGGACAGGTGACTGTTGCCGGTGGAGACGGAACAGGTACCGGAGGTGTTGGCGGTGCTGTGCCGATCAAGGGCGAGTTGACGAGAGATGCCTCAGGTGGTGGAAAAGTGTTTCCGGTGGTGCTGGTGGCAGCTCAGGCGGCACTGTCGAGCTAACTGGTGGCGTTGGAGGTAATGCAGGTCAACGCAGGTGGTGCAGTATCGATTGCAAGTGGCAAAGCGTCAAGTGGTATCAGCGGAGGTATATCACTAAGCACCGGTTCATTGAATGACCTTGCAGCCGCAACAGAACAGCTTCTGGGCCTGCGAATTCCGGAGCAAGTGGCTCAATCAGTTTGTTGACAGGCGTGTCCAGTACTGGTGGCGCCGGTGGTTCAATTACAGTCTCAGCCGGCAATGGTGCAACTGGAACAGAATGGTGGCGGTGCAGTTATTAGCGAAGAACTGTGTGTGAATTAAGACCGCCGAAAGTTTGAGTCTTTGTGGAGAAGAGCAAGACTATGAGAATGCATGTATAGAAGGACTGTACAAACTACTGGTATATCTGGGCTACATGACAGGTGGAAAGGAATTTGGAAGAAACTCGAAGTGTCGAAGGACAGCGAGCATGGATCGAGCATAAATTGCGGCATTCAATCCCGTGTTGCCAAACTGTGGCTCGAGCTGTGTGCCGATCTTGTTCAGCCAGAGCAGCTTGTGAGAGAACGATGTGATCTGGAAGATGAAATTGGCTTTGAAAAACGAAATGAGAGTCTTAACCCCTTGAACGCGAAGCCTTTTCAGCGCCCCCATCGACGGATTAACTTGTATGCGGAGGGGAAGGGTTTGCATACTGAAGCCAAGATGTTTTGATATCGTGTATGTTGGATAGCCGCGCTGTAAACCTACACCTTCTAATCTGGCTTCTGCCTTATCATGTATCACCAGGCCTCTCTAATAGAGGGAAATTGACCCGTTTTCCCTCGCTATACCTATATTAAGACCTCGGGTCATCCCTCGCATAAGAAGGTTTTTCATGCAGATTTTGCATCGATTTGGTCGTAAAGTAAGCAAAAAATGAAAGCGAAAGCGAACTGCACAGACGCAGTGAACTTCAAGTACTCTATTCACGCGGATAATACGCGCCAGCTCAGTTTGTGCACCCTAGTGCTTGGAATCGGTACTCTGCAACTAGCGACGAAGAGAATAAAACGTTCTTACCGGCCAAACCTCTACAACACAACATTGGCTGATGTCGATCGCGACCTGCCATTAAATACTTTGAAAGCAAGCGATCTATCGTCGAAGATCTTGTTCTATTTGAAACGATGTGGGAGGCTTCCACTGGAAGCGCATGGTAATAGCTTGGCAAATGCGTTATCTATTTTCAAGCCTGTCAATGTTTTTTTTGTATATCCGCGCGGTATGTGCTGCAAGCTTCGTTCACACCCATATTCTGCATTCTTTCTCGCCGTGGGAATTGGTCAGGGTACTTCCCACAAGGCGATTCAGTCAAGTATCCGCACTAAGTTCGACGATGGGAGTGATTTTATCTTAGGTTCACTATACAGGAATTCATACCTCACCATACCTATATTAAAAGGTGTTTTCATCCCTCCATTAAGCTAATAGAGGTATTCGAGGGAAATACCTCTATTAGAGAGGCCTGTGTATCACCATGATATCGGACGCTTAACATACAACTTTGACGTCTAACTTGTACCGAATTTGAGCTTTCCTAAAGCAGAGCTTTTTCCTAAGTGACACCCTAAAAAAGGTGCAAAAATGGACAAAGAATACACGAAATCGCAAGAAAAGTGCTAAATTTGCATGAAACGGGAGACCTTCAATGACCCTGGGGTATCATGTAGGAAATCTCAAATTCGGTATTTACTAGAACAAAATCAGTCCATTTAGAAGGTAAAGTCAGGCTTAGTACGGACATAGCATATGTGTAGCTGTGCAAAGTCGCAATAATCGTAGCCAGACGTCGAAAATCGGTGATGTGTGTATTCAAAAAGGACAATTCCACGGACACAGCTTTTGCTTACTCGTAAGTACTAGCCGCGCGCGCACGCTTTGGGTGCTGGGGACCGCCTGCCGTCGACTCTTCGTCCGTCTCCACGGCACCCTCCCGAGCAGATACCTGAGCCGCCGTCCGAGCACGAGTTCTGCGCTGACGCGCCTTCTTCGACAGCAACGTTCAATTGCACTATGTTTTATGCCAGATCTCGAAGCAATACATAGTAGTTCCGCTGTGCTTATGACAAAACGTTTCGCACAAGAACACGCGCCATATCATACGCTTCTTTGGGATAGCCTCAACTTGCAGCGAATAAAATAAAGATACTAATTACAGCGCTAGAACGAAGTTGTATCCGTCACCATAAGTTTCAAACATGTACGGTACAAGTTTAGCCAATAGTTAACATGTATGGTCCGTGATAAGACAACTTAGGAGAAAAAAATACACGAGTGCCTCCGAAGAAGCACTCGTAACTTACCCTGCGACGGTAGAATTGCTACGTCGACGGCCATCGTTGGCGGCGGGTTATAAACCCGCTGAAACCGAGACTGAAAGGCATCGATAAGAGGAAGCCATTTTCATGCTCTGGAGACCTTGGAGAGCTCGCCAGCGTTGATGCTGAAGCGCATGCACCTAAACCAAATACATAAATCGATCCCAAACAACGTACTGACCAAAACAACACCGTGATGTGATGTCGGGTTTTGAACCTGAGTGACAGCCCTGCCCGAGGTCTAACGACATCGAGCCTCGCTGAGAAAGGTGACCGAGGCCTCTGATTGGTTACACACATTCCCCGCGTTTTAGTGCCAGCGGACTAGTTAGTGACTGGGAGTCACGGCGGGTTCTAATACAAACCCCGTCGTGACCTCCGGTCAGTCATACCTGTACCCACTCTTTACCCTTTAGTTAGAATCCGGAATTAGGACGAAACCTCGTCCGGTCGTAGGATTGGACCGAAGGCTCGGTTTAGACTTGGCCTTTGTATAGACATTAGGGATTAGTTATGGTCGAGGCCTCACAGCCTCTAATTATTAAATCAGAGTAGAATTTCCCCCTCAAGCCTCAAGAGTCAAGTCCGTCTCCGGTAAGTCTAGCTAGCTTAGCCGTAGCCTCAGGATACACTCGGCCGTTGTGGGTTATGTCTACCGGTGAACTTAAGGTACATTGACTGAGAGTTCATCCTGGTAAGGCCAAGAGTAGAGAAGAGGCCGAGTGTTGAGAGGTATTAGAGACCTCATTGTGTATTTCTGGGATAGTGGCACAGCCCCCCAGTATATTTGACCCCTGACTGAGGTTTTACTTCGGTCCCCCCTGTAAAAGGCCTTGACTGGCCCGGTACCCTTCCTTTCTGAGGGACTACAGGGGGTAAGCGCTAAGCGCAAACTGTGTACGCACCCTAGCCTTTGCTCGTGGCTAAGGGTGTATTTATATCTGTGGGAATACCTGCCTGACCCAACGGCGCACTTAGGCACATTCCAGCCCGGTGTACAGGGATCGGATCTGGTCTTCAGATTATATCCCGACGATATTCGCCGACCTTAACGGGAAAGCGTGTGTTGTTGGTAGGGCTCGTTCCCCTTACGTAGTAGGAGGGACGAGGACTCGTAAAATCGTGTTTCCCTACACGACAACTGGTGCCGCGACCCGGGACTGGTGTGACTTTAGTGTGTTGTGTGGTCTGTGTAGGTATTGCCCCTAACGAGCTTTGAGAAGAGGAGAAAAGAGAAGAAAAAACAAGAAGAACAAGAACAAGATGGCGAAAGGATCCAAGTCAGCGGTACCAGCCACGCCGGTCAGGCCGACGCGTGGACCGACCGGAGCTACGTCAACCCTCGCCAGTGATCTGACGTCCCGGTTGTCAACTATCTCCGAGAGGTCGGTCAGCTTCGACGACTCGGTGGACGAAGGTCCCGACGCCAAGGATACGATGATGGACTATGAAGACTTGGAAGAGAAGACTCCAGCAGCGATGCAGGAGTTGGATGACCAGGAAGGCGCGATGTTGTCGGCGGGACGTAGCGGGGGCTCGCGCTCCCTGTCCCGTAGTCTCGCGTCCGAATTTGATGAAGTTGCGAAGCCGGATCATGCCCACGACGATTACGAGGACAGCACCGAGGAGTCAAAAGCCTTGGTGCAGGTTATTAAGGGCCCTCCAGAATCCCGCGGGTACCGGCCCCCACTGAACAGCAGCACTCCGGCTGCCAACAAGGTGCTCGGGCGGATGCTCGAGCAAATGATCGAATCCAGTGAGTGGATCCAGCAATTCACTCCGCAGATGGTTCGCCAGTCCGTCTGGGCGGAACTGAGTGGTGAGTTGGCGTGGCCCGTGAACACGATTACCACCACCCAAGTGGTTGAGGACACGGTGTCGCTCCTCCGAGCGATGGGGTGCGAGCCCCAAACGCACCCGTCCGAAGCGGCGCTTGAAGGATGGACGCCGGCACTCGCAGGTCGTGACCTGCACAAGTGGAAGAGGAAGCTTCGGTTGAGCTTCGGAACGTCCGACATCAGCCTGGGACGCCCACCCAGGACTCCTGGGAATCAGGAGGAGGAAGACCCATCAAGAGTCCCACTTCCACAGACTCCCAAGAAGTCGCCCGAAGGCTCGGCTGACCGAACCACCACGGAGGGAGTGTTCTCCGCCAAGACTGTGGGTTCACCGTACTTCCAAGACTCCCACATGGTGACACCTCGGTCAACGAGTCGGGTCGACCGCCTGTCGCGCGAGTCTGAGACCTCGCGGGGCAGTCGTAGCGTGCGACCAAGCACCTCCACTAGACGAACGGCTCACAGATTCGTCCCGCGCGAGGATTCGTCTGACGATGACAGCGGCGAAGACTACACCGATCGTAGCAACGACCCTGACAGTCCAACCGACGAGCTGACGCGTCAAATACTCGAATTGAGTGAAACTGAACGCCTGAACTCGACGCCGAGGCTTGAGCTCGCAACTCACCGGCCCCTCGCTCAGATCAAGCATTTCACGGGATCCCGTAACAAGAGTGAGAACTCTATGCAGTGGCTACGAGCATTTGTCTACGAGATGAAGGGCACGCACACTCCCCCGAACGAGTGGTGCATGGCGTTCGAACTGAGCCTTCGTGACGGAGCCCTACACTGGTACCGTCAGTTGCCGAAGAAGACCAAACGTCAATGGAAGCTGCTCAGTGATGCTTTTATTAAGTATTACTGCTCGCAGTTCCGCCAGTCTGCGAAGGCTCGCTACTATTCTGCCAAGAGCGAAGGAGCTGAACACGTCTGCGACTACCTCAACCGGCTGAACGGTTATGCCCGCAATGCAGGACTGCAGTTCGAGAGGGGTGGTCGCGATGCGAAGGACCATGTGCAACGCTTCCTCGAAACATGTGGAGATCGTGGCCTCGAACGCCGCCTATGTCACGTGCGGGTGAAGGACATCCATGAACTCGAGGATATGATCAACGATATCCTCAAGTCGGAAGAGCGCAGGACACCCCGAGAGGGACCAGCGTATCCGGCAAAGAGCCGTGATGGTTATCCACCGAGGAGTCGGGACAACTCACGTCGGCGCGATGATAGACGACCCGAAGTGACTCGGGACTCTTACCGCCGGGACCGGTCCGACCGACCCGACCGACGTGAAAGAGAATTCGACCGCCGTCGTGATGACTCACGTAATGTCCCACGGATCTCACTAGCTGAGGTGACTTTGTCCGACCTGATGACTGAACTTCAAGTGCGTACACCAGCACGTGGACAGGCCGGGCGTCCGACTCAAACGCGGTATACGTATAGCGATGAAGAGGATGACCCGAGCGACCACGGCTACTCGGACGACGACCACAGCATTAGGGACGACGACGAGTTCTATGACACGGAAGAAGAGAGAGACCATGTAGCAGCAGCAAGCGAGCAAGAACGCCGTGCCGCTGCCGACGGGACATTCGCCCGGTCAGACAACCGACCTCGCCGCGGGGGTGACCCTGGGCGAGGGTTCGACCGTGGTAACAGGCCTTTCAATCGAGACAACCGTGACAACCGCGACAATCGGCCGCGCCAGTACGGACCATGCGCAGCATGTGGAGGAGCTGGGCATTCGGCTCACTACTGCTACCGCCGCTGCAAATTGTGCCAACAGGTGCACGACGTAGGCAAGTGCGAGGCTCTCCAGGCCCTCACCTCCTTGATTCGGACGAAGGTGGAAAGGAAAGATCTTACACCCGACCTCCAGACCCTGATCTTCGGCAGCCATTTAAACTAGGCAGCCCGCCAACTGAAACTGGGTTGGTCCCAATCGGGCTGCCACAGTTAGCCGCTCCACCGATTGACGCAGACTGCGTCTACGCGTTCGTAGGAGCGAGCAAACGGCCGAAGAATGATAAAAACGACAGGGTGACGATGACAGACAATGGACAGGAGAGAGGCGCAAGCGTCGGGGGAGGTGAGATGAAGCGAGCGAGTAGAGAGGAAGACGATGGAAGTGGCACCGAGGTTTGGGTATCAAGTGCGGTGCAACGAGGAGCCTATTCAAGCCAAGACACCCAGGGAGCAACAAAACTGCAGCCTGGGGAACGGCTCGGATGGTGGTCCGCGCAGAGGTTTGATCGGAGAGCTCGGATGAGAGCTCTGGTCAAGGGCGCGGTGAATGACGCGCGCACACGGATCCTCCTGGATACCGGGGCGAACGTCAGTGTGATATCGGAGAGATTTGCTAAGCAACTGCGGCTACGCGAGGTACAAGGGCACGGTCGCTGTATGGAGATTCAGGGATTCACTAAAGGAACGATGGCTACCGAACGGCGAGCCTTGGTTAAGGTGACACTGGGGTGGCAGCATGTGTATGAGTTCGAGTTGTGGATAATGGACCACGGAGCGGGAGTTGACGTGGTGCTGGGAACAGACTTCACGATCCCGGCGGGAGTGCGGTTGGACATGTTCCACGCGACAGCTCGCCTGCCGGACGAAGTGAGTATCCCGCTCATCAGGACACTGAACATGCAAGACGATCGGGGAGAAGGACCTCACGTGACAGGAGGACCCACCGAAGACTTGCTGGTACCCAGCCGAGAGTTCGCAGAATACCGCCTTCCGAGGGTTCAGCCACCGGCCGATACCCACGAGGTTTGGGTCCGACGAACGAGAGCCTTGTTACCGACGGTGGTGAAATCGCAACGAGGGAAGCTCGTCAGGATGAGGCTGACCAACGTCTCAAGCCGGCTCACTTCCTGCTCAGCTCACTCTCCGGTGTTGATATGGGTGCCTACCGGCGATCTTCCCCGGTCTGACGGGTATGTCCGACTAAGTTCCAGTCGCTATAATGACTGGCAGCTGTTGGCCTACGAGGGGAGCCGTGATAAGGAGATCTTCCGGCGAGAAGGAGAATTGTATGCCCAGTGGTTAGCTTCGCAACCTTCGGCTGTGGAACGCCCAGAGTACACTACTCCGACACGTCTCCTGAAGCGATCAAGCGACGAGACACCCACTCAGAGGGAGTACGTGAACAGCACAACGCATCTTGAACGAGGAGAAGGAGGATGGAGTACACAGGGCGAACTTCTTGTCGGGGACGTCGTTTCCGACGGTGAATCCAACCAAGAACCTGCGCCGGCGGATGCAGATCCACCGAACCAGGATGAAGTTGAACCGAGAATGACCGAGGAGCCGGGTGCGACCGTGACCAGTACACGTCTACCTGAAGGACGCTCAGGACATTCGGTCACCCCCAACGACCCCTCGGAAGATGACCCTGGACCAGACGATGAGCATAGGGTGGATTCGGAATTCAAGTGCAAGTCCAGCGAGAGCTCGGTCGAGATCTTGGAACGATTGTACGTGTCTGTCGCTACGGTGCTATCTGCGGAAGCAGACAGCGACCAGACGGAGGAGTACACGACAGCAGAACACGCTGCGAACACGATCAATCTGGAGGACTACGCTCATGAGCTAGCCTTCTTACCTGACCTGACCGAGGCTTTGGCTACGGAACTCGATTACTCGGCGACGAATGTTCGCCACCCTGAACTCAGCCTCGATCTCCAAGAGAAAGTGGTACGTGTGCTCAAGGAACATGAGAAGATTATGATCTCGAGCGGGAATGCACTACCGCCACCGGCGTACGGAGTGGTGTGCGACATCGATGTGCAAGGACACCTGCCTATCAAGCAGAAAGCTCGGCGGGTGCCCCTTCGCCACCTAAAGAAGCTCTACGAGTTGCTTAAGGGATTGTTGAAGGCCGGGTTGGTCTCGTTCTCGACGAGCCCGTGGGCGTCGCCCATCGTGATCGTTTTGAAAAAGAACGGCGTGGATATCAGACTGTGCATTGATTACAAGATGGTAAATGCCGTGACCGCAATCATGGAATATGCAATGCCGCTAGTCGACGACCTCCTCACGGATCTCGAGAAATATCTCTGGTATTGCTCGCTCGACGCTGCGAGCGGGTTTTGGGCGATCATGATGACTCGGAGAGCACGGCAGGTCTCGGCGTTTGTCTGTGCACTGGGCCATTTTGAGTGGCTCCGAATGCCGTTTGGGCTAAAAAACGCTCCCATGATCTACCAACGCATGATTGACAATGCCTTGTGGGGGTTCGTACAGCCCAAGGGTGGATGGAAACACTACGCCGCATTGATGCAGGCGGCAGAAGAACACGATCGAGCCCTGCGAGAGGAGTCAAGCACAGACGCTGACGCCTCCACTGGGGTGACCAAGTTCGACGCAGACCTCAGAGCCAGCCGGGCCGAAGGCTCGGTGGCGGAGTTGGTGAATAGCCCGCTGGCCGACATGTTCACGAACGGCGAAGCCGATGCTTCGACACTGACACCAGTGTTTGAACGACGTTCCTTCGTGGACGATATCTGTTTTGGTGGCGAGTCCTTTGAAGACTGTCTGGGAACGCTGAACCGACTCCTCGCTCGGTTCGAGGAGTGTCGCATCAGTATCAGCTTCACGAAGAGTATCTTTGTCCAGTCGAAGGTGGACTTCCTGTCTCACGAGGTCACGCGGGCGGGGATCCGAGCGGACCCGAAGAAGCTCAAGGCTATTACCGAGCTTTCGTTCCCGCGGTCCAAGAAGGGGATGCAATCATTCCTTGGAGCGCTGAACTACTACAGCCGCTTCATCCAAGACTTTGCGGTCTACGGCGCAGCGCTCTACCAGGTCAAAGACGAGGATTTCGCTACAGGAGGTGACCTCTCTGCGGCTCGACGCAGTTTTGCCACGTTGCAGCAGAAGGTCGCTGACGCTCCCATCCTCCGACACTTCAGCCGAGACCTACCAGTACATGTGACTTTGTTCGCCAACGAATGGGCAGTGAGTACAACCCTCATGTAGGAGCACGATGGTATGATGCACCCTGTACGGTTCTGCGGGCGAGTTCTTAAGGACGCTGAGATGAATTACCACCCCGCAGAGAAAGAGGTGCTCGCTTTGCTCCAACTACTGAAGGTGTGTTACACCCAACTGGCTGGACGAACTATCCATGTCTACACGCGCTTCTCGACACTCGAGTGGGTGCACAAGTCCAAGTCACTGTTCGGACGTGCCACGCAGTTCGCGGTGTTGCTGTCACCTTGGCACTTGGTAGTACAACGCGTCAAAGAGAAGGATTGTGCGTTTGCCCAACTCCTTCAGTCAACCATCACCAGTTTTGTTGACCTCGAAGACTCGCTCAGCCTGGTGACCCCACCAACACGGGGCTCACCGAGTGTTCGGATGGACCCTCAATTGTTGTATGCTCGGTTACCACGAGACTACGTTGGGTACGTCATTTCTTTCGACGGATCTGCCAAGACGGAGAAACACGGTGGATATGGCAGTTGTGCGTGGATCCTATGGCGACTTCCCGAATGGACAGTAGTGATCGCTGCGAGTGCTTACCTCGAGACCACAACAGTCAACATGGCCGAGTACACGGGCATGAACAACGGTGTCGCAGCTGCCCTAGACCATGGGGCCGAGGACCTAGTGATCGTTGGGGACTCGAGACTCGCAATCCAGCAATCCCTAGGGGTGATCGCCTGTCGTAAGGAGTCGCTGATAGCACAACTCAACAGACACAAGGAACTCACAGCAAAACTCAGGTCAGTGAAATATCTTCATGCAATCCGAGAGTTCAATGCTGCAGCAGACTCATTAGCGGGATAGACCCTCGAGAGTAAAGTGTCTGCAGTGGTCGAGAGCGAAGACAGGAAGCGCGAACTGAAAGTGCTGAACCGCATCCATGAAGTCATCTATGAACCCTCGACCGATACCTCGGAAGAAGTAGTGACGCGGTCCATCAATTCGATACGAGTACTGGAAACCCGAGACGAGAGCCGTAGTAAGAATTTTTTCGATTTTGCATGGGAAACTGGACAAGTAGCTGCAGTGACGAGACACCAAGCAAGGGCTCGCCAGAAACATGTCCGCTTCGCAACTGAACCAGTGATCATCAACCAGGACGCAGAGGTGCAGAACCGACCTGACGACCAAGTCGAAGAGACTCCAGATCCACAAGATCCACCGGGACCGGACGCAACGAGCATTCACGTACCATCGGCAGACGATATCGACCCCCTGGTTGTTCAAGGAGAACGGCGTGAACGCATTAGCAGAGCCCAAGATGAGGAGCTTCGTTGGTCTAACCTCAAGGCAGTGCTAAAAGGCGAAGAGGCACAGCTCGGCTACAGAGCAGCTCGTGAGGCCTGGAAGATGGTAGACAAGTTCGTACTAAGTGAGGATGGGTTGCTGTACTTCCTTGGAGCGAACCGTCGGTGGGGAAAAGAGCGGACCGAGGAAACAACGTTACGCCTAGTAGTGCCCACGACGATGGTCCAGGAGGTACTGCAAAACTGCCATGACTCGCTGGAGGGAGGTCACCAAGGAATCGTCCGGACCTACCACCGTGTTAAGGCTGACTATTATTGGATCGACCTGTTCGCCGACGTGGAGAAACATGTCCGCTCATGCCCCGACTGTAGTTCCAGCAAGAGCCGTCCACACCTCCGTGGATACTCGCCAGGTAACATACTGGCCGAGAGACCACTCCAGATGGTGTCCATGGACTTCGTGATTCCCCTACCGAGGACTCGGCGAGGGAACACCGCACTCCTGCTGTTCCAATGCGCGTTTACCGGTTTTGTCATGGGAAAAGCGATGGCAGACACGTCTGCGCTTCATGTAGCCCAAGCGTTTGAGGAGTGCGTGTACCGCAGGTTCGGCGCACCATCGTTGATCAGACACGATCGAGACCCACGCTTCATGAGCGAGGTCTTCCAGGCATTCGCGGAGATGATGCAGTCTAGATCAAGAGCGACTCTGAGCTATCGACCACAAGCCAACGGACAACAGGAACGCTCGGTGAAAACTGTGATACAATCGGTGAGAGTGTATGCCGAGGACCCGCTACAGCAGGATTGGGACGAGATTGTGGAGAAACTAATCTTCGCGATCAACAACTCACACGACTCGACGAGGAAAGACATCCCGTTCTACTTAGTACACGGTTGGGATGCGCGGTCAACATTACGGGCCATGTCGTCCTCCCTCAAACGAGGAGTCGGTCGACAGTCCGACGCACTAGCATGGAGACGCGAAGCTAACAGGCAGCAAGAGATCGCTCTAGGAATGGCCAAGGAATACCAAGCCACGGAGAAGGCTCGCAGGGCTCAGAAACACAACGAGTCTTTAAACCGAGCTGAACGAGCTGCGATACCTGAGTCCACGAGGATGACGAACCCGGCCGCTACCGAGGAGCCTGGAGAATCCGACGACACAGACGAGAACTCGCCAGGCGAGACTACGCAGCCGCTATTCCGACCTGGAGACCGAGCATGGTTGTACATGGAACGAGTGAAACCGGGGCTGACTAAGAAGCTCGCACACCGATGGCACGGCCCGTTTCGAATCAAGAGGAAGGTGGACGAGTATGCGTTCGAGCTGGACCTGCCCGATCGAAGTGGGTACAGGTTCTACCCGGCGGTTCACGTATCCCGCTTGAAGGCAGTGAACGAATTCGGGGAACGACCGAAGACTCGTCTAGCTCCCGATGTGACAGAAGAAACGAGACTCGACTTTGATGAGGAGCTACTGCCCGAGGACAGCTGGGAGCCCGACCGACTCGCCGGTGAGTATGAGGTTGAAGCGATCCTTGAGGACCGCATCCCTCTCCTCAACAGCACCGAGCGAGCGGTCAGAGAGTTCCTGGTGAAGTGGGTCGGCTACGAGGACCCCACGTGGGAACCCGCAGCCAACCTCTCATGCGGAGGGCTACTATACGACTACCTGCGTGAGAAACGCAGTGCGCAGCGGCTGCAGATGGCTCAAGTGGCGGACGAGGATTAATCCGACCGCTGACATGATGATGAACGGCCGGTGGGGCGGTGCAGCCCACCCAAGCAGATGAAAATATTACTGCACCAAATGATGAACTGCCGGTAGGGCGATGCAGCCTACCCCAGCAGACGAAGATGATTACTGCACCAAAATGATTGCATGTTACATGTACTTGTGGAAATTACGAACACAGTCGCGGCAGAAGATATGATATGGGCTAAACATAGAACGCGACTGAGATTAATGATTATGCTACGCTGAGAGTGGCCACAATGTTACGACTGAGCAAGAAGAGGTCCAGACCACGCACGCGCGAGAAGAAAGCAGGGCCCAGCACCAACACTACTTGGACGTCGTAGCCACCGTGGCTAAGACGTCGAGGCGGATTGCAGCCCGTGGGGGCTTGCTCGCTGGCTCGTCAGGAGACTCCTCGTCTTCGGCAGCGGAGTCGGCGGAGTCACCTGCTTCCTCGGCCCCAGCACCGCCGTCACTCTGGGTGTGCGGCTTGCGGGACAGCGACGAGTGCTTCGGCGCTGACTTCTTGGACGTTCCACCAACAGCAGGGGTGTCGCTCAGAGTGCCCTCGGACAGGACCTCGTCGTCCTCTTCTTCCACTTCGGATGCAGGACGAGGCCCATGGTAATCCGTGTAGTCTTGGACCCACTGGGCCGTGACGTCGCAGGGATCCAGCGAAGAATCGACCTGCACGGCCGAAGCAACCTCCTGGAAGTTGAAGCCTGTCGGCACGAACAGCGGGGCCTTGGGATTGCAGGGCGCGAACGAGGTGTTGTACGGGTGAGCGGCCGGAACATCCACCCAGCAATTGCGCCAAGGCTCGTGGCCATCCACCGCCAGCACCTCTTTGACCCAGTCAGACGAGACAGGAGCCCATGGCAGTGGCTCCAGCGAATACAGGAGGATCGAAGGCTCGAACAGGATCTCGGGCGAACACAAGACCACGCCGTCAGCATCCGGCAAGCACCAAGTCCAGAGACGCTTGGGAATCTGAAGGCGCAGACGATCGGCGCGAGCATTCCGGTCACGGGCATACCCAGTCCACGCTGCGAGAATGGCCAGATACAGCGGCGAAGTCTCGCCCAAGATGGCTGCGAGCTGCTGGAGCCAACGCTCGACAGAGGCGGTAGCAATCCAGTGCCCACGCTCGTAGAGCGCAAAACCAAGGTCGTCCTTCTCTGTAGAACCAAACGACTTGCCACGAAATTCCCGCCAAAGCTTGACCACGATCGCGACGCCATCAGCCCGGATAGAGATAGTCTTGTCCGGCATGAACTCTGACGCGTCAAAGAGACACGGCTCGTCGGGAAGGCTGGCGAGGAGACGCTGATAGGGGTGATCCGGGTTGGTCCAGTCGGCAAAAGCCCTGATCCCTTCCACCGAGCACTGGACCAGAACCGAAGCCGGAATGGACTTCGGCACACGGATCTCCATGATCATGGTCCAGCACTCCTGAGCGCCAGGAGCCGTGAACGGAGGGTCCAACACCTGGCTCGCAGAGTCCGAATGCTTCTTGGGCGTCTTGGTCGACGAGGGCTTGCTGCGAGGAGGAGGCGAACTGTCTGGACGCAGAGCACGGGAAGACGGAGACGGCTGTGACTTCCGACTTGGCACCGAGTGCTTGACAGCTCGAGCCGGTTTGACTGTCTTCGCAGGCTTGGCGACCTTGGATGGCTTGGCTTTAGCAGGTTTGCTCTTAGCCGCCTTAGCCGGATTGCCAGCACGAGCTTTCGGCCCGATGACCATCGTCTCGAAGGTCGAGGGCTGAGAGCTGTACACGAAACCATCGCCTGCATCTTGGCCCGCCACGGATCTGGCAGAAGATGAAGACGCACCAGGATTCGACCCGAGTACTACGGCGTCCGACGCATTCTCTCGCTCCACAGCCGACTTGGATTGGAGCGAAGCCACGGTTGACGCCGGACGGACAGGTCGGCCATCGCGACGCGGTGGGATCACCACGGCCGCTTCGAACGGGGAGTCCCGAGCTGACTTGGCAACGCGAGGAGTCGAGGGTGGAGGACCTGGCAACGACGACGACGCCGCCGAGGTTTCCGGACGACGTGGAGAAGGAGGCGGAGTACGTCCCGCCGAGGACGCCGGAATGCTAACCACTGGCAGAGCACTGGGCGGAGGAGCAACCGGAGCCGACTGGTCGCTGACGACCTCTTGAGATTCGGCAACCATCCCCGACGACACCCCGGCGTGGCCTAAAGGAGGAACAGAGTGGGCGACCCCAGCCGCGGAGGAGCCGGACTTCGAGCGAAGATCCACTGACGGCTTACCCAGTCGCGGCTTGCGGCGAGAGGGTGATTGGACCTTCGAAGCAGAGTGAGACGACGCCCGCTTCTTCTTGGACATCGGCGAGGTGGACGACCTCTTCCGGCGCTTGGGCGGGGGCTCGACGAAGACCACGTCAGAGTCCTCCGAGGACCCGTCAGACGACGAATCCGAATCATGACCAGCGGGAACAGCGGCCGCTGAAGAAGTAGCAGGGCGCTTGGACCCGGCCGAGGTCTCGGTCGGTTGGAGCTGGATGGATCGAACTTGGTCCAGGAGAGTTTGGAACCCCTCAGGAAGCGCGGTATCAGTTCCATGATCGACGAGACACCCGTTCTCACGCTCTCTCTGCCGAAGCTCGAGGTACTCACGGAACGACTTGAGACACGACGTGAGGTCAGACAACCCCTTTTTGATCCTCAAACGGTCGTTGCGGACTGTCTTACGGGCATCTTCGAGCTTCTTATCATACCCCTTGATCCGAGCCTTCAAGAGGTCGATGATGTCGGCACTCTTCTGGAGCGAGACAGCAGCCAGCGCAGCTTGACGATTCACCTCGTCTCGCTCCTCTCGGAGCGCGCTCGCTTCCTCGACCGCTTTATTGCGCTCGTTGGAGATCGAGGCGCACAACGACTCGGCCTGGCGACGGAGATATGTCTCCTTGTAGAGCCACTTCTCGCACTCGCGAAGCTGCTCACGGTGGTACCGAACATCCACGCGGAGGATCTCCATCTCCGTGTCCCAGTCGGCCGGCGGAGTGTTAGCACCAGGGGCTACAGCGTGGACGATGGTGTCCAGGTCGTGGGCGCCCTCGAGCCTTCGGTCAAGGTCAGGATCAACCCGGAGCGGCGGACAGCGGACCAAGCCCACCATGAGGTGAGCGAGGTTTGTGAAGTACCGCTCGTTGAAAGACTCCAGTCGACGCACGGCTGAGTCGGACACGTCTTGAACGACCCCTTCCAGAGCGTACGCCGACGCCGACTCCCGCGCAGAAGGCACTGGTTCAACAGGAGGCACAGCGTAGCGAGAGTTCGTCCGACAGTAACGAGACGGATCGTGTGGCGAGTTCGGCGGCGAGACGGGCGACTGGCAGCGCTGGCGAGGATTCGACGGAGTCGACGGAGGAACAAGGTTGAGCGTCGCCCCGCCGGCAGGAGGCCGAACGGGAGTTGGCGGCGCTTGACCAGCACGTCCGGAAGCCACCCCCGGAGCCAGGATACCAGGCACTGTCCCAACAGGGGCTCCAGTAGCACCGGCGGCCTGGGGCTCGTCCGACACCCCGTGTGCCGACGCAGGGACGGGAGTTGGCGACGAAGGAACCCCGGCGCTTGACGACGGAGTACCAACCGGAGAGGACAGCACCTCAGTGGACGCGTCCTCAGACGAGGAAGCGCTGTCGGGTGGCGGATCTTCAGCATCGACGACCGGAGTACCAGACGGGCCTTCATCAACAGGCGGCGGAGCAGCGACGCCAGCAGCTTCTTCTGGCCGGGTGGAATCGAACTGCAAGGCAAAGGGTAAGAAGACAAGGTTAACGACGACGATCTAACAAGCGGCAACCAGTGACAACGAGGACTTACCCCGAAGGCAGCACCGACGGCGCGGATGGCGCCTTGAGCTTGGGCAATGGCATGTGGCATGGCGAACGACGATTGCGGAGTGCACCACGACGCTCACCACTCTGGCAGGCTCGTGTCGAGGTGGGGGCTGTTGTGATGTCGGGTTTTGAACCTGAGTGACAGCCCTGCCCGAGGTCTAACGACATCGAGCCTCGCTGAGAAAGGTGACCGAGGCCTCTGATTGGTTACACACATTCCCCGCGTTTTAGTGCCAGCGGACTAGTTAGTGACTGGGAGTCACGGCGGGTTCTAATACAAACCCCGTCGTGACCTCCGGTCAGTCATACCTGTACCCACTCTTTACCCTTTAGTTAGAATCCGGAATTAGGACGAAACCTCGTCCGGTCGTAGGATTGGACCGAAGGCTCGGTTTAGACTTGGCCTTTGTATAGACATTAGGGATTAGTTATGGTCGAGGCCTCGCAGCCTCTAATTATTAAATCAGAGTAGAATTTCCCCCTCAAGCCTCAAGAGTCAAGTCCGTCTCCGGTAAGTCTAGCTAGCTTAGCCGTAGCCTCAGGATACACTCGGCCGTTGTGGGTTATGTCTACCGGTGAACTTAAGGTACATTGACTGAGAGTTCATCCTGGTAAGGCCAAGAGTAGAGAAGAGGCCGAGTGTTGAGAGGTATTAGAGACCTCATTGTGTATTTCTGGGATAGTGGCACAGCCCCCCAGTATATTTGACCCCTGACTGAGGTTTTACTTCGGTCCCCCCTGTAAAAGGCCTTGACTGGCCCGGTACCCTTCCTTTCTGAGGGACTACAGGGGGTAAGCGCTAAGCGCAAACTGTGTACGCACCCTAGCCTTTGCTCGTGGCTAAGGGTGTATTTATATCTGTGGGAATACCTGCCTGACCCAACGGCGCACTTAGGCACATTCCAGCCCGGTGTACAGGGATCGGATCTGGTCTTCAGATTATATCCCGACGATATTCGCCGACCTTAACGGGAAAGCGTGTGTTGTTGGTAGGGCTCGTTTCCCTTACGTAGTAGGAGGGACGAGGACTCGTAAAATCGTGTTTCCCTACACGACAGTGATATTGCGCTTTCATATGTTGGCTTTCATGTTAACGAAACGTGTTTATCGTGCGCAAACATGTTGGCCACACCTCGGTCGATATCGTCAGCACCTTCGTTCATCTCTTCATTTCTTGAACACCTTCTCCCAAGCTCTGATGAGGCAGCATTGCACGCACCTACTCTTGCAGCAGCAACAGCAACAACAAAACGCTCCTCCAAGTTTCGCTGTGTGCGAGACGACAGAGCTACGCGATAATAACGACATACATGATAATTAGACCGCAAAGAGTTGAATAACTTGTATCCACAGTATCATACCGTTTGTGTTCTCCGGCGACCAATTGGCTCTGGAACCGAGCTCATCCGCATTGTAGCAGCAGCACATGTCGTGAGGAGGCACGGCATGCGAACGGTCAACCCCATCAATCGTCTGTGTTGACGGTGCGCCATCCATACCAGGTTTCGCCGAATCTGTACAAGATAAAAGGAAGTGTACATGTTTAGCAACACTCCAAACATGTACCATACATCCAGTTCGTCATACCTTCGCTAAATTCGTAGCAGACTGAGTCCACACTTTCCCGCCGATACATGTCGCTCTTCTTCTTCTTCGGAGAGCGCTGTCGTGACTTCTTGGGGCCCTACGTGGTCGTAGCTGCTAATGCGCAAGCAGAGGTCTGCAAAGGCCCTGCAGGCGGAGGAGTAGCCACATATTGGGCTTTCGCGGCTTGGTCTGATGCACACACGATGTGAGCACGTCAGTATGGCGCCATTTCAAGCCACCCCGCACACACTTACCCAGGTCAATCTTGTCCAGATACTTCGTCAAGCCCTCCTTCCCCGCAAAGTAGTCTCGCCAGCGTACGCCTCCCGTGTTCTGCTTCCCTGGTATTACATACGCGAAGTCGTCCGACAGCCCGGCGGGCTTGCTACTCTTCCAGCCGTCTTTCCCGAGTTCGCGCCATCGCACACGGAACGTAATCTCTGCTCGAGCCGGCGATTCTGAAAGTGAGGGAGAAATGAGTGGCGACCGATATCACCTCCGAAAGTATATAAGGATGAGCATTCACCATCTCTTTTCTTGTTTCTTCTTATACTTGAATGTCGTCCTATCTATACAGAGTGCTGTACCGAGGAATTACCATGATCCAGTAGAAAAGTACTGGATTGCCCCCCAGACCGACATGAAAACAAACTACTGTCACAGTAGTTGTTAAGTTTTGAAAACGTATCTGTGTGCCTTCGGTATGCTACTAAAGATGGGGCCCTCGTGTTACTGCGAGTTGCCAGCCCCCCCCCCCCTCAGAATGATGAACGCTTCATCGCGACAGAAGGCCAACAACGTCGACCGCAACGGCAAGAACGCACCCGACGCCGCTGTACTTGTCCCCGCCAACACACACGTGAAGCCGACCAGTGCCAGACCACGGCTGCAGAAACACAGGCATCGAACGCCACGGCCACCATCCCGCAAGCCCATCGAGAACAATAATGCAATCGCCAGCCACTGCTTGCCGGTCCGCCCGGCCAACTCCTGCTTGATGCATACATTAGATAAACCCTCACTACAGTGCCGTTAGATCCCGCGGATCGGGTCGAGACTTCCTGCACTCCAATGCTCTCGTGTTTGATTGCTGTTGAGCTCGTTCACTTTGAAACCGACCACCGAGCCAACAAGCGACACACAAAGCTTTCGGGAGCCACTCCGCTCGGTGTGGACGACGCTTCCTGATTCTGCCCTTAGCCTGTATATCTTGGTCCTCATCGGAAAAATCACGGGTAGCATTTAGGCGTGGACGCCTTCTCAACCTTGCATGATAAGAACGAGGCCGAGCTTGCTGTGTCCCTCAAATTGACTGGAGTTTGTTTGCACCTTGCGTGCTTCGCAGATTTCTACTGTGCTAAGGAAAATAATTTCGGTCTGGGGGACAATCCAGTACTTTTCTACTGGATCATGGTAATTCCTCTGCTGTACCCAAGCGGGAGGGAAAGGTTAGCCCACCTACCCCTCGTTGACTTAAACTTTGTATAGACGTATACAAATTTTAAGTCAAAAATCCTTAACGTGGACCGTACACGTTAAGGATTTTCTGGTAACTTGTACGGTCCAGGCGCTCGCGTTTAAGGGGTTAATAAGGGTGCGTTCGGTAGCACGCAATTTGCAATGTTTTGCAATTTTTCGCCTATTTTTTACACACAATTTCGATTCGCGATATCAAGCCAAATCGAGTCTTGTTCGGTCAACCAATATCGTGTTTGATATTCTATTTCGTACATCGCCGAATTTGGCGATGCTTCCTGATGGATTTGCAATATTGGGCTTGTGTCCTCGCAAACCTTGTCCGACTGGCAGGGGCAACATCGGTCCTGTCCTATGAACTTAAGCCTGAAACGACGGCAGCACCGCGTCTGCGGAGGACACAACGATCGTCGCACTAACGCCATATTTGCGCTCACACTACGCTAAAGTGTTGCGCAACACCTCCACTCTTCAAGGGACGCTATATGTACGCGAGCTGCTCAAGTCGGAAAGTGATGCGAGATTCTACGGGATGCAGCGTCGTACCTTTAATACAACGTGTTCTAGTGAACACCGGTCTTGTTACGTCGACAGAGAATGTATGCAGTGGAGAGAAGCTAATCATAGTGATTCTTATTCTTAATAAAAATCGTGATCGCTGTCCGAACTTGTGATCAAGATCGTTGCCGAACACGATGACCCTGACGTTCGACGAGTTTCTCGAGAGCGTACGAAACTCGTCGAACGTCAGGGTCGTCGTGCTCGAAGCTCTCCACTAGTTCGATGGCGGCGACCTAGTGTCATGGTTTGGTGTGGGGAATCCGGTCTACTCGAGGAAGCTGGAGCATCTAGATAGCCCGGTAAGTCCAGACGATATGGAGTACCCAAACGACCCGGAGTACATGGAGCACCTGGAGCACCTGGAGCTCCCGGACGACTCAGATGACCTGGAGTACCTGGCTCACTCGGACGACTCGAAGAACCTGGAGTCCTCAACCGCTTATGCTCGCAATGCCTCCTTGAATACACTACGCCCTGGCCTAGATGATATCCGTTACTAATATCTACTAAGCCAGGGATTTGCCGAGTCGATGCCTCTGAGGCACTCAACGACGAGCAAGAAATAGAATACGAGGCGAAATCGAGTCTGCTTAAAAAATGCTATTCTTGGCGACATTGCGAATTGTAAATTGCGTTCCACCGAACGCACCCTAAATGTGAAAAGCAGTCTCTGCAAGCAAGCCACATGTACGAGCACACATACGAGCACGGGAATTTATTGTTGATCGGAAGTTGGCGTGTACTGTACCACCTGATATCAAAGTTCAAGGAAGTTGGCGCTCATGGCTACTGACAGCATGGAAATCAAGACACCCACGATGCAGTGGTCGTTGGCGGCTAACGCTAGTGGATATCAGCGTACCTTATCCAGGATAAGTACAAGTGCTGGTTGTGGTTGGCATACACGGACGTGTCCACGAGAGTAAGGCTAGCAGCATTCAGACATCGAAGCTGTGCGGCTATTATGCATCTAAGCTTAGAAGGGAAGAACAACCTGAGAATGGAGATGACGGCAAAGAGCTGCCGATCGGTGAGCTTGATTTGAGTCGGAGAGTTGATCATACAAATGGCGGACTGCTCGTTTTCAGCATCGAAGCAGCATGCGTTGGGTGGTGAATATGTTGCTGGTTTGTGATCTGGATCATCACGAAGATCGTGGTGCAGCAGTAGTTCTCAGCGGAAGATATTCAAGGCCGAGAACCGGACCAGTGATCACCAGCTCGACATTTGTTTATCGAAAGAAACATGAATCGGCAAGGTCGAGTATGTTGAAGACGGGTATTAGCCGACGAACAGCGGAGCGATTGCTGCCTGAAGCGGACGTATGATGCGTTGTGACGAAGTGCGCTCAGATTCTGTAGCGGACACCGTAAATCGATTGGCTTTGTTCCCCTCTTAGCCTTACCGGAGATCTGGCAGCAGCTGACCTCGACGAGTGGTTGCTTCTACGGTGATTAGCTCGGAGCACGTACCCAAGACGCCAGTCAGCACGTGGAGTCTCAGCTCTTAGCCCAAGGCTACAACGGTGCCTACGTGAGTCGTCTTTGCTACGTCGTGCTGGTATTTGGAGCTGAGTCCGCATTAGCTCACCTGTTCTGAATGGGCCCCTCTGGATCACGCTGATTGAAATGGAGTCTGAGCGACGACGCCTTGAAGCCGCTGAGTCTGGACGTCTGTGGGCTACGTATGACTGAGCTTACCATGAGTCAGTGGATACTTGCTGATCTCAATAGCGGTGAGTCCGATGTTACTCACTCTCGGACCGAAGCAGTTGAGCGATCCTGATGTGCTGGAAGTCTGTGAGTCACGTATAGCTGAGCTCGCCCGGTTTCGATGCCTGTTCGCTGAGCTCAGAAGTGGTGATGCCGAAGGTATCTGCGCTCAGCTTGAGATGCCCAGGTCGAAGATGGCCGAGCTTCAGCAACATCAGCAGTGGTTCACGGAGCTCAGAAGTCATGGTCTTGAAGATGGTGAGTCTCAGCGGAGAAGAGTCTGGCTTAATCACGATGGAGTTCAGCTGTCGCAGAGGTGTGCACACGAGCTCAGCAAGTCACCTTGAGTTTCAACGAGCAGCTCGGATGCTCAGCGGAGTGATTGTTAAGCTCATGGTGGTTCAGAAGTTCCCCAGGTTCAGAATTGTCCAGCTTTGGAGGACACTCTGAGACCA
Organism: Phytophthora x cambivora; assembly: GCA_033557925.1. NCBI lineage: Eukaryota > Oomycota > Peronosporomycetes > Peronosporales > Peronosporaceae > Phytophthora > Phytophthora x cambivora. Next base: position 10,446,403 of record JAUCEB010000001.1, on the reverse strand, counting down.
AGCAAAGCTCAGAGATGATTCGCTGAATCTCAGGAGCCTCAGTGTAGTGGAGTTGGACACTTGAGGACACTTCACGTGCCGGTCCAGTGGAGGCTCAGAGGCTCAGAGGCTCAGATTGACATGGGCGATGAGGCGTTGGGAACAGTCGCTGCGAAGAGGCGGTCATCAAATGATTGCTGATCACAAATCAGGTTCGACATACGGCTGAACCCAGATGACGCATTGTCGCATCCCCGTGACGCACACCTCTCAGCCAATCACAGACCTGGAAAGTGGCGTAATCAGGGGTTGGGCGACATGTGATCAGGAGATTACTGACCACCACGCGCGACTTTAACGCGACTCGTCCAATCATTAAGCCCGGTCTCAGGTGGAAGTGCTGCGCGCCGTTGGTTTGCGAGCCACTATCACTTTGAAGATCCGTTCGACACAAGTCTGCAGGCCACGCGCAAGATGATCTTTCCACCGCTCGCCGTGTAATCTTTCTGTATTTGTTTGGGTGCGCTCCGAAGGAAGCCGAGCGCCCCCCCTTGATAGGTCTTTGTTTGCATGTGTAAAGTATTAATCAGAATCGAATTTGCCCCGAAGGCCACAGCGTTAAGTGTGTTGCTGCGGAAAAGGGTGTCTAAGGAGAGACTCAACCAAAACTCAAGCCCCATATAGTCCTTGTGGGTGTACCTCGGTGTGAAGGGGTACTCATTTGGCTATTTCATTTCATTACACGTCGACAGGTCGAACTAGGCGGCTGCACTCGGCGTGTATTTCATATTTTCGGGTAGAAGGCGATCTACTCTGAGGTTTCAGGCAGAACAGCATCTGGGATAGTGGTTCTCAGTGTTGTTGGAGGGATATCGTGTGGCGCTGAGCCTGGGATAGTGGTTCCCCGCTCGGCCGTGTCGTCTACGTCAAGACGTGGTGCGCGGAAGTCCCAGGGCGCAGAGGCGAGAACCCTGGATCAAGACAGGCTCATCCCGAGCCAACTCTCGGAGCCACCCTAGGTCGGGGGGCGAGTGAAGACCTGTGTACTCGGCGCTCAGCCTGAGTGCCGCAAGGAAGTCCCAGGGCGCAGAGGCGAGAACCCTGGATCAAGACAGGCTCAGCCGAGCCAACTCTCGGAGCCACCCTAGGTCGGGGGGCGAGTGAAGACCTGTGTACGCGGCTCTCAGCTGGAGCCGCCTGGAGGAAGAAGGAGAAGCAAGGGAGACTGGGTCTGCAGTCTCGGAAGAAGCAGACAAGTGCGTGTGGAGTCGTGTCTACATAAAGAAAACCCCGGGGCAAATCGGGTCAAGACACGTGCAAGTGAAGGCCTGTTGAGCGGGGAGCCGGCTTCGTTTGGAGGACATCCAAGGACGACTGGACAAGGAACAAGTGGACGTGGTTGGCTGACGTCTGGGCCCAAAGCGTAGCCCCAGCAAGAACCGTCAAGGGGATCGCAAGGGAGGCGCACACGCCGCGTCAAGCCAAGAGTCCGAGTTCGGAGGTGTCGACTGAGTCTTCGTCGGGTCCAGCTGAGATCATTCAGCTGAGACTCTGAGACTCTGAGACCCCCTGAGCTTAGGCCCAAGGTTTGCTGATTCAAGTTTAGCTCAAGGTATATTCTGGACACTGGGAAGTTGCCCGCACCTCACCACAACTGGTGCGCGTGCCCGGATCAGGATACGACTTTGGACGGACGAGAGTCAACTATGTCGACTAAGCCAAGTCCAAGTGCGTCGAAGATGAAAGGTGAGAAGACCGAGTCTTCGCTTCGGCGGAGCTCGCGTGTTGTTGGATTGCTGGCTGAGGTGGAGCCTACGGAAGCTGAGAAGTCTGAACCGAGCCGTTCGACTTTAGGAGTCTCAGCTCTCAGCGCTGAAGTGGAAGCGTCACGTCCAAGTGAAGCTGAACCAAGTGCTGAACCCGAAGCTCCCCCGATACCGGAAGATGTTGTGCCATCGCTGAGTTCACCCAAGATGAAACCGTCTGGGGATGGTCAAGGCGATGAAACGGGTGCTCAGCCGAGTCCCCGAAATGATGAAGGTCGAAGCCAAGCTGTGTCTGCTGAGCCCCAGAATATTGCGCCTCAAGATGAACCCGAGGCTTCGGCTGCGATTTCCCGACTGCCAAGTGCTAACCCGGAGCCAACTGCTGCGAATCCTCGCAGTAGCCAAGTCGAGGGTGGTGCACTGAGCATATTGGGAAGTCGTGAGATGAAGCTGAGAGGTCAGAGCCCAGCTTGGACTGGGACGGACCTTGTTCGACTCAACTATACCCCTGAGTCTGATTATTTCCACTCAACAAGTGATGGAGCCTGGTCAAGTTCACTTTCGCTAGATCAACGACCATCTCAGCGACTGAGAGGCGCCGCTGAAGGTGTAGAAGCTCAGAACCTGAGCTTGACTCACCCGCCTGAGATGATCGCGTATGGCCGATCCCAGCTCGATCTGTGGGTGTCACTCCCTCCTCGAGTGGTCCATCCCATTGATGTAGCGTATGGGCCGCGTTACGAAGGTTATGACCTCTGGGGGTTCATCCGAGCAGCTGGAACGACTGCTAGACACCTGATGTCAGTAACTCAGACTTCTGCAGCTCGGTGGCTGAATGTTTTTAATGCTGAGCGTCGTCGGATCCCTGTGGTATCTGATCTCAAAGCAGTCCGAGTCTCGCTGGGGCTGATGCCGCCTATTGCGTGCGTCGCCTTGCTTCAGACTATGTTGCTTGAGGCCGGATATGAATTCCAGAACCAAGTTCCGGCTTGGCATACTCTGTCTGAAGTGTCAAGTGTATCCGAGTCTCAGATCAGACTGGAAGTCGAGCGAATTGGCCATTTTATTCGAGCTGAGCTGGTTGCCTTGAAATTTGCAGTTGGGTCGACGCCGAACTACGTTCGATCGCCCTCAGACTCGTTATTAATAGCTTCAGTTCAGACGAGTGAGTCTCAAGTTGGGTTTCCGCTGGATAAGAACGGTGATGCTAGCATGGATGAGGACACTCAGCTGTTTCTGGGTCCTGAAGTGGTCGTGCGACTTCAGCTGACTGGTCTCAAGCCCAGAAGCCCAGCCTCAAGCCTTGACGAGGAGCTGACGCGTAAGCGTCCGTTGCTGATAAAGGCTTCGACTGGAGGTTCTTTTCCGAGCTGGCGTAATTCTAGCGATGTTGCTTCTGAAACTCGGCGTGATGACATGAGCGACTCAGTGTCCAGCATGGTGGGTGCAGGTCCCAACTCTCACCCGTCCCTGTTGGTTATTGGCGAACGTGGGAACATGTCGTACAGCTCTTCTGGCTCGTCCCTGATGTCCGTTACGGATTACATGCTTGGGACGGGGACGCATCTTCTCGTGTCAACCGCTACAGTGATGCACGGATCTGTGACGGGCGCTATTCGGAGCTCGGTCCCAGGGATGGTGATGTCTGCTACCCCAGACCCTCCCCGAACTGGTCCTGTGCGACCAAGAGTTGGAGCAGGAATGTATGTGGCTGATCAATCGGCCCAGATCCCGTTGCCCAGCAGTCCGGAGTCCAACCGATCAGCTGAGCGAAATGTTGCAGCTGCTGAGACAAGACCAGGCCTGAGACGATATCATTCCGGTGTTCGTTTGGAGACGAGACATATTTCGTTTGGCGACCCTGTCGCCCAGGTGGATATTTATGACTCATCGTCCCAGCGAGACTCGGTTCAGAGTAAGGTTACTGGTTGGGCTCATTGCAATGCCGAGCAGATTCAGCGGAATGCTACTGAAGCTAGACTGCAAGCCGTTCTAGATGACCATCGAATGGAACGAGTCAAGCTTCACGAAGAATACCAGAAATTGCAGGTTATGAATGCCCAGCTGCCCGATGCTCAACGCCGGACTCAGACGGAACAACGTAAGCAGTTGGAAGGCTGGGAGAGACTAGCCGAGCAACGTGTCGCAGCTGAATCTGACAAACACAACGAAGATGAGGTCCGAGCCCAGTGGTTTTGGGGAGTGCAGAAGAAGTTTCAGGAAGCTGAGATTAAGGCCAGACAAGCTGAGCTACAAAGAGTTCACAATGAGCGTGCAGCCAAGATCCAAGCTGAATATGATGTGGAATTGCTAAAATTGAAGGAGGAAAACGCTCAAGCGCAGGCAGCACATGAACAAGCCGTAGCTGAGCGAGAGGGGAAGTTTCGCCAGCTCCAATCAGCTCAAGATCAGCTTAATACTCAAGCTGATTCGCGAATCCAGATGAGTCATTCAACGAGTCTGCTAAATTCCGCTGGAATCCAGACTGAGCCGCTGAGAGTCTCGACAGTGATCGCTCCTGTCTTGGCGAATCTCGACCAATTGGTCGATGTCATGTGTCAGATGGTACACGCGAATCAACGTCAAGCTGAACCTGTTGAGTTACGCGACAAGACAACCACGGCTCAGAACTCATCCCAGAACAATCGGACCGAGTCCTCAGCTCGGATTTCAGCTTCTGTATCAAGGCGAAGGAGCAAAGTTTGCACTTCAAGATCTACGATGCCTGATGATAATGACTGGGGATTGGGCAGCTCGAGCTCGAGGGATTCGTCTCAGGACGAGCTCGAAGGACAATTTGATGCCGCAGCTCAGACTAAGAGGTCGGATGCTGGTTTGGAAACTCGTGCTGTTGTCCAAGCTATAGTTCCACGCGACGCTCTTGAGAAGTTCGATGAACAAGGCTCTCTTGATAATCGTGTCGATTGGTGGGAGCGTTTCAAGTACTATGCGACTATGATGCCATGGGATGAGAAGACTCGGATTGTTCAGCTGAGAATGAGGCTCTCAGGTTCTCTGAAAGACTGGTGTGCTCAGCTTCCCGATTCAACACGCTCAGACTGGAAGAAGTTATCGCATGTGTTCAAGAAGGATTGGTGCCGCAGTATTGATTCCAAAGCTGAGAGTTTTTATTCCATGGAGATGCACTACTCTGAGACGATTCGTCGTTTGGCGGACAGCTCAGACTCTGAGAAACCGATATATCTGGTTCGGGAACCAGTCCGCGACGGATCTAAACCCCAAGCGTTGTGCGCGTTTGCATATGTGGGCCCAGCCCTTCCATGCTGGTGCAACGATAACTCCAAATGCATGAGTTCAGCTAACCAAGCCAGTGATTATCCCAGTCTCACTGAAGTCGAAGACTCGAGCTCAGAGCTGGAGTTCGAAAACAATGTCGAATTCGCTCTGACCTATGGTGACCGATACGGTTGGTGGAGTGATCATGTCTTGGTCGGCGGGAAACGCGATACGGCGATGGTTCATGGAGCAATCTTCAACCATCGGACTCAGATTATGATGGACACTGGAGCTATGATGAGCATCATGAGTTTAGACCTTGCACGAAAGTTGAAACTCAAACTCAGACGTGGTCACAGACTCCGAGTTACCGGGTTTGGATATGTTCCAAAGTATGCTACCGCTAAAGCTACGATCAAGCTGACTCTCGGAGTAGGTGTGATCTATGTCATGGATATTTGGGTTGGGAACATCGGTGCGGGCTTAGACTGTCTCCTAGGAATGGACTTTATGATTGCTGCTGGTGTCCGACTCTGTACTCGAAAAGGTGTCGTCCGACTTCCAGACGAGGAATCTCTGTTCTTGGTTGGAGGTACTGAGCTCGATCATGTTGGACTTGAGATCGATGTGTCACTGGCTGAGACTATCCGACTTCAGCCTGGACGATCTGTAATTCTCCCGGTCAAGTATCATCAAGCTGAGCCCGATAAGACTGTGGCATGGGCTGGGCGAGGTGATCAATGGGTGACACAGTTTATTTATGGATCTGGGAGAAAGCCCAAGGCTGTCAAGGTGGTGAATATCTCAGACCAAGTAGCGCGCATTACTCAGCATACTGTGGTCGCCTGCCTGGTTGAGAATGAACACTTCCCTCAAGGAAAATGTTTTGTGCGGCCGTGGTCTCGGAAGTATCGTGAGTGGAGTGCGCTGGCCTATGCAACTGAGCCCTCAGCGGAATATCTGAGATTGGAAGAATTGGTTGCACGTCAAGCTGAGTTAAGAGGACCACCTGCCGTGGAGAGGCCGACGTATACATGGCCGAAAAAGCTGTTGTTGGCGAAACGACCGTCGAAGGAGGATGATGTACAGTCAGACGGACCCGAACCCAAGGTCTCGGTGTACATGGTGAACACCAACCCTCCGGCTCAGCCGAAGAGTATGCTCAGTCAGGGACGCCATACTTCGATTTGGCCACCGCTACCTCCTGCAGACCCACTGTTCATGAGCACTCAGCCTAAGTTGACTACTGTGACTGAAATTGACGAAGACTCACAGTCTGAGACTGATGTGGCTGATAGTATTCCAACCAGTGATGAATCTGAGCTTGAGGTGGTTTCACGCATGATGGCTGGAGGAGGTATCACGGCACGAGGAGCTCAGCGTGAACTGAAGAGTGTGTTTAAAGTCGAGCCCCTGGATTTCGTTGCTGACCCTGTACATCGACTACGTGAGTCTGTTACCCGGTGTATGCAACTAGAGAGTAATTTCTCGGACGAAGCCGCCACGACGGTGTATTTCCATGAAGGTGCCGAACTGCTTAATGATCTCAGAGAGCGGCTGGTCGCACTCTCTGAGCTGAACGATCTCGGTCCCAAGGCAAATTTGACAACTGCTGACATCGGAAAACCTGGAGAAACGATTCCTGAGATGGAGGTTCAAGTCCGCACTGTCTTGGAAAGGCATCACACAAGTTTTCAAGGATCTACAAACGTTGTGCCAGGTCCAGCCAGGGCTAAACGTCCGCCAAGGAGGGATGGCGATGAACTTGGTGGGGCTGATCCCCGTGCTTCAGCATATCGGATGAATGCACTCCCTCAGGGACAATCGGATGGGGCGCCAAGACGAGTTGGTCAGGATGATGCGGCTCAAAGCTGGCGGTCCACCTTTCGGACAACCGTGGCTTCAGGAGACGCCTCGTCGGAGTTGAGTAGATCGGACAGAGCTGAGGGAGAAGCTGAAATTGCGAGGGCTGAGACTGAAAACGACCCAGCCAGCGATGAGTTTGAGCCGGAAGTGGTATCACGAGTGATGATTGATGAAGGTACTACCACTCGTGGAGCTCAGAAAAAATTGGCCAAAGTGTTCAAAGCTCAGCCGGTTGATTTTGCAGCTAAACCTGTGTCTCGGCTGAAAGAGTCTCTCGGACGATGTATGCGGTTGGAAATGGATCTCTCCGATGAAGCTGAAGCGACCGTCTATGAAGGTACAGAGCTGTTAAATGGTCTCAGAAACGAGTTGGCTGTGCTTACCAAGCAGAGGAATCCCAGCCCAAAAGCTGACCCGACTACGGCTGATATTATTGAGACTGGTGTGACAACTACAGGTATGGAAGCCCTAGCTCGCGCGATTTTGGAGAAACATCATGACAACTTCCTGGAAGATGGGAACGCTGTGCCGGCTCCAGCCAGGAGAGTAGTCGGCGATTTCAATGTGGACGACGCAAAGCCTGTGGTTCGGAGGTTCAGATCGATTAGACCGGAGCACCTTCGGAAAGCGTATGATCAGCTCGAAAAGCTTTTGCAGACGGAGCTGATAGAGTATTCGCATTCAGAATGGGCATCGCCGATCGTGATCGTGATGAAGAAGAATGGAGGTGATTTCGGAACCTGCATCGATTATCGTATTGCCCTTCAGCTGATCAAGCTTACGCATTACCCTCTACCTTTGATTGACGACTTGTTGATTGGGTTTGAGAGCGTGCTGTGGGTTTTGAGCTTGGCCGTGGCTAAACGACTCTGGGCAGTGCCGATGACGCTCTGGGCAAAGCATATTTCAGTCTTGATTTGTCTGCTAAGACGCTTTCAGTGGACGAAGATGCTATTAGGTCTGAAGAATGCTCCGCCGATCTGTCAACAAATATTGGTCAACTGTCTGTGGAGTTTCGTACGCCTCCCAGCTTCTGAAGCCGCTCAGATGGATGTCGATGGCTTGGCATTTCTTGGTGTTGATGTTGGAAACTCAGCTCAAGCGGATACGCAGATCGAAGGTATGACTGGGTTTCCGAGAAACGTCCCAGCGTCATCTCAGCTGAAACCAGGTTGGGAGGAGAGTTCATATGTTGATGACATCGGCTATGGAGCTGAGACCTGGGAGCAGTTGTGCGTCGACTTGGATCGACTTCTGTACTGGCTGAGGTGCTGGGGAACATCGATGAGACTGTTGAAAAGCGAGCTCGGCAAGAAAATGATCTCATGTCTGTCCCACGAAATTGAAGCTGATAGGATCCAAGCTCAGCCAAAGATCGCCGAGGGTGTGGTGGATCTCCCGTCCCCGTCAATACTGAGAGATGCTCAGCCATTTCTGGCAAGCCTGAACTATTACGATGAGTTCATCGAAGGTCTACCAGTTATAGCAGCTGTGCTTAACAAGTTGACTGACGAGCAGATCCGGTCTGGCCGAGACCTTGGTCGAGCCATGGAAGCTTTTGGGATCTTGAAGCGCAAACTCGTGTCTACACCTCCGCTCAGATGCCCGGATGCTCAGAAGGCATTCGTGGTCATCATCCATGCCAATCCATGGGCTGTCAGTGTTGTGCTTGGTCAAGAGTCCGATGGAGTAATTTTCCCGGTTCATATTGCTGGGAGGGTGTTGCATGACCACGAGCTCAGGTATCACCCGGCTGAAAACGAAGTGGTGGCACTGATCCGAGCTCTCAGAGTTTTTCGTACGATGTTGGCTGGGACGAAGCTGATCAAGGTCTATGCCCGATACTCTGTGCTCAAGTGGATATTCACATCGCGGTCGCTTGAGGGACGTTGTAGGCGATGGGCTATGCGCTTAGCTCCTTGGCCCTTGGAAATTCTCAAAGTTCAACTGGATGACGATGGTATGGCCGCAATCGTAGGAGCTCAGATTACCCCCCGTGACAAGCTGGACCAAAATGCTGATAATCTCATCCCAGTCACGGGACGCGTTATACAATCTCCTCCGGTCCGCCTCGAGATGCTGGGACCTGGATGTGAAGGTTGGCTAATCAGCTTCGATGGTCACGCCAAGAAATCAGATCGATGGGGTTCAGCAGGATGCATTCTCTGGGAGCTGCTGTCATGGGACGTAGTCCAAGTTCGTGGTTTCCATTTCGCTGACGTTACGATTAACGAGGCTGGGTACCATGGCATGATCGAAGGATCTAAGATGGCTTTGGTAAGAGGGATCTCAGAGTTGGTGATCGTCGGAGATTCTCGGATTGCTATTCAGCAGGCTCGGGGTCTCATCCAGCGTCTGAAAAGAAGGCTTCGGATGTTGTTCAGTGAGTTCGAAGATCAGCGCCAGGAATTTAAGCCGATCGAGCTGGTTCATGTTAAACGTGGGCTCAACGCGGCAGCTAACTATCTGGTGTCGAAGATTTGGATGATTCAAAACTCCGTCTCTATCGATAACTCGTTGGGGTTGGCTCAGCTGAGATGGCTGAGCCGTATTACCGAGGAATCGATCAGTGATCAGAAATCCAAGCGTGCTGAACCTAACATGGAGCCTAGCAGTGTGCCTGACGCTAAAGTGGACGTTGTTCGTGACCATGTATCGCTCGCTCAGGCAGACGAGCGTTTTTCGCCGAAACCCAAGACATTCGCGATCACCCGAAGTTGCACTCTAGCTGAGGAGACTCCCGCTGAAGTCAAAGTGGTCGATCCTGACTCCAATGTCAGGGACGCTGCTAAGACCACTGAAGCGCAAGCACGGTTCATACCAATGCAAGCTGGGGACGAGCTGCCTGAGCCCAACGCTCAATAGGCACGTCCCTGCTGAGAACTATGTATATGCGTAACGTCTCTTTGTGAATCCTCGAGTTTGATTTGTGTTACGATTTCGAAAAGTGGATATGGAGAACGGTTGCAAGGTGAGCGAAGGTCCGCGCGATCACAGCGATTTGAGAAAGAGACTGATGTGGTGGAGCCAACAAGTGGATAACTGGCATGCTCGGTTATGGGCGCCGAGTCCAACTCGCAAGAGTACTCGGTGGCCTCAGCACCCATAAGGGACGGTTGTGACGAAGTGCGCTCAGATTCTGTAGCGGACACCGTAAATCGATTGGCTTTGCTCCCCTCTTAGCCTTACCGGAGATCTGGCAGCAGCTGACCCCGACGAGTGGTTGCTTCTACGGTGATTAGCTCGGAGCACGTACCCAAGACGCCAGTCAGCACGTGGAGTCTCAGCTCTTAGCCCAAGGCTACAATGGTGCCTACGTGAGTCGCCTTTGCTACGTCGTGCTGGTATTTGGAGCTGAGTCCGCATTAGCTCACCTGTTCTGAATGGGCCCCTCTGGATCACGCTGATTGAAATGGAGTCTGAGCGACGACGCCTTGAAGCCGCTGAGTCTGGACGTCTGTGGGCTACGTATGACTGAGCTTACCATGAGTCAGTGGATACTTGCTGATCTCAATAGCGGTGAGTCCGATGTTACTCACTCTCGGACCGAAGCAGTTGAGCGATCCTGATGTGCTGGAAGTCTGTGAGTCACGTATAGCTGAGCTCGCCCGGTTTCGATGCCTGTTCGCTGAGCTCAGAAGTGGTGATGCCGAAGGTATCTGCGCTCAGCTTGAGATGCCCAGGTCGAAGATGGCCGAGCTTCAGCAACATCAGCAGTGGTTCACGGAGCTCAGAAGTCATGGTCTTGAAGATGGTGAGTCTCAGCGGAGAAGAGTCTGGCTTAATCACGATGGAGTTCAGCTGTCGCAGAGGTGTGCACACGAGCTCAGCAAGTCACCTTGAGTTTCAACGAGCAGCTCGGATGCTCAGCGGAGTGATTGTTAAGCTCATGGTGGTTCAGAAGTTCCCCAGGTTCAGAATTGTCCAGCTTTGGAGGACACTCTGAGACCAAGCAAAGCTCAGAGATGATTCGCTGAATCTCAGGAGCCTCAGTGTAGTGGAGTTGGACACTTGAGGACACTTCACGTGCCGGTCCAGTGGAGGCTCAGAGGCTCAGAGGCTCAGATTGACATGGGCGATGAGGCGTTGAGAACAGTCGCTGCCAAGAGGCGGTCATCAAATGATTGCTGATCACAAATCAGGCTCGACATACGGCTGAACCCAGATGACGCATTGTCGCATCCCCGTGACGCACACCTTTCAGCCAATCACAGACCTGGAAAGTGGCGTAATCAGGGGTTGGGCGACATGTGATCAGGAGATTACTGACCACCACGCGCGACTTTAACGCGACTCGTCCAATCATTAAGCCCGGTCTCAGGTGGAAGTGCTGCGCGCCGTTGGTTTGCGAGCCACTATCACTTTGAAGCTCCGTTCGACACAAGCCTGCAGGCCACGCGCAAGATGATCTTTCCACCGCTCGCCGTGTAATCTTTCTGTATTTGTTTGGGTGCGCTCCGAAGGAAGCCGAGCGCTCCCCCTTGATAGGTCTTTGTTTGCATGTGTAAAGTATTAATCAGAATCGAATTTGCCCCGAAGGCCACAGCGTTAAGTGTGTTGCTGCGGAAAAGGGTGTCTAAGGAGAGACTCAACCAAAACTCAAGCCCCATATAGTCCTTGTGGGTGTACCTCGGTGTGAAGGGGTACTCAATTGGCTATTTCATTTCATTACACGTCGACAGGTCGAACTAGGCGGCTGCACTCGGCGTGTATTTCATATTTTCGGGTAGAAGGCGATCTACTCTGAGGTTTCAGGCAGAACAGCATTTGGGATAGTGGTTCTCAGTGTTGTTGGAGGGATATCGTGTGGCGCTGAGCCTGGGATAGTGGTTCCCCGCTCGGCCGTGTCGTCTACGTCAAGACGTGGTGCGCGGAAGTCCCAGGGCGCAGAGGCGAGAACCCTGGATCAAGACAGGCTCATCCCGAGCCAACTCTCGGAGCCACCCTAGGTCGGGGGGCGAGTGAAGACCTGTGTACGCGGCGCTCAGCCTGAGTGCCGCAAGGAAGTCCCAGGGCGCAGAGGCGAGAACCCTGGATCAAGACAGGCTCAGCCGAGCCAACTCTCGGAGCCACCCTAGGTCGGGGGGCGAGTGAAGACCTGTGTACGCGGCTCTCAGCTGGAGCCGCCTGGAGGAAGAAGGAGAAGCAAGGGAGACTGGGTCTGCAGTCTCGGAAGAAGCAGACAAGTGCGTGTGGAGTCGTGTCTACATAAAGAAAACCCCGGGGCAAATCGGGTCAAGACACGTGCAAGTGAAGGCCTGTTGAGCGGGGAGCCGGCTTCGTTTGGAGGACATCCAAGGACGACTGGACAAGGAACAAGTGGACGTGGTTGGCTGACGTCTGGGCCCAAAGCGTAGCCCCAGCAAGAACCGTCAAGGGGATCGCAAGGGAGGCGCACACGCCGCGTCAAGCCAAGAGTCCGAGTTCGGAGGTGTCGACTGAGTCTTCGTCGGGTCCAGCTGAGATCATTCAGCTGAGACTCTGAGACTCTGAGACCCCCTGAGCTTAGGCCCAAGGTTTGCTGATTCAAGTTTAGCTCAAGGTATATTCTGGACACTGGGAAGTTGCCCGCACCTCACCACACGTGATAGTGTTGGTGGTACTGCTGATGGTACTTTACACTGTACACGCAATGGCGCTGGATTAAAAGGCGTTGCGTTGGTGAGCACATGCACTCAGCGGGAGTTTGCGGGTCCATGTGATGCAACTCGAGTACTTGTAGTACTGATCGCGTGCGGTTGTTGTGGCAGAAAATTGCCCGGCAACGGAATCAGCGCACAAGCGATGTTTTAGCACGAATGCGGAATATGACACGGTCGTAGCATTTGATGTGCAAGAATGGGATCAATATCAGAAGGATTCACCACGTAGCGTTTTGATATGGCCAACGAACGTGAGTTCAGGGGGAGTCAGAAGATTCAAATTGGTGTCATGAACGTAAGTTCTTTGGACAAAAGGTCAAATCGCCGGATGTGCTGTTAGAATATATGCTGCACACGAGAGGATACTAGATTATGACGCGCTGAGTTGACGCATACGTGTCCTCTACGGGAGTTTTGCGGGTCTATGTGAGTTCCGGGGGAGTCAGAGGATACGAATTGGTCATGAACTCAAGTTCTTTGGACTGAAGGTCAAATGCGACGGATGTGATGCACGAATTTACGCAGTACACGAGGTGACACTGGATCAACCCGCGCTGTGTTGACGCGTACGCGATCTCTACGGAAGTTTTGCGTCCACGAGATGTATCTCAAGCCTAGTGACAATGGTCGATATTGTGCACGCGTGGATGCGTCACTACGCAAAGTTATCTCAACAAGTGAGCTTACGTTCAGGGGGAGTATGAGGATTTCCAGTAGAAGATCCAAGAAATACGAACGCAAGCTAACTACAAGGCTCTTCCTGTCATTCGGACAGGTAGGGATCGACCTGTTGACATTCCGATGGATGGTAACTGGTCAAAGGGGTTTTTATGTCTTCGGACTTTCCTCCTCGTACTGCGGTTGAGTAGTACGTATAACATTGAAAGATAATGAATCACTTTGGAATCTGACATCTACCACACAAGGCATCGTGTTCCCAACGTAACTCTTGATCTACCAGGCCAGCATCAACCTCTACGAGGCTGCACCCCTGCTTAAAAGCTGCTAGGCTGGTCGGCCACTTTCCTCACCTGGCGGTTGAAGCAGTCTTCTTGGGGGAGCACCCCCAGCAACTTGGTGGCGCGGCAGTCGCTGACTACGCATCCAGACTGGGTGAACGTCTCCAGCTTCACGACGGCTGAGAGTTTGGCGGGCCTTTCGGCCGTCTGCATGACGATCTTGGCGTCCGTCGACACATTCACGGGCACCACAGTGTAGCCATATTTCACGTAGTTCACACAGCCAGTGGAGACATCGGCGCAGCGGTCTGCGGCGTGGGGGTCAAGTTCCCACTCGAATTCGGACCTTTCGACGCAGCTCAGAGGTGCTGCAGACCACAGCCAGCGAAAATCAGGGATACGTTTATCTCGTAACGTTCGTTATCCCTGATTTTCTCGCATTTTCACAAACGGATTAATGTTAGGATTCGTTGTAGACGTTCGGTTTGTGTATTTGTTTGGCACCCTTCGGTATTTTACGCTAGAAGCATCGGTTTTAGGTAATTTCACAATAGAATATCCACTTAAAATCCGCGTAGCACACACAGTGTACCCATCTTGCGTACTACAGTAGTATATCAGTTTCTCGACTATCACCGCCGTGCAGCATTTCCGCTCGTGGTCGCCATGAAGAACCTGCTGCAGCTCTCGGTGCTGCTGCTGGCCGTGACACTGGTACCACTGACGTGGTACGCGACGCTCATGCCGCGCTGGCTGTCGCAGTCGGGCGAGCGCGGCGACACCGTCTACTACTCGCAGGGCATGTGGCTCTGGCTCAACTGCACGGAGCACGTGGGCGACCCAAAATTTGATCCGGGCAACTCGCTATGGGTCCCGAAGTGGGGTCGACACCTACAGCGCCCAATGGCAAGACCAGGCAAGTCACGTTCTCGCCCCCGGGCAACGACCGAGTTGGTAACTCGGTTCCGGACGCCGTGTCCTCTGCCCCCTGTCCCCGCGCGGCGTGTGTTCAGCTGCAATGCCAGCAACCGCACTAGACACTTTTCAAGGTACGCGTACTAACCCCCGGAAGCTGTGCCAGCGGATCTGTGATCCTCCCACGTACCCCAGCCAGTTCAGCCAGATTCGATCAAGTGTGTTGACTTCGAAGGGCAGTTGGAAGAGGAGAGCAAGGACTACTAGCTGCTTAAGTACCAAGGCACGGAGGGCATGGTGACCCCTCCTGTGATCAAGATTTCCCACCACATCGCGACGGACCTGGTGCCCCGACGCGATTCCGATCACGCACCTACCCACTGAGGACGTGGTGACCCTCAAGTGTTGAAGCCTGCCCACCAAAACGCGGAGGCCTTGGTGGAGCCTTCGTGTTGCACGATCATTGTGATCCACCGTAGTGGGAGGTCTTGGTGACCCTCCTGCTTCCGTAAAGTTCATCTGCCGTTCACGGATTTGGCTTATTTCCACTACTGAAAAGGATGGAATTCAGTACACGGCATATTTCGGATGACTTCCGATACTATGATTAGGGTATCGCCATATGACTAGCTCAGATGGAGAAGCAGTCGTTGCTGCACCCCGTTTGCCATATAAACGCTGGTCTTAAGAGGCCTTAGAGAGGCTCCTTGACAACCGAAGCGTAGCGGAGGTCTGCCAGGGGACGACGCGTAGGCCGGATGCGTGTGTCTAAGTAGTAGGTTCTATCTAATCCGCGCGGGATCCTTGCCCGCCACGAGCGAAGCGAGTTGGCGGTGCAAACGCCGCGCAACTGAGGAGCGTAGCGACCAAGACCAGTCTCGTCGTGTGCCAGATGACATACCATATTGCATAATTCATTACTAACCGACAAAGAAAATGACTTCTGTAGCGGATTCCATCTCACCTACCCTATGATTGCTTTCCATCCTTTTTTGTAGCCCAAGTAAGCCGTACCCGCCGTTCACCACGGCATTGGTACATCAACATTGGGGTACATCCTCTGAGATATTGGGCTTCGACGCCCCCAGCGACTTTCAGGGCTCTATAGTTTCTAAGTAAACACAAATAGAGGACCTCGTTAAGGTACCCAACCAGAAGTCCGCCACCTTTCCGATATTCCCCGCGAGGAATTTTATAGCTCCGGACCTAGAGCCAGTACGGCGACAAGTAGGGTATCGTTGTAAAGCTGAGGATTTCCTCTATCTCGCTGATTCTTTACGCATAAAGCTGAGCTCTCCTATCAATCAAAACCTTCAATTGAATGCGGCGACTGTTCAGAGCGACCCAACCAGTTGTCCGCCACCTGGGCTTATCTAGCAATTTGTATGGAGCAGGATTTACGGTTGTGATCCTTAAAAGTACGATGGTTAGGTCTTCGGGGATGCCAAACGTTACCTCCAAAATTAGGCTAATTTGCTTTGGAAGAACAAAACGCACAGTGTATTAAAAGAAAAAGGTTTGCGACTGTTCGGGGGCGTCGGTCCGTTCCTGGCAATCGAGCGGGGAGCGCCTCTTCATCAGGCTCTTTGCTGGGACGGACTCGTTGGAGTGAGTTGCCGGGTGTTCCCTTGTGTCGACTCTGTTGTGGTATGTGGCGGCTTGGGCTGTAGTTATTGTTATCTTAGCTGCGTTCGTGTCTTTATCTGGCCCCCGACAGTGACTACTGTTTCAGAAGCTTATGGAAGCACCAAAATACTGTCCAGCGTTTGGCACGGATATAGACTTATGCAGGGGCCCCCCAATATGACCACTGTCTGGATTTTGTCCAATCATAGCGATTCTGCGATCTCATTGGCTCACTTAGGCAGGCTGGCGTGAAGGGTCGCGAAGGTCGCGACAGCAATGACAATTCCGATACAAACAAACAGAGAGTGGCGGGCAACTGGTTTGGGTCGCTCTGAACAGTCGGCGCATTCAATTGAAGGTTTCGATTGCTATAAGAGCTCAGCTTTATGCGTAAAAAATCAGCGAGATAGAGGAAATCCTCAGCTTTACAACCCTACTTGTCGCCGTACCGGCTCTAGGTCCGGAGCTATAAAATTCCTCGCGGGGAATATCGGAAAGGTGGCGGACTTCTGGTTGGGTACCTTAACACACAGCGCCCAATGGTGACGTAATCAAAGCAAAACTATTTATTATTCTTATACGGAGGTAAACACGTTCTACTAACAATAATTGTATTGTATTATTGTTTTAGTGCTGCGCAACAGACCTTTTGTGCGGATGCAGTCGGGGAGCTGCATAAACAATATTGTCAAGTGATGGAAGTGTATTGCGGCACGGCCATGACTTTCTTACAGTTGACGCTGTCGGTGATGGCCGGCTCGGCTCTGGTGGTCGTGGTCTGGGCGGTTCTCCTGATCACCACCACGCACAACACCATGGCCGACAAGTACCTGATGCACCTCTGCGTGTTCAACGGGGTGGGGTGTCTGACGGCGGTCATGGTCTGGTACGTGTTCGTGTTCCGGCTCGTGGTCGACTCGACGTTCTACAAGGACCAGTACAATCGCTGCTCGGAGAACGACTCGGGTCGGACGTGCTGGCAGTTGGGCTGGTGCGTCTACCTGCTGGTCGCTGGGGGCGTCTTGTACCCGCTGCTGGCTGTGCTCGTGATCTCGCACGCCTCGAACAAGTTCCGGCGCTTCCAGCAGCTACTGCGCAGGATGCACGAGACGGCGGCGGTCGTGGAAGTGCCGCCTCTGGTGGACGTCAAGTCGCAGGTGCTCACGGGCAGAAAGAACGAGACGGTGCAGTCGGCGGAGGTGGCGCTGGACGTGGAGGAATACCTCGAGTCGACGAAGCTGGCCCCGCTCAAGAAACACCCGTCGGCTGTGCTGACTCTGAAGGACGACGACGAGCAGGAGGAGAAGGAGTCGGATACGAAGCACCACGAACAGGTGTGACCGGAACCGAATGAAGGTTCGTAGATGCTGGTACTTCATGAGCAGGAAGCTTTGGTGGGGCAAATTGGCTAGTGTATATACATTATTAGACTAACTGTGTGCTGCTCAGAAGCACGGGTATCGATTACCACTTCTACAAAAGACCGATACAACATGGCCGTTGCTAAAGGGCGAGAAGACTCCTAGTACGAGGTTGCCATTCGTAAATCATGCCACTGGCCAGGTTTACGAGTGTGATAGAGTGCTGTAAATTGGAGAACGGTCCCCAATCTCGACTACCAACAAGGTGCAGCAATTTTAGCGATCCCATTCCGCAGAGGATGTTTTGTACGAAGTGCATCTTAACAATAAGAGCAAGAGGAACGAGTGCGTTACTGACTAAAAGTATGATGTTGCCTGTAGGGAAAAAAAATCCATGCCTTTTTTTGATTGACGGAAGCTGATTGTGACTTTGTGACCCCCTTCCCAATTCATTTTCGCTTCTTCGCAGCACCTCGTAGGAGTGAAGCCATGCTCACTATTGTGAAGCTCGCGCTACGCCATCACCAAGCCAACGCAGCCCTGGAGCAAAGCACCCGTGCTATCTCCAACTTCTTGGGGCCGTCGCCGTTCCTCTCACTCAGTGACGCGTGCAAATTTGGGTCTATCGCGCTGCTCGAATGGATTTGGGATTCGAGTTGCACTCGTGCTGTCGACAGAACCCCCGGCTGGTCTCTCACTAACTTCTTGCGATCAGACCCGCACTACCACAACTGGCAGTTCGCCAAGTCCCTTGAAGCAGCGGCCAGTCGAGGGGATTTACGCATGATGGAGTGGATTTTTGCTCACTTTTTGGGCTGTGAAGCCCCTGAAGCCGTGGCCGAGAGAGCAAAAAAGAACGGCTATCTTCGTGTGCTGTGCTGTCTGATGGCCCATAGATCGCCGCCTCGAGGCCAAAGTGGCGATCCTTTCGTACAGGGCGAGGGCACTGTCCGCATTCGTACGACCGATTTGTTGAGCGCTGAAGCAATAACGAAAGCCACGGAGAATGGACAACTCGTTGAGTATCTGAGTGCTGGACTACCTCTGGAGAAATATGATCGACGGATTGCTATCAAGCACGCTTTACGTATCGGTGACTCCCATTTTGCACGACAGTTGCTCCCCAGCGGTGGATGCTTGCTAGACTATGCTGCCGGTTGTCCCAGGGTGGAGATGATTAAATGGATGCTGGATTGCGGATATTTGCGACGCGATGAAGAGCTTGCTGCCTCCACACTGCCGGAATTGGCACGCACTGGACGCTTGGATCTCGCACAGCAAGTGGTGCTTCTTCATTCTCCGCTTCGATATGAGAGCAAGAATTGGTCAACTTTGTGGGTCCGCGCTCTTGACGAGGCTGGTACATGCGGAAACGTTTTAATGTTGCAATGGCTTGCAGAGCATCCCGAGGGGAGGGGGGCGCTTGACGAGCTATCAAAGGGAACTTCGACGCGTGATTTGTTTTCTGTTGCGGCGGAACAAGGTCATGTGGAGACGATAGATTATCTTTACAAGCTAGGATTCACCTGTGCTTTTGACAACGCTATGGTTGCAGCTGTTGAAGGAGGACAGGCGAGCTCTGTCAAGTGGCTGCTTAGTAACCATACGTATGGAGTTGAATCTATCAAGACGATGAGGGTGATTGATAGAGGGGCCGAATATGGCCACCTCGAGATTTTGAAGATGTTCCACGAGTTGAGCTCGTATGAATGTGCTGACGCCAAGAGAAGACGAGTCGGTGTATCCGATTCGTGGTGGTCCATCGTAGTTGATCCAATGTACTTTGCCGCAAAAGGCGGTCATTTAGAAGTACTCAAGTGGTTTCAATCGAATCGCATGCAGAAGTGCGGTGCCGACACTATGGACATTGCGGCAACGTATGGTCATTTGGAAGTAGTAAAGTGGCTTCACCTGAACCGATCCGAGGGATGCACAAGCGAAGCGATGAATGGAGCCGCGGCCCACGGTCACTTGGAGGTTGTTCAATGGCTTTACCTTAATTACTCGGAAAGCACTGCCGGTAGTTTTGCGATGTACGATGCCGCACAATTCGGACATCTTCAAATAGTGAAGTGGCTGTATGAAAATTGCCCCAGCCCTTTTTCACGCAAGGCAATTGACAGAGCCGTACGATCTGGTCATTTGCGTGTCGCGAGTTGGCTCCAGCAACGCTTTCCCGAATACAGAGTTGGCAATGAGTTGGAATCTCATAAGGAGCTAGTTTCTGTGAATGGATCGTGGGATTCTGTAAATACTCTCGAGGTGCTACTTTGGCTGCATTCGCGTGACAACTACGTGCTCCGCCCGTGGTTTCTGAAATCATTAAGGCACCGTCTTTCTGAGCGCTGGAGCGACCCTGACTTCATGGTTTACATCACAAATTGGTTGGATGAACGTTATACGGATTCGCCCTGAAATGATATTTGGATGGCAACTCGACCTTCGCCAAGAGGCGAGTGCAGCCTACGGTCCACACCAATTTTCTAAACTGTCGCCAGCTATGAGAGACACGGATTCGGTCCTCGGAAAATACGTGGAGAATAACACCGCCGGAGAAATAGCTGCTGGCGATTTGAGCTAAATCTCAGGATGAGGTCTGTCGGAATTCACACAAATATCACTTCTAAGCATCCTGGGCAGACTTGATGAAGATAAAAAAGCCTTCGATCCGATCTATTTGCATGTGCAGGTAACTCCGCTTTCCGGCATCCATGCAGGCCTCTCTCGGCTTGCCAATTGTTAAAAAGAAGGAGCCTGATACGAAGCACCACGAACAGGTGTGACCGGAATCGAATGAAGGTTCGTAGATACTTAACGAGCAGGAAGCTTTGGACGAGTGGTGGGGGTAAAATCGCTAGTATACATACATTATTAAACTAACTGTGTGGTGCTCAGAAGCCTTCCCAGTTGCCAGCAGGTTTGTGCTCTTTCCAAGACTCGAACTCGCTGAGCTCTTCCTTCGAGACGTGCGGGAAATACTTCGTGTCGATGTCGCTTGTGACGTTAGGTGTCCAGGGCGTCGGCATCGTTCTCTGTGTGAAGGACTCCCAGTCGAACTTGGCGAGCCACTTCTCTTTCCGCACGTCTAGCAAGGACCCAGCAACCATCGACGCACGTTTCTCCGGTTGGCGCTGAAGCAGAGCTTGGACGATTGATTTCCAGTCGGGGTCGCAATCTGCCGGGAACGAAACGTGGCCCTGTAGGATGTTTCGACACACCGCGAGGTGGTCTTCGTCGGGGGACGAGAAGGGCGAGTCGCCTACGACCATCTCGTAGATGAGAATCCCGAGGCCCCAGCAGTCCACAGCCACATTGTGCCCGATGCCGAGGATGATTTCTGGAGCCAAGTACTCGGGTGTTCCGCAGAGTGTGTACGTCTTGCCGGTCAATTTCTTGGCAAAGCCGAAGTCTACGAGCTTGGCGTAGCCACTCGAGTCCAGCAGAATGTTTTCAGGCTTGAGATCCCGATAGATAATATTGTGCTCGTGCAGATACTCGAGTGCCTTGATGCAGCACGCCGCGTAGAATCGGGTGTCGGGTTGCGAAAGCAAGATAGGAAGTCCCGAGGGCGTGACAATCCGGCGGAAGAGCTCGCCTCCGACCAGAAGCTCCGTCACGAAGTAGATTTTCTTCTCGTCTTGCAAAGTGGCGTAACACTTTAGCAGAAACTGCGAGTCGATCTGCATCAGCAGCTTTTTCTCGCTGGAGATGTGGTGCGTCTGGCGGAGCTTCTCTAACCGAGACTTCCACATCTCCTTGACGGCCACAAATCGACCGGTTGGTACATGTTCGGCCATGTGCACGACGCCGAAAGAGCCCATACCGATCGCACAGATGTACTTGAGGCTAGCCAACGTGATGCTGTGCGCGAACAGTTTGTCGCTGCTGACGATTTCCTTTTGCATTGCCAGATCGTACAAGTCCTCCTTGACCGACTCGAAGATGTTGTCGAAGTCGCGGCTGGTCAAGGCGAAGCATTCGACCTTCGTGCAGGCAATGATCGAGGCTGGTTGGCACCGACGGTCCAAGATGGCAAGCTCTCCGAACGTGTCGCCTGGCAAGATTCGAGCCACTTCAAGAGGAGGAAGAGGGGGTGGCGAGGGCAGCTCCACGCTGCCATTGTTCAAAGGAACAATCTTGTGAATCGGAGACGACGGACTGGACGAAGTTGAAGCGGTTGAAGACGATCGAGACTTGGGCTGCTGAAGCATTTTTGCCTCGCCTTCCTTGAGGATGAAGAAGGTGTCTCCTTCGTCTCCTTCATTGAGAATCGTGTCGTTCGGCTCGAAGTGGACGATACGAGCCGAGTCCAGCAGCTTCTTCTTCAGAGCGTACGGAACCTTCTTCATCACGGTGATGCTCTCCAACGTACGCAGCATTCGGTTGTAGTCCAGGACCTGTTGCAGCGGGCCAAGCAGAGACGTGAACGTCGTTTGGTCGAGTGCAATGACACGGACATCCGTTTGCGCGACGACAGTGGCAGAACGTGGCTCGGCCGACAGCAAGGCGCGCTCTCCGAAGTAATCGCCCTCTTTCAGCTCAACCTTGGCGATCGCTGCGCTCGCACTTCCAATATCGGTGCACACAACCGTACCAGCTTGAATCATGTACAGCACGCGGCCGGGCTCTCCCTTGTGTACGATGGTATCACCAGGTCGGTACTGCAGCGAATACACAGAAGCCGCCACCACTTCTAGCTGCTCAGCCATCAAGCTGCTGAGCAGCTTCACCTTCTTGAGCGCATCCAACGAGCTCTGGTACGTTTCGAGAGATCGCTGAGCCGCAACGTAGCGGAAGTATTTGCCAGGTAGAGCAAATAGTGAACCCGGAACTTTGGGATCCGAGATCACCGTAGCTGTGCGCTTGGCTCGGTAAATCAGCCCAAGCTCACCGAAGGTAGAGCCGACAACGAGGCGGTTGATGGTGTGGCCGTTGTTCGCCACCACGTCGAATCGCCCGGAGCGCACCACGTAGAACTTGTCGCCGATTTCGCCTTCCGTGATCACGGTCTCCCCCGCCTTCACCACCTGCACGAACATGCACTTGGCCAGGGACTGGAGCTGCTCGGTCTGCATGCAGGAAAAGATGACGTTCCCCCGCAGCGCAGTCACGACGGCCTCTTGCTCTTCCGGCTGCAATTGCGGACCGTCGGTCGCCCCGCCCTGCTGGATCAACAGCGTCACTTCCTCGCTGTCGACCACGTCGAACCCAGCCGAGTCACGGATATTCGGGCGTCGGAAGCGAACCATCTCCGACAGCACTCCTTCGTGCACTTGCGCCACACTGGGCGTCTTGGCGAAGTGCACGGATTGAGAGGAGGCGCTGCGTGAGGCCTCGCTCGCCTCTGGGTTTTCATCGGCCAGGTGCCGCTGCACGGAGCTGACGCAGCCCATTTTCTCAATGGATCAGGCCCAAGCTGGAGCTTGTTCGTCGCAAACGACTGCACCGTTGGCTGGATGAAGCTTGAAATTCGACAATGGCCACTTGCCATGGCTAGCTTTAGCTTATCTTAGCTTCCGCGTAGCAGACACCACCGAGTCCAAACCATTGACGAGTTCAACTCGGGTCCGTTTCGTGCGATGTTTGGCCCTATTTCCAGGAGGTGGTTGGTGATGAAGGCGTCGGGGCATCGCATCGCTCGTGTCCCGTCGCATTAACTCTTGGCCGTTCCAAACGCGGTCGACTGCGTATCTCCGACCGATTCACTCAATTCGAGAGCTTTGGGTCATGCATCGACTGGGCGTGCGGCACGCGGAGGTGGCGGTGATCAGCGACGAGCTCATCAAGAAGGTGGCGTGTGCAGACGTGGATCCGGCCAACAACAACGCCATCAACGAGGCCGACCAGAGCGTGGACTTCATCAAGCTCAAGACGCTGTCGCTGTCGTTCCAGAACGTCTTCAAGATGGAGAACCTCGAGACGCTGCGCCACCTCGTCAAGCTGCAGCTGGACAACAACGTGCTGCAGGAGATCGACGGCATCGGCCACCTCGTGCACCTCGAGTGGCTGGACTTGTCCTTCAACAACATCTCCAGCATCAAAGGGCTGGACAATCTCGTCCAGCTCACGGACTTGAGTCTCTACAACAACTGCATCGCCAAACTCGAGAATCTCGACACGCTCAAGGAGCTCCAGGTACGCAGAAACTTTCCCTCGACTCAACCCGTTCTTGGTCGCTGACTTGGATGCGGGCAGGTGTTGTCCATAGGAAATAACTTACTGCCTTCCACCGAGGGGCTTCTTTACTTGAAGTGTCTCGAGAAGCTGCGGGTGCTGAATTTGAGCGGCAATCCTGTTTGTTCCGATCCGGAGTATCGCCCGTAGGTGTTGGTTGAGATTTGGATAGAGATCAGCGGACTAACACCGGCTTGTGTAGCTTCCTGCTGGCCCACTTGGAGAAGCTCCAGTATCTGGACTACGCGCTCGTGGACGAGAACGAAACCGTTCAGGCGCGTGAGCAGTATCAAGATGAGCTGGAAGAGCTCAGGGAAGTGAAAGCCATTGAAGACGCCGCACTCGCTCGAGAAGCTGAACAGCAGAAGTACTTGGGTATGCTCCGAGACGCCAACGTGATCATCCTTGAGGTAGTAATTCACCTCCATCTCGCCAAAGCTGCTACGTGCTCGAGTCTCACCGCTTTTTTTTTCCTGCCAGACTTTGTTGACGGACATGTCCAAGGAGGACACCGAAATGAGCAAAATCGAGGTCTTGCCGGGGCTGCGCAACATCATCGATGACTATACCGAGAAGGCCAAGACAGCGGCGGAAGACGTCAAGCTTGTTCTGCTCGAAAAGCACTCTGCGCTGACCAAGGAGGTGGACGGGTTCAAAGCGACGTACGAAAAACTCCAGGCCGACGCCCAAGAAGCGAGCATTCGGGCGGTGGAGAACCATCGACGGACGGCTAAGCAACTGCTGAAGCAGGCTGCAGCCGCCAACAGTGTCTCGAACTCGGACGGCGACGGATCTGGATCTGCTGCAGGACTTCAGCTTCTTCACGACGCTGAGGTCTCCAGTGAAAAATTGCACAACGAGCTCATGAATCTCGAGTCCGACGTCGTTGAAACAGCGCAAGAGCTGATCGCTGCGATGGAAAGCTCCATCGAGGCGGTGGGATCCGAGGCCCGCGACCTTGCCACGGAGCACTTCAGGACGATTGAGGTGCTTGAAAACAACTTCTTCGAGAACGTGAGCCAGCTCGCAGTCACGTTACTGGAAAGGATGGCGTCCGACGATGGCGAGGACGACGATTACTTGACTGACGAGTGCCGCGCCATCCTGAACGACCGAGACGCACTGAACAATGCCATCAACGGATCACACGACATCCACATCGGCAAGCTGCTAGCCCAGGAAGACGCCATGCGCGAACAAAGTCTCGCCAAGGTGGCCGAGGTCGTCAAGAGTGCGAAAGAGCAGGAGTGGTCTCGCAACCGAGCGCGCATTGCCGAGGTGTTGCACCTCAAGGAGAAACATTTGGGCGAGATCAACCGTGAGCGTGATGAGATCAACCGCGTGGATGAAGAATTCTACTAAAGGATCAAGCTAGTAGCACAGCAAAGCGTAGCAGTGTAAGTTTAACAATTCAAGCGATTCCAACCAGCACATCTTACCCATTCACGGCTCTGCAGGATGGTAACATGGACTGCCTATCGATGAAAAATCAACAATTAGGGTCAGGGATGAAAACTTACACAAACACCATAAGCGTCGCTGGAAATCTCCATGTTGTTGAGAACTTGGATCTCCGATCAGCCGATGCAGGCAGGCCAACGTGTTTCTACTCCATCTAAGCCGTCTTGACGTCCGAGTGCGCGGACACCACGCAGCCGGGCACCTTGAGGAACGAGTCGAAGTCGTACTTGACGTCCTTGGGGCAGCAGCTCCAGAACTTGCCGGCGTCGTGGAAGACGGGCGCGCCGGCGTGGTGCCTGCACGCCGTGTCCGCGTTCTCGGCCACCACGTACTCCTGCTGGCAGCCGAAGTTGACGCAGTTGGCCTTGCCGTCGGTGCGCTTGGGGGCGGGCGCCGTCTGGCTCTCCTTGGCGGCCGAGACGGCAGTGACCGCGTCCGGGTTCTTCTCGTTGTAGTCCTCGATCGACTTGAGCGGAGCCGCCGGCGGGGCCACTGCGGCCGCCGAATTGGCGGCATTTTCAGCCGCGGCCACAGTCGGCGAGGCCGCGAACTGCTCGTTGGGACCCACCACCGAGTGGCGGCCCACGACGCACGGCTCGATCCTCTCGAAGTCGTCCCAGTCGTACACCATCTTGCTCGAGCAGCACTGCCAGCCCTTCTTCATGTCGTGGAACAGCGGCGGCAGGCGGTGGTGACGACACGCCTGGTCGTTGTTCTGCTCCTCCGAGAACTTCTGCTGGCAGCCGTGGTTCTTGCACTGCAACAGCTTCGTGTCCGCCGTCGCGGGCGCAGCGCTCTCTGCAGCAGCACAATAGTAATTTGTGGTTGTTAGTAATAGTACTATCTCGAAAGTACTACTGTAGTATACTATCTGACGTACTTTGGGTCTTGACGGGCTTGAGCGTGCTGGCGCCCGCCTTGAGGAACAGGTCGTCGTACTTCTGCACGGACGTGTGCAGCAGCTCGTCGCCGAAGGGCGCCACGTTGCCCTTCTTCTCCAGGTGCATCTGCGCCGCGTCCAGCGCGTTGTCCGGCTTCTTCTTGTTGTAGTGCCCCACGAAGAACTAATACGGTAGTACAATTAGGTAGAGAGAGTTAGTAGAAGAATACTATTTTATGGGTATCAATCAAAACACGATAGCACCTCCTTGAGGTAGTCGACAGTGTGGCCCGCCCACTTGGAGGGCAGCGTCATCTTGAGCGTCAGCGTCTGCGTCTCGCTGCCCTCGTCGTAGTGCATGTACACCTTCTTGGGCACGGCGCCCTCAACCTTCGCCGGCGTCGCCATTATTGCGCAAAAACAATTTTACTGGATGAAATGTGACGCGCGATATTTCCGGTGTGAAATACACAATTTGTGTTTTAGAAAATGTACGGCTTTCGTCAATCTCTGATAATGGAAAATCTCGGATTTTCACAGATTCACAGATTTCTCATCAGAGCTAACGCTAATCATTGTCAATGGCGGCGTTCGTCCTCCTCTTCCTGACCTCGCTGGCTGCGGTCTGCAGCGCCTCTGAGCTGCGTCAGCTGACGGACAAGTCCGCATTCGAGTGGGAACTTGACCCGCACGCCGCAGACCGCTGCCCCAACGGCTCCACTGGCTGTGTGAACCACGTGAAATATGGCTACACTGTGGTGCCTGTGAACGTGTCGACGGACGCCAAGATCGTCATGCAGACGGCCGAGCGACCCGCCAAGCTCTCGGCCGTCGTGAAGCTGGAGACGTTCACTCAGCCTGGATGCGTAATCAGCGGCTGTCGCACCGTTAAGTTGCTGGGGGTGCTTCCCCAGGAGGACTGCTTCAACCGCCAGGTGCGGAAAGCGGCCGACCAGCCGGACGGGGAGAGCGTCAAGATCGACTTTGGGGGCATATACTACGAGCATTTGCCCTCAGGCGAGCTCTACATCAAGTTCGAGCGCAAGAACTACCTGACCGGCGATGACACCTGCACCTACGAGATTCGAAGTGGCTACAAACGGTGGTTCTAGGGATTTTTTGTATAATCTGGATTCTGTATCTTCAGTTTGAAGGATACACTGTTTATGGAAAACTTGAACGAATCGTGTGTTTTATTCTTGATGGAATGAAACAGTACAATTTGGATATGTGCATTTTGCTCTATCATTTCCAATGCTGGAAACAGCAAATATTTTGTGAATAGATCATCGAATGTCGGAGTGCGACATAGAGCTCTCTTTTTAACAATTGGCAAGCCGAGAGAGGCTTGCATGGATGCCGGAAGAGCGGTTACCTGTACATGCAAATAGATCGGATCGTTTAGCTCATCAAGTCTGCCCAGGATGCTTAGAAGTGATATTTGTGTGAATTCCGACAGACCTCATCCTGAGATTTAGCTCAAATCGCCAGCAGCTATTTCTCCGGCGGTGTTATTCTCCACGTATTGTCCGAGGACCGAATCCGTGTCTCTCATAGCTGGCGACAGTTTAGAAAATTGGTGTGGACCGTAGGCTGCACTCGCCTCTTGGCGAAGGTCGAGTTGCCATCCAAATATCATTTCAGGGCGAATCCGTATAACGTTCATCCAACCAATTTGTGATGTGAACCATCAAGTCGGGGTCGTTCCAGCGCTCAGAAAGACGCTCTCTTAATGCTTTCAGAAACCACGGGCGGAGCACGTAGTCGTCACGCGAATGCAGCCAAAGTAGCACCTCGAGAGCATTCGCAGAATCCCACGATCCACCCACAGAAACTAAATCCTTATAATATTCCAACCAATCGCCAACTCTGTATTCGGGAAACCGTTGCTGGAGCCAAATCGCGACACGCAAATGACCAGATCGTATGGCTCTGTCAATTGCCATGCGTGAATGCGACCTAGGGCAATTTTCATACAGCCACTTCACTATTTGAAGATGGCCGAATTCTGCAGCCTCGTACATCGCACGAGTGTATCTGTCTGTATAATTAGAGTAAAGCCATTGAACAACCTCCAAGTGACCGTGGGCCGCGGCCCCATTCATCGCGTGGTATGTGCATCCCTCGGATTGGTTTAGATGAAGCCACTTCACTATTTCCAAATGACCATACGTTGCTGCAATGTCCATAGCGTTGACATCGCACTTTTGCATGCGATTCGCTTGAAACCACTTGATCACTTCTAAATGACCACCTTTTGCGGCAAAGAACATTACGATGGACCACCACGAATCTGATACACTGACTCGTCTTCTCTTGGCTTCAGCACATTCATACGAACTCAACTCGTTGAACATTTTCAAAATCTCGAGGTGGCTTCCACCAATCGCCCTTATCCCCTTCATGGAAATAACATCATAAGTGTGGTTACTAAGCAGCCACTTGACAGAGCTCGCCTGCCCTCCTTCAACAGCTGCAATCATAGCGTTGTCAAAAGCGCAGGCGGTGGGTCCTAGCTTGTAAAGATAATCCATCGTCTCCACATGACCTCGTTTCGCCGCAACACAAAACCAATTCCTCCTAGAAGTTTCTGTCGATAGCTCGCCAAGTGAGTCCCTCCCCTCGTGATGCTCTGCAAGCCACTGCAACATATAAATGTGTCCGCATGTACCAGCCTCGTAAAGAGCGCGGACCCAAAAAGTTGACCAATTCTTGCTCCCATGTCGGAGCGGAGAATGAAGAAGCACGACTTGTTGTGCGATATCCAAGCGTCCAGTGCGTGCCAATTCCGGCAGTGTGGAGGCAGCGAGCTCTTCATCGCGTCGCAAATATCCGCAATCCAGCATCCATTCAATCATCTCCACCCTGGGACAACCGGCAGCATAGTCTAGCAAGCATCCGCCGCTGGGAAGCAACTGTTGTGCAAAATGGAAGTCACCGAGACGTAAAGCGTGCTTGATAGCAATCCCTCGAGCATAGTCCTCCAGAGGTAGTCCAGCACTCAGATACTCAACGAGTTGTCCATTCTCCGTGGCTTTCTTTATTGCTGCAGCGGTCAACAAATTGGTCGTACGAATGCGGACAGTGCCCTCGCCCTGTACGAAAGGATCACCACTTTGGCCTCGAGGCGGCGATCTATGGGCCATCAGGCAGTTCAGCACACGAAGATAGCCGTTCTTTTTTGCTCTCTCGGCCACGGCTTCAGGGGCTTCACAGCCCAAAAAGTGAGCAAAAATCCACTCCATCATGCGTAAATCCCCTCGACTGGCCGCTGCTTCAAGGGACTTGGCGAACTGCCAGTTGTGGTAGTGCGGGTCTGATCGCAAGAAGTTAGTGAGAGACCAGCCGGAGGTTCTGTCGACAGCACGAGTGCAACTAGCATCCCAAATCCATTCGAGCAGCGCGATAGACCCAAATTTGCACGCGTCACTGAGTGAGAGGAACGGCGACGGCCCCAAAAAGTTGGAGATAGCACGGGTGCTTTGCTCCAGGGCTGCGTTGGCTTGGTGATGGCGTAGCGCGAGCTTCACAATAATGAGCATGGCTTCACTCCTACCAAGCGAAGAAGCGAAAATGAATTGGGAAGGGGGGGTCACAATCAGCTTCCGTCAATAAAAAAGGCATGGATTTTTTCCCTACAGGAAACATCATACTTTTAGTCAGTAACGTACTCTTTCTTCTTGTTCCTCTTGTTACTTCTTGTTCCTCTTGGGGGTTAACATGCACTTCGTACAAAACATCCTCTGCGAGATGGGATCGTTAAAATTGCTGCACCTTGTTGGTAGTCGAGATTGGGGGGGGGGGGGGGGCGTTCTCAAATTTACTGCACTCTATCACACTCGTAAACCTGGTCAGTGGCATGATTTACAAATGACAACCTCGTACTTGGCGTTTTCTCGTTCTTAATCAGCTTCACAACGGCCAT
Source organism: Phytophthora x cambivora (assembly GCA_033557925.1). Lineage (NCBI taxonomy): Eukaryota > Oomycota > Peronosporomycetes > Peronosporales > Peronosporaceae > Phytophthora > Phytophthora x cambivora. The sequence continues at coordinate 10,416,612 of JAUCEB010000001.1, read as the reverse complement.
CTTTGTTCGCGTTGCATCGGTCTTTTCTACAAGTGGAAATCGATACCCGTGCTTCTGAGCAGCACACAGTTAGTCTAATAATGTATGTACACTAGCAATTTTACCCCCACCACTCGTCCAAAGCTCTCGTAAGTATCTACGAACCTTCATTCGATTCCGGTCATGCCTGTTCGTGGTGCTTCGTATCCGACTCCTTCTCCTCCTGCTCGTCGTCCTCCTTCAGCGTCAGTACAGCCGACGGGTGTTTCTTGAGCGGGGCCAGCTTCGTCGACTCGAGGTATTCCTCCACGTCCAGCGCCACCTCCGCCGACTGCACCGTCTCGTTCCTTGTGCCCGTGAGCACCTGCGACTTGACGTCCACCAGAGGCGGCGGCACTTCCACGACCGCCGCCGTCTCGAACATCCTGCGCAGTAGCTGCTGGAAGCGCCGGAACTTGTTCGAGGCGTGCGAGATCACGAACACAGCCAGCAACGGGTACAAGACTCCCCCAGCGACCAGCAGGTAGACGCACCAGCCCAACTGCCAGCACGTCCGACCCGAGTCGTTCTCCGAGCAGCGATTGTACTGGTCCTTGTAGAACGTCGAGTCGACCACGAGCCGGAACACGAACACGTACCAGACCATGACCGCCGTCAGACACCCCACCCCGTTGAACACGCAGAGGTGCATCAGGTATTTGTCGGCCATGGTGTTGTGCGTGGTGGTGATCAGGTGAACCGCCCAGACCACGACCACCAGAGCCGAGCCGGCCATCACCGACAGCGTCAACTGTAAGAAAGTCATGGCCGTGCCGCAATACACTTCCATCACTTGACAATATTGTTTATGCAGCTCCCCCACTGCATCCGCGCAAAAGGTCTGTTGACCAGCACTAAAACAATAATACAATAATACAATAAAATTATTGTGAGTAGAGCGTTATTACCTCCATATAAGAATAATAAATAGTTTGTTTTTGTTTACGTCACCATTGGGCGCTGTAGGTGTCGACCCCACTTTCCTGGGGCGGGACCCATACGGATCAAATTTTGGATCGCCCACGTGCTCCGTGTAGTTGAGCCAGAGCCCCATGCCCTGCGAGTAGTAGACGGTGTCGCCGCGCTCGCCCGACTGCGACAGCCAGCGCGGCATGAGCGTCGTGTACCACGTCAGTGGTACCAGTGTCACGGTCAGCAGCACCACCGAGAGCTGCAACAGGTTCTTCATGGCGACCACGCTGCACGACGGTATCACTGATAGCGGGGAAACTGATATACGATAAATGGTGTGCGCTGTGGGATTTTTAGTGGATATTCTATTGTGAAATTGCCGAAGACCGATGCTCTTAACGTAGATTACCGAATAGTGGCAAACAAATACAAACCGGAAACGTTCACCCGTAAATCTGTGACAATCCGAGATAATCAGTCTCCCTGATTATCTCGGATTGTACGAATAAACCTGATTATCTCGGATTTTCACAGATTCACAGATTTCTGATCAGGGTCAATGCCAATGGCGACGCTCGTCCTCCTCTTCCTGGCCTCGCTGGCTGCGCCTATGAGCTGCATCAGTTGATGGAAAGGTCCTCGTTCGAGTGGAACTTGATCCGCACGCTGCGAGCCGCTGCGCCGACGGCTCCAGTGGCTGTGTGAACCACGTGAAATATGGCTACATTGTGGTGCCCGTGAAGTTCACGGGCACCACAGTGAACGCCCTCAGCCGAGTATTCTGCGGCGTTCTCCAAAAGCGTGAGCGAGCTGCTGCTGGAGCAGAGCAAGTTTCTTGCAAGCCTGGAGTTTGACTACGACATTGGAAAACCGCAAACGTTTTTTGTAAGGCTCGCTGCTGCCGCAGTGTACTGCGTGATCGAATAATAACGTGTAGCCTACGCGACTCTTAGTCACTCCACTCGACTCTTCGAAGGATACATCGAATCTCTGCTTGATAGCTCCGATGATCTATTCACAAAATATTTGCTGTCTCCAGCATCGGAAATGATACTTCGATGGTAGCCTGGAGACACATGAGCAAAATGCATAAATCCATCAAATTGTACTGCTTCATTCTAATTCCCGGTAGAAATGGGTTAAAATTCCAGCTAATGGGTCATTTGGTCTGTCTACAGACGGAAGACGTCTTCGCGCCGCCCCCGCCGGGTAAGGTGGTGTTTACTACCAGCCCAGCCACGCTGCAGGACCTGGAGGTCGGGCATCAAGAATAAAAAACACGATTGGCTCAAGTTTTCCATAAACAGTGTGCGACATAGGAGCTCTCTTTTGAACAATTGCAAGCCGAGAGAGGTTTGCATGAATGCCGGTGGAGCGGGTTACCTGTACATGTTAATAGAGCGGATCGAAGGCTTTTTATCTTCATCAAGTCTGCGCAGGACGCTTAAAAGTAGTATTTGTGTGAATTCCGGCAGACCTCCTCCTGAGATTTAGCTCAAATCGCCAGCAGCTATTTCTCCGGCGGTGTCGTTCTCCAAGTCTACCGTCTTGTACTTCGCCACTTACTCCGACTGGATCCGTGTCCCTCATAGCTGGCGCCAGATCAGCACCCTCACGCAGTCCGATCCAACTGAACCCCAAGCTACACTCGTCTATGTGATTTGCTATCCAAATAGCAAACGATTTTGTTTTTCAGGGCGAATCCGAATAATGTTCATCCAACCAATTTGTAATGAGAACCATCAAGTCGGGGTCGTTCCAGCGCTCAGAAAGACGGTATCTTAATGTTTGCAGAAACCACGAGAGGAGCACGTAGTCGTCACGCGAATGCAGCCAAAGTAGCACCTCGAGAGCATTCGCAGAATCCCACGATCCACCCACAGAAACTAAATCCTTATAATAATCCAACTCATCGCCAACTCTGTATTCGGGAAAGCGTTGCTGGAGCCAAATCGCGACACGCAAATGACCAGATGGTATAGCTCTGTCAATTGCCCTCCGTGAATGAGAGCTGGGGCAATTTTCATACAGCCACTTCACTATTTGAAGATGTCCCAATCCTGCAGCCTCGTACATCGCATACTGAGTGCATCTGTCCGAATAATTAGAGTAAAGCCATTGAACAACCTCCAAGTGACCGTGGGCCGCGGCCCCATTCATCGCTAGGTATGTGCATCCCTCGGATCGGTTCAGGTGAAGCCACTTCACTACTTCCAAATGACCATACGTTGCTGCAATGTCCATAGCGTCGGCACCGCACTTCTGCATGCGATTCGCTTGAAACCACTTGAGTACATCTATATGACCACCTTTTGCGGCAAAGTACATTGGATCAACAGCGACAGACCACCACGAATCGGATACACCGACTTTTCTTCTCTTGGCTTCAACACATTCATACGAACTCAACTCGTTGAACATCTTCAAAATCTCGAGGTGGCCATATTCGGCACTTTTATCAATCGCCCTTATCTCCTTCATGGAAATAGTATCATAAGGGTTGTTACCAAGAAGCCACTTGACAGAGTTCGTCTGTCCTCCTTCAACAGCTGCAATCATAGCGTTGCCAAAAGCGCAGGAGGTGGGTCCTAGCTTGCAAATATAATCCATCGTCTCCACATGACCTCGTTTCGCCGCAACACAAAACCAATTACTCATAGAAGTTTCTGTCGATAGCTCGCCAAGTGAGTCCCTCCCCTCGTGATGCTCTGCAAGCCACTGCAACATATAAATGTATCCGCATGTACCAGCCTCGTAAAGAGCGCGAACCCAAGCAGTTGACCAATTCCTTTTCTCATGTCGTAGCGGAGAATGAAGAAGCACGACTTGTTGCGCGAGATCCAAGCGTCCAGTGCGTGCCAATTCCGGCAGTGTGGAGGCAGCGAGCTCTTCATCGCGTCGCAAATATCCGCAATCTAGCATCCATTCAATCATCTCCACCCTGGGACAACCGGCAGCATAGTCTAGCAAGCATCCGCCGCTGGGAAGCAACTGTTGTGCAAAATGGAAGTCACCGAGACGTAAAGCGTGCTTGATAGCAATCCCTCGAGCATAGTCCTCCAGAGGTAGTCCAGCACTCAGATACTCAACGAGTTGTCCATTCTCCGTGGCTTTCGTTATTGCTGCAGCGCTCAACAAATTGGTCGTACGACTGATGCGGACAGTGCCCTCGCCCTGTACGAAAGGATCGCCACTTTGGCCTCGAGGCGGCGATCTATGGGCCATCAGACAGCACAGCACACGAAGATAGCCGTTCTCTTCCGCTCTCTTGGCCACGGCTTCAGGGGCTTCACAGCCCAAAAAGTGAGCAAAAATCCACTCCATCATGCGTAAATCCCCTCGACTGGCCGCTGCTTCAAGGGACTTGGCGAATTGCCAGTTGTGGTAGTGCGGGTCTGATCGCAAGAAGTTAGTGAGAGACCAGCCGGGGGTTCTGTCGATAGCACGAGTGCAACTAGCATCCCAAATCCATTCCAGCAGCGCGATAGACCCAAATTTGCACGCGTCACTGAGTGAGAGGAACGGCGACGGCCCCAAAAAGTTGGAGATAGCACGGGTGCTTTGCTCCAGGGCTGCGTTGGCTTGGTGATGGCGTAGCGCGAGCTTCACAATAGTGAGCATGGCTTCAGGTGCTGCGAAGAAGCGAAAATGAATCGGGAAGGAGGGTCACAAAGTCACAATCAGCTTCCGTCAATAAAAAAAAAGGCATGGATTTTTCCCCTACAGGCAGCATCATCCTTTTAGTCAGTACCGGTAACGCACTCGTTCCTCTTGTTCAACATGCACTTCGTTCAAAACATCCTCTGCGGGATGGGATCGCTTAAATTGCTGCACCTTGTTGGTAGTCGAGATTGGGGGCCGTTCTCCAATTTACTGCACTCTGCACTCGATCACACTCTTGAACCTGGCCAGTGGCATGTTTTGCAAATGACAGCCTCGTACTTGGCGTTTTCTCATCTTAATCAGCTTCACAACGACCATCTTTGTTCGCGTTGCATCGGTATTTTCTACAAGTGGTATTCGATACCCGTGCTTCTGAGCAGCACAGAGTTAGTCGAAAAATGTATGTATACCAGCGATTTTACCCCCACCACTCGTCCAAGCTTCCTGCTCGTTACGTATCTACGAACCTTCATTCGATTCCGGTCACACCTGTTCGTGGTGCTTCGTACCCGACTCCTTCTCCTCCTGCTCGTCGTCCTCCTTCAGTGTCAGTACAGCCGACGGGTGTTTCTTGAGCGGGGCCAGCTTCGTCGACTCGAGGTATTCCTCCACGTCCAGCGCCACCTCCGCCGACTGCACCGTCTCGTTCCTCCTGCCCGTGAGCACCTGCGACTTGATGTCCACCAGAGGCGGCGGCACTTCCACGACCGCCGCCGTCTCGAACATCCTGCGCAGTAGCTGCTGGAAGCGCCGGAACTTGTTCGAGGCGTGCGAGATCACGAGCACAGTCAGCAACGGGTAGAAGACTCCCCCAGCGACCAGCAGGTAGACGCACCAGCCCAACTGCCAGCACGTCCGACCCGAGTCGTTCTCCGAGCAGCGATTGTACTGGTCCTTGTAGAACGTCGAGTCGACCACGAGCCGGAACACGAACACGTACCAGACCATGACCGCCGTCAGACACCCCACCCCGTTGAACACGCAGAGGTGCATCAGGTACTTGTCGGCCATGGTGTTGTGCGTAGTGGTGATCAGGTGAACCGCCCAGACCACGACCACCAGAGCCGAGCCGGCCATCACCGACAGCGTCAACTGTAAGAAAGTCATGGCCGTGCCGCAATACACTTCCATCACTTGACAATATTGTTTATGCAGCTCCCCGACTGCATCCGCACAAAAGCTCTGTTGTCCAGCACTAAAAAAAATAATTACCGGTATAATAAAAAAATAAAATAATTGTTAGTACAACGTGTTTACCTCCAGATAAGAATAATAAACAGTTTGTTTTGATTGCGTCACCATTGGGCACTGTAGGTGTCGACCCCACTTTCCTGGGGCGGGACCCATAGCGAGTTGCCCGGATCAAATTTTGGGTCGCCCACGTGCTCCGTGTAGTTGAGCCAGAGCCCCATGCCCTGCGAGTAGTAGACGGTGTCGCCGCGCTCGCCCGACTGCGACAGCCAGCGCGGCATGAGCGTCGCGTACCACGTCAGTGGTACCAGCGTCACGGCCAGCAGCACCACCGACAGCTGCAGCAGGTTCTTCATGGCGACCACGAGCGGAAATGCTGCACAGCGCTAAACTGATATACGAAAAATGGGTACATTGTGTGAGCTACGGGATTTTTAGTGGGTACAGAAACCGCCCTCACTTCCGTTTCCACTATCCTCGCATATCCTGTTCAAACCGATCATCACAGATCAAATCGTTTCAACGAGTAGAGTGATTGTCACAAGGTTGAAGTGGGGTGCAACACACTCAAGGTAGTGCAGCCGACGCTGACCAACTCCACGAAGACCAGCACCAGCATGAACACGTCACTACTCGCTGCCGAGTCATTGCCGAGCGACGCGCTCACGCCCGGTGTTATGGAGTGGCTTCAAGCCACTACATAATCGACGAAGCCACTGGCTTGGCCTCCTCCTTGAAACGAAGATGATCGCCCAAAAGTCAGCAATTGAGTGCGAGCACGTGGTGACTACATTACCGAAGAACGACCGCTAAAACAAGCTGAAGTGCATATCTACCCGCTATGGCGTGCGTTAGGAAATACAACGTGTGATTAATTGCTAAAAAGAATGACACTGAAACTAATACTTCCTCTGGGTGAAATTAATTGCAACGAAAAACAGATGGCCATTTCTCTTTTTCATCATGGGCTCGCTTTGAGCACGCTGATAGGCGGAATCGACCCCACTTGCTCTCAGCTTTTTGCACGTCTTTTGAACGCCAAAAAATTCCTTCAAACAAGAAAGTTACGAGCGAAAGTATACGCATGGGGCATCCTCATTGCCCCAAATACCCCCATCTCGCAACACGCCACCAGCAATTAGTCCCCCCACATGAGCTCTGCGAGCGGTTGGCGTGCCGACAGGTTGTGCGGCTCGCTGCAGTGCTTCCGCAGCTTCTGCAGGTAGGCATCGACCGCCTCATCCTATTCCTGGCGGTGGCGCCGCTGCCTCTCCTCGATCGACTCCGCAACAGTGTCTGGCGGACGAGCTGGGCATAGCGCGCGTGGTGTGCGACGCGATCGCGCAGGGCAAGCCCCTGCGCCACACCAACACCATCCATCCGCTCCTGATGAAGGAGGATAAGCATGCTCGGTGACTCGTGCATCGTGTACGCCGAGCGCGTCATGACCCCCCGGGTCTCGCTCTTGGTGCTGCTGACGGCGCTCTGTGTGGCTGCAGGAGCAAGACCAAGGTCAGCGTGAACCTGCACAATTTGTCAATTTTGTTCCCTCTCTGATATTTAATGTTGTTATTGTGTTCAGATATGATGCAAATGAACAGGTTTTATTCGACGGCATCAGCAAACAGAAACGCAGCACATCAGCGAGAACCGACTAGACAGTTCCTTATAGTTGTACCTACATAATATCATATTTTACAGCAATTCCATTCAGGAGTCTTGGGTCCTGTGGATAGTACATTCTTGCAATAATTCCCGCCCGGAGGAAGTAGGATTAAAGCGACGCAACAATTACTGCAAGCCAGTGGTGCTACCACTAGAAGTACGTACAGAATGCGGGCGAATCCCTGCACCTCCAGGCGTCGTACCTGATCATCCGCTGCTTCGTGTCCATCTTCACGTCGGTGCCGTCGGTGCTGCCATGCTTGCACACGGGTCGGAGCGCAACATGGTGCCCGCGGCTCTGGTCATCCTCGGTATGATCTCGGTCCTGCTGCTGCTGTGGTCCGCCTCTGGGACCACCTCGACGAGAGTCGCCAAGTTCCTCGCCTTGGTTTGTGCCTTCGGGGTCACAGAACCTGTGTATTTTAATGCCCCGGGAAAGAAGATTGAAATCCGGGTACCGGAAGTGAGGGCGGTTTCTGTATTCTATTGTGAAATTACCAAAAACCGATGCTCTTAATTAACGTAAGATACCGAATGGTACCAAACAATTACACAAACCGTTAACGTTCATGCAAATCTGCAACGAATCCTAACATTAATCCGTGAATCTATGAAAAAATCCGAGATATTCAGGGATTCGAGATACACGTAACCCTGATTTTCTAGAATTTCAACAGATCCACAGATTTCTGATTAAAGCTAACGCTAATCAAATGCCAATCGTCCTCCTCTTCCTAGCCTCGCTGGCCGCAGTCTGCAGCGCCTCTGAGCTGCGCCAATTGACGGAAAGGTCCGCATTCGAGTGGGAACTTGACCCGCACGCCGCAGACCGCGAATGTCTGTGTGAACTACGTGAAATAAAACGGTGGTTCTAGAGATTTTTTTAAATCTGGATTTTGGGTCTCCAGTTTGAAGGATACACTGCTTATGGAAAACTTCAATTGATTGTGTTCTTTATTCTTGATGGAGCTTTGGGGATGAAAGTGGAGCAATGTTCATGGAATGCCCCACTTTGAGGACTGGTTAGCGAGGATTAGACTCAAAAGACGCTCGCATTTAGCTTTTGACTCCCGCTGCATTGAAACAGTGGCTTACTTCTTCGCTGCAACCACCAACACTCACGGAACGGGGTGGTTTTCCTGCATCCACAGGACAACGTCAGATGAATACCCACGCAAACGCAGTAGTTTGTGTCGTAATTCTGTAGTGAAGGTCTTCGGTTCGTGCACATGTAGGAACAATACTTTCTCGAACAGCTTGGGTGAGTAGCCGGCACCCCACCCTTTTTCCATCGCAATGTGCATCGGGTAATGAAGAAGCAACCACGATGCTATTTGCAAATGACCTTCGACAACCGCGAAATGTATGGCATCAGCTGTACAACCTTCCGATCGGTTTGAATGCAACCACTTCACCATTTTGAAGTGACCACGAAACGCTGCAGCATCCATAGCCATCGTGGTGCACCCTGCTGCTGTATTTGCATGTAGCCATTGAATCATCTCCATGTCGCCTTCTCGAGCAGCAACGTCCATGAGTCTAGTCGTGGAAGCCTCAACACCATTTGCATGCAGCCACTTCACCATTTCAAGGTGGCCGTTGTATACAGCACCTTGCATGACATGTAGCTTAACATATATTCTTCCGCGTGGTATTTTAGTAACCATTGCGCCATGTCCAAGAATCCCAAGGAGACTGCCCAATCCACAGCTTTACCAAATTCCACCGAAAAGTGCTTGTTGAGAATAATACAACGCTTTCCCCGTCGTGGACGCCCGTGTGAATACACGCTATCAAAAAATGGTGCTACATTTCCATCAGTGGATTCGTACGAAAACTCAGCAAGCAAGTACTCGACAAGTCGCAAGTGCCCTCTTCGGATCGCCGAAATCAAGGCATTCCCGCGAATACCCGAGAAGCCTCGCGAACAGAGGTATTTCACCACTTCTATTTGGTCATGGGCGGACGCCGTAACAATAGCATACTCCTTTCTCCTCGGTACCTTTTGTCCTACCGAGCTCTCCAATAGCCATTGGACCACAGCAAGCCGACCATTCTTGCATGCATTGTTAAGAGCAAAACCTTCATGGCTCGGCCACGGGTTTTGACTCGGTGATGAGCGGAAGCAAATATTTACAAGTTGTTGAAGTAACTTCAGCTCACCACGACCAGCAAGCTCATCCACTGCAACGCGTACATGCTCAATGCTCGGTATTATCCCTCGACTAAGCTCCTCGAAATTGCATCCGGCTGCCCAGTGACAAAGACGTAGTCTGAAATGTAGTCGCAACCAGGAGGTTGTAGCTCCTGCGCTAGCGCGAACTCGCCTTTAGATAGAGCTTTTTTAACGACGACGTCCATTTTTCTCCATTTGTTTGCATGCGATGTATGAACATTTAGCCATCTTGCAACATCGTAATGGCCGTTCTCAACAGCTTGGGCCATGTCATCACCTCCCCAGTTTACCACAAGCTCATTGACTCCACTCGAGCATTCTGCGTGGTCAGCAGTTCTAATTCGTTGATAGTCGCTCTTTGTGCTTCTCCGTGAGTGACGCTGACGTTCCTCACCATTTCATTTTGTTTCGTGAGCGAGGAAATACTGTAGAACACGTACATGTCCATTTGCCGCTGCCTTTATTACTACTTTTTCATCCACATCTCGATCGGAAAAGTGCGTAAAAATCCACTCCAACACGTTCAAGTCTCCATGAGCAGCTGCAACTTCTAGCGACCTCGAAAATTGCCAGCGATTGTAATGTCGGTCAGAGCGCAAGTAGTTGGTTAGTGACCATTCCGGTTTCCTTCCAGCCGAGGCACTGCAGCTGATCTCCCAAATCCAGTCCAGCAGGGGTATGGACCCGAAGGCGCATGCTTCGCTTAGCGTTAGGCCCGGTGGTAGTTTGAAGACATACAAGTTGATCGCATCAACAATGTGCGGAAGGGCTTCTACTGCAGGGAAGTACCGCAGTACAACTTCCACGGCTTTGAGATGCATTTTGCACAGCTCAAAACGAAAAATGAAGTGACATTTATGACTCTAATCCTAGAAAACGAATGAAGCAGTAAAGATTAATCAACCTCAAGTCGAGATTATGATCGCGTTTGATTGAAGGATTGAATGATTGAAACAAGGCCGTGCGCAAGCGCCCGGGCGAGCTCTGAAATTTAAAATTGAAAAATGAGTAGAGTTGCAGGAAGGTCGTTGCTCGAGAGTTTCGAGAGTTTCGAGAGAGAGAGAGAGAGGGGGGGTTCAATCGTTCTATTTACATGGGGGGGGCACAAAGTCACAATCAGCTTCCGTCAATAAAAAGGCATGGATTTTTTTCCTACAGGCAGCACACAACAAACTCAAAATCATAAGTACATGGTCAGTGACGCGTTCCTCTTGTTCTTGTTGTTAACATGCACTTCGTACAAACATCCTCTGCGGGATGGGATCGTTAAAATTGATGCACCTTGTTGGTAGTCGAGATTGGGGGCCGTTCTCCCACTTACTGCACTCCATCACACTCGTGAACCTTGACCGGCGGCGCACTTGCACCTACCGAGATCCGAAGTGGCTTTGAACGGTGGTTCTAGAGATTTGTTTTTTAAATGAGAGTGAGTACTGCACCCAACTGGGCTAGGTGAAAATAGTAACCCCTCCCCTACTGTTCATCCGTCCGGCTTGTATACGCGGTATAGCGGGTATACCGCCCCACACCACTCATTTTGCAATCCGCGGGAAAATGAGGGATAGGATGCCGCGCGAGCTCCGCGTGAAGGCCAAGGTGAGCACCGACGGGGGGAACGACGGCTCCGACAAGGAGTAGGTGGATTCTTCAGAGGGCATGTACGGTACTGGATGCAGCCACCCAACGCAGTCAAGGCTCCGGCGGTCGGGCCGTCCGTCCACCTCACGCGGCGGGCCCGTCGAAGACAGCGAGAAGAACCAGGGGGCAGCAGTCATGACTCCTCCGCTGCAGAAGACGCACTTCGAATCCTGGGCCGACCTTCAGGACTACCTGGCAGTCTACGAACGGAAACACGTTCCAGGTATGTGCTCTAGCTGTTGTCTTAAGTGTGTGGTACTAATAGTTATTTTGCTAGGTCAACTATGCCAAAACTGTCGTGTGCACCCATCCGGGCAAGTACAAGTCGCTCGACAAGGGGAACGGGAAGCGACAGCATGGAGTGTGAAGACCAGGCAGGCTTATTTACCCGATATGGAATCGATTGTCTTAGTTGGGCTTAGTTGGACTCAATTGGGCTCAATTGGGCTCAGTTGGGCTCAGTTGGGCGGGGTTCTGTTGGGATCAGTTGTTGCTCTATTGGGCTCGTTTGGTGAAGAACACCGAGTGCAGAGACCAACTAACCGTGTCAGACGAGGGCTTAGAGAGACCGTTTGCACCCGGAGCGAAGCGGAGGGCTGCAATGGTCGGTGCGTAGCCCGGAGTTTGTGCCCTGACAAGGAGTTACAATCTAATCCAGACACCGCGCCTGGCCGAGTCGAGGACTTAGCGTAAGGCGCAAGGGGGTGGGGCAGGCCGCGAAGCGGCGCCCCCCGAGCGAAGCGAGAGAGGGGCGGGCCCCCCGCAGCGCCGTCGCTAAGTCCGCAGACGAGAGCCAACGCGCGAGTGTCCTACTAGATGTCTGGGCGGCTGTTATGCTAGTGATGTTCTTCCCTTTTACTAAAACCTGTTTAATCGAATACATGTACTCGGGATTCTGCTTCGTGTACTCGGGCTCCCGCTACTGAGCTGTCACAATCCTCAAATGTGCACCATGAGATCTATGTTCGTATCATCTCCGGGATCCGGTTATACGTATAGTCGTATAGTCTGTACCTTTTCGTTTGGGTGTCGTTTGGGATCAGTTGGGGTGCGCATGGGTCTCATTTAGTAGTTGGGCTTCGGTTGGGTGTTATTGTCCCGTCCCATGTTACCTAGTTGGGCGCAGCAACACGTGCCTTTTTAAATCCGGATTTTGGGTCTTCAGCTTAAAGGATACTTGTAGTACTTACAGTTTTATGAGACCAATCGTGTTTTTGTTTTACCAAGAATTGCTTCCCGCTGCATTGAAACGGTGCTTACTTCGTCTCTGCAACCGCCAGTACTCACGGGACGGGATAGTTTTCCTGCACCCACGTGACAACGTCATATGAAGGCTCGCAGTAAATGTACTCAGGTAAACGCAGTAGTTTGCGTCGTAATTCGGCAGTGAAGTTCTTCGGCTCGTGCGCATGTAGGAACAATACTATCTCGAACAGCTTGGTCGAGTATCCAACATACCACTCATTTTCTATCGCTATGTTCATCGGGTAATGAGCTAGCAACCACGATGCCACTTGCAAATGACCTTCGATAAGCGCGAAGTGTATGGCATTAGCAGTGCAACCTTCCGATCGGTTTAAATGCAACCACTTCACCATTGAAACCACGATTGCATGGACACACATTAGTATAGTTATGATATATAAGCTCAACAAGGCACAACGTACTGGGCTTGATGCTTCGTAGCGGGACTCAACGACCATTTTTCCTTGCGCAGGAGTGGGCAAATGGCGTTGAAATCGATGCAATACGCTATAGCTTGTCTCCCCCTCGGCGAAAAAAGAAGAATGAGTGGCTTGGTTGGAAGGCGGCAAAGGGGAACCAACATTATATTTTTTAAAAATATTTAGACCGGCTCTTCGAGGTACTTCAATCCATCTGTTTCATCGGCCAATCGAATTCGTTCATTTTCACACGTGGACCAATCACATGTATCCAAGATATGGGAGACGACGATGATCGTCTTTTGCGGAATTAGATACATAGTGAAACCAAGATGTTCTTATGCTGTTCAGAACAGCATAACACCAATTTCCAACCCCCCGCGTCCAAGGGGTTAAAGTGACCATGATACGCTGCATAATCCATAGCCCCCGTGGTGCACCCTGCTGTTGTATTTGCATGTAGCCATTGAATCATCTCCATGTCGCCTTCTCGAGCAGCAACGTCCATGAGTCTAGTCGTGGAAGCCTCAACACCATTTGCATGCAGCCACTTCACCATTTCAAGTTTGCCGTTGCTTACAGCATACTCCAAGACACTTTGTGGAAATATATATCCTTCCGCGTGTAGCCATTGTATCATGGTCAAGTATCCCGACAAGACTGCCCAATCCACAGCTTTACCAAATTCCACTGAAAACTCCTCGTCGAGAATAATACAACGCTTTTCTCGTCGTGGACGCCCGTTTGAATACACGCTATCAAAAAATGGTGCTACATTTCCATCAGTGGATTCGTACGAAAACTCAGCAAACAAGTACTCGAGAAGTGGTACGTTCCCTCTTTGGATCGCGCAAATCAAGGCATCGCCACCAATATCCGAGAAGCCTCGCGAACAGAGGTATTTCACCACTTCTATATCGCCACCGGCGGCCGCCCCCTTCATGGCATACCTCTCTCTCCTCGGTACTTTTTGTCCTACCGAGCTCTCCAATAGCCATTGGACCACAGCAAGCCGACCATTCTTGCATGCATTGTTAACCCCTTGGACGCGGGGGGTTGGAAATTGGTCTTATGCTGTTCTGAACAGCATAAGAATATCTTGGTTTCACTATGCATCTAATTCCGCAAAAGACGATCATCGCCGTCTCCCATATCTTGAATGCATGTGATTGGTCCACGTGTAAAAATGAACGAATTCTATTGGCCGATCAAACAGATGGATTGAAGTACCTCGGAGAGCCGGTCTAAATATTTTTAAAAAATATAATGTTGGTTCCCCTTTGCCGCTTTCCAACCAAGCCACTCATTCTTCTTTTTTCGCCGAGACAGAGACAAGCGATAGCGTACGCCGTTTACCCGCTTCTTCGAAATGGCTGTTGGAACCCGCTACGAAGCTTCAAGCCCAGTAAGTTGTGCCTTGTTCTGCTTATATTTCATAACTACACTAATGTGTGTCCATGTAATCGTGGTTTCAGCTCCAATAACGCGAAACCCGGGTAAACTACGAATAATGGTAAGCGATGTGGGGACTACGCTAACCGGGAAGTCAAGCTACTGGCGTATACTCGCGCCGACAAGGATATCTGCTGTCCGTTCAACATATTAAAATTTGCGGTGCGCTCGCTCACCGGAAAACGCCAGTACGTATCTGCGAATTCGATGGTTGTATCACATGATTGGCAGCTAACCCTTATCGTCTATTGCATCTTACTTTAAAGCAGTACAGCGCCGGAAGTCCATACGCGTTCGAAACTGTAAGTGTGTGCTCCACGCACTGCATAAACAGCAAGTCACCGCAAGAAAAGCGCTGCAACAGTAACGGTACGTGGTGTGATCGTAGTGAGCTTTCATGGGAATGTTTACTCACCCTATTGTTTGTATGAATAGCTGGGAAAGAAGAAGCCCCCCCCCGTCGATAAGCCGCGCCCATAGCAGACGTCATTTCGTCGATCGAGAAACTTGTTTCTAAAGGTATATGATTTAGCGGTATGCCGACATGTTGTTCCTTTGAAACGTTGCTGACTGGGATTGCTTACTTGTTATAGATTATGCTGACATGGTCATCACCCATGGTCATGGGTGATTCCGCAAGTGCTGGAGATGACACGGGCAATGATACAACGGAGGCCAAGCTGTGCGAGATCGACAGTCTTCAACGATATCTGACTTTTTTTCGAGTCGGCTGGATGAATCCAAGCGAGAGCGTTCAAAGGTGGTATGTGTTTGTTTTGTGTATTCCGACATGTACAATGTCTAACTCTATTGTTATGCGGACAAGGTCATTCGAAGTGTCCAGCTCTTCTACTATTTTTTGCCGAGCGTATTTTGTCTTCGACGAAGGACACATACGAACCCCAAGTGGGTGCAAACCCTAAGCGCAATGCTTCCAAAGATCAAGGACAAACAATGCCAGGCATCGACAATAGAGAAGTACAGCTTCAATACCGATAAAGCTCGAGCAAATACAAAATGCTTCGCCCCACGAATTTGTGCAATCGGTTGTATTGATACTCGCTCTGGCTGTGTGTGACAGATTTAATAAGGACGGAAAATAACTATTTCATGGACTCGTTGATGAGGGGTTAGTGACTCTAGAAGAAGAAGGCCAGCCAGAAGTCAGACTTTAGTTTCTTGCGAGACTGCACACGGAGGTCGTGGAGCAGAAGGATTATTTTTCAGTAGCAAAACCCTAGCTGGTGTTGTGTAATAAATGTCGACTAATTTTGTGGGGTTTCTACAATAATGAGCAACGCAGCTACTGCACGTGGTGTGGCAGCACTACGTACATACTAATGCGGTTGATGGTTGACAAACTAAGCGACAGAGCAGACCTCCGCTCTGATCTTGGCGGGCGAGCTGGGATTGGTAGTCTCGTGTCGGCGCGGGGCGTGCAGTGGCTAGGAGGCGTCGTTGTCCACGGTGTGATGGTCACTCATCACAAACTTTCCCGGTGTTGCCGTGCTTCCTTCCCGCATCCTTATCCTGCCTCTACTTCCCAACTCCAATTTTAAAAAATATCGAGATTGCGTGACGTCGTGCAAGTAGTTGTGATTGGCTTAAATGAAATCCCGTCAGAGCGTACCTCCTTTGCGGGAATTATTATCGGAGAGGTTAGCTACAATGTGCACGAAAAACGTCCGAAATTATATTGGAATAAAGTATTTATACTTTACTCCATATTATTTCTTATGCCGTCCGGGAGGGTTTAAGGGTTTTAGTATGCCGTCCATGTCACCCCTCCGCGTCCAAGGGGTTAAGAGCAAAACCTTCATGGCTCGGCCACGGGTTTTGACTCGGTGATGAGCGGAAGCAAATATTTACAAGTTGTTGAAGTAACTTCAGCTCACCACGACCAGCCAGCTCATCCACTGCAACGCGTACATGCTCAATGCTCGGTATTATCCCTCGACTAAGCTCCCTCGAAATTGCATCCGGCTGCCCAGTGACAAAGGCGTAGTCTGAAATGTAGTCGCAACCAGGAGGTTGTAGCTCCTGCGCTAGCGCGAACTCGCCTTTGGATAGAGCTTTTTCAACGACGACGTCCATTTTTCTCCGTTCGTGTGCATGCGAGGTATGTTCATTTAGCCATCGCGCCACATCATAATGTTCGTTCTCAACGGCTTGGGCCATGTCATCACCTCCCCAGTTTACTGCAAGCTCATTGACTCCACTCGAGCATTCTGCGTGGTCAGCAGCTCCAATTCGTTGGTCGTCGTTCTTCGTGCATATCCATGAGTGACGCTGACGTTCCTCACCATTTATATCGTGAGCGAGGAAATACTGTAGAATACGCAAATGTCCCTTTGCCGCTGCCGTTCTCACGACTCTCTTACTCACATCTCGACCGGAAAAGTGCGTAAAAATCCACTCCAACACGTTTAAGTCCCCACGCACAGCTGCAACTTCTAGCGACCTCAAAAATTGCCAGTGATTGTAATGTCGGTCAGAGCGCAAGTAGTTGGTTAGTGACCATTCCGGTTTCCTTTCAGCCGTGGCAGTACAGCTGATCTCCCAAATCCAGTCCAGCAGTGGTATGGACCCGAAGGCGCATGCTTTGCTTAGCGTTAGGTCCGGCGGTAGTTTAAAGACATACAAGTTGATCGCATCAACAATGTGCGGGAGGGCCTCTACTGCTGGGAAGTACCGCAGTACAACGTTCACGGCTTTGAGATGCATTTTGCACAGCTCAAAACGAAAAATGAGGTCACATTTACGATTCCAATCCTAGAAAACGAATAAAGCAGTAGACATCAATCAATCCGAGAACGATTATCATCGCGATTGATTGAAGGATTGAATGATTGAAATGAGCTATGTTACTGCCTCGGGGACAATACTTAAGTAATCGTCCGTTTTCCACGTCATCAGTACAATTTGATGGATTTATGCAGTGGCTCCCGGCTACCATTTCCGATGCTGGAGACAGCAAATATTTTGTGAATAGACCATCGAATGTCGGAGCTAGCCCAAGCAGAGATTCGATGTGCGACATAGAGCTCTCTTTTTAACAATTGGCAAGCCGAGAGAGGATTGCATGGATGAGCGGTTGCCTGTACATGTAATTAGATCGGATCGAAGGCTTTTTATCTTCATCAAGTCTGCGCAGGATGCTTCAAAGTAATATTTGTGTGAATTCCGACAGACCTCCTCCTGAGATTTAGCTCAAATCGCCAGCAGCTATTTCTCCGGCGGTGTTATTCACCGCGTACCGTCGGACCGGATCAGTGTCTCTCATAGCTGGCGACAGTTTAGACAATTGGTGTGGGCCATAGGCTGCACTCGCCTCTTGGCGAAGGTCGAGTTGCTATCCAAATATCATTTCACGGCGAATCCGTATAACGTTCATCCAACCAATTTGTGATGTGAACCATCAAATCGGGGTCGTTCCAGCGCTCAGAAAGACGGTCTCTTAATGCTTTCAGAAACCACGGGCGGAGCACGTAGTCGTCACGCGAATGCAGCCAAAGTAGCACCTCGAGAGTATTCGCAGAATCCCACGATCCATCTACACAAACTAAATCCTTATAATATTCCAACCCATCGCCAGCTCTGTATTCGGGAAACCGTTGTTGCAGCCAAATCGCGTCATCTCCACCCTGGGACAACCGGCAGCATAGTCTAGCAAGCATCCACCGCTGGGGAGCAACTGTTCTGCAAAATGGAAGTCACCGAGACTTAAAGCGTGCTTGATAGCAATTTCTCGAGGATAGCTTTCCAGAGGTAGTCCAGCACTCAGATACTCAACGAGTTGTCCATTCTCCGTGGCTTTCTTTATTGCTGCAGCGCTCAACAAATTGGTCGTACGAATGCGGACAGTGCCCTCGCCCTGTACGAAAGGATCGCCACTTTGGCCTCGAGGCGGCGATCTATGGGCCATCAGGCAGCACAGCACACGAAGATAGCCGTTCTCTTCCGCTCTCTCGGCCACGGCTTCAGGGGCTTCACAGCCCGAAAAGTGAGCAAAAATCCACTCCATCATGCGTAAATCCCCTCGACTGGCCGCTGCTTCAAGGGACTTGGCGAACTGCCAGTTGTGGTAGTGCGGGTCTGATCGCAAGAAGTTAGTGAGAGACCAGCCGGGGGTTCTGTCGACAGCACGAGTGCAGCTCGAATCCCAAATCCATTCCAGCAACGCGATAGACCCGAATCTGCACGCGTCACTGAGTGAGAGGAACGCCGACGGCCCCAAAAAGTTGGAGATAGCACGGGTGCTTTGCTCCAGGGCTGCGTTGGCTTGGTGATGGCGTAGCGCGACCTTCACAACAGTGAGCAACAAGGTGCTGCGAAGAAGCGAAAATGAATTGGGAAGGGGGTCACGAAGTCCCAATCAGCTTCCGTCAATCAAAAAAGGCATGGATTTTTCCCCTACAGGCAACATCATACTTTTAGTGAGTATTGCTAACACTTCGTACAAAACCTCCTCTGCGGGATGGGATCGTTAAAATTGCTGCACCTAGTTGGTAGTCGAGATTGGGGGTCGTTCTTCAATTTACTGCACTCGATCACACTCGTAAACCTGGTCAGTGGCATGATTTACGAATGATAACCTCGTACTTGGCGTTTTCTCGTTCTTAATCAGCTGGCCATCTTTGTTCGCGTTGCATCGGTCTTTTCTACAAGTGATACCCGTGCTTCTGAGCAGCATACAGTTAGTCTAATAATGTATGTATACCAGCGATTTATCCCCCACTACCCGTCCAGCGCTTCCTGCTCGTTACGTATCTACGAACCTTCATTCGGTTCCGGTCACACCTGTTCGTGGTGCTTCGTATCCGACTCCTTCTCCTCCTGCTCGTCGTCCTCCTTCAGAGTCAGCACAGCCGACGGGTGTTTCTTGAGCGGGGCCAGCTTCGTCGACTCGAGGTATTCCTCCACGTCCAGCGCCACCTCCGCCGACTGCACCGTCTCGTTCCTTCTGCCCGTGAGCACCTGCGACTTGACGTTCACCAGAGGCGGCGGCACTTCCACGACCGCCGCCGTCTCGAACATCCTGCGCAGTAGCTGCTGGAAGCGCCGGAACTTGTTCGAGGCGTGCGAGATCACGAGCACAGCCAGCAACGGGTACAAGACTCCCCCAGCGACCAGCAGGTAGACGCACCAGCCCAACTGCCAGCACGTCCGACCCGAGTCGTTCTCCGAGCAGCGATTGTACTGGTCCTTGTAGAACGTCGAGTCGACCACGAGCCGGAACACGAACACGTACCCGCCGTCAGACACCCCACCCCGTTGAACACGCAGAGGTGCATTAGGTACTTGTCGGCCATGGTGTTGTGCGTGGTGGTGATCAGGTGAACCGCCCAGACCACGACCACCAGAGCCGAGCCGGCCATCACCGACAGCGTCAACTGTAAGAAAGTCGTGGCCGTGCCGCAATACACTTCCATCACTTGACAATATTGTTTGTGCAGCTCCCCCACTGCATCCGCGCAAAAGGTCTGTTGCGTAGCACTAAAACAATAATAATATATTAAAAAATAAAATATTGTTAGTAGAACGTTTTACCTCCATTTAAGAATAATAAATAGTTTGTTTTGATTACGTCACCATTGGGCGCTGTAGGTGTCGACCCCACTTTCCTACCCATAGCGAGTTGCCCGGATCAAATTTTGGGTCGCCCACGTCCTCCGTGTAGTTGAGCCAGAGCCCCATGCCTTGCGAGTAGTAGACGGTGTCGCCGCGCTCGCCCGACTGCGACAGCCAGCGCGGCATGAGCGTCGCGTACCACGTCAGTGGTACCAGTGACACGGCCAGCAGCACCACCGAGAGCTGCAACAGGTTCTTCATGGCGACCACAAGCCGAAATGCTGCACGACGGTATCACTGATAGCGGGGAAACTGATATACGATAAATGGTGTGCGCTGCGGGATTTTTAGTGGATATTCTATTGTGAAATTGCCGAAAACCGATGCTCTTAACGTAGATTACCGAATAGTGGCAAACCGGAACCGTTCACCCGTAACTCTGTGACAATCCGAGATAATCAGTCTCCCTGATTATCTCGGATTGTATGAATAACCCTGATTATCTCGGATATTCACAGATTCACAGATTTCTGATCAGGGCCCACGCTGATCAATGCCAATGGCGGCGCTCGTCCTCCTCTTCCTGGCCTCGCTGGCTGCGCCTATGAGCTGCATCAGTTGATGGAAAGGTCCTCGTTCGAGTGGAACTTGACCCACACGCCGCGGGCCGCTGTGCCGACGGCTCCAGTGGCTGTGTGAACCACGTGAAATATGGCTACATTGTGGTGCCCGTGAACTTCACGGGCACCACAGTGAACGCCCTCAGCCGAGTATTCTGCGGCGTTCTCCAAAAGCGTGAGCGAGCTGCTGCTGGAGCAGAGCAAATTTCTTGCAAGCCTGGAGTTTGACTACGACATTGGAAAACCGCAAACGTTTTTTTGTAAGGCTCGCTGCTGCCGCAGTGTACTGCGTGATCGAATAATAATTGAGTTTCTTGACGGTGTCCGACAAGAATAGTAGTTTCCTCGACATAGGAGTGCGATCAGACCGAATCTTGCTAATCCCAAGAGCAGGCAATTTGGGTTGCAGTTCACCGGAGCGAGCAGCCCCCCTGGCGCCCACGAGCCATCAATTTGTGGGCGGGTGCCGCTGGCTGCCAGCCTGGCATGTCGATAGAGTCTCTCAGTTTGCAAGTTCTCGCCTACAGCTCAAGCAGCTTTCAACACCAAGCACACTACTCTCACCCGCGCCATCATGTCGACGACGCCCTCCACGCCTGCCTCTCCACGCCCCGACTCGTCCCCGGCTGCGCCTCCGACCTCGTCAACTCCCGATGCACCGTCTGACCTTCGGGGACCTCCGCCTCCTGTAGCACCGGACAGCCTGCCGGACACTGAAGCCCAGTCTACCGGCGTTCCTGAGGCCCCGTCTGCTGCAGTGGGCGACGTCGGCGCTTCCACCGCACCGGAGTTTGCCGGCACCGGTTCGTCAGCGCCTGACGTGATCGTGGTAGACGACAGTGAGCCCCCATCATCTCAGGCATCGCCAGGTCGGGCTAGCGCCCGCCTCAAAGGCAAGAAGGCGGCGCGAGTTCTTCGCGCAGCAGCCCGTAAACCGAAGAGGGTCGGACCTGTATCCGGCGTGGCACTGACCGAGGCGCGCAAGAAGAAGCGCAAGGCCGGTACACCAGCGGTACCGACGCTACGTGTGTCAACCGATCTGCCGCGGACCCCGCTGTCTGCCCCTGTCGCGACCGACGTCGCGGCCCCACCGGCACCAGCCGACGACCTTGCCGCTGCCGGCATGACGGCATTCCCAGCGGCCCGTTCAACCTCGACTTCCATGTCTGCCTCGTTACCAGCTGGTACTAGCAGCGGTACGGTGGACCCAGTGGCTCCTGAATCCCCTGTTGCCGCCGGTGTGACCGCGGCGGTCGAGCCTTCAGAGGCGCTGCCGGCGCACGCGCCTTTCGACCTGGACGACTTCTGCGGTTCATTCTCACCAGTAGGTCGTGCGCCGGCGTCGCCTACATTGGCTGAGCGCCTCTCTCTTGCCGACAAAGTGGCCAAGTTGTTCGAGATGTTCGGCGAGCTCTGGCGTTCGCTTCAACCCCAAGCCGGCAACCCCACGTTAATGGGCACGGTGCGCAGCTCGCAACCCCCTCCCTACTCTGACCTCGCGCACGGCGCCGAGTGTCCCGCTGCTGCCGCCGCGCTCGTGGCCGCACCTGGCTCATGGACGCTTCCGCTTAACGGGAACGCGGCCGACCTGCCACCTGCCGCCATCTGTCAGCAGAGATGTTCAAGTTTTGAGTTGCCGCGTACAAGGGTCAAGGGCGAGTACTACCCGCCGCTCGCACATCAACTAGCGGCTCATCGTTTGTTCCGCGACCTCGCCTCCGAAGAAGGTAAGTGGTGGTCACCCATGTCCTTCGTGCTGCATCTCCGAGAGCTCGACTGCGTCCGTTTCGACGCACCACCGGCTGTTCTTATGGCGTTGTACAGTGGCCGGCTCGGCTCGAGGGGACTAACTGTGATGCACTTTCGCCCTCAGTCGGAGCTGGAGCAACTGCAGCGTGGCTCGACGAACGCCAACTTTTCGGCGGACTTTGGCGCCGGGGCTACCCTACCGGCGACGGATGCGAGGTGTCCCACCTATGAGGACCTACTGGCTGCAATTGGCGGACTCATATCTTTCGGTGACGCACTGTGGTACGATCACGCACGCCGCCTTCTCTCTCGGGTTAAGCGGTTTGTACTCGCGAACATGGAGCGGGACAACAACACTCCTGAGCGCGTGACGTTGACGCTGCTCTACGTCAACCAATTCCTGGGGCGTGCCCTGGCGCACCTCCTCGTCGACTCTCCGCACTGGTGGCGCGAGTTCTGCGACGCAGTGCGTGCCGTCGATTACCACAGTCCCGACTGGCAGGCGGCCCTTAACGGGCTCGCCCTGCGCATGGCAACGTCTGCGTCGCCAAACCCAAGTGGTCCCCGACCAGCAGCACAGCCCCGCCATCCTGCCCAGCCCAGGCGCGGCCCGGCGTCGCGCACGCCAATCATGCCGGACCATCTCCGGCGCCAGATCCCGCGGGATGGCGACGGCCGTGAGCCGTGCCTCCGGTTCCTTGCTGGCGGCATGTGCTACGGCGGCAACTCCGACAGATGTGCCCACCATCAGCGCACACACCGCTGGGAAGGGCGCCTCCCGCGGGAGCTCCAGGAGTTCGTCGACCGCCACTACGGGCCCGATCGCCGCCACCGCGACCACCGACCCCACGCCTGAAGAGGCCGAGGAGCTGCCCGTTCGTCGGCACTTCGGTCTCCCAGCATTTCCACAGTAAATACACATATTCTTGGTCATGCAAACGAACATCGACCCGCGTCCAGCCGGGTCAGCATATCTACCCATTCTAGCGCTGCGATTGCAACCTGTACCTCCGTGCAGGATGACGCCGAGGCACCCCATGGTCCTGGCGCCGCCACAGAGTCGCCCCACGGCGCTCTGCTCCCGGAGCCACCCTACGGCCCTCTCGGTTGTGAGTCGCCCCCTGGCGCCCGCCGCACCCCTCCACTGCGCAACCTGCCTCATACGCTCCCTCCCCCACAACGGACGCTGATTGAGCCGGGGCGGGCAAGCCCTCCATTACCCGGTCGGGCGGATGGTCCGCCCTCGGTCCTACCGACACGCGTATTGCGCGGCACCGCCAACGCGAACCCATGCCAGTGCCCAGTTTACGATCAGCCCATGCCGCGGCATACCGCGCCTAGTCGCGGCCGCACTCAGGACATGATGTCCAATGCGGTGGGTCGTTCCATACTATGGGAACACATCCGCTTACAGAGGCTAAACACAGCGCTCAACAGCGTGGGGCTCGCCCTACCGGGGGCTACCCCTGTCCATGCGGCCGACCCACCGTCTCTGAACAAGCCACTTCAGAGTGTGCTGTCGGAATTTGTCCGGCGCACCCACATGCCGCTCCCGGAGTTTGTTGAGCTTCTTCGAGGCCAGTCTTGCGATGACTACCGGCCTAACAAGAATATGGTTCCGCGCGTCTTGCACACCTCCTGCAAAGGCTACCAACACTTAGACGCGCTTATCGATATCGCCAATCATGGGGCGCGCGTCCCGCTGTCAAGCGCGTTGCCGCGGCAACGTACTTATCCTGCCAATCACAAATCTGCCATCGATCGGTATCCTGTTCTCGTAAAGAATATTCGCAAAGAACAAGACAACTGGAGGTGTATCGTCGTGGACCTCGACATCCTCGAGATATGGAGCGAGGTGCACATCAGCCCGTTTGGCGTGGTGGACAAAGGGGATGCGGACCCTCTAACAACGGGCAGAACTATTCATGACTTGTCCTTTCCGGCAAGGCATTCCTTGAACGACCACACCGACACCTCCCATATCTGCACACCGACGTTTGAGCGCTGCGATGCTATTGCCGTCGAGATCCTTCGACAGCGCGAGGTCTTTCCTCATGCGCCGGTTAAGCTGCAGGCTGGTGATGTAGCGTCTGCCTTCCGCAACGTGTGTGTTCATAGCAATCGCGTATTTCTCTTCGGTGGCCGCCTCGAGCAGGACAATGCGTTGGTCATCGATATGGCCGCCGCGTTCGGCTGGTCTGGTTCACCAGCGAGCTACGGGGTAATCGGCGGAGCCATCGCCTTCGTTCACGGCACTTCGGTCAATCGCTATCAGCCCGACGGCATGTTCAATTACTACTGGGTCGATGACCATATTAACGTCGCGGCAGATATTGGGACAAATTGTGCTGACACCGAGCAGTCTCTCCGCCATGCCATGACGACCATCCTTGGGCCTAATGCGGTTAACGAAGACAAGTTCACCACCTGGAGCTCGCGCCAAAAAGCTCTCGGCCTCATTTTCGATACCGTTGCTGGGACTGTATCCATGCCTCCGAACAAGATTGTCCGGGCCCAAGCGTCCGTCGACTCGGCGTACCGTGCAACCTTCCTGAGTCGAGGTGACTATCGCCCGCTACTGGGCCGACTGCGGCATGTGGCGACCTGTATCCGATCCGCTCGTCCTTTCCTGCAGCGGCTCCGTCAACAGGAGTGTCAGTTACACCGCTGGCAGCGCGTTCCTGTGACTTCCGCCATGAAACAAGATCTACTATGGTGGTCACTCATTCTTCGATCCCCCGTACTGAATGGTGTGCCCCTGGAGTATTTCCATCGCGACCCTCATCCAGACGTGGTGGTCGAGATGGACGCCTCCGACACTGGTCTCTGCGCCCTTGTGCCCTCGGATCGCTGCGTTCTGCGCTATGCCTTCTCAGCCGAAGAACGCCAACTCATAGCAGCAACCAAGACTGACCCTACAGTGGGTTTCGATATCAACTACCGTGAACTGTTGTCATGTGCCTTCGCGGTTCAGGCCTGGGGCAGTCTCTGGGCATCACAGCGGGCCACCCGTGCACCGCCAGTTCATGTACAATTCAAGATTGACAATACCTCAGCCGTTGCATGGCACAATAAGATGGCGTCGTGCAACACTCGAGCTCAGACCGTCATCCGGCTACTTGGACACTGGGAGCTGGAACTCGGGTTGCGATTTTCGGCGGTACACGTCGCTGGTGTGGAGAACCGGATCGCAGACGCGGGCTCTCGGACTTACAGCAGTGCAACGATGACTGCACTTTTCAACAGACTAACTCATGGCTGGTTGCAGGTCAAACCTCAGTCGGATATCGCGAGTCTGGAAGCGACTTGGCATTCCATCTCCGAGCGCACTCTGTTGCACTAACGACCTACACGAAGTACCTCTCCGCGCTAAGATCTTGGCATGTTTGGACAACTCGTCGCGGATTTCAGCCTGCTCTTCTTGGATATTCACTAGACGCCCAGCTCCAGCTGATTACCGACTTCATGTTACATGGTTTCCAACACGGTTTCGGCTCGGGGCGACCCATTCGGGGCGCGACAATAGCAGCCACACTGCACGGTATCCGCCATTTCTTCCAAGCCGCGACGCTCACGTTTCCCTGTACTCATCCACAAATTCGCATGGTTCTGAAGGGAATCTCACGTCTCGATGCACCCGTCCGGCACAAGGCCCCAGTGCCTCTCCGGCTGCTCGAACATTGCTTTCGCATGTTAGACATGTCGACGCCATCAGATCAAGCTCTCTGGGGGGTGTTGTGTCTTTCATTCTTCTTCCTTTTGCGCCGATCGGAGATCGCGTCGTCGGGTAAGAAGTTCTCGTGGTTCGCCCTCAAAGCAGAGGACGTGGTTGTGCTGGATACCAACGGCTTACCGACGACTGTGGCGCGCGCTGCAGTATCGGTACACATACGCCTAAAGGGTTCGAAGACCAACCAACGCGGAACACCCACGCTCCGTATGCTGAACCGCTCGGGCCATGAGTTCCTGTGCCCCGTGTTTGGGGCTCTTTGCTTGCTTCGAGCACACCGAGGGCTCCCAGTGAACATTCCCGTAGCCGTTTTCATCACCAAGGCCGGGCTACCGGAATGCGTGTCGACGCGAATGCTGACAAGTTCAATCCGCCAAGCGGCAACAAGCCTCGGCTACAACCCGACGGAATTCAGCGCACATTCATTACGGGCCGGTGGAGCCACGCATATGTATCGCGCTGGTGTCGACGCCCTTACAATCCAATTCCATGGGAGGTGGGCATCAGACACGTTCAAGCAGTACACAAGGCTCTGCAAAGAATCCGTCGTAAACCTCGCCTCCAAGATCGTGTCCGGCTCAAGACACATGCACCGACTTCAGTGAGGGCTTTCGGAATCAACTCTCAATTTGGGGGTTCAACTCGATCTCAGGATCTTTGTTGAAGTTGATTTCGTAAGCTCTCACTGAATAAAGATCGGTTTTGTCCCCAACGAGTGTGATACGAGGAAATTGAGTTTCTTGACGGTGTCCGACAAGAATAGTAGTTTCCTCGACATAGGAGTGCGATCAGACCGAATCTTGCTAATCCCAAGAGCAGGCAATTTGGGTTGCAGTTCACCGGAGCGAGCAGCTCCCCTGGCGCCCACGAGCCATCAATTTGTGGGCGGGTGCCGCTGGCTGCCAGCCTGGCATGTCGATAGAGTCTCTCAGTTTGCAAGTTCTCGCCTACAGCTCAAGCACCCACCTCTCCACTCCCTAGGTTCAACTCGATCTCAGGATCTTGTTGAAGTTGATTTCGTAAGCTCTCACTGAATAAAGATCGGTTTTGTCCCCAACGAGTGTGATACGAGGAAACGTGTAGTCTACGCGACTCTAGTCACTCCACTCGACTCTTCGTAGGATACACTGTTTATGGAAAACTTGAGCCAATCGTGTTTTTTATTCTTGATGCCCGACCTCCAGGTCCTGCAGCGTGGCTGGGCTGGTAGTAAACACCACCTTACCCGGCGGGGGCGGCGCGAAGACGTCTTCCGTCTGTAGACAGACCAAATGACCCATTAGCTGGAATTTTAACCCATTTCTACCGGGAATTAGTACAATTTGATGGATTTATGTATTTTGCTCATGTGTCTCCAGGCTACCATCGAAGTATCATTTCCGATGCTGGAGATAGCAAATATTTTGTGAATAGATCATCGGAGCTATTATATAAAGCAGAGATTCGATGTGCGACATAAGAGCTCTCTTTTGAACAATTGCAAGCCGAGAGAGGTTTGCATGAATGCCGGAAGAGCGGGTTACCTGTACATGTAAATAGAGCGGATCGAAGGCTTTTTATCTTCATCAAGTCTGCGCAGGACGCTTAAAAGTAGTATTTGTGTGAATTCCGACAGACCTCCTCCTGAGATTTAGCTCAAATCGCCAGCAGCTATTTCTCCGGCGGTGTTGTTCTCCACGTCTACCGTCTTGTACTTCGCCACTTACTCCGACTGGATCCGTGTCCCTCAGATCAGCACACTCACGCAGTCCGATCCAACTGGACCCCAAGCTACACTCGTCTATGTGATTTGCTATCCAAATAGCAAACGATTTTGTTTTTCAGGGCGAATCCGGATAATGTTCATCCAACCAATGTGTGATGTGAACCATCAAGTCGGGGTCGTTCCAGCGCTCAGAAAGACGGTATCTTAATGTTTGCAGAAACCACGAGGGAAGCACGTAGTCGTCACACGAATGCAGCCAAAGTAGCACCTCGAGAGCATTCGCAGAATCCCACGATCCACCCACAGAAACTAACTCCTTATGATATTCCAACTCATCGCCAACTCTGTATTCGGGAAAGCGTTGCTGGAGCCAAATCGCGACACGCAAATGACCAGATCGTATGGCTCTGTCAATTGCCCTCCGTGAATGAGACATAGGGCAATTTTCATACAGCCACTTCACTATTTGAAGATGCCCAAATTCTGCAGCATCGTACATCGCACGCCGAGCGCATCTGTCTGAATAATTAGAGTAAAGCCATTGAACAACCTCCAAGTGACCGTGGGCCGCGGCCCCATTCATCGCTAGGTATGTGCATCCCTCGGATCGGTTTAGGTGAAGCCACTTCACTATTTCCAAATGACCATGCGTTGCTGCAATGTCCATAGCGTCGGCACCGCACTTCTGCATGCGATTCGCTTGAAACCACTTGAGTACATCTATATGACCACCTTTTGCGGCAAAGTACATTGGATCAACAGCGACAGACCACCACGAATCCGATACACCAACTCGTCTTCTCTTGGCTTCAGCGCATTCATACAAGCTCAACTCGTGGAACATCTTCAAAATCTCGAGGTGGCCATATTCGGCACTTTTATCAATCGCCCTTATCTCCTTCATGGAAATAGCATCATAAGGGTGGTTACTAAGCAGCCACTTCACAGAGTTCGTCTGTCCTCCTTCAACAGCTGCAATCATAGCGTTGCCAAAAGCGCAGGCGGTGGGTCCTAGCTTGTAAAGATAATCCATCGTCTCCACATGACCTCGTTTCGCCGCAACACAAAACCAATTCCTCATAGAAGTTTCTTGTGATAGCTCGCCAAGTGCGTCCCTCCCCTTGGGATGCTCTGCAAGCCACTGCAACATATAAATGTGTCCGCATGTACCAGCCTCGTACAGAGCGCGAACCCAAAAAGTTGACCAATTCTTGCTCTCATGTCGAAGCGGAGAATGAAGAAGCACGACTTGTTGTGCGATATCCAAGCGTCCAGTGCGTGCCAATTCCGGCAGTGTGGAGGCAGCAAGATCCTCATCGCGTCGCAAATATCCGCAATCTAGCATCCATTCAATCATCTCCACTCTTGGACAACCGGCAGCATAGTCTAGCAAGCATCCACCGCTGGGGAGCAACTGTTCTGCAAAATGGAAGTCACCGAGACTTAAAGCGTGCCTGATAGCAATCCCTTGAGCATAGTTATAGAGGTAGTCACTCAGATACTCAACGAGTTGTCCATTCTCCGTGGCTTTCTTTATTGCTGCAGCGCTCAGCAAATTGGTCGTACGACTGGTGCGGACAGTGTCCTTGCCCTGTACGAAAGGATCACCACTTTGGCCTCGAGGCGGCGATCTATGGGCCATCAGACAGCACAGCACACGAAGATAGCCGTTCTCTTCCGCTCTCTTGGCCACGGCTTCAGGGGCTTCACAGCCCGAAAAGTGAGTAAATATCCACTCGATCATGCGTAAATCCCCTCGACTGGCCGCTGCTTCAAGTGATTTGGCGAACTGCCAGTTGTGGTAGTGCGGGTCTGATCGCAAGAAGTTAGTGAGAGACCAGCCGGGGGTTCTGTCGACAGCACGAGTGCAACTAGCATCCCAAATCCATTCGAGCAGCGTGATGGACCCAAATTTGCACGCGTCACTGAGTGAGAGGAACGGCGACGGCCCCAAGAAGTTGGAGATAGCACGGGTGCTTTGCTCCAGGGCTGCGTTGGCTTGGTGATGGCGTAGCGCGAGCTTCACAATAGTGAGCATGCTTCTGCGAGGTGCTGCGGAGAAACCGAACTGAGCAAAATTGAATTGGAAGGGGGGTCACAAAGTCACAATCAGCCCGTCAATCAAATACATGGATATTTTCCCTACAGACAGCACACAACAAACTCAACATCATACATGGAGTCAGTGACGCACTCGTTCCTCTTGTTCTTGTTGTTAACATGCACTTCGTACAAAACATCCTCTGCGGGATGGGATCGTTAACCCCAAAAATTGCTGCACCTTGTTGGTAGGGCCGTTCTCCATTTACTGTAATCTATCACGCCCGTGAACCTTACGAATGCCACAACCTACCTGATCACCTCGTACTTGGCGTTTTCTCGTTCTTAATCAGTTTCACAACGGCCACCTTTGTTCGCGTTGCATCGGTCTTCTCTACAAGTGGTAATCGATACCCGTGCTTCTGAGCAGCACACAGTTAGTCTAATAATGTATGTCTACCAGCGATTTATCCCCCCACTACCCGCCCACAGCTTCAGTACGTATCTACGAACCTTCATTCGATTCCGGTCACACCTGTTCGTGGTGCTTCGTATCCAATTCCTTCTCCTCCTGCTCGTCGTCTTCCTTCAGCGTCAGTACAGCCGACGGGTGTTTCTTGAGCGGGGCCAGCTTCGTCGACTCGAGGTATTCCTCCACGTCCAGCGCCACCTCCGCCGACTGCACCGTCTCGTTCCTCCTGCCCGTGAGCACCTGCGACTTGACGTCCACCAGAGGCGGCGGCACTTCCACGACCGCCGCCGTCTCGTGCATCCTGCGCAGTAGCTGCTGGAAGCGCCGGAACTTGTTCGAAGCGTGCGAGATCACGAGCACAGTCAGCAACGGGTAGAAGACTCCCCCAGCGACCAGCAGGTAGACGCACCAGCCCAACTGCCAGCACGTCCGACCCGAGTCGTTCTCCGAGCAGCGATTGTACTGGTCCTTGTAGAACGTCGAGTCGACCACGAGCCGGAACACGAACACGTACCAGACCATGACCGCCGTCAGACACCCCACCCCGTTGAACACGCAGAGGTGCATCAGGTACTTGTCGGCCATGGTGTTGTGCGTGGTGGTGATCAGGTGAACCGCCCAGACCACGACCACCAGAGCCGAGCCGGCCATCACCGACAGCGTCAACTGTAAGAAAGTCATGGCCGTGCCGCAATACACTTCCATCACTTGACAATATTGTTTGTGCAGCTCCCCCACTGCATCCGCGCAAAAGGTCTGTTGCGTAGCACTAAAACAATAATAATATATTAAAAAATAAAATATTGTTAGTAGAACGTTTTACCTCCATTTAAGAATAATAAATAGTTTGTTTTGATTACGTCACCATTGGGCGCTGTAGGTGTCGACCCCACTTTCCTACCCATAGCGAGTTGCCCGGATCAAATTTTGGGTCGCCCACGTCCTCCGTGTAGTTGAGCCAGAGCCCCATGCCTTGCGAGTAGTAGACGGTGTCGCCGCGCTCGCCCGACTGCGACAGCCAGCGCGGCATGAGCGTCGCGTACCACGTCAGTGGTACCAGCGTCACGGCCAGCAGCACCACCGAGAGCTGCAACAGGTTCTTCATGGCGACCACAAGCCGAAATGCTGCAAGGACTGGTATTGTCCTGGCAAGATGAAATGCACCACCACTTTTTAGCGACACATAACTCCTCACCCAATTATCAGATTTGGATAAGCTTTTTTTTGCGTGAAAGCTCTGTGTTTTCTCTGTTAAGTAAACTCTTTCTTAGCTTCTAATACAAAGAAACGGTTGCGCTACACTTAAACGAAAACTGAGACTCCTTTGAATCCGCCAAAAAATCGAGGCTATGTTCTCACCAGATGGCACCAGATGCTTTTACCATAATCAGCTTGGTATACAAGTAATATGCCCTTTCTACGAGCATTTTATGCACCTTTTTGAGTGTCAGAGCCACGAGCAGCGTCAAAATGAACATGGCGTCACCTTCTTCTAGCAATACCTCTATGGCTGGAAGTGTGTTTTTCTGAAGCACACGAATCAAAGCTACATTCTGACGCATAGCTTAGCACTGTAGGTGCGTTCAGTCCCGAGATATTGACCAAAACGTCTCGTGCATTCATGATCAGCATCTATTTCCCGCAAAACCGAAAAGCCTTACCATGCAAATGAAAGCTTCGGCTGTACGAATAGCATGCATACACACGTTGTTTGAACCCCCCTCTTTCCATTGCGGGTCTTCCGGCATTAATACGATCAGTACTTTTGTTTTTATCGGCAAAATAAATTTTTGGTGGTGCATTTCATCTTGCCGGTATAATAGTAAGAGTCGGGGGGGGGGGGCTGATATAGGATAAATGGATACGTTGTGGATGCTACGCGGATTTAAGTGGATATTCTATTGTGAAATTGCCGAGACCCGATGGATAGTACCAAATCTGCAACGAATCCTAACATTAATCCGTTTGCGAAAATCCGAGATAATCAGGGATACGAGATACGCGTACCCTGATTAGCATTACTCCATTACTGTAGATCGCTTGCCTCCTCTGCATTGAATCGGTGGCTTACTTCTTCGTTGCAACCAGTAGCACTCACGAAACGGGATAGTTTTCCTGCATCCACAGGACGACGTCAAATGAATACCTACCTAATTGCCGTAGCTTGCGTCGTAATTCTGTCTTCGGTTCGTGCACATGTAGGAACAGTACTATCTCGAACAGCTTGGTCGAGTGGCCGATATCCCACTCTTTTTCCATCGCAATGCGCTTTGGGTAATGAACAAGCAGCCACGATGCTATTTGCAAATGACCTTCGATAACCGCGAAGTATACGGCATTAGCAGTGCAACCTTCCGATCGGTTTAAATGCAACCACTTCACCATTTTAAAGTGACCATGATACGCTGCATAATCCATAGCCCCCGTGGTGCACCCTGCTGTTGTATTTGCATGTAGCCATTGAATCATCTTCATGTCACCTTCTCGAGCAGCAACATCCATGAGTTTAGTCGTGGAAGCCTCAACACCATTTGCATGCAGCCACTTCACCATTTCAAGTTTGCCGTTGCTTACAGCATACTCCAAGACACTTTGTGGAAATATATATCCTTCCGCGTGTAGCCATTGTATCATGGTCAAGTATCCCGACAAGACTGCCCAATCCACAGTTTTACCAAATTCCACTGAAAACTCCTCGTCGAGAATAATACAACGCTTTTCTCGTCGTGGACGCCCGTTTGAATACACGCTATCAAAAAATGGTGCTACATTTCCATCAGTGGATTCGTACGAAAACTCAGCAAGCAAGTACTCGAGAAGTGGTATGTTCCCTCTTTGGATCGCGCAAATCAAGGCATCGCCACCAATATCCGAGAAGCCTCGCGAACAGAGGTATTTCACCACTTCTATATCGCCACCGGCGGCCGCCCCCTTCATGGCATACCTCTCTCTCCTCGGTACTTTTTGCCCTACCGAGCTCTCCATTAGCCATTGGACCACAGCAAGCCGACCATTCAAACATGCCATGCTGAGAGCAAAAGACTCATCGCTCGACCACAGCTTTTGACTCGGTGATGATTGGAAGCAAAGATTTACGAGTTGTTGAAGTAGCTTGAGTTCACCGCGATCAGCCAGCTCATCCACTGCAACACGTACTTGCTCAATGCTCGGTATTACCCCTCGACTAAGCTCCCTCGAAATTGCTTCCGGCTGCCCAGTGACAAAGGCGTAGTCTGAAATGTAGTCGCAACCAGGAGGTTCTAGCTCCTGCGCTAGCGCGAACTCGCCTTTCGATAGAGTTGTTTTAACGACGATACCCATTTTTCTCCATTTATTTGCATGCGATGTATGCTCGTTCAGCCATCGTGCAACATCATAATGGCCGTTCTCAACGGCTTGGGCCATGTCATCACCTCCCCAGTTTACCTCAAGGTCATTGACTCCACTCGAGCATTCTTCGTGGTCAGCAGAGATAATTCGTTGATCGTCGCTCTTCGTGCTTTTCCGTGAGTGACGCTGACGTTCCTCACCATTTCGTTTTGTTTCGTGAGCGAGGAAATACTGTAGAACACGCACGTGTCCCTTTGCCGCTGCCGTTGTCACTACTTTTTCATCCACATCTCGATCGGAAAAGTGCGTAAAAATCCACTCCAGTACGTTCAAGTCCCCACGAGCAGCTGCAACTTCTAGCGACCTCGAAAATTGCCAGTGATGGTAATTCGGGTCAGAGCGCAAGTAGTTGGTTAGTGACCATTCCGGTTTCCTTCCAGCCGAGGCACTGATCTCCCAAATCCAGTCCAGCAGTGGTATGGACCCGAAGGCGCATGCTTCGCTTAGCGTTAGGTCCGGCGGTAGTTTGAAGGCATACAAGTTTATCGCATCAACAATGTGCGGAAGGGCCTCTACTGCTGGGAAGTACCGCAGTACAACGTTCACGGCTTTGAGATGCATTTTGCACCGCTCAAAAGGAAAAATGAGGTGACATTTATGACTCTAGAAAACGATTATGATCGCGATTGATTGAAGGATTGAATGATTGAAATTGCCTCAGGAGAATGGACAGCTTCAAGGTGTCAATCCATTTTGGTGCAGGGTTCAGCTTCATTGTATGCCACTTTTTGCCGTCTTCTCCGTCGTGAGCAAGGACGAGTCTCGATACAATAGTAGCCGACACAATTCTCAAATAGAAAGCCACTTACCACCCATACAATAGTAGCCGACAAGCCGGTCACCCAGACTGAAAATCTTCATGTTTGCTTGATAAATTGCAGACTGTGAAGTGGAGCAGCTACCATGAGAGATTCGCCCTGATACAACGTGGCCGTGATTTGAGACGATGATAAGATCAAAAGCACAGTTGGATGATGCAAATACGAGGAGATCACACCGACATTTTAATTTGAACTCGCTGCTAGCATTAACTTGTTGCAGTCTACCGCGCTAATTTAAGCGTAGATTGACTGCACTATCCAACTGCTGAGGTGCAACAATGTTTTACAACGTTAGCAGATATCTTGGTTTATGCGGGTCCTCTTTTCATGAAGCTCGGATATCGCTGTGGGTTGGCAGTGATACTGCGATCTTTTGAGCGTTTGCTGCACCCGTAAAATCCCAGCATTCTGTGTGTTCATTCATCAACGTGTTCATATTGTTGGAGAAAAGCAAAATTGTACAGTAAGAGGTCTCGTAGAGTAAGAGGTCTCAAGCTTTAGAGAGAGTTGGCAGTGATACAACTTGTTCACATTTTTGGAGAAAACCAAAAGTGTACAGTAAGAGGTCTCGAGCTTTAGAGTAAGTTCGGCAAATATGTTTATTTCATTGCACGTTCGCCTGACCAAGCGATTGAAAATCTAAGGAGACAGAGGGCAGATTATTGTCGCGAGCTGTCCTGGAAGGGACGGCTGCCGCTGCGCACGAAGTAGGACGGTACGGACAGTTAAAGGAACGGCAAATATGTTTATTTCATTGCACGTTCGCCTGACCAAGACTAATTCACGACTGACCTACTCACCTGGCACGGAGGGCTCTCCCTCACGCTCTTCCTAAGCCTCTCTTCAACTTGCGCGCCGTCGCGACGCTTCCTTCGAATCCTTCCTCCTGTCATGACACTCCTTCGTCCTTGGCTCACACCACGGTTCACGCTCCGAGCTTCGTCACGCTAGCGACCTCCATCCTGCGACCTCACGGCACCTCCCACTCGCGGAACGCGCCACCGCTTCCATCGCGACTCCTTGCTCGCTGGGCCGGCACGCCGGCAGTTAATCCTCGCTAAAGTCCGATGACTGCTCGGTCAGCTCATCTTCGTCCAGCTGTTCTTCGAGTAGTAGGTCGCACGTTGATTGGCGGGCGACTGGAGGACGGTCAGGACCGTACCCGAGACGGTGACCACCGTTCCCACTCGGGACATCCTCCCCGACTGGAACTCGACGCCCTCGTCGAGCGGTCTCCTCTTCCTTGTCGGCCTTCATCTTTGCCCGTAGAGCACGCTGCTGTGCTCGTAGTCCACTAATAGTCTGCACCGGCTTCGGTCTTCCCACGCACCCATCCGCTCGCCAGAAAGCCTCACTCAGTCGCTCAGCTTGTTGTAGCTCTTCGAGTTCACGGAGCCAGTCAGCTTAGCTGTCCTCCGCCATCTTCGCCGGCGACCGTCCTCCAGACGCCGCTTCGTACTTCTTCAGTATGCGGCTGGCGACTCCAATTGTCGCCACCACACAACTCCACTGTATCACAGTATTGTCGGGGTTGAGCCCGGCGTCTGCCAAACTGTAGTTGATAGTCAGGAGCAGCACTCCCACGCCCACCGTCCCTTGACACACCACCTCGACGAAGTCATACCCGTAGACGACCGTGTAGAATACGGCATACACCGACAGTGACAAGAACGCCCACAGCCCACGCCACACGCAGCAGGCACGGTCGGCAGTGCGTCGACACTCGGCTCTCGACCCACTCCAGTACTTCACGGTAGACTTGCAGCTCAACTCCAACACGTCAGGCAGGAACACGCACCACAGAGCGTGATACGCCTCCAACCACTTGTACATTAGCCGACCCAAACCATGCTCGTGCTCACCACGAGCCTCGAGCACTACCATAGGGGTAGCCCAGATAGCCTCGAAGGTCTTCCACCGACGTTCAGCGGACGGTCGACCCTGCACGGACGGTCCGTTCACAAACCGGCGGTAACGTCGTACGCACACCTTCAACAGCGACAGCCACTTGAACGCAAAGCCGAACACGGTCCAAATCAGTCGTCCCGCAAGGCGCCACAGCGGTCTCGTGACCACACTGCCCACCGCACCAATCAGTAGTAGCAGCACGGACGGCCAGTGGTCGCACAGTAGCCCCCACACGCTCGTCCACAGGGACAGCGAGTGCCACAAACACCACTCGATCAACTCCGACACGGTTTCCATACCCGTCGCGGGGCCGAAAGAAACGAAATGTCCTCGCCTTAGGGCGCCAGCCACGGTCATCGATCGCGCCTTACGTCCACAACCATCTCCATGCGTATCCACCGTGACGGGCAACCCACCGTTGATGGGCCGTCGCTCGGCGTAGTCAATCACTTGCTCGTCTCACGACGACCGTACCTTTCCCATTTCTCGGAAAAGGAACTCATAGCCAAACCTCCCAACAACCAGGTCGAAATGCGTCAGTGGAGGCTACGGCAACTTGCAGTGCCTCCCATTTCGACTTTCGCCGAAGAGAGAACAAGCTTCCAAGTCACCACTTTCCACCATGGCCAACTCCCGAGAAGCCAACAGGGACGCCGTCCTGCGCCGGCTGCGCGCCCGCCTCGACCGCCGCACAGGGGGAGCCGATGCTGGGGCTGACGCTCAGCTCCGGGCTCAAGTGGACTTCTACGTCCGCCTGCGCGCTGCACTCTTCGCCAACAGCGGCTCCACGAACGTGGACGCCGTGGACGCCGTCGCCGTCGCCGTACTAGCGGACGACGTGGCGCTCCCCGTCGAGTTGTCGGCGACCGCGACCCTGCTGCCACTGCCTGACGCCATGCAAGTCGTCGCTGCTCCTGCGCACGACTTGTTCACCGTCCCCGCGGCTCCGGCACGCTCGTCCACCAAGCGTTCACCGTCCCGGGGAACGACGAAAACCCCAC
This sequence comes from Phytophthora x cambivora, assembly GCA_033557925.1. Taxonomy (NCBI): domain Eukaryota; phylum Oomycota; class Peronosporomycetes; order Peronosporales; family Peronosporaceae; genus Phytophthora; species Phytophthora x cambivora. The sequence goes on along the minus strand of JAUCEB010000001.1, from coordinate 10,379,226 downwards.
CGTCCAAGAAACAGCGCAGGTCCAAGGCCCAGGACCAGGACGACGACGAACCTGACGACGAGGAGGACGCTCCCGAGGCCGAAGGGACGGAGACGTACGAGCTTCCGCTGCCCGCCAAGTGTCCAGCCGCCATCCGTCGTGACATCGCCAAGATTATCAAGCAGGCGGCCGCCCAGGGCAAGACCCCGCCTCGCATGGCGTACCCATGGGTCGGGCAGCGCGCCTGGTACGACCCGCAGGAGCACCCCGCGCTGCACGTGGCGCATTGGCGCTTCTGGATGCACTGGCGCGACGTCTTCTTCGCCTGCGCGCTCTACGCGCCTTCCGACGAGAGCACGGCCCGCCGCAAGAAGAAGTCGAACGCCGGCCAAGCGCGGCTCGCGTTCATCAGCTTGAACATCCTCGAGCTCGGCTTCTACGACTTCCTCGACGTCTTCGAGAACGGCTCCCACGACACGCTCATGTGGCTCGGTGGCAAGGCGGCTCTGCGCTCGGCGGCCGCGAAGGCCAAGGGCAACTCGGACGCGACGACGGCGACGGACCTCGCCACGCTGTACCGCAACGACCGTGGCCGCTATGAGGCCATCCTCGCCCGAGCTCTGGATCCGTACCGCGTGGACGAGGACGGTTACCAGTCCATCTCCAGCCTCCTCGAGCAGACGGACGCGCTGAACCCGACCAAGCCACCTCACCTTCGCCTCAGCGACGAAGCTCTCGCCCGCGTCGTCATCGACGTCACCGGCGGCAACCCGCCCAACCCGTCGTGGGTCGGCCACAAGAGCTCCGGCACCTGGAAGGTCCTGCTGGGAGACGCTCGCATCCGAGCCCTCGCCAAGAAGCTCAAGCCGCTTGCGACGAAGGGCAAGCTACCGTTCCCGGCCCAGAAGGCGTACGACGAGGACAAGGAGCAGCGCGACGACTACTCCGACTTCGAGGACGATGAAGACATGTTCACCGTGCTGCCTCCGACGCCGCACCTCGACGAGGTGGACGACGGCGAGCCCGAAGAGTTGGAGGAGTCTCCGCCCGACGCTGGTCAAGACCAAGGCGACGATGGAGACCAGGAAGAGCTCGAGGGCGACGAAGACACCAGCTCGGCCACCTCCAAACCCACCGATGACGACAAGAAGAGCAGCGCCGGCGACGAGGACACCGCCACTTCGTCCAAGAAGAAGAGCACCCCGGCTCCGGCCTCTCCCAAGTCCAAGTAAGCTTCCAGTCCTTTCAGGGACGCTTCGCTAGTCGACCATTTCAGTTTTCTCCAATTCCACCAGCGTCCCTTCACTTAATCAATTCAAATTCAAACACATAACTCTCTTTCCCACCGTTCTTGATGTTCCCTTGACCGTACTCTCTTCCACACGACCGTCCTTGGGACCACCAACAACACCTCTCACGACCCGGCTAGGTCATGAGCAGGTCTTCATCCTCCACTTCATCGTTAGCCTCCTCCAAGCGTGAACTTCGTCTTAGCTCAGGCAGGCGCCGCTTCTTGCGCTCTGCTTGCTCGAAACTCGTCACCAGATCTCCATACTCTGGCATCACCTCGGCTCGGGGCACCCAATGACTTTCATAGTTGGCCGTGAGCACCAGGTATTCAGCGGCACGGTTGACCACTCGTTTAGCAACGATCTCCTGCAGCGGCGAGGTAACCCCCGTGTGGGCCGTATCCCCGCGACCTATGGTCACCCGCTCCGTGAAACTTGACGCAGGCAAGTCGGCTTCCTCAAGCGGACCGTCTTCAAATCCTTCACCGTCCTCCTCAATTCCTTCTGGCACCTCATCCATGTACGGTCGCGTCCACCGTCCACGGAACTTCTTCAAACGGTTGACGTTCACCGTGACCGTCTTGTCAGGGTGAGTCGGGATATCGATCCGATACGCATTCTCGTTCACTTTGCCGACGACACGGTACGGACCGTGCCACGCAAAGGCCAGCTTCTTCGTTCTTGACTCGCCTCTCTTCTTCCTGAAGAGCTGATAGACCCACACCGGAGCGCCAACCTCGTACTGCACCTCCACGCGATCGCTCAGCCGTCGCTCGTGTCGGTCCTGCGCCTTCAAAAGCTGACGCTCCACCAAGTGACGGGAGTCACGCAAAGTACGGTAGAGCTCACGACGGTACGCTGCCACCTCATTACTCTTCCATTTCTTGCCCAAGTTTAGGAACGCGACGTCCAGCGGCAGCACTGGATCGCGCCCGTAGAGAGAGAAGAAGGGAGAGTCGCCTAGCGCCTCGTGGTAGGCCGTCCTGCAGGCGAATAACACCCTCGGCAAATACAGATCCCAGTCCGTCTGTGCTTCGCTCACGTGCATCTTCAGCATGCCCATGAGCGTACCGTTAAAACGCTCCACCAGCCCTTGAGTCTGCGGGTGGTACGCTGAACCGTACAGCTTCTTGATCCCCAGCGTCTGATAGAAAGACTTCGCAATTTCCGACGTAAAGTTTCGGCCATTGTCGCTCAGCAACCGTGACGGCACACCGTGCCGAGCAACCACTCCATTCACCATCACTTCCACGAAAGTCACCGAGTCTAGGCGAAGCACCGCAAACGCCTCAGCCCACCTCGTAAAGTAGTCAACAAACACGAGTATGTACTTGTTTCCTCGTTCAGTCTCGGGCAGAGGACCCACAGCGTCCACCACCAACATCGAGAACGGACCCGAGAGATCCGCCACCGGCATCCGCTGCATCTGACCAGCCTGCCACGGTCGCGACCCCTTTCCGCTGCCGCACCGTGTACACTCGCGGACGTACTCCGTGACGTCCTTCCTCCAGCCCGGCCAGAAAGCGTGTCGCCTCACTTTCTCGAGCGTCTTGGTTAGACCCAAGTGCGAAGACAGCACGTCAGCGTGACAGTAGTGTAGGACGGTCTCTATGTATGGTAAGGGCACCAGAGGGACGGTCAAGGACCGAGCAGGTCCGACCCGAGCCGGCAAGTGTACCTTTCTCATCAGCAAACCGTTCATCACCACGTATCGCGACCCCATCTTCATGATCGTAGCTCTCAGGAACGGATCCAAGGGCAACGCACCGTCCAGCAGGAATCCCACCAGCGCCTTCACCCACGGGACTTCTTGTTGAGCCTGCACGAACTGGTCGAAGTCGAGTCCAAACCGGTCCACCGGAGTCAGAGGGGTGTCTCCCGTAGGGGCGCCACTCGCGACTTCATTTGGCTGGTCAGGACACTCGTCGTCGACGTGCCCATCGGCACGCTCACCGCCCTGACCGTGTCCGTTGTCGGCCTCAGCTGGCTCCCCGACTGAAGTCGGAAGCACGTCTCCGACCGTGTCTTCCGGGTTCAGTAAGTCCCGCATCGAGAGAGCTGCCACCGTGTCCATAGGTAGCCTCGATAGACCGTCCACATGCCCCATAGTAGTACCTGGCTTGTGATGCACTTTAAACTGCAAATTGGAGAGTTCCATAGCCCACCGTGCCAACTTAGCGTTCGTAGTACGGTTGCCCGGACTGAAAACCCATGTCAGAGCCTGATGATCCGTGTACAGGTCAAACTCACGCTTGTCGAGATAACATCGGAACTTCCGCGTCGCCCAGACGACACCCCAACACTCGATCTCAGAGATGCCGTCCTGCTTCGTGATCCAGTTCTTCTGGGATCCGGTCAACAGCTTACTCGCGTAGGCCACTACACGGTCGCGACCGTCCACCTCCTGCATTAAGCAAGCGCCGACAGCGTAGCGTGAAGAGTCCACGTACAACTTGAACCGTCTCTTACCGTTCGGATAGACCAATATCGGCGGCTTCAACAGCGCACGCTTCAATTGTCTAAAGGCAGCTTCACAGTCCTCGTTCCACACGAACGGTGCGTCCTTTACTTTCAACCGTTCCAGAGGTGCCGATATCGAAGCGTACCCGGGGATATACCGACGGAAGTAGCTCGTCAGACCCAAAAATGAACGGATCCCATGCACATCCACCGGACGCTTCACATTCATCACGGCCTTCACCTTCTCAGGATTAGGCAGGATTCCAGTCGGGGTGACGATGTGTCCCAGGAACGCCACTTGGCTGCGTCCCCAATGACACTTCTTCATCTTGAGCTTGAACCCAGCCTGCTGGAACCGTGTCAGCACTTGACGCACGCGAACCAGATGAGTAGGAAAGTCCTTGCTGAATATGACGCAGTCGTCGAGATAGACCAAACAGATTCGCCACTTAAGATCCACCAGAACGGTCTCCATCAACCGTTCAAATGCGGGAACCGCGTTACACAGGCCAAAAGGCATCACCAACCATTCATACAGACCGTATTTGCACGTGAAAGCAGTCTTAGACACGCTGTCCGGGTGCATTGGCACGTTCCAGTATCCAGACGCAATGTCCATTGTCGAGAACAATTGAGCGTCGCCGAGCACATCCAAGATGTCATCTATCAACGGCATGGGGTAACAGTCCTTCACCGTGACCGCATTCAATCTACGGTAGTCAATGCAGAACCGTATTCCACCGTCCGGTTTTCGAATCATCAGGACCGGGCTCGCCCACGGACTGTTCGAGGGACGGATCAGGTTCAGTTCCAAGTATTGCTGGACCTCCGCTTCCATGACCTCTCCTTCGGCTAATGACACGCGGTACGGTTGTGACTTGATCGGAGCACTGTTCCCCGTGTCGATCTCAAACTGCAGTAGATCCGTCCGTCCCGGTTCTTTCGAAGAACCCACAAACATATCATGGAAGCTGTCCAGTTCCGCCTGGAACAGTTCCTTCTGTTCCAGGGACAACTTCGACTCGGAGAAATCGGCCTCCATGCCGTCCGCTTTGTCCGGGGGGGGATGTCGGGTTTCGAGGCTTTCACCTTCTCGCCGACGTCCGGCTCCCTCGCTTCTGACACGGACGCCGCGCGTTCGACCCCGGGCCCGTTATCGTCAGCAGGTACCGTCCCCTTTTGTTCCACCGTAGTCGCTTCGAAAGCCGACTCCGGGATCACGGACGTACTCGCAATGACCGTTCCCTTCCTGATCCAGAACTCATCAGTAGATGCATTGCAAACTTCGACGATGACCTGGCCATCCTCGACCGTGCCTAGCGACCGTGCCACACACAGGGTAGGAGGCAGACCCAAAGAACCTTCGACCAACACAGTGGATTTGTCTCCAATAGAGCCGACGACTCGAGTCGTGACGAGGGCTTGGCCAAACGGCGGCAATCGCACCGACGTCGCCATCGCTGCCATGAACGTCTCCTGCACCATCGTGAATCCTAGCGGCAACACTTCACCCGTATTCTTCAGAGTCAACGTGCGTTCCGCCACGTCGATCACGGCTCCGAACGCGCCCAACGCGTCTACTCCCAGGATCGCATCGACATGCAGTTTATCAGCCACCAGCACGCTTAGAGAGACCTCCACCGTTCCGAGCCGGAACGCCAAGCTGATCCAACCCCGGATCCGCAACTTGTACCCCGACGAGCTTCGCACCAGCCCTTCGTACGGTTCGAGCGACTCCGAAGCCCGGCCCAGTCGCTTCAGCACACGACGATCAACAAGACTTAGGGTAGCGCCGGTATCAGCCAACATTTGAGACGGTAAACAGTCAATATAACCACTTGAGAGTGCCTCAAAGTTGCCAACCGCGCACACCACCCGGCGTCCATCTTCTACGGCACGATACGCATCATCTTCGGCGTCCTCATCATCATAGCTCCAAAACCATTAGGAAGGTCCACCGTGACAACGTCCACCAGGCCAGTCTTTGGCAGTGATGTCCGCGCTGGACGGTCGTTCCTCACCACTTCAACGTAGTGAGAAGCGTCCTCGTCACGCTCAGGGAAGAACTCCACTTCGTCCATTACTTCGGCATACGGCTTGTAAAGCGACGAAAAATCGAAAGCGACCACCTTGCCGTGGCGACGGCGACGGCGACGCTTCGCACTCGGCGTCTTCGACCGTCCCACTCGATCCCATAGCTTTAACCATATTCTCCGAGCATTTTCATCAAAGTAGGTCCTCACCCAGGAACGCAGGCGCGCCCCAGAACTGGTGTTCACGCTCATTATCTCCTTGACACGGTCGGCGTGCCATAGGAGTCGCTCTTCATCAAACTCAGGAACCTTGTCACGCTGAGGGGGAACTTCCACCGTCCCTTCCTCACCGTCAGGCGGTTCTCGCGCCTCACATTGACCGTTCCCATGGCTCCTAGCTTCCTGCAGGAAGCGGAACACTGCTTGCCGTGCCACCGCACGCGCGACCTTCGAGTCCACGCCCCGCACCTTGCTCAGGACGGGCACCACTTCGCCCACGGCGACTGTTCCACCAGGATCGTCCGGGGGACGCTCGACCGGGCGAGCAGGAGCCTCAACCGACGGACCGTAGACGACGTTGACCACTGGGCTCCGGAAGTCACGGTTCGCGCGCTTGGCTTCCTCAGACTTATCGAGCATTTCTTCAAACCAGTTCTGCCAATACTCAGGCGAACCATGCACTTCCGGGGACGTCTGCCGCGTTCGTTCCACCACCTCCAGCGGGATCCCAAGTAGGCGGGCCAGATCTTCCGACGACGGCTCGGCCTGAGCCTCCGCATTCTTGGCGACACGCTTATGGAGTTCCACTTCGTCCAGCGGGTACAGTCGGTCCTCGAGCTCCTTGTTGTACTCCTCGGGCTCGGGGACGACGACCGTACCAGAGAGGATGGACGTCTCCTGTCCAGGTTCACCGTTCTCCATTGCATCAAGTTCTTCGTCCGTGAACAGACGACCGTACTTCGAGACAGCCTCCACCTCAGGCGGGACCGTACCGTCCTCTTTCACCGTTTCGGTCGGTGGGGCTTCTCCCACCGTCCAAGTCGAGAACAGGCAGTCCGACAGGTCGTACTCCTCGTCACCCCACTCATACGGAGGTGGCGCGTCGGCAAACGGCGCTGGCGGCTCCTCCATACTCTCGTCCTCGACATTCGCCACGTACTGGCGGCGGCACATACGGCGGCGGCGCGTCCGCGAACGGCGCCGGCACCTCCTCCTCCATGATCACGTCCTCGATCTTCGCCACGTACGGCGGCAGTACATACGGCGGCGGCGCGTCCGCGAACGGCGCCGGCACCTCCTCCTCCATGATCACGTCCTCAATCGCGACGGTCTTGCTCGGTTCGTCCCCGAGCTCTTCTTCGCACGGAACATCGCCCGCGTTCACCTCCGTCGGCTCGATCTCGTCCTCGGCCGACTCGTCCCTCTCCACATCACTCGTCTCCACCTCATCTGACGAGGCTTCCAAGTCCCCCGACACGACGCGCACCTCCGCGTCGGTCTTCGAGGAGGTCCAGCCCTCGTAGGCCTTTTCGTGCTTCAATTCGTCGACCTTCACCGCGAGGTCCTCTCCTTCGTCATCCGTACTAACCACAATAAACTCAGCTTTCTTTTTCTCGATCTTGCTCTTGTTTTCTCCATGCAAATCATCATCCAAGGTAGGCTCCTCACCGTCCAGCTTCGCCGATACATTCATGCAAACATCCACCGTCGAGACCGTCCTCTCCACTTCGTCACGGTCACGATCCCCGCTCTCCGAGTCATTCACTAGACAAGAGGAAGGAGTGACTCTCTCCTCCCCTTCCTCCCGCCCTCTTCATTGAGGCGGAGACGTCTGCGCACCTTCCCGCAGACTCACGGCCAGACCTCGGAGCGCAGCGACTTCGGGGCACCCCGCAAACGAGTGACCGTCCTCCTTACAAAACCCGCACTTCATGGGTCCTCGACCACCGTTCCTGGCTGCCGGAACTTGGCAACCGGCTCGACCACGACTAGGTCCTTCCTCGCACTCCACGGCGATGTGACCGAGCTCTCCACACTGGTTGCATATCATCATCTGTCGTCGGCAAGTCTCACGCGAGTGTCCAACGTAGCCGCACCGTCCGCATACGGGTGCTCCTTCTTGCGTCCGTGAATCGGCCCCCATGCGAATCCCTCGAGGTCGACCGTTCCCAGGCTGACCGTTCCCAATCGGGCCGGGACAGGAAGTCGTGGCCGACACATTCGGCATGCGGTTCCTCGGCGAGCGCGGCGGCTGCCACTGGCTCCGCATCATCTGCTGCTGCCACTGCTGTTGCTGGGTCACGAACGTGGCCATCGTCTCCGTGAGCTTGTCCAGCTTCGACGTCGTCTCGGCCGAGTTCACGTCCGCCGAGCCCGAGCTAGCGCCCGCTGTCTTCTTGTCTTCGGGGAACTCGTCATCTTCTTCTATGGGACGGGACATCTCCTTGGCCAACAGCCACTCGCAGGCCTCTGGAATGTCGCGCGCCGGGCCGGAGTCGAGCGAGGCGAGCATACGCTTGTTGCGCAGCCCGCGTCGGAACAACTGGTACCTCATCTGCGGGTTGGGATAGTCCAACGAGTCGCAGAGGTCTGAGACCCGGTCGCCCCACTCTTCGACAGATTCACCGCGTTCACGCTTCGTCGTCTGCAGCCGTTCCCACAGTTCGTCGGCCGTTCTACTCAAGAACTGGTTGTGGAACCGAACCTTCAGCGTACTAAAGGTTTTAATGGTAGAGTTGTTCCACCACCGTTCCGCTGGTCTCCCTTTAATCTTTTGTCGAAACACCAATAGTCTTGACTGATCCGGCAGGTGCGAGGTGTGAGCTTCGAACAGCTCCCAGAAGTCACGAGCCTTCTCGGTAGTCGCCGTGTCCGAGTAGAACACCGGCAGCACCTTCATCACGTTCGACACCATCGACGACAAGTCGTACTCTCTTCGTGTCGGGGCTCGCGTAGCCACAGTGCGGTACGCGCCACCGTGACTCGCAGGGGCCTGTTGTACCCTGTTAGCTGGTGCAGCGCCTGGGGCTGGTGTCCTGGTCCGGATCACCATGCTGGTTGGCTCTCTCTTGACCTCTGGCTTGACAGTCGGCTCTGTCTTCACGGTCGCACCCCACCCACCGTGATATCCAGGTTGGGCACCGACGCTCCAACCGTACATGGGAGGATTCGGCAGTCGCCGCTCCGTCCCCGTATACAGCGGGATGAACCCACTTGGGCTACGCGAGGGCACTTCCCTCGGTTCCTTCTTCACGTAGGCTCCGTAGAATGACCGCATGGGCGACTCCTCGACCGGCATCGGGTCGTCGTATCCAAAGCCTTGGGACCAATAGACCCCAGGCGCCGGAGTCGGGCAACTCAAACCCTCGACTTCACGGTCTCGATGCTCGTCCGCGTCGGGCACCGTCCTCTTCTCCTCGGGCTCTTGTTCGGCTTGAGCACCGTCTTCTTCACGCTCTTCTTCAGCGTCATTGAACTCATCTCCTTCTTCATCAGCCCAGAGATTTCCCATCATCTCTTGGCGCAGGGACCTACGTCCGGCCGCGCTCGTCACCTTGGCCGCCGTCCCCGTTCCGCTCTCGTCGCCAGCCGACGACGTCGCCGACGCCGACCCACCAATCTCGCCCGTCCTGCGAAGCCGTTCAGCTTCCAGGCGTGCCACTTCCTCCTGCACGGTCCGCTGTTCCACGGACCCTTCACCTTCTCCAACTCCAGACATCTTCTTACTTCAAACTTCAGGGGCTCCGAGCGAGCCGTCGACCAATACTTCCAGGGGCACCGAGCGTGCCGTAGACCAATTTCAGGGACTCCGAGCGAGCCGTAGACCAATACTTCCAGGGGCGCCGAGCGTGCCGTAGACCAATTTCAGGGGCTCCGAGCGAGCCGTAGACCAATACTTCTAGGCACCGAGCGTGCCGTTCTTCAATCCAACTTCCGACCGGACCGTTCCACAAGTCTTGCACGGACGCCGAGACTTCTTGAAGACCCCAGGGACGAGCTCTCGATCGCGACTCTTGCGCGCTGCTGTCACCTCACAAAGGCTTCCCTTATCCCGACGCTCGACTTGACCAGACTGTCCGACGCTTACTTCACAGCGAAGCCAGTACCCTGCTTCTCCACCACGTGTCGCGAGCTGTCCTGGAAGGGACGGCTGCCGCTGCGCACGAAGTAGGACGGTACGGACAGTTAAAGGAACGGTTAGAATACAACTAAGTCAAATGCAAAGATTCAACTTGTTGTTTCCAAGACTAATTCACGACTGACCTACTCACCTGGCACGGAGGGCTCTCCCTCACGCTCTTCCTAAGCCTCTCTTCAACTTGCGCGCCGTCGCGACGCTTCCTTCGAATCCTTCCTCCTGTCATGACACTCCTTCGTCCTTGGCTCACACCACGGTTCACGCTCCGAGCTTCGTCACGCTAGCGACCTCCATCCTGCGACCTCACGGCACCTCCCACTCGCGGAACGCGCCACCGCTTCCATCGCGACTCCTTGCTCGCTGGGCCGGCACGCCGCCAGTTAATCCTCGCTAAAGTCCGATGACTGCTCGGTCAGCTCATCTTCGTCCAGCTGTTCTTCGAGTAGTAGCTCGCACGTTGATTGGCGGGCGACTGGAGGACGGTCAGGACCGTACCCGAGACGGTGACCACCGTTCCCACTCGGGACATTATCCATGTTGCTGGGGGTGCTCCCCCAGGAGGACTGCTTCAACCGCGAGGTGCGGAAAGCGGTCGACCAGCCGGACAGGAAGAGCGTCAAGATCGACTTTGGGGGTATCTACTACGAGCATTTACCCTCGGGTGAGCTCTACGTCAAGTACAACTACCTGTGCACCTACGAGATTCGAAGTAGCTACAAACGGTGGTTCTAGAGATTTTTTTAGAATCCGGGTTTGGGTTTTCAGTTTGACGGATACACTGTTTATGGAAAACTTGAACCGGTCGTGTTTTGTATTTTTATAGAATGAAAGTGGAGCAATGCTTATGTAATGTAAATGTACTACTTCAAGGGCTGGTTAGCGAAGATTAGACTCAAAAGATGCTCGTTGCCTCCCACTGCATTGAAACAGTGGCTTACTTCTTCGCTGCAACCGCCAGCACTCACGGAACGGGATAGTTTTTCTGCACCCACGCGACAACGTCAGATGAACCCTCGCAGTCATTGTACTCAGGTAAACGCAGTATTTCGCATCGTAATTCTGCAGTGAAGTTCTTCGGCTCGTGCACATGTAGGAACAATACTATCTCGAATAGCTTGGTCGAGTAGCTGATACCCACCCATTGTATATCGAAATGTGCCTTGGATAACGAACTAGCAACCACGATGCCATTTGCAAATGACCGTGTCCAACCGCGAAACGTATGGCGTAAGCTGAACAACCTTCCGATCGGTTTGAATGCAACCACTTCACCATCTTGAAGTGACCATGATACACTGCATAATCCATAGCCCCCGTGGTGCACCCTGCTGTTGTATTTGCATGCAGCCATTGAATCATCTTCATGTCGCCCTTCATAGCAGCAATATCCATGGGTCTAGTCGTGGAAGCCTCAACGCCAATTGAATGCAGCCACTTCACCACTTCAAGTTTGCCGTTGTGTACAGCAGATTACATGACACGTTGCGTAAATATATATCCTTCCGCGTGAAACCATTGCACCATCGTCAAGAATCTCGAAAAAGCTGCCCTGTTCACAGCGTTGCCAAAGTCCATCGAAAACTCCTCGTCGAGAATAATACACCGCTTTTCTCGTTGTGGACGCTCGTGTGAATACACGCTATCAAAAAATGGTGTGTGGTGGAGCGGGCTCTCAGAAATTACTCTCTGGGGCTCGGTCGACACACAAGAACGCACTTCACACACTGTACGCCGCGTGTGGTGCGTAGAATTCCCGGGGTCTTGACTAGCGTGATTTCTTGGGATGGAGTGGTCGGACTTCGTCGCAAGTGTCTTCAGCGGGTGACGTCTGCGTGGAAACCTTCACACGAACGTCGAGTCTTTCAAGTCGAAGCGTCTCTCCAATAGACATGACTTCTTCTCCGAAGAGGGATGCTATACCTTGGTTGTTGTCTGGGACGACGCTATTCCTGCCCTTGCGGGACTTTGCTGCTATACCTGCCCTCGCGGGACTTTGTCGCTATACCTGCCCTCGCGGGACTTCGTTTAACGTGCCTTCCTGTCAGACACGGGTTGCTGGGGTTGAGACCACGACAAGCCCTCTCCAATCCACTGAAGCGAAGCGAAGAAACACTTGGTGTCCAAGAAGGTTTGTTGCCTTGCCTATGCTCTCGGGCGCTAATTCGTAACTGACCCTACAATCTTCCTATCCTTTGCCGCTACTTCACCCCTACTTCAGACTTACTTTTTGTACACTCATCCGTTGTCAGAGCGCGATCTCCCGTGCGTTTCTTGTGGTGTTGCGATCTTGTATCCGCTCGCGAGGATGCTCTCCTTGAAGTTCAACCGCTTGCTCATCACCCGTTGAGTCGCTAGACTTCGAATCCCGTAAGTCGATTCTCGAACGTCAAGTGTCGAACGTCGAACGTCGAACGTCGACCATCGACTGCCGACTCCTGGTCATCAACTTGGGCCTCACCGTTCTTTCTCGGCTGGGAACGAATTCGTTACGTGGGTACATCCGGTTCGGTGTAGCGAAGGTCGTCCGAAGGGGTCCATCCCGACAATTCCCGCTGCTTTCCTGCCAAAGTTCCAGAAAGGCACTATACCACAGCCGCCCCCATCCGCGTGAAGCGTACTCCCCAGGTAGGCTTCGCCGCTGATGTATGTGACCTCTTGCCAGCTTCTGCATCCGTTTGCGTATCCTGCATCATTCCCAGCTTCCGTCTGCATCTCCTGCATCACTCCAGCTCACATGTCGTCTTCGCCGGCGCCGGATGCCGTGCTTTCGCCTACAGTGAATCTCGTCGACGCTTCAGCGGCTTCGGTGACCGCCTCAGCTGCTCCGTTGACTCCTGTTATCCCGCCGGTGACCTCTGACTCGCCTCTGGCTCCTGCTTCGTCATTGACAGCTTTCCTGGTCGTCCAATCGCCTCCGGTGGCGCCTGTGGTGCCATCCGCAGCTTCGCCTTCCCCGCCCACGTCGAAACTTCCTTCAGCACCACTACCGGTCCTGTCGCCTGTCGTGACTGCTTCCCTCGAGCCGGATATCCCAGTCACTTCGTTGGCTGTTTGGATCATCTTAAGGACAAGTTCATTCCGGTCGTCGAGTGAGAATCAGGTTCGTCATTCGCTCGGCATGTTGCTTGCTGGGTTGCCGTAGCTAGTTCTTTCTCTTGTTTTAATCGTCAGCAATTCCACGACACTTGCATTACGCACATCGGCTTCCCAGTCTTGATCACCATCAATGCATACATGTAGTCCCCTCCTTTCCTCCGTTATACCAGCAGCCTCCCTGCTGGTACTTCAGCCATTCTTGACCCTAGGCCTCATCCTGGGTCACCCTTCCAACCGCCACCACAGCCATCCTGTGGTGCCTTCGACTTCCAATCCTGACAGGGTCCTGTCCCCCACCATTCCCTTGCCTACTCGGCACTCGTCGGTTCGCTCGACTGCATCGCTTCAAATCGACGTTCTCCAGTCCTTCGTCGATTGAAGTCATAGATCAGCCCTCCGCAGTTCAAGTCGGCCTCGTCGACCCACGTCGTCTCCACGTAACCCTTCCAGCGCACCAGATATTCCCTCAACGCTCGTCCGTACCGCGTTCGACGTCCGGATCGAACATCGAGGATGGCTTCAACTTCAAAGACGTCCGCCCCCAAAACTTCAGGTGCCCAACTGTCTTCTGGTAGCATCTCCTCATCAAAATCTAGGCGATCTTCCGGCGGCACTCTCAGGTCAATTGCAGGGCGTGTTGGAAATTGTCGCACTAGCTTCAGCTTGGAGATGTGTACCACTGGGTACAGGTGGTACGGAGTACCAGCCACCTCCAATTTTACTGCGTAACTGCTTACCATCTCCTGCACCCTGAAGGGGCCGTGCCACTGGTGTGCAAGCTTCTTCGCATATCCAGGCTTCACCCTGTCCAAGAACAACCAGACCTGCGCGCCCTCCTCGATAGCATTCTCCGTCACAGTCTCGTTATGAGCCTCTGCCCGTTCGGCGATCGCGTCCTTCAGCAGATCCGCCGCCTGAGCCCGGGCGTGCAGGTAATGTTTCTGAATATGGAAACGCCACCGGCGTGGCTGCACATCCTGACGCTGTGTGTTGCCGACAGATAATGAAGCCTCGATCGTCGAACGTGGGTCCCACCCGTGTACCAAAAAGAACGGGGTCTCCTTCCTCACACGGTCGTAAGCCGTATTCAACGAGTAAGTCAGCCTCTCGGCATATTCATCCCAATCGCGTTGGTGTTCGTCTTCAACGTACATCTTGATGGCTCGGGTGATCGTTTGTACCATACGCTCTGCGGACCCGTTTGCTTGTGGTCTGTAGGCAAGTGTCGCCCGCTGCCGTTGTCCCATGAGTTGGTTGAAGGCTCGGAAGAAGTCCGACATAAAGCCGGGCTCACGGTCGTGGCGAATCGCTTCGCTCGCGCCAAATCGACGAAAGACACATTCTTCGTATGCTTCAGCTATTGTCTGCGCAGTCCTCGACGAATTGGCTTTGGCAACCACGAATCCTGTGAACAGGTCAACCCAGATCAAGAGTTCGGTGTTGTCTTTGAACGACGGCGGCAACGATGGTATGTGGTCCATAGCGATCACTTGAAACGGATACGTCGGCACGATGTTGCCCGGTGACTCTCCCCTGATGGTAGGTCTTCCTTTTCCGGTTTCGCAGTCGATACACTCACCCACATAACGTTGCACGCTTCTGTAGAGACTCGGCCAATGGAAGTGTTGCCGTACTCTATGATAGGTGCGCCCGATTCCTTGGTGTCCACCCTCAAGACTCGAGTGATAGTGATGCAGTATGTCGTCTCTCAGAGTTTCCGGGATGACGAGCTTCATTACTGCGCTTCGATCTTCAGCCGACTCGTCGCCTCTGGAGTGATAGAAGAGCAGACCATTCTCGTCCTCTTCATACTGTTGAGCCAGCTTACTACAACTGCTTGCGTCACGCGAAGTCATGTCCGTCACATCGCCCCTGAGGAATTTTTTCAAGTTGTGGATCCATGATTCTTCGTCTTGGGCTTCTCGGATACGCTTCATGCGGATTCGTTTTACGACCATCTCGTCTAGCACCTCAGGTGTTGAGTGTCGAGACGGGCTTTCAACCGGAGGAATATCTTCAACTACCGATCGTTCAGTCTCCTGCCGTGCTCCAGACCTCGTCCTCACCGGGAGGACCTGAGCCTTTTCGACGTTCGTGAGTTCGCTAGACGTCGGGTCGATGAGTTCTCCCAGTCGGTTTAATGTAACGAGGTTCGCGAGAGTTTGCTCTTCGACGATCGGCATTCCCGCTTGTCGTTGCAACGCTTGTCCAGCGATCAGGTCTGCACTGGCATTCCAGTCTCGACGGACATGGAACAGCTCCACTTTCGGGAGTGCTTTCAACTGCTCCCAGCATTTCTTCCGGAGGAGTTGCAGTCCCAGCGCTTTACAGTCCATTTCGTCACGCAGTTGTCGGATCGCAAGGTTGGAATCTCCACACACGATTAATCTCTGTACCTCGAGACCATTTAGCAGATCAAGCGCCAACAGCAGTCCTCGATATTCGGCCTCGTTGACCGTCAGGTCTACATCATATCCCGACGCAGCTTTCTCTACCGTCCATCCTGGCAGTTTCCAGATGATGGCTCCGAAGGCGCCTCCTTCGCGCTTGGCTTTCGCGGATCCATCGAAACTGATCACGTACACTTTCTCACCGATGTTTACGACTGGTCGGGGAATCGACATTACCTTCTTAGGCTGACGGCGTGGTGACACGTCTTCCAACGCAGCGTCAACCGAGTCTCGTGGAGTTATACAAGCGGCAATGACGCCTAACAGTTCTTCCTCCCCACGTGTCGAACGTTCGATCTGGAGTTCCCATGGAGAGAGTAACGCTGCCCATTGAGACAGACGCCCCTGTGGATTGTTCTTTCTGAAGAGCCATGCCAACGTCGTGTGTCGAGTCAACACTCGAACTCTACGCCCGGCCAACATCGTGAAACAACTAGTCAAAACTCGTAGCAGCGCCAGCACTTCCTTCTCGACGATATCGTATCGGAGTTCGTTGGGCTTGAGCGTGCGGCTCGTGAATTTCACCGGCATATACACGTTGTCGTGTTGCTGGGTGAGAACAGCCGAGACAGCCCACTCGTTTGCGTACACAATGATTACCGGCTCCAATTCCGGGTTGAAGTGGCGAAGTAGAGGAGTGTCGGCAATTTTCAGCTTCAGCTGTTCAAACGCGGTCTCAGCATGCTTCCACTTCTCGAGAGTCGATGAGTCATCTTTCGCTTTTCGACGTTCGAAGTCCTCTTCCGAAAGGCTGTACAGCACGGAAGCGTAAACCGCGAAGTCGGCAATGAATCGATGGTAGTAGTTAAGACTGCCCAAGAACGACTGGAGAGCCTTCAGAGTACGTGGGAACTCAAGAGATGACAGTGCGTCCAGATTCTTCGGTTTTGCTTCCAAACCTTTGCTCGATACTGAATGTCCCAAGTAATCGACCTTCGACATACCCCAACTGCTCTTATCGACACTAATGGAGAGATTCCATTGATCGCATGCGGTGAGAAGGTTCTCGACTTTGATGCACAAGTCGTCCCACGACGTGGCCCCCACCAGGATATCGTCGATGTACGAGCGACGCCCCAGTACCGACTCCCGTTCTTCGTTTTCCGGCACGACATGCTTGAATACGTCGAGGCGCGGATCCTTCTTCGTCAGCCTCAGAAATCCATACAGCGCATTATCAATCAGTCGCTGGTAAATTTGCGGGGCATTTCGTAACCCGAAAGGCATGCGCAGCCATTCAAACAGACCAAACGGAGTGATGAACGCGGAGATGAGGCGAGCTCGATCGGTCATTGGGACCACCCAGAACCCGCTCGCCATATCAAGGGAGCAAAACCAGAGGATGAACTCCAGATTCTCCAGAAGTTCGTCCACCAACGGCATCGGATATATCATTAGCCGTGTGAGTCCGTTCACCACGCGATAGTCGATACACAGACGAATATCGACGCCATTCTTCTTTATGATGACGACGATCGGCGATGCCCATGGAGACGTCGACGGATTGATTATCCTCGCGCTCAGCAAACCTTTAAGGAGTTCGTACACTTTCTCGCGGAATGGTTTCGGCACTTTTCGGCAACGTTGAGCTACCGGTTTGGCGTCCCCCACGTCAATGTCGCACACCACTCCGACAGCTGCTGGCGGCAACGCGTTTCCTTTGCCGATCATTAGATGTTTTTTCTTCCAGATGATTCGACGCAGCCTCTCTTGCTCTCGAATGCCTACTTCTCGTGGAACATTATCAGGCATGCCGACCTTCAAGTCTTCGATTCTCACCTCTTGAGTCAGTGAGATGGACACTTCAGGCAATACTGCCATCTCCTGTTCGACGTCTTCAGCAAAAAGGTCACTGCCCTCGTGATAGCAGATAGCATCGTCGGCGTTAGACTTGAGCGTCGTCTCTGGCGAAGCAACAAGCGGCTCACTCGACAGTCGTGGCGTCAAGATGTCGTTCAGTGGCGCCTCGTCGGCGATTGACGTAGGCACGTCTTCGACGACAGGGAAATCGTTGGCACTCTCCTCACTGGTTGTTCCCTCGGCCTTCACGGTGGCGATGATCGACGGACGGGGTGGCTCCTCGGCCTCCTCTGGCTGCAGGACCTCTTCCGCGATGGCTTTTGGCTCGCGTTTCAGATTAGCTTTTGGTGTCGGATATTCCGGACGGTCCACCAGTGGGGAATGGTCTTCTTCTACTTCCGTCTCCTCCTCGTACTCCCGCGTGGATCCGAACACCAAGTTCTGCCATTCCGCATACCGATTCGAGTGCGTCGTCACGAAGCCGTATTCCCGTGGGACCAAGTCGTCACTCATCCAAATACCAAGGGGAGTGATCTTGTCGATCGTCACCAGATGATTACCGACATTAGTGACTCGCAGTCGTCGTGGCTGGTTCCGCTTGTCTCCCAGCACCGTGGGTATCCAGCCGTTTCCTCGACACACCCAGAATTGTTGCTTTACACCCAAGTCTGGACTAATGACGAAGTCATAGGACTGACCTGGCTTGATCTGTTGAGGGGTTCGCGGAAATACTGGTCGTCGTTTGGCGCTGAAGAGTTGTCGATGCCCCAGCATGCGAATGCGGACCTCATCTGGTAAGCATATCGATCCGTCTCCTGCGTCCACTCTCACTCCTGCGGGGACCATGAAGTCCATCCCTAGGAGCACATCCTGTCCCGGCAAGTCGCCTACCCAAACGTGATATTTGTACACCAGATTGCCAGCCAAGGTGATCTTGACCGTCGTTCGGCCCAGCGTTTCGTATGGTGCGTCTCCGACCCCCACACAGCTTTTCGTTCTTTCTTCGTCGATTCTGCAGCCTACCTTACGAGCAAAGGCAATGTCCATGAGGGACATCTCGGCTCCTGAATCGAACATCAAGACTGCGCGGTGGTCGTCGACTTTACCAATCACTTTGGCCTGGCGGAATGGTTTCTCCGGCGTATGCGTTTTCCAGTATCCACGTTTCTCTCCGGGCTCCAAGTTTACGGCAGCGACAACAGCAGTTCGGGAAAACTCGTTTGCGTTGTCAAGCTTGATACTCATCACTTTCGAGGCTCGTGTATTATCGTGGACTACTGCCGTGTCTCCACTAACCGTCGTCCTCGATGTTGTACCAACATATGCATAGATGCTCACTGATCGCTCGTCTCGTACTGGATTCAAACCCAGCGAGCGATCTAGTTTAACATCTTTTCCGCGTCGGGCGGCAGCATTCCAGCATGACGCTGGGGCACATACCACTGACGCATCACATTGAAGAATTCCTCGAACCGGCAAGCTCCCGCCTCATGCATTTCGCCACATGCCTTGCACAGCTTCAGACAACGATCCGATGGGTGTCGTCCATTGCAGTGACTGCAGGTCAAGATCGTCCAACAGTCTTCGCTCTTGTGCAGCGTCAGTCCGCAGTGTGAGCATGGAGGTCTCTGGTGAGGTTCCGTCGAGTTTTCGTCGCCCCGGTTGGCAGGGGTCATTGCTGAGACCCTCGTTGGCTCTTCTCGACGCTCCTTCTCGACTTGCGACATCATCGCATAGTCATCGTGGTCTTGCTCGTCTTGAGCTCGCAGAGAGTTAACGGCTTTAGCTGGAGCGGGGGCAGGCGTTTTTGCTCGGAACTTCGACGGGTTATATACCACCTTCCCTTGACGGTCGCGACTTCGTTGACGGGCACGAAGGACCCGCTCCAATGCCTCGGTATCCTCGATACTCAACATGGTGAGCTGGTCGGCAAGCGCCTGTTCATGAGATCCCAACGTGTCGATGAAGTGTTCGACGTGCTCTCGACGTTCCTCCGCATTGCCGTCCTTGACTTTCAGCTTGGCCCGTATTCCTGCTACTGTCAGTCGGTGCAAGTATTCTAGAGGGGTTTCGTCAGACCTCTTGGTTGCATGGTAGTACTTGCGCGCGACGGAGACTCCTTTTCCGCAATATTGATACTGGAACTGGGACGACAGATCGTTCCACGAGGATCGAATGTCGCGACTCAGTTGGAGATACCATTGACGTGCTGGTCCGGTGATCAAGTCGTTCATCAGCAGGCACATCTCGGCGGAAGACATACCATCTCGTTTCGCCGCCGACTGCAACTTGTTAAGCCACGTGCGTGACTTCTCTTCCGTAGCGTCGCGTCCGCTGAATGATTTCAAGTCCGACGTTGCTGAGATACGAATGCGAGTCATGGATCCTCCAGAACCGTTCGATGCTACCACCGCTGAGCGCGACGTCGCCCCAGTCTGTGTCCCAAGATCGAAGAAATCATCGGGATCATCGGCTGGGTATGCCGCCTGTGTCGAGGTCGGGTATGTCGATCTCATCGACACATCAGAGCCTGGTCCCCGAGTCGCCGGGATTTCGGGAGCTGTCATAGTTGGTGCAGGAGCAGCTGACATCTGGGGTACTACCATGGGTGGCGCAGAGACTGTCATGCCCGGTACCGGAGCTGTCGGTGGCGATAGACCTGACACACCTCTAACGAGGGCGTCCAGAGCGCGTTGGAACATATCTGGCTGCATCCCGGGCACATTCAACGAAGGCATAGCTGGAAGTGGCAGTGTCGACTGGGTCGACGGCAGAGCAGCTGCAGGTGCAGCTTCAGCAGGTCTGAACGGAGGAGCTTCAGGCGAAATTATCATGCGCTCGGGAGCATTTGATCCACTGTCAGACTCGTCGACGATTGACGAAACCGATCGGTATCGCGAGGACCCGGTCGAGCTTCCGGCGGTTGCTTTGCGTCTGCGCGGCGACGGAGCTTGCCGTGGGCTTGGCTCACGTTTCATAGCTATTCCGACTATCTCACCCAGAGTGTGAAATAATCGACGAATGGTATTCGTCACAACGTCAACGTCGAATGACGCCAACGCGCTGAGGTCTCGTGTTCGCACTTCCAAACCGGACTCCTCCAGCAACGTTAGCAACATACGCACGGCTTCCAGCGTGGTATACACCTCGTCAATCCGAGGAATGGAGACGGGTCCGTGTAGACGCGAGCTTGCTCGCGCATCCAGAGCCATAAGTACTGGGTCTTCCTGCAGCAGTCGGCCCAGCTCCTGAATTCCAAAGTGATGAGCGAGACTGGCGGTCAACGTTGGCAACGGGGCAGGGGGCTTCATCTCCTCCTCTTCCTCGTCTGGCGCTTTCATAGGCATGCCCTTCTTGCGCGTCGTTTTTGATGTCTTGTGGGACATCGGGTCGTCTTTCGATGAACGGCTTTTCACCGACGACCCCGGAGGGCTCTGCTGGGTAGCAGAGCCCTTGATGGCTTCCTGTGAAGCCATACCGGGAACTGGGTACTTTTCTTCGTACTCCTCCTTCTTCCCCTCGACTTTGATGTCGGGGGCCTTTACCTCGACCTTGATGTCGGGGGCCACAGACGTTCCCTCATGAATCTGTGGCGAAGCGGGTCTCATAGCGAGCTGAGTATCCGGCGACGACCCGTCAGTCGTCGGAGCTCGTGCTTCAGGCTCTTGCTTTATCTGATGTCCATCTTCAGAACCAGTAGTCCCGGGTCGCGGCACCATTGTGGTGGAGCGGGCTCTCAGAAATTACTCTCTGGGGCTCGGTCGACACACAAGAACGCACTTCACACACTGTACGCCGCGTGTGGTGCGTAGAATTCCCGGGGTCTTGACTAGCGTGATTTCTTGGGATGGAGTGGTCGGACTTCGTCGCAAGTGTCTTCAGCGGGTGACGTCTGCGTGGAAACCTTCACACGAACGTCGAGTCTTTCAAGTCGAAGCGTCTCT
The DNA here is from genome assembly GCA_033557925.1 of Phytophthora x cambivora. Lineage (NCBI taxonomy): Eukaryota > Oomycota > Peronosporomycetes > Peronosporales > Peronosporaceae > Phytophthora > Phytophthora x cambivora. The sequence continues at coordinate 10,358,037 of JAUCEB010000001.1, read as the reverse complement.
CCAATAGACATGACTTCTTCTCCGAAGAGGGATGCTATACCTTGGTTGTTGTCTGGGACGACGCTATTCCTGCCCTTGCGGGACTTTGCTGCTATACCTGCCCTCGCGGGACTTTGTCGCTATACCTGCCCTCGCGGGACTTCGTTTAACGTGCCTTCCTGTCAGACACGGGTTGCTGGGGTTGAGACCACGACAAGCCCTCTCCAATCCACTGAAGCGAAGCGAAGAAACACTTGGTGTCCAAGAAGGTTTATTGCCTTGCCTATGCTCTCGGGCGCTAATTCGTGACTGACCCTACAATCTTCCTATCCTTTGCCGCTACTTCACCCCTACTTCAGACTTACTTTTTGTACACTCATCCGTTGTCAGAGCGCGATCTCCCGTGCGTTTCTTGTGGTGTTGCGATCTTGTATCCGCTCGCGAGGATGCTCTCCTTGAAGTTCAACCGCTTGCTCATCACCCGTTGAGTCGCTAGACTTCGAATCCCGTAAGTCGATTCTCGAACGTCAAGTGTCGAACGTCGAACGTCGAACGTCGACCATCGACTGCCGACTCCTGGTCATCAACTTGGGCCTCACCGTTCTTTCTCGGCTGGGAACGAATTCGTTACGTGGGTACATCCGGTTCGGTGTAGCGAAGGTCGTCCGAAGGGGTCCATCCCGACAAACTCCGCTGCTTTCCTGCCAAAGTTCCAGAAAGGCACTATACCACAGGTGCTACATTTCCATCAGTGGATTCGTACAAAAACTCAGCAAGCAAGTACTCGACAAGTCGCAGATGCCCTCCACGGATCGCCCAAATCAAGGCACCCCCGCGAATATCCGAGAAACCTCGCGAGCAGAGGTATTTTACGACTTCTATATGGCCACGGGTGGATGCCACCACAATGGCATCCTCCTCTCTCCTTGGTACCTTTTGTCCTACCGTGCTCTCCAATAGCCATTGGACCACAGTAAGCTGCCCATTCCTGCATGCATTGCTAAGAGCAAAACACTCATAGCTCAGCCACGGTTTTCGACTCGGTGATGATCTGAAGCAAATATTTACGAGTTGTTGAAGTAGCTTCAGCTCACCGCGACCAGCCAGCTCATCCACTGCAACACGTACTTGCTCAATGCTCGGTATTATCCCTCGACTAAGCTCCCTCGAAATTGCATCCGGCTGCCCAGTGACAAAGGCGTAGTCTGAAATGTAGTCGCAACCTGCGCTAGCGCGAACTCGCCTTTGGATAGAGCTGTTTTAACGACGATACCCATTTTTCTCCATTTATTTGCATGCGATGTATGAACATTTAGCCATCGCGCAACATCGTAATGGCCGTTCTCGACTGCTCGGGCCACGTCATCACCTCCCCAGTTTACTACGAGGTCATTTACTCCACTCGAGCATTCTGCGTGGTCAGCAGTTCCAATTCGTTGATCGCTGCTCTTCGTGCTTTTCCGTGAGTGACGCTGACGTTCCTCGCCATTTCGTTTTGCTTCGTGAGCGAGTAAATACTGTAGAACACCCACATGTCCATTTGCCGCTGCCGTTGTCACTACTTTTTCATCCACATCTCGATCGGAAAAGTGCGTAAAAATCCACTCCAGCACGTTTAAGTCTCCACGAGCAGCTGCAACTTCAAGCGACCTCGAAAATTGCCAGTGATGGTAATGTCGGTCGGAGCGCAAGTAGTTGGTTAGTGACCATTCCGGTTTCCTTCCAGTCGGGGCAGTACAGCTGATCTCCCAAATCCAGTCCAGCAGTGGTATGGACCCGAAGGCGCATGCTTCGCTTAGCGTTAGGTCCGGCGGTAGTTTGAAGACATACAAGTTGATCGCATCAACAATGTGCGGAAGGGCCTCTACTGCTGGGAAGTACCGTAGTACAACGTCCACGGCTTTAAGATGCATTTTGCACCGCTCAAAACGAAAAATGAAGTGACATTTATGACTCTAATCCTCGAAAACGAATGAAGCAGTCAAGTCGAGATTAAGATCGCGATTGATTGAAGGATTGAATGATTGAAATTGCCTCAGGAGAATGGAAACGTGGTGGGATTCCAGCTTCGAAGACTGAGGCTGGTGTCAATCCATTTTGGTGCAGGATTCAGCTTCATTGTATGTTTCTAGCCGTCTTCTCCGTCGTGAGCAAGGGCGAGTCTCGATACAATGGACCGATTCCCGTAGGATCTGTCGCGGCCATTTTGTACAGATTTCGTACAGAATTCCATAAAACGGCCGCTTCTAGACAACTCGAGTCCACTGTCGACCCGACAGATTTCACTTCTGTCGGAGGGTACCCCCCCCCCCCTCCGACAGATTTCTAGATGAGTAGATTACATGGCTAGAATGGGGAAGATCTCCCAGCGTAATGCGGGTGATAGATCACACGGACGGCGAAGACGAGTTCGTCGATGATTCTACGAGCGCTGCCGCTGCGATGTCGGCGCAGGGCGAGGCCATCCGCAAGCGGTGGCAGCGAGACAGAAGCAGTCTGATGAGGGCGAATTTGCCACGGAGCTCGAGCTCCATGTTAATACGCTGTCGTCAGCCTGCTTCTGTCTCCTGCAAGGAAATGACGCCGCGTTTAAGCCTCCACGGTCATGTCATGAGCTTTTTGAAGAATTATTTGACCAATTTCAACCGCTAGAACATGGGTGGCGGGGCAGCGAGTCTTCCCACTCGGTGTACAGGCATGAGAACGCGGCGATACCGACTCTTGGGCGAGTCTGTGGTAACCCTCGACGGCTGCAACACACTCATTGTTCGAATGCCACTGGGTTCATTGATAGTTAGCAGCGCTATATTTTCGGAATATATGTAGCCTTCCGGCCCCTGTGGGCCCACCGCGCTTGCTTGAAGATGCCATGATCGCTACTGAGAGGTGGGGCTTGCCCGGGAGTGGAATTGACGTGCATGAGTGAGGGTCACTTAAACTTCAAAGTGGCTGCTCGGATCTGTACCGAATCTAGACATCTAGACAACAAGTGGCCTGCTGTACGAGATCTGTACATGATTTTTGAGGCACGAAATCTGTACGAAAATAGCCCACGGGAATCGGTCCAATAGTAGCCGACAAGCCGGTCCCCCAGACTGAAGATCTTCATGTTTGCTTGATAAATTGCAGACTGTGAAGTGGAGCAGCTACCATGAGAGATCCGCCCTGATACAACGTGGCCGTGATTTGAGACGATGATAAGATCAAAAGCACAGTTGGAGGATGCAAATACGATAACGTTGAGGAGGAGATCACACCGACATTTTAATTTAAACTCGCTGCTAGCATTAACCTGTTGTAGTCTACCGCGCTAATTTTAGTGTAGATTGACTGCACTATCAAACTGCTGAGGTGCAACAATGTTTTACAACGCTAGCAGATAACTTGGTTTATGCGGGTCCTTTTTTTATGAAGCCCGGATATCGCTGAGGGTTGGCAGTGATACTGAGCGTTTGCTGCACCCGTAAATTCCCCAACATTCAGTAAGCGGTCGTGTTCGTTCCTCCGCTCTTGTGTGTTGCGCCAGTCCTGTCTTCGGCCGCAAGACGGTGTTCTGGTGGCTACGGCTGCTAGTCACCACCTACTCGTCTAACCTACCAATGCACACGGCCACTAGCAGCCGACTTGTCCTTGCCCACACAAAAAGAGGTCGGGCCCTCGATACCACTCGAGTCTCCGCCAGGGGAGGGTGATGGGGGCTAAACTACCGGGGGCTAAACTACCCTCTCTTGCTCTTTCCCTCCGCCTGCGTCGCGGGCTGCTGATACCGGCGGTCTCACGGGGCTGCAGATACCCGTCTCACCAGGTACTCGAGGGGCCACACTAGAACGAGCACTACCTGTAACTGCGTCTGTATTTAGCTTGAGCAGCAACACCGCTGCTCTGCGTCTTGTTCGTGCTGCTTGCTGCACGCCCAATCTTAAAGTGAGACCTACCCTACACATGCATCCGCGCTTGGTGGGTTCGCCGCGGACTCTTCACGGCCGCTCAGAGCCGCTAGTTGCTTGTCCGGCGTCGCCCTTCCGTCGTCCCTGACCTTCTGCCGTCCGGCAGTCTTGGTCGTCCCTCCTGCAGCGCCCTTTCGCTGCCTTGCGATCTTCCACGGCTGGGTCTTCGTCGAGCGGTGGGTCAACCCGAACCCACGACCCGTCAGCACCCGCCGCCACCTTGGTCCTCCTCGCCACCGTCCGCTGTCGTCCACGCCGCTGTCCACGCTGTCCTCGCCGCCGTCCTCGCAGTGTCCTCGCTGTCTTCGTCCTCGCCGCCGCACAGGTCTTCGCCGTCCTCGCTGCCGCCTCCTTGCGCCGCCTTCTGCTCTCCGTCTGCTCGCTGCTCCCTTCGGCGAGCACCAATCCAAATCACCTCTGCTTACTCTCTTCCCCTCCCACGGAATCGTCCTCGATTCGTGCCGCTAATCACTGCTCGCGGCGCGAACTTCGTCGACGACTGGCTGTGGTGCGACTGCATCGCGTCGTACTGCAGCCACAGTATCAATTTCGTCCTCTGCACTTCTCCGCCCGCCGCCATTCGACTCTTCGCCATCAGAGGTAGTATCAGCACTGCTTCGCATCCTTCCCTCGCGCCATAATTGCTCATAATCGTGCTGATTGATCCACAGCTTGCCTACTTCGTCAGGTCGATGACCCACGCGTTCCACCTCGAACTCCAGTACGTATCTACCGGTCTTCGTTCGGTAGCGTCGCTGTCGTCGCTCCACAACTGCTTCGTTCGGCTGCAGTAAGGGAATTCGCGGGCGAGTGGACACGACACTGTCAGTGCCGCGACGTCCTCGCCCTGCGAACACGTAGACAACGGGTTCTTCTTCTCCGTCTGCATGCTGGATTGGTTCTGGTCTAACTTCTTCGTCTTGTCTTGTTGCTTGATCAGGTTGGTCTTCATTACGCGCTGCATCGCTGCTGCGCTGCTCTCCTGACGCCGCCGCTTCCTGTACGGCTTCGCCGTCGACAAGCGCGGTCTCGGGCGCATACGCGCGACCGGGGCCGCCGCTTGTTCCGTCTCTGTCGGCAGCACTCTGCCCTGGGTATGGAGTTCGTCGGATTCGGGCACGCGTCCGGCTGGCAACGGTGTCTTCGGCGCCCTCGGCTCGGGTGCGCTTGCGTCGGCGCTGCTGCCGTGGTCCAGCGTCTGGACCGCTGCTCCTGCTTCGAGTAGCGGCGTCGCTGGCACTGCGTCGTCCGCTGCTTGCATTGGCGCTGTTGGCGCCGTCTTGTTCTGTTCGCTGTCTGTCGGCGTCGGCGTCAACACCGGCGATCGTCCTGCTCCGGTCGTCATCTGCTGCGCCTCGGCCAGCACTGCCTTCGGCTGATTCGGCAGCATCACCATGCTGACTTGGTGGCTGCTGTGTCGGCGGGTTGGCGTCGGCTGCTGCTCCGCTGGTTGGGGAGCTACGTCCAGTGCCCTGTGGGGCTGCTTCGTCTCTGGGTGTGTCGGCTGCGGTGTCGGTGCTGTGTTCTGGAGTGGCCTCAAGGCTCGTGGGGGTCACTCCAGCAGCACCTTCACCTTCATCGGCTATTTCTACTCCACCTTCTCCTTCGAGATCTGCTTCCGCATCCCCAGCGGCAACAGCCTCTTCGTGCAAATCAATGGCTATATCTTTAGCCATTTGCTCCAGCAAATTGGTAGGGTAATAATACGGCACTAAAAATGAGCAATGCGTCACAAGCTCGTGCCCGGACTCGAGCATCTTGATGCGGTAGTTATCATAGCCGGCCTGCTCAATCACTTGACCCGGCCCTCTCCACTTGTGGCCAAACTTTGTAATTTTCGGCCCTCTGGCGGGTCGATACATCCACACTAGCTGCCCTGCTCTGTAGTCGCGGCGGCTCCTCACATTCCGCTGGTTGTAGTACATAGCTTGGCGCGCCTGCTCCTTCTGCAAAGCGAGCGCCGCCAATTCATTTGCGGTCTCTTAATCTCGAAGTAGAACTTCATGGTAGGCGTCTAGCGTTCGGTGTGGGTGCGCCAGTCGATTCCTCCGCAGCAGCTCTGCAGGAGTCCTCAACTTACGCCCCATCATGAGCTCATTGGGTTGATACCCGTGGGTTGCATGCTTCGAAGAATTGTACGCGTAGAGCGCACAAGGTAGGAAATCATCCCAGTCATCTTGGTTTTCATCCACGTACAAACTAACAATATCTTTCCAGGTCCTATGAAATCTTTCCACCAGGCCCAATAACTTCGGTCTGTAAGGCACGGGAGTGGACTGCTTCACTTGCAGCAGGTCTAACAACTCTCCCGTGGCCTTACTGCTAAATTCCATGGCTCCGTCCATCATTATCTCCCTCATAGGCCCGTACACGAGCACAACTTTGTCCATTAGAAATCTCGCAATCGACTTCGCTGTGTGCTCAGGCACTGCGGCTGCTACAGCATAACGCGTAGTATATTCCACCGCCGCAATCACGTAGCGGTGTCCATTTGCAGTCACTGGCAATGGGCCAGCGACATCTATAGCCCAGCGGTCACAGACCGCGCCAGTTCGTACACTTCGTAAGGGCGGCACCACTGCTTTCGGGCGTGCCTTGCGTGACCCGCAATCTTGGCACGTCGAAACCCAGTGCTGCACCGCCTCGCGCATCTTCGGCCACCAGTACAGTTGCCGCACTCGCTCGAAGGTCTGAGGCCCACGCAGGTGTCCTGCCCAGATACTGTCGTGGGCCTCTTTAAAGGCCAGCGCCCAGTAGACAGCGGGCAAAACCACCCGGGCCTCGCCCTCATCCGTCTCGATATTAATCAACCCGCCTCATCTGTAAACACTCGCTGGCCCTGGTAAGAGCCCCGCTCCTTCAGAGCCCTTCATGACAGACTGCTGCTGCTCGCGACGGATATCGTCATCCGTAAATTGGACGATCCCCATTTCAGCAGCTTCCACCCGCTGCACGCAAACTGCGCGTACTACTTCATCGGCTGCCCGATCAATGTCGGCTGTCACTGCATCCACCACCTCACCCGACTGCAGGCATCGTGCTGCTGCAGCTGCGTCGGCAGGCGGTGTCTGCCCAGTAGTTGTAGTTTCTTCTCGTAGCCGTTGCACGGCCAGTTGTGCTAGCTCCTGCTTTCCTGTCTTCACGACCTGCTGGGCGTCCGCCAGCAACTTCACCTCAGCGGTGACCAACTCGGTCACCGCATCCGCACACACGGGCTCGTCGCCCGAGCTCTCCTGACTACTCAGAGCCCTTTCCACCACCATGCTGCTCGACTGAGAGCTCTCCGGCTGCTGCGCCGGCTCACTCCCTTGCACTACGTCGTCTTGGCGTGGTCGCCGTATGGCAGGCTCATCCTCGGGCCCGCCTTCTTGCCCTACTTCACCAACTACTTCAACAGGCCCTGCCGGCCCTCTCGATAGTGCGTCAGCTACGCAGTTCTCCTTGCCCGGCCGGTAAATTATATCAAAATCATACTCTTGAAGGGTCAATGCCCACCGGTGTAGCCGCCCGGCTGGCTCTTTAGCCGTCATCAACCATTTTAGCGCCACGTGATCCGTGACGACGGTGAACCTACGACCACAGAGATGTGGTCGAAAAAGCCTCACGGCCCACACCACTGCTAAGCACTCCAATTCTGAGATGGTGTACTTCGACACCGCTGGACTATTAACCTTAGAAGCGTAGGCAACCGGCTGGTCACCCCGCCCTTGATCTTGCGATAGTACAGCCCCTAATCCTGCCTTTGACGCGTCTGTCGTCAATTTGAAAGGCAAACTGTAGTCAGGATAAATTAATACCGGCTTGGTACTCAACCAGGCCTTCGCCCACGTGAACGCCTCTTCCTGTGCTGCTCCCCATTCCCACTTGCTCGTCTTGCGCAACAAGCGCGTCAGCGGGGACAGCTTCGCCCCAAATTCCGGTACGAACCGCCTGTAATAACCGGCCAACGCAACAAATCGTCTAACTTGAGCGTCATCCGCAGGTGTAGGAAAGTCAACAATAGCTTTCACCAGTCGATCGGTTGGCTGAATGCCGTCTGTCGTCAATTCATGTCCTAAGTACTCCATTCTTGTTGAAGCAAACGAACACTTGGCTGCCGTCAGGCTGAGACCCGCCTCCGCCAGCCGTTCCAGCACTACCGCCAATTCTACGACGTGTCGCGCGACCGTTCCCTGCGAGAAGATCACCACGTCATCTAAGTAGACCAAACAGCAGACCCACGTAAGACCCCTTAACACGCAATCCATTAATCTTTGAAATGTGCTTGGTGCGTTGCATAGGCCAAAGGGCATGCGTCGAAATTGAAAAAGTCCTCTCCGCGTAGTGAAGGCTGTCTTGGCCTTGTCTTCTTCTGCTACTCCGAGCTGCCAATACCCCGCGTGTAGATCCAAACTCGTAAAGCGCCTAGAACCGTACAGTGCCTCGAGTGTTTCATCCACTCTGGGCAGAGGGTAAACATCTTTGATAGTGACTGCATTTAGGGCCCGGAAATCAATACAAAAACGCACACTTCCGTCTTTCTTCCGTACCAAAACCACTGGAAAACCCCACGCGCCCTCTCCTTCTTCTATGACTTCATCTCGTAGCATATCGTCGACTTCTTTGTCAATAATTGCATTTTCAGACACGGCATGCCGCCGCCTGCGCAACATGATAGGCGCAGCATCGCCTGTATTGATGTGGTGCTGTACGTTTACTTTCGCCAACGGAGGACATCTCTCCTTCTTTTCAATAATCTCTGCATACTGGCGCAACAGCGCGATGAACAAGTCCTTGTCCTTCGGCTCCATGTCGCCAATCTTCAAGCTGGCCTCGTTGGTCAGCGGCGCAGCGTCCTCCTTCCGCAGTGTGGAGACCCACTTCGCCACTCTAGCCCTCACCATTCATCTCTAAAATTTTCATAGTGTCTTCAGTAGGAACCCACGTCCCCAAAGCTGCCCTTGCCGGCAACTTCTCACGTCTGCCCTCAATATTTAGGACTGCCACTCGCACCATGCCGTCTTTCACCGTGTCTAGCGTCGGTGCCATCAACAAATGGCGCTTGCTGCCAGCTTTTGGCACGAAGATGCCAGTGGTGCCGTCCGCTGCGTCGACCATCACCCGCACTACGCTCTGCGTATTGGTAGTTAACTTAATAGTCTTAGCCAGCCGTACAGTGGCCTGCCGCTGCTCACCGGCCTGCTGCAACGTCGTCACGCCGTGACACGTGAACGGAAGGATGACTTTCCGTCCGTCACTGTCGCGGTACTTCAATTCTCGGGCCCCGAAGTCCATCTTGGCCTGCTTCTCGACCATCCAGTCCTCTCCTTCGAGGAACTCACTTCCTTGGCCTTCGACCACCAACGCGTCAATCGTCACGCGCTGCTGGTACTGGGTGGTGCCCAGGAACCGCCACACGCCGAGCACTTTCGACCGCCCGCCTCCAAAACCAACCACGACATCAATAGGGGCGTCTCTCGTGAGACACCGCCCGAATTTGCGCAGCTCACACCCCGCCACGCTGTACTGGGCACAGCTATCCAGCCGCACCTCTTGAGTGTGGCGTCTCGTGAACGCCAACAGTGCTGTCGGCAGACAACTGGGCTCGCCTGCCCCTGCTGCCCGCAGCTGCGCTTCGCGCCGCGTCTTGCCGCCATCCTCCGACACCAACTCTACGTCGCCGTAGTTGCCCTGCTTCGCGTAGGTGTAGCCGCCCTTCTTCTGGCGACTACGCTTCTTTTCCTTCGTCTGCTGCGATTCCACACCCGCCGTCTTCCGCTGCTCCTCCTGCTGACGTCGGCGCTGCAGCCGATACGCCCGCCTCGCCACTTTGTACTTCTTCACTGCTTTCACGGCGCGCTTGCGCGCTGCCCGCATTTCAGCCAGCGTCCCTTCCTCTGCCAACACTACCGGCAGCTCATCGAGCCACTGGCGTTCGCACGCCAACCACTCTGCTTCAAGCGTGTCGGTCTTTCGTCGACTCGTCGCCACCCCGGGCTTCTGAGCCGGCTGCTTCTCCTCGCTGCTCGTGGCCAACTTGGCACCGCCTTCATCATTCGTCGACTGGGGTGGCAGGCTGGCTTGCATGGCCGCCACCTCCAGCCTCTTCACCGCGTCAACGACGCTGCGCACTTCCTGACGGCGAGCCTCGACCGCCATCTGCTGCTGCTGCACTCTCCCGATCGCTCGCTGGGCCATAGCCCGCAGGACTCTGGCCCGCTCTTGTTGTCGCTCTCGTAGTTCGCCTACGAGAATGTGTTGGACGGCAGCCAACTCGGCTTCCGTCCGACGCTGTCGTCTTTGCGCTGCTGGCGTGCCGCCCCCGCTGAGCAACACCGTCGGGTGCGTCAGGCCCGCACGCAACTTCTTCTCGCCCTTCGCGCTCTCCACCTCGGCTTCCGCACTCGCGTGCTCCGCCACATCCGCCGACACTGCGCTCATGCGCACATCCTCCGTCGACTTCTCTACCGGGTGCTTGCATCGCTGCACCCGGTCCCGTTCTTCCACTCCGCCGTCATCTCCACCACTCCGACGTACTTGCACTCCGCCTCCGTCTTCCAGTCCTCCACTCTTCCCCTTGGCTGCTCCACCGACGCCGTCGCCGCCGCCACTCTTCCCCTTGCCGAGACCACCGGTCCCGCAAGTACTCGCCGTCGACTTGCCGGTGACGTTGATCACCGCCGACTTGTTGGCGTCGTCGACCGCCGCCTTCTCCTCGGTGACGTCCGCCACCACCGTCTCCTTCGCGACGTCCGTCGCCGCCGTCTCTTCGGCGCCACCGTTCACCGCCATCCTGCTACTGCTGTTGCTGTCGCGCACCGGCGTCTCCTGTTGCGACCGCTCCCTCTTCGTGACCGATCTCTCATTGTCGTGGGGGCGAGTTCTTCCTGGCGACAGTAGAGTCCCCCCATCTACTGTCGCTGCCCGTTTCCCGCTGCCGCTGCTGGCGTCGGCCCGCTCGCAGACTCGCCCGCCGTCGGCTTCACGGCCTGCTTGCTCTCCACCTTCGCCATGTCCGCGTTCCTCATCGCGCACTCTCGCCACCAGTGACCGTACTGGCCACAGTAGCTGCACGGCGACTCAGCCTTTCGCTGCGCGATCGGCTTGTAGTCGCCGGGGCCGTAGTTGCTGAGCCCCTGATCTCCGCGTCCTGCGCCACGCCCGCCTGCGTAACCACGTCCACCACCGTAGCCACCACCTCCACCTCCACGACCGCCGCCATTGTTGTAGCCGCCTCCACCTCGGCCGCCGCCGTTGTAGTTGTTGTAGCCGCCGCCGCTGCGTCCGCCACTCGTGAAGTACGCCTTCGCTTCCTCGCCCCCGTCCTGCTGGTTGCCGGATGGTGCACTGGCTACCAGAGAGACAGTGGCTGCTGCACTTTCTTCGGTCTTCTGGACCTTCGATGCCTTCGGCCGATTGGCTGCTGGCTTGCCTCCTGAGTCGCCCATCTTGGCGGCTATCATCAGCGCCTGCAACGCGGCGAGAGACAGTGGGTCCTTGGCCGAAGCCTTGGCCAACCCACTCACCGCTTTGCCCGACGTATCGAAGCTCGGTGGGACGTCGGCTCCTCCGCCGAACCCGAGCCCCAACCTGCTCCAGTCGATCTGGTCGGCAAAAGCCGTCTTCGGCTTCTTGTTCCTGCCGGCCGTCGAGTTCTCGTCCTCCACCAGCTCCCTATCCTCGCGGTACCGCTTCTTCGCTACGCGCCAGTCGGTGATCTTCCGACCTTCGCCGTACTCCCCGCACTTGTCGACCGCGAACTGCACGGCCTCCTCCAGCGCCTGCGGCTCTGCGGTACGTACTTGCGTCGCCGTAACTTCATTGTTGATGCCATTCAAAAACGCCTCCACGTATGATTCGGTTAACACTCTCTTTCCGAACCCAATGTCTGTTAGGCTGTCTGCGAAGTCGCTGAGGCGTTCCCCAGGCTGCTGGACTCGCTTGGCAAGCCGCTGCTGGATCTGCCAAGTGTTGTCGCGCCGCCCGTACTTCCTTCTCATCTTGCGGGTAGGTTGTTCAAACGTCCGCTCTTCGCTGTCGAGCGTCTCACTGAGCTGTCGCACAACTCCTCCGACGTCCACACTTCACCATCCAACGCTAGTTGCCGCTGAACTTCCTGGGGGACGGTGGCGAGCCATGCTTCCACCGACTCATCCGCCGTGCCCCGGAAGTCGTCAATCCACAGCTTCTTGCGCTTGTGTCTGCGCACCGGAGCGAGCGGTGGTGTCGCGGCCGGCATTGCCGCTGGCTGCCCGATGAAACGCTTCATCATCGACCGCTGCTGCCCAGGGGTGAGGGCACCCCACCAACTCATCGACTCAAGCTCGTCGTCCCCGCCACCGGCCACTTCATGCTGATTCGACTGCGTTCGGGCGCCGTATGGCGTCCGTCCTCCTGCCCCGCCTCGACTGCCGCCGTCGCCGCCATTTCCACCGCCACTCGCATCGTCACCGGAGTCGTTTCTGTGTCCGCCGCCACCGTCATCACCTCCTGCGCCTCTCTCTCTCTGGTTGGATGGTGATGGCGCGTGCCTGGAGCGTGACTGCTGCCCCGCTCCACCTCGGCCACCGCGACCATCATCATCCTCGTTGTTGTTGGGGCCGTCGCTGTCGTCGCTGTGCCCGCTGTCCGTGTCGTGGTCAGCCGCGGCAATCACGACGCCGCTGCTGACTAGGACTTCGTCTCCGTCACCGTCGCCATCGTTCTGGCTCAAGCGTAGCCGGCTTCGAGTAGTCGCCCGCCTCTTTGGTCTCGGCGTGCTACCTCTCGCCGTCGACGCACGCGTCGCTGCTCGGGTCGAAGCCCGTGTCGTCGGTGTGCTGGGTTGCTGCGTTCCGCTTCGGCTTCCTGACACCATGGTCGTCGGTCTGCCGTGCTCGCTCAATACACTTCGTTTCTGCTTCTGCTGCTTCTTCCTTCCTCTCTTCGCCGTCTTTCTCTCTCTGCCTTCACCTTCTCTCTCACTCTGCCTTCACCTTCTCTCTCTTCACGTCTTCACTCTTCAGCTCTGGGTTCTCACCACTGGGCCGACCTCGTGAAGGCTTCCGTCTTCGGCTTAGGAAACCAACCGTGTTGGAAGGCCCCTGTATGTAGACCACCAAGTAAGCGGTCGTGTTCGTTCCTCCGCTCTTGTGTGTTGCGCCAGTCCTGTATTCGGCCGCAAGACGGTGTTCTAGTGGCTACGGCTGCTAGTCACCACCTACTCGTCTAACCTACCAATGCACACGGCCACTAGCAGCCGACTTGTCCTTGCCCACACAAAAAGAGGTCGGGCCCTCGATACCACTCGAGTCTCCGCCAGGGGAGGGTGATGGGGGCTAAACTACCGGGGGCTAAACTACCCTCTCTTGCTCTTTCCCTCCGCCTGCGTCGCGGGCTGCTGATACCGGCGGTCTCACGGGGCTGCAGATACCCGTCTCACCAGGTACTCGAGGGGCCACACTAGAACGAGCACTACCTGTAACTGCGTCTGTATTTAGCTTGAGCAGCAATACCGCTGCTCTGCGTCTTGTTCGTGCTGCTTGCTGCACGCCCAATCTTAAAGTGAGACCTACCCTACACATGCATCCGCGCTTGGTGGGTTCGCCGCCGACTCTTCACGGCCGCTCAGAGCCGCTCGCTGCTTGTCCGGCGTCGCCCTTCCGTCGTCCCTGACCTTCTGCCGTCCGGCAGTCTTGGTCGTCCCTCCTGCAGCGCCCTTTCGCTGCCTTGCGATCTTCCACGGCTGGGCCTTCGTCGAGCGGTGGGTCAACCCGAACCCACGACCCGTCAGCACCCGCCGCCACCTTGGTCCTCCTCGCCACCGTCCGCTGTCGTCCACGCCGCTGTCCACGCTGTCCTCGCCGCCGTCCTCGCAGTGTCCTCGCTGTCTTCGTCCTCGCCGCCGCACAGGTCTTCGCCGTCCTCGCTGCCGCCTCCTTGCGCCGCCTTCTGCTCTCCGTCTGCTCGCTGCTCACCTCGGCGAGCACCAATCCAAATCACCTCTGCTTACTATTCTTTGTGTTCATCAATCAACGTATTCATATTGTTGGAGAAAAGCAAAATTGTACAGTAAGAGGTCTCGTAGAGTAAGAGGTCTCGTCGAGCTTTAGAGCAAGTTCGGCAAGTATGTTTATTTCATCGCACGTTCGCCTGACCAAGCGATTGAATATCTAAGGAAATAGAGAGCAGAGTCTCCTCGCCAATGTCTTGGGATCAGATTGTCATTGTCAGGGAGAGCAAGCTCCAGAGTAGAACTGCTATGCCGGCCACGGTCGCTGAGTGGGAACCGGAGGCGGTTGCTGTTGTCGGAGTTGCCGACGTGGTTGAGGCTGATCCGGAGGAATCTACTGCACTTCCGGTCTTCGAATCGGTGGAGTTCGAAGAGCTAACCGCTGAACTGCTGGTTGTACCGCTGTTGGTGTCGATGGCCAAACTAGTAGTTCCGCTGCTGCTTGCACTGCTTGAGCTTGCGCTTGTAACGAGGTAGAATTTCCCTGAATACCCCTCATACGTGACACATGCTCCTGTGTTCAGCTCAGTAGCTGTCACAATTGGGAATGTTTCGTTCCAATACTGGTTATCACATCCGTCCCAGGATATGAACACCGACGTGGGCTCTCCTGAAGAACAGGCCCGCTTTCTAGAAACGAATTCTAAATTTAGATCTGAAACATTTTATTTTTATTCATTACACATTATGACACCTACCAGACCACGTCAATATCTATCTACCTACGCTTGCTTTCGCATCGAACCCAGGAGCGCCACTTGATCCTGGCCTCCCATAAGCCCTCGATAGCGTGAGTACGAGTCACAGGACCCAATCGTACGGCCACAGCACTGTCAGAGCTTGCGCGTGGGGGGGGGGGGGGGGGGGCAAGTCGTGTGGGGCCGTGGCACTTGGGGAAACGCATCTCCTTGGCGATCAGCCCCTCCCACATGCACCACTTCACGCAGAGAGCCTCGTCGCAGGTGACCTCCATCACCTTGCCCACTGCGAAGAGGCTCTCGTCTTCCTCATGGGAGAGGGGGAAACATGGTGGTAGGGGTATAGATCGGTCAATTTTTTATAGTAAAAAAATATACCGGTTTTAAAACCATTTAAAATCGGTTTTTTTTGCGTGATGAAATTTTAAACCGATGGAAGAATTCAGAACCAAAGTAGCACTGCTGCTGCAGCAGTCGTCGTCGTCGCCGTCGCTGCGCGTCTCCACCGTGCGACTGAGATCGCCGAGAACGGCTCCGAAGTTGCCACCAAGGGCATGCTGCTGTCGTTCCGCAGTACGATCGCCATCGCCATGCGGACCCTAAGCTCCGACTGGATGTCCGACCTGGCCCCCGAGCCTCAACGACGGAACGAACCACCTTCTGTTGCTGCTGCCAGCGACCCCGATGTAGTTGAAGGCTACAACTTCCTGCAGGACTACAAACTGCTCACGTGTGATGAGTAAAGCAGCAAACGCATCGAATTGGCACTCGTGAGCTGCAGTGTCTTCGTGTCGGCCGCATTTGATGGCTTCACGCCGCCGACACGCAAGCACAACATCGTCGACGTGGACGATTCGGCGACATCCAAGTTCAGCACCCAGCTCAAAAACAGCCCGACGGTGCTGTACATCAGCATCAAGAGTCTTTCGATCGGTGTAGACGGCTCAGTCAGCGAGTGCCGTGCGCGACTCCATCATCACGCTGCCGTCGCGAACCATGCACGAAGCAATCACGTCGTACATCGTGTCGTCGACGTTTTCAGGCAGCAACGCCACTCGGATCGTGTTGGAGTTTCCCGCGTTCGCCACGAGCGACGCATTCACCGAGAACACCCATATGGACGTGGAAAGCAGCATGTGTGCGACGGTGGGTCTGCTGCACTCCGTGCTACCGAGCCGGATGAAGTCGTTTGGCGCGTCTCTGATGACATCGAGTAGTTCCGGAGCCATCATGATACACTTGGCGACTCGCGGTGTGATGGTGGGTGACGGATACTTCGACGTGATCTTTCGTGCACGTCGAAGTATCGATCCAGAGTGGACTTCGATGTGTATTTCTACTCAACGCGTAAGTCATCGGTGTGGAATTCAAGAGGGTGTCGTTACAGAAGACAGTTATGGTCAACTGGTTCGCATGATTGGTACTGCAACGACAAGTACTGTCAAAAGTACGCAACACTGTGTCCGATTGAGGCGGGCAGCACGATCGCGAGCGAGGACACCGAGTTGGTATTGCATTGTTTGAGGGAATCTGGAATGTAATACAGTATGGGGTTCATCCGATCCAGTTGTATTTCATGCATTAGTGCTGCCCCCTAAAACTCTTCGCGCAGAGGAAACAGAATAGTGTCCTGCAAAAGAGAGAGATCCGTCAGTGCCAGTGCAGCCGCCAGCATTTCTTGTTCTACGACCTCGTCATCCGTCAAAGCAGACACAATCTCGTCGAAGTCTTCATCCTCGTCAGGCTCAACTTCATTGGATGTCTCTTGGGTGCCGCTTGTAAACATGGTTTGTTCGCCATAGCCCTGTCCAGTTTGCGAACGCGATAGATCTTCAGCCGATGTCACAGTGTCGGGATCCTGGAGAGGGTTCTTCTGCATGAATACTTCGAAGGCCTGCCGCTCCTCTTGAAGATTCATCTCATCGACGGCTCCGTTATGAGCAATCGCTACTTGCTGTTCAACATTCCCGGTTGACATCCTGTTGCGAGCGGCAGTATGAATCCGCTTCGCTACCTTGTGCTGACGTTCGACGCCGGCTGTGGATGCTGGAACAGAGTACACTTTCATCAATAACGCCGACAACACAGGAAATTTGGCTTGCCCTTGGGTCCAAAGTTGTCGGGGCCGAAACTTGGCTGGATCACCCCATCCATTCGCTGCGTCTCCGTCATTTTCGCTAAAAGCGAAGAACTCACGTGTTGCTGCATAGTATCTCGCCCCGTCATCGGCATCGAGACGACACATCATCTCGATAGCAGTTCTACACTGCGTCAAAAGATCTCCTTTTCCGAGCTCAAGAGCATTCCTGTCGAGCTCGTTGGAGGACGACGCGACAGCACGTCGGAACGGACGATAGAACGAGTCACAGTAAAACGCCAAGGCGTGAACAGGCGAGGAGATGCGGCTCCATCGATATTCAAGCTTCGTCCAGAGATGCTTGGCGTCTTCATCCTTCATGACCCGCCCAACATGTAGGTATACATAAACAAAACTGGCGTATACAGTACCGAGTGAGGCAGAATTGTTCTCCAGGATTCCGATGGACTTGCAAATTGGATCGAAGACACTAACACTCGTCGCGACGCTACGCCAGAAGGTGCCGTCCATGACAGTAGACACAAAGTCAGTCGGGAGATGAAAAGTTTCATCAATTTGTCGCTCATCCTTCTCATTGACCACAGCGGAAACCACACCCGTTACCGCTCGCTTCACCTTCTTTAGCCGCACGAACATGTAGTTGATACTACTCCACCGAGAAGCTGAATACAGGACCATCGCGTATGGCTTACCGACCATCTCTATGCACAGCATATTGAAGATCTTGTTCAGCAGATTCTGGTTCTTGATCGTCTTAGACACGTACACTCCACGACGAATGCTCTCTTTCACGGAAGCAATTTTGGCAATATCCTCGCAAAAGTTGTTGAGAGCATGAGCACTGCAGCCATAAGTCAGCTGCACTGTGCCGTGATTGAACAGCTTTGTACGAACCGCTCTCATGAGATTACAGGAATCCGATATAAAAGCGAATATCCGTCGCTGCTCTCCATTAATGTGCGAAGATGGGTCCGGCGGGTTGATGAACTCATTCAAACGTAAAATCACCGATGAAATTTTCCCAAACACCTCGTCTGCACTCTCCTTCTTCAGATTCGAGTTGAGGTACTCGGCAAACCATGGGCGAGGGTCGTGAACAATTACATTTGACATGCTGCGAGACAGCACGTTGGTTGCACCGTCCACACCGACCGTAAGAGCTGCAGCACTTCGCAGTGAATTGCGCATCACCATCATTATGTCTTGATAACTGTCGGATAGCAGCGTAGTCGACAGCTCACTGAAAAGTGGTGGTGTATACACAGGGTTCAGCAACTCGAAAAACTTGCGGTACTCGGGGTGGTCGAACAGTGAAAACTCGGTCCCGGTCCTGTGTACAGCACGCGCAAAGGCCTGGTCGAGTGCGGCACGTTCCGGGCGTGTATAATGCGGGAACGACTTTGCCTTTAGCTGATCCACAATCGACGAGTCAATGATGCGCGTTTTCACTGCAGTCGTTGAGAGACTCTGCGAGACGGCCGATCGAGCGTGTTATCTTGGAGCACGAAGCGAGGTGTTTGGTCATATTTTTTGTGGTTGCCGATGCCGTCCCCTCACAGTAGTTGCATGCTACTCGAGCAGTCTTGAAATCACCCTTTGCGTGTTCGTGGAAGTGATCCCACACACCACCTCGCTTGCGGCCCATGGTGGAAATTCTGGAATGGGATTCCGCTCTATCTACTTCGGTCACGGCCCTGTCGTCTGCAATCCAACCAATACAGCAACAGACCATACAAAAGCACTTGCGCATTACGTAGGTCAAAAGACCTTCCGTGTGAATCCAGGGCACGCATTCGAGCTTTAATAGTCTCGTCGCAACTTGAGAACCATCGAGGGTAAGTCGAAAAAAATTCGAATCAGATCACTAAATCACCTGATAACCAACCGATTGGTTTGAAATCGAAAAATTTCATAAAAAACCGTTCCATAGGTAGGGGGACGTCGGGTGGGAACTTGCGCGCGAATTCGTGAATGAAAGTGTTGTGTGTACAGTAGGGCGGCGCTTGATTGGCTTCCTCGTAAAAGCGGGCTCAAAATGTACGTTTCATACTCAAACCAAGATGTTTGTTTTTTCGCGCGCAGGTGTTTTGCGCGCGAAAGCGGGCTTGTTTGGTCTGGGACTGGCACCTGTAGTGGTTTATGTGGTGTACATATTTCAATTCGCGCGTGTCACACTTTGGATGTGTTCCAGATTTAGTTTTGGTATTTCAGATTTAGAAAGCGGGCTGTTCTTCAGGTGAGCCCCGACGTGGTCCCTCTATCACTCTCAGCGATTTTGAAGTGCCTGTCGCCGGCTGGGTGACAGGCACCGTCGGCCAAATATGCGGTGATTTCATACGGCTCAACGTCGTCGTCAGTACAATTCGTGCTATAACCATCAATCTTCAAGTATGGAGCACCATTGAACACCGTCTGCAAGTAGGCTTCTCGATCGGTGACACACCCGTCGCCAACACTATCTTCGAAAATACCATCGCCATCGGTGTCGGGCAGGCAGCTCTCCTCTTCGGGGCAAGGTTCGCCTGACATCCTTGCGTACACGACTTCGGAGCAGGAATGGTCTGGACTGTAGGTTGTCAACCGCCACTTGCCATCTTCTCCGTCGTGCGCCAGGACGAGTCTCGATAGAAGAGCTGCTGATAGAAGACTGTCGAAGATCTTCATGCTTGCTTGGTTTGACTTGACGGCGACGCTGGTGTGTCGAAGACTGCAGATTATGATGTGGATGGCTGCAACGAGACCCTCGTCTGCACAGGAAGCGGCTTCCAAAGCTTTAACGGTGGTAAGACCAAAAACAGTTTCAAACAAGACTACGGGGTTGTGCAAATCTAATAATGTTGGGACGGAGATCACGACGCGTTAACAGTTACAACATACAACTTGTCCTGCAGAGACTGTGCTGCCAAATACCGTTTTCTCCAGCACGTTATCAGGAGCCTTCATTTTCAAGAAGGGGTGTATGAATTCTGCTCGAAAGCACTATCCAACTTGTTACGCTACCGTATCCCTGGGGGGGGGGCATCCCTTTCAACATTTCCGGAGAAAAAACATGTCGGCTGTAATTAAGCAGGCAGGAGGAGAGAGAAGGTCTCAGGCACTTGATCTAGTCGCGTATATTTAGGAACTTGTTTTGGAGCTTGCTGGACGCTCGCGCTTTGGCGTCAACACTATTCCCAGTGATCGGTTTCCCTTCGTGGTGGACGGCGCGGTGAGGTGGATGCAGTTGCAGAGGTTAATCGGGATTTCCATTTGGGGCTGACATCAGAATACATCATCGCCTCGCCAATGGCAACCGATCGCGGTATAATGAGTGAGGTAATCGAGGGACACATCAAGTTTGTGTCCGTCCCACTGGAAGGCGTAATCTTCAATACTTCTATACACAGCAATTATTTTGTGAATAGATCTTCGACTGTCGGCACTAAATGAGAGCTCCAAGGCATGGAGCTTTTTATTACAAGGTCAGAGTGGCGAAATGCATAGATGATAGGACTCTGGAAGAGAGGTTACCTGTACTTGTAAATGCATCACAACCGAAGGCCATTCAAGCTTCATCAAGTCTTTGCGCATGGTTGAAAGTAACCTTGTGCGAAACAATTCCAGCAGAACTTAGATTTAGCTCAAATCGCCAGCAGATATTCCTCCGTTGGAGTTGTTCTCCACGTCTACCGTCTTGTACGTACAGCATTATCGCCACTTCCTCCGACTGGATCCGTGTCCCTCATAGCTGGCGCCACTTCAGCCCCCTCACGCGGTCCGGCCCGATTGGTCTGGACCGCAAGCTACTCGCCTCTTGGCGAGGGTCGAGTTGATATCCAAATATCATTTCAGGGCGAATCCGTATAACGTTCATCCAACCAATTTGTAATGTGAACCATCAAGTTAGGGTTGTTCCAGCGCTCAGAAATACGGTGCCTTAATGCTTGCAGAAAACACGAGCGAAGCACGTAGTTGTCACGCGAATGCAGCCAAAGTAGCACCTCGAGAGCATTCGCAGAATCCCATGATCCATACACAGAAACTAACTCCTTATGAGATCCCAACTCATCGCCAACTCTGTATTCGGGAAAGCGTTGCTGGAGCCAAATCGCGACACGCAAATGACCAGATCGGATGGCTCTGTCAATTGCTGCGCGTGAATGAGAGCTGGGGCAATTTTCATACAGCCACTTCACTATTTGAAGATGCCCAAATTCTGCAGCATCGTACATCGCACGCCGAGTGCATCTGTCTGAATAATAAGAGTAAAGCCATCGAACAACCTCCAAGTGACCGTGGGCCGCGGCCCCATTCATCGCGTCGCTTGTGCATCCCTCGGATCGGTTCAGATGAAGCCACTTCACTATTTCCAAATGACCATACGTTGCTGCAATGTCCATAGCGTCGGCACCGCACTTCTGCACGCGATTCGATTGAAACCACTTCAGTACTTCTAAATGGCCACCTTTTGCGGCAAAGTACATTGGATCAACAGCGACAGACCACCACGAATCGGATACACCGACTCTTCTTCTCTTGGCTTCAGCACATTCATACAAGCTCAACTCGTTGAACATCTTCAAAATCTCGAGGTGTCCATATTCGGCCCCTCTATCAATCGCCCTTAACCACCCAATGGAATTGGCGTCATAACTGTGGTTACTAAGCAGCCACTTGACAGAGCTCGCCTGTCCTCCTTCAACAGCTGCAACCATAGCGTTGTCAAAAGCCCAGGCGAATCCTTGATTGTAAAGGTAATCCATCGTCTCCACATCACCTCGTTCCGCCGCAACAGAAAACAAATCACGCGTCGAAGTTCCCTTTGATAGCTCGTCAAGCGCCCCCCTCCCCTCGGGATGCTCTGCAAGCCATTGCAACATTAAAACGTTTCCGCATGTACCAGCCTCGTCAAGAGCGCGGACCCACAAAGTTGACCAATTCTTGCTCTCATATCGAAGCGGAGAATGAAGAAGCACCACTTGCTGTGCGAGATCCAAGCGTCCAGTGCGTGCCAATTCCGGCAGTGTGGAGGCAGCAAGCTCTTCATCGCGTCGCAAATATCCGCAATCCAGCATCCATTTAATCATCTCCACCCTGGGACAACCGGCAGCATAGTCTAGCAAGCATCCACCGCTGGGGAGCAACTGTCGTGCAAAATGGGAGTCACCGATACGTAAAGCGTGCTTGATAGCAATCCGTCGATCATATTTCTCCAGAGGTAGTCCAGCACTCAGATACTCAACGAGTTGTCCATTCTCCGTGGCTTTCGTTATTGCTTCAGCGCTCAACAAATCGGTCGTACGAATGCGGACAGTGCCCTCGCCCTGTACGAAAGGATCGCCACTTTGGCCTCGAGGCGGCGATCTATGGGCCATCAGACAGCACAGCACACGAAGATAGCCGTTCTTTTTTGCTCTCTCGGCCACGGCTTCAGGGGCTTCACAGCCCAAAAAGTGAGCAAAAATCCACTCCACCATGCGTAAATCCCCTCGACTGGCCGCTGCTTCGAGTGACTTGGCGAACTGCCAGTTGTGGTAGTGCGGATCTGATCGCAAGAAGTTAGTGAGAGACCAGCCGGGGGTTCTGTCGACAGCACGAGTGCAGCTCGAATCCCAAATCCATTCGAGCAGCGTGATGGACCCAAATTTGCACGCGTCACTGAGTGAGAGGAACGGCGACAGCCCCAAGAAGTTGGAGATAGCACGGGTGCTTTGCTCCAGGGCTGCGTTGACTTGGTGATGGCATAGCGCGAGCTTCACAATAGTGAGCATGACTTCACTCTACGAGGTGCTGCGAAGAAACAAGACTGAACGAAAAATGAATTGGGGATCACAAAATCACAATTAGCCCCCATCAATCAAATACGACATGGATTGTTCCCTACAGGCACAACAAACTCAACATCATACATGGAGTCAGTGACGCACTCGTTCCACTTGTTCTTGTTGTTAACATGCACTTCGTACAAACATCCTCTGCGGGATGGGATCGTTAAAATTGCTGCACCTTGTCGGCAGTTGAGCTTGGGACCGATTGTCCGCTGTACTCCACTTTACTGCACTCTATCACCACTCGTGAGCTGGACCGGCGAAGTCATCACCTGATCACCTCGTCCTTGCATTTTTTTTATCGGCCTTCAGCAGCTTGTTGCTTCGGTCTTTTCTACAAGTGGTAATCGATGCCCGTGTACTCTTCCGTGTCCTGTCCAACGGACTGTGAGTTCTCCGTGCTACGCTGTCGCAGATTCGAAGACGACCTGCTGCTCGCGTAGTGCGAGTTCAAGGGGTTGAGTGCCACCAGCTCTGAGGATGCCAATGACCGGATAGACTGGATATTAAACTGCTGATCCACTTGCTGCGTGTCCACATCCATGTGCGAGTTCTGCTGGGTAAACAGGTCTAGGTTGGCATTGTCGCCGCTCACAAGGTCCTCCACACCGAGAATATCTGCCATCTTAAGCTGGAAGCGCGCCTGGTACAGCTTCGGTGGAATAGCAGATAGTCCGTCGCCGTCCACACCCTTGAACACAATCTTGAAGAATCGCTCCATCCGTTTCTGGAATGTCCACGTCTGCAAAATATCGATCACACCAAGATGATAGTACGCCGGGCCAACAACGGTGTTAGCCATGCGCATGCCTGAGCGCGGAAGCTTCCGTCCAGACGAAGAGGTATTGCTCGCGGTTCGTCGTCCATTGCGGCTAATCTTTGAAAATTCACGCGGCTTCGACGCCTTTCGCTGCATGACGGGTTCGCCTAGCGCTGACCGGGCGTTGTAGGATCCCACGTTCGACGAAACACTTGCGTGGTGTCGAGATTTCGACGATGGAGTTTGCACGGCAGGCGGTCCCTTTGACCTGGCCAAATTGAGCGCGCCTCCACTGCGTGGATCCATCATCGACTTGTCTGTGAAAGGGTTGTATACAGAGGAACGTTGCTGCTGGTTCCCTGTTTTTGCGCCTTGTAAGCTTGACTGAGTTGGTGTGTGGGCCGCATCGGTCTCGTCATCCGTGCTATTACCACCTTCGTCCACCACGTACTCCACTTCGTTGATGCCCATAAGGAGCGAGTAATCCATGATTCCAAACGAGCACAACAGCTGCGAGTCTGCGCAGAGTTGCTGGTACAACTCCAGGGCCGCATCACGGTCAAGATTCAACTTCTGCGTCAGGTCCGAGTCCTTCAAGACCACATTCGGCTCGTGTCCACCCAACCGAACCGTGCAGTTAGCATTCTCCGGAGCCGAGTTCTGGTACATGTACTTGCGGTTGCAATGACGGCATGTGACCTTCTTGCCACGCTTGGGTAGGTCGCCATGGCGGTTCACCCACGAACCCTTGATATCGTAACGCGAGTGGATCACTTGATCAGTATCGAAGAGATTAGCCATGACGACGAACGAGAACTGCTTGCCGTACAGCTCGAGACAATGACAGCCGTAGAAGCGCAGTAGCAGAGAGCGAGGGTTAGCGCATAGGTAATCAGCGTAGTCCTGTGCGATGCTGCGGAGGAAGGAGCACTCTTCCTTGCTGGTACTCTTCACGATGAGAGATCCATCAGCCGAGTAAAACATGAAGGCTCCACTCGCACCTTCACTCAGACGTTCCTTGGCTGTGGCTGAAAGCGCTTGCAAGTACGCTTCGTTGTTCACTCCGAAGCGTTCACGGATCTTTTTGAACGCGTGTGGCTCGTAGTCGTGGAAGGTCTTGGTACGCGGCGAGTTCTTCGCCACACGCATGTTCTCGTCGAAAGCCCCAGCGCCATTTGTCCCTTCCCGTTCCGCGCCGTTCGCCTGCTGTTGCAGGTACGCGGCGTACGCAGCGGACGGATGCGCAGCATTCCCACTCTCGCTGACAGGAACTGCTGTGAATGCCGCCGCCGTCGTGACGTTCGTGGCCTTGGTCTGCGGCAGCAACGCCAGATGCTGAATACGCTGCGAGGCAGGCAGCCGCTCCGCCGCCTGGACGGCCTGGATGATACCTGACGTCGTGTAGAAGAGCACCTCGCGTCTGAGCGCTGCGTTGACCTGCGGGTTGAGATCCACGTCGATCTCGCCCGCGTTTTCCCCGAGACAGCGCGTGAAGTGCGCGACGTGGAAGTCGTTGAGCGCGAACCAGATGACGAGGTCGAGGTAGCCCTTGCCTGCGATGAGGAAGTTGAGCAGCTCGCTCGACTTGTCGGGCTTGGCGCGGTCTCTCGACAGGAACTTGATGTACACGATGACGACGATGATCCAGTAGAAGGTGACGGCGAACACGTTGAAGCGCGCGCGGTTGATGCTCTGCACGCGCACGGCGTAGGTCTCGGGCATGCCCTCGCTCAGGCGCTTCCAGGCCCAGACCCAGACGGCGATGCCGAAGACGATGAAGAGCCCCATCCAGACGTAGAAGAAGAGCCAGCTGATGATGTTGGCGTTCACGGCCTTGTAGTCGCTCGTGAAGTTGTCCGTGACCTCATAGCCCAGAGGACACTCGGCCATGTCATCGGCCTGCAGGTTCTTGAGCGCGTTGGTCCAGCACACGCCCAGGTCCGAGTAGCCGGCCCAGTCGTCCGTGTTCATGAGCAGCAGCCCGAGCACGAGCGGCACGAGCCACGAGCCGAGGTGGAACATGCGCGTGTTGCGCTTGAAGTCCGTGAAGGGGTTGGTGAGGCTCATGAGCAGGTTGGCCGTCATGCAGAAGAACCAGCACTCGGAGGCCAGCAGCGTGAACTCGAAGAGCCCCGCGAAGACCTCGCACGTGGGCCCCGCGCCGCGGTCCATGCTGCAGCCGCACTGGCGGTTCGTGCTGCTGCAGAGCGGCACGCAGTCGAAGAAGAGGCAGCGCACGAACTGCTGCGCCATGAGCTGCAGCACGAACACGGCGTCGGCGATGGTGCGCCAGAAGACGAGCGGGTTCGGGTGCTGGCGGTAGCTGGGCACGCTGGCGTACGACAGGATGACGAAGAACACGGAGAAGACGGACAGGATGCCGCCCCAGATGAGCCCCGGACTCAGGTTGTCGTAGCTGCTGGCCATGGCCAGCACGAGCGCCACCACGAAGGCGAAGAACATGACGAGCTGGAACCAGCGCGTGGTGGACGCCAGGCACGTGCGGAAGGCGGCGGGGGGCGCGCCCTCCTCGTCCTGCAGCATGTTGACGTCCGGGTCCGACAGCGTCGAGGACGAGATGCCGAGCGAGCGCGAGGACGAGTCGGCGCGGCTGAACGGCCGCGCGTCGTGCATGAGGACGCGCGGCGACTGGAGCAGCGGCACGGGCGGGGACACGCTGCTGCGGCGGCGCGACGGAGATGTCTCTCGCTTGACGGGGGCGCCGATGTTGCCTGCCTACCTGCCGGGTCGAGTGCGGATAATTGCGGAAGAGGAGTGTGCGTCGTGAAGGCGGAATTAGGAGGGAGAGGTACGGTACGATGAGTGTGCGTCTGACTACTGGGGATAGGGGAGGACGAGAGTTTTGGCCTATAAATGGACGGGGTCATACTGAAGTTGGTGATGACTGGGTTGCTAGGGCAACGGCGGTGTTCCGGTGCCAAGCCCGCGAGCTTGGGACATAACCTTGGGACCGCTAAATACGGATATCAAGCTTGTGAGAATACATGCGATGCAAATCTTAAACCCTAGTTATAAAGCTATTTTTAAGAGCCTGTATAAACAGTATACCCGCGATAGAAGATGGCTTCAATCCAGCCGTTTTTGTGACGCGCGATAATTTACGTGTGCCACTCCACGCGATCCGCCGTGTAGCCATCTCGAAGCGACAAGCATGTCCCGAGCCAAGCTGGTGAGGGTCACTGCTCACGGCACTGCTCTCGCCGATCGCAACTGCTGCTCGGTTCGATCCGCTGACTGCAATCTGCTCCACCCTGCGCACACTCAATTGGAGCCGGCGCCGCTCTCCGCCGAGGAGCAGAAACTACAAACACTTTGTACTCAAACAACTACTGCCCCCACATACGGTGCACACCCACATCAACTTGACCACCTCCAGCTCATACAACCCGTTCTTCTCAACTGAAGCCAGTGACGGAGGGTTGCGAGCTCCGTCGAACACTCCGTACCAGCTCCGGGCGTTCCCGCACGTTCCGGTGTTCGTGAGTGCGACCGAGCGCCACGAACTGCAAACTTTGAGGCCGCACTGGAGACTGTGGATCGCGAAGGGTGGATTTGTTGATCTGAGTGTATTGCCGATGCGTAGAATCTGATGAAAGAGTCATTCAGCCGCCCCGTTTGATCTTCAAGGGGGATCAAGAGGTGGTGCGGACCATTGTTGTCGCCGTCGTGGACCGGATTCGCAGACAGCCCTGTGCCGCTGCTAATTCAATGGCGTGTGCAGACACAATGCACCGCGAGAAATGCGCACACAGCCCCTCCACGATCGTTACACCGAATTGTTTGTTTCATCACCTGCATTCGTGTGTGT
Source organism: Phytophthora x cambivora (assembly GCA_033557925.1). Classification (NCBI taxonomy): domain Eukaryota; phylum Oomycota; class Peronosporomycetes; order Peronosporales; family Peronosporaceae; genus Phytophthora; species Phytophthora x cambivora. The sequence goes on along the minus strand of JAUCEB010000001.1, from coordinate 10,330,949 downwards.
CGAAGCGCTCATAGAGCGGCTACCGGTAGGTCACACGCCTGAAGGTCAATAAGTACTTCAGTCGGTGACTCGTTTGGAGAAAGGGGAACAGCACAACGCATCAACAGCCTCGCTCCTTCGAGATGTAAATTTAAACTATAATCGCTACTAAAGATGGTAAGTGCTTCATTGTAGCACCAGCACTGATGCTGATGCGAATTCTTCGTGATCTGAAAAACTTGCATGAAAATGTTGATGGAATATCAATGTGTCTGCACAGACTCATCTGCACTGCTGTGGCTTTTGACTCGCTCGGTATGTTCTTCCAGCCACTCGACCATGTGCACGCGTTCAGTCCAAGAGCCATACCGCTCAATAAATCCCAGTGTGTCCGCTGCAAAGTTGGTGGTGATAAGATGGGGGTAATGCTCGCACTGGAAGAGCAGCATCTCGAACTTGTCGCTATTGTACGTGATACGCACTTCATTCAAATCCGCTGGGACGCACCCAGGAAACTCGTTGTGAAGCCAGACGGCAATTCGCAGAGGACCGTTTAGCGTAGCATCCTTGACCATGTCGACGGTACACACGCATCTGTCCGGTAAATGTTTGAATAACCACTTCACCACATCTAGGTGCCCAAACGATGCTGCCATCTGTATCGTATGCTGTAGACAACCGTCCAATCCATTGTCGTGGAGCCATTGCACCACGTCAAGGTTCCCGTGAACTGCAGCTGAATGCATCGCATTCTTGGTACACCCTTCCCTTCTATTGGCGTGTAGCCATTGCACAACATCAAGGTGTCCACCAGCAGCAGCGCCATCCATTGCATCTGTTCCACAATTTCCAGGATAATTTTCGTGCAGCCACTTGACTAAATCGAGATGCCCGTCACGAGCTGCGCAGGATATCAGATCGCGAGATTGGGTCCACCATGCGTCCTCGAGGTGTGTTACTCCTTCAGGATGGAAGGTGAGGAGGAACTTCAAGACACCCAACTGCCCGCTGTCTGCGGCAAATTCCACTGGAGAGAAGTTTGGACGGCGCTTAGCGTACAAGAACGCCTTCACGATGACTTCTACACATCTGATGTGACCATGGCGGATTGCATTTCTTAATGGAGCCATGTCGTCGTACATGTACAGCAAGACGGTGTCGGTGGGAAGGTCGTACATCGAGTCGGTGGAACGATTAATCTCCTCCGCGATCTTCCGCCGACATAGATATTCCACTATTCTCCACTGGCCGGTGCTAGCTGCCAAAACGAAGGGGTTACGGCGATATTGAAGCTCCTTACTAAGCTGCCATATTTTGATCTGTATCGGGTATTCAATGAGCCATTGGAAAGTAGCTAGGCCCCCGCCCTCGCACGCCTTCCCTATTGCGTCGTACCAGAGGTCTGACGTAAACCACTGCGCATAGTATCGCGGGAGAGGAGAGTGCATCAGCGCAATTTGCTGCATTAAATCCAAACGCCCAGTGCCAGCTAAATCTCGTATCGCACATGCAGCTGACTTAATATCGCGACGTAGATACCCGCAATCCAACATCCACTCTATCACGTCTAACCGGGGACACTCTGCAGCGTAATCCAAAACACATCGTCCCGGGGGCAGCAAGAATCGGACGAGATCGTCGTCCCCTGCTCGGAGAGCGTGTTTGATCCCTTGATCATAGTTAGAACTCAATTTATCGTGGGGAGTAAACTCGCACAGCCATCTCACTACATGGAAATGTCCATTGGTAACAGCACAAAGCATGGCGCCATCTTCCCACAGAACCACATTGTCACCTCCACAACGCTGAGTGAAATTTCCTGCCAGTCTTTCAGCAATAACGACACCATCCGCAGCAACGAGTTTTCTCTTCTTTTCAACGGTGCCCGAATAACTATGCGCCCACAAAAATTCCAGTACATGGAGATGACCCTTGCTGGCTGCCGCGTCAACGACAGTTTTGGGTGCTTCACAGCCGGTAAAATGTGCAAATAGCCACTTCACGACTTCCAAGTCACCTCGACCAGCGGCCTCTTCTAACCCCATTGAGAACTGGAAGCAATAGTAGTGAGGATCCGACCGCAGGTAGTTCGTGAGAGTCCATTGAGGCACTCGGGTGTCGATCGAAGTGCAGCTGGACGTCCAGATCCAGTCTAACAGCTTGATGGAGCCGAGAGAAGACGCCTCCCTGAGTGACAGACTCGGTGACGGCCCAAGAAAACTCATGATGGCATCGTTACTGAATTCAACCTCTCGAAACGCTGGGTACACGCGAAGAAGCGCTTCAATGCACGCAAGCATCTTGCCAACTGCCGAGATTTTACTGGTACATATAGTGACTTCGGTTACGAAGTGTACGTACAGCCCACACAGGATTAATTTGGGGCACGCCATATGTGGCACACACGAAACAAAAGTATACAAACGCCAAGTTAAATCGTTTAATAATCTCAAAAACCGAATGATTTCTCAGAATATACAGAAAAATAGAGGTTTTGTGTTGAAATAGCCAGCTATTTGAGTGGGATATACGATTCCGGAGATAATGGGAGAACGTTAAGTACGATGGCGCCGGGCCTGGAGTTGAAGCTCAAACTTTGAACCTCTGTTTTGCGTGTGGGTTTCGTGGTGCAATGCAATATAGACTCAAGCGAAAGTTCTAATGTGTTGTATGCTAGTAGCACTCCTAAAGATGAGATCGAAGCCTCAAGCAAAAGTAAAGCGCATACTGCTAATGTTATATTGCCTACGATAGCATCAGGTTGACGTAGAGGTTAAAAATAAATACGCATACCGCTTCAGTGCCCGCGATAGCATCAGGTTGACGTAGCTTGAGGTTGACAAGTAGCAGTGGTCGGCGTAGATAGTGGCGAGTAGCTGTGAGTAGTATCCGGAGGTGAGTCTCGCTTCTTCGGCACCACAACAGCAGAGGTTTGGCCGTGAAAACGGAGGAGGGCTGCTGCGGCGACCGAAAAAGCGAGACTGAGGGTGGTGGTGGCGGCCCAAGTCTGTTCGCTAGATTGATTGATAGTGCTTTGAATATAATTGACCTTTTTTGGCTCAAAATTCCGGGAACACTCGCCAAAGAAGAGTTCCCAGGAAATCTGAACGCTCCCCAAAGAAGAAGAGTTCCTAGGAAAGGTGCGCGCTGCGGTCGACGTTTCCAGAAAACCCGTGGTGGTTCCGCCATTGAGTACAGACGTACCCCTTTATAGGCCAATACCCTATCATATCCGATCATCTATATTTGTTAATTCAGCAGTCAATCAGCGCGTTGAAGTGATTTTTGTTAATAATTACCTGTCAAATCGCTTTGTGATCAGCTTGTGACAGCTCACGGGCACGGGGGTTGCATTAAATTTTGAAAGTTGACAATGATGGTACTGACCCTCTGTGGGTGCTGCAGATGCGGCCTCGGCAGTCACCGGCAGTGAGCCGTGGGTCATTATACAGGGCGTGCAGTCGGTTCTGGAGGCGGTGCACACGACCACGGTGTCGCGAGTCGTTCTGATTGGACCGGTTTTGGGGGCCGGCCGTCGCTGTATGGGGGCGTTCTTGGCGCTGCCTGAAGGCACTGGGTATAACGCACAGGACTAGAATCTAGAAACAATACTTAATACAAAATATAGTTCCTTTCTTCCGGACCTGTGTGGTCCGTTTAGGTAGATTCACGACTGAGCACTCTGCTACGACGGGAACTCGCCCTTCACCATCGCTACAGATCCTACAAGCACATCCTACCTGCCCTCCGCGACCTTGTTCCCGCGCACGCCAGCCTGGCCTCCGAAGTAGCAGCACCTTGTTCACCCCCTCCAGATTATTCACGCACTTGCACCCGACGCCTGCAGTAGCACTGCCCGTGCCATCCGCCCCCGCTTCTTGGTTCAGCCTGCGCCTTGGCGGTCCTCTTTGCGAATGATGACGCGAGGACTCTGAGTCTCTGTCCGACGTGTCCGGCAGCATACTAAAACCTAGTTATCTTTCGCTCAACGACACTCCGTCCCAGCGGTCCCCTTCCCACTCGGCACCCATTAACTTGGCAAAGGTGCCGGGGTGGACAACCGGGCTCTAGCATCCCAGCTCGGGACATCCTCCCCGACTGAAACTCGACGTCCTCGTCGAGGGTCTGCATCGCGATTCTGCTCCGACGTCGCACTCAGGATTCGACGCTCCACTGGCAGTCCCGTCCGTGTGTACATGTATTCTCGGTAGATCTCTTACATACATCGGTTGCACCAGAATGCTTCGGTCAACCGTTCCGCTGGCCCTTGCTCTTCGAGTGTATGACACGATACATCGTAGCTCTCTTGATCCATTCCTTGTATCAGCCGTTCCCGCGCAGTACGCCCATAGTTTCTCCGACACGACTCACGCTCAATAGCATCGCCGACCAGGCAAACACCACTTTTTGCCTTCATGAAACTCATGCGCTGGGATCGACAGCAAAACCTCGCACACCTTCCTCATCTTGGCCCGGAACGGTTGCTCATGCACAACAGGCCCTCGTTCATACCGACAGTACCATCGCGCACCACGGACACCGCCCTCTCGACCGTTCCAACACGACCCTCAAACGCCAGCTCCATAACTTCACAAATCTATTCCATCGACCGGATCAATACTTCCTTCCGACCGTTCCAACTTCATCCGGTGACCGTATTGATTGCTCCCCGACCAGGACTAAACCACGCCTCCTTCCGCATCGCCGATTCACGCTTAGTCAAACCGTTCTCTAGCCGAAATCACATTCTACGCCAGCCTGCATTGCAAGTTCGTAGACCTTGGACTACCACAGTCGAGTGAATTTGTCTCTCGCCGGGGGCACTCCACACAACTTCTCTCAATCACCGGGACCGCTACAACGTGAGCCCATCCGAACTTGTTCGACACGATCTCCAGCTCACACCGACTGACCAGCTCAGATTGTCGTCCAGTCACAGCGCTATAGTCTTTACAGTTGACCGTCCTATTCGCCATATGCACATAACTAACCGTAGCCCATTGGGCTGGGTCTTCACTCGATTCCGGGAACGCGTCACATGAGATCACGGTTACCACCGTGTCAAAGCACTCGCCATTAAATGTACCGACGACCCCTTCGACAATACAAACAGCATGATCCCTGAAGTCCGTTGCCGCCGCACTAAACCGTTCTTTTTCATTTGATTCTTCCCCAAGTTCCTCACAGACCGCGCCATCACCAACCAGCGTTCCTTCTACTAGTGCACCAAACGATACTTCCGAACAGCACGCAGTCCCTGCGCGATTCCTAGTGACCGAGCACAACTTTTCCTCCGAAGTGCCTACCTGTCCACCACAACCGTGTAAACCTTGTACCAGAACGATCCAGCTCGACGCGATCGGTAATTCATCGACGTGTTGACCGTTCCTCTCAGAGATCTTCGCCTCCCACATGACTTCCGCTTGTCTATATCAACTGACACACCGTTCCTCTGGTATTCACACTCGAAGCCTCCAGTAGCAGCAGTACCTTGATCATCACACGGCTTCAAAGGCTTAGCCGACCGTTCTAACCGCTCCAACAAACGAGGACCAACGTGACTGAACGTAGCATCAGTGTCCGCTATCACTTGCGAACGGTCTCGCTCAGGCGGCGGACGCTCAGGGTAGACTACTTGCCCGTAGTTCGATGCACCACTCGCACCCTCAGAGTGAACGAATACAACAGCTGCATAGTCGGGGCCCAGCAAAATACAGTCGAAGCCCACGAATCGCCAGTCGCGACGCCGGGGGCGATACTGCAAGCTCTGAGAGTGTGTCTCTTTAAACCGTTCCCACAAAGTATAACAAATCCGAGCTGCACTCTCCTCGAAACAATTGCCAACCCATTCCATGATCAGATTCCAGTAGTCGTTCACGACACTAAGCACCTTACCGACGCAATATCCGAGCCATCGAACCAGCTCCCAATTCAATACCGGAGCCATATCACGCCAAGGCAGGACATCAACCGTTCCAATATCTCCAGACAGTGCTTCTTCCTCCTCCGGACCGTCTTGTAGCTCACATTTCTCTTCCTTTGGCAATCGATACACCGTCTTACACTCCCTGCCTTTCATCTCCGAGGGGCTGATCACTGTTGACTCCGCAGAGCCAGAATCAAGAGCATCTCTATCGGCAGCGCCCACTCCCTCGCCTTCTTCGAGGAGAACATCAATATTCACACAATCGACGGGTTTGGCTACTGAACCGTCCAAATTAATCTCGCCAGATACGGCCTTGTCGTCGCGCGAGACACTACATTGTAATAGGCCAAAGCTCTCGAAGACGGTCTCCGTCGTATCCCCGTCCACTGATACACACTCTTCGCTCTCGATGTCTTCTCCTGGATCGTTGTCAGCTTGCGCGGAGTCTCTAAGTCGATCCATGCCCCCTTCTGTCGACCGTTCAACCGTAGCTACGACTTTACGGTCCTCTACTACAACCGTTCTCGTATCCAAGTCCGGCTCTGCGGCGACCACCTCGTTTTCGATCGAGTCCACCTCCACGATCACCTTCATCAACCTCTCAGAAACTACGAGTTTGCTCGCATCCGCGCACGCGCCAGTCTCGCCCACTCGCGCGCTGGTCACATCAATCTTCGCGCGCACCACGATCTCCACCTCCTTGGCCGGATCCACCCCGTCCTTTTCTTCTTCGTCAAATGCGTCCGTATCCAAGCAACGCACAAATTGGCATTCCAGCTCACCCATCATCTCGATATCCGTTCCAAACCCACGCCTCGCCACGGCCAACATCTCCTGCTCTTCACTTCGTTTGTTGTCCATGATCCACTCTCGGGCTGACGGACACATCCTCTTCACATCCGACGCAATTTTTCCGACTACCGCCTCCTTACTCCGCGCTGCTTCATCCTCTCTGACCGTCCAGCCGCGTGCTACTTCCTCGTACTTGACCCATTCTTCTGTCCGTCGTTGAGTCTCTGTCTGCATATCCTTCACCATTCTCACCAAACCGTAGATCCGAGCCTCCAAACCGACTTCTTCCGACTCACCGTGAACACCGCTACCACAAGTCCTTGCACCGTTCCGGGTGACTTCGTGCGCACCACTCCGGTCTTGCCAATCAGCACCGCGATTCCCACATTCCGGCAGATGCAACCCCTTTGCCACGACCCACTCGCAAGCAACTCCAATCGAGTGTTCCGGGAGACAATCCAAGAAATTCCGCACTCGGTCGCTTTGCAGACCGTTCTTAAACGCTGTGTACCTCAGCGCCTCGTTAAACAACCGTGCCTCATCACAGTATCGAGCAATTCGTCTCCCCCAGTCGTCCACCAGTTCATCGGGGTCCTGCGTTGCATCCAAAAGCCTCTGCAACAATTGCTCTTTCGTAAGACGGATGAAGCGATTGTAGAACCGCCGCTTCAGAGTCACGAAGTCGGTTAACCGTGAGTTCAGGCGCCATCGTTCTCCAACCGTTCCGCGGATCCGTGCTGCAAACATCCGCAACCGAGTTGCATCGTCAAACCGTTCCGTCGCCGTCTCAAAGCACCACCAGAAGTCCTCAGCACTCTCTACGCTAGCGTTGTCCGATTCAAAGTACGGAATCAGCTCGCGCATGTTGTTCTCCGCCTTCATCATGTCACCCCTGTAGTCACCGTACTCAACCAAATCATCGCCAACGACTCCATCTTCAAACCACCATATTCCACCGTCGTCCCTGTCACACTCATAGGACTCCGTCCAGGAACGGTTCACGTACTCCTCGCCGTAGCGGTCTCTCACGCTCTCCCCTCCACACGCATCCTCACTCCAACCCAGACACTCTGCAGCTTGACCCGAACTGCGTCGAGCACTCCAACTCCAACCCACAGCAGGCCATTCCGTTCGGGCTTGCTCTTCTCCACGACCGACCTCACGTTCACCCACGCGACGCTTGCTCCCAGCACCGCACACTGCTCCATCTTGTTCTCCTCTCTTCGCCACCTTCATCTCTCCCAAATCACCAATTCAAATCACTTCCAGTTTCCGTTCTTGCTCACTCAACTCCTTTCTCGATATTACCTTGCACTATTGACTCCTTCGTCTACTCCAAACCGTTCCTTGTCTTACTGGGACTGAAGCTTGCTCCCTCTTGACCGTTCTCGACACTTCTCCAGCGCGAAACAAACACGTGTGCGGGTCCGGGACCCTCCAAACACACCATAAACAAAATCTCGGGCGGGGCAAGTCCTTCAGGCACCAGGTACGGACACTTGACCTCAGGCGCTCAACTCAGACTCTTGGTCCTCAGGCTCTCAGCACACTTCACTCCACAGCGACGACACTACCCTGCTTCTCCACCACGTGTCGCGAGTCGTTCTGATTGGACCGGTTTTGGGGGCCGGCCGTCGCTGTATGGGGGCGTTCTTGGCGCTGCCTGAAGGCACTGGGTATAACGCACAGGACTAGAATCTAGAAACAATACTTAATACAAAATATAGTTCCTTTCTTCCGGACCTGTGTGGTCCGTTTAGGTAGATTCACGACTGAGCACTCTGCTACGACGGGAACGCGCCCTTCACCATCGCTACAGATCCTACAAGCACATCCTACCTGCCCTCCGCGACCTTGTTCCCGCGCACGCCAGCCTGGCCTCCGAAGTAGCAGCACCTTGTTCACCCCCTCCAGATTATTCACGCACTTGCACCCGACGCCTGCAGTAGCACTGCCCGTGCCATCCGCCCCCGCTTCTTGGTTCAGCCTGCGCCTTGGCGGTCCTCTTTGCGAATGATGACGCGAGGACTCTGAGTCTCTGTCCGACGTGTCCGGCAGCATACTAAAACCTAGTTATCTTTCGCTCAACGACACTCCGTCCCAGCGGTCCCCTTCCCACTCGGCACCCATTAACTTGGCAAAGGTGCCGGGGTGGACAACCGGGCTCTAGCATCCCAGCTCGGGACAACGGGTCTGTCCTGGTGGGCGAACAGCCCACCTTCGCCAAGGGCCACAAGAACCGCGCCAACGCGCAGGTCTCGTGCGCCCGGCAGTTCATCGCCAGCCACTTGGGCGAGTTCGAGCAGATGGGCTAGGATATGGCCTTCCCATCGTTCACTGGAGAGGACGAGCGAGTGACGGGCTTCGGCGTTGATTTTATCCAGTCGCTGCTGAAGGAGATCGACGGCGCTGGTTGGCAAGCAGACTTTAGTATTGACGAGAATAGTATTCGTATCGCATGTCACAACTGTTGCTGATGAGATTTTCTGTAAAAAATCGAGGAATGCTTTCGTTGTGCTTTCCGGTACTAGAGGGTACCTAGAACGGCAGGATGGCGGCGCACACCGTCACACCCGAGAGCTGCGCGCAACACATATGTAGCACACAGACATCAGCACTCTTCAATTCCTTCAATTGCCCCGGCCTTACGTTTAAAACCGTAGCATTTTAAAAAAGAACGCGCTACCAGCCCAACCCTCTAGTTTTGTTTTGACGCCGTGAAATCACACTAAGTACAGTACTGTACTCTTTTCAATCCATCTCGGTCGATTTCGACGAACCGGCCAATTTGACCGGAATCGACACGTTCCTTATCTCCAGAAACAGATCATGACCCTTGGGAGCACTGATAACGATTTCTCTAATCGCACGACTTTCTTCTACTCGGTTCGACCGCGTGGCCTGCCTCGAGGGGTCGTACGCGTATCGCGGTATGACGTCCTGCTCGTAAGTCGCGCTCGGTCCAAGCCATGCCGACCCTGCTTTGGTTGATCACCGAGGAGCAATTGATATTGCCTCGGTTAGGAATTGAACCTTGCTCCTGTGGCAACAAATGAGAGTTTATGGTTGCAACATCTAGACCTGGAGAAGCACAGTGACATCCTCTGCAGCAGTATCGTGCAGTACATGACCGAGGAGAGCCAACCCTCGGACTTCTTGTACGTGAATGGTAAGATCATGTAGGACCTCACCAGTGTGCAGTTCTGCGTCGGACGTGTCCATTATGGGGTGACCTCTACAAAGTCAAGGGAATCCCCTTTGATAGCTGCTCCTGCTGCCTGAAGCTTGACCAGCAACCCAGAACACGTATTAATAGTTCCTCCTACATCAAGACCGCATCGAAACGAGCAGAGTCACAAGTTGAAGCTGCATGCAAAAAGAACACGACAAGACGCCCAAGCACCAAACCAAGCACCAAATTTGCATTGCGCGCGCTCAGCAGTTCTTACCGTTGCCGAAAGAGGGGGATTCTCTCGCCCTGACTATATAGGAGTTGCCCAATCAGAGTCTTCGACCATCACTCCTGTTTTGGCGCGCAAAATTGGCCCATCCGCATTCCGCACTCTCCGCCCCCAGACGCGACTGAAGATGGAGCAGCGGCGGCGCCAGGCGGCCGAGGCGCTGGTCAAGCACAGTCTGTTCGGCTTCCAGGTGCACGACGCGGCGGTGGCCGAGCGCCTGCGCGAGCTGCAGGAGCTGCTGCTGGCCACGTGCGCCGAGCGCGACCAGGTGGCGCTGCTGAGCGAGAACGTGCGCGAGATCGAGGAGCAGCTCAAGAGCCGCAGCGAGCGCTTCCTGCTGGACCCGCTGCGGCGCTTCGAGCAGGAGATGGAGCTGCTGCTGGACGTGGGCAGCGGCGACGAGGCGCCCGGCGATGAGCACGACGAGGAGGAGGAAGAAGACGCCGACGGTCTGCTCACGGACGACGACCAGGTGGCTGCAGAGTGTTGGTCCTCCCCCAGAACTGCGACGCCTCTCAAGTCTCCTGCTGTAATTATTACTAGCAAGAGCAGTGTTAATACTAAGAAGAGGGAGGAAGAGGAGGAGGAGGTGCTTTGTGGAGTGTGCTGCGCGCCCGACTCGCTCGAGAACGACCCGATCGTCATCTGCGAGGTCTGCGGCGTGGCGGTGCATCAGACGTGCTACCGACTGGCGGCGGTGCCGGAGGGCGACTGGTACTGCCACCCGTGCAGACAGTACCAGGACGCACAGGACATTGAGAAGAATTTGATCCCGACGCACGAGTTGGAGTGCAAGGCGTGTTGCGCCAAGGCCGGAGCCTTGACGCCTACGATCGATGGAGGGTGGGTGCATGTGGCCTGCTCCATGTTCTTGCCCGAGCTCTACGTGCAGGACAAACACGCGTCCCGATTTCAGGGCCCGCTGGATGATTTGCAGGTTGTGTGTGGAGTGGACAAGTTGAAACCGAGGAGGCGACTGCGATGCTGTTTCTGCAAGAAATCCAAGTGCGTAGCTGTGGGTTTTGGCATGTGCTGATGGGATATTAACGGATTTTATCTGGTGGGTTGCAGTGAGAAAGGGGCGTGCGCGCAGTGTGCGGTGGGGAAGTGCGTAGTGGCATACCATGCACTATGTGCGCTGCGGAATGGAATCAAACTTCGGTACATGGAAGATCGGGTACGCACTCACTGGTTTTATGCAAGTACTCCGCATCAGTTCTAATATGTTATGACGTTTTCATGACAGCGTCAATTTGGCAGCGGATGCCTTAAACATCAAGCTAAATTTTTAAAAATGGATGGAGAGGATGAAATTACGGTCCCTGATGCTACGAACAGTGTATCAAAGGTAGACAAACCGAAAGCTACAAGGGCACGCAAAAGCTCCTGGTCTGACGAAGATGACAGTGAAAGCGACGGTGTCAACGAAGACGACAATGAGTTGGACAGCGACAGTGACAATGAAGGCAGCCAAGACTCGCTTTCCGATGACGATCGTAATTTGGATGAGAAAATCAAGCCAAAGACTCAACCGAGCCCAACTAAAATGTCACCGCCTCGGCTGCTCGGGGGACCACCACTGAGGAAGAAGTCGAAGCGAAGTCGTCAAATCAAGCTTTCATTTCTGTCAGCAGAGGACACCCCGGCGAAGTTTACACCAGGAAAAGTTGCCCCTGTTCCTGCAGCCTCAGTTACATTTAATCCCGTTCCTCCTGATCCCGCCCCTGCTCCTGCTCCTACCCCTGTTCCAGCTTCACAACGAGGCATGCCAGTCGTTCAGCGCAAAGATAACGTTTCCACAAGTCGGGTCATACTCGAGTCCAGTGTTTTCGCCCCCGCATTTTACCCTTCAGCATACGAGCCGAGTGATTCCAGTGAGCAAGAGTTTGAATACGTGATGATTTTGATTACTAGTCGCCCTTTTGGCGTCGGAATTGCTTCTCCAAATAAGGGCTCAGGAATTTTTCTCCTCGCCCGAAGTACCTCCAACCACGCAATCTTGGAGGCCATGGCCCGTGGCGTAATTCAGAATGGCGACGAGATATTTGCAATCAATGACCAGGTGCTGCGAAACACGGATACCAAGAGCTTCCAGGAGAACGTGGTGCCGTCGCTCTTGCTACCCGCTCGTTTTTGGTTTCGAACTAAGCGAAAAAGTAAGGTGTTTTCCGTAGCATCGTCTCAGGCTGTTTCAGCTGACATTAAAACCTCAGCTCAGTCTAACGCTGCGGAGGTAGCTGGCACACCGCTCTCTGCAAAGAAGCAGTCCGCACTTCCATACCCATCGGCAGCGGCCTCAACGCCCGGACCTGTGTCACCGGATCGTAATGATCATGCTACCCAGTCCACCCAAAACGCCCGTGGAGGTGATGTTGGAGTTGTCGCTCTAGGTATCGACTGGCCGTGGGTTTTTCTTCGATCGGATGGGAAGCTGGCGATGAATCTCTTCTGGAAGTCGCTCGATTCAGCATTTTTTGCCCGGAAAATTAACAAGCGCACATTCTCGCAGCTTCAGGAAAAGGTGGAAGACATGTCCGGTGTGCGTTTGAGCTGTTCTCATCCTGAATATGAACGGGTCCGAGATCTGCTTGTGATGCCGAGACGTGAACGTGTACCGGCATATATTGTTGAATTCCGGAAAACGCGCAAAGAAAAGCAAACATTTCTTTCATCGGATATTTTAATGGGCGTCTCAAGCGAATCAAAAGATGCTGAGTCAAAAGTAGATGAACAAACTGCGTTAGCTGTGGGCACCACAGTTACTGTAGCGAAGCGCACATGGCCTGGGATGAATAAGCTTGGCGGCGTAGGTCGGATCAAGAAGGTGAACGAAGTGACACAGTCTGACGGTACAAAGCGATTCACGTACAACATCGCTTATGTCGTCGCAGGTGGATTTGAGAAGAATGTGGAGCGCAAATACATCAGTGTGGTTGACCTTGACGCTGAAGAGTCCGAAAAGAATGAAAGCAGCTGCTCAACTGCAACAGGCAGAAGACAGAAAGCGGAACCAGAGTCTGATGCGAACGAAACAGATGAAGTTGACGCAAGCACATTGAGTGTTCGACTCGCTTTCACTCTGAATCGAACATCAGATGAAGAAATTCTCGCCGCGCTGCCAGACGCTAATGTCGAACATCCGCCCAAGAAGCGGCGTTTCCAGCTGCAGTTCTCTACATCGAATTCCACCGTTTACTGTGAGAGAAAAACCGTAGGGGCAAGCACTGTCTCGCAAGAGTCTGATAATCTTTCACCCTCGAAGGAGCTACTTTTGCATCGTCATTTCGACGTAAAGTTGCCCAAAGCTGAGACAATGACGAATGAATGCTTCTCATCAGAGTTGCTTCACATTGAAGATCGTGTAGGCGACGAAGTGGATGAAGATGATACAGATAGCGAGGGTGAAGCGGACGAAATCAAGGCTGAATTAGCAACTCTCCAAGATCAGTTCCGTGTCGTGATGGAAGCAAATGAACTAGCCTTTGCCTCGCTTACGAAGAAAGTGGAGGAAGAGTACGCTTCGAAAGGGTATCGCCAGCAGGAACTTCAGGATATCCAATGGCGAAATTACGAGCGCATGTACCAGGAACTCCAAGCTGCAAAACGTCAATTTGATGACAGCGATGACGATTGCGATTCCGGCGACGAGAGGTCGGGGGCTGGAACCAAGGTGGGCAGCGTTGACGGGGAAGAAAGTGAGCCTGAGGACGTGTCTTTTGGAGGCATGTTTGTGAACAAACTAAAACAAGAGGGCAGCGAAGTGTGCGCATTGTGCGAGTTGAGTGGTGGTGATTTTACCGGGACAGATGCTGGCAGTGTTGTGCACCCTCAATGCGCAATGTTCACGCCTGAAACTTTCTTCAAAGATGGCGTTGTACATGGCATCGACCTGGTGGATCCCGAACGTCGGAATTTGAAGTGCTCTATCTGTGGTGGCAAGAAAGGACTCAGCAAGATTCAGTGCGCCAACCGGAAGTGTGTCCAAGCATTCCATGTTGCTTGTGCTTTCGTGAACGGTCTTCTCACAAGGGATCCCTATTACCAGGCGTGGTGCCCACGCCACTTAAAAACCTCGGGAATGGGGCAATTTGTTGAGTTGCCAGATCACTTGAACAAGCACGCGAAGTCGGAAGCTAACAGCAAAGACACCCCGAGTGTAACACCTGCATCCTCCCCAGCTCGCCGGAATAGGAAGAATAGCAAACAACGCACTGCTCGCCAGAGAAGAGGTCGCAACCGTCAGGACTCAACACCCACGGAGGCTACCACTGCGGCTCGTGCGGATATTTCCTCATCGAAGACAAACCGAAAACGCAAGCGAAAGGGCAGCAATGCCAGTCTTCCTGCCAGTGCCCCCAGTGTAAAGAATGCTGCTCGCGGAAATCGAGGCAGTAGCCCTCGCAGCGCTGTCGTTATCGAGGACCAGGAGCCTCGATGCGCGAGGCGTCTTGAGATCGACGAGGTCAGTGATGACAGTGATCACGAGGGCAAAGCAGTGGAGGCATGGCATCAAGGACGTGATACACAGCAGGTTTTCGATAAGAGCGATGTCGTAGAGGTGCTGGCGCGCGAGTGGCGTGGTATGAACAAACCTGGTGGTGTTGCTCGCGTGCGCGCTGTGGAGGTCGTGCCGAACCAGCAAGGCGGGAAAGACGTGTTCTACGACGTGAACTATATCCTCGGCACGTCCAAAGAGAAACGCTTGCCCGCCAGGTTCGTGCGCGGGTACAACCAATCTAGTGCAGAATAAAAACTACAAACTGACATAGAATTAAAGTAATAGAGATAGCTTCGTAGTTGTGTTCACCATTGTGTGGCCGAGAAATGCGAGAACATGGTGGTGAAGCGAAGTTTTCTCTACATTGGTGTGGTCGAGAAATGCGGTTGTGGAAACTGAGGAAACAACAGAATACTACGTATGTGAATACGGTTAAAATCACAGCTAAGCTTACTTTGAAAGATCTTCTTACGCATCTCCCGCCTGGACTTCGTCATACTCATTTTTGCCAGCTTTCTTTACGCGAGGGATCATCCCCAGCTGCATCTTGTTCATCACGACCACGTAGAAGAAAATGTTGACCACCATGATAGCAGCCAGCGTGAAAAACATGTACTCGATGTGGCCGTTGTTGAGGTTGGATGGGATGTACTTGCCAAAGAGGAGCACAATGATGGAGAGCAGAGTGCTACCCATGGAGTTGACGAAGAACCCAAGAGCAATGGACGTACTTCGCATGCTCTGCGGCACCTCCGAGTAGTTGATGTCGTACGACGGGATGGCAATCATCACTCCAGCAAGCGCGACGAGCAGGTACTGCGGGATGGCCGTCCACCAAGGGATGTCGTTCATCACTTGACCCCCGTCATCATTCAAAATGAATTGAGTCACGCCGTCCGAGTCGATGTACGTGAGCGGGGAAGTGCTGCGTCGAATGATCTCGTAGCACCCCGTCCAGATCATGGCGATGACCGCCACACAGTAACCAGCCAACACCTTGCCATAGCGACTCGCAGGCTTCCCCGCGTGCTTCTCGTAGAGCGGGTAGATGACCTTCTCCATGAGGGGGACGAAGATCAAGACACCGATGGGGTTGAACATCTGAACGGTAGGTCCGGGCATTTGACTCGAGAAAGGACCACTGCCCAGGCGAGTGTCGGTCTGCTGGACGATCGACTGGTTGTTACCGCGCTGGTTCTGACAAACCCACTAAAAGACGTTGAAGGCGTTGAACGGGAGGATGCGGATCACTTGCTTGACGCCGTCCACCAGATCGGGGTCGAATCGCCCACCCACCGTGTCCTTTGCAGACTCCATGAACTCCGAGGTCTGACCGAAGTAGACCCAGAGAATGGTCGCAATGACGATCATCACTCCACAGGCGTACGAGATGTTGTGGCCCACTTCGCCGTGGTCCGACAAGACCGAAGCCACGATGTTGAGTAGGAAAGCCGCGACGTACAGGATAGTGCCGAGGACAACCATCTGAGCGCTGAAGTTCTTCTTGGCGTGGTGGACCACGATCTTGATCACGAGAGCGATCGATTCCTTCGTCGGGGGCACGTTGACGTATCGCTTGCGAGTGGACCAGAGGAGCCCCACGAAGATCACGAGCATGACGAAGCCAACCAAGTACACGGTCACGTAGCCGTACTCGGCGGGGATGGCGTGGAAGCCGTGGATCGACACGGACGGGAAGACGGCATAGCCGATGAAAGCGCCGATGTTGGCGACCCAGTACTGGATGCTGAAGAAGAGGGCCTTCTCCGAAGACGGAGACGAGGGCGAGAACTGGTCACCGCCGTACGAGATCACGAGAGACCGCAGACAGATCTGCGAGACCGCCACGCCCAGGAACAGACCGACATTGAAGATGGCCTTGCTCACTCCGAGGTGGTTGTTCACGATCGTGGGCAACGCGGCGATCACGAGGAAGAGCAGACCGACCGAGTCGAGCGTGGCGGCCGACAGCAGCGTCTTGAACTTGCCCAGCCGCTCGTCCGAAATGTACCCGGCGACGATGCACATGAACTGGCTGAACGAGTCGTACGTGAGCTTCATGGACGTGGAACCCTTGTTGGACCAGCCGAGCTTCTGGAAGAAGTTCTTGAGCGACTGGCCGATGGCGAAGCTCGTGACCTCCTCGCACGCCGTGAGGATCAGCAGGAAAATGCACACGTGCTTGAGCACGTTCGTGGCATACCGCACGGGCCGCTCGTCCCAGAGCTTGGTGTTGACGTAGCCCGTGACGGACGGAGTCAACTGCGGCGTGAGCGCGGGCGATTGCACCTTCGACATCTTGGCTGGAAGGCGGTGAATTCCGGAATGAGCTTCATTCAAGACACCCGACTGCAGATTTGCCTCCTGTAAGTGAATGTACTGTAGTGTAGTGACGCCGCTCGCGCTAGATCGGCACAATCGGTCAGCCCTTGACAGGCTCCGGCTACTGAAATGGCCCCCACCTCACCGCGTTGAAGTGTAGACCGCTTTGATTCATGCCATTGGCTTGTTGTGGAGATCGAGACGGCCAATGGAAACCCTTGCACCGCCAAACGACGAACTTACACTTGACGGGTACCACGAGAGTTGACAGCTGAGGTGGACACAGTGTCCGAGAATGAAGTTGAGGCAGCCCAACCATCGGAACACTTTTTTTCGGTTTGGTGTCGGTGCCGCCGTCATCCAAGTGTCGCCCTGTCTCAATGTACTTTACGTCCATTTTGCTAGCCGAGGCTTGACTGTGCTAGTCGCACGCAATGTCCTCAGGCAGCCACTTCGGCGTCAAACCTTTCTTGCCTCGTGGGTGCACGCACGGACATGACTCCCCTTCGGCTGAAGAGAAAAGGCGACGCGACCGTCGTCAGCGCGTGTGAGGGCACGCGCTCAGCAGGGGTGATCTTCCTATGCGTGTGTGCCGGTGTATGTAAGCTGCGGTGCATACAATGCAATGGCTTGATCGTCCATGTTGAAGTGGACTGTCCTCCACCCGTGATTGGCCGCTGGACAGCCCAATCACCAAGCAGCCGTTTAACAGCGGAGACCACCGGCATAATGGACCACTCGGTCTTCGCTGCACATTGGCTTGAGCCTCGCCAATCGGTGGCCTGGCCAGCGTTCATGTCATGATCCACAAAGGACCCATCCACCCTGTTGATGTGACCGTGGCGGCCCTGATCCGAGATCCGAGCTACTGTAACTCACATGACCGAAATGATTCCGACGACCAACGTGTCTGACACGACCCCGCCGCAAAATAATGCAACCGCGGCTTGATGGGGGCTCCGTACCATGAACACACAAACACTCACTCTCGTAACATACTTGGGGACCCAGTCGCTCACTTTGCAATTGACTCCCGTCCGCCATGGCCCCACAACACCCGAACGAATCAACCAAGACGGTGAACGCCCAGACCTCCAAGCCCGTGGCCATCAAGAACGCACTCAACCAGGAGGTGCAGCACGCCCAGTTCGAGCACCCGGAGCTGTTCAGCGTGTACCCGTCCACCAAGTTCGAGCCGATCCCCGTGCTGCCGTACGCCGACCGCGCGCTGAAGGCCGACCCGACGTTCAAGAACCTGCTCAAGGACGCGACGGTGACGCACCTGGCGCCCAAGATCGGCACCGAGTTGTCGGGTATTCAGCTGCATGAACTCACTAACGAGCAGCGCGATGAACTGGCGCTGCTCATCGCCCACCGCGGCGTCGTCTTCTTCCGCGACCAGGAGATCACCATGGAGCAGCAGCTGGAGCTCGGACGCTACTACGGGCCCCTCCACACGCACCAGAACTTGGGCCACCCGAAGGACCACGACGAGGTGGTGGTCGTGGAGAACTCGGTCGACTCGAGCGACGGCTTCCTCCAGCGTCAGATTTACGACCCGTTCAACGCGTGGCACAGCGACGTGTCCAACGAGCGCCAGCCGCCGTCGTACACGAGCTTCAAGGTGCTGACGAACCCGCCGGTGGGCGGTGACACGCTGTGGGCGTCTGGCTACGAGGCGTATGACCGCCTCACTCCTCCGATGAGGGAGTTCGTATCGGGACTGACAGCGATCCACACGGGCATCGTAAGTTTTGGTCGCTCTTGAGTTGATGGTGGAGAGACCTCTTGACTAACTAACTGGTTTTGTGTTGCTCTTGTCAGCCTCAAGCTGCTGCCGCTGCTGCAAAGGGTCAGACGATCCGCCGTCCGCCAGTCGAGTTTGAGCACCCGGTGGTTCGAACTCACCCGGTGACGGGCCGTCGATCGCTTTACGTGAATGCGGCGTTCACGAAGCGCATCGTGCAGTTGTCGGCTGCGGAGTCTGGTAATGATTTTTGAATTATGTGTGTGAAGGTGAGAGATGCACGCAACTTGCTGATGGTTTTGGTTTGACTTGCTGCAGACGCTGTGCTGCGACTTCTGTACCAGCACGTGAACGAAGGCCACGAGTTCCAGGTGCGCTTCCGCTGGACGAAGAACGCGGTGGCGATTTGGGACAACCGCTGCACGTTCCACTACGCGACGTTCGACTACCTGCCTGGCAACCGCCACGCTGTCCGTGTGACGCCCCATGGCGAGGTGCCGTACTTCGACTCTGAGGCTGTTCCCAAGTAGGCGAGCTAAATTGTATGTTTGTTTAGCTTTGTGGTAATGTTTACTGCGGTCGTTCCTTGATTTGATTGACATTTTCCGAACATCGGCACGAAAGTTTAGGTCGTAAGGGGGTTCAAAGTCATTTCGCAACTTCCCCAAAGAGGAAAGAAGACCCGTTTATCCCATCAAATTCTCTCCTAACGAGTCTGGAAGTCAGGACAACCAATATGCTGACGTCGGTAGCTCTTGTGTTTGGTCGATACCCAGCTGTGCACGCGCTTGAGCAGGACACGAAAGCTGTCTCAAGGTTCCTGGGACCGTCGCGAAGCTTATCGCTAAGCAAAGCGTGTGCTTTCGGGTCCACGAAGCTTCTAGACTGGATATGGGAGAGCAGTTGCCCCACCGCCGACACCCGAACGTCTCTCTGGTCGCTTTGCAACTACTTGCGCACAGACCGTCACTACTACAAGTGGTCGTTCGAGAACTCAATGAAGGAAGCTGCTGGTGGAGGGGATTTGGAGGTTCTGGGGTGGCTAGTTGCACACTTTTCGGACTGTCAAGTGCCTGTGTCGGCCATTAAGGAAGCTGCGAAAGCTGGACAGTTGTCTGTTTTGGAATTTCTTTGCGGCTACAGCTCTGACGGTGAATACCACGATGGTCGAGTGCTGAAGAAACGAAAAACAACCGAGTCGTGTAGTGTCAAACTCGGAGACAACGGTGAAAATACCGCTGTCGATTGGACAAATGCCGCGATCCAAGCAGCCGCTCAAAATGAGCACTTCCTTGTTGTCCGATGGATTTATGATCAGGGCATTTTAGATTTTTCGTCTCCGCAAGTGGAAATTGCCATCAAGCGGGCTTTGGATGCCGGAAACTTTGAGCTGGCGAAGCTGTTGCTGCCACCAAGCAAAACCATTTTGGACTATGCAAATGCCTGTCCGCGACCTGAAGTGATCGAGTGGATGCTTGGCGACGGACGCTTTCGTGGAAATAAAATGCTTGCGTTGTCGGCAATTAAGAATTCCGCTCAAGTTGGGCGTCTGGACCTAATCAAAAGAACCATCCAGCAGCTAGACGCCCCACTCGATTTGTGCGTTGATCCCTGGGAGGACGCGATGAAAGCGGCCTGTCGCTACGGTGATCTGTCGGTGGTTCAATGGCTGGCGGAGAACCACCAAGGCCCTGGAATTTGTGATGGCTACGCGCGAATGCGCAGATACTCGAATGAATTGGTAGAGATAGCCGCTGGAGAAGGCCACATTGACGTGCTGGAGTATCTTTGCAGCTACCCACTGACACAAGACTACGACAACGCTTTGGATGCTGCGGTGCGAAACAACCACTTGGACAGTGTGAAGTGCCTGCTGAAACACATCTCATACACTGCTACCTATCATGGCTACCATTTGGTAACGCGGGCTGCGGGTTACGGGAGATTAGAGATCATGCAGTATCTCCACGGGTTACAATCACTGGACGAAATCGAAGGGTTTGATGAAACGAAAGTGAAAATTCTTATGAGAGGTGCGTGGTGGTCGAGGGCTGATTCTGCTATGAACGATGCGGCTAGAAGAGGCCATCTCAGCGTAGTCAAATGGCTGCATGAGCATGATTCAACAAAATGGTTTCGGGTCATGGACAGCGCATTGCTCCGTGGGCATTTGGAATTGGCCCAGTGGCTCCACAAACATCGATCAGAGCAATTTGCACCGGCAGCAATGGACAAAGCTGTATCTGGGGGGCGTCTGGAAATGGTAAAGTGGTTGAATAGCATCGGCGTTGGAGCTTGCACGCCGGCTGCGATGGACAGAGCTGCTGCAAATGGTCATTTGCACGTGATCAAGTGGCTGCACGCTAACCGAAGCATGGGGTTTACGGTGAACACACTCATCGAGGCAGTAAGAAATGATCGTCTGCATGTGGCCTGCTGGGTGTACAGGCCTGAACACACGCGCGACTTTATCCATGACTCTGATGTTCCTAGGCGAAGTCGTACGATACCACGCACGTTTGAGATGATTTTGTTTGTACAGACGCATTTACCTTGGCTTTTAACCCCCGGAGCTGTCGAGCATATCAAGAAGAGTTTGCTCGCAGACGAGATCCATCTACGAGGTTGGTTGACCGAGAACTACCCGGAGTCTGCATAAGGAACAGCGCTACACAGAGTTGGAAAAATACTGTTTTTTCGAGGTTTAGCAATACCATCGCCAACAGGCCACCGCTCTACGACAGTCAATAGCGCCCATGAGAACGGAGTGTTTTAGTCTGAAATATATCCTATCTTTTATCGCATGTGTTGACGGACCGCGTTCGCTGTGGCTCAAGGACCAAGACGGAGCCTTCCTTTGGTTCTGAAAACATGCACAGCTTTGCTTGTCAATCATGTTGAAGTGGACGTGCAGACATGAACGCCTTCGATTGGCGCAGAGGTGATTCCTTAGCACCAATCAAAGCGTGTGATCAAGTCACAGTGGTACATTCTGGTGTTGGAGACGCCTTCTTTATGCACACCATGGCATCGACAATGCATAGCGCCAGTGACGTTGCAGGTCTCCGCTGGACGGACGTGTCTTGGTGGAGACCAATGAAAAGCCTCCCGAGTGTCAATGTCACCTCCGCGACCTGCAGCCCTATGAGGTTCCTACACGCACCTGTTCCTCGAGACAATCCCCACCGGAACCCCCAAGCGATGCATCACAACCGTGTTCGGCCACAGCGTTGAGGTTTTCTGTGGGTCCTCCCTCAGTCACTTTCCAATCCACCCCCGACCTGACCAGCCATGGCCCCACAACAGCAAGACACGCAGACGGTGGCCCCCACCCGCGCCTCAACCGCCTCCGCTGCATTGAAATCGACGCCTCCGACCGCCCCAACGCCCGTCAAGAACGCGCTGAACCAGGAGGTGGCGCGTGCCCAGTTCGAGCACCCGGAGCTCACGTCCGTGTACCCGAGCACCACGTACGACCCGATCCCCGAGCTGCCGTACGCCGACCGCGCGCTGAAGGCCGACCCGACGTTCAAGAACCTGCTCAAGGACGCGACGGTGACGCACCTGGCGCCCCGGATCGGCACCGAGCTGTCGGGTATCCAGCTGCACGAGTTGAGCGACGCGCAGCGCGACGAGTTGGCGCTGCTGGTGGCGGAGCGGGGCGTCGTCTTCTTCCGCGACCAGCAGCTCGACATCGACCAGCAGCTGCAGCTCGGACGCTACTACGGCCCGCTGCACGTGCACCAGAACTTGGGCCACCCGGAGGGGTATCCGGAGGTGCTGGTGGTGGAGAACTCGGTCGAGGGCAGCGAGCGCATCCTCAGGCGGCAGCAGTTCGACCCGGACAACGTGTGGCACAGCGACGTGTCCAACGAGCGCCAGCCGCCGTCGTACACGAGCTTCAAGGTGCTGACGAACCCGCCGGTGGGCGGCGACACGCTCTGGGCGTCTGGCTACGAGGCCTACGAGCGTCTCACGCCGCTGTTCAAGAGCTTCATCGAGGGGCTGACGGCTATTCACAGCAGCAAGGTGCGTCTGCTGTCGGAGGTGTTCGTACAGTTCTCGGTTCACTCACAATGCAAATGTTTGTTTGTTGTCTACAGAGCCAAGCGGAGCGAGCAGACCGTCGTGGCCACACCATCCGCCGTCCGCCGGTCGAGTTCGAGCACCCGGTGGTTCGAACGCACCCGGCCACCGGTCGCAAGGCTCTCTACGTGAACCCGGCCTTCACGACGCGCATCCCGCAGCTCTCGTCTCGTGAATCAGGTATGGGCGAGAGTGTTTGGTCTAGAGATTCTGGTGTCGGACGGAGGAGAAACTCACTCATTCTGAACGTGGCTTCGTGTACTAATACTCACAGACGCGGTGCTCAAGCTGCTGTACAAGCACATCACGGAGGGGCACGAGTTCCAGGTGCGCTTCCGCTGGACGAAGAACGCGGTGGCCATCTGGGACAACCGCGTGACTGCACACTACGCGACGTTCGACTACCTGCCGGGCAACAGACACGCCGTTCGAGTGACCACACAGGGCGAGATTCCTTTCTTCGATGGTGGAGCGTAAGAATGGCGAGAACGTCGACTGACTGATGTACTTGTACTTGTACTATAGTAACGAAAGGAACTTTGAATGAATATACGCTTGTTGATGTTGCAGATAGTCGTATTTTCATACTCCAGGGATGGAAATTCTTCTCCACATCAATCTAAACCCAGGTCCGGTTTGATTGATCCGTGTAGCCGAGAGAAATATCTATTGACACAGAAATCCCAGAAGTAATTTTGCAAGTAACGTGCTGGGAGGCGCTCGCTTTAAACCCATGCTATTTTCTGTAGAAGTTGCACTTCGGTCCTGGTCAGCGCTTCAGGAATTCGAAAGCAGCAGCTGGATCATCGCCAGATTCCTCGGGTCGCCCCCTAATATGTCGCTGAGTGACGCCTGCTCAAGAGGCTCCGTCGAACTGTTGGACTGGATCTGGAATTCAAGCTGCACCTCAGTGGAAGACCGAGTGCCTCGATGGAGTCTTACGAACTACTTGCGGTCGGAGCCCCTCTACTATTCGTGCCAGTTCTCAGATTCACTGGTAATAGCAGCTCGTCAAGGGAATTTGGAGATCGTGAAGTGGCTATTTGCACATTTCTCGAACTGTGAAACAGGGAACGCTGCGGCCTACCAGGCAGCGATGAACGGCCACCTCCATGTACTGGAGTTTCTGTGGGCATACACCGAGGAGGCCACCAATGGAGACGTTCCGTCGTATAAGAAACAAAAGGTGGATGGTGGCGGTGCTGCTGTCAGCTCCTGCCATGACAACGCTAGAAACTTTGTTGGGTGGCATAATGACATGGTACTAGCTGCAGCCGATCACGGCCATTTTGACATCGTGCGATGGCTGTACAAGAATACGCCCTTGGATATGTATGAAGATCGTATCTATGGTCTGGCGATCAAGCTCATTCTCCGTGCTGGCGATGATGAGCTCGTGAAGTTGTTGCTTCCTCCTGGGAGGTGCGTTCTGGATTATGCTGATGATTGTCCCCGAGCAGAGTTGGTTCAATGGATGCTGGATTGCGGCTACTTACGCCGAGATGGCAGCTTGGCGATGAATGCGATTCGAAATTTAGCGGCGAGTGGACGCATGGATTTGATGCAGCAGATTGTGCAACTACACTCACCGATACCAGAGCAATATGTGCGGAGATGGTCATTGACCTGGCGTGATGCATTAATTAGGGCATGTGGCGCCGGTGCGCTGCCTGCCGTTCAATGGCTAGTGATGCAACAGCGGATTCCACGGAATCAATATCGTGTGGATATCGTCCAGGCAGCCGCCGAAAACGGTCACCACGCAGTGGTTCAGTACCTCTGCGAACAGAAATTCGCGGACTGCTACATGCATCCTTTATACTGCGCCATTCGTAATGGTCACGTGATATGTGTGGAGGTTTTGCTCACTCAGTTATTGTGGAGCAATGACTGTATTTTCGTGATTGATTCTGCGGCAAGACAGGGAAATTTGCCGATGGTGAAATTTTTGCTTGACTTTAAACCCCAAGAAGCTGTGGCAGAATCAACTCAGGAAAATCCGGTTCCAGCCGATGCATGGGGGGCTCAACCTCGTGGCTTACATGTACTTGCCGCGGCTGCTGCTAGTGGGAACTTGGAGTTGGTAAAATGGGTGCAAGTAAACCATCCCGAAGAAAATGCTACGATTGCGATAAACTCTGCAGCAACGAATGGCCACCTCCACGTGGTTCAATGGCTGCAAGGAGATCGAACCGAGACGTTCACCAAGACAGCAATGCATTTTGCTGTAATCCACGGTAACCTACCGATGGTGAAGTGGATCCATTCCAATGGTTTCACAGAGTCTGTGCCTGATGCAGTGGATTACGCAGCGAGACAAGGCCGCCTGGATATAGTCAAGTGGTTCTACGCCAATCGACCGGAGAGATGTAGTGCACGAGCTATCAGAGACATCACTTGCGACGGACCCCTACGAGTTGCTGACTGGCTCCACACAAACTATCCCGAATGCGTCCCGGCGAGTTTGGATCAAGGGCTAATCCATTCGTTGTGTCCCTGTAAATTGGAGATGCTGTTCTTTGTGGACGCGCGTTGTCCACAGTGCTTTACCCCCCAGTTCGTAAAGGATATGAAGGAGTACTTGTCGAGTTATGGTTGGCTGGATGAGCTCGGGTGGCTGAATGCACGGTTCCCTCAAGTGAAGGAAACCAAGTGAGCTACAAAGACTCGACCGCTCGGCAAGAAAAACAAGCTTAGAAGTAGTAGAACATGGTTGATTTCTTCGGATACTACCCTGCCAGCGTGTGTCCTCAGTAGGCTAGGTAGTCAGGACTCCCATAATATAATGCTACGAATTCAACAACCTCTTCCACTTGTAAGCCATACCCATTGTGCCTCTGGAGATATTTTAGTGTTGTCACGGCATACTCTATCATGTTTGACATATTCTCAACGCGAATGTATACTACAGGTCAAACTCACATAATGGACGCGAATGTATACTACAGGTCAAACTCACATAATGGACCGATTCCCGTAGGATCTGTCGCGGCCATTTTGTACAGATTTCGTACAGAATTCCATAAAACGGCCACTTCTAGACAACTTGAGTCCGCCGTCGATTCTGTTGGAGGGTACCCCCCTCCGACAGATTTCTAGATGAGTAGATTACATGGCTAGAATGGGGAAGATTTCCCACTTGCTCACAGAATGACGCTGGCAAGCTTAATGCGGATGATAGATCACACGGACGGCGAAGACGAGTTCGTCGATGATTCTACGAGCGCTGCCGCTGCGATGTCGGGCCAGGGCGAGGCCATCCGCAAGCGGTGGCAGCGAGACAGAAGCAGTCTGATGAGGGCGAATTTGGCACGGAGCTCGAGCTCCCTGTTAATACGCTGTCGTCAGCCTGCTTCTGTCTCCTGCAAGGAAATGACGCCGCGTTTAAGCCTCCACGGTCATGTCATGAGCTTTTTGAAGAACTATTTGACCAATTTCAACCGCTAGAACATGGGTGGCGGGGCAGCGAGTCTTCCCACTCGGTGTACCGGCATGAGAACGCGGCGATACCGACTCATGAGTGAGTCTGTGGTAACCCTGGACTGCTGCAACACACTCATTGTTCAAATGGCGGGCCCGATCCCATTCGTTCGAGCCACTGGGTTCATTGATAGTTAGCAGCGCTATATTTTCGGAATATCTGTAGCCTTCCGGCCCCTTTGAGCCCGCCGCGCTTGCTTGAAGATGCCACGATCGCTGCCGAGAAGTGGGGCTTGCCCGGGAGTGGAATTGACGTGCATGAGTGAGGGTCACTTCAACTTCAAAGTGGCTGCTCGGATCTGTACCGAATTTATACATCTAGACAACAAGTGGCCTGCGGGCTGTACGAGATCTGTACATGATTTTTTAGACACCAAATCTGTACGAAAATAGCCCACGGGAATCGGTCCAATACCCGGTTTGAATGGTTCCCGCTATCATGGTATGTGACTACACTGCATTCAGCCTCCGAAAGCGAAAGTTCACACTGTAGAACCTCACATCAGGATATTTACCAAATGGCTTCTAGAATTTCTGTGTGAATCGATACATCGATCAAAGATTGATGCGAAATTGCGCTTCCATTTACTGGAGTATGACGACGCAAGTAGGACTAGTACATTGCTTTTGCAACACCAACAAGCGTATATTCATCGGAACTAACTTATATAGTACAAGCACAATTTCCTCATCAGCCATTCAACGTTCTCGTCCCCGCAGCACGCCATTCTTACGGCTGCTAATTAATATCTGTTATTATGCCACTGAGCTGCTGTTGTAGGAGCTGCTGACACTGGTATGCTGTCGTCTGCACTGTTCGTCTGTTTTAATCAATAAGTGGACTTTTTTTGCGGTGACACATACGGTACTATCACCGTGATGTGACGGACACACGTACCCAACTTCAATGAGTTGCAGTGTTACATGTTGCACTTTTACAAGATGGTGAATAAATACGGTTCTACTAACCTGACAGAACAGTGCTTTATATATTTGGCGTTGCCAGAGCATACTCGTTATTACTGACTGCACAGATACTCCATATAAAATAGTTTTTATAAAAAAATTGCCTGGAGTGCCCCAGCAACTCTCGTCTTGTTTGTGTTTGTTTTACTACTAAATGTCTTGCTATAGATCTACGAGATCATGCCAGTAGCACGAGTTTCGAACAGCTCAACTTCATGCAAACTAATGCAAAAATGCAGTGTATTAGATAGCAGGTCCCTAGTTCGCAGCACCCAAAGCACTCACTACATCTAGCCTCTATCTATCGTCACTAATTGTACTGTCTTAGCCGGTCACGTGCACGCCCAAGTCATGCGCACGTTTTACCCCTTGTGCAAGCTCCTCAGCCTGGAAGTCACAGAGGTCTCCGTCTGCAAATCTTACCGACCAAACGTAAACCCCATCGTCCAGTCGTAATCCGACAACCTCGCCGATGAACATGCTGCTTTCGATGTCACCTTCAACATCAACATCCATGTTGGCGACTACTTTCCACTTGAGAGGTTGGCCTGGTTTCTGTAGAAACAGGCGTACGAGTCGGTCCTCGTTGAAGTAGCCTTCTTGACTAGCCTCTCTGGTCAATGCCGATCGACGACTAGGTGGCCTCCCCGGTGCACGTCGGACAGGAACACTAGCCATTGCAGCTTGCAAGTCCAGAAACCCCTGCAACGATAGGGCGGCGAGAGAATGCGAGCATACCCACCCGGTGCGCACGTACGACTCGCAGTCACACTGTACATAGCCTCGCACAATCTGTATGTTCGTAGCGGACCAAACAGGGTCAAGTTGAAGTTTCCCCCCGGGCGCGATAGTGCCAATCTTTACATGGTGCAGAGACAGGAGTTCATACTCGAACTCCGCGACCTCCAATCCCCTAGGAAATTTTCCCTCGAGGGAGCGCACAAATTTTTCCGCACGTTGCTGGTCGACGTCTGCACCAAGTATGCCGGCCCCGCCCACCATAAATTTGGAGGAATTGAATATGATGGCCTCTAGGCGCCTGCCTCGGCCCCTCCCTTTGCTTAGCCTGCAGTAGTTCCGAGTAGAAGCCACTAGTTGATGTGCCTTCGCAAGCATTTCTGGAGGAACTGGGCCTTCACCGAAGTGCGCCGCGGCTGACGGGCAAAGCGATTCGCCGTCCGTCTTCAATATTATAGGCAGTATACCTTTGAGAACACCGTTTGTCGATGCTCGCGGGCTGGGGGCACAAGTCTTTTTGATCATGCTGTGGTGTGCTTCAATTCCTTGCTGAGATGGAAGAATCCCCCCGACGCCTGCACCAGTTACATGCCAGCGATTCCATCGTGAATGCAGATAGACAGTCTTGAACCAGTCCGCGTAGGCCCTCTCACCGTGTCCTGCCCAGTGCTCCATCAGGATGTTGCTCATCTTGATGAACTGTGCGTGTGTTCTTGCTTTACGCAGCCACTGTAGGGTTGGCTTTATGAGTTCGTCGTAGTTCGCTTCACACTCCAAGAGACTTCTCTTCTTGCGAGCTTGTCGGGCGAGATGAGGCCAACAAGTAAGGAGAGTTACACCGGGCCAAACTTGCTCAAACCCCGAAGCGATGGCATCGCAGTGGTCTAGACTCCCAAAAGCTACATTGAGCTCGACATCGAAAAAAGTAGCTGCTCTAGACTTAGTGACACGAAACATTTTTTGGTATGCTTCCGTCGATTCACTCCGCACGAACATGTACAGCCATGGTACGAACCGATGTACGTACGCGTTCCTATCCCAGACGACCGCATGCGATCCACAGTCTACGACTGTCCATCCTCCGAAATGGAATTTATAAGTACCATCAGTGCTACACACGAGCTGATCGCCTTGGTCTCGAGCACAGGTCACAATGTTCCTAAACACTCGGCGAGATGTCACCAGTACTCCGAACGAAGTGCCGCTCTCAGTGTCAGCGGACTCGAATGCAAAAGCATCGAGGACAATCATATCGTCCATTCGTCTGTCGGCAAGATCCGAGATGGCGTCGAACTCGTCCCGGGACGAGCATATGCGGTGGCTTGCCCACGCAACGAAAGATACGTGATTTTTTACATCCCAGCCCCCTGGGGAGCTTCTCACCAGGAAGGCTTTTCGGTTCTCCAGTTGCTTGCATGACGGCAGAGACCGAAGTCGGCGCGAGTCTCCACGGTACTTGTGGTTCAATAAGTTTAGAAGTCGCTTGGCACCCCAACCCATGTCTAACAACGCGTCGACCTCGCTGACCAACGATGGATGAATGCCTCTACGCCGCACAGCTAACTCAGTCGATGCGTGAGCACCGTGCTCCTCCAGGTGAAATTCAATGTCGGAATCTGTGTCACCAACCACGAGTCTTCTGATTTTGTATCGATGCTGGCATTGCTCGTGGGATCGACATCTGAAAACGTGCACTAGGAGTCGGTCGGTCTCATACCGAGTCTCGTATGTGTGTACATAGTCGTCTCGTTCACTCATATCTCGCTGAGCTGCTGTGAAGGACGAATGCACTCCAACCAGCGTAAATTCTCGCCTAGCCGAAGGAGCTGTCCCCTGACGCATCGTCGTATCGTCCGGATAGGGGTCGTCGTCGAACTCGAACTCCATGTCCGAACTGTCCGAGTTGCTTTCGTATTCCGAGGATTCGCTGAGCGCCTCCGCGGAGCGAGGTTGCCTGCTCATGATTGCCCTGGAGGATTTCGAGATGTGAATGCAACCCGGCACGAGAGCTGCAAGAGACCTACAGAGGTTTCAAAACTACTCGAGTTTCATAACTGCTTAGAAAGAGCCCGATTGCCTCGCCCAGCAATGCGATCCTGTTTGAAATCCAGCATGAATGCCCTCCTTAGGTTTCGTAACTGCTCACCAACAGCTCAATTGACTCGCTCACTACTGGAATCCTGTTTTGAATCTGTCCATCCGATCCAGCATAAAAGCCCTAACAGTTTATCCGCATAACAGGTTCTCGTGGCTGCGAACCTGTTGCGGCATCACAGGCGATCAGTGGTCTCAACAGGCAACTAGTGACAAGAAGCCCTACAACAGGTGAACAGTGGCCAAGCAACAGATATTAATTATTTGCCCATTCTCACGGCTTCTTCTCTCCACCATCGAAGAAAGGAATCTCTCCCTGTGTGGTCACTCGGACGGCGTGTCTGTTGCCCGGCAGGTAGTCGAACGTCGCGTAGTGTGCAGTCACGCGGTTGTCCCAGATGGCCACCGCGTTCTTCGTCCAGCGGAAGCGCACCTGGAACTCGTGCCCCTCCGTGATGTGCTTGTACAGCAGCTTGAGCACCGCGTCTGTGATGTACACGAAGACACGTTCAGAATGAGTGAATTTCTCCTCCGTCCGACACCGGAATCTCTAGACGAAACACTCTCGCCCATACCTGATTCACGGGACGAAAGCTGCGGGATGCGCGTCGTGAAGGCCGGGTTCACGTAGAGAGCCTTGCGACCGGTGGCCGGGTGCGTGCGAACCACCGGGTGCTCGAACTCGACCGGCGGACGGCGGATGGTGTGGCCACGACGGTCTGCTCGCTCCGCTTGGCCCTGCAGACAACAAACAAACATTTGCATTGTGAGTGAACCGAGAACTGTACGAACACCTCCGACAGCAGACGCACCTTGCTGCTGTGAATAGCCGTCAGCCCTTCGATGAAGCTCTTGAACAGCGGCGTGAGACGCTCGTAGGCCTCGTAGCCAGACGCCCAGAGCGTGTCGCCGCCCACCGGCGGGTTCGTCAGCAGGTGTGTCACCGTCGCGAGGTTCTTGAACGTCGGTCGGAGGTCACCTGCCATTTACTGTTAATCATGACCAAAATCGGGTGTTCCTGCCGCAGGTGTATGATTTTGGGGAAAATGTCAACACGTGTAGGCGGTGAGGAAAGGATGGTCAAAAGCGGTGCAAGAGCAGCAGTGAAGTGGCCGACAGCCAACGTTTGTACCGCATACACATATTGACACAGGTTTAGGTGATAGACGGTGCTTCTGGAGATTGACGGGTTGAAGCCTGCTGGCTTCAGCATACAGATCCTGGCAGCAGCATGCTGCCCACAAGATTGTTAGGCAGGCCAAGGTGCTGTGAATCACAGCCAGTGATCACTGCTGCGAGTGAGGGAGGCCCGTGCCCCGAGTCAGGGATATACGGGACAATAACCGTTTCCTAAATCGTAGCACTCCTTGTCGATTGGAGACGGAGGCGGTCGGAAGATACCCGAGTCTTAGCTAAACAAGCAAGCACCGCACTATTAATACACGGGGTACGAATGCCTTTTATACGTTGCCCGAATCATAAAGGTGGGCTAGCATCGCCCGAATGTTGGGTCACTAGTGAAGGGATATGCGAGGGTGTTCATTGCTGTCCCTCAGCCGGAATATCCCCCGCTGAGTCCTTAAAGTACCGACATTTCCCTGTCATAAGGGCCATTCCTGTCATAAGGGCAATCCAATTACAACCAATTGGATGAGATTATTCTTTAAGTACGACTTTTACTTGTCATAAGGGCAAATCTTACAGTAGCTCATCCCGTAAGTACGGATGAAAAGCGAGTGGCTCAGAATCAAGACGGGGAAAGCACCACCCCGACGGAGGAAGAAGAAGCTCGACAGAAGCAAGATGAGGAAAGCATCACCCCGACGGGGAGGGAGCAGAAGACCCCCGCACGAAAAGTATACTCGAATGAAAATAAGTTGTGTACGCTAAAGCAGTGAGCGAACGCACCCATCGATACGCCCTCTTACGCGCAGGCGCCATATTGGCGTGACCGCCAAACAATATTTAGTAGCCAGATCACACAAAAGGCTGCAGCATGCTGTCAATATCACAGACACACCCCATCAACCACACTCGTAGAGTAGCGAGCTAGTCTACCCATTAACGCGCCCTCCAAAGCACAGGCGTCAAGTCGACGTGATGGCCGAGCAGTCGGCACACGCCTCGACGCTTCAGCCGAGTTTCCAGTCGCTGAATGTGCTAAATGCAGTACACTTATGATTTGTGTAAGTACGACTGCATTTACGTTTTGAACACGCATTACATAACCCGAACCCTATATGCATTTGGGTGTGCCCTTATGACAGGGAAATGTCGGTACATGAAAATAAGGCGGACGTGTTGGCGGAAGACCCTCGAACAACGGGTTCGGACGGGCTCTGACCATACATGTAACTCGCTGTAGAGTGGTCTCTCCATTGATTTGGCACGCACACACTAACGAGTAAGTGATTGATATGCTTTGAAACACACACGGAGACACACTTTACCCCCACACACATATTGTCGATACTGTACTTACGAAAGTAGACTACACAAACTGACGCACTTTACCCCACATACACATACTGTCGATAGTGACAAAAGTAGGCTACACAAACTGACGCACTTTAACCGCTTTTGGCGAAATGTTTTCAACGCATACACGTGTTGACATTTTCCCATGATTTGGTACCCGATTATGGTAAGTTACACATTTTCTACCGCAGCCACTCCAAATTCTATCAAGTTCTCTAACGAGTCTGGAAGTCAGCACAACCAATATGCTGACGTCGGTAGCTCTTGTTTGTGGTCGATACCCAGCTGTGCACGCGCTGGAGCAGGACACGAAGGCTGTCTCAAGGTTCCTGGGACCATCGCGATGCTTATCGCTAAGCAAAGCGTGTGCTTTTGGGTCCACGAAGCTGCTAGACTGGATATGGGAGAGCAGTAGCCCCACCGTCGGCACCCAAGCGTCTCGCTGGTCACTTTGCAACTACTTGCACAGAGACCGCCACTACTACAAGTGGTCGTTCGAGAACTCAATGAAGGAAGCTGCTGCTGGAGGGGATTTGGAGGTTCTTGAGTGGCTACTTGCACACTTTTCGGACTGTCAAGTGCCTGTGTCGGCCGTTAAGAAAGCTGCGAAAGCTGGACATTTGTCTGTTTTGCAGTTTCTTTGGGGCTACAGCTCAGACGGTGAAGGTCACGATGGTCGAGTGCTGAAGAAACGAAAAACGACCGAGTCGTGTAGTGTCAAACTCGGAGACAGTGATGGAAATACCGCCGTCGATTGGGGAAATGCCGCGATCCAAGCAGCTGCTGAAAATAAGCACTTCCTTGTTGTACGATGGATTTATGATCAGGGCCTTTTAGATTTTTCGTCTCCGCAAGTGGAAATTGCCATCAAGCAGGCTTTGGATGCCGGTAACTTTGAGCTGGCGAAGCTGTTGCTGCCACCAAGCAAAACCATTTTGGACTACGCAAATGCCTGTCCGCGACCTGAAGTGATCGAGTGGATGCTTGACGACGGACGCTTTCGTGGAAATAAAATGCTTGCGTTGTCGGCAATTAAGAATTCCGCTCAAGTTGGGCGTTTGGACCTAATCAAGAGAATAATCCAGCAGCCAGACGCCCCACTCGATTTGTATATGGAACCCTGGGAGGACGCCTTGATAGAGGCCTGTCGCTATGGTGATTTGTCGGTAGTTCAATGGCTGGCGGAGAACCACAAAGGTCCTGTAGTTTGTGATGGCTACGCGTTTGAAGACTCGAATGAATTGGTAGAAATAGCAGCTGGAGAAGGCCACATTGACGTGCTGGAGTATCTTTGCAGCTACCCATTGACACAAAACTACTACAACGCTTTGGAAGCTGCGATGCAAAACAACCACTTGGACAGTGTGAAGTGCCTGTTGAAACACATCTCATACACTGCTACCTATCACGGCTACTCCGTGGTAGCGCTGGCTGCGGGTTACGGGAGATTGGAGATCGTGCAGTATCTTTACGGGTTAGAATCACTGGACGAAATCGAAGGGTTTGATGAAACGAAAGTGAGAATTCTTTTGAAAGGTGCTTGGTGGTCAAGGGTTGGTCCTGCTATGAACGATGCGGCTAGAGGAGGCCATCTCAGCGTAGTCAAATGGCTGCATGAGCATGATTCAACAACAACGGTTGGGGTCATGGGCGATGCTGTGTATTATGGACATTTCGAATTGGTCCAGTGGCTTCACAAACATCGACCAGAACAATGTACAACGGCAGCGATGGATAAAGCTGCATCTGAAGGTCACCTGGAAATGGTAAAGTGGTTACATGCCAATGGCGTTGGAGCTTGCACGCCGGCAGCAATGGACAGAGCTGCTGCAAACGGGCATTTGCACGTGATCAAGTGGCTGCAAGCTAACCGAGGCATGGAGTTTACGGTGAACACACTCAGCGAGGCAGTAAGAAATGATCATCTGCATGTGACCTGCTGGGTGTACAAGCCTGAACACGCCCGCGAGTTCACCCACCACTCCGATGCTAGGCGAAGTCGTACGATGCCACGCACGTTTGAGATGATTTTGTTTATGCAGACGCATTTACCTTGGCTTTTAACCCCCGAAGCTGTCAAGCATATCAAGGAGAGTTTGCCCACAGATGAGATGCATCTACGAGGTTGGTTGACCGAGAACTATCCGGAGTCTGCATAAGGAACAGCGCTACACAGAGTTGGAAAAAATACTGTTTTTTTCTAGTTTTAGCGATACCATCGCTAACAGGTCACCGCTCTACGATTGTCAATAGCGCCAATGGGAACGAAGTGTTTTAGTCTGAAATATATCCAATCTTTTATCGCATGTGTTGACGGACCGCGTTCGCTGTGGCTCAAGGGCCAAGACGGAGCCTTCCTTTGGTTCCGAAAACGTGCTCAGCTTGGCTTGTCAATCATGTTGAAGTCGTCAGACGGGACGTGCTAGCATGAACGTCTCCGATTGGTGCAGAGGTGATTCCTTATCACCAATCAAAGCGTGTGATCAAGTCGCAGTGGCACATTCCGGTGTTTGCGACGTCCTCTCTATGCGACACCATGGCATCGACAATGCATAGCGCCAGGTCTCCGCTGGACGGACGTGCCAATGTCACCTCCGCGGCCACCCTATTAGATTCCTACACGCACCTGTTCCTCGAGACAACCCCCACCGGAATCCCTAAGCGATGCATCACAACCGTGTTCGGCCACAGCGTTGAGGTTTTCTGTGGGTCCTCCCTCAGTCACTTTCCAATCCACCCCCGACCTGACCAGCCATGGCCCCCCAGCAGCAAGACACGCAGACGGTGGCCCCCACCCGCGCCTCAACCGCCTCCGCTGCATTGAAATCGACGCCTCCGACCGCCCCAACGCCCGTCAAGAACGCGCTGAACCAGGAGGTGGAGCACGCCCAGTTCGAGCACCCGGAGCTCACGTCCGTGTACCCGAGCACCACGTACGACCCGATCCCCGAGCTGCCGTACGCCGACCGCGCGCTGAAGGCCGACCCGACGTTCAAGAACCTGCTGCAGCACGCGACGGTGACGCACCTGGCGCCCCGGATCGGCACCGAGCTGTCGGGTATTCAGCTGCACGAGTTGAGCGACGCGCAGCGCGACGAGTTGGCGCTGCTGGTGGCGGAGCGGGGCGTCGTCTTCTTCCGCGACCAGCAGCTCGACATCGACCAGCAGCTGCAGCTCGGACGCTACTACGGCCCGCTGCACGTGCACCAGAACTTGGGCCACCCGGAGGGGTATCCGGAGGTGCTGGTGGTGGAGAACTCGGTCGAGGGCAGCGAGCGCATCCTCAGGCGGCAGGCGTTCGACCCGGACAACGTGTGGCACAGCGACGTGTCCAACGAGCGCCAGCCGCCGTCGTACACGAGCTTCAAGGTGCTGACGAACCCGCCGGTGGGCGGCGACACGCTCTGGGCGTCTGGCTACGAGGCCTACGAGCGTCTCACGCCGCTGTTCAAGAGCTTCATCGAAGGGCTGACGGCTATTCACAGCAGCAAGGTGCGTCTGCTGTCGGAGAAGTTCGTACAGTTGTCGGTTCACTCACAATGCAAATGTTTGTTTGGTGTCTGCAGGGCCAAGCGGAGCGAGCAGACCGTCGTGGCCACACCATCCGCCGTCCGCCGGTCGAGTTCGAGCACCCGGTGGTTCGAACGCACCCGGCTACCGGTCGCAAGGCTCTCTACGTGAACCCGGCCTTCACCACGCGCATCCCGCAGCTCTCGTCTCGTGAATCAGGTATGGGCGAGAGTGTTTGGTCTAGAGATTCCGGTGTCGGACGGAGGAGAAACTCACTCATTCTGAACGTGGCTTCGTGTACTAATACTCACAGACGCGGTGCTCAAGCTGCTGTACAAGCACATCACGGAGGGGCACGAGTTCCAGGTGCGCTTCCGCTGGACGAAGAACGCGGTGGCCATCTGGGACAACCGCGTGACTGCACACTACGCGACGTTCGACTACCTGCCGGGCAACAGACACGCCGTCCGAGTGACCACACAGGGAGAGATTCCTTTCTTCGATGGTGCAGTGAAGAAGCCGTAAGAACGGCGTGCTGTGGACGAGAACGTCGACTGGCTGGTGATGATTTTGTACTTGTACTATATAGTTACGATGAATATACGCTTGTTGGTGTTGCAAAAGCAATGTACTGGTCCTGACTTGCGTCTTTATACACCAGTAGATGTGACTTTGACCTGTAGTATGCAATTCGCGTTGAGAACATGCCAAACATGATACAGTATGCCGTGACAACACTAAAATATCTCCAGAGGCACAGTGGGTATGGTTTACAAGTGGAAGAGGTTGTTGAAGTCGTAACATTATATTGTGGGTGTCCTGGCTACCTAGCCTACTGTGGACACACGCTGGCAGGGTAGTATCCGAAGAAATCAACCATGAACTACTACTTCGAAGTATGTTTTCCGTGCCGAACGGGTCAAGGCGGTCGAGTCTTTGTAGATCACTTGGTTTCCTTCACTTCAGGGAACCGTTCATTCAGCCACCCGAGCTCATCCAGCCAGCCATAACTCGACAAGTACTCCTTCATATCCTTTACGAACTGGGGGGTAAAGCACTTTGGACAACGCGCGTTCACAAAGAGCAGCATCTCGAATTTAGAGAGAGACAAAGAATGTATCAGCCCTCGATCTAAAGTCGCTGGGACGCACTCGGGATAGTTTGTGTGGAGCCAGTCAGCAACTCGTAGGGGTCCCTCGCGAGTAATGTCTCCAATAGCTCGTGCACTACATCTCTCCGGTCGATTGGCGTAGAACCACTTGACTATATCCAGGCGGCCTTGTCTCGCTGCGTAATCCACTGCATCAGGCACATATCCTGTGAATTCATTGGAATGGATCCACTTCACCATCGGAAGGTTACCTGTCGCTGTAGCAGCATTCATCGCTGTCTTGGTGAACGTCTCAGTTCCATCTCCTTGCAGCCATTGAACCACGTGGAGGTGGCCATTCGTTGCTGCAGAGTTTACCGCAATCGTAGCATTTTCTTCGGGATGGTTTATTTGCACCCATTTTACCAACTCTAAGTTCCCGCTAGCGGCAGCTGCAGCAAGTAAGCCACGAGGTTGAGCCCCCCATGCATCGGCTGGAACCGGATTTTTCTGATTTGATTCTGCCACAGCTTCTTGGGGCTTAAAGTCAAGGACAAACTTCACCATCGACAAATTTCCCTGCCTTGCCGCATAATCTATCACGAAAATACGGTCGGTATCCCACAATGTCTGAGAGAGCAAAACCTCCACACATCTGAAATGACCACTACGGATCGCGCTGTATAGAGGCTGGACGTAGCAGTCCGCGATGTTTTGCTCGCAGAGATATTGAACCACCGCGTGGTGACCGTTTTCAGCGGCTGCATGAACGATATTCCAGCAATATTGATTCCGTGGAATCCGCTGTTGCATCACTAGCCATTGAACGGTAGGCAGCGCACCACATTCACACGCCTTAAATAATGCATCACACCAGGTCGATGACCAGCTCTCTACATGTTGCTCTGGTAGCGGTGAGTGTAGTTGCACAATCTGCTGCATTAAATCCACACGCTCACTTGTAGCTAAATTTCGAATCGTCTTCACAGCTAAGCTGGCATCTCGGTGTAAATACCCGCAATCCAGCATCCATTCAATCACATCCACTCGGGGACAATTTTCAGCATAATCCAGTACACACCTCCCAGGAGGAAGCATCAACTGCACGAGCTCATCATTGCCAGCTTGGAGAATGTGCTTGATCGCCCGGCCGTAGAACCAATCATCATACATATCCAAGGGCGTATTCTTGTACAGCCATCGCACTATGTCAAAGTGGCCGTGCTCGGCTGCATCCAGTATCATGCCATTATCCCACTCAACAAAGTTTCTAGCGTTGCCATAGCAGGAGTTCACAGCAGCAGCACCGACATCTACCTTTTGTTTCTTGTACGACGACATTTTTTCATTTGTGGTCTCCTCGCTGTACGACCACAGAAACTTCAGTACATGGAGGTGGCCGTTCATCGCTGCCTTGCAGGCCGCAGCTTCCCCTGTTTCACAGTTGGAGAAATGCGCAAATAGCCACTTCACGATCTGCAAATTCCCTTGACGAGCTGCCACTAGCAGTGAATATGAGAACTGGCACGAATAGTAAAGGGGCTCCGACCGCAGGTAGTTCGTAAGACTCCATCGAGACACTCTGGCTTCCACTGAAGTGTAGCTTGAATTCCAGATCCAGTCCAACAGTTCGACGGAGCCTATTGAGCAGGCGTCACTCAGCGACATATTCGGAGGCGGCCCGAGAAACCCGGCGATGATCCAGCAGTTGGCTTCGAGGTCTCGAAGTGCAGGAGAGCAGCGAAGCACGACTTCTACGGAAACCAGCATCGTTCTTCTTCGCACTTTGGAGAGGAATGGCGAATTGATAGATAAGATGTGTTCGCATATCCATCAATGGAAAACTTGGGAGAACTGATTGACCAAAACTCTTTTATAAATCGACCAAATCTCGAAGTGAAAACGGCAAACGCATCGCCAAGCACAATATAAATATATATATATTTACTAGTACAAAATCATCACCAGCAATTCGACGTTCTCGTTCCCCCAGCAAGCCATTCTCACGGCTTCTTCTCTCCACCATCGAAGAAAGGGATCTCGCCCTGTGTGGTCACTCGGACGGCGTGTCTGTTGCCCGGCAGGTAGTCGAACGTCGCGTAGTGTGCAGTCACGCGGTTGTCCCAGATGGCCACCGCGTTCTTCGTCCAGCGGAAGCGCACCTGGAACTCGTGTCCCTCCGTGATGTGCTTGTACAGCAGCTTGAGCACCGCGTCTGTGATGTACACGAAGACACGTTCAGAATGAGTGAGTTTCTCCTCCGTCCGACACCGGAATCTCTAGACGAAACACTCTCGCCCATACCTGATTCACGGGACGAGAGCTGCGGGATGCGCGTGGTGAAGGCCGGGTTCACGTAGAGAGCCTTGCGACCGGTGGCCGGGTGCGTGCGAACCACCGGGTGCTCGAACTCGACCGGCGGACGGCGGATGGTGTGGCCACGACGGTCTGCTCGCTCCGCTTGGCCCTGCAGCCACCAAACAAACATTTGCATTGTGAGTGAACCGACAACTGTACGAACACCTCCGACAGCAGACGCACCTTGCTGCTGTGAATAGCCGTCAGCCCTTCGATGAAGCTCTTGAACAGCGGCGTGAGACGCTCGTAGGCCTCGTAGCCAGACGCCCAGAGCGTGTCGCCGCCCACCGGCGGGTTCGTCAGCACCTTGAAGCTCGTGTACGACGGCGGCTGGCGCTCGTTGGACACGTCGCTGTGCCACACGTTGTCCGGGTCGAACGCCTGCCGCCTGAGGATGCGCTCGCTGCCCTCGACCGAGTTCTCCACCACCAGCACCTCCGGATACCCCTCCGGGTGGCCCAAGTTCTGGTGCACGTGCAGCGGGCCGTAGTAGCGTCCGAGCTGCAGCTGCTGATCGATGTCGAGCTGCTGGTTGCGGAAGAAGACGACGCCCCGCTCCGCCACCAGCAGCGCCAACTCGTCGCGCTGCGCGTCGCTCAACTCGTGCAGCTGGATACCCGACAGCTCGGTGCCGATCCGGGGCGCCAGGTGCGTCACCGTCGCGTCCTTGAGCAGGTTCTTGAACGTCGGGTCGGCCTTCAGCGCGCGGTCGGCGTACGGCAGCTCGGGGATCGGGTC
The DNA here is from genome assembly GCA_033557925.1 of Phytophthora x cambivora. Taxonomy (NCBI): domain Eukaryota; phylum Oomycota; class Peronosporomycetes; order Peronosporales; family Peronosporaceae; genus Phytophthora; species Phytophthora x cambivora. Next base: position 10,290,686 of record JAUCEB010000001.1, on the reverse strand, counting down.
GTACGTGGTGCTCGGGTACACGGACGTGAGCTCCGGGTGCTCGAACTGGGCGTGCTCCACCTCCTGGTTCAGCGCGTTCTTGACGGGCGTTGGGGCGGTCGGAGGCGTCGATTTCAATGCAGCGGAGGCAGTCGAGACGCGGGTGGGGGCCACCGTCTGCGTGTCTTGCTGCTGTGGGGCCATGGCTGGTCAGGTCGGGGGTGGATTGGAAAGTGACCGAGGGAGGACCCACAGAAAACCTCAACGCTGTGGCCGAACACGGTTGTGATGCATCGCTTAGGGATTCCGGTGGGGGTTGTCTCGAGGAACAGGTGCGTGTAGGAACCTCATAGGGCTGCAGGTCGCGGAGGTGACATTGACACTCGGGAGGCTTTTCATTGGTCTCCACGAGACGTCCGTCCAGCGGAGACCTGTAACGTCACTGGCGCTATGCATTGTCGATGCCATGGTGTGCATAAAGAGGACGTCGTCAACACCAGAATGTACCACTGTGACTTCATAACACGCTTTGATTGGTGGTAAGGAATCACCTCTGCACCAATCGGAGACGTTCATGCTTGCACGTCCCGTCTGACGACTTCAACATGATTGACAAGCAAAGCTGGGCACGTTTTCAGAAGCAAAGGAACTTGGCCCTGGAGCCAAACGCGGTCTATGAGCGCATGTTCTACACAAAATTAAGACTAATGGATCAAGGGAGGAAGTCCCAGGACTTGGATGTCACTCGTGGCGAGCTAGATGCATGTCATATACGCCCTTCAACGCTGTCATAAGTTATGAGTCATAATATGGATGGTAGAAACGCACAGTTTTGTGACGTCACTAAAGTGCCAATGCACGACTAATAAGGGTGGCCGGTGTATTGGCGGCGACGTGCCATGATAACGTTAGCGACGAAGTTGCTATATCTGGGGGAAAAAATAGTATTTTCCCCAGCTCTGTGTTGCGGAGACTCCGGATAGTTCTCTGTCAACCAACCTCGTAGATGAATCTCGTCTGCGAGCAAACTCTCCTTGATATGCTTGACAGCTTCGGGGGTTAAAAGACAAGGTAAATGCGTCTGCATAAACAAAATCATCTCAAACGTGCGTGGCATCGTACGACTTCGCCTAGCATCGGAGTGGTGGATGAACTCGCGGGCTTGTTCAGGCCTGTACACCCAGCAGGCCACATGCAGGTGGTCATTCTTTACTGCCACTCTGAGTGTATTCACCGTAAACCCATCGCATCGGTTAGCGTGCAGCCACTTCATCACGTGCAAATGACCATTTGCAGCAGCTCTGTTCATCGCTGCCGTCGTGCAAGCTCCAACACCATTGGCATGCAACCACTTTACCATTTCCAGGTGACCTTCAGATGCAGCTTTGTCCATCGCTGCCGTTCTACATTGCTCTGGTCGATGTTTGTGGAGCCACTGGGCCAATTCGAAATGTCCATAATACACAGCGTCGCCCATGATTCCAACCGTTCTTGCTGAATCATTTTCATGTAGCCATTTAACTACGCTGAGATGGCCTTCTTCAGCCGCACGGCTCATAGCAGGACCAACCCTTGACCACCAAGCACCTTTCAAAAGAATTCTCACTTTCGTTTCATCAAACCCTTCGATTTCGTCCAGTGATTCTAACCCGTAAAGATACTGCACGATCTCCAATCTCCCGTAACCCGCAGCCAGCGCTACCACGGAGTAGCCGTGATAGGTAGCAGTGTATGAGATGTGTTTCAACAGGCACTTCACACTGTCCAAGTGGTTGTTTTGCATCGCAGCTTCCAAAGCGTTGTAGTAGTTTTGTGTCAATGGGTAGCTGCAAAGATACTCCAGCACGTCAATGTGGCCTTCTCCAGCTGCTATTTCTACCAATTCATTCGAGTCTTCAAACGCGTAGCCATCACAAACTACAGGACCTTTGTGGTTCTCCGCCAGCCATTGAACTACCGACAAATCACCATAGCGACAGGCCTCTATCAAGGCGTCCTCCCAGGGTTCCATATACAAATCGAGTGGGGCGTCTGGCTGCTGGATTATTCTCTTGATTAGGTCCAAACGCCCAACTTGAGCGGAATTCTTAATTGCCGACAACGCAAGCATTTTATTTTCACGAAAGCGTCCGTCGTCAAGCATCCACTCGATCACTTCAGGTCGCGGACAGGCATTTGCATAGTCCAAAATGGTTTTGCTTGGTGGCAGCAACAGCTTCGCCAGCTCAAAGTTACCGGCATCCAAAGCCAGCTTGATGGCAATTTCCACTTGCGGAGACGAAAAATCTAAAATGCCCTGATCATAAATCCATCGCACAACAAGGAAGTGCTCATTTTGAGCGGCTGCTTGGATCGCGGCATTTGCCCAATCGACAGCGGTATTTCCACCGTTGTCTCCGAGTTTGACACTACACGACTCGGTTGTTTTTCGTTTCTTCAGCACTCGAACATCTTGGTATTCACCGTCTGAGCTGTAGCTCCAAAGAAACTGCAAAACAGACAACTGTCCAGCTTTCGCAGCTTCCTTAAAGGCCGACACAGGCACTTGACAGTCCGAAAAGTGTGCGACTAGCCACTCAAGAACCTCCAAATCCCCTCCACCAGCAGCTTCCTTCATTGAGTTTTCGAACGACCACTTGTAGTAGTGACGGTCTGTGCGCAAGTAGTTGCAAAGCGACCAGCGATTCGTTTGGGTGTCGGCGGTGGGGCAACTGCTCTCCCATATCCAGTCTAGCAGCTTTGTGGACCCAAAAGCACACGCTTTGCTTAGCGACAAGCTTCGCGACGGCCCCAGGAACCTTGAGACAGCTTTCGTGTCCTGCTCAAGCGCGTGCACAGCTAGGTATCGACCAAGCACAAGAGCTACCGACGTCAGCATATTGGTTGTGCTGACTTTCAGAGCCGGTACGAGCGAACTTGATGGAATTTGGAGTGCGAACACGGGGTCTTCTCTCCTCTGGGAAATTCGGAAATGGCTTTGAACCTTCCGATCCAAACTATCGTACCGATGCTCTGAAAGTTTCAATCAAATCAAGGAACGGCTGGCCGGTCGTCCTTGTAGCAAGAATCTTCGGGCGACCACGTTGATGTTGAACTGTATCTGGAATTTCAGATGAGGCAAGCACGGACTTACAATGTACGCGTCTAATGCAGCACAATCGAACCACAGCAAGCCCCCCAGCCTCGAACGTCCTCAATCACTTCAAGCTGTGGACAACAACTGCCAGCGCCCAAAATGCATCCACCTCGAGGTTTCTTTGATAAGCCCATCAATATCGCTGTCTTTCTTCATTTTCTCCCTGTAAGATGCATTCCAGCAGTCAATGGGCATTTTTAAGATACCCCCCCCCCCCCCCATTGATACCTCGGCGACTACGGTCGGTACAGCGATTCCACCGGCGCGCCGTCGTCCACGTAGCCATTTCATGGTTTATACTTGACTTGACGTTTGCATGGAGACGAGATTGGTGTGAGAAGCAGATACACACTAACGCGGAACAGTGACCTACAAGTTGAAGATGTTGTTTTTATATTACTTCGAAGCATTTTTATACATCTTCGTCCTTCCTGGACAGGACAGTATTCGAAGAAAGGAAACCATTTATTTATTTGTTTTTTGTGCCGTAGCGGTCAAGTCTTTGGAGCTCACTTCGTTTCAGGGAATCGTGCTTCCAGCCACCCGAGCTCCCTTAGCAACATAGAAACCTCCAAGTGCTTCTTCATATTCTTTACGAGCTGGGGGGTAAAGCACTGTGGATAACGCGCGTACACAAAGAGCAGCATCTCGAATTCGCGGAGATACCATATGAACCCTCCATCCAAAGTTGCAGGGACGCACTCGGGATAATTTGTGTGAAGCCAGTCAGTTTTCAGTTTTCAGTAAGGTACATTGGTATCACTTAGATCTAACTAACGATTGCCGATGCCCGTTCTAGAGATCGCCCTTAGGTCGATATCTAGCTGCGGTCCGTGCGGTCCGGGCTTGCACCCCCCCCCCCCCGCTTCGTGCCGGTTGACTTGCCTTCAACCGGCCACGACACCATCTTGTGCCGCGTTGTCCAATTCTGCTACTCGCATCTCCATGTCGCCAGCTATGTGTTGCCCCACCATCGTCCAGAGGCTCAGGCGCTGACCTTCATTGCTGCTGTGCACCTGCATACTCGTTTGGGTCGCGATTGCCCGCTCCGCGAGCCATAACGCCATCTTGTTCTTGTCTCGGGGTTGGACACTCCATCCGAGCACTGGAGTTCTTCCCATCATACGCCGACATTTCCAGTACACCACTCTCAGGTGTTTCACCTTTGGCGGTTTGCGGTGTTTGTGTTGTCCGACGACGAGCGCGTTATCGCCAATGACGTGAATCTGCTGGTATGATTTCTGCGCACATGCCTTGAGGCCCATGAGCAGGCCCAGATTTGCCGCCATGTTGGGTGTGACCCGCTGCCCCGCGTAAGACATGTGCCCCACCCAGTCCAATATAGGGCGATCTGCGCCTGGATCGAGGCGTATGAGTGCCGCACCGCTGCCTGCTGCGCCGGTGGTACCGATGACCTTACCGGTGAAAAAGAGGAAGTGCCTGCTGCCCTGCACCACTGCGTTGTGCCTCCATGCTGTCATCCTGAGTGGGGCAGTAGAGGTTCGCAGTGCCGTAGTGAGAATTTGCGTTGCCAGGTCCCCAACTGAGGCAGGCCAATCGGTCTTCAAGTATAACCGAACCGTACTGTAGCCCTGGCGCAGGGTGGCTCCCAGGTTGTGGACGTGGTGTGCCAACGTGACATCGGTGAGGTCGTCGAAATGACCGACCCTCCATCTCCAGACTGCATTCAGATAGATGGCTGCACCTATTCTCCAGCACCCCTCAATCAACCTAGTGAGCGCCGTGGTGAAAGTTGCATTCATTTCCATGGTGACGGGAATGTGGGCCTCGGCCAGTTGCCAAAGTCCGGGCGGCACCGTGTCCAACTTCAGCCCGAAGATTGCGTGCTCGAGGCCATTATCTGTTACTCCCAGTTTGCGCCACGCATTGAGGAACCGCTTGCGAAGTTGGGCCGCCGCCGTGCACTCCCAGAAGACGTGGTGCAAAGTTACATCCGGTATGTGCAGGCATGCCGCATGTGGACAACCATGCCTGTCCCGCGCTACGTCAAAAGTCGAGAAAGCGTGGAGTTTGAGCCTGAGTAGTAATTGTTCACCCCATGGTCCCAATCCTATCACTCTCCGTATTCTCCTCCACTCTAGCTGCGCCAACCCTTTCTCTGCCTCGCTGCTGAGCGTGGCCCAGCGTTGCTCACGATTCTTTAGACTGGTCGCACCACGTCTAAGTGATGCGGCTGCCACGCGCTGTTTGTATGCTCTCCGTGTCCATGACCATCTTCTTTTCCCCGCCCAGAGGCATACTAACCTGCTTAGCAATGGGTGCGGATGTACGCCCGACACCTTGACCTCGGGTTCCATGTATTGCTGTATGCTTCGTGTTAGCTCCCCATGCTTGGTCACTGTGAGCTCCAGTGCCCGCCCTGTTACTGATGCATGCAGCTGCAGCACCGGGTACTCGCCGTTGCGCAGGGCGGCCACTACCGGATGATCACTCGGGTCAGCTTCAAATGATATTTCGGAGGGATATGTAGGTCTGAGGATGATGTGAGCGTGATTCATCATGAGAATGTGCGCAAAAGTTTCAGCTGTTGCTCGGGCCTGCTCTGTCGGGATGGTGCCCTGGAACCTCACCGTCAGTCTTCCCGGACCTCTGCGTGTCCAGGTTATTATGTCCCGTAAGTAAGTCTCCGTAGGTGCGTGGAAGCCGCTCGCCGCAGTCAGTGTCGTGAGGTTCCCGTGTTCGTCGAAAATTCGATGCACCCCGATATTAACGTAAGGGAGCCACTCCGGATGAAATATTCCAGTCTGTGCCTTTGGTAGTGCCGTTGTCGCAATGCAGCACGCACTTTCCTTGCCGCTATACAATACCTCCAGTTCATCGCCGTTCCAGTTGTATGTGGGTGGGCGCAAATCAAAGTTGGCCATCACGATAGCCTGGTCCTCCAACATTGTTGTCGATGGTTCGCGGCCAGCCTGGGCGATGAGTTTTAGACCTGTCATCCAAAGTGTTGCCCGCCGTGCAAAGCCTGTTGAAGGTATGGGTGCATGTTCTGGCGTGACATACACCGCTGCTGCTAGTCCTCGGGTTTTGTCGTCAAATAATATATCTCCAACAATATGCATGGCTTTCGTACCGAGTTTGGCCCACCGCCCCACTACAGTAGCCGCCATCGCATAGAGTTCCGCGCGTAAATCCGGAATCGCTAACCCTCCTTCTGTCCGTGACAATTTGGCTAGATCGGGATCCAGCCATGCCCGTGCCGCAACTACTTCGTCCGTAAAGTGGCCGTGCCACACATAATTCCGAATTCTCCTGTCCATTGCAGCGACGTCCGCAGCCTGCGGCCAGGCATGCCGCGCGACGTATAACAGCTTCGGGACGATGATCGCACCCGCCACCACACTCCTCTGATCAACTGTTAGCAGTTTCCGACTGGCGAGTACCAGTCGGACCTTGAGTTGTTCCGCCGCTAAGTCCCATGAGGCACCGTCGGCGATGCTACTTCCCACCTGTATGCCCAAGTACCGGCAGGCATCGTTCGCGTCTCTATACTTCAGGGTAGGAGGCAGTGCCATGCCCTCCTGCGCCCCGCCGGGGTGGAGCGCAATCACCATCGTCTTCCCTGTATTGATTTGCAGACCTGATGCTTGCCCAAATTGCGCTAGTGTACTCATGAGGCCGGGGATGGCCGCCGGATCTTGCACGAAAGCCGCCGTGTCGTCGGCGTATCCGGCAACCCTTAGTTCAATCTGCCCCGCCTCAGACTGTAGGAGCACTCCTTTCGCGCCGAGGAAACCATCCAATTTGCGATATAACGGGTCCAGTGCAATAATAAAAAGTAGCGGCGCCAACGGGCACCCTTGACGAATTCCACTCGTGACCGCAATTGCTCTCGATTTGCTCCCGTTCGCCAAAAACCGAGCAGTCGTGCCGGCATGAAGTGCCGCGACGGCGTTGACGAATTTTTCCGGATACCCCTTCCTACGTAAGACCGCCAACATGTAACCCCGGTCAAGAGAGTCATACGCTTTTTTGAAGTCTAACAATAATGCGGTGGCTTCGGTTTGCGTCGGATCCGCCAGTACCATCCTCTGAGCGGCTTCGTACAAGTCCAACGTTTCGTGGATCGTTCTGCCTGGAACGAATCCGTTTTGGTTCGGGTGTATTTGATCCGGCAAAGTAATTCCCACTCTGGTCGCTAACAGCCGTGTGAGAATTTTGTAGTCGGTGTTTAGCAGCGCAAGGGGGCGATAGTTAAGTGCATCACTCTGCGCACCACCTTTCTTGAGACAAAATATTTCGGCCTCTAAGAAGGTGGTGGGGAACCCCCCGGCCTCGTACCATTCATTGAATAGTCTCGTCAAAATGGGGACGAGCATGTCTTCGTGTTCCCGATACCAGCTATTTCCAAGTCCGTCAGGTCCCGCTGCCTTCCCAGGTTTGCATGCCGTGAGGGCCTTGCGCACTTCCTCTTCAGTGAAATCATCTGCGATGGCACTTTGCGCGGGGCTCGGTGTTGCTGCCGGGCCGTTCCATTCCACCACCTTCTGGGCACATGTAGCGTCAGTGGGAGCTTGCTGCAGGATCGGCTGCCAGGCATCGGCCAGTGTGTCCGCCTTATCATGCACGGACCTGACCGGTGCGCCCTGTATTGGGTCCAACCTGTGGACCACATTGTCCCCAAACTTATTTGAGATTCGATCAAAGAGAGCCTTTGTTGTTTTGCCCGCTCTGTACGTCGCCTCCCGAAACAAAAGTCTCCTCCCCGCCGATGCCTTGGCACTCCTGCATTCAGCAATGGCGCGGCGCAATCGAGCTGCCTTGGTCGGTCCATCTACGTCCTCCAGCGAGAGCCCGTCCAGTTCCTCTGTAATGGTTTCAACCGAAACCGCCTGTCCATCTCGCTCCGCTAGTAGCCGTTGCTGCTGTCTTAGTAGCCGGACTAGCTTTTGTTTAAGCGTGTTCCGCCGAGTTCGCCGTCGCTCGCGGATACAGATGCGCGTGCGTCTGGCAATCTCACTTTTGATTTCATCCCAGCATAGTTGTGTTCCTTTTGCCCCCCGTTCCGGGTTGTTAAGCTTCTCCCAAAATTCCATCAAAATCTGGGTCGTCATCGCCTTGACCGCTGAGGCGGCAAAATCCGGAACCGGGTATATTCGGGAAGGTCTACGCACTCTTATGGGGTCGTCGGGCGATCGAATGTGTAGTTTCACCCCTTTATGGTCCGCATGGGGTCCGAGGTTCACTGTATTCCACGCAGCCACCCATTGCATGGCACTGGGGGATACATACCAGCGGTCTAATCGAGAGGTGGCCTCGCGAGAATCCGACAGCGGATATGTGTAAGTGTGCGTCTCACGTTGGTGTTGGCGAAGGCTTGCTGTCGTCCACTTGGCGGGCCTGGCTACTGCGACTGGGTCCAGCAGACCCCACCTGGAGAGTAGTGTCCGTAAATTTGGGGAGTCGTGATTGTGCGCCGTGCGGGCATGACTGCGATCAGCGACCGCATCCAATGTGGAGTTAAAATCTCCGCCTACCAGCAGCATGTCACCTGTCTCAAAGGCGATACCTTGCAAGCTCTCGTAGAACCGTTCCCGTTCCGCCGGTTTGTGGGGGGCGTAGATGTTGCAGACGGTAGTGGCCTTGCCATCGATACTCCCGCGAATCGCCATAAAATGCGGTGACCACCGGTGCTCAAGGAAAGGAGTAGCCGCCCGGAATGACCCATACGGATCGATGAGTATGGCCACCCCTCCCTTGTTTCCGGTTGATGGTGCCCAGTACGATAATTCCTGCTGCCCAGGGTCACTTCGAAAGCCCCAGCGGCTGGCATATTTCTTTCGGTACCATTCCACTTCGGCTGCCTCGACATGTGACTCTTGGATCAGCATCAAATCTGATCTACCATGATCGTCTTGAGTGCCGAACACAGAGAACCAATTGTCGCGTTCCTTAGCATTAGCCCCAAGCCCATTGACGTTTTGAGTGGTAAACCCGAAAGTTTGGTCGGTATCCTGCAGTGTGCCACCACGGCGGCCCGACGCTGCTGTCGCCTCCTCTCTCTGTCGGCGACGGACGGTCTGTTTCCGCTGGGCCTTAAATAGAGATTTGACGCTAGAGTTCCTTTCGTCCACGTCCTCTGCTGCATAGTAGTCAGTCATTCTGGAGGTTCGTTGTTCTGTATGACGTTCAGTGCCCTGCCCGGCTACTCGTACACCTCCAGCCTGCAGCTCAGCACCCGCAGGCGTCCTCCTTACGTGAGCCGGCCGACCCGGCCGACCCGCACTACACTCCAGGTCGTGCTTCTGTTTTCGACGCTTGATCGGGGGTCGCCTCTCTGATTGCTGTACAGCACCGTTCTCTCTTCCTCGGCGTTCTGGCGTGGCGTCGATCCGCGAGGATCTGGTCGTCTGCGATGGATGCCCTTCCGTTGCAGACGCTGAAGGCACCATAGTGCCTTTAGTAGAGCCTCGGAGAGGCGGTCAGCTGTACGCTGTCCTCCGTCTCCTCTCCCCAGGTCTGCCCCGAAGGCGCCATGGTTGCCCCACTCCAGTCCCCGTGTAAAGCAATGCCGTGGACAAGTCCACGCAAGAAGGGGAACCCATCGTAATATGCGCTCCGTGCCCCGTGCGGCGCCCTGCCCATTGGGGTTTGGGCCCATGTGGCCACTGTGTATGGTAGAATATGTAATATCCGCCATTCAGGTTCCGTGAGGTGGTCTGGTTGCGCTCGGCCAAACTCCGGCGAGGTCCACTGTGCTAGCCTCTGCCAGCGCTGTGGTGATCTGGCCAGGGCGTACATCGTATCTCTGTGCTGAGTGCCATCTGTGGCTGCGGTTAGCCATTCCACGCAAAAGGTTCTCACATGAGCTGACTGTGAGGCATCACTCTCCAGCCTACGCAGAGCCGCAATTTGTTCGTTGTAGACCTCAGTGGATCCCCATAATTCCAAATCCGCTATCGCCCACGTTTTGGCTTCAAACTCCGGGTGCGGGAGGAAGGCATACAAATGGCGTAGCGCTGCAGGATTGCAGAGCAGCCATTCTCGGATATCACTCACTTGCGCCCGGCGTTTAGTGGCCGGAATGTCAAAGACCTTGCGATATAACGAGCACCACTTCATGAAAGCGTTACTGTTAGCCTGGGCCACCAGCGTGGCTAGCGGAACGTCCACGTCGTCCATGGGAGAATCAGGGCCCACCCTTAGTATCCTGAAATATGTCGTCATCATGATGTCACCTTTTGCAGCTCCAGCATGTCTTAGCGGGACCAGGGAACCGTCTTCAGCCTTCACCTCATCTGGTTGGGAGGAGGATGCATAGCTATCAAGGCCATATGCCTCATGGATGCGTTGTTCCTCCGCAGTCAGTATTGCCTCCCAGTCCGCCACCACATCGGTCGCCTCGAGCGCAGCGATGCCCGCACGCGCATGCACTATGTCCAGACGTTCACGCATGTCGCACCTCTTATGGAGTAAGGAGTTCACCTCGGGCAAGTCCGCAAGCCGGTTGATGGTGTTCAGGTTAATCTCGCGTTCGTTCTCCGATAAGTCGTTTATGTATCCTTTCCATGGGTAATCGGCAGTGATACTTTGTGTATACTCTGGATCTCCTTCTGCTTTCCATTTAAAGAAGAGCTCACCGTGACCGACGCCGTAGAAGTGGCGTTCGTGATGTCTCAAAACTACACACATCGGTAGAACGTGGAGACTCCAGCAGGTGCGTAGGTACTCAGTCGCTTGCCGGTCCGTCATGACTTGGCTGAACCCACTTTCGTGATCCAATCCGTTCTGCAGTCTGTGCTTCCCGTAGAAATAGCACTGAACATGTGCATCACCCGCCGCATTCGCGTCGAAAACCAGGATCGGTTCCCTGAAATACTGGGCCATCGCTCGTAATTCGTGTGGCCCCGCCCAAAAGGACGGCTGTACACAAGCCCCGGCTGACCGACGTCTGGCCACATCATAATGAGTATACAGAGCAGCGGTAGCTCCTTGGATTGTTGTGTACCTCTCTTGCTCTGGATGAAGTTTGCTGCACTCCTCGATAGGATCAACCAGCTTCAGCTCCACATCGTTTCGGAGATTAGCCATCATCAAAGTGTACGCGTGCCACTTGAGGTCCGTGGCATCCGTAATTACTTCGGACGTGTTATCCATGGACACTCCATCATGATTCACCGTAGTGGCCAGTACCGCTAGAAAAGCGCATTGCCCATTGGCCGCAACTTGTATCTCGCGGCCATTGAAACTGGCTAGCCACTGCCCTACCTGTATCGGCAGATCATCGTCTCCTTCCATCGTACCAGTGTGCGGTGTCCCAATAGTAAAATCTTCTTGCGAATCAGGAGTTGCCGGAATGTAGTCATCCACCCCGCCTGCTGCGACTCCGACCTGTGGTTGCACGGGACTAGTGGCATCAGTCCTGGGGTCTGAGTTCGCCGCCGACTTCTGCACAAAGCGTGTCATTGTTGTTTGCACTCCTTTGGGCTGCCCCCCCATCGTTCCTGCATTTGGCGATGATGACTTTGGTCGTCTCAATATGGTTGTCGACGCCGTAACTTTAGCGCTCGTGGCGGTGCGAGCCGCCGTCTTCGACGCACCTCGATGGTCCTTACGTCCATTCACGGACGGTTCCTTCACCTTTCTCGCGGCTGGCCGCACTGTTGGTTCCCCCATTGCTTCATCAACGGGCGCAATACGAACCGGGTCGATGCGCTCCGTCGTTGGTTCCTCAACTGCCATGGTTGTGCAATCGAGTGAAATATCATGGGCAGGTGCCACGTCAGGCTCAGCCTCGGCTTGAAATGCGTAAGGTGCATCATCGTCTTCCGCTGTCTCCCAGCGGTCCGGCTCAATCCCGTCGTCCACATCCATGTTGTCATTGGTCTCAAAATCGCTGTCCGAGTCCGCAAGCGCTTCGTACTGCCCCATAGCCTCCTTTCGTTGAAACTTGTCGAACCGGTTGTTTGGCCGGGCCGAGGTTTTGGAGCGCTTGCCCTTGTTTTTCGTGGACTTCTCGGTAGGCCTGGCGACTGTCTGCATCGCCGTCTTCTTTCCCGCCTTAGAGCCATTGGTGACAGTCTGCGTAAGGCTGTGTTTTGGTGTGGCCCGATTTCCGGCGCCGGCCTTGCCGGGTTCTACCCGGGGCGCACTCACTGTTGCCGCCACAGCATCTCTCTTCGCTTTCTTTGGCAGCTTCGTAATGAAGCCGTCCTCATCCGGTTGCTGCGAAATGCTCTGTTGCTGGGCAACGTTCTCCGTCCCTTGCTTCGCGTCTCCGACCTCGAGCTGGTCCGCTCTACTTTCTGTCGCTCTAATAGCTGAGACCAATGTCGTGGACGGAGCCCCTTTCGGCTGTTGCTGTACCAACATCTCCACTAACTCCTCCAGAGAGGATACGTTGAAGTCCATGCGCGACGCCGGGCGCACTGGCGTTACCTGTCCTGCAATTACTCTCGTGGCCTTGACTCTGGCTTGAGCGACTTTCGTAGGCGCTAAGATGCATTTCGCAGTACCATGCCTGGGGTTAAGACACCGGGCGCATGGGCGGCGGAGGAATTGTTGATAGTGATGAATGGTGATAGCGGTCTCACCCATCTGAATCTTAGAGACCCCCTGCAGTGATGCCGGGCAGGCACGCTGTGCAAACCTGATAGTGTGGTATCGGTTGTCATAGATATCTGTCTTTGTGGCTCGTGCATACTCCACGTCAAGGACTTTGGCGCCCGCGAATTGCGAGAAAGCACGTGAAATTGCTGTTAGCCCGAGTTTGTCACCTCCATAGACTCGCACTGCATATTGGAGCTCAACCTGCGCAGGGGTGAATATTCCAGTCGGCGCCTCCCCCAGTTTGCGTTCAGTGTCCCGGAGGAGAATGACCGCTTTTTGCAATCGCAGCGCCTTCAGTTCCCACCGGTCTGCAGCTCGTTTAGAGTAAAAGATGACTTGGATGGTTTGGACACCATCGTAGCTGATCCTTTTCACGTCCCGTTGGAAGGCTCGCATCATCGCGTGCCCTGTCCGCTTATCCGTATTCGCAAGAAATAGTTCTTTGAAGATCGTCGCATGTGCGGCATTCCGCGCAATCCGCACGGATGCCGGCACTACAGCCGTTAGCGTGGCATTGAGATAGGCTTCATGCATGTCTTCGATCATGGCTCGGTGTTCGCCCACTAGGATCTCTTTTAGGAAATTTGGCGGATGGGGTAGCTCCAGGTCTCCTTTCAAGTACTTGAGCATAATGGCACTCTCTCGGGAAGTCCAGGCTCGTACACTGTCGTCGCAGCTCGCCTTTGCTACCGCCATGGCTTCTCTACGCATCTCAGATTCTTCTATCGTCCACACCGGTTCGTCTGAATTTGCCCAATCAGTCATTAGTGTGGCAGTGAGCTGCTTGATCTGCACGGGGTTCCAGACTCCTTCGAGCATGTGGGAAGTCCGTGCGATCTCCTCCGTGATCCTGTCCGCGTTTGGCGCGTGAGCCCGTACGCGGTCCCCCCACGTTCCGGTGTTGGCTGAGGATTCCGGTGTCGACGACTGTTGAGGTGACTCATGTTTCCCATTCACCACATGTTGTGCAGCAGGTGCCTCCAAATCGTTGCCCATCGTTCGTCGTGTCTCCGAGGTTGGGTGGTCGCCAGCTTCCTCCCCTTGGGAATGCGGGCTCGCTGCAAGCTCCTGGCCCCTTCCGTCGTCACGCTCCGCGCGAGGTGCAGCGTCGGCTGCCGGAGGGGTGTCCTTGGGCGGGGGTCCTGGCCCAGGCGTGTCCGCCATGACCTGGTCCATCCAGTTCCGTTGTCGGGTGTCTGTCTTCCGCTCCGTGGACCAGTTCCGTGCTTCGTGGGGCTCACTCCTGAGCGCCCTTTCCCTTGCGGGTTAATTTAGAGAGTGTGAAGCCAGTCAGCAATTCGTAGAGGTCCGTTGAGAGTTATGTCTCCAACAGCTTGTGCAGTAAATCTCTCCGGTCGATTGGCGTAGATCCACTTGACCATATTCAGGTTGCCTCGCCTCGCTGACCTATTCAGTGCTTCATCATCCACAGACTCTGTGAATCCATTGGAATGGATCCACTTCACCATCGGTAGGTTGCCTCTGTGCACAGCAGCATACATTGATGCCCCAGTGAACAACGCCTCCGTTCGATCTCCTTGCAGCCATTGAACCACGTGGAGATGGCCGTTTCTTGCTGCAGAGTTTATCGCATTTGTCGTATTTCCTCCCGGATGGTTTAAGTACACCCATTTTACCAACTCCAAGTTCCCAGTAGCGGCAGCCAAATCTAGTAAATCACCAGATTCCGGCCTCAATGCATCAGCTGGAACCAGACTCTTCTGATTTGGTTCTGCCACAACTTCTTGGGGCTTAAAGTCGAGCAAAAACTTCACCATCGCCAAGTTTCCCTGCCTTGCCGCATATTCTACCGCGGAAGCGCGTTGGCTATCCCACGATAGCTGAGTGAGCAAAACTTTCACACATTTCAAGTGACCATTACGGATCGCGCTGTGTAAAGGCAGGACGTAGCAGTCCGCGATCTTGTGTTGGCAGAGGTACTGAACCACCGCGTGGTGACCGTTTTCAGCGGCTGCATGAACGATATTCCAGCAATATTGATTCAGTGGAATACACTGCTGTGTAACTAGCCATTGGACGGTAGGCAGCGTACCGCATTCGCATGCCGTAATTAACGCATCATGCCAGGTCGATGACCAGCTATGTACATACTGTTTTGGTATCGGTTGCACAATCTGCTGCATTAAATCCACGCGCTCACTTTTAGCTAAATCTCGAATCGCATTCATCGCCAAGCTGACATCTCGGCGTAAGTAGCCACAATCCAGCATCCACTCAATCACATCCACTCGGGGACAATCAGCAGCATAATCCAGAATACACCTCCCAGGAGGAAGCAACAACCGCACAAGCTCATCATTGCCAGCACGGAGAATGTGCTTGATCGCTAGACCATAGACATGATCTTTGTACATATCCAAGGGCGTATTCTTGCACAGCCATTGTACGATGTCAAAATGGCCATGTTCGGCTGCAGTCACTATGATGTGATCGCTCCAATGAACAAAGTTTCTAGTCCTGTCATAAGAGGAGTTCACAGCAGCGACTTTTTGTTTTTTGTACGACAGGCTCTCTTCATGTTTGGCCGAATGACATGTCCACAGAAACTCCAGTACATGGAGGTGGCCGTTTCTCGCTGCCTCGAAGGCCACACACGTGTCTACTTTACGGTTCGAGAAATGTGCAAATAACCACTTCACGATCTCCAAATTGCCTTGGTGAGCTGCTAGAATCAGCGATTCTGAGAACTGGTACGAATAGTAGAGAGGGTCCGACCGCAGGTAGTTCGTAAGACTCCATCGAGGCGCTCGGTCTTCCACTGAGGTGCAGCTTGAATTCCAGATCCAGTTCAACAGTTCGATGGAGCCTCTAGAGCAGGCGTCTCTAAGAGACATATTCGGGGGCGGCCCGAGGAACCCGGTGATGATCCAGCAGTTGGCTTCGAGGTCTCGAAGTGCAGGAGAGCAGCGAAGCACGACTTCAACGGAAACCAGCATTGCCATTTATCACGATTTGGAGAATGACTTTTGGGACGGAATTTCGCTGCAGCTGAATTGATGGATACGACGTTTTGCATATCCAGCTAGCTACAGGTACCAGTTTTCGATTGATGTTGATGGATATGCAAAATTCGTACTTAGAATCCATCAATTCGTGGTGAAGAGGAAATTCCGTACCACAATTCATTCCTTTCCCAAGCGTGAAGAAGAACGATGCTGGTTTCCGTAGAAGTCGTGCTTCGCTGCTCTCCTGCACTTCGAGACCTCAAATGGATCATCACCGGGTTCCTCGGGCCGTCCCCGAATATGTCGCTGAGTGACGCCTGCTCAAGAGGCTCCATCGAACTGTTGGACTGGATCTGGAATTCAAGCTGCACTTCAGTGGAAGCCAGAGCACCTCGATGGAGTCTTACGAACTACCTGCGGTCGGACCCTATCTACTATTCGTGCCAGTTCTCATATTCACTGATAGCGGCAGCTCGCCAAGGGGATTTTGGAGATCGTGAAGTGGCTATTTGCACATTTCTCGAACTGTGAAGTAGGCGTACGTGTGGCACACGAAGCAGCGATGCATGGCCACCTCCATGTACTGGAGTTTCTATGGTCGTACATCGAGGAGGCCACCAGTGGAGACATTCCGTCGTACAAGAAACAACATGTCGCTGCTGTGAACTCCTGCGTCAACAACGCTAGAAACGTTGTTTATTGGGACGATGACATCATATTAGCTGCAGCCAAACACGGCCACTTTGACGTAGTGCGATGGCTGTACAAGAATACGCCTTTGGATATGTGTGGAAGTCGTCGTTATGGCCTGATGATCAAGTACATTCTCCGTGCTGGCAATGATGAGCTTGTGCAGTTGTTGCTTCCTCCTGGGAGGTGTGTTCTGGATTATGCTGCTGATTGTCCCCGAGTGGATGTGATTGAGTGGATGCTGGATTGTGACTACTTACGCCGAGATGCCAGCTTGACGATGAATGCGATTCGAGATTTAGCTAAAAGTGGGCGCGTGGATTTGATGCAGCAGATTGTTCAACCACACTCACCGTTACCAGAGCGATATGTACAGAGCTGGTCATCGACCTGGCATGATGCGTTAGCTAGGGCATGTGAATGTGGTGCGCTGTCTACCGTCCAATGGCTAGTGAGGCAGCGGCGAATTCTACTGAACCAGAGTCCCATTCAGATAGCCGCTGAAAACGGTCACCACGCGGTGGTTCAGTACCTCTGTGAACGGAGGTTCGAGGACTGCGACGTCCAGCCACTATACAGCGCGATCCGCAATGGCCACTTCAAATGTGTGGACGTTCTGTTCACTCCGGCAATGTGGGAAAACCTCCGAATGTCCGTGATAGATTATGCGGCAAGGCATGGAAATTTGTCGATGGTGAAATTTGTGCTTGACTTTAAGCCCCAAGGAGTTGTGGGTGAACCCGATGCATGTTGGCCTCAACGTGGTGTCGTAATAGCCGCGGCTGCCGCTAGTGGGAACTTGGAGTTGGTGAAATGGGTGCAAGCAAACCCTCCCGAAGAGAATTTGACGATTGCGATAGACTCTGCAGCAATGAATGGCCACCTCCACATAGTACAATGGCTGCAAGGAGATCGAACCCAGACGTTCACCAGGACAGAAATGTATTTTGCTGTAATCCGCGGTAACCTACCGGTAGTGAAGTGGATACATTCCAATGGATTCACAGAGGCTGTGCCTGATGCAGTGGATGAAGCAGCGAGTCAAGATCACCTGGATGTGGTCAAATGGTTTTACGCCAATCGACCGGAGCGATGTAGTGCAAAAGCTATTGGAGACATTACTCGTAACGGACCCCTACGAGTTGCCGAGTGGCTCCACATGAACGCTTCCAATTGCGTCCCAGTGACTTTAGATGGAACGCGAGACTATTTCCATCCGCGCAAATTCGAGTTGCTGCTCTTTATGGACGCGCATTGCCCACAGTGCTTTACCCCCCAGTTCATAAAGGATGTGAAAATCTTCTTAGCGAGTTTTACTTTGGTGGACGAGCTCAGGTGGCTGAACGCACGGTACCCTGAAGTGGGGGAAGCCAAGTGAGCCCCAAAGACTCGACCGCCTTGACCTGTTCGGCGCGAGAAAAAATGGTTGATAAGCATTTCTTGAATATTGTCCTGCCCAGCGTATATCGGAAAAGATTGTCTCAGAATATCACTTCCACTTGTGTCACGTTTTTTTTTTTTTTGAGTTTTAAGTGGCCTTCTATTTGAGTTTAATTACTGTCCTATAGAAGCCTTGTATGTAGTGAGACGTGACAAGACGTCATTCGTCTTTGGGTAATGTTGGCTTTGTGCCTGCGTGCTATACTGCTTCTGACGTGATGGCTTGGAATTGTCTCTCCTCCGGTGCTCTGGATGTTGTAGATGGTTGTTTTGCTTGTTTTTGCCATTAGTTGTGCTGCTCGGTAAGCTGATCCATCTGGCTTCCCCCACTGCATTGAGAAGAACGAGTCCATCATCTGTGCTAGTGCGTTTGCTGGGCTGTTATCTTGCGGGGATAGTTTGAGCTGATGTAGATGCGCCTGCAGCTTCCACTTGTGTCACGTTAGTGACTGCGTCCACTTTGGTGAATCTCACACCAGTCATGAGTAACCAATCCTTCTGCATTAGTCCTTGAACGATATGATTCTACAAACACTTTTTTCTCCACAGTTTAATCTACTGGTCGTTGTGTTGGTACGCACAGGCTGTGCATATCGAATGAGAAAACTCGAACCGCTCGCAATAAAGAGCTCATGGTTTGTACCCAGGAGGAAGTCTTCTGATTTAGCTACAAAGGCCATGCCTGATTTTCGAGTCAAGCCTCTCCTTCCTCGCTAGCATCTTCCGGGTACATTTCATCGAGCCATTCTTCAATCAGAAAATCGCCTGGTCTAGCAGAGTCGCCCGAAAAGTCGTATTTTATCTCCTGAGCGAACTCAGTAGTGAAAATATCGGGGCAGTTCCCTTGCAGAAACAGCAGGACGTCGAATTGATTTTGTGAGCGGAACCAGAGCTGGTTGTCTGGTGGGGGGCGATACGGAAGGTTCGACCGCAGCCAAGACGCAACTCGCAGGTGTCCGTAGGTTATAGCACTGTCAAAAGCCCGAAATGTGCATCCTTCGGGTCGATTTGCGTGCAGCCACTTGAGCTCCTTCAAGCGGCCATATCGAGCAGCATTGTCCATAGCTCGCTGCGTGCAGCCGACGTCCGTGTTGGCGTGCAGCCACTTCACCACATCCAAGTGGCCGTTGGTCGCGGCGTCGTCCATAGCTCTCTTCGTGCAGCTGGTCTTAGCGTTTGAATGCAGCCACTGTACCACGGTTAAATAGCCATTCCCCGCGGCATGGTCCATGGCATTCGTCGAACAACCATGATATTGATTGGCATGAAACCATTTCAGTACGTCAAGACGTCCACTACCTGCAGCTGCGTCGAAGGCGGGAGCTGCCCTCGACCACCAGATATTCGTCGGCTCAATGTTCGGAGACGTCTCACGTGAAGTGCACGGGTGCATCAGTGGGGCGTCCTGGACGTGGAAGAACTGTAGAATCTCCAGGTGGCCGTTCTCCGCGGCTGCAACTACCACCTTCTCGATCGTTTCACGATCCGAGTACATGCACGACGAGCAGCGCTCCAGTAGCCGCTTCGTACACTCTACATGACCCCCTTTGACTGCGTTGAGTAACGCATGTGCGTAGACGTCGTCGCAGCCAAGATCGAAGAGATAGTCCACTAGCTCAACGTTGCCAGCCTTCGCCGCGTCGTAGAGAAGGTCGTTGAACATTTCCTGGTCCTTCAAACTCGCACACGCTTCAGGGCCTAGCGGGTGCTCCACCATCCACTTGACCATCGCAAAGTTGCCGCGACTGCACGCGAGTCCGAGCGAGAACTTCCATTCCACTCTCGGGGCCACTGCGTGATCTTCCGCCTCTTGTTGCCCAGCCGCGCGATCCGCTGCATGAGGTCCAAATCCCCATGCAGAGCTGCTACGACTACGGCCAGGGCTCCAAGGTCCTGGTACTTCTTGACATCCCCCTTCTCAATCAGCCACTCGATGGTTTCAGGCTTCGCACTCTCGTTAACATATTGCACTAGTTCGTAGTCCTTAGGCTTAAAACTCTCCGCGAACTCCATGGCTCCGTCGTTGACGGCAACGGAGATAACTTGATTCAGTTCCTCCTCAGTACTTTCGTAGGGCGTGTATTCCTGCAGCCATCGCGCGGCGTCGTAGTGACTGCCTCGGACCGCAGTCTGCATGGATTGACCTCCCCACCGGACCACGTTGCCAGGGCCGCACCAGTCATCGGGCAACTCGGGGACACTTTCGACCCACGAATCTTCTCCGCCCTCGCCGTAGCTCATCTGCACCATCTCGCGGTTGAAGTCCCACCCTGCGTCATTGTTGAGCATGAACTCGAGCACCGGGATGTGGCCACTTCCAGCAGCTTGTTCCACGGCCTGTGACGGGACTTGGCAACCTTTGAAATGGGCGAACAGCCACTCGACCCTCTTCACGTCGCCTCGAGCTGCCGCGACTTTTTTTTTTTTTTGATGTTGTGAGGTATATTGTGTTACTGTTTCCTATAGGAAATGAACTCTAATGACCATTCTAGCCCAGCATTTACATCTCGACCAGTTATTCGACTGCCATGCTTACCGCAGCCTCCGTACCACGACCTTCCTGCTCTGTCGTGTCCTCCTGATGACTTCGTTTCCACTGTCCGAAATCCCCTCGTTTGTGTCCTTCCAACTCTCTCCAAATCTGATGATCCATCCCCGATTGACTTCGTGATATCATCACACTGCGTTTCCGATCCATGGCAAGATTGGCCAACCAATCTGCCATTTTGTTGTGTCTTCTGAAATGATGGCTCCAGCTCGCGACTTCGCAAATGTC
This sequence comes from Phytophthora x cambivora, assembly GCA_033557925.1. Taxonomy (NCBI): domain Eukaryota; phylum Oomycota; class Peronosporomycetes; order Peronosporales; family Peronosporaceae; genus Phytophthora; species Phytophthora x cambivora. The sequence continues at coordinate 10,270,129 of JAUCEB010000001.1, read as the reverse complement.
TGCTAACTTCCGCGAGAGGAAATACCAGTGCTTCAACCGCCTGGCCTTGGGCTCTTTCCGCTCCCTCATCATTCTAAGAATTAGTTCACTGTCTCCAACGACATGGATACCTCTCCAACCTTGGCCAGCTGCATGCGCAAGCAGCCGGTGTAGTCCAATGTACTCCGCGACATTGTTTGTCATCGCTCGGTTTCCAAGGGCTGTTGCCGCCGCCCACTTAACCTGCGCCTCTCCCTCGACTGTGTGTTGCTCTAGCAGTACGCTGCCACTGCCTCCCGGTCCTGGGTTGCCGCGAGACCCCCCATCAAAAAACCCTATTCTTCTGACGTCCCGCTCGTGCCCTTGTAGCTGGTCCGATCCTTCCTTCCTCCACTGCGCCCCAATGAATTCAGCTACTTGCAGCTTAGTGACTGTCCTCTTAGTAACGGGGTGCAACCCGTAACGATATCGTGCGAATGCCTCCACAATCCCAGCTCTCACACCACTTGTCGCTTCCTCTATAGTCAAAGCCTTTCGGCCATCTGGGTGCACTCGATCGACATTTCTCCTCCATATTGCCGTTAGAGTCATGGCAACACTTAACCGCCACATATCTATCGCCACTGCGAACAGATCGTCCCATGGCTCCACTTGTTCCGATTTCCCCCACTGTGCGATCCACCGTGGTAATGTTTGTAGCTTACATCCGAAGATGTCTTTCACTGCAGCCTCGCTGGCCTCTACGGATCCTCGTCGTCTGCGTCCGTGATGCTTCCATCCCCCGAGCAGCACGTCCCAGAAGTCTTGAGCTTCCGGACAGTACCATGCCAGGTGCATCGTTCCCCATGTCTTTGCCGTGTCACAACCCAGTGCAGCACAGTGATATCCTAACTCCTTGCCAGCCCATATTCTAAGCCGATTAAGCTTAAGTTTCACTAAATTTTGCGTATGGTAGGCCTGCACTCCTTCCATTTTGTAGACCTGCTTCCATTCCAGACCGTCTAGTGCCTTTGCGACCTGCTCGTGGTCCAGGGCCAGGTTTTGCCTGATCTTGTTCTTTGCTTCCGCTGCTTGCTCATCCCGCTTTGCATTCATCAGTTCTTTGTATCTATGGCGCGATTGCCTCCACCTCCGTTTGCCGACCCATTGCGGCCTCATTTGGTGAATCCAAGGATGAGGTGTGCAGCTTATCGTGTGTGCCGGTACCTTCAGGTACTTCGCCACTGCTGCCTCAATCGTTTGTACATTTTGATCCCACTGGACGGTCTTAGTGTTGAATCCCCATGTATGTTCAATTTGACATGTGATTCCCTTTGAAAGAGAAAAGACGTGGTGTTTGTCCTTCAAGTTGTGACTGATGTGTAGCTGGTTGGCCTCCACCTGTCTACATATGAGCTCCGGATAGTTTGCTAAGACGTTGAGACTCAGCTCACGAAAGCTATGTGCTTCTCCACTCTTCATTGGCATCGTGCGTGTCGTAGGTGTGAGCACTACTTCTCCTGGCGCCAGCCATTGTATGTCCATGACTTCCTGCAGCCGTAGTCCTGCCACCTTTGAATATAAATTGTTGTATGTGGTCCATTTGCACTCATTCCCTTGGGAATCGCCTAGATAAAGCGCCGTTAACTGCACGTCTTTCCACGCTCCGTACAACCATTGTCCGCGCTCCTTGTGTCTCCGGTTTCGTCTTTTTATCATCTCCTGCTTCGAATGATCAGAACACGTTATCCGCAGCCCCTTTTGCGTCCACCGTGTGACCACCCCGTTGCTCCGTCTCATCCTCTTTCGCAGATCGAGGATTTCAACCCGCTCTGTGTCCCAGTCCGGTCCGCTCTCCGCAAACAGGAGCTCCGCCCAACTTCTCCCCGTGTCCCAAAGCGTGGCTTGTGGACCAGGTTTCGGAGTTCCTGTCCATGGTCTGAGTTGTTGCACTTCCCCCGTGTCCCTTTCCTGTAGTATCTCCCCCAATCGTTGTTTCTGGTGGTCCTGCGTCAGAGCCCAGGTTCCCACCACCATGGCGCTCATTGCCATCAGCTCAGTGCGAATATTGGGGATACCAATACCTCCCTTCTTGGTGGGTTGCTCCGCCAGTGCGGATTGAGTCCAGCCTGCTGGTGCTCTCTCCAGTTCTTTGAAGAGCGATTTCCAGACATAGTTGCGTATCTGGATGTCCGCTTTTTTGATTATTTCTTCTGTAGGCCAGGAGTGCCTGGCGACATACAACATTTTGGGCACTATGATTGCTGCCGCTATGTCCGCACGTTGCTGGACTGTGTTGGTCTTAACCTCCGCTAGTGCGAGTCGAACGCTGAGCGCTGCGAAGGCCTTGTCCCAGGCCTCTGCTGTGGTGTCACCGCTGCCAGCTGTGTGCCCCAGATACCTCGTGCTCCTTGTAGTTTCAACTTCACACGAGTTGTCTTCACCATGTACCTGTTCGTCATCGTGCGTCTCCTGCACCTCGCCAATCTCATCCCCCTTCCCTAATTGTAGAGCTGACGATTTCTGTACATTGAGTTTGAGACCCGACACCGCTGAGAACCGCCTCACGGCCTGCAGGGCGATCTTCTGCATTGCTGTGTGCGCAATATATATGGCGGTGTCGTCCGCATACCCAGCGACCTTGAGTGGTCTCGTTATACCTCCAATATGAATGCCTTGCAAATGTTCGTCATCATCTATCACGTCGTATAGTAAATCAACCGCAATAATAAAAAGAAGAGGCGCCAGCGGGCAGCCTTGACGGATGCCGCTGGTGACTCTCAGCTTCTCTGATAACTTTCCATTTGCCATGAATTGTACTGTAGTGTCAGTGTGAATGGCCCGTATGATCCTACAGAGTTTTGGGGGAAAGCCTTTGGCTTTTAGGACCGCCATGAGAAAATCCCTGTCTAATGAGTCGTAAGCTTTTGCGAAATCGAGCAACAAAACTTGAGCCTCACTCAGCTGTCCATTGTTCCTGCAGACCTCCTTCGCCGCTTCCAAGAGGTCTATTACTTCGTGGATTGTCCTTCCTGGGACGAATCCACATTGTCTATTGCTCACCAGGTGTACTATGAAAGCTCTCACCCTCCACGCCAATATTCGCGTGAAAATTTTGTAGTCTGAATTCAGGAGGGCAATAGGACGGTAGTTGAGTGGGTTGGACGTGTCTCCACCTTTGCCAATTGAAAATATGTAAGCTTCCAGAAAGCTGGACGGAGTGTGACCCTCCTCCATACAGTCATTAAAGAGTCTGGTTAGCACCGGCACCAGATCTTTGCCATGATCTCTATACCATTCATTTGGCAGCTCATCGGGGCCGCACGCTTTACCGATTTTGCACTTGTCGATAGCTGCTTGTACTTCGACTTCCGAAAACTCTGCGTCTAAATCTGCCATGTCAATCTTTTTCCACTTTCCACTATATTGTTCGATAAATTTGTCGATTGAGGCCTTGTCCTCTGCTGACCCGTTGAAAATCTCCGTCCAACTGTCCGCCAGGATATTCGCCTTGTCATGATTTTCTCTGTTTCTGGCCACGTTGGTCTGCACCAGAGTGGGGATTGTATTGCTCCCAAATTTCTTACAGATGCGGCGGAAGAAAACCTTTTTGGTAGCCTTTGCACTCCAGGAGGTGGTCGCTACCAACACCCGCTTCCTTAGGACTCGTCTCGCCTCTTGAAGGAGGTTTAGAGCCTCCACCAGTTTATCGCGGTCACCTCCATCGTCGCCCGTCCTCTCGCACTTGTCCAACTGTCGTTTAATCCGCTGGATTCGCTGTCGATACCCGTGAGTCATTTTGAGCCTTGCCGCTCGCTTTAGTTGAGTCATCTGCTGTTTTAATTGTTGCTTAAAGGTCTCCCACGCCTTCGCTGAGTCAGTTGCCGGAGTATTGACTAGTTGGACTTGTAACTCCGCGATACGATGCGCGACCAGGTCATGAGTTGCCGTTTGTACGTATGCCGGCGGCGGATAGAGTTTTCGCCTTTTCTGCACTCTGATCACTCCTTTGGGTGAGTGTAATTCCAGCAGTACCGCTCGGTGGTCAGTCCTGCATAGCGCTGCCTCCGTCTCCACCCCGCGAACCAACGGTATGGCCCCATGACCGACATAAAATCTGTCTAGCCTTGAAGAACCTCGCTGTCCGCTGGCTGCTTTGTGAAAGTGCGTGTGATGAGCTGCTGCATACGCTTGCACTCTTCGTCTGCACTGAACACTCGGTATGTTAGTCTCGCCTGCATCTTGCAACCCCATCTCAGCCATGAGATGGTTCAGTTCGCGGGTTCCCAATTCCGCTTTGGTCGATCCTCCAATTCTGTCGATGCCGTTGTTATCGACGCAATTGAAGTCTCCGCCGCATATGATCTCTGTTTCTTCTGGGATGTTGAGCTTCTTGAGTTTCCTATAGAATTGCACCCGTACTGCACCGTTGACAGGCGCATATATGTTGATAAATAGCAGTTTCTTGCCGTCCAGCTCTCCCGTGGCCATGACCACGTGTTCTGACCACTGGTCCTCTTGCCACGCTTGCACATTGGTGATAGCGCCATACGGATTGACCAGAATCGCCACCCCCGCACGCCGATCATTTCCAGAGGCCCAGAAGGAGAACTTGTTGGTCATCGTGTGATTAAAACCCCACATGGCCACATGTTGACGAGCTGCTGCTTCGTGTTCTGTTTGATGTAAATGTGTCTCTTGAATGAATATCACATCCCTGTTGCCCCTGACGTGCTTCTCCTTGAGTCCTTGGAGCTTGCTCTCTAAATTGTTTATACATGATGCCAAACCTCGCACATTGAGAGTGGTAAGGCCAATTGTGCAGTCGTGTTTGTGTTGATCGGATCTTCTCTGCTGCTTTTCCTTGTCTGCTCTTCTCCTGTTCCTGCGCACCTGCCTTCCTTGCGCCCTGAAGGCCGCTGTTGATGCCACTCGATGCTCGTCTTGAGTCTGCTGTCGATAATGATCGAGCATTGTAGTCTGCCCGTTCTTTCGTTCTCTCCGCTTGTCCCTCGTGCCTGGTTCGTCTGCTGTGTGATCAGTTTTACTCATCTTATTGAGTCTGCGCGACGCCTGCAACCATTGAGTCTAGGTCCGACGTGGCAACGACTGCTGACTTACTGGCTTCGTCTGATTTCCCGTACAGACTGAGTTCTTCAGATTCTCTGTTGCTTAGTGCATCGTCCCCTTTCACCATCACGACTGATGTATTCTCCACTTCGAGTGTTCCCGTCATACTGCTCTTTCGATCCACCTCAGGCTTGCTGGAGCATGTTGCATTGCCTTCTCTCGTTGTCTGCTCTGGGTCCCAGGGGTCTGCATCTCGTTCGACCCCCTCTTCCTGCAGCTGCCCATCCGCACTTCTTGGTTTGGACTTAACGGTAACTCTGCGCACCTCTTCCCCATCTTGGAGTCGCTGTTTGTTTGCCTCTTCTTGCCTCACTCTCGCTGCTTTCCGTATGGTCGCCAACGACTTAGCAGCTGCTTTCGCCGTCATCACTTCGTCATAGCTGACTATGTCGAGTACCTTCCAGCCGTGAACCTTCAGTATGTCGTTTCTGGTCCTCGACAATTTGATGATGTCCTTCGCATACTTTGCATGTGCGTCCGGCTGATATTGCACCGCTTGGAAGTGGTTGCCCGAACTCCTCCATCGTAGAACCATCACCGGAGGCCTTATGTCTGCTGCTATCAGGTCCGCCAGCAGATCCATGGCTTGTTGTGTCGGAATCGGGCACACCGTACCTGTTTCCATTGTGTCCCCCGTTCCCGATTCTACTTCATGATATGCGTAGGCTTGAATCCGTGCTTGGTCATTGCTCTGAACATCTAATACATATATGGTTTCTCTCGCGTGCATTGCCATGGCTTTGAGGTGACATGGTCGCACCCAGAAGTGCAATGGTACTTGGGCTTTGACAGTCTTGTCACGTTGCGTTGCCAGGTGGTTGGCCAATGCACACAGTTGTTGCACCTGCTCCCCCTTGGCCGCCGCATGACAGCCGCTTGCTCGCAACTCCACCTCCAGTTCTTCAGGATGGAGCTTCATTTCTTCTGACAGGTTAGCAATCATCTCATTGAGAACCATCTTCTTGAGTTGGTTGACTTTGTCCGTAACCTCCGGTGTCGGGATCTGCACCCTTTCTGCTTCATTGTAGAGTGAAGCGTAGAAAGCAAGCCATCCACAATTGCCATTGGCCGCCACATCAACCACCGTTCCTCCCAGTATGGCCATCCACGTGGACAGCGGTGCACCCGTGTCAGTTGCTTCAGTCACCGCCACTATACTGCAGTCCGTTTCTGTGTGCTCCTTGACCGGGCCGCTCTTGTGCTCGTGCTCCGGGTTGCTATGATAATTGATCGGGGCCGACTTCGTTGGCGTTGGAGCTTGACTTTCTCGATCCACTCCGCTGCATGTTCGTACTTCTCCATTGTCGGCTGACTTGATCGTCGTCGCCTTCATGTACTGGTGTATGAAGCTCTGCGTGATGAATTTGTCGCCACTGCCCGCGGCATTCGTGGACCGGCGTTTAGGTGAAAATGAACGGCCCCTTGTTGAAAGCAATGCGCCTTGGCGACCTGGATCTCCGTGTTCGTCTTCGTCGTCCCCGTCATGTCCAGTACCGAGGTCTGCGGCTTTCCTCTTGGGAGAGAGTGATGCTTTCCTTGTCTTTCCTGCGAAGCCATCTTCTCCTTCCTTCGCTGCGTTGTTGGATGCTTTGACAGCCCCCGGTTGACATCCCTCCTTCTCCATCCGATCTTGGGTGTCTTTACTCTTCTTCCGGGCCTTCTCGTGGGCTTTCTTACGCTCCTGAAGTGTGCGGCCTTGTCGTTTGGTGGGAGAGCGCCCCCGCACGTCAGTCTTCTGCTTGACACGCTCTTGAATCTGCTTCTGCTTTGTCAACTTAGTCGCAGTAGCATGTTCCACGGCAATCCTTGATTGCTCTGCTGCTGTTACCATCTCCACGTCAACATCACTCCCTCCATCGTCCTGTATAATCATTTCTTGATCATCCTGTGGGAATTGTTCCGGCTCTCTATTGTTGCTTACCTCCAACGAGTTATTTTCCTTGAGGTCGTGTCCTTCCGTCTTCAGGGTGGATTCGTCTACGGGCGGCACCTCCTGTTGCCGCTTGCACTCTAGCCCATCATCGAAAACCTCGAAGATGTGGTCGTCTGCTGGCTCCTCCGCCTTGCTTGGTTGCAGTGACTGCCCCCATTCTTCTGGCAGCTTCAGCTTTTCTTTCGTGCTATCTGTCGTCCTCCGAGTTGGAGACGTCGGTCGTTTCTCTGCTACTGACCATGACGTTCGCCCTGCAGCACGTCCATCAAGTTTAGACCCTTCCGTTCGTAGCATTGCCTCCAGTTGCTCCATGGTGCGTGGCTGGGATCCTGCTGCATACTCTCTGCTGCTCGTTCCTTTAGTCGATGGTTTGGTCCCTTGATATTTATTCGTGTGTTTCTTCTTTTCTCCTTCTAAATCATCGAGCAGAATCTTACAGAACCGCGTTGGATGGTCGGGGGCGTGGCAGTGCTTGCACGGCCAATTGACGTGAATGGCCGAGTGGTGGATCACCACTTCGACGTCGTCAATTTGCATAGAGCCGAGCTGCCTCAGTTCTGCCGGACAGGCACTGGCATGGATGCGCACTGTCCACTGTTGTTCCTTGATGCCGGTCTCCTCTGACACTGGATGAGTCATCGATTGCACTTTGAGACCTAGGATCTTGGACAACAACCAGAACATGTCCCTAGAAGTCATAACGCCTTTGCGAACTTCCACGTCGAAGGAGTAAAAGTCCAACATAACCAATTTGTTTGTCGCCGCTGCGTGTTCACGTTCCTGCTCGTAGTCGATCAGTGGTAGTAATTTGGTTGCCAGGGGCATCTGCCAGCCACTCCATCTTGCAGCCGACTGTTTGCCCTTGAATGTCACCTTAACCACCCTTGTTTCCATATCGATAGTAATTCTAGATAATAGTCTCTTGAAATCTTCAATCTCTTGCTTCTGAGCCGGTGCCGCCTCCGCTCCTCCATATATTTGCGCCAAAATGGCCCCTTTGGTCATGTTAGCGAAGAATCGTTGTCCAGGCGCAAGGTGAGCGTACAGCGGGTATTCGAGAGCCAGGAAGAGATCCTCGAACACCGCTAGTTCCCCAGGTCCCATCGTCTGAGCAAGAAAAGGCGGCACATGAGGCACCTCTAGCTCATGGTTTAGGATCATGACGATTGCCTTCACTTCGTCGTCGGTTCTCTGACGAAGCTGGTTCGTTGGCTCGGCAGGCCTGAGGCAAAGCTCCGTCAGTCTGGTTTGCTCTGCTGTCATGCGGATAACCCGCGACGAGTGTGACTGCGGCCGCACCGCTTCAAGGTACGACCCACCCGTTCTGGTGTCATTGTTTTGCGGCTGATCTTCCGCTGCAAGTCGTCCCTCGAACTGAAAGAATTGCAGGCGGTCCTCAATTTCACGCTGCTTCTCATTTTTCTCCAGAACCCACTTCCTCATCAGACTGTACAATCTGTCCTGGTGCTCTGTAGACTGCACGTTCCACTTGCTTCGTAGTCCTTCAAACTTGTCCTGACGCCATTGTGGCGCCTCGTCCTTCCACGATTCCTTGATTTCGTCCTCTGTTTGGGTGCTACGTTCTTCTGCTGGCATTGTCCTCAGGTGGCTCTTGAAGCGTCGCTCCCGTGCTAGATCGTTGAGTCTCAGCACCGTGTGGGTTACGTATGCCTGCGATGCCTGGTTCTGTAGATAGCTTCGTAGCTGCTGAAAGACGACTGAACCATCGCCCTTGTCCGCTCTGCTGCCAGCTCCTCCGTTCAGGCCTTTGGGGGGCTCCTTGCCTCTCTTAGTACCCGCGTACTTCGTCGGCGACAGCTTCCTCTCGCGCTTTGGCTGGGCGCTTGATTCGTGGCCTGGATTCCCAGTCCCTTTGCCCTTGTTCTTAGCGTTAGTTGGGCGTTTTGTCTTCGCTCCTGCCGTCTCCCAGCCTCCCATGTCCGGTTGGGCTTGAGTTCCTGTCTTCTCCTGGCTTCGATCCGCTGGTCCTGCTTCCTCCGTCTTGGCCTCTCTCTGGAGCTGCACGTCGCCGCTTGATCCCTTCCTCGCACTCATTCGTCCCGATAGTTGTCTGCGTCTGCGTTCTTTGTCCCTGCAACCCCTTCGCGCAGGCCTTCCTCGCTCTCAGGGCGCTTGGCGTGCTCGACGCGGTGGTTTCTTAGAACGACCCCTCGTTTATCTCGAAGATTGTATACCCGGGAGTATCGACGCCCTTCCTCGCGTCCCCCCGGTCTGTGTTGTATGCGCCGTTCCTTGGCCCACGACGAGTCGTGAGAGTCAGCCGGCGAATTTAGAAGTGAGCTGCCGCGACTTGCGTTGACTTGTGGAACTGCCACTGGTAGTAGAGCGGCTCGGACCGCAGGAAGTTGCACAACGTCCATGCTGGCGTTCGGCAGTCCGGGCTCAGTGCGCTGGAATCCCAGACCCAGTCCAACAGGGCGATGGAGCCGAAGGTGCAGGCATCAGCGAGGGAGAGATTCGATGACGGACCGAGATAACTGGAGATGGTGGGGCCAATGTGAGCGAGAGCTGCGACTTGAGGATGTTGGCGCAGTGCAAGTGCCACTACGCGGAGCTGGAAAGGTGGCATTTCTCGTGTAGGGGTGTACCACAGTACAGTACAGGTAGTTTGGAGAACCAGCCATTCGACACATTTCGATTTGGCGGAAGTTAATTTCAACCAATCATGAATGCGAGTAGAGTGCCCAACGCACGCTTTTTGTAATTATTTGTTTCGTATTTTTAAGAGCCTTTGCACTGCAGCGAGTAAAAACAAATAGAGGACCTCATTAAACACTTGAGTAAACACAAATAGAGGACCTCATTAAACTGTTTAATGAGGTCCTCTATTTGTTTAATTTAAACACACTATTTGAACTGCAGCGGATACGAGGTGGGCATCCGTTTCGGTTTTGGCCCCTCTCTCTACGACCGCCTGGTCAGGAAGGCAGTCAATTAACCACGCTAGCTGCACCTTGTGAAGAACAAGAAACAATGGTCTTCCTGCACCAACTCGCCACGTCATCCTCAACCAACCTTCTCGCCCGCACCTTGAGTAAGAATTCTCGTTCTTGGGACGGTCTCGTTCTTCAATTGCAGTTGTATTTCTCCATCGTCGTTCGCACTCACTGACGCTTGAGAGATGATAGCACGCGCTGCACGATAGGGGGCCATCGAACCGCGCACAGCAGAACCGTCATCGGGATTCTGACTATCGTGAACGTGACCAGCACGACGTTGTGATGAGAGCAACGAGCATACGAAACAGAACGAGTCGCCGTGTTCCTCGTCCTGGTGGGTGTACGGCAGCCCGAACAGCTCTGCCGCACAGCCAATCATTCAGGTGCTTGGGCAGCAGTAAGGCGAAACGCACACCCTTGACGATAAGCAGCACGCGCTGAACAACCCAGCTCGCGAGATAGTTCTGCAACATGCAGTGACTTGGGACAAGACCCAAAAGAAATCATCTCACATTAGAGTTTTTTTTTAAAAAAAGGGTTTGTTTGCGAAAATACAACAGTTTTGGAGAGATGGATATGCAAACCGTCTTATCCTTCAATTCTCCAAAGCGTGAAGAAGAACGATGCTGGTTTCTGTGGAAGTCGTGCTTCGCTGCTCTCCTGCCCTTCGAGACCTCGAAGCTAACTGCTGGATCATCACGAGGTTTCTCGGGCCGCCACCGAATATGTCTCTAAGAGACGCCTGCACTAGAGGCTCCGCCGCACTGTTGGACTGGATCTGGAATTCAAGCTGCACCTCAGTGGAAGACCGAGTGCCTCGATGGAGTCTTACGAACTACCTGCGGTCGGAGCCCCTCTACTATTCGTGCCAGTTCTCAGAATCACTGCTAGTGGCAGCTCGCCAAGGGAATTTGGAGATCGTGAAGTGGCTATTTGCGCATTTCTCGAACTGTGACGTAGACACATGTGTGGCCTTCGGGGCAGCGAGAAACGGCCACCTCCATGTACTGGAGTTTCTGTGGGCATACACCGAGGAGGCCACCAATGGGGACGTTCCGTCGTATAAGAAACAAAAGGTGGATGGTGGCGGTGCTGCTGTCAGCTCCTGCCATGACAACGCTAGAAACTTTGTTGAGTGGGATAATGACATGATACTAGCTGCAGCCGAACACGGCCATTTTGACATCGTGCGATGGCTGTACAAGAATACGCCCTTGGATATGTATGAAGATCGTATCTATGGCCGGACGATCAAGCACATTCTCCGTGCTGGTGATGATGATCTCGTGCAGTTGTTGCTTCCTCCTGGAAGGTGTGTTCTGGATTATGCTAGAAGTTGTCCCCGAGTGGATGCGATTGAATGGATGATGGATTGTGGCTACTTACGCCGAGATGCCAGCTTAGCTTTGAAGACGATTCGAAGTTTAGCTACAAGTGAGCGTGTGGATTTAATGCAGCAGATTGTGCAACTACACTCACCGGTACCAGAGCAATATGTACAGAGTTGGTCAACGACCTGGCGTGATGCGTTAACTACGGCATGTGAATGCGGTACGCTGCCTACTGTTCAATGGCTAGTGACGAAGCAGCGGATTCCAGTGTGCCATGATCTCGTCCAAGCGGCCGCTGAAAACGGCCATAACGCGGTGGTTCAGTACCTCTGCGAACAGAAGATCGCAGACTGCGACGACGAGCCTCTATACGGCGCGATCCGTAATGGGTGTAACTTGAAATGTGTGGAAGCTCTGTCCACTCGGGTAATGTCGGATAACCTACGACTTTTCGCGGTAGGTCATGCGGCAAGGGAGGGGGACTTGGAAATGGTGAAGTTTTTGCTTGACCGTGAGCGCCAAGAAGCTGCGGCAGAACCAAATCAGAAGAATCTTTTTCTAGCCAATGCATGGGAGAATCAACCTCATCGCTTGCTAGTCGCGGCTGCCGCTAGCGGGAACTTGGAGTTGGTAAAATGGGTGCAAGCAAACCATCCGGGAGGAAATACGACGAATGCGATAGAGTCTGCAGCAATGAATAGCCACCTCCACGTGATGCAATGGCTGCGAGGAGATCGAACTATGACGTTCACCGATACAACAATGTATTTTGCTGCAACCCGCGGTAACCTACCGATGGTGAAGTGGATCCATTCCAATGGATTCGCAGGGTATGTGCCTGATGCAGTTCATGAGGCAGCGAGGCGAGACCACCTGGATGTGGTCAAGTGGTTCTACGCCAATCGACCGGAACGATGTAGTGCACAAGCTATTGGAGACATCACTCGCAACGGACCCCTACGAGTTGCTGACTGGCTGCACATGAACGCTCCCAATTGCGTACCAGTGACTTCAGATGGAACGTTTGACTTTTCTTGCCTTCTGCACAAATTCGAGTTGCTGCTCTTTATGGATGCGCATTGCCCACAGTGGTTTACCCCCCAGTTCATAAAGAATCTCGACATGTTCTTGGCGAGTTTTACTTTGATGGACGAGCTCAGGTGGCTGAACGCACGGTACCCTGAAGTAAAGGAAACCAAGACTTGGTGAGCTCCAAAGACTCGACCGCCTTGGCCCGTTCAAACACAAGAAAAAATTGGCTGAGCATTTCTTGGATACTACCCTAGTCGACAATAGTCTCAGAATATAACTTCCGCTTGTATCACGTTAGTGACTGCCTCCACTTTGTTTTTCGGATCAAGCCTCTATTCTTCCTCGCTGGCAGCTTGCGGATACATTTCGTCGAGCCATTCTTCAATCAGAAAATCGCCTGGTCTAGCAGAGTCGCCCGAAAAGTCATATTTTGTCTCCTGAGTGAACTCAGTAGTGAAAATATCGGGGTAGTTCCCTTGCAGAAACAGCAGCACGTCGAACTGATTTTGTGAGCGGAACCAGAGTTGGTTGTCTGGTGGGGGGCGATACGGAAGGGTCGACCGCAGCCAAGACGCCACTCGCAGGTGTCCGTAGCTTATAGCACTGTCGAAAGCCCGAAACGTGCACCCTTCGGATCGGTTTGCGTGCAGCCACTTGATCTCCTTCAAGCGGCCATATCGAGCAGCATTGTCCATGGCTCGCTGCGTGCAGCCAACGTCCGTGTTGGCGTGCAGCCACTTTACCACATTCAAGTGGCCGTTGGTCGCGGCGTCGTCCATAGCTCTCTTCGTGCAGCTGGTCTTAGCGTTTGAATGCAGCCACTGTACCACGGTTAAATAGCCATTCCCCGCGGCATGGTCCATGGCATTCGTCGAACAACCGTGGTATCGATTGGCATGAAGCCATTTCAGTACGTCAAGACGCCCACTACCTGCAGCTGCGTCGAAGGCGGAAGCTGCCCTCGACCACCAGATATTCGTCGGCTCAATGTTCGGAGACGTCTCGCGCGAAGTGCACGGGTGCATCAGTGGGGCGTCCTGGACGTGGAAGAACTGTAGAATCTCCAGGTGGCCATTCTCCGCGGCTGCAACTACCACCTTCTCGATCGTTTCACGATCCGAGTACATGCACGACGAGCAGCGCTGCAGTAGCCGCTTCATACACACTACATGACCCCCTTTCACTGCGTTGAGTAACGCATGTGCGTAGACGTCGTCGCAGCCAAGATCGAAGAGATAGTCCACTAGCTCAACGTTGCCGGTCTTCGCCGCGTCGTAGAGAAGGTCGTTGAACATTTCCTGGTCCTTCAAACCCGCACACGCTTCAGGACCTAGCGGGTGCTCCACCATCCACTTGACCAATGCAAAGTTGCCGCGACTGCACGCGAGTCCGAGCGAGAACTTCCATTCCACTCTCGGGGCCACTGCGTGATCTTCCGCCTCTTGTTGCGCAGCCGCGCGATCCGTTGCATGAGGTCCAAATCCCCATGCAGAGCTGCTACGACTACGGCCAGGGCTCCAAGGTCCTGGTACTTCTTGACTTCCCCCTTCTCTATCAGCCACTCGATGGTTTCAGGCTTCGCTCTCTCGTTAACATATTGAACTAGTTCGAAGTCATTGGGCTTGAAACTCTCCGCGAACTCCATGGCCCCGTCGTTGACGGCAACTGAGATAACTTGATTCAGTTCCTCCTGTAGTGGAATCCGGATATCAAGCCGGATCCACCGCAGTAGACGAAACCCCAGAGTTCCAGTCTGGGGAGTGTCCTGGTGCGAACACCGGCTCTTCAGTATTGGTGGTGCCTGACCTGGTACATCCAGGCTCAGGTCACCTCACGGCGGTGGTCGATCCACAACAAGTGGATTCGACTACAGTTTCATTTCTATCTGTTATGGTGCCGCCAGAGATCCAAGTGGAATCTCTGGCAGCCGTGCATGTTTCCTTCAAGCTGACGCCAGCAAGGAAGGACTCTATATTACATTGAGTTAGGAGGACAGCAGCCTGCTGCCATTCCTACTCACTCTTCATTCTGCCAGCTACCCAGCAGCCAAACCTAATACACTAGGCTACATCTTTCATAGCAGGCTCGCCACCTGCCCCGACCGTCTTTCAACCTCAATCAAAATCCGGAACGTACTACAAAGAATTCTTTAGTAGAATTTACCACGGACCGCGCTACTCTACTTCCTGATAGTGCGACTGTGGGCGACCAACCCGACAGGACCACTCGACTCGTCTTCGACTACCGACTACTGTCGCTGAATCACCTCGAGGACCCATGTCCAAGAGGCGCGCCAGCGATCTTTTTGATTCCAGTGATGAGGAGGGGTCCTGCGAACACCCAATGCCCGTGCCCATCTTCACGCCCATTCTCCCTCCGAAGCTGCGATCAATCTCACACGAGGAGCTCGTGAAATGGGATAAGCGTCGGAGGGAGTACGAGGCCAAGATGCGAGCACGGTGCCGAAGCTCTGGCGAGGACTACAACCTCGTCACGCAGAACGTGAAGGAGTCGTTCGACGTCGAGCTCCTCGAGTCGTTCTGCTCTCTGCGGCTTCGCAAGGACGTCGCTGACGTCACCGAGGGGCAGCTGATCGCCGAGATCAAGGCCCTGCTGGCCAAGGTCAAGAACGATGACCTGCCAGACATCAAGGCTCTATTCGAGAAGGAGCTGGTCATGGACCTGGCGGAGACGGACGTGGATGCCCGTATCCTCGCCTACTTCCAGAAGTTCTAGCAGGTCGTGCTCGAGCACGGCCTGGAGGACGTGTTCTCCGGAGACGACGGAGAGAAGGAGAAGTGCAAACGACTCGTGTCGTGCCTTGCACCTCCCGTCCTGAAGGCAGACGTCAAGACTGCCGTGCGGTGGACCGACAAGGCCGCCGCTAAGAGTATGCAGAAGCTCTACACCCTCGTGTACGACAAAGCCGTCGCACACGAGCGTCATTTCCAGCAAAACAAGCGCCAGCGGATGATGGCGAAGGTCAAGGACAAGTCAAAAGACAGTTCCGCTTCGACCAAGTCCGGCCGAGCTGGATCGGCTGCGGTTCAGCCGAAGAAGCAGGGGCGTGGTGACTTCAGCAAGAAGCCCACCGCCCCGAAGAACAGCAGAAAGGTTGAGAACCTGGCGGCCGACAGACAGACCGCCAGGAAGCCTTTCACCAACAACAACAGGGAGCCACCATCGCCCTGCCCGAAGTGCCGGGAGATGCACTGGCTGAGCGATTGCCCCAAGGCCTCCGACGCGGAGAAGGTTGCGCTCCGGCTGAAGCTTCGCGAAGCCTCCAAGGCTCGCGGGTCTCGAGTCAAGAGACTCAAGAGGCTGATGCCCGCTGCTTCACGCACCGTGACGATCAACGGTGTGCTGGAGCTACCGTGTTGCCCGGATTCAGGATCCGACCACACGGTGATCAGCAGATCACACTGGGATCTGCTAATCGCTGCAGACCCCAATGTTCAGCAGACCCTGCTTGACACGCCGGTGCAGTGCCTGACGTTTGGCTCGCACCCGGTCGTGGCCAAGACGCAGGCTCTGCTGCATGTACTCATTCACACCGCTGCCGGGCCCGTCGAGCCCGCAGAGGCGGTGCCGTGTCTCGTGGTGGACATGGATGACGACGAATTCATCATCGGTCGAGACCTACTCGCCACTCTCGGGATCGACGTGGACCGGCAGCTGGAGCAGCTCGCCACTCACCGTGACGACGAAACAACTGATGACCCGTTCAGTCTGGAGGCAGACGAGCCTCCAGCTGAACGGCAAGCTGCTACTGATGATGAAGTCCGTGCTGCAGTCGAGGTCCTAATTGAGAGGGCCCTGCAACACGGATTTCCGCCTGACAAGGTGGACAAATTGCGGCTCATCGTATTTGCGTACGATGTCTGGCGCCTGGAGTTGCGTGACGATCCTCCAGCGCGCGTGCCGCCGCTCGAAGTGCGTTTGAAGGAGGGGGCCCAACCATCGAAATGTAAGCCTCGCAAATACCCTCCGCACATTCGACAATTTTTACGTGAATTTAACCAACAACTTGTTGACTTAGGATTGGTATACGAAAATCCTACCAGTCGATGGGCAAGCCCGGTGCTACCCGTCAAAAAGTCGCAAGAGCTCATGGACCTACGGCAGACTACTGACTATCGCGAAATCAACTCGGTGACCGAAGTCATGGCCGCCGTGATGCCAATTCTCTCTTTGGTAATGGAAAATGCACGTGGGAAACAACATTTTGGACTATTTGACTTTTTGAAAGGCTTCTGGCAGCTGCCTCTCGCCGAGCTCTGCCAGGAGTGGATGTCCTACATGACCGACGAGAAGATCTACACTCCTCGCCGCGTCCCTCAGGGCTGCAGTGACGCCGCGATCCACTTCCAGAAGACGATGGAGAAATGCTTTGCAACACTCCTCTACAAACATCTTCTGGTGTGGATCGACGACCTCCTGCTCTACGCCGACGACATCGACACCTACTTAGACAAGCTCGCAGAGCTCTTCTCGCTGCTGAACGACTTCGGTCTAAAGCTAAGCGTTAAGAAGTCTAGCCTCTATCAGACTGAGGTAAAGTGGTGTGGCAAACTCATTGATGCGAACGGAGTTCGACATGACCCCGCTCGCATCGAGTCGCTCCGTGCAATGCCGTACCCGAGTACGGCAGGGGAGTTGCAACAATTCATCTGCGCTATCAACTGGATGAGGGAGAGCCTCGTCGACTACGCTAGACAGGTTTCCCCCCTCCAGCGCAAACTAGACACTGCTCTGGCCAGCACCCGACGCACGAAGCGTGCGGCTGCTGGCATCTCGATTACACTCAATGACGACGAGCGGGCGGCGTTCGACAAGGTCAAGGACATGCTTGCCTCCGCCGCCACGCTCGCCTTTCCCTGACGATACGGCCACGACATGCTTGTTCACGGACGCCTCGGACGTGGGGTGGGCCGTGATCGTGACCCAGGTGAAGAACTACGACATCAAGGTGCCGGTCCAGGACCAGCAGCACCAACTCATTGAGTGCCAGAGCGGCACATTCGCAGGCAGCCAGTTGAACTGGACGGTGATCGAGAAGGAAGCTTTCCCGATCACCCATGCCTGCGACAAGCTCGACTACCTGCTACTCCGACCGCAGGGGTTCAGGATCTTTTGCGACCATCGCAACTTGATTCACGTGTTCGCTCCCGACGAGCACGTGAAGAAGCACGTCAAGGGCAAGTTACTGAGATGGGCTATGAAGCTCATGAACTACACCTACGTGATAGAGCACATCGCAGGCCCCCAGAATGTCTGGGCGGACATGATCAGCAGGTGGGCCGGCAATCACGACCCGGTCGCCACCGCTATCAAGCGCGTCCGTGCCGAGACACCCGGGGAGCCGAACCAGCATGGGGAGACGACGGAGGAGGCGAACCAGGAGGTGACGGAGCCGATCATCTCGACGCTCCGCCCTCTCGACGACGCCAACTTCGTTTGGCCGACGTTCGACGCCATCGTCGAAGCACAGTCGGCGTCTCACCCGCCGTCAGGAGCCGAACGCACCCACGACGGGGTACTTCGACTCCACGGCCGAATTTGGATTCCAAGCACAGCCACTGGACTGCTCCAGCGACTGTGTATTATTTCTCATTGTGGGGCCCAAGGCCACCGTGGCGGGGCCGCCATGGCGGAGCACCTCCGCCGACTGTTCGCGATCGAACACCTCGACTCCAAGGTCGCGGCCTTCGTTCGCCAGTGCCGGCTGTGCCTGCATTCGAAGGGGGGGAACATTATCCCCAGGCCTTGGGGTGAGACTCTAGAATGCTCAGAACGCAATGGCGTTCTACATTTCGACTACCTATCCATGGGGGAGAGTTTCGGCGACTCCAAGTACATCTTAGTGCTGAAGGACCACGCTTCGCACTACTGTGAACTCGTCGTGGCAGACACAGCCGACAGTACGGTCACAGTGGAGGCGCTGCTCGCCTGGCATGCCCGCTTCGGGGTGCCACCCACCTGGATCTCAGATCAGGGCACACACTTCAAGAATGAAGTGGTGTCCGAGCTCTCACGAAGGCTGCGAACGCAGCAGGAGTTCACGCCCGCCTACTGTCCCTGGATCAATGGCTCCGTTGAGCGCGTGAACAGGGATATACTCCAGGTCATCCGCACGATGATCCTGGAGTACAAGATCAACCACACCGACTGGCCGTACCTCATGCCGATGGTACAGGCCAGCCTCAACCACACCGCCGTGCCCTCGCTGGGCAACAAGGCGCCGGTCGAGTTGTTCACGGGACTGCCGTGTCCAACCCCTCTTCGCGAGTTCTACCTGCCCGATGCAGGGGAGCTGAAAGAGGTGCCGGAGATCGACAAGATCGACGAATTTCTCGCCGACCTGAGGGCCAGCATCCAAGGCATGCACAGGGCCGTCCAGGACAAGCGGCTGAAGCAGAGGCTGCTCAACAAGAAACGAGAGCGAGGTGAGAATGTGATTAATTTCACAGAAGGAGACTACGTGCTACGATCCAGAGTGGACGAGAAGAGCGGCAACAAGCTGCTTGTCACCTGGGTTGGGCCGTACAGAGTCTTGCGCGCCGACGCGCATTCCTTCCTCATCCAGCACCTCATCACGGGCGCCGAGCTGGACGTCCACGCGAGTAGGCTCAAGTTCTACGCGGACGCCAGCTTGGACGTGACCGAGGAGCTCCTTGAGCACATCTCGTCCCAGGGGATCGTCCTGGTGATCGAGAAGCTCAAGGAGCATCGCTGGAATCAACAGATCCGCGACTACGAAGTGCTGGTGCAGTGGAAGGGCCTCGAAGCGATCGAGGACTCCTACGAATCACTGACCAGCTTGGCACGCGATGTGCCAGTTCTAGTGGCAAAGTACGTGGCCGCCTCGGACCAGGGGCTCCAAGAGCACTGGCAGCGAGCGACTACTGGCGGCGAAGGACAGCGACAGACTGCTGACACCCCCGCTACAACCTCGGCCAAGCCTGCACGGAAGAACCATCGCAGACAAGGTCGACAGCAACAACGCCGACCGGCAGCCGTCGAGGAACCGCCTCACGACTCGCCGGCCGAAGTTTCAGCGTCCGCTACGGGTGCCCCAGCTGCCTCTGCGCGGCAAGCAGTGGAGCGACCTGGGCCTGAACAGCAACCAGACGCGACTGCCTCTGAGGTGCCACCTCATGCAGCTCGTGACCGAAGACGCCGTACACCTCGGCGCCTCTCGCGCTCAAGACGTGGAGAGGTTCAAGTCGAGGGTGCGAGTCGGAGGACCCGTTCGAGAACTGCTGGTGCCCCGATGGCACGAGACCACAGCAGGAGCGGCAACTAACAAGTCACCGAAGCAACGTGCTCTGCAAGCAGGGCAGGGGCCAGGCCATGATCTGACTGCCTCTGTCCGGCAGCTTGCAGCAGTACTGCGGTGGATCAAGCTTTGGGGGCTGTGTAGTGGAATCCGGATATCAAGCCGGATCCACCGCAGTAGACGAAACCCCAGAGTTCCAGTCTGGGGAGTGTCCTGGTGCGAACACCGGCTCTTCAGTATTGGTGGTGCCTGACCTGGTACATCCAGGCTCAGGTCACCTCACGGCGGTGGTCGATCCACAACAAGTGGATTCGACTACAGTTTCATTTCTATCTGTTATGGTGCCGCCAGAGATCCAAGTGGAATCTCTGGCAGCCGTGCATGTTTCCTTCAAGCTGACGCCAGCAAGGAAGGACTCTATATTACATTGAGTTAGGAGGACAGCAGCCTGCTGCCATTCCTACTCACTCTTCATTCTGCCAGCTACCCAGCAGGCAAACCTAATACACTAGGCTACATCTTTCATAGCAGGCTCGCCACCTGCCCCGACCGTCTTTCAACCTCAATCAAAATCCGGAACGTACTACACCTCCTCAGTACTTTCGTAGGGCGTGTATTCCTGCAGCCATCGCGCGGCGTCATAGTGACCGCCTCGGACCGCAGTCTCCATGGATTGACCTCCCCACCGAACCACGTTCCCAGGGCCGCACCAGTTATCGGGCAACTCGGGGACACTTTCGACCCACGAATCTTCTCCGCCCTCTCCGTAGCTCATCTGCACCATCTCGCGGTTGAAGTCCCACCCTGCGTCATTGTTGAGCATGAACTCGAGCACCGGGATGTGGCCACTTCCAGCAGCTTGTTCCACGGCCTGTGACGGGACTTGGCAACCTTCGAAATGGGCGAACAGCCACTCGACCATCTTCACGTCGCCTCCAGCTGCCGCGACTTGCGTGGCCTTGTGGAACTGCCACTGGTAGTAGAGCGGCTCGGACCGCAGGAAGTTGCACAACGTCCATCCTGGCGTTCGGGAGTCCAGGCTCAGCGCGCTGGAATCCCAGACCCAGTCCAACAGGGCGATGGAGCCGAAGGTGCAGGCATCAGCGAGGGAGAGGTTCGATGACGGACCGAGATAACTGGAGATGGTGGGGCCAATGTGAGCGAGAGCTGCGACTTGTGGGTGATGACGCAGTGCAACTGCCACTACGCGGGGCTGGAACCAGGGTTCTCAAATTAGGACGGTGCTCAAATCCGCGCAGACGGCATCATAATTCTCCTAACCCGTCCCAAATTTTGTACCGAACCGCCCCATTACTACTCGCAAGTGCACAAATATTAAAACCCTATGCATTTATTCCACCCACCCTGGCTGGAACGGTGGCATTTCCAGTGTAGGGGTGTACAGTAGTTTGGAGAACCAGCCATTCTACACATTAAATGTGAATCGAAATTTTCGATTTGGCGGAAGTTAATTTCAGCCAATCATGAATACGAGTAGAACACCTAAGCACGCTTTTTGTAATTATTTGTTTCGTATTTTCTGTATTTTGTGAGCTAAAAACTGCAGCTTGCCTATTTGCACTGCAGCGGGCCCGGTGATGACAAAGGCGAACATTCGTTTCGGTTTTGGCCCCTCCTCTCGACGGCCGCCTGGACTGGAATGCAGTCAACTAACCACGCTAGCAAGTTCACGGTATACTGTGAAAAAAATCGTCTACCGGTACCTGCACCAAGTCGCCACGTCGTTCACAACTTGAGTAGGAATCGTGATCTTCCTCGGACGGTCTCGTTCTTCAATTGCGGTTGTATTTCTGCATCGACGCTCGTACTTATTGACGCTTGAGAGATGATAGCACGCGCTGCACGATAGGAGGCCATCGAACCGCGCACAGCAGAACCGTCATCGGGATTCTGACTATCGTGAACGTGACCAGCACGACGGTTGTGATGAGAGCAACGAGCATACGAAACAGAAAGAGTCGCCGTGCTCCTCGTCCCGGTGGGTGTACGGCAGCCCGAACAGCCCTGCCACAGAGCCAATCATTCAGGTGCTTGGGCAGCAGTAAGGCGAAACGCACGCCCTTGACGATAAGCAGAACGCGCTGAACAACCCAGCTCGCGAGATGGTTCTGCAACATGCAGTGACTTGGGACAAGACCCAAAAGAAATCATCTCACATTAGAGTTTTTTTTTTAATAAAAAGGGTTTGTTTGCGAAAATACAACAGTTTTGGATACAACCGTCTTATCCATCAATTCTCCAAAGCGTGAAGAACAAAATGCTGGTTTCTGTGGAAGTCGTGCTTCGCTGCTCTCCTGGACTTCGAGACCTCGAAGCCAACTGCTGGATCATCACGAGGTTCCTCGGGCCGCCTCCGAATATGTCTCTTAGAGACGCCTGCTCTAGAGGCTCCGTCGCACTGTTGGGCTGGATCTGGAATTCAAGCTGCACCTCAGTGGAAGACCGAGCGCCTCGATGGAGTCTTACGAACTACTTGCGGTCGGAGCCCCTCTACTATTCCTCCCAGTTCTCAGAATCACTGCTAGTGGCAGCTCGCCAAGGCAATTTGGAGATCGTGAAGTGGCTATTTGCGCATTTCTCGAACTGTGACGTAGACACATGTGTGGCCTTCGGGGCAGCGAGAAACGGCCACCTCCATGTACTGGAGTTTCTGTGGGCATACACCGAGGAGGCCACCAATGGGGACGTTCCGTCGTATAAGAAACAAAAGGTGGATGGTGGCGGTGCTGCTGTCAGCTCCTGCCATGACAACGCTAGAAACTTTGTTGAGTGGGATAATGACATGGTACTAGCTGCAGCCGAACACGGCCATTTTGACATCGTGCGATGGCTGTACAAGAATACGCCGTTGGATATGTATGAAGATCGTATCTATGGCCGGACGATCAAGCACATTCTCCG
The DNA here is from genome assembly GCA_033557925.1 of Phytophthora x cambivora. Taxonomy (NCBI): domain Eukaryota; phylum Oomycota; class Peronosporomycetes; order Peronosporales; family Peronosporaceae; genus Phytophthora; species Phytophthora x cambivora. The sequence goes on along the minus strand of JAUCEB010000001.1, from coordinate 10,247,584 downwards.
TGCTGGTGATGATGATCTCGTGCAGTTGTTGCTTCCTCCTGGAAGGTGTGTTCTGGATTATGCTAGAAGTTGTCCCCGAGTGGATGCGATTGAATGGATGATGGATTGTGGCTACTTACGCCGAGATGTCAGCTTGGCGATGAAGACGATTCGAAATTTAGCTACAAGTGAGCGTGTGGATTTAATGCAGCAGATTGTGCAACTACACTCACCGGTACCAGAGCAATATGTACAGAGTTGGTCAACGACCTGGCGTGATGCGTTAACTACGGCATGTGAATGTGGTACGCTGCCTACTGTTCAATGGCTAGTGACGAAGCAGCGGATTCCACTGTGCCATGATCTCGTCCAAGCGGCCGCTGAAAACGGCCATAACGCGGTGGTTCAGTACCTCTGCGAACAGAAGATCGCAGACTGCGGCGATGAGCCTCTATACAGCGCGATCCGTAATGGGATTAACTTGAAATGTGTGGAAGCTCTGTCCACTCGGGTAATGTCGGATAACCTACGAATTTTCGCGATAGATCATGCGGCCAGGGAGGGGAACTTGGAAATGGTGAAGTTTTTGCTTGGCCGTAAGCGCCAAGAAGCTGCGGCAGAACCAAATCAAAATGATCTCTTTCTAGCCAATGCAGGGGAGAATCAACCTCGTCGCTTGCTAGCCGCGGCTGCCGCTAGCGGGAACTTGGAGTTGGTAAAATGGGTGCAAGCAAACCATCCGGGAGGAGATGCGACGAATGCGATAGAGTCTGCAGCAATGAATAGCCACCTCCACGTGATGCAATGGCTGCGAGGAGATCGAACTATGACGTTCACCGATAGAACAATGTATTTTGCTGCAACCCGCGGTAACCTACCGATGGTGGAGTGGATCCATTCCAATGGATTTGCAGGGTATGTGCCTGATGCAGTTCATGAGGCAGCGAGGCGAGGCCACCTGGATGTGGTCAAGTGGTTCTACGCCAATCGACCGGAGCGATGTAGTGCACAAGCTATTGGAGACATCACTCGCAACGGACCCCTACGAGTTGCTGACTGGCTGCACATGAACGCTCCCAATTGCGTACCAGTGACTTCAGATGGAACGTTTGACTTTTCTTGCCTTCTGCACAAATTCGAGTTGCTGCTCTTTATGGACGCGCATTGCCCACAGTGGTTTACCCCCCAGTTCATAAAGAATCTCGACATGTTCTTGGCGAGTTCTACTTTGATGGACGAGCTCAGGTGGCTGAACGCACGGTACCCTGAAGTAAAGGAAACCAAGACTTGGTGAGCTTCAAAGACTCGACCGCCTTGGCCCATTCAAACACGAGAAAAAAATGGTTGAGCATTTCTTGGATACTGCCCTAGCGTATATCGACAATAGTCTCAGAATATAACTTCCGCTTGTATCACGTTAGTGACTGCCTCCACTTTGTTTTTCAGATCAAGCCTCTATTCTCCCTTGCTGGCAGCTTGCGGATACATTTCATCGAGCCATTCTTCAATCAGAAAATCGCCTGGTCTAGCAGAGTCGCCCGAAAAGTCATATTTTGTCCCCTGAACGAACTCAGTAGTGAAAATATCGGGGCAGTTCCCTTGCAGAAACAGCAGCACGTCGAATTGATTTTGTGAGCGGAACCAAAGTTGGTTGTCCGGTGGGGGGCGATACGGAAGGTTCGACCGCAGCCAATACGCCACTCGCAGGTGTCCGTAGCTTATTGCGCTGTCGAAAGCCCGAAACGTGTACCCTTCGGATCGGTTTGCGTGCAGCCACTTGAGCTCCTTCAAGCGGCCATATCGAGCAGCATTGTCCATGGCTCGCTGCGTGCAGCCAACGTCCGTGTTGGCGTGCAGCCACTTTACCACATTCAAGTGGCCGTTGGTCGCGGCATCGTCCATAGCTCTCTTCGTGCAGCTGGCCTTCACATTTGAATGCAACCACTGCACCACGCTCAAATGACCATTCCCCGCGGCATGATCCATGGCATTCGTCGAACACCCTTGGTATCGATTGGCATGAAGCCATTTCAGTACGTCAAGACGCCCACTACCTGCAGCTGCGTCGAAGGCGGAAGCTGCCCTCGACCACCAGATATTCGTCGGCTCAATGTTCGGAGACGTCTCGCGCGAAGTGCTCGGGTGCATTAGTGGGGCGTCTTGGACGTGGAAGAACTGTAGAATCTCCAGGTGGCCATTCTCCGCGGCTGCAACTACCACCTTCTCGATCGTTTCACGATCCGAGTACATGCACGACGAACAGCGCTGCAGTAGCCGCTTCATACACACTACATGACCCCCTTTTACTGCATTGAGTAACGCATGAGCGTAGACGTCGTCGCAGCCAAGATCGAAGAGATAGTCCACTAACTCAACGTTGCCAGCCTTCGCCGCGTCGTAGAGAAGGTCGTTGAACATTTCCTGGCCCTTCAAACTCGCACACGCTTCGGGGCCTAGCGGGTGCTCCACCATCCACCTGACCATTGCAAAGTTGCCGCGACTGCACGCGAGTCCGAGCGAGAACTTCCATTCCACTCTCGGGGCCACTGCGTGATCTTCCGCCTCTTGTTGCGCAGCCGCGCGATCCGTTGCATGAGGTCCAAATCCCCATGCAGAGCTGCTACGACTACGGCCAGGGCTCCAAGGTCCTGGTACTTCTTGACATCCCCCTTCTCAATCAGCCACTCGATGGTTTCAGGCTTCGCACTCTCGTTAACATATTGCACTAGTTCGTAGTCCTTAGGCTTAAAACTCTCCGCGAACTCCATGGCTCCGTCGTTGACGGCAACGGAGATAACTTGATTCAGTTCCTCCTCAGTACTTTCGTAGGGCGTGTATTCCTGCAGCCACCGCGCGGCGTCATAGTGACCGCTTCGAACCGCAGTCTCCATGGATTGACCTCCCCACCGGACCACGTTCCCAGGGCCGCACCAGTCATCAGGCAACTCGGGGACACTTTCGACCCACGAATCTTCTCCGCCCTCTCCGTAGCTCATCTGCACCATCTCGCGGTTGAAGTCCCACCCCGCGTCATTGTTGAGCATGAACTCGAGCACCGGAATGTGGCCACTTCCAGCAGCTTGTTCCACGGCCTGTGACGGGACTTGGCAACCTTCGAAATGGGCGAACAGCCACTCGACCATCTTCACGTCGCCTCGAGCTGCCGCGACTTGCGTGGCCTTGTGGAACTGCCACTGGTAGTAGAGCGGCTCGGACCGCAGGAAGTTGCACAACGTCCATGCTGGCGTTCGGCAGTCCAGGCTCAGCGCGCTGGAATCCCAGACCCAGTCCAACAGGGCGATGGAGCCGAAGGTGCAGGCATCGGCGAGGGAGAGGTTCGATGACGGACCGAGATAACTGGAGATGGTGGGGCCGATGTGAGCGAGAGCGGCGACTTGAGGGTGATGGCGCAGTGCAACTGCCACAACGCGGAGCTGGAACGGTGGCATTTCCAGTGTAGGGGTGTACATGTACAGTTGTTTGTAGAACCAGCCAGCCATTCAACACTTTTCGATTTGGCGGAAGATAATTTCAACCAATCATGAATGCGAGTAGAGCGCCTTACGCACGCTTTTTGTAATTATTTGTTTTGTATTTTCTGCATTTTTATGCTAAGAACTGCCTCTTGCCTGTTTGCAATGCAGTGCTGACAAAGGCGGCCTTTCGTTTCGTTTTTTTTCTCCTCTCTACGACCGCCTGACCTGGAAGACTGTCAATTGACCACGCTAGCAAGTTCACGGTATATTCTGCACACTGTGAAGAAGAAGAAGAAAAATGGTCGTCCTGCACCAACTCACCACGTCATCCTCAACCAACCTTCTTGTCCGCACCTTGAGTAGGAATCTCCAACTTCGGACGGTCTCGTTCTTCAATTGCGGTTGCATCTCTCCATCGACGTTCGCACTCACTGACGCTTGAGAGATGATAGCACGCGCTGCACGATAGGGGGCCATCGAACCGCGCACAGTAGAACCTTCATCGAGATTCTGACTATCGTGAACGTGACCAGCACGACGGTTGTGATGAGAGCAACGAGCATACGAAACAGAAAGAGTCGCCGTGCTCCTCGTCCCGGTGGGTGTACGGCAGCCCGAACAGCCCTGCCACAGAGCCAATCATTCAGGTGCTTGGGCAGCAGTAAGGCGAAACGCACGCCCTTGACGATAAGCAGAACGCGCTGAACAACCCAGCTCGCGAGATGGTTCTGCAACATGCAGTGACTTGGGACAAGACCCAAAAGAAATCATCTCACATTAGAGTTTTTTTTTAATAAAAAGGGTTTGTTTGCGAAAATACAACAGTTTTGGATACAACCGTCTTATCCATCAATTCTCCAAAGCGTGAAGAACAAAATGCTGGTTTCTGTGGAAGTCGTGCTTCGCTGCTCTCCTGGACTTCGAGACCTCGAAGCCAACTGCTGGATCATCACGAGGTTCCTCGGGCCGCCTCCGAATATGTCTCTTAGAGACGCCTGCTCTAGAGGCTCCGTCGCACTGTTGGGCTGGATCTGGAATTCAAGCTGCACCTCAGTGGAAGACCGAGCGCCTCGATGGAGTCTTACGAACTACTTGCGGTCGGAGCCCCTCTACTATTCCTCCCAGTTCTCAGAATCACTGCTAGTGGCAGCTCGCCAAGGCAATTTGGAGATCGTGAAGTGGCTATTTGCGCATTTCTCGAACTGTGACGTAGACACATGTGTGGCCTTCGGGGCAGCGAGAAACGGCCACCTCCATGTACTGGAGTTTCTGTGGGCATACACCGAGGAGGCCACCAATGGGGACGTTCCGTCGTATAAGAAACAAAAGGTGGATGGTGGCGGTGCTGCTGTCAGCTCCTGCCATGACAACGCTAGAAACTTTGTTGAGTGGGATAATGACATGATACTAGCTGCAGCCGAACACGGCCATTTTGACATCGTGCGATGGCTGTACAAGAATACGCCCTTGGATATGTATGAAGATCGTATCTATGGCCGGACGATCAAGCACATTCTCCGTGCTGGTGATGATGATCTCGTGCAGTTGTTGCTTCCTCCTGGAAGGTGTGTTCTGGATTATGCTAGAAGTTGTCCCCGAGTGGATGCGATTGAATGGATGATGGATTGTGGCTACTTACGCCGAGATGCCAGCTTAGCTTTGAAGACGATTCGAAGTTTAGCTACAAGTGAGCGTGTGGATTTAATGCAGCAGATTGTGCAACTACACTCACCGGTACCAGAGCAATATGTACAGAGTTGGTCAACGACCTGGCGTGATGCGTTAACTACGGCATGTGAATGCGGTTCGCTGTCTACTGTTCAATGGCTAGTGACGAAGCAGCGGATTCCACTGTGCTATGATCTCGTCCAAGCGGCCGCTGAAAACGGCCATAACGCGGTGGTTCAGTACCTCTGCGAACAGAAGATCGCAGACTGCGACGACGAGCCTCTATACGGCGCGATCCGTAATGGGTGTAACTTGAAATGTGTGGGAGCTCTGTTCACTCGGGTAATGTCGGAAAACCTACGACTTTTCGCGGTAGATCATGCGGCCAGGGAGGGGAACTTGGAAATGGTGAAGTTTTTGCTTGACCGTAAGCGCCAAGAAGCTGCGGCAGAACCAAATCAAAATGATCTCTTTCTAGCCAATGCATGGGAGGATCAACCTCATCGCTTGCTAGCCGCGGCTGCCGCTAGCGGGAACTTGGAGTTGGTAAAATGGGTGCAAGCAAACCATCCGGGAGGAGATGCGACGAATGCGATAGAGTCTGCAGCAATGAATGGCCACCTCCACGTTATGCAATGGCTGCGAGGAGATCGAACTATGACGTTCACCGATACAACAATGTATTTTGCTGCAATCCGCGGTAACCTACCGATGGTGAAGTGGATCCATTCCAATGGATTTGCAGGGTCTGTGCCTGATGCAGTTCATGAGGCAGCGAGGCGAGACCACCTGGATGTGGTCAAGTGGTTCTACGCCAATCGACCGGAACGATGTAGTGCACATGCTATTGGAGACATCACTCGCAACGGACCCCTACGAGTTGCTGACTGGCTGCACATGAACGCTCCCAATTGCGTACCAGTGACTTTAGATGGAACGTTTGACACTTCTTGTCCTCTGCACAAATTCGAGTTGCTGCTCTTTATGGACGCGCATTGCCCACAGTGGTTTACCCCCGATTTCGTAAAGGATATGATCGAGTACTTGGAGAGTTATACTTTGGTGGAGGAGATCAGGTGGCTGAATGACCGGTTCGCTGGAGTGAAGGAAATCAAGTGAGCTCCGAACACTCGACCGCCTTGGCCCGTTCGACACGAGAAAAAAATGGTTGATAAGCATTCCGTGGATACCCCCCTGCCAGCGTATATCTCCAGTCTGTAGTGTATCCCGGGTGAAAGACCAAAGTTGAACACCGGCGATGCGGGGGCTGAACCCGCACGGAATAGAAGCCGAATGTATTGATCTAAACCAACAACCACTTGCGTAGTTGCTAGCCAAATATGAAGTGAGGTCGAGTGGCGGATGCCGACTCCCTCTCATACGCATAGGGCATCTCTCACTGGCGTGTCCAGCTGAGAGGCAGTCAGCTTGAAGTGGCTTCAAGCTGAGAGACGGACTGAAGTGGTCAGTTCCCAGGAACTGCTCCGATCCTCAACAGTCTAGCCCAAGAGAACATGTAGCCTCGTACCCTATTCCTTATGCAAGCTGAGTCAGGCACTGGCAGCCTGACCAGCGATATAACAGATAGCTGAGTCAGGCACTGGTAGCCTGACCAGCGATATACAGATAGCCGACGTCTGGCAGCGTTGGACATCTTGGTCATCTGTGATCTTCATCTGGCGTGTACGACGAACACTCGTGGTGGAATCAAGCTTGTCACGCCTGCATTCACTACACAGCCTCCGAAGCTTGGATCCACCACTACCAGACCATAGCATGGCCGGCATGATTACCCAATCGCACAGATACAAATGCCTGTCACCAGACCAGTCGGGTGAACTCCGCTCAGCTCCGCTACGTGCGAAGGCGACTCGAGCGGCGAGTCTGACGTCTGCTTCTTGCCGACGTTGACGAAGGCATCGCGCCCTCCGTGATTAAAACTTGCCTGGCCGTCTGCGACCTGGTTCGTCCACGAGATGCTTGGGACTCACCATCCCCAACACTTGCTTGCCTGCGTCCTCTTCCACGTCGTGACCGAGAACTAGGCACGGCGTCCACTGGCACGATTCCGCTTGCTGCCGCTTCAATACTGCTAACTTCTTGACGGTTACGGGATGTGCCCCGAGGTCGACGCCGACGCTTCTTGCCGGACAGTCGACGTCCAGTCTGTACAGGTACTTGAGTGGCCGGTGGCTCTTCGACACTTGCCGCACCTTGGTCACCGCCGCCAATTGCACGTAACCAGTAATTGCTCAGATCCTGGTCGCCTGCCGTGTCCACATACTTGCCAACCAATACCTTGATCTCCTTGGTGAGGTCCAGCATGGGCTCGTAGGAGTCCTCGATGGGCTGTAAGCCCTTCCAGCTGACGAGTAGCTCGTAATCGTTGGTGGCTTCGTTCCAGCGGTGCTCCTTGAGACTATCCACAGCAAGCAGGATACCTTGAGAGGCAACATGGTCCAGCAGTTCCTCTGTCACTTCGAGGCTGTCATCCGCGTACATCTTCAAGCGTGAGGCATGAACGTCCTGTTCGTCACCTGTAACCAAGTGCTGTACACGGAACGAGTGTGCATCAGCTCGCACCACTCTGTAGGGGCCAATCCAGGTCACCTGAAGCTTGTTCCCATGCTTCTCGTCGACGCGAGACCTCAAAACAAAGTCGCCCACTGCAAAATTCACGAGATTTTCGCCGCGCTGGCGCTTCTTATTCAGCAGGCGCTGCTTCTCCCTCTGGTCTTCGACGTCTTTGTGCATGTCGTGTATGCTGCTACGCAGCTTCTCTAGGAACTCATCGATCGCATCACTGTCAGGAACAGTTTGCAGCTCACCCGTCTCCGGCAGGAAGAATTCCCTGAGTGGCGTGGGGCACTGCAGGCCCGTGAACAGCTCCACCGGCGCACGGTTCCCCAGCGATGGGACAGCCGTGTGATTGAGACTTGACTGGACCATGGGAACTAGGTACACCCAATCCTTGTAGCTTATCTTGTACTCCAGAATCATTGCTCGCATGACCTGCAGGATGTCTCGGTTGGCTCGTTCGACTGAGCCATTTATCCAGGGGCTGTAGGCTAGTGTGAACGATTGCTTGGACTTTAGACGACGACACAACTCAGCGACCACTTCATTCTTGAAGTGCGTGCCATTATCTGATACCCATTCCGGTGGGATACCAAATCGAGAGTGCCAGTCCAGCAGGGCTTCAGTCACCACGCTACTGTCGGCTGTGTCGGCGACAACCAACTCGCAGAAATGGGTCGCGTGATCCTTGAGCACTAACAGGTACTTGCTCTGGCCATAAGACTCGCCCATGTAAAGGAAGTCAAAGTGGAGGACTTCATTTCGAGAGCTGCACTCGATCGTCTCGCCCCACGGCCTGGGGATTATCTTCCCCCCTCGCGAATGCAGACACAGCAGACACTGGCCCACAAATGAAGAAACCACTGCAGAGAGGTGCTCGATAGCAAACAGACGACGCAAGTGTGCGACCATGGCGTGTTGCCCACGATGTCCTTGGGCGCCACAGTGCGCCACGATGCAGAGACGCTGAATGAGGTCCTTAGCCTCGGAGGGTACCCAAATCTTGTCATCAATCATGAGTAGTCCGTCAGCGTTCCGTTCGGCATCCACTGGCGCCTCGAACTCGGACTGGGTGTCAAACAGCTCCACTAGAGTAGGCCAGATAAAATTCTCAGCATCAAGGGGGCGCAGAGGTGCCGGGCTTCGTGTTTCTGAAGCCGCCGGTTCCGATTGACTGCGCACAGCTTTTAGACGCTTTACGCGAACAGTAGGAGTGTGATTGCCCGCCCAGCGTGAGATCATATCCGCCCAGACATTGGCCGGACCAGGAACGTGCTCCACTACGTAGCGAAAATTGACCAGCTTCATCGACCAGCGCAGCAATTTGCCCTTGATGTGCTTTTTGACACTCTGATGCGGGGCAAACACATGGATCAGGTTCCTGTGATCGCAGTACATGCGAAATGGCTTGGGCCTCAGCAACAAGTAGTCCAGTTTGTCACAGGCTGTGACGATCGGGAACGCCTCCTTCTCGATCACAGTCCAGTTCAATTGGCTGCCACTGAAAGTGCCACTCATGCAGTACAGGAGTCGATGCTGCTGGTCCGTAGCAGGCACCCTTGGGTCAAAGTTCACGACTTGAGTTACAATGAGCGACCAGCCGACGTCGGATGCGTCAGTGAATAGACACGTCGTGGCTGTGTCGTCAGGGAAGTCAAGCGTAGCCGCAGTGGCTAGCTTCTCCTTCATATTGTCGAATGCTTGACGTTCCTCCACAGTCAACTCCAGCTCGATACCCGCCGCTGCACGCCGAGTTCGTCTCGTGCTGGCGAGGGCTGCGTCGAGGCGTTTCTGCAGGGGCGCTACTTGTCTGGCAAAGTCAACAATAGACTCTCTCATCCAGTTGATAGCGCACACGAACTGCTGAAGCTCACCAGCAGTCTTGGGGTACGGCATCGCTCGCAGCGTGTCGATACGCTCGGGATCGTGCCGCACGCCCTGGTGATTGATCAACCTGCCGCACCACTTCACCTCAGACTGGTACAGGCTGCACTTCTTGGCGCTGAGCTTGAGTCCGAATTGGTTCAGCAGCGAAAAAAACTCGGCCAACTTGTCCAGATAGGTGTCAATGTCGTCGGCGTAAAGCAACAAATCGTCGATCCAGATCAGGAGGTGCTCGTACAGCAGGCTCGCGAAACAAGTCTCCATAGTTTTCTGGAAAAAAATGGCTGCGTCGCTGCAGCCTTGTGGCACTCGTCTCGGCGTGAAAATTTTTTCGTCCGTCATGTAGGAGAGGAACTCCTGGCACATCTCAGCGAGGGGTAATTGCCAGAAACCCTCAAGAAAGTCAAAGAGTCCAAAGTGTTTTTCCCACGTGCATTCTCTAAGACTACCGAAAGTATCGGCATGACAGCGGCCATCACTTCAGTCTCAGCATTAGTCACTCGATAGTCCGTCGTTTGGCGCAAGTCCATGAGATCGGCTGACTTCTTGACGGGCAGGACGGGGCTCGCCCAACGACTTTGGGGGTTCTCATACACCATTCCTAGAGACACAAGACGAGCATTAAACTCACGCAGGAAAGTGCGGATGTGAGGCGGGTACTTCCGGGGCTTACACTTCGTCGGGCGAGCCCCGTCACGGAGTCGCACTTCCAGCGGCGGCACATTCGCCGGCGGATCTGCGCGCAACTCCAAGCGCCACACATCGTAGGCGTGCACGATCGTGCGTAGCTGCTCCACTCGGTCGACTGGGAAACCCTTCTCCACAGCGCGGCTAATCAATCTCTCCACTGCGGCGAAAATGTCGTCATCGCTTGATTCTGGTTGGCCAGGGTGAAAAGGCAGGTCGTCCGCCTCCAAGTCAATCGAGTCACCACTGGTCTCATCATCACCACGGCCAGCCAGCTGCTCCAGCTGCTGGTCAACATTAATGCCGAGTGTAGTTAGCAGGTCATTGCCCACTATAAACTCATCGTCGTCCACGTCAGCGATGAGGACGTCCACAGCTTCCATCGGCTCCACCGGACCCGCTGCAGTGTGGATCAAGACGTGTAGCTTGACCTTCCATTCGACCGTCACCCACGTAGATCCAAACGCCTGGCTGCGCACGGGGGTGTCCAGCCTCTCGGCTTCCAGGGTGGCGTCGATGGCACGGAGTTGCTGCCAGTGAGACTGACCAATGATGGTAAAGTCGGACCCACTATCCGGGCAGTACGGAAGCTCAAACACACCGTTCAGCGTCACCTTGCGGTCCGTGGGCGGGAGCATCTCACCGAGGCGCTTGACGCGCGCCTTCTTCGACTTCTTGGCGTCGCGCAGGCGTCGGAACAGCTCCTCCTTCTCCTCAGCGGTCGCTTGAGTGCACTCACGGAGCCAGTGCATTTCATTGCACTTGGGGCAGGGTCCAGGTGGAGGCCGGGAGCTCTTGCCACTTGGTGGCTTCGAAGCTTGAGTATTAGTACGGTGTGTAACCGGAGTTGTAGCTGCAGCCGTCGTCGCCATTGCCAGCGGCTTCTTGTCTTTGCCCTCCCAGCGCTTCTTCTGCATAGCAGGCGCAGGCTTCGGAGCGCGTGACGCATTTTGATTGCGCCCGGCTGTGGCCTTCTGCACCTGCTCCTTCAGACGTTGGTATTGGCGCTCGTGCTCAGTGGCCTTCTCCACAATCAGATCAAAGAGGCGCCTCGGGTCAGTGGCTGCGACCTTGTGTGTGAAGCGCACGCACTGCTTCACCTCCTTCTTGAGGGACGCCGGCTGCAAAGAGGCCATCAGGCGTTTGCACTTCTCGCGGCTCCCATCAGCGTCCTGGAAACACTCTTTCAGGCCGTTGTCCATCATGATCCTGAATCATGAACTCGGAGCAGTTCCTGGGAACTGACCACTTCAGTCCGTCTCTCAGCTTGAAGCCACTTCAAGCTGACTGCCTCTCAGCTGGACACGCCAGTGAGAGATGCCCTATGCGTATGAGAGGGAGTCGGCATCCGCCACTCGACCTCACTTCATATTTGGCTAGCAACTACGCAAGTGGTTGTTGGTTTAGATCAATACATTCGGCTTCTATTCCGTGCGGGTTCAGCCCCCGCATCGCCTGTGTTCAACTTTGGTCTTTCAAAGAATTCTTTGTAGTGTATCCCGGGTGAAAGACCAAAGTTGAACACCGGCGATGCGGGGGCTGAACCCGCACGGAATAGAAGCCGAATGTATTGATCTAAACCAACAACCACTTGCGTAGTTGCTAGCCAAATATGAAGTGAGGTCGAGTGGCGGATGCCGACTCCCTCTCATACGCATAGGGCATCTCTCACTGGCGTGTCCAGCTGAGAGGCAGTCAGCTTGAAGTGGCTTCAAGCTGAGAGACGGACTGAAGTGGTCAGTTCCCAGGAACTGCTCCGATCCACAACAGTCTAGCCCAATAGAACATGTAGCCTCGTACCCTATTCCTTATGCAAGCTGAGTCAGGCACTGGCAGCCTGACCAGCGATATAACAGATAGCTGAGTCAGGCACTGGCAGCCTGACCAGCGATATACAGATAGCCGACGTCTGGCAGCGTTGGACATCTTGGTCATCTGTGATCTTCATCTGGCGTGTACGACGAACACTCGTGGTGGAATCAAGCTTGTCACGCCTGCATCCACTACACAGTCTCAGAATATCACTTCCACTTGTATTACGTTAGTGACTTTCTCCACTTTGGTGAATCTCACACCAATCATGACTCTCACATCAAGTGTAAGCTATTCCCCATTGTCACATACTTCTACATTAGTCCTGCTTTGAACGATCCGATTCTACAAGCACTACTTCCGCTTCTCACTGTTTAACCTGCTGATCTTTGTTTCGAGCATGTCGATACGCACATGCTGTGCATGAATGAGAGCTCGAGCCGATCCCTAGCACATGATTTGTACCCAGGGGGAAGTCTTCTAGGTTTTGCTACAAAGGCAATGCCTGATCTTCGGATCAAGCCTCTATCCTCCCTCACTAGCATCTTCCGGGTACATTTCATCAAGCCATTCTTCAATCAGAAAATCGCCTGGTCTAGCAGAGTCGCCCGAAAAGTCGTATTTTATCTCCTGAGCGAACTCAGTAGTGAAAATATCGGGGCAGTTCCCTTGCAGAAACAGCAGCACGTCGAATTGATTTTGTGAGCGGAACCTGAGTGGCGATACGGAAGGTTCGACCGCAGCCAATACGCCACTCGCAGGTGTCCGTGGCTTATAGCACTGTCAAAAGCCCGATACGTGCACCCTTCGGATCGATTTGCGTGCAGCCACTTGAGCTCCTTCAAGCGGCCATATCGAGCAGCATCGTCCATAGCTCGCTGCGTGCAGCCAACGTCCGTGTTGGCGTGCAGCCACTTCACCACATCCAAGTGGCCATTGGTCGCGGCATCGTCCGTAGCTCTCTTCGTGCAGCTGGCCTTAACGTTTGTATGCAGCCACTGTACCACAATCAAATGGCCATTCCCCGCGGCATGGTCCATGGCATTCGTCGAACACCCTTCGTATCGATTGGCATGAAGCCATTTCAGTACGTCAAGACGTCCACTACCTGCAGCTGCGTCGAAGGCGGAAGCTGCCCTCGACCACCAGATATTCGTCGGGTCCATGTTCGGAGACGTCTCGCGCGAAGTGCACGGGTGCATCAGTGGGGCGTCCTGGACGTGGAAGAACTGTAGAATCTCCAGGTGGCCATTCTCCGCGGCTGCAACTACCACCTTCTCGATCGTTTCACGATCCGAGTACATGCACGACGAACAGCGCTGCAGTAGCCGCTTCATACACACTACATGACCCCCTTTTACTGCATTGAGTAACGCATGTGCGTAGACGTCGTTGCAGCCAAGATCGAAGAGATAGTCCACTAGCTCAACGTTGCCAGCCTTCGCCGCGTCGTAGAGAAGGTCGTTGAACATTTCCTGGTCCTTCAAACTCGCACACGCTTCAGGGCCTAGCGGGTGCTCCACCATCCACTTGACCATTGCAAAGTTGCCGCGACTGCACGCGAGTCCGAGCGAGAACTTCCATTCCACTCTCGGGGCCACTGCGTGATCTTCCGCCTCTTGTTGCGGAGCCGCGCGATCCGTTGCATGAGGTCCAAATCCCCATGCAGAGCTGCTACGACTGCGGCCAGGGCTCCAAGGTCCTGGTACTTCTTGACTTTCCCCTTCTCTATCAGCCACTCGATGGTTTCAGGCTTCGCCCTCTCGTTAACATATTGCACTAGTTCGTAGTCTTTGGGTTTGAGACTCTCCGCGAACTTCATAGCTCCGTCGTTGACGGCAACTGAGATAACTTGATTCAGTTCCTCCTCAGTACTTTCGTAGGGCGTGTATTCCTGCAGCCATCGAGCTGCGTCATAGTGACCGCCTCGGACCGCAGTCTCCATAGATTGACCTCCCCACCGAACCACGTTCCCAGGGCCGCACCAGTCATCAGGCAACTCGGGGACACTTTCGACCCACGAATCTTCTCCGCCCTCTCCGTAGCTCATCTGCACCATCTCGCGGTTGAAGTCCCACCCTGCGTCATTGTTGAGCATGAACTCGAGCACCGGAATGTGGCCACTTCCAGCAGCTTGTTCCACGGCCTGTGACGGGACTTGGCAACCTTTGAAATGGGCGAACAGCCACTCGACCATCTTCACGTCGCCTCGAGCTGCCGCGACTTGCGTGGCCTTGTGGAACTGCCACTGGTAGTAGAGCGGCTCGGACCGCAGGAAGTCGCACAACGTCCATCCTGGCGTTCGGCAGTCCGGGCTCAGCGCGCTGGAATCCCAGACCCAGTCCAACAGGGCGATGGAGCCGAAGGTGCAGACATCAGCGAGGGAGAGGTTCGATGACGGACCGAGATAACTGGAGATAGTGGGGCCAATGTGAGCGAGAGCGGCGACTTGTGGGTGACGGCGCAGTGCAAGTGCAACTACGCGGAGCTGGAACGGTGGCATTTCCAGTACAGTAGTTTGGAGAACCAGCCATTCTATACATTTCGTTATTAGTGAGTGTTGATTTCAGCCAATCATGAATGCGAGTGGAGTACCTACGCACGCTTTTTGTATTTTCTGTAAGCTAGAAACTATTTGCACTGCAGCGGGCACCGGTGATGACAAAGGCGGCCCTTCGATTCGTTTTTTCTCCTCCTCTCTACGACCGCCTGGCCTGGAAGACAGTCAATTGGCCACGCTAGCAAGTTCACGGTATACTGTGAAAAATGGTCTTCCTGCACCAACTCGCCACGTCATCCTCAATCAACCTTCTCGTCCGCACCTTGAGTAGGAATCTCAAACTTCGGACGGTCTCGTTCTTCAATTGCGGTTGCATCTCTCCATCGACGTTCGCACTCACTGACGCTTGAGAGATGATAGCACGCGCTGCACGATAGGGGGCCATCGAACCGCGCACAGTAGAACCTTCATCGAGATTCTGACAATCATGGACGTGACCAGCACGACGGTTGTGATGAGAGCGACGAACACACGAAACAAAACGAGTCGCCGTATTCCTCGCCCTCGTGGGTGTACGGCAGCCCGAACAGCCCTGCCACACAGCCAAACATTCAGGTGCTTGGGCAGCAGTAAGGCGAAACGCACACCCTTGACGATAAGTAGCACACGCTGAACAACCCAGCTCGCGAGATGATTCTGCAACATGCAGTGACTTGGGACAAGACCAAAAGAAATCATCTCACATTAGAGTTTTTTTTACTTCGAAGTATAGTACAAGTACAAAATCATCACCAGCCATTCGACGTTCTCGTCCACAGCACGCCATTCTTACGGCTTCTTCACTGCACCATCGAAGAAAGGAATCTCTCCCTGTGTGGTCACTCGGACGGCGTGTCTGTTGCCCGGCAGGTAGTCGAACGTCGCGTAGTGTGCAGTCACGCGGTTGTCCCAGATGGCCACCGCGTTCTTCGTCCAGCGGAAGCGCACCTGGAACTCGTGTCCCTCCGTGATGTGCTTGTACAGCAGCTTGAGCACCGCGTCTGTGAGTGTTAATACACGAAGCCACGTTCAGAATGAGTGAGTTTTCTCCTCCCTCCGACACCAGAATCTCTAGACCAAACACTCTCGCCCATACCTGATTCACGAGACGAGAGCTGCGGGATGCGCGTCGTGAAGGCCGGGTTCACGTAGAGAGCCTTGCGACCGGTGGCTGGGTGCGTGCGGACGACCGGGTGCTCGAACTCGACCGGCGGACGGCGGATGGTGTGGCCACGACGGTCTGCTCGCTCCGCTTGGCCCTGCAGACACCAAACAAACATTTGCATTGTGAGTGAACCGACAACTGTACGAACTTCTCCGACAGCAGACGCACCTTGCTGCTGTGAATGGCCGTCAGTCCCTCGATGAAGCTCTTGAACAGCGGCGTGAGACGCTCGTAGGCCTCGTAGCCAGACGCCCAGAGCGTGTCGCCGCCCACCGGCGGGTTCGTCAGCAGGTGCGTCACCCTCGCGTGAAACGTCGGGTCGGTGAAACACCCACCCGCTTTTGGTCATGATTAAATGGCAGGTGTATGATTCAGTACCCGATTATGGTAATTGCAGTTTTTCTGGCGCAGCCACTCCAAATTCCATCAAGATCCGTCGTAACGATTCTCGAAGTAAAGGACAACCAATATGCTGACGTCGGTAGCTCTTGTTTGTGGTCGATACCCAGCTGTGCACGCGCTTGAGCAGGACACGAAAGCTGTCTCAAGGTTCCTGGGACCGTCGCGAAGCTTGTCGCTAAGCAAAGCGTGTGCTTTTGGGTCCACGAAGCTGCTAGACTGGATATGGGAGAGCAGTTGCCCCACCGTCGACACCCGAACGTCTGGCTGGTCGCTTTGCAACTACTTGCGCACAGACCGTCACTACTACAAGTGGTCGTTCGAGAACTCAATCAAGGAAGCTGCTGCTGGAGGGGATTTGGAGGTCTTAGGGTGGCTAGTTGCACACTTTTCGGACTGTCAAGTGCCTGTGTCGGCCGTTAAGAAAGCTGCGAAAGCTGGACATTTGTCTGTTTTGCAGTTTCTTTGGGGCTACAGCTCAGACGGTGAAGGTGGAGATGTTCGAGTGTTGAAGAAACGAAAAACAACCGAGTCGTGCGGTAGTGTCAAACTCGGAGACTGGGCTGGCAATACCGCCGTCGATTGGGCACATGCCGCGATCCAAGTTGCCGCTGAAAATGAGCACTTCTATCTTGTCCGATGGATTTATGATCGGAATATTTTAGATTTTTCCTCTTGGGAAGTGAAAATTTCCACCAAGCGGGCTTTGGATGCCGGTGACTTCGAGCTGGCTAGGCTGTTACTGCCACCAGCCGGAGACATTTTGGACTATGCAAATGCCTGTCCGCGATCTGAAGTGATCGAGTGGATGCTTGGCGATGGACGCTTTCGTGGAAATAAAATGCTTGCGTTGTCGGCAATTAAGAATTCCGCTCAAGTTGGGCGTCTGGACCTAATCAAAAGAATCATCCAGCAGCTAGACGCCCCACTTGGTTTGTACGTTCATCCCTGGGAGGACGCAATGAAAGAGGCCTGTCGCTATGGTGATCTGTCGGTGGTTCAATGGCTAGCGGAGAATCACCTAGGCCCAGAAATTTGCGAAAGCTGTGCGCTTGAAGACTCGAATGGATTGGTAGAAACAACAGCCGGAGAAGGACACATTGACGTGCTGGAGTATCTTTGCAGCTACCCATTGACACGATACTACTCCGACGCTTTGGAAGCTGCGATGCAAAACAACCACTTGGACAGTGTGAAGTGCCTGCTGAAACACATCTCATACACTGCTACCTATCATAGCTACTCCGTGGTAGCGCTGGCTGCGGGTTACGGGAGGTTGGAGATCGTGCAGTATCTTTACGGGTTAGAATCACTGGACGAAATCGAAGGGTTTGATGAAACGAAAGTGAAAATTCTTTTGAAAGGTGCGTGGTGGTCAAGGGCTGGTCGTGCTATGAACCGTGCGGCTCAAGAAGGCCATCTCAGTGTAGTAAAATGGCTACATGAGCATGATTCAACAACAACGGTTGGGGTCATGGGCGATGCTGTGTATCATGGACATTTCGAATTGGTCCAGTGGCTCCACAAACATCGACCAGAGGAATGTGCAACGACAGCAATGGACAAAGCTGCATCTGACGGTCACCTGGAAATGGTAAAGTGGTTGCATGCCAATGGCGTTGGAGCTTGCACGACGGTAGCGATGGACAGAGCTGCCGCAAACGGTCATTTACACATGATCAAGTGGCTGCAGGCTCATCGAAGCATGGGGTTTACGGTGAATACACTCAGCGAGGCAATAAGGAATGACCACCTTCGTGTAGCCTGCTGGGTGTATAGGCCTGAGCACGCCCGCGAGTTCATCCACCACTCTGATGCTGGGCGGAGTCGTACGCTTGAGATGATTTTGTTTATGCAGACGCATTTACCTTGGCTTTTAACCCCCAGAGTTGTCAAGCATATCAAGAATAGTTTGCCCGCAGGTGAGATGCATCTACGAGGTTGGTTGACCGAGAACTATCCGGAGTCTGCATAAGGACACAGAGTTGGAAAAAATACTGTTTTTCGAGTTTTAGCGATACCATCGCTAACAGGTCACCGCTCTACGATTGTCAATAGCGCCAATGGGAACGAAGTGCTTTAGTCTGAAATATATCCAATCTTTTATCGCATGTGTTGACGGACCGCGTTCGCTGTGGCTCAAGGACCAAGACGAAGCCTTCCGAAAACGTGCTCAGCTTTGCTTGTCAATCATGTTGAAGTCGTCAGACGTGCTAGCATGAACGTCTCCTATTGGCGCAGAGGTGGTTCCTTAGCACCAATCAAAGCGTGTGATCAAGTCACAGTGGTTCTTTCTGGTGTTGGCGACGTCCTCTTTATGCACACCATGGCATCGACAATGCATAGCGCCAGTGACGTTGCAGGTCTCCGCTGGACGGACGTGTCTTGGTGAAGGAAGACCAATGAAAAGCCTCCCGAGTGCCAATGTCACCTCCACTGCCAGCAACCCTATGAGGTTCCTACACGCACCTGTTCCTCGAGACAATCCCCACCGGAATCCCCAAGCGATGCATCACAACCGTGTTCCGCCACAACGTTGAGGTTTTCTGTGTGTCCTCCCTCAGTCACTTTCCAATCCACCCCCGACCTGACCAGCCATGGCCCCCCAGCAGCAAGACACGCAGACGGTGGCCCCCACCCGCGTCTCGACTGCCTCCGCGGCATTGAAATCGACGCCTCCGACCGCCCCAACGCCCGTCAAGAACGCGCTGAACCAGGAGGTGGAGCACGCCCAGTTCGAGCACCCGGAGCTCACGTCCGTGTACCCGAGCACCACGTACGACCCGATCCCCGAGCTGCCGTACGCCGACCGCGCGCTGAAGGCCGACCCGACGTTCAAGAACCTGCTCAAGGACGCGACGGTGACGCACCTGGCGCCCCGGATCGGCACCGAGCTGTCGGGTATTCAGCTGCACGAGTTGAGCGACGCACAGCGCGACGAGTTGGCGCTGCTGGTGGCGGAGCGGGGCGTCGTCTTCTTCCGCGACCAGCAGCTCGACATCGACCAGCAGCTGCAGCTCGGACGCTACTACGGCCCGCTGCACGTGCACCAGAACTTGGGCCACCCGGAGGGGTATCCGGAGGTGCTGGTGGTGGAGAACTCGGTCGAGGGCAGCGAGCGCATCCTCAGGCGGCAGGCGTTCGACCCGGACAACGTGTGGCACAGCGACGTGTCCAACGAGCGCCAGCCGCCGTCGTACACGAGCTTCAAGGTGCTGACCAACCCGCCGGTGGGCGGCGACACGCTCTGGGCGTCTGGCTACGAGGCCTACGAGCGTCTCACGCCGCTGTTCAAGAGCTTCATCGAGGGACTGACGGCCATTCACAGCAGCAAGGTGCGTCTGCTGTCGGAGAAGTTCGTACAGTTGTCGGTTCACTCACAATGCAAATGTTTGTTTGGTGTCTGCAGGGCCAAGCGGAGCGAGCAGACCGTCGTGGCCACACCATCCGCCGTCCGCCGGTCGAGTTCGAGCACCCGGTCGTCCGCACGCACCCAGCCACCGGTCGCAAGGCTCTCTACGTGAACCCGGCCTTCACCACGCGCATCCCGCAGCTCTCGTCCCGTGAATCAGGTATGGGCGACAGTGTTTCGTTTAGAGATTCCGGTGTCGGACGGAGGAGAAAACTCACTCATTCTGAACGTGTCTTCGTGTACATCACAGACGCGGTGCTCAAGCTGCTGTACAAGCACATCACGGAGGGACACGAGTTCCAGGTGCGCTTCCGCTGGACGAAGAACGCGGTGGCCATCTGGGACAACCGCGTGACTGCACACTACGCGACGTTCGACTACCTGCCGGGCAACAGACACGCCGTCCGAGTGACCACACAGGGCGAGATCCCTTTCTTCGATGGTGGAGAGAAGAAGCCGTGAGAATGGCGTGCTGTGGACGAGAACGTCGACTGGCTGGTGAAGATTTTGTACTTGTACTATATAGTTACGAAGCAACTTGGAGTGAATATACGCTTGTTGCTTGTTGATGTTGCAGATAGTCGTGTCTTTATACTCCAGGTGGTGGAAATTCTCCTCCGTATCAACACAGAAATCCCAGAAGCCATTTAGCAAGTACCCTGACTGTCTAGTCTGTGAGGTTCACAATGTGAACTTTCGCTTTCGGAGGCTGAATACAGTGTAGTCACATACCATGATAGCAGGAATAATTCAATCTTATGTGACTTTGACCTGTAGTATGCAATTCGCGTTGAGAACATGCCAAACATGATACAGTATGCCGTGACAACACTAAAATATCTCCAGAGGCACAATGGGTATGGTATACAAGTGGAAGAGGTTGTTGAATTCGTAACATTATATTGTGAGTGTCCTGGCTACCTAGCCTACTGTGGACACATCGCTGGTAGGGTGGGTAGTATCCGAAGAAATCAACCATGAACTACCACTTCGAAGTATGTTTTCCGTGCCGAACGGGTCAAGGCGGTCGAGTCTTTGTAGATCACTTGGTTTCCTTCACTTCAGGGAACCGTTCATTCAGCCACCCGCGCTCATCCAGCCAGCCATAACTCGACAAGTACTCCTTCATATCCTTTACGAACTGGGGGGTAAAGCACTTTGGACAACGCGCGTTCACAAAGAGCAGCATCTCGAATTTAGAGAGAGACAAAGAATGTATCAGCCCTCGATCTAAAGTCGCTGGGACGCACTCGGGATAGTTTGTGTGGAGCCAGTCAGCAACACGTAGAGGTCCCTCGCGAGTAATGTCTCCAATAGCTCGTGCACTACATCTCTCCGGTCGATTGGCGTAGAACCACTTGACTATATCCAGGCGGCCTTGTCTCGCTGCGTAATCCACTGCATCAGGCACATATCCTGTGAATTCATTGGAATGGATCCACTTCACCATCGGAAGGTTACCTGTCGCTGTAGCAGCATTCATCGCTGTCTTGGTGAACGTCTCAGTTCCATCTCCTTGCAGCCATTGAACCACGTGGAGGTGGCCATTCGTTGCTGCAGAGTTTACCGCAATCGTAGCATTTTCTTCGGGATGGTTTATTTGCACCCATTTTACCAACTCTAAGTTCCCGCTAGCGGCAGCTGCAGCAAGTAAGCCACGAGGTTGAGCCCCCCATGCATCGGCTGGAACCGGATTTTTCTGATTTGATTCTGCCACAGCTTCTTGGGGCTTAAAGTCAAGGACAAACTTCACCATCGACAAATTTCCCTGCCTTGCCGCATAATCTATCACGAAAATACGGTCGGTATCCCACAATGTCTGAGAGAGCAAAACCTCCACACATCTGAAATGACCACTACGGATCGCGCTGTATAGAGGCTGGACGTAGCAGTCCGCGATGTTTTGCTCGCAGAGATATTGAACCACCGCGTGGTGACCGTTTTCAGCGGCTGCATGAACGATATTCCAGCAATATTGATTCCGTGGAATCCGCTGTTGCATCACTAGCCATTGAACGGTAGGCAGCGCACCACATTCACACGCCTTAAATAATGCATCACACCAGGTCGATGACCAGCTCTCTACATGTTGCTCTGGTAGCGGTGAGTGTAGTTGCACAATCTGCTGCATTAAATCCACACGCTCACTTGTAGCTAAATTTCGAATCGTCTTCACAGCTAAGCTGGCATCTCGGTGTAAATACCCGCAATCCAGCATCCATTCAATCACATCCACTCGGGGACAATTTTCAGCATAATCCAGTACACACCTCCCAGGAGGAAGCATCAACTGCACGAGCTCATCATTGCCAGCTTGGAGAATGTGCTTGATCGCCCGGCCGTAGAACCAATCATCATACATATCCAAGGGCGTATTCTTGTACAGCCATCGCACTATGTCAAAGTGGCCGTGCTCGGCTGCATCCAGTATCATGCCATTATCCCACTCAACAAAGTTTCTAGCGTTGCCATAGCAGGAGTTCACAGCAGCAGCACCGACATCTACCTTTTGTTTCTTGTACGACGACATTTTTTCATTTGTGGTCTCCTCGCTGTACGACCACAGAAACTTCAGTACATGGAGGTGGCCGTTCATCGCTGCCTTGCAGGCCGCAGCTTCCCCTGTTTCACAGTTGGAGAAATGCGCAAATAGCCACTTCACGATCTGCAAATTCCCTTGACGAGCTGCCACTAGCAGTGAATATGAGAACTGGCACGAATAGTAAAGGGGCTCCGACCGCAGGTAGTTCGTAAGACTCCATCGAGACACTCTGGCTTCCACTGAAGTGTAGCTTGAATTCCAGATCCAGTCCAACAGTTCGACGGAGCCTATTGAGCAGGCGTCACTCAGCGACATATTCGGAGGCGGCCCGAGAAACCCGGCGATGATCCAGCAGTTGGCTTCGAGGTCTCGAAGTGCAGGAGAGCAGCGAAGCACGACTTCTACGGAAACCAGCATCGTTCTTCTTCGCACTTTGGAGAGGAATGGCGAATTGATAGATAAGATGTGTTCGCATATCCATCAATGGAAAACTTGGGAGAACTGATTGACCAAAACTCTTTTATAAATCGACCAAATCTCGAAGTGAAAACGGCAAACGCATCGCCAAGCACAATATAAATATATATATTTACTAGTACAAAATCATCACCAGCAATTCGACGTTCTCGTTCCCCCAGCAAGCCATTCTCACGGCTTCTTCTCTCCACCATCGAAGAAAGGGATCTCGCCCTGTGTGGTCACTCGGACGGCGTGTCTGTTGCCCGGCAGGTAGTCGAACGTCGCGTAGTGTGCAGTCACGCGGTTGTCCCAGATGGCCACCGCGTTCTTCGTCCAGCGGAAGCGCACCTGGAACTCGTGTCCCTCCGTGATGTGCTTGTACAGCAGCTTGAGCACCGCGTCTGTGATGTACACGAAGACACGTTCAGAATGAGTGAGTTTTCTCCTCCGTCCGACACCGGAATCTCTAAACGAAACACTGTCGCCCATACCTGATTCACGGGACGAGAGCTGCGGGATGCGCGTGGTGAAGGCCGGGTTCACGTAGAGAGCCTTGCGACCGGTGGCCGGGTGCGTGCGGACGACCGGGTGCTCGAACTCGACCGGCGGACGGCGGATGGTGTGGCCACGACGGTCTGCTCGCTCCGCTTGGCTCTGTAGACAACAAACAAACATTTGCATTGTGAGTGAACCGAGAACTGTACGAACACCTCCGACAGCAGACGCACCTTGCTGCTGTGAATAGCCGTCAGCCCTTCGATGAAGCTCTTGAACAGCGGCGTGAGACGCTCGTAGGCCTCGTAGCCAGACGCCCAGAGCGTGTCGCCGCCCACCGGCGGGTTCGTCAGCACCTTGAAGCTCGTGTACGACGGCGGCTGGAGCTCGTTGGACACGTCGCTGTGCCACACGTTGTCCGGGTCGAACTGCTGCCGCCTGAGGATGCGCTCGCTGCCCTCGACCGAGTTCTCCACCACCAGCACCTCCGGATACCCCTCCGGGTGGCCCAAGTTCTGGTGCACGTGCAGCGGGCCGTAGTAGCGTCCGAGCTGCAGCTGCTGGTCGATGTCGAGCTGCTGGTCGCGGAAGAAGACGACGCCCCGCTCCGCCACCAGCAGCGCCAACTCGTCGCGCTGCGCGTCGCTCAACTCGTGCAGCTGGATACCCGACAGCTCGGTGCCGATCCGGGGCGCCAGGTGCGTCACCGTCGCGTCCTTGAGCAGGTTCTTGAACGTCGGGTCGGCCTTCAGCGCGCGGTCGGCGTACGGCAGCTCGGGGATCGGGTCGTACGTGGTGCTCGGGTACACGGACGTGAGCTCCGGGTGCTCGAACTGGGCGTGCTCCACCTCCTGGTTCAGCGCGTTCTTGACGGGCGTTGGGGCGGTCGGAGGCGTCGATTTCAATGCAGCGGAGGCGGTTGAGGCGATGGTCGGGGCCACCGTCTGCGTGTCTTGCTGTTGTGGGGCCATGGCTGGTCAGGTCGGGGGTGGATTGGAAAGTGACCGAGGGAGGACCCACAGAAAACCTCAACGCTGTGGCCGAACACGGTTGTGATGCATCGCTTAGGGATTCCGGTGGGGGTTGTCTCGAGGAACAGGTGCGTGTAGGAACCTGATAGGGCTGCAGGTCGCGGAGGTGACATTGACACTCGGGAGGCTTTTCATTGGTCTCCACGAGACGTCCGTCCAGCGGAGACCTGTAACGTCACTGGCGCTATGCATTGTCGATGCCATGGTGTGCATAAAGAGGACGTCGTCAACACCAGAATGTACCACTGTGACTTCATAACACGCTTTGATTGGTGGTAAGGAATCACCTCTGCACCAATCGGAGACGTTCATGCTTGCACGTCCCGTCTGACGACTTCAACATGATTGACAAGCAAAGCTGGGCACGTTTTCAGAAGCAAAGGAACTTGGCCCTGGAGCCAAACGCGGTCTATGAGCGCATGTTCTACACAAAATTAAGACTAATGGATCAAGGGAGGAAGTCCCAGGACTTGGATGTCACTCGTGGCGAGCTAGATGCATGTCATATACGCCCTTCAACGCTGTCATAAGTTATGAGTCATAATATGGATGGTAGAAACGCACAGTTTTGTGACGTCACTAAAGTGCCAATGCACGACTAATAAGGGTGGCCGGTGTATTGGCGGCGACGTGCCATGATAACGTTAGCGACGAAGTTGCTATATCTGGGGGAAAAAATAGTATTTTCCCCAGCTCTGTGTTGCGGAGACTCCGGATAGTTCTCTGTCAACCAACCTCGTAGATGAATCTCGTCTGCGAGCAAACTCTCCTTGATATGCTTGACAGCTTCGGGGGTTAAAAGACAAGGTAAATGCGTCTGCATAAACAAAATCATCTCAAACGTGCGTGGCATCGTACGACTTCGCCTAGCATCGGAGTGGTGGATGAACTCGCGGGCTTGTTCAGGCCTGTACACCCAGCAGGCCACATGCAGGTGGTCATTCTTTACTGCCACTCTGAGTGTATTCACCGTAAACCCATCGCATCGGTTAGCGTGCAGCCACTTCATCACGTGCAAATGACCATTTGCAGCAGCTCTGTTCATCGCTGCCGTCGTGCAAGCTCCAACACCATTGGCATGCAACCACTTTACCATTTCCAGGTGACCTTCAGATGCAGCTTTGTAGCTTTGTCCATCGCTGCCGTTCTACATTGCTCTGGTCGATGTTTGTGGAGCCACTGGGCCAATTCGAAATGTCCATAATACACAGCGTCGCCCATGATTCCAACCGTTCTTGCTGAATCATTTTCATGTAGCCATTTAACTACGCTGAGATGGCCTTCTTCAGCCGCACGGCTCATAGCAGGACCAACCCTCGACCACCACGCACCTTTCAAAAGAATTTTCACTTTCGTTTCATCAAACCCATCGATTTCGTCCAGTGATTCTAACCCGTGGAGATACTGCACGATCTCCAACCTCCCGTAACCCGCAGCCAGCGCTACCACGGAGTAGTCGGGATAGGTAGCAGTGTATGAGATGTGTTTCAGCAGGCACTTCACACTGTCCAAGTGGTTGTTTTGCATCGCAGCTTCCAAAGCGTCGGAGTAGTATCGTGTCAATGGGTAGCTGCAAAGATACTCCAGCACGTCAATGTGTCCTTCTCCGGCTGTTGTTTCTACCAATCCATTCGAGTCTTCAAGCGCACAGCTTTCGCAAATTTCTGGGCCTAGGTGATTCTCCGCCAGCCATTGAACCACCGACAGATCACCATAGCGACAGGCCGCTTTCATCGCGTTCTCCCAGGGATCAACGTACAAATCGAGTAGGGCGTCTAGCTGCTGGATGACTCTCTTGATTAGGTCCAGACGTCCAACTTGAGCGGAATTCTTAATTGCCGACAACGCAAGCATTTTATTTTCACGAAAGCGTCCGTCGTCAAGCATCCACTCGATCACTTCAGGTCGCGGACAGGCATTTGCATAGTCCAAAATGGTTTTGCTTGGTGGCAGCAACAGCTTCGCCAGCTCAAAGTTACCGGCATCCAAAGCCAGCTTGATGGCAATTTCCACTTGCGGAGACGAAAAATCTAAAATGCCCTGATCATAAATCCATCGCACAACAAGGAAGTGCTCATTTTGAGCGGCTGTTTGGATCGCGGCATTTGCCCAATCGATAGCGGTATTTCCACCGTTGTCTCCGAGTTTGACACTACACGACTCGGTTGTTTTTCGTTTCTTCAGCACTCGAACATCTTGGTATTCACCGTCTGAGCTGTAGCTCCAAAGAAACTGCAAAACAGACAACTGTCCAGCTTTCGCAGCTTCCTTAAAGGCCGACACAGGCACTTGACAGTCCGAAAAGTGTGCGACTAGCCACTCAAGAACCTCCAAATCCCCTCCACCAGCAGCTTCCTTCATTGAGTTTTCGAACGACCACTTGTAGTAGTGACGGTCTGTGCGCAAGTAGTTGCAAAGCGACCAGCGATTCGTTTGGGTGTCGGCGGTGGGGCAACTGCTCTCCCATATCCAGTCTAGCAGCTTTGTGGACCCAAAAGCACACGCTTTGCTTAGCGATAAGCATCGCGACGGCCCCAGGAACCTTGAGACAGCTTTCGTGTCCTGCTCAAGCGCGTGCACAGCTGGGTATCGACCACAAACAAGAACTACCGACGTCAGCATATTGGTTGTGCTGACTTTCAGAGCCGGTACGAGCGAACTTGATGGAATTTGGAGTGCGAACACGGGGTCTTCTCTCCTCTGGGAAATTCGGAAATGGCTTTGAACCTTCCGACCCAAGCTATCGTGCCGATGCTCTGAAAGTTTCAATCAAATCAAGGAACGACTGGCCGGTCATCCTTGTAGCAAGAATCTTCGGGCGACCACGTTGATGTTGAACTGTATCTGGAATTTCAGATGAGGCAAGCACGGACTTACAATGTACGCGTCTAATGCAGCAGTCCATCAACAATCGAACCACAGCAAGTCCCCCAGCCTCGAACGTCCTCAATCACTTCAAGCTGTGGACAACAACTGCCAGCGCCCAAAATGCATCCACCTCGAGGTTTCTTTGATAAGCCCATCAATATCGCTGTCTTTCTTCATTTTCTCCCCGTAAGATGCATTCCAGCAGTCAATGGACAATTTTAAGATACCCCCCCCCATTAATACCTCGGCGACTACGGTCGGTACAGCGATTCCACTGGCGCGCCGTCGTCCACGTAGCCATTTCATGGTTTATACTTGACTTGGCGTTTGCATGGAGACGAGATTGGTGTGAGAAGCACCAAAGATACACACTAACGCGGAACAGTGACCTACAAGTTGAAGATGTTGTTGTTATATTACTTCGAAGCATTTTTTATACATCTTCGTCCTTCCTGGACAGGACAGTATTCGAAGAAAGGAAACCATTTATTTATTTGTTTTTTGTGCCGTAGCGGTCGAGTCTTTGGAGCTCACTTCGTTTCAGGGAATCGTGCTTCCAGCCACCCGAGCTCACTCAGCAACATAGAAACCTCCAAGTGCTTCTTCATATTCTTTACGAAGTGGGGGGTAAAGCACTGTGGATAACGCGCGTACACAAAGAGCAGCATCTCGAATTCGCGGAGATACCATATGAACCCTCCATCTAACGTTGCAGGGACGCACTCGGGATAATTTGTGTGGAGCCAGTCAGCAATTCGTAGAGGTCCGTTGAGAGTTATGTCTCCAACCGCTTGTGCAGTAAATCTCTCCGGTCGATTGGCGTAGATCCACTTGACCATATTCAGGTTGCCTCGCCTCGCTGACCTATTCAGTGCTTCATCATCCACAGATTCTGTGAATCCATTGGAATGGATCCACTTCACCATCGGTAGGTTGCCTCTGTGCACAGCAGCATACATTGATGCCCCGGTGAACAACGCTTCGGTTCGATCTCCTTGCAGCCATTGAACCACGTGGAGATGGCCGTTTCTTGCTGCAGAGTTTATCGCATTCGTCGTATTTCCTCCCGGATGGTTTAGGTGCACCCATTTTACCAACTCTAAGTTCCCAGTAGCGGCAGCCACATCTAGCAAGTCACCAGATTGAGGCCTCAATGCATCAGCTGGAACCGAATTCTTCTGATTGGGTTCTGCCACAGCTTCTTGGGGCTTAAAGTCGAGCAAAAACTTCACCATCGCCAAGTTTCCCTGCCTTGCCGCATATTCTACCGCGGAAGCGCGTTGGCTATCCCACGATAGCTGAGTGAGCAAAACTTTCACACATTTCAAGTGACCATTACGGATCGCGCTGTGTAAAGGCAGGACGTAGCAGTCCGCGATCTTGTGTTGGCAGAGGTACTCAACCACCGCGTGGTGACCGTTTTCAGCGGCTGCATGAACGATATTCCAGCAATATTGATTCAGTGGAATACACTGCTGCGTCACTAGCCATTGGACGGTAGGCAGCGTACCGCATTCGCATGCCGTAATTAACGCATCATGCCAGGTCGATGACCAGCTATGTACATACTGTTTTGGTATCGGTTGCACAATCTGCTGCATTAAATCCACGCGCTCACTTTTAGATAAATCTCGAATCGCATTCATCGCCAAGCTGACATCTCGGCGTAAGTAGCCACAATCCAGCATCCACTCAATCACATCCACTCGGGGACAATCAGCAGCATAATCCAGAACACACCTCCCAGGAGGAAGCAACAACCGCACAAGCTCATCATTGCCAGCACGGAGAATGTGCTTGATCGCTAGGCCATAGACATGATCTTTGTACATATCCAAGGGCGTATTCTTGCACAGCCATTGTACGATGTCAAAATGGCCATGTTCGGCTGCAGTCACTATGATGTGATCGCTCCAATGAACAAAGTTTCTAGTACTGTCATAAGTGGAGTTCACAGCAGCGACTTTTTGTTTCTTGTACGACGGGCTCTCTTCATGTTTGGCCGAATGACATGTCCACAGAAACTCCAGTACATGGAGGTGGCCGTTTCTCGCTGCCTCGAAGGCCACACACGTGTCTACTTTACGGTTCGAGAAATGTGCAAATAACCACTTCACGATCTCCAAATTGCCTTGGTGAGCTGCTAGAATCAGCGATTCTGAGAACTGGTACGAATAGTAGAGAGGGTCCGACCGCAGGTAGTTCGTAAGACTCCATCGAGGCGCTCGGTCTTCCACCGAGGTGCAGCTTGAATTCCAGATCCAGTCCAACAGTTCGATGGAGCCTCTAGAGCAGGCGTCTCTAAGAGACATATTCGGGGGCGGCCCGAGGAACCCGGTGATGATCCAGCAGTTGGCTTCGAGGTCTCGAAGTGCAGGAGAGCAGCGAAGCACGACTTCAACGGAAACCAGCATTGCCATTTATCACGATTTGGAGAATGACTTTTGGGACGGAATTTCGCTGCAGCTGAATTGATGGATACGACGTTTTGCATATCCAGCTAGCTACAAACGTCGTATCCATCAATTCAGCTGCAGCGAAATTCCGTCACCTGTAGCCTACAGGTACCAGTTTTCGATTGATGGATATGCAAAATTCGTCATTAGAATCCATCAATTCGTTGGTGAAAGTAGAAATTCCGTCCCACAATTCATTCCTTTCCCAAGCGTGAAGAATAATAATGCTGGTTTCCGTAGAAGCTGTGCTTCGCTGCTCTCCTGCACTTCGAGACCTCGAAGCCAACTGCTGGATCATCACCGGGTTCCTCGGGCCGCCCCCGAATATGTCGCTGAGTGACGCCTTCTCAAGAGGCTCCATCGAACTGTTGGACTGGATCTGGAATTCAAGCTGCACCTCGGTGGAAGACCGAGCGCCTCGATGGAGTCTTACGAACTACCTGCGGTCGGACTCTCTCTACTATTCGTACCAGTTCTCATATTCACTGCTAGTGGCAGCTCGGCGAGGGAATTTGGAGATCGTGAAGTGGCTATTTGCGCATTTCTCGAACTGTGAAGTGGGTGAAGATGTAGGCTATGAGGCAGCGACGCATGGCCACCTCCATGTACTGGAGTTTCTGTGGACGTACAGCGAGGAGTTCACAGATGAAGATAGTCCGTCGCACAAGAAACAAAAGGTAGATGGTGGCGGTGCTGCTGTGAACTCCTGCCATGACAAGGCTAGAAACTTTGTTAAGTGGAATTATGGCATGATACTGGATGCAGCCGAACACGGCCAGTTTGAGATTGTTCGATGGCTGTACGAGAATACGCCTTATGATATGTATGATTTGGTCTATGTTCTGGCGATCCAGCACATTCTCGGTGCTGGCGATGATGAGCTCGTGCGGTTGTTGCTTCCTCCTGGGAGGTGTGTTCTGGATTATGCTAAAAATTGTCCCCGAGTGGATGTGATTGAATGGATGATGGATTGTGGCTACTTACGCCGAGATGCCAGCTTGGCGATGAAGACGATTCGAAGTTTAGCTACAAGTGAGCGTGTGGATTTAATGCAGCAGATTGTGCAACTACACTCACCGTTACAAGAGCAATATGTACAGAGCTGGTCAAAGATCTGGCGTGAGGCGTTAACTAGGGCATGCAAATGCGGTACGCTGCCTACCGTTCAATGGCTAGTGAGGCAGCGGCGAATTCTACTGAACCAGGATCTCGTCCAGGCAGCCGCTGAAAACGGCCACCACGCGGTAGTTCAGTACCTCTGTGAACAGAAGATCGCGGACTGCGACGTCCAGCCTCTATACGGCGCGATCCGTAATGGTCACTTGAAATGTGTGGAAGTTCTGTTCACTCGGGTAATATCGGATAACATACGAATTTTCGCGGTAGATCATGCGGCCAGGGAGGGGAACTTGGATTTTTGCTTGACCATGATCGCCAAGAAGCTGCTGCAGAACCAAATCAAAATGATCTTTTTCTAGCCAATGCATGGGAGAATCAACCTCATCGCTTGCTAGCCGCGGCTGCCGCTAGCGGGAACTTGGAGTTGGTAAAATGGGTGCAAGCAAACCATCCGGGAGGAGATGCGACGAATGCGATAGAGTCTGCAGCAATGAATAGCCACCTCCACGTGATGCAATGGCTGCGAGGAGATCGAACTATGACGTTCACCGATACAACAATGTATTTTGCTGCAATCCGCGGTAACCTACCGATGGTGAAGTGGATCCATTCCAATGGATTCGCAGGGTATGTGCCTGATGCAGTTCATAAGGCAGCGAGGCGAGGCCACCTGGATGTGGTCAAGTGGTTCTACGCCAATCGACCGGAACGATGTAGTGCACAAGCTATTGGAGATATTACTCGCAACGGACCCCTACGAGTTTCTGACTGGCTCCACACAAATTATCCCGAGTGCGTCCCAGTGACTTTAGATGGAACGTTTGACTCTTGTCATCTGCACAAATTCGAGTTGCTGCTCTTTATGGACGCGCATTGCCCCCAGTGGTTTACCCCCCCCCAGTTCGTAAAGGATATGATCGAGTACTTGGAGAGTTATACTTTGGTGGAGGAGATCAGGTGGCTGAATGACCGGTTCGCTGGAGTGAAGGAAATCAAGTGAGCTCCGAACACTCGACCGCCTTGGCCCGTTCGACACGAGAAAAAAATGGTTGATAAGTACTTCTTGGATACTCCCCTGCCAGCGTATACTACGTAGTATCTCCAGTCTCAGAATATCACTTCCACTTGTATTACGTTAGTGACTCACTCCACTTTGGTGAATCTCACACCTATCATGACTCAACACAAGCGCCAGATCAAGTGTAAGCTATTCCCCATTGTCACAAACTTCTACATTAGTCAACGATCCGATTCTACAAGCACTACTTACGCTTATCCACCGTTTAAACTGCCGATCGTTGTTTCAAGCGTGTCGATACGCACATGCTGTGCATTAATCAGAACTCGAACCGCTCGCTAGCCCATGATTTGCACCAAGGAGGAAGGCTTCTAGGTTTTGCTACAAAACAATATCTGATCTTCGGATCAAGCCTCTATTCTCCCTCGCTAGCATCTCCCGGGTACATTTCTTCGAGCCATTCTTCAATCAGAAAATCGCCTGGTCTAGCAGAGTCGCCCGAAAAGTCATATTTTGTCTCCTGAGCGAACTCAGTAGTGAAAATATCGGGGCAGTTGCCTTGCAGAAACAGCAGCACATCGAATTGATTTTGTGAGCGGAACCAGAGTTGTTTGTCTGGTGGGGGGCGATACGGAAGGTTCGACCGCAACCAAGACGCCACTCGAAGGTGTCCGTAGCTGATAGCACTGTCGAAAGCCCGAAACGTGCACCGTTCGGATCGGTTTGCGTGCAGCCACTTGAGCTCCTTCAAGCGGCCATATCGAGCAGCATTGTCCATAGCTCGCTGCGTGCAGCCAACGTCCGTGTTGGCGTGCAGCCACTTCACCACATCCAAGTGGCCGTTGGTCGCGGCATCGTCCATAGCTCTCTTTGTGCAGCTGGCGTTAACATTAGTATGCAACCACTGAACCACGCTCAAATGGCGATTCCCCGCGGCATGGTCCATGGCATTCGTCGAACAACCGTGGTATCGATTGACATGAAGCCATTTCAGTACGTCAAGACGCCCACTACCTGCAGCTGCGTCGAAGGCGAAAGCTGCCCTCGACCACCAGATATTCATCGGCTCAATGTTCGGAGACGTCTCGCGCGAAGTGCACGGGTGCATCAGTGGGGCGTCCTGGACGTGGAAGAACTGTAGAATCTCCAGGTGGCCATTCTCCGCGGCTGCAACTACCACCTTCTCAATCGTCTCACGATCCGAGTACATGCACGACGAGCAGCGCTCCAGCAGCCGCTTCATACACTCTACATGACCCCCTTTCACTGCGTTGAGTAACGCATGTGCGTAGACGTCGTCGCAGCCAAGATCGAAGAGATAGTCCACTAGCTCAACTTTGCCGGCCTTCGCCGCGTCGTAGAGAAGGTCGTTGAACATTTCCTGGTCCTTCAAACTCGCGCACGCTTCAGGGCCTAGCGGGTGCTCCACCATCCACTTGACCATTGCAAAGTTGCCGCGACTGCACGCGAGTCCGAGCGAGAACTTCCACTCTCGGGGCCACTGCGTGATCTTCCGCCTCTTGTTGCGCAGCCGCGCGACCCGTTGCATGAGGTCCAAATCCCCATGCAGAGCTGCTACGACTACGGCCAGAGCTCCAAGGTCCTGGTACTTCTTGACTTCCCCCTTCTCTATCAGCCACTCGATGGTTTCAGGCTTCGCTCTCTCGTTAACATATTGCACTAGTTCGTAGTCCTTGGGTTTGAAACTTTCCGCGAACTCCATGGCTCCGTCGTTGACGGCAAC
This sequence comes from Phytophthora x cambivora, assembly GCA_033557925.1. Classification (NCBI taxonomy): domain Eukaryota; phylum Oomycota; class Peronosporomycetes; order Peronosporales; family Peronosporaceae; genus Phytophthora; species Phytophthora x cambivora. The sequence goes on along the minus strand of JAUCEB010000001.1, from coordinate 10,214,254 downwards.
TGAGATAACTTGATTCAGTTCCTCCTCAGTACTTTCGTAGGGCGTGTATTCCTGCAGCCATCGCGCTGCGTCATAGTGACCGCCTCGGACCGCAGTCTCCATGGATTGACCTCCCCACCGGACAACGTTCCCAGGGCCGCACCAGTCATCGGGCAACTCGGGGACACTTTCGCACCACGAATCTTCCCCGCCCTCGCCGTAGCTCATCTGCACCATCTCGCGGTTGAAGTCCCACCCTGCGTCATTGTTGAGCATGAACTCGAGCACCGGAATGTGGCCACTTCCAGCAGCTTGTTCCACGGCCTGTGACGGGACTTGGCAACCTTTGAAATGGGCGAACAGCCACTCGACCATCTTCACGTCGCCTTGAGCTGCCGCGACTTGCGTGGCCTTGTGGAACTGCCACTGGTAGTAGAGCGGCTCGGACCGCAGGAAGTTGCACAACGTCCATCCTGGCGTTCGGCAGTCCGGGCTCAGCGCGCTGGAATCCCAGACCCAGTCCAACAGGGCGATGGAGCCGAAGGTGCAGGCATCAGCGAGGGAGAGGTTCGATGACGGACCGAGATAACTGGAGATGGTGGGGCTGATGTGAGCGAGAGCTGCGACTTGAGGGTGATGGCGCAGTGCAAGTGCCACTACGCGGAGCTGGAACGGTGGCATTTCCAGTGTAGGGTTGTACAGTAGTTTGCAGAACCAGCCATTCCACACATTTCGATTTGGCGGAAGTTAATTTCAGCCAATCATGAATGTGAGTAGAACACCTATGCACGCTTTTTGTATTAATTTGTTTTGTATTTTCTGTATTTTGTGAGCTAAAAACTGCAGCTTGCCTATTTGCACTGCAGCGGGCCCGGTGATGACAAAGGCGAACATTCGTTCCGGTTTTGGCCCCTCCTCTCTACGGCCGCCTGGACTGGAATGCAGTCAACTAACCACGCTAGCAAGTTCACGGTATACTGTGAAAAAATCGTCTACCGGTACCTGCACCAAGTCGCCACGTCATCCTCAACCAACCTTCTCGTTCACAACTTGAGTAGGAATCGTGATCTTCCTCGGACGGTCTCGTTCTTCAATTGCGGTTGCATTTCTCCATCGACGTTCGAACTTATTGACGCTTGAGAGATGATAGCACGCGCTGCACGATAGGGGGCCATCGAACCGCGCACAGCAGAACCTTCATCGAGATTCTGACTATCATGGACGTGACCAGCACGACGGTTGTGATGAGAGCAACGAGCATACGAAACAGAACGAGTCGCCGTGCTCCTCGTCCTGGTGGGTGTACGGCAGCCCGAACAGCTCTGCCACACAGCCAAACATTCAGGTGCTTGGGCAGCAGTAAGGCGAAACGCACACCCTTGACGATAAGCAGCACGCGCTGAACAACCCAGCTCGCGAGATGGTTCTGCAACATGTAGTGACTTGGGACAAGACCCAAAAGAAATCATCTCAAATTAGAGGTTTTTTTTTTAAAAAGGGTTTGATTGCGAAAATACAACAGTTTTGGAGAGATGGATATGCAACCGTCTTATCCTTCAATTCTCCAAAGCGTGAAGAAGAACGATGCTGGTTTCTGTGGAAGTCGTGCTTCGCTGCTCTCCTGCCCTTCGAGACCTCGAAGCTAACTGCTGGATCATCACGAGGTTTCTCGGGCCGCCTCCGAATATGTCTCTAAGAGACGCCTGCTCTAGAGGCTCCGCCGCACTGTTGGACTGGATCTGGAATTCAAGCTGCACCTCAGTGGAAGACCGAGTGCCTCGATGGAGTCTTACGAACTACCTGCGGTCGGAGCCTCTCTACTATTCGTGCCAGTTCTCAGAATCACTGCTAGTGGCAGCTCGCCAAGGGAATTTGGAGATCGTGAAGTGGCTATTTGCGCATTTCTCGAACTGTGACGTAGACACATGTGTGGCCTTCGGGGCAGCGAGAAACGGCCACCTCCATGTACTGGAGTTTCTGTGGGCATACACCGAGGAGGCCACCAATGGGGACGTTCCGTCGTATAAGAAACAAAAGGTGGATGGTGGCGGTGCTGCTGTCAGCTCCTGCCATGACAACGCTAGAAACTTTGTTGAGTGGGATAATGACATGATACTAGCTGCAGCCGAACACGGCCATTTTGACATCGTGCGATGGCTGTACAAGAATACGCCGTTGGATATGTATGAAGATCGTATCTATGGCCGGGCGATCAAGCACATTCTCCGTGCTGGTGATGATGATCTCGTGCAGTTGTTGCTTCTTCCTGGAAGGTGTGTTCTGGATTATGCTAAAAATTGTCCCCGAGTGGATGTGATTGAATGGATGATGGATTGTGGCTACTTACGCCGAGATGTCAGCTTGGCGATGAAGACGATTCGAAGTTTAGCTACAAGTGAGCGTGTGGATTTAATGCAGCAGATTGTGCAACTACACTCACCGGTACCAGAGCAATATGTACAGAGTTGGTCAATGACCTGGCGTGATGCGCTAACTACGGCATGTGAATGCGGTACGCTGCCTACTGTTCAATGGCTAGTGACGAAGCAGCGGATTCCACTGTGCTATGATCTCGTCCAAGCGGCCGCTGAAAACGGTCATCACGCGGTGGTTCAGTACCTCTGCGAACAGAAGATCGCAGACTGCGACGACGAGCCTCTATACGGCGCGATCCGTAATGGGTGTAACTTGAAATGTGTGGATGTTCTGTTCACTCGGGTAATGTCGGATAACCTACGACTTTTCGCGGTAGATCATGCGGCCAGGGAGGGGAACTTGGAAATGGTCAAGTTTTTGCTTGACCGTGATCGCCAAGAAGCTGCGGCAGAACCAAATCAAAATGATCTTTTTCTAGCCAATGCATTGGAGAATCAACCTCATCGCTTGCTAGATGCGGCTGCGGCTAGCGGGAACTTGGAGTTGGTAAAATGGGTGCAAGCCGACCATCCGGGAGGAAATACGACGGATGCGATAGAGTCTGCAGCAATGAATAGCCACCTCCACGTGATGCAATGGCTGCGAGGAGATCGAACTATGACGTTCACCGATACAACAATGTATTTTGCTGCAATCCGCGGTAACCTACCGATGGTGAAGTGGATCCATTCCAATGGATTCGCAGGGTCTGTGCCTGATGCAGTTCATGAGGCAGCGAGGCGAGACCACCTGGATGTGGTCAAGTGGTTCTACGCCAATCGACCGGAGCGATGTAGTGCACATGCTATTGGAGACATCACTCGCAACGGACCCCTACGAGTTGCTGACTGGCTGCACATGAACGCTCCCAATTGCGTACCAGTGACTTTAGATGGAACGTTTGACACTTCTTGTCCTCTGCACAAATTCGAGTTGCTGCTCTTTATGGACGCGCATTGCCCACAGTGGTTTACCCCCGATTTCGTAAAGGATATGATCGAGTACTTGGAGAGTTATACTTTGGTGGAGGAGATCAGGTGGCTGAATGACCGGTTCGCTGGAGTGAAGGAAATCAAGTGAGCTCCGAACACTCGACCGCCTTGGCCCGTTCGACACGAGAAAAAAATGGTTGATAAGCATTCCGTGGATACCCCCCTGCCAGCGTATATCTCCAGTCTCAGAATATCACTTCCACTTGTATTACGTTAGTGACTTTCTCCACTTTGGTGAATCTCACACCAATCATGACTCTCACATCAAGTGTAAGCTATTCCCCATTGTCACATACTTCTACATTAGTCCTGCTTTGAACGATCCGATTCTACAAGCACTACTTCCGCTTCTCACTGTTTAACCTGCTGATCTTTGTTTCGAGCATGTCGATACGCACATGCTGTGCATGAATGAGAGCTCGAGCCGATCCCTAGCACATGATTTGTACCCAGGGGGAAGTCTTCTAGGTTTTGCTACAAAGGCAATGCCTGATCTTCGGATCAAGCCTCTATCCTCCCTCACTAGCATCTTCCGGGTACATTTCATCAAGCCATTCTTCAATCAGAAAATCGCCTGGTCTAGCAGAGTCGCCCGAAAAGTCATATTTTGTCTCCTGAGCGAACTCAGCAGTGAAAATATCGGGGCAGTTGCCTTGCAGAAACAGCAGCACGTCGAATTGATTTTGTGAGCGGAACCTGAGTTGGTTGTCCGTTGGGGGGCGATACGGAAGGTTCGACCGCAGCCAATACGCCACTCGCAGGTGTCCGTGGCTTATAGCACTGTCAAAAGCCCGATATGTGCACCCTTCGGATCGATTTGCGTGCAGCCACTTGAGCTCCTTCAAGCGGCCATATCGAGCAGCATCGTCCATAGCTCGCTGCGTGCAGCCAACGTCCGTGTTGGCGTGCAGCCACTTCACCACATTCAAGTGGCCGTTGGTCGCGGCATCGTCCATAGCTCTCTTCGTGCAGCTGGCCTTAACGTTTGTATGCAGCCACTGTACCACAATCAAATGGCCATTCCCCGGGGCATGGTCCATGGCATTCGTCGAACAACCGTGGTATCGATTGGCATGAAGCCATTTCAGTACGTCAAGACGTCCTCTACCTGCTGCTGCGTCGAAGGCGGAAGCTGCCCTCGACCACCAGATATTCGTCGGCTCAATGTTCGGAGACGTGTCGCGCGAAGTGCACGGGTGCATTAGTGGGGCCTCTTGGACGTGGAAGAACTGTAGAATCTCCAGGTGGCCATTCTCCGCGGCTGCAACTACCACCTTCTCGATCGTTTCACGATCCGAGTACATGCACGACGAGCAGCGCTCCAGTAGCCGCTTCATACACTCTACATGACCCCCTTTCACTGCGTTGAGTAACGCATGTGCGTAGACGTCGTTGCAGCCAAGATCGAAGAGATAGTCCACTAGCTCAACGTTGCCAGCCTTCGCCGCGTCGTAGAGAAGGTCGTTGAACATTTCCTGGTCCTTCAAACTCGCACACGCTTCAGGGCCTAGCGGGTGCTCCACCATCCACTTGACCATTGCAAAGTTGCCGCGACTGCACGCGAGTCCGAGCGAGAACTTCCACTCTCGGGGCCACTGCGTGATCTTCCGCCTCTTGTTAGCGGCTTGGACCGCAGGAAGTTGCACAACGTCCATCCGGGCGTTCGGGAGTCCGGACTCAGCGCGCTGGAATCCCAGACCCAGTCCAACAGGGCGATGGAGCCGAAGGTGCAGGCATCGGCGAGGGAGAGGTTCGATGACGGACCGAGATAACTGGAGATGGTGGGGCTGATGTGAGCGAGAGCTGCGACTTGAGGGTGATGGCGCAGTGCAAGTGCCACTACGCGGAGTTGGAAAGGTGGCATTTCTAGTGTAGGGGTGTACAGTAGTTTGCAGAACCAGCCATTTTCGATTTGGCGGAAATTAATTTCAACCAATCATACATGCGAGTAGAACACACTACGCACGCTTTTTGTAATTATTTGTTTTGCATTTTCACTATTTTGTGAGCTAAAAACTGCAGCTTGCCTATTTGCACTGCAGCGGATACGGTGATGACAAAGACGAACATTCGTTTCGGCTTTGGCCCCTCCTCTCTACGACCGCCTGGACTGGAATGCAGTCAACTAACCACGCTAGCAAGTTCACGGTATACTGTGAAAAAAATCGTCTACCGGTACCTGCACCAAGTCGCCACATAATCCTCAACCAACCTTCTCGCACCTTGAGTAGGAATCTCAAACGTCGGACGGTCTCGTTCTTCAATTGCGGTTGCATTTCTCCATCGTCGTTCGCACTCACTGACGCTTGAGAGATGATAGCACGCGCTGCACGATAGGGGGCCATCGGACCGCGCACAGTAGAACCTTCATCGAGATTCTGACAATCATGGACGTGACCAGCACGACGGTTGTGATGAGAGCAACGAACACACGAAACAGAACGATTCGCCGTGCTCCTCGTCCTGATGGGTGCACGGCAGCCCGAACAGCTCTGCCACACAGCCAAACATTCAGGTGCTTGGGCAGCAGTAAGGCGAAACGCACGCCCTTGACGATAAGCAGCACACGCTGAACAACCCAGCTCGCGAGATGATTCTGCAACATGCAGTGACTTGGGACAAGACCCAAAAGAAAACATCTCATATTGGAGTTTTTTTATAAAAAAACGTTTGTTTGCGAAAATACAACGTTTTTGGATTGATGGATATGCAACCGTCTTATCCATCAATTCTCCAAAGCGTGAAGAAGAACGATGCTGGTTTCTGTGGAAGTCGTGCTTCGCTGCTCTCCTGCACTTCGAGACCTCGAAGCGAACTACTGGATCATCACCGGGTTCCTCGGACCGCACCCGAGTATGTCTCTAAGAGACGCCTGCTCAAGAGGCTCCGTCGCACTGTTGGACTGGATCTGGAATTCAAGCTGCACCTCAGTGGAAGACAGAGCGCCTCGATGGAGTCTTACGAACTACCTGCGGTCGGAGCCCCTATACTATTCGTACCAGTTCTCATATTCACTGGTAGCGGCAGCTTGCCAAGGGAATTGGGAGATCGTGAAGTGGCTATTTGCGCATTTCTCGAACTGTGAAGTAGACACATGTGTGGCCTTCGGGCAGCGAGAAACGGCCACCTCCATGTACTGGAGTTTCTGTGGGCATACACCGAGGAGGCCACCAATGGGGACGTTCCGTCGTATAAGAAACAAAAGGTGGATGGTGGCGGTGCTGCTGTCAGCTCCTGCCATGACAACGCTAGAAACTTTGTTGAGTGGGATAATGACATGATACTAGCTGCAGCCGAACACGGCCATTTTGACATCGTGCGATGGCTGTACAAGAATACGCCGTTGGATATGTATGAAGATCGTATCTATGGCCGGGCGATCAAGCACATTCTCCGTGCTGGTGATGATGATCTCGTGCAGTTGTTGCTTCCTCCTGGAAGGTGTGTTCTGGATTATGCTAAAAATTGTCCCCGAGTGGATGTGATTGAATGGATGATGGATTGTGGCTACTTACGCCGAGATGTCAGCTTGGCGATGAAGACGATTCGAAGTTTAGCTACAAGTGAGCGTGTGGATTTAATGCAGCAGATTGTGCAACTACACTCACCGGTACCAGAGCAATATGTAGAAAGATGGTCATCGACCTGGCGTGACGCGTTAACTACGGCATGTGAATGCGGTTCGCTGCCTACTGTTCAATGGCTAGTGACGAAGCAGCGGATTCCACTGTGCTATGATCTCGTCCAAGCGGCCGCTGAAAACGGTCATCACGCGGTGGTTCAGTACCTCTGCGAACAGAAGATCGCAGACTGCGACGACGAGCCTCTATACGGCGCGATCCGTAATGGGTGTAACTTGAAATGTGTGGAAGTTCTGTTCACTCGGGTAATGTCGGATAACCTACGACTTTTCGCGGTAGGTCATGCGGCCAGGGAGGGGAACTTGGAAATGGTGAAGGTTTTGCTTGACCGTGAGCGCCAAGAAGCTGCGGCAGAACCAAATCAGAAGAATCTTTTTCTAGCCAATGCATGGGAGAATCAACCTCATCGCTTGCTAGTCGCGGCTGCCGCTAGCGGGAACTTGGAGTTGGTAAAATGGGTGCAAGCAAACCATCCGGGAGGAAATACGACGAATGCGATAGAGTCTGCAGCAATGAATAGCCACCTCCACGTGATGCAATGGCTGCGAGGAGATCGAACTATGACGTTCACCGATACAACAATGTATTTTGCTGCAATCCGCGGTAACCTACCGATGGTGAAGTGGATCCATTCCAATGGATTCGCAGGGTCTGTGCCTGATGCAGTTCATGAGGCAGCGAGGCGAGACCACCTGGATGTGGTCAAGTGGTTCTACGCCAATCGACCGGAGCGATGTAGTGCACATGCTATTGGAGACATCACTCGCAACGGACCCCTACGAGTTGCTGACTGGCTGCACATGAACGCTCCCAATTGCGTACCAGTGACTTTAGATGGAACGTTTGACACTTCTTGTCCTCTGCACAAATTCGAGTTGCTGCTCTTTATGGACGCGCATTGCCCACAGTGGTTTACCCCCGATTTCGTAAAGGATATGATCGAGTACTTGGAGAGTTATACTTTGGTGGAGGAGATCAGGTGGCTGAATGACCGGTTCGCTGGAGTGAAGGAAATCAAGTGAGCTCCGAACACTCGACCGCCTTGGCCCGTTCGACACGAGAAAAAAATGGTTGATAAGCATTCCGTGGATACCCCCCTGCCAGCGTATATCTCCAGTCTCAGAATATCACTTCCACTTGTATTACGTTAGTGACTTTCTCCACTTTGGTGAATCTCACACCAATCATGACTCTCACATCAAGTGTAAGCTATTCCCCATTGTCACATACTTCTACATTAGTCCTGCTTTGAACGATCCGATTCTACAAGCACTACTTCCGCTTCTCACTGTTTAACCTGCTGATCTTTGTTTCGAGCATGTCGATACGCACATGCTGTGCATGAATGAGAGCTCGAGCCGATCCCTAGCACATGATTTGTACCCAGGGGGAAGTCTTCTAGGTTTTGCTACAAAGGCAATGCCTGATCTTCGGATCAAGCCTCTATCCTCCCTCACTAGCATCTTCCGGGTACATTTCATCAAGCCATTCTTCAATCAGAAAATCGCCTGGTCTAGCAGAGTCGCCCGAAAAGTCATATTTTGTCTCCTGAGCGAACTCAGCAGTGAAAATATCGGGGCAGTTCCCTTGCAGAAACAGCAGCACGTCGAATTGATTTTGTGAGCGGAACCAGAGTTGGTTGTCCGGTGGGGGATGACACGGAAGGTTCGACCGCAGCCAATACGCCACTCGCAGGTGTCCGTAGCTTATTGCACTGTCGAAAGCCCGAAACGTGCACCGTTCGGATCGGTTTGCGTGCAGCCACTTGAGCTCCTTCAAGCGGCCATATCGAGCAGCATTGTCCATAGCTCGCTGCGTGCAGCCGACGTCCGTGTTGGCGTGCAGCCACTTCACCACATTCAAGTGGCCGTTGGTCGCGGCGTCGTCCATAGCTCTCTTCGTGCAGCTGGTCTTAGCGTTTGAATGCAGCCACTGTACCACGGTTAAATAGCATTTCCCCGCGGCATGATCCATGGCATTCGTCGAACACCCTTGATATCGATTGGCTTGAAGCCATTCCAGTACGTCAAGACGTCCACTACCTGCAGCTGCGTCGAAGGCGGAAGCTGCCCTCGACCACCAGATATTCGTCGGCTCAATGTTCGGAGACGTGTCGCGCGAAGTGCACGGGTGCATCAGTGGGGCGTCCTGGACGTGGAAGAACTGTAGAATCTCCAGGTGGCCATTCTCCGCGGCTGCAACTACCACCTTCTCGATGGTTTCACGATCCGAGTACATACACGACGAGCAGCGCTCCAGTAGCCGCTTCGTACACTCTACATGACCCCCTTTTACTGCATTGAGTAACGCATGTGCGTAGACGTCGTCGCAGCCAAGATCGAAGAGATAGTCCACTAGCTCAACGTTGCCAGCCTTCGCCGCGTCGTAGAGAAGGTCGTTGAACATTTCCCGGCCCTTCAAACTCGCACACGCTTCGGGGCCTAGCGGGTGCTCCACCATCCACTTGACCATTGCAAAGTTGCCGCGACTGCACGCGGGTCCGAGCGAGAACTTCCACTCTCGGGGCCACTGCGTGATCTTCCGCCTCTTGTTGCGCAGCCGCGATCCGTTGCATGAGGTCCAAATCCCCATGCAGAGCTGCTACGACTACGGCCAGGGCTCCAAGGTCCTGGTACTTCTTGACTTCCCCCTTCTCTATCAGCCACTCGATGGTTTCAGGCTTCGCTCTCTCGTTAACATATTGAACTAGTTCGAAGTCATTGGGCTTGAGACTCTCCGCGAACTCCATGGCTCCGTCATTGACGGCAACGGAGATAACTTGATTCAGTTCCTCCTCAGTACTTTCGTAGGGCGTGTATTCCTGCAGCCATCGCGCGGCGTCATAGTGACCGCCTCGGACCGCAGTCTCCATGGATTGACCTCCCCACCGAACCACGTTGCCAGGGCCGCACCAGTCATCGGGCAACTCGGGGACACTTTCGACCCACGAATCTTCTCCGCCCTCTCCGTAGCTCATCTGCACCATCTCGCGGTTGAAGTCCCACCCTGCGTCATTGTTGAGCATGAACTCCAGCACCGGAATGTGGCCACTACCCGCAGCTTGTTCCACGGCCTGTGACGGGACTTGGCAACCTTCGAAATGGGCGAACAGCCACTCGACCATCTTCACGTCGCCTCGAGCTGCCGCAACTTGCGTGGCCTTGTGGAACTGCCACTGGTAGTAGAGCGGCTCGGACCGCAGGAAGTTGCACAACGTCCATCCGGGCGTTCGGCAGTCCGGGCTCAGCGCGCTGGAATCCCAGACCCAGTCCAACAGGGCGATGGAGCCGAAGGTGCAGGCATCGGCGAGGGAAAGGTTCGATGACGGACCGAGATAACTGGAGATGATGGGGCCGATGTGAGCGTGAGCTGCGACTTGAGGGTGATGGCGCAGTGCAAGTGCCACTACGCGGAGCTGGAACGGTGGCATTTCTAGTGTTTCTACACATTTCGATTTGGCGGAAGTTAATTTCAGACAATCATGAATACGAGTAGAACACACTACGTACGCTTTTTGTAATTATTTGTTTCGTATTTTCTGTATTTTTTAAGCTAAAAACTACAACTTTGATGACAAAGGCGTCATTCGTTTCGGCTTTGGACGACCGCCTGACCTGGAAGGCAGTCAATTAACCACGCTAGCAAGTTCACGGTATACTGTGAAAAATGGTCTTCCTGCACCAACTCGCCACGTCATCCTCAACCAACCTTCTCGTCCGCACCTTGAGATGGAATCTCAAACTTCGGACGGTCTCGTTCTTCAATTGCGGTTGCATCTCTCCATCGACATTCGCACTCACTGACGCTTGAGAGATGATAGCACGCGCTGCACGATAGGGGGCCATCGAACCGCGCACAGTAGAACCTTCATCGAGATTCTGACAATCATGGACGTGACCAGCACGACGGTTGTGATGAGAGCGACGAACACACGAAACAAAACGAGTCGCCGTGCTCCTCGTCCTGGTGGGTGAACGGCAGCACGAACAGCTCTGCCACACAGCCAAACATTCAGGTGCTTGGGCAGCAGTAAGGCGAAACGTACGCCCTTGACGATAAGCAGCACACGCTGAACAACCCAGCTCGCGAGGTGATTCTCCAACATGCAGTGACTTGGGACAAGACCCAATAAAATTCGTCGCACGTTAAGAGTTTTTTTTTTTCAAAAAAGGAAAGTTCGTTTGCTTTGTTAAATATCTCCCGTTAGCGAAACTACAACATTTTTGGATTGATGGATATGCACCTGTCTTGCCCATCAATTCGGCACTCCTCTCCAAAGCGTGAAGAAGAACAATGCTGGTTTCCATTGAAGTCGTGCTTCGCTGCTCTCCTGCACTTCGAGACCTCGAAGCTAACTGCTGGATCATCACCGGGTTCCTCGGGCCGTCCCCGAGTATCTCGCTGAGTGGCGCCTGCTCAAGAGGCTCCATCGAACTGTTGGACTGGATCTGGAATTCAAGCTGCACCTCGGTGGAAGACAGAGCATCTCGATGGAGTCTTACGAACTACCTGCGGTCGGACCCTCTCTATTATTCGTCCCAGTTTTCATATTCACTGATAGTGGCAGCTCGCCAAGGGGATTTGGAGATCGTGAAGTGGCTATTTGCCCATTTCTCGAACTGTGAAGTAGGCGTACGTGTGGCACACGAGGCAGCGATGCATGGCCACCTCCATGTACTGGAGTTTCTGTGGTCGTACACCGAGGAGGCCACCAGTGGAGAGATTCCGTCGTACAAGAAGCAAAAGGTCGCTGCAGTGAACTCCTGCTATGACAACGCTAGAAACATTGTTTATTGGGACGATGACATCATATTATTTGCAGCCAAACACGGCCATTTTGACATCGTGCGATGGCTGTACAAGAATACGCCTTTGGATATGTATGGAAGTCGTCGTTACGGCCTGATGATCAAGCACATTCTCCGTGCTGGCGATGATGAGCTCGTGCAGTTGTTGCTACGTCCTGGGAGGTGTGTTCTGGATTATGCTGGAAATTGTCCCCGAGTGGAGATGATTGAATGGATGCTGGATTGTGGGTATTTACGCCGAGATGTCAGCTTGGCGATGAATGCGATTCGAGATTTAGCTACAAGTGGGCGCGTGGATTTGATGCAGCAGATTGTGCAACTACACTCACCGTTACCAGAGCGATATGTACAGAGCGGGTCATCGACCTGGCATGATGCGTTAGCTAGGGCATGTGAATGTGGTGCGCTGCCTACCGTCCAATGGCTAGTGAGGCAGCGGCGAATTCTACTGAACCAGAGTCCCATCCAGGTAGCCGCTGAAAACGGTCACCACGCGGTGGTTCAGTACCTCTGCGAACGGAGGTTCGGGGGCTGCGACGTCCAGCCGCTATACAGCGCGATCCGTAATGGTCACTTCAAATGTGTGGAAGTTCTGTTCACTCCGGCAATGTGGGAAAACCTCCGTATGTCCGTGATAGATTATGCGGCAAGGCATGGAAATTTGTCGATGGTGAAATTTGTGCTTGACTTTAAGCCCCAAGGAGCTGTGGGTGAACCCGATGCATGTTGGCCTCAACGTGGTGTCTTAATAGCCGCGGCTGCCGCTAGTGGGAACTTGGAGTTGGTGAAATGGGTGCAAGCACACCATCCCGAAGAGAATTTGACGATTGCGATAGACTCTGCAGCAATGAATGGCCACCTCCACATAGTACAATGGCTGCAAGGAGATCGAACCCAGACGTTCACCAGGACAGAAATGTATTTTGCTGTAATCCGCGGTAACCTACCGGTAGTGAAGTGGATACATTCCAATGGATTCACAGAGGCTGTGCCTGATACAGTGGATGAAGCAGCGAGTCAAGATCACCTGGATGTGGTCAAATGGTTTTACGCCAATCGACCGGAGCGATGTAGTGCAAAAGCTATTGGAGACATTACTCGTAACGGACCCCTACGAGTTGCCGAGTGGCTCCACATGAACGCTTCCAATTGCGTCCCAGTGACTTTAGATGGAACGTCAGACACTTGGCCTCTGCACAAATTTGAGTTGCTGCTCTTTATGGACGCGCATTGTCCACAGTGGTTTACCCCCCAGTTCGTGAAGGATGTGAACGAGTACTTGGAGAGTTATACTTTGGTGGAGGAGATCAGGTGGCTGAATGACCGGTTCGCTGGAGTGAAGGAAACCAAGTGAGCTCCGAACACTCGACCGCCTTGGCCCGTTCGACACGAGAAAAAAATGGTTGATAAGCATTTCTTGGATACTCCCCTGCCAACGTACAGTATATCTCCAGTCTCAGAATATCACTTCCACTTGTATTACGTTAGTGACTTTCTCCACTTTGGTGAATCTCACACCAATCATGACTCTCACATCAAGTGAAAGCTATTCCCCATTGTCACATACTTCTACATTAGTCCTGGTTTCAACGATCCGATTCTACAAGCACTACTTCCACTGTTCCACTGTTTAACCTGCTGATCGTTGTTTCAAGCGTGTCGAAACGCACATACTGTGCATGAATGAGAGCTCGAGCCGATCCCTAGCACATGATTTGTACCCGGGGGGAAGTCTTCTAGGTTTGCTACAAAGGCAATATCTGATCTTCGGATCAAGCCTGCTATCCTCCCTCGCTAGCATCTTCCGGGTACATTTCATCGAGCCATTCTTCAATCAGAAAATCGCCTGGTCTAGCAGAGTCGCCGGAAAAGTCATATTTTGTCTCCTGAGCGAACTCAGCAGTGAAAATATCGGGGCAGTTCCCTTGCAGAAACAGCAGAACGTCGAATTGATTCAGTGAGCGGAACCTGAGTTGGTTATCTGGTGGGGGGCGACACGGAAGGTTCGACCGCAGCCAATACGCCACTCGCAGGTGTCCGTAGCTTATAGCACTGTCGAAAGCCCGAAACGTGCACCCTTCGGATCGGTTTGCGTGCAGCCACTTGAGCTCCTTCAAGCGGCCATATCGAGCAGCATTGTCCATGGCTCGCTGCGTGCAGCCAACGTCCGTGTTGGCGTGCAGCCACTTTACCACATTCAAATGGCCGTTGGTCGCGGCATCGTCCATAGCTCTCTTTGTGCAGCTGGCTTTAACATTTGTATGCAGCCACTGCACCACGGTCAAATGACCATTCCCCGCGGCATGGTCCATGGCATTCGTCGAACAACCGTGGTATCGATTGGCATGAAGCCATTTCAGTACGTCAAGACGTCCACTACCTGCAGCTGCATCGAAGGCGGAAGCTGCCCTCGACCACCAGATATTCGTCGGCTCAATGTTCGGAGACGTCTCACGTGAAGTGCACGGGTGCATCAGTGGGGCGTCCTGGACGTGGAAGAACTGTAGAATCTCCAGGTGGCCATTCTCCGCGGCTGCAACTACCACCTTCTCGATCGTTTCACGATCCGAGTACATGCACGTCGAGCAGCGCTCCAGTATCCGCTTCATACACTCTACATGACCCCCTTTCACTGCGTTGAGTAACGCATGTCCGTAGACGTCATCGCAGCCAAGATCGAAGAGATAGTCCACCAGCTCAACGTTGCCAGCCTTCGCCGCGTCGTAGAGAAGGTCGTTGAACATTTCCTGGCCCTTCAAACTCGCACACGCTTCGGGGCCTAGCGGGTGCTCCACCATCCACCTGACCATTGCAAAGTTGCCGCGACTGCACGCGAGTCCGAGCGAGAACTTCCACTCTCGGGGCCACTGCGTGATCTTCCGCCTCTTGTTGCGCAACCGCGCGATCCGTTGCATGAGGTCCAAATCCCCATGCAGAGCTGCTACGACTACGGCCAGGGCTCCAAGGTCCTGGTACTTCTTGACTTCCCCCTTCTCTATCAGCCACTCGATGGTTTCAGGCTTCGCTCTCTCGTTAACATATTGAACTAGTTCGAAGTCATTGGGCTTGAAACTCTCCGCGAACTCCATGGCTCCGTCATTGACGGCAACGGAGATAACTTGATTCAGTTCCTCCTCAGTACTTTCGTAGGGCGTGTATTCCTGCAGCCATCGCGCGGCGTCATAGTGACCGCCTCGGACCGCAGTCTCCATGGATTGACCTCCCCACCGAACCACGTTCCCAGGGCCGCACCAGTCATCAGGCAACTCGGGGACACTTTCGACCCACGAATCTTCTCCGCCCTCGCCGTAGCTCATCTGCACCATCTCGCGGTTGAAGTCCCACCCTGCGTCATTGTTGAGCATGAACTCGAGCACCGGAATGTGGCCACTTCCAGCAGCTTGTTCCACGGCCTGTGACGGGACTTGGCAACCTTTGAAATGGGCGAACAGCCACTCGACCATCTTCACGTCGCCTCGAGCTGCCGCGACTTGCGTGGACTTGTGGAACTGCCACTGGTAGTAGAGCGGCTCGGACCGCAGGAAGTTGCACAACGTCCATCCTGGCGTTCGGCAGTCCGGGCTCAGCGCGCTGGAATCCCAGACCCAGTCCAACAGGGCGATGGAGCCGAAGGTGCAGGCATCGGCGAGGGAGAGGTTCGATGACGGACCGAGATAACTGGAGATGGTGGAGCCAATGTGAGCGAGAGCTGCGACTTGAGGATGATGACGCAGTGCAAGTGCCACTACGCGGAGCTGGACGGGTGGCATTTCCAGTGTAGGGGTGTACAGTAGTTTGCAGAACCAGCCATTCTACACATTTCGATTTGGCGGAAGTTAATTTCAGACAATCATGAATACGAGTAGAACACACTACGTACGCTTTTTGTAATTATTTGTTTCGTATTTTCTGTATTTTTTAAGCTAAAAACTACAACTTTGATGACAAAGGCGTCATTCGTTTCGGCTTTGGACGACCGCCTGACCTGGAAGGCAGTCAATTAACCACGCTAGCAAGTTCACGGTATACTGTGAAAAATGGTCTTCCTGCACCAACTCGCCACGTCATCCTCAACCAACCTTCTCGTCCGCACCTTGAGTAGAAATTCTTGATCTTCGG
The DNA here is from genome assembly GCA_033557925.1 of Phytophthora x cambivora. Taxonomy (NCBI): domain Eukaryota; phylum Oomycota; class Peronosporomycetes; order Peronosporales; family Peronosporaceae; genus Phytophthora; species Phytophthora x cambivora. Next base: position 10,198,300 of record JAUCEB010000001.1, on the reverse strand, counting down.
ACGGTCTCGTTCTTCAATTGCGGTTGTATTTCTCCATCGTCGTTCGCACTCACTGACGCTTGAGAGATGATAGCACGCACTGCACGATAGGTGGCCATCGAACCGCGCACAGTAGAACCTTCATCGAGATTCTGACTATCATGGACGTGACCAGCACGACGGTTGTGACGAGAGCAACGAACACACGAAGCAAAACGAGTCGCCGTGCTCCTCGTCCTCGTGGGTGTATGGCAGCCCGAACAGCTCTGCCACACAGCCAAACATTCAGGTACTTGGGCAGCAGTAAGGCGAAACGCACGCCCTTGACGATAAGCAGCACGCGCTGAACAACCCAGCTCGCGAGGTGATTCTCCAACATGCACTTGGGACAAGACCCACATTGAAGTTTTTTATCAAAAAAATGTTTGTTTGCCAAAACAATACAACATTTTTGGATTGATGGATACGCAACCGTCTTATCCATCAATTTGGCATTCCTCTCCAAAGCATGAAGAACAAAATGCTGGTTTCTGTGGAAGTCGTGCTTCGCTGCTCTCCTGCACTTCGAGACCTCGAAGCCAACTGCTGGATCATCACGAGGTTCCTCGGACCGCCCCCGAATATGTCGCTGAGTGACGCCTGCTCGAGAGGCTCCATCAAACTGTTGGACTGGATCTGGAATTCAAGCTGTACATCAGTGGAAGACCGAGCGCCTCGATGGACTCTTACGAACTACCTGCGGTCGGACCCCCTCTACTATTCGTGTCAGTTCTCATATTCACTGGTAGTGGCAGCTCGCCAAGGGAATTTGGAGATCGTGAAGTGGCTATTTGCACATTTCTCCAACTGTGAAGTGGGCGCGGGTGTGGCCTGTCAGGCAGCGAAGCATGGCCACCTCCCTGTACTGGAGTTTCTGTGGTCGTACAGCGAGGAGACAACAAATGAGAATATGCCGTCGTACAAGAAACAAAAGGTAGATGGCGGTGCTGCTGCTGTGAACTCCTGCTATGGCAACGCTAGAAACTTTGTTGAATGGGATAATGGCGTCATATTGGCTGCAGCCGAACAAGGCCACTTTGACATCGTTCGATGGCTGCACAAGAATACGCTACCGGTATATGATATGTATGAAGATCGTATCTATGGTCTGGCGATCAAGTTTATTCTCCGTGCTGGCGATGATGAGCTCGTGAAGTTGTTGCTTCCTCCTGGAAGGTGCGTTCTGGATTATGCTGATGATTGTCCCCGAGTGGAGTTAATTGAATGGATGCTGGATTGCGGCTACTTACGCCGAGATGCCAGCTTGGCGATGAATGCCATTCGAAATTTAGCGGCGAGTGGACGCATGGATTTAATGCAGCAGATTGTGCAACTACACTCACCGATACATGAGCAATATGTGCGGAGATGGTCATCGACCTGGCTTGATGCATTAATTAGGGCATGTGACTGCGGTGCGCTGCCTGCCGTTCAATGGCTAGTGATGCAACAGCGGATTCCACGGAATCAATATCGTGAGATTATCATCCAGGCAGCCGCTAAAAACGGTCACCACGCGGTGGTTCAGTACCTCTGCGAACAGAAAATCGTGGACTGCTACGTCCAGTCTCTATACAGCGCGATCCGTAGTGGTCACGTGAAATATGTGGAGGTTTTGCTCACTCAGTTATTGTGGAATAACGACCGTATTTTCGTGATTGATTATGCGGCAAAGCACGGAAATTTGTCGATGGTGAAGTTTTTGCTTGAATTTATGCCCCAAGAAGCTGTGTCAGAATCAAACGAGAAGAGCCCGGTTCCAGCCGATGCATGGGAGGATCAACCTCGTGGCTTGCTAGCCGCGGCAGCCGCTAGTGGGAACTTGGAGTTGGTAAAATGGGTGCAAGCAAACCATCCAGAAGCAAATTGGACGAATGCGATAAACTCGGCAGCAATGAACGGCCATCTCCACGTGGTTAAATGGCTGCAAGGAGATCGAACTACGGCGTTCACCGAGGCAGCAATGGATGCTGCTGTATTCCGTGGTTACCTACCGCTGGTGAAGTGGATCCATTCTAATGGATTCACAGGGTATGTGCTTGATGCAGTGGATGACGCAGCGAGGCAGGGCCATCTGGATGTGGTCAAGTGGTTCTACGCCAAACGGCCGGAGAGATGTACTGCACGAACTATTGAAGACATTACTTGCAATGGACCTCTACGTGTTGCTGACTGGCTCCACACAAACTATCCCGAGTGCGTCCCAGCGGGTAATACACACGTTGCATCTCTGTAAATTCGAGATGCTGCTCTTCGTGGACGCGCGTTGTCCACAGTGCTTTACCCCCAAGTTCGTGACGAAAATGAAGCAGCACTTGGAGATTTTTGGTTGGGTGAAGGAGCTCAGGTGGATGAATGAACGGTTCCCTGAAGTGAAGGAAACCAAGTGAGCTCCAAATACTCGACCGCCTTGACCCTTTCGGCACGAAAAAAATAAGAAAAAGAAATTGGTAAGTATTTCTTCGGATACTACCTTGCCAGCGTTTAATATAATATACGCTGGCAAGATATTATCTACAGCAGTAATACTCATAATATCAAATTTTCACTTACAATACCAACAGCATCTTCTACTTGTGGGTCATTGTCCCACGTTAGCAGTGCCTCTACTTTGGTGAATCTCACACCAACCATGTGTGCGAATCTGCCAGCGCGAGCTTCAACCCATTTGCGCCTCTGGAGGCCTATAATTTGTCAAGACAAAAACCCAAAATATATTGTGTGCCAGTTTGTATACTGTATACAAATATACTTTTAGTCTCAATTTTAGTACCATCGTTAATTTTTATTTCTGGCCCTATCCACAAACAATAAAGCAAACATTTTGGAATTATACCACAAACCAAATTGCTGTCCACTGATTGGTCAAGTGAATCTCCTACAACCCCCAGCGAAAATGCAGCTCTGCGTCGTGACGTGGGTGCTAAGACACCACCCAGCCCTGCACTCTGCGCTGCCGCACCTGGCGCCCCTCGTGTCCGACTTCCTGGGGCCGGACCCGAATCTGTCGTTGGCCGCAGCCTGCGAGCTCGGGTCCACCCGATTACTCGACTGGCTCTGGGAGCGCAGCTGCGTCATCGCTGACGCCAGACCCGAAGGATGGTCCCTTTGCAACTTCCTACGCTCCGAGTCATACTATTACCGTTATCAGTTCTACGAGGCCATTCAAGTTGCAGCTCGTCAGGGTGACGTGAGCGTGGTCACGTGGCTCATGGACCACTTCTCCGGCTGCGAGGTGCCCTCCGAGGCGGTCGCTGCCGCCGCCTTCAAGGGCCACCTGCCAGTGCTGCAGTTGCTACTGGAGAAGGACGCGGGTCGTGGACGTCCACACAAGTCGGAGAGAGTGGAGCTGGAGAACAGCGAGTGGGTGGATAGCGTGCCTGTGATGTCCGCAGAGTGGAGCGGGCCGGGTAATGTGGTCCGGTGGGGAGGCGATTCGATCCACAACGCCGTAGCATCCAGCAAGATTGAAGTTGCACGGTGGCTGTACGACAACACGCCCCATCAGTCGGGTGAACATGACATCCATCGGATCGTGGAACGCGCCGTGGGTAATGGCGACTTTGAGTTTGCGGAGTATTTGATGCCCCGAGGACGAAAGATTGGCGACTACGTCAGCCAGTTTATGGGTCGACGAGCCCCTGAACTCATGCTGGAACGAGGGTATCTGAAGGAGAACAAGGTTGCTGCTGTCGGTGCGGTTTTTGGTCGCGGCCCGTATGGGGAATCTCGACCTTATGAAGCGCATTGCCGCGCAACACCCGAAGCCGCCTCGAGGGAAGAACAGCATGTGGCTTCAGTTCTGGGAAATTATCATCACTAAAGCATGCGAAGGAGGCGATGTTGCCATGATCAAATGGACCATGGAGCACCCAACAGGGCGGTTGCTTTGTAAGCAAATGAAGGAGGACGCCATCATGAACAGGTACGATGAACTGCTGCAAAAGGCAGCGGAGGGAGGTCACATCGACGCATTGGAGTACCTCGTTGAGCAAGGATGCACCGATGAATACGCACATGCTATGGTGAACGCCGCTCGGAAAGGCCACTTGAACTGCATCGAATGGTTACTTGAACACACGTACCAGTACCACCCGCGGGGCTCGGCTGACCGTGTGGTGCCAGAAGCGGCAAAGCTCGGGTATCTGGACATCTTGAAATTCTTTCATGCTCCGCTGTACGCTTCAGAAGAAATGTCCCCAAAGCGAAGGAAACTTGAAGACTCGGGCGTGTGGTGGGGTCGGTCTCGTGAGGCCATGGATGAAGCCGTGGGGAATGGGAAATTGGAAGTGGCGAAATGGCTGCACGCTAATCGCTCTGAAGAATGCACGCCAGCTGCATTGGTCGAAGCAGCTCGCAATGGCCACTTGGATATGCTAAAATGGCTGGAAACGGCTACGAATGTGAACTGGTCGATGAACACGATGGCTGCTGCTGCGCAAGGTGGCCATCTGGATGTGGTGAAGTGGTTGCACGCAAACCGCAGCGATGGATGCACGATGAAAGCGGTAGAAAACGCGATCGGCAATGGAAATCTTCGCGTTGCGAGCTGGTTGTGCTGGTACTATCCGGAGTTCGTTCCGACCCACAACAGTCTATGGATGTACCCGGAGAATCTGTTTGACACGCTGCTATTTATCCAAGTGAACTACCCGGATGTGTTCACTCTGGAATTCGGGCGGGGCACAAAGTGTGATCTAGCGGACGAGTACCGCACAGGGAGTGAAATTCTGGTGAAGAACTGGCTAGATGAAAAGTACCCCGGACGTCCAACTCAACAGAGAGAAGTGACTTTTATGGGGGATGTAGCCCGTTCGTCGTGAACCTTGATGAGACTAGTGAGGCGGTGTCTGCACTTGCACTCGAGTCATATCCAGTGGTGGAAGTTATCGAGCCGCCTCATAATGTGGCTGTGATCCCGGGTAGGCATTTTAGGAATTTGCAGAATGAAAGTCGTGCTTCTCTGGATTTTAATTGCGGGAACGCAACTTAACGTAAAAAATATATTCCTCAATACATATTTAAAAAACGGTTTCTGCCACAATTCACTTACATTTTTCACGATCCTCGCATCGGTAGTAGGGGGAATTCACGCCTGCTGTGCACAAAATACCCGAATAACTGCATTAACATGGTGTAAGTACGATAACGCTGGCGGATACACCGAGCAGCACCAAACTCGTATCGTAGAAAGCTTGCTGTGCACATCGTTCGGCCTCATTTCACCTTGAAGCTGCGTGGTCTGTTCTTATAAAAAGAGACCACTAGCTTCAACCAATGGTCCTCTTTTAAAAAGATAGACCACTGCGCTTCAACGTCTGCGGTATCTTTCTGTCCCATACCTCTGAAACGAGGACACACAGTGTCTCTCTCCCTATAAGAACGCACCGCAATCCTTCCATGTTGAAGTGTCCACTTTCTATAAGAACATGCCATCCACCTCAGCCAATCAGCGGTCCGTGAGGGTACGTCACTTCAATTCCAGTCCAGAGCCTCATTCCGCAATTTGCGCCGCCAGACGCACGTCGCCCTCCACCCCCTCCCCCTCCCTCCCTCGATGCCGTTCACGCTGCAGAGCGTGGCCGTCGTGCTGCGCAACGAGTCCGGCGCCGACGCCCTGGAGCAGGCGGGGCCGCTCGTGTCGCAGTGGCTCGGGCCGGCGCCCCACCTGTCGCTCAGCGCCGCCTGCAGCCTGCAGTCAACGGCGCTGCTGGACTGGATCTGGGCCTGCAGTTGCCCCTTGCAGCAAGACTCGCCCACGCCCACCTGGGCGCTCACCCGCTTCCTGCGCAGCGACGAGTTCTACAGCCGCTGGCAGTTCGCGGAGGCCGCGCGCGTCGCCGTGACGCGCGGCGACACGCAGCTGCTGCAGTGGCTCTTCGACCGCTTCCAGCACGCCGTGGTGCCCTCGGACGTCGTGGCGCTGGCCGTGCTCAAGGGCGACTTGGCCGTGCTGCAGTTCCTGGCCGCCAACGCCGACACGAGTCGAGGCCTCAAGGTCCAGTGGACGGACACCGTCGTCTCGGACGCGCTGCAGCGCAATCAGCTGGAAATCGCTCACTGGCTGCACCAACACGCGCCGTTCGGTACAATGACGGAGGAAGTGCACGAGTGGGCCGTCAAGGCCGCCATGGACGCCGGCGACTGGGACTTCTGCCGGTCGTTGCTGCCCCGAGGCAGGTGCATCCTGGACTACGCGGACTTCTGCGCTACGCCCGCCGTGGTCGAGTGGAAGCTCGACTGCGGCTACTTCAAGCGGGACTGGACTGGCGCCGTCGTGGCCATCCACGACCTGGCCAGCACCGACCACTTGGACCTCATCCGCCGCCTGTCGGACCAGCACAACCCGCCGCCGCAGGACCTCGACTGGGTCGGCGAGTGGCGCGACGCGCTGAGCGACGCCTGCATCCATGGGAATCTGGACGTCATCAAGTTCCTGGTGGGCCACCCAACAGGACAACAGGCCGTCGACGAGATGGGCCGCGGCAAAGCCCTGGCGAACTTGATGCGCTATCCTGCAGCCAAGGGCAACATCGAGGCGATGCAGTATCTCCTCGACCAAGGAGCTGATGGTCCAGTGGAGAAGGCCATGGTCAGCGCCATCAGCAGCGGTCAGGTGGAGGCCGTCAAGTGGCTGCTAGAGCGCTTCCCGCGGACGAGGGAGATCCCAGAGTATTGTTTCATGGACGAAGCTGCGAGGCGTGGGCGTGTCGACATGCTGCAGCAGTTCCAGAGCCTGGAGATGTCGGATATCCCCGGGGACTCCACACCTGCGTCTCCTCCCCCACTAGTTGAGGCGGAAGAGGACCAGCCCACTGCAATTGCAATAACTGTGGATGATGCAGATCGCCATCGGAAGATCATCCCGAACGTGGCCCGGGTGAGGTATTCGTGGCTTGCGACGGACCCCATGGACGATGCAGCCGCGAACGGTGAGCTGCAAGCAGTGCAGTGGCTGCATGAGAACCGCACAGAGGGGTGCACCACTGCAGCGATGGATGAAGCTGCGGCCAACGGGTTCCTGGACGTTGTGAAATGGCTGCATGCCAATCGGACGGAAGGCTGCAGCTCCAACGCGATGGACTTTGCTGCGGGGGGCGGCCACCTCGAAATCGTGCAATGGCTCCACGCCAACACCACAGTCGGGTGTACAAAGAGTGCAATGGACCTCGCTGCTGTTGGTGGCCACGTGGAGACACTGGAGTGGCTGGCTTCAAACCGGTCGGAAGGCTGTACCGCTCACGGGATCGAGCTAGCAGTGAGCATCGGTCATTTGGGTGTTGCGTCTTGGCTGATGCGGCGATTCCCCGAGCTCACCCCTGCGAGGTTCACCGCACCCTTCTCGAAGAACAAGTTCGACGTGCTGCTGTTCTTGCATGTGAACTACCCTGAGGCCTTCACGTCCGACTTCGTGCAAAGCGTCCTTCAGCCTCGCACGAGAAGACCGTCGCCAAACGATGTCCAGATCAAAGACTGGTTGAAGCAACACTACCCCGTGCCAGACGTTCCCGAAGGTCAAGGTGGTCGCGCCCATGGACTTGCGGGCCGAATCGCTGAAAATATTGCGCAGCAGATCGCGAGGCAACTGGGCGGTGACTTTCGTATGCTCCCTGGGCAGCAAGGGGCTGGGCAGCAAGGTCCAGCGATGCCTAACACTGCTTTGGCAATGGTGATGAACAATATCATGGTGAGGGTGGAGCACGGCGACGGTGATGAAGACGACGGTGATGAAGACGGCGGTGATGATGACATGTTTGGGAACCAGTAGGTTAATGCGTCGTTGTGCTCATGCTTGTATGCTTCACTAATTCAATCTCACCCCTTTTTAATCTTTCATCAAGCGAAGGACTTTTGGTATTATCTAGGATTAGCAGATTTCTCACAGTATTCAGAGGCTGGGTCAGCCTCTGAATACTGTCACTTCGCTTTTCGCGCCCTCTGGCTCAAGTGGCTCCAGGAAGATCCCAAGCGCCTCTTCGGAGGATCTCTCTTCTCGGGCGAAGTCCCCCCAGCGTGGGGCCGAGAATGCGAGATGGGGTGCTCCTGGGCGCCGGACACGGACGCGGCGCCGTGCCTGGTGTCGACCACTACTAAGAAGATCGCGCCGCGAAGGCGCTCGAGGGCTCGGTGGCCCTCCTGCGCTCAAGATCACTGTCAAGGAACGCACCACAAAGGTCAAGGGACCCTGCACTCTGATTGAAGCCAAGCTGCACACGATCTCAACCTCCCCGGTGCCGATGTACTGGAGCGGAGAAATAATTGCTTCCGGATCCAAGCCCCCCAGAACCTTGTCCACTCTGGAAGCTTCGGATTGCCTGCGCACACCCGAGTATCCCAGTGAGGAAGATCCTCTGTGACAGTCAGTGTCATGTAACAGAGCAAAAGCCATGAACAAGACCACAAGTGCCCAAGATAACCTACCACCAAGATGCGACGGGCCTGGCAGACTCCTCGCATTCAACCCGATTGCATTGCCAAGACAACGAGGACCTGGTACCCCTCGAAGTGCACAAGACCGATAACCACCAAGGCGAGAGGACCTAGAGAACCTAGCGCTCACCCAACTCAAGCACCAAACACTGAGGGTTTGATGACCTCCACGTGTTCAAGAATTTCGGAAGTAAACCACGACGCCCCTGGCCTGGTGAGCCTCTGGCGCCACGTTCAAGCACCAACAGTGAGGACCTGGGATTCCTCGCTGCTCATGATTTCCCCTCCACTAAGTGGAACGCGACAGTCAGAATACATTACTCGCCTTGGCGTGGGGCCCTAATCGACAGAACAAGGACCTCAGAGAGGACCCGCTGTAACGGATCTGGATCACCTCACCACACGCAAGACCGAAGGTAAAAGACCGAAGTGAACAGCTTCGCGGAAGACAGGCAGAACCTTTGTAGGTCTGCTTACCACACTGAGGCTTCCATAGGAAAGTTTTAATGCTCAATTGGAAGGCCGTTTCCCACTCAGCCTCTGAATACTGTGAGAAATGCAGTACTGGCCCGCGGGGCCGTGAGTATCTTTCAGTGCGCTCGCAATCGATAACTTATTGCTACATATCTGACCGTCTGTCTTGCCAGTCGACATCCAGCAGGTGTTGGTTGGTGTCGACTAGCTTTTTCATTTTGACTGGTTTCATTTTGACTGGTACTCTACCGAGATATCAACGAAAAGAGACCAGACCGACGCGCTCTGAACCGCTACCGTTGTCTTGGTGTCTTTTTTACTGGGTCAGAACGGCTGACCGTCATGAAGCTCATAAACTTCCATCGTGATATTGTACCGCTATTTGTTAGGCGTCGTTGAGTCGGGACCGTGACACCGTCGGAACTTCTGGTGGTGGAGTCAACCAAGGTTTCAGAGTGTTCCTGGTTCCCAGACAGCACCTTGCAGGGTTACATTCTTCGCCAAGACCTTTACTTGTGGCTGGCCGCTCTCAACTCATGTAGCAAACAGCAACGTAAAGGCTAACTGTGCCGCGAAGGTAGTCTCAATCACGTAAGTATTTCGTATGCTTCGCGTTTGGATACTAGTTTCCCGAGAACCCACACGTGATGACCAGCCTATTCGGACACATCTACTGTACATCCTGCTGTGGTCAGCTTCGCGCACGAACAGAGGATTCCAGCTCGAACAGACAAAGGACACTGGTCCCAGGGGCATCGCACTGGCATCAGATTCTGCCACTTTCACATTTGCCTTACAAGAAGAACAGCTCCAGGAACCAGAACACGTTTTCCCAATGATAACTATTGCTGCTCTCGCATCCGCCGCCACGCTTCTAGCAGCCTCACTCCCGGGCATCGATGCTCACGGTTATATGCTGATCCCCGAGTCCCAGTTCTCGGGTTCCGCGAACTCGGCTTGGCTCGTGCAGATCGACCCCGTGTGGGCCAGCGACAAGTGGAAGGGCAACACCGCGGCAAGCGTGGACGTGTTCACGTCGCTCAAGTCGGCCAACAACTTCAAGGACCTCAAGACGCTCATGGACGACACATCGGTGTATGGTCCTGACTGCGGCTTCACCAACCCGAACGGTACGCCGCAACCCGTTCCGACAGACGGCAAGGCCACCTTCTCCCGTGCTCTCGTGCACGTGGGTCCGTGCGAAATCTGGCTCGACGACAAGAAGGTGCTGTCCGAGGATGACTGCTACAGCAAGTACGGTAATGAAAACCAGGACATCAAGTCGGTGTTCCCGGTGGACTACTCGTCGTGCGCCAACGGTGGCTGCAAGCAGATGCGGTTCTACTGGCTGGCCTTCCAGGGCGTCGACAGTAAGACGGTGTGGCAGTCCTACAGTAAGTTGCTTGATATGAACTACGCGAGTGTTAGCTTCGCTTGGCTAACGAGAGTGTTGTGTTCTTGTATTGCAGAGGACTGCATTCCGCTCCAGGGATCGGGTGGTGGCTCGACCAACACGACCTCAACATCGACGGCGACCTCTCCTTCGACCGCGGCTCAGACTCCGTCGAGTGGTAACTCGGCTCCCCCGGCGTCGGGATCGACAAACTCACAGTTCCAGGCCCCCACGTGGTTCAACTTCTTCGGCCGTGACTGAGTACTCTCAGACTTTTGTGAGTGTTGATGTGTGTAGATTTTGGAGATCGTGTTAGTTGGCCCTATGGATACCTGTAAATGTGATAAATCATGGAATTGAGTGAGTTGCGAATATTGTTTGTACACGTGGATGGAGGGAGCCACACGCGTGTTTACTAACTGGTTCACCATTTATATTTTCAACTAAGTTTATCATAAGTATTTCATCGTTTCGTTGGGCGAGTTCAAGTAGACTGCGCTCGTTTGACTGGATGCACAAAAAGGTGGCTTTCTACAACCAAAACGCAGTGTGCAACCTGGTAAATACATTCTTGTGTGGGTTCCCTACGTTCGTTCGGTTAAGTTCATCGTGTATAATACACTCAAGCAATTGGCGCTATCGCTGTGGAAGGCGAGATTGTGGTGGAGCGACAATGAGGCAGAAGCTTCGGTGTCGATGGGAACTTTATCAACAGGTACCACACAAAGCACACTCGCTCTTATTTTACCTGTAAGCGCCACTTACTAAGTGGTAAATACTTCCTCGGCCGCTATGAAGATGATAGCGGCACTGTGGAGCCGCCTAAACATTGAAGACGTGACGGAAGCTTGGGTGATGGTTGAGGCCACTGGGGACCCCAAAGCCGGCACTACTAAGAGTGCAGATTCCGACGTCGAGATGCATGGGCCGTCATCGTGGGTTGTCCTGTGGGAGTATCCAAGTTTTAGTGCAAATACAGCGTGACTTCAGTCGCTCCAGAGAAAACATTTTGCACTCGTAGCGCCGCAAAGCTGTCAAGAGAGCATAAGCTTACACGCTCAAATTCCATGTTTATCACGTTTACATCTATCGGACTCACTCGAATAGGCTGGTAAAGAAAGCTACACACTGACCAAAATATACACTCCTCAACACTCACAAACGGACAGTGACGCTTACTTGAAGCTGAACGATGGGGCATTCGTGGCCGCCGGAGTGCCAGAAGACGAGCTCTCGGTCGTGGGAGCCTCAGTGGATGGCGAGTTGTTCGACGCCGGGGCCGGAGTGGTCGAGTTGCCACTTGAAGAAGGCGTCGTGGAATCACCACTTGAAGGAGTCTTGGAGCTACCAGTGGAGGGGGTCTGTGCGTCCGCCGCTGAAGAGGTCTGCGAAGTCTGGGAGGTTGAAGTCGACGTTGACATGGAGGTCGTGTTGGCCGAACCACCACCCGATCCCTGGAGGGGAATGCAGTCCTCTGCAGTACAAGAACACATCACTCTCTCGTTAGCCAAACGAAGCTAACCCTCAGGCAGCTCATATCGAGTAACTTACTGTAGGACTGCCACACCGTCTTGTCGCTCAGGCCCTGGAAGGCCAGCCAGTAGAACCGCATCTGCTTGCAGCCACCGTTGGCGCACGACGAGTAGTCCACCGGGAACGTCGTCGTGATGTCCTGGTTGGGGTTGCCGTACTTGCTGTAGCAGTCGTCCTCGGACAGCACCTTCTTGTCGTCGAGCCAGATTTCGCACGGACCCACGTGAATGAGACCGCGAGAGAAGGTGGCCTTGCCGTCCGTCGGAACGGGCTGCGGCGTGCCGTTCGGGTCGGTGAAGCCGCAGTCGGCACCGTACACCGACGTGTCGTCCATGAGCGTCTTGAGGTCCTTGAAGTTGTTGGCCGACTTGAGCGACGTGAACACGTCCACGCTTGCTGCGGTGTTGCCGCTCCACTTGTCGCTGGTCCACACGGGATCAATCTGCACCATCCAATTCGAGTTGGCCGCGCCCTTGAACTGCGACTCGGGCACTGCGATGTATCCGTGAGCATTGGTGCTCGGTAATGAAGTCGCCACAAGTGCAGCGGCGGATGCGAAGGCAGCAGCAGTCAACATTGTCGACAGGTTTCGAGGCGAGTTGAGCTCTTGCTGCTTGGGAAGCAAATTTGGAAATGCCTGTCCGACACGAACCAAAGCCCGGCTGATCTTGTGTCTGCTTGAGACCGTCGGAATCCTCTGTTCGAGCGTGGAGGTGTCTACCGGTACTATGTCATTTGGAGCAGGCTGTCCATCGCGGGAGCTCAAACGCGAGACAGATGAGACCATACAAAACATGCGATTGACCCTGCCATCGCCACACGATTGTCCTATACGTGTGATCTTTACACCGGGTGGCGCTGCTAGTATTTTGAAGATCCCCCCAAAGACGAAGGTGGTGGAGAGTGTTTGGATCGAGCTTGTGGGCTGTCTGGAAACGAGGAACCTGTAGAAGTTGGTTGGCATGGATGGCCCTGCAGACACTGTCTGTCAGACAACATGTGCATGTATTGACATGTGAGTACCACCGAAATGGCTAGGATCCATCACGATGCACTCTGTCAGCGTCGAGCTCTACGCTGGCTGTCGGTCTAGAGACCCGCATTCATCCGGATCGGCACCAGCATTGATAATGAATCTCGACCTTGCTACTGGGAGTCATTGCACCGTGCCGGTGACACGAACACCAAGTGTTGATATTCGATGCTGATCCCCGCCGAATAGAGGCGGGCTCAACGACACTGACACCTGGCAGGTATAGTACACGATGGGGAGGAATCCCGTTAGACATCTTTGATGAGACGGCTCCCTTTCGATAGCATGGATCGGTCATCTGCTATGACATTCAGCATTTGCATTAAATTGCGTTAAATCATCTGGAAATGCGAAAGTAAGGGAGCCATGTGAGCAACGATGCTTGAACCGCCATCAGATGGATGGATAGATGGGTGATCAGCACTACACGGCAGCTTCAATTCTATCCGCAGTACAGCTAAAAAAAACAATATAAGGTACCCAACCAGAAGTCCGCCACCTTTCCGATATTCCCCGCGAGGAATTTTATAGCTCCGGATCTAGGGCCGGTACGTCGACAAGTAGGGTATCGTTGTAAAGCTGAGGATTTCCTCTATCTCGCATAAAGCTGAGCGCTCCAAGCAATCCAAATCCTCAATTGCATGCTGGCGACTGTTCAGAGCGACCCAACCAGTTGTCCGCCACCTGGGCTTATCTAGCAATTTGTATGGAGCAGGATTTACGGTTGTGATCCTTAAAAGTACGATGGTTAGGGCTTCGGGGATGCCAAACGTTACCTCCAATAGGCTAATTTGCTTTGGATGAACAAAACGCACAGTGTATTAAAAGAAAAAGGTTTGCGACTGTTCATTATCTTGCAGTGGCACACGTGGCCAAAGCAGAGTTTGCACGTGCTGTTGCTCTTGCCAAAGTCTCCGATCCTTCGGCTGGTGATGGGGCTCACGCACGTAACGCAGACGAGTTCGCGGTTGGGAGCTCCAAGCTCTTTGGCTTCCGTGTACCGCTTCTCCAGCATGTAGGTAAGCTTCTTCATCTGACCGCAGTGCGCGTACTTCAGTGTCGACAGGAACGCCGTCGCCATGTTCGGCACCACAAGCTTGCGGATCATATCACCACCGGGATCCATCAGCCCCGTGGCGTAGATTTCGCACGCGTTAGGCCGCACTTGGCGAAAGACGTCGCAAATCGAAGTGCCCGCCCGGACGCGTCCCAGGCGATCGTGGGTCTCAGGGGAGGTGACTGAGTGGAGGATGTGGTGGCCCACCTTCTCACCGTTCCTCAGGTGCTTCGACGTAGATGTGTCGCGGATTCTCACTAGACCCGTCGACTGGAAGGGGAGGTCGAACTCCATTCATTTGGCTACCTTTGGTACCAGCGACTTGAACGGAGACTCCAACAAGGGCTCTATGATGGTCGACAGCACTGCCGCGTCACTGATGTCGGCGTACGAGGCCTTAACCCGCATGACCTCAAGCGTCGGATTCACGACACCAAACATCATGTCGTCCAGGTTGCCAAATGCAGTGCCGAAGCAACGAAGTGATGGCAGGTCCGACGTTTGACTCGATTTGGCAGGGACGGGTGCGGATTGTATTCGCGTGCACAAAGGTGTGTTCCCGAGTGCAGTCAAATCTTGCGGAAAACGGATGATGGATCGAGTGCAGTGCATAGTCGCTGCGACATAATAGATGTACTGGGGGTTGCACCCCCAGACCCCCGCTTAAGAAAAACTAACTACTGGACAGGGCAACGGGTCCGTTCGCTGGTGAGCTCGTCGCTGGGCCCGCCTTCGCAAATACCGAGCGGCCCTGCTTCGCGGGCACCCCGCTCGGGTTTGCTATGGCTACGCTCCTCACACCCGCTCACTACCGAATACATGTTCATAAAATGGATGCACTCGATCCATCATCCGATTTTGATCAAAAGCACGTGGAGTTCCACCCTTTTCGCATGTTTATGGACTGCACTCGAAGTCCTCAGATTTGCACGCGAAAACAATCTCGTTCCGGCAGGGACATTCCTGGCAATCGAGCAGGGAGTGCCTCTTCCTCAGGCTCTTCGCTGGGGCGGACTCGTTGGAGTAAGTTGCCTGGCGTTCCCTTGTTTTCGAGTTTGTTGTGGTCTGTGGTGGTTTGGGCTGCAGTTATTATTTTCTTAGCTGCATTCGTGTCTATTAGCTGGTGGCTATTTCAGAAGCACCAAGTCCAGCGTTTGGCACGGATATAGACTTATGCAGGGGGTGCCCCAACATGACTACTGTTTGGATTTTGCCCAATCATAGTGATTCTGCGTTCTCATTGGCTCACTTAGGCAGGCTGGCGTGAAGGGTCGCGAAGGTCGCGGGCTGCAATGCTGAGCCGACAATTCCGATACAAACAACAGA
Organism: Phytophthora x cambivora; assembly: GCA_033557925.1. Lineage (NCBI taxonomy): Eukaryota > Oomycota > Peronosporomycetes > Peronosporales > Peronosporaceae > Phytophthora > Phytophthora x cambivora. Next base: position 10,183,036 of record JAUCEB010000001.1, on the reverse strand, counting down.
GAGTGGCGGACAACTGGTTGGGTCGCTCTGAACAGTCGCCGCATTCAATTGAGGATTTGCATTGCTTGGAGCGCTCAGCCTTATGCGTAAAAAATCAGCGAGATAGAGGAAATCCTCAGCTTTACAACCATACCCTACTTGTCGACGTACCGGCTCCAGATCCGGAGCTATAAAATTCCTCGCGGGGAATAATGGAAAGGTGGCGGACTTCTGGTTGGGTACCTTATATATAAGTACGTAGTACGGCGGGGATCATCATCGAATATCAACACTTGGTGTTCGTGTCACCGGCACGGTGCAATGACTCCCAGTAGCAAGGTCGAGATTCATTATCAATGCTGGTGCCGATCCGGATGAATGCGGGTCTCTAGACCGACAGCCAGCGTAGAGCTCGACGCTGACAGAGTGCATCGTGATGGATCCTAGCCATTTCGGTGGTACTCACATGTCAATACATGCACATGTTGTCTGACAGACAGTGTCTGCAGGGCCATCCATGCCAACCAACTTCTACAGGTTCCTCGTTTCCAGACAGCCCACAAGCTCGATCCAAACACTCTCCACCACCTTCGTCTTTGGGGGGATCTTCAAAATACTAGCAGCGCCACCCGGTGTAAAGATCACACGTATAGGACAATCGTGTGGCGATGGCAGGGTCAATCGCATGTTTTGTATGGTCTCATCTGTCTCGCGTTTGAGCTCCCGCGATGGACAGCCTGCTCCGAATGACATAGTACCGGTAGACACCTCCACGCTCGAACAGAGGATTCCGACGGTCTCAAGCAGACACAAGATCAGCCGGGCTTTGGTTCGTGTCGGACAGGCATTTCCAAATTTGCTTCCCAAGCAGCAAGAGCTCAACTCGCCTCGAAACCTGTCGACAATGTTGACTGCTGCTGCCTTCGCATCCGCCGCTGCACTTGTGGCGACTTCATTACCGAGCACCAATGCTCACGGATACATCGCAGTGCCCGAGTCGCAGTTCAAGGGCGCGGCCAACTCGAATTGGATCGTGCAGATTGATCCCGTGTGGACCAGCGACAAGTGGAGCGGCAACACCGCAGCAAGCGTGGACGTGTTCACGTCGCTCAAGTCGGCCAACAACTTCAAGGACCTCAAGACGCTCATGGACGACACGTCGGTGTACGGTGCCGACTGCGGCTTCACCGACCCGAACGGCACGCCGCAGCCCGTTCCGACGGACGGCAAGGCCACCTTCTCTCGCGGTCTCATTCACGTGGGTCCGTGCGAAATCTGGCTCGACGACAAGAAGGTGCTGTCCGAGGACGACTGCTACAGCAAGTACGGCAACCCCAACCAGGACATCACGACGACGTTCCCGGTGGACTACTCGTCGTGCGCCAACGGTGGCTGCAAGCAGATGCGCTTCTACTGGCTGGCCTTCCAGGGCCTGAGCGACAAGACGGTGTGGCAGTCCTACAGTAAGTTACTCGATATGACCTCGGTATTCGCTATTCGCTTCGCTTGGCTAACGAGAGAGTGTCGTGTTCTTGTACTGCAGAGGACTGTATTCCGCTCCAGGGATCGGGTGGTGGTTCGGCCAACACGACCTCCACGTCAACGTCGACTTCAACCTCCCAGACTTCGCAGACCTCTTCAGCGGCGGGCACACAGACCCCCTCCACTGGAAGCTCCAAGACTCCTTCAAGTGATGACTCCAAAACCTCTGCGAGTAGTGACTCCAAGACGCCTTCTTCGAGTGGCAACTCGACCACTCCGGCCCCGGCGTTGAACAACTCGCCATCCACTGAGGCCCCCACGTCCAAGAGCTCGTCTTCTGGTTCTCCGGCGGCCACGACTGCCCCGTCGTTCAGCTTCAAGTAAGCGTCACTGCCCGTTTGTGAGTGTTGAAGTGTGTAGATTTTGGTCAGTGTAGTTTCGAATGTTCTATAGATGTAAACGTGATAAAACATGGCTGTTCAGAGCATCTCCAACGGTAAGCTCTAAACACCAGTTATATCGTAAAAGTAACGCCGTTGAGACTTGAGAGAGATTTAATGGTCCCACCGGTAGGTCGTATCGCGGATCTTAACTTCACCAGGGTCTGTACTTTGACTCTTCGGTCTTAAATAAGACTCGAATTCTAACCTTTCTGACTTGTTTTCACTATGGGGATCGGAGCTCGATAATCGAAGCTGCTCAGGACGAAAATTCGTGGCCAAGGATTTAGTTAAGACGGCGAATACATCCTCCCAGTGGGAGGCTGTCCTCTCAACACCGACTTATTTTAATTTTTGTGGTCTTAAGGGACTCGATAGGACCGAAAAATAAGTCATACCGCTGGAGATGCTCTCAAGTTCGTTAGTCTCGAGCTTTTTTACCGCGTCAAAACTATTGGCAGGGAGCTCAATCAAGCTCGCAACCATTTCTTTTGTAGGGTACGGTGACTTCTTAGCAAGCCTTGCGAATGGTACAGTAAATATCTTCACCATTCAATGGGTCGCTATCAGCTTGCTCCCCAAAATGTGACACCAGAAGTAGCCGTACACTCGACTGTTCAAGTTTCAAGTTCAAAGTCAAGAGACGCCGTGGATCTTTTTGCAGACAACAAGCATCGCCATGTCCGAGGTGGAGGAGACGCTCGAACGCATCAAGAACCACAAGGGTGTGGAGGGCTATGTGATCGCCGACCGCAACGGCAACGTGCTCCGGCGCCACCCGCAGATGCAGGTGGCGGAGGCTGAAAAGTACGCGCTCTACATGAAGGAGCTCACTACGAAAGCTCGGGGCGTGGTGCGCGACTTGAACCCAAAGAACGACTTGGAGTACATGCGCATCCGCGTCAAAAAGCTCGAGCTGTTGATCGCACACGGTCCGTCTGCATCTCCTAGTCTTCCTTCGGTGCTGGCTCGCTCTTACATTTCCCTATTTTGTTGATTTGTTACCACTTGTAGAGAAGGACTTCTTAGTTGTGGTCATCCAGAGATGGATGCCGACGAACGGATAATATCCCTGGCGATTGCGTCGTCGACACCTGCACCGAGCCACAAAATTCGTATCCTTTACTCCATAATACTCAAAATTGAGGCCCACTTTCATTGTTCATGACGTGAATTTCACGTTGAATTGTCAGCAGGAATGCGAGCCAGACGCTGGTTTTCCAGCGACAGCATTGCATTCCAGGAGTCCTTTGAAATTTGTCCTTCTCCACGACTGAGCGCTACCAGACGAGCGAGGCGTAGCCAGCGGTGCAGATCTTCCAACTGAAACAAACACACAATGCACGTTCGTTAGTCGTGTCAACTTGGACGATCCTCATAGTCAAGAAACTTACCGCCACTTTTTGCTGGGACTTGCGGCACTCCACGTAATGCTTCTCGGCCATTTCAGCCTCCTCGTTGCCGATCGTAACAAGAAACGACCGCAGCACACTTAGGAACACGCGGAAACACTCTAATACGTGCTCCTCTGGTAGCGAAGCTGTCTGCTCCCCTGCTGCGGCAGAACCATCTGCAGCAACAACAGGCACAGCCACAGTCACCGGCAGAATGCTCTTGCCCTCTGACACGGTGACAACCGCCACATCCTGTGGGAAGTCCATGTTGTAGTAGTGGAAGTCGTACGGCAGCAGCATCTTATCGATCAGCGACTGCAACGCAGCGACGTTCTTTACGCCTTGATCGTTCAGTTGCCCTGCAGTCAGCGCGGTTTCATTCACAAGCATGGTGGTACCGTTGGCCACCTGCAGGACGCCGCTCAGCAGCACTTCGCGCTCGTAATCCTTGTGGGGCATGAAATTGGTGGAATTCAGCTCCTTCAGCGACAGATCCACTCGCGCCACCATGGGCATCAAAGACGTCAGCGTCTGCTGCACCCGAGACAGGAAAGCGGCCTTCTGCTCGTCAGTTGAAGACTTGTCCAGGGACAGGTTCAGCGACAGATTGCCCAGCGGCGTCGAGGGGTCTGCCCGCGAGTAGACGTGCGACAGCAGACCCAGCAACAAATACTCCGCCGCGAGCGTGTCACCGCGCACAGCCTTGGCTAAGTAGTCGATGAGCTGCTGGCGCATGGCGGCAACGGTCGTCTCCTGACCGAGCTTCGTCCACTCGTCCCGGCAGAACTTGGTCCTCGAGTCGTTGCTCCCGTGGATCTGCTCGTAGAACTCGCTGGACTCATGTGGACGCACGTGGTGCAGACTCTGCAGCGCGCTCACGTGGCAGCAGTGCAGCACGACGCCCGAGCGGCCCTTGCGCTGCACCTCGTCGATGCAGTCGGAGATCTGCAGCTCCTCCAGCTGCTTGGCACTCAGCACACTGTCACTCTCCTCGTCCTTCTTGGTGTCGGTGCCGGGCACCATCAGGTCCAAGATGCCCACGAACTCGAAGGCCTCGTTCACCTTGAAGGCGTCCAGCGGCGTGTCCTTGTACTGGCCGTCATAGACGTAGATGTTGACGGCCTGGGGCAGCAGCAGACTGTCCTCCTGCTGCTCCACCTCAGCCGCCTTGGTCTTCTTGACGTGACTCTCGTCCTGCAGCGCTGCAGCCTCGTCCAGAGCTTCCTCCTCGTCCGCGGGTCGCTTGGTGCCCTTAGTTGCCTTTTTACCATCACTCTGACTAGTACTGCAACGACCATCACTCTCGACTGTCTTTTCAACCAATGACTGATCTGCCTGGTACGCGCGTGTAGCCCAGTCACTCGCGTGCGGGAACAGAGTGACGGTCAGCGCCACACGCTCCACGAGCTGGCGGCGTACGGCGTCGCCGTCCTCAAGCGCGGGCACCTCGCCGCCCAGCAGCACGAGCTCCGGGTCCTGCACGTCGCGCACCACGCCGCGGAACTTGAGCACGCTGCCATCACGGTACGCGCCCCGGCGGAAGCTCCTCTCGTCCAGCACAGGTGCGGCCGCCAGGTCGCTCTCGGCGCCTAATAGTGCGCGCAGGTCCAGCATGACTTGGTGTGTGTATGATCGATACAAAGTGCAAGTGATTTTGGCGGAACGTAACCTAACGGGTACCCTAACCTACCGTAGTGTATGGGTTACAAAGACGTATACTGTATACTATACGGTATAGTCTATACCGGTAGTTGAAGTCGCAGATAAAGATCTTCAACTCGAACTCAAAATGCATCGCGCGTTGACGATCGTGGCGTTCGTCCTGCGCCACCAGGCGGGCGCGGACGCACTGCAAGAGCTCAACGAAGTTGTCTCCAACTTCATTGGCCCCGACCCGAACCTCTCGCTCGCGGCCGCCTGCTCCTTGGGCTCGACGCGGCTGTTGAACTGGATCTGGAGCGCCAGCGCTGCTTCCAAAGAAGAACGGACGTCCAGATGGACACTCGGCAATTATCTCCGCTCGGAGCCAAAGTACCATCAGTGGCAGTTCCAGAAGACGGTGGGGGTGGCAGTCGCCAGAGGGGAGTTGGGCTTGGTCAAGTGGCTGTTTGCCCACTTTTCAGGCTGTTTCGTGCCTGCCCTCGTTGTGGAAGACGCTGCTTCAAGTGGACGGTTGGAGATCCTCAAGTTCCTGTTGGAGCACGACGCTGGGAGGAATTGCACACACAAGAGAGTGAAAATGCCAATTAGCGGTGATAATGTGGTGTATGACAGCGTCCCGGGGATGGCAAAAGGCTGGAAATGTTTTGGAAACGTGGTGCACTGGAGCAGTCGGAGCATCGTCTATGCTATTGAAAAGGGCCACAAGGACATTGCCAGATGGCTGTACCAGCAAGTTCCGCATGAAAGCAGCGCTGACGACATCCAGATGATCGTTGAGAGCTCTCTGGCGGCGGGGTACATCGATCTCGCGAATTTAGTCTTGCCTCCAGACAGAAATATTCTGGAGTACGCCCCGTTCTGCCCAAGACCGGAGATTGTTGAGATGGCGTTGGAGACGGCGTATTTTCCGCTGAACAAGAGGTGTGCGGCTGCCTCAATCCAGAATTTAGCTAGAGTTGGGCGACTGGACCTGATCCAACGCATTGTGCAGCTTTTCTCTCCGCTGCTGTCCCCAGCAGCAATAGACTTCGACTGGACAAGCTGCTGGTATCTTAGCATCAAGGAAGCTTGCATACGCGGCGACCTTGCTATGGTGCAGTGGTTGCTGAACCACCCAGTGGGGCGGGCACTTTGTGCTGAGATGAAGCACAATGTTTCCGTCAACCACTTTCTCCCCATTGCAGCTAAAGCAGACCAAGTCGAGGTGATGCAGTTTCTCTACCAAGAAGAAATCGCCGAGCAGTACACTGACGCGTTGATACGAGCAGTTCGCAACGGACACTTGAACGCGACGAAGTGGTTGCTGCAACACCATTCCTACCTTGGGCGAGTCGCGATTGATTCTGTGATCGACGAGGCTGCAAGGAATGGTCACTTGGAGATTTTGAAGTTCTTTCGGCATTTGGATCTATCTAGACAAGCGGCAAATGCATGGTGGCCTCGATCGCGCAATGCGTTGAACTTGGCTGCCTCTAATGGTCATTTGTCCGTCGTTGAGTGGCTGCACGCAAGCGGATCGCAAAGCTGCAGTACCAGGGCCATGGATAAAGCAGCAATTAATGGGCACCTTGGCGTAGTTAAGTGGCTGCATGGGCATAGATGGGAAGGCTGTACGACGAATGCAATGGACGGAGCCGCGGCTAACGGACACCTGGCCGTGTTACAATGGCTCTTCGCCAATACGACAGCTGGATGCACACCGAAGGCGATGGAACTTGCAGCAGCACATGGACACTTGGCTATCGTGAGATGGCTTTTCAAAAACTGCAGCCTCGCTTGTACGTCCAAAATGCTTGACGAGGCAGTATCACATAGCCATCTCCATGTTGTCCATTGGATTCACTCGCAGTTCCCAGAAATCGCACCAACCACGGGCCTGGTGATTTATCCGCCAATCCAGTTCGAAGTAGTGATGTTCATACACGCAAACTATCCTGGCATCTACAGCGCGTCGAACCAACAGACTCTTGTTGGATTTCTTTCTGGCCCGGACGACAAGATTGTTGTGGAATGGGCGGTGCAGCAAAACCCCAACTACGCGATGCTTCTCCCGGTGAACGATGAACCGGGTGCCACAATTCATCGCTGATCGAAGGTGTCGAGTGCAATCCTATGGAGTCCTCGCGATGGCAATGTCCGCGGCACTTGTGTAAGTCTGGTGTCGTGTGTATGGAGTGCTCCTCATTGGTTAGTGCACATTGTATTTGCGTTGATTTTGCAGAAACAAGAGTGCAATGGTAAGGTTTTAAACGGGTCACCTGCAGGTCTGGTCCCGTTTTGGTCCCGTAGACAAATCACGGACCAAAATACAGTATCACAAAAATAGACTCCGAAATAGTCAAGCACAATAAAAAGTTTTGGTCTATCTCTAATTCTCTGGATTTTATCCAGAGTCCTAGGCGGGATCGCACTGACGTACGATTATTGACCGATTAAATACCCTGTCGAAATCGAAGCTGACATTGCCAAAGTTAAATACGGTAAGACCTGTATATATGAATACCCTGTGTAGTGTTAAAACTATGCTGGTATGTTGACCCATCCAGTTGAGATTAAGATAAAAAACCTGTTTACGATAATACCTGTGGAAGATGATAAACATATGCTGCTGGAACAACATGCGCCATATTTTGTCAGAGAAGCGGATTTTAGCTAAATCTAGGGGTATGTTGGCCCCAGTGAGGAGGAGTTCCTCGCCGCGCAGAAGCGGTTGAAGCGTAGCAGGAAGACATAAGATGTTGTGGATGATCGTCAAATTGGCAGCTACAAGTGAACTATGGATATATAGCTTATCACAGCATCCAGCAGCTTCAATTAGATAATTTCATTGCACTACTCTACATCAGTCGCAAACAGAGACAGCGTGCTCTTGTATGTACGTCGGACGCTTACTATCTACCCCTTGAACTCACTGAAGGCCGTGGCCGTGGGGGTACCAGGTGCAGCGGTCTCACTTACTTCCAATATTTTGTCAGAGAAGCGAATTTTGCTACATGTAGTGAGGTATCATATGAGACGGCGTGAAACAAAAGAATGCTAGTTAACCATTTAGAAAATTACGAGATAGGCACACCACCGTAAAGAGGAGAGTCTCAGCTACACGTTGAGCCCCCCAGCACAAAAATCCACTCAGTCTTCGCTGAGGGAGGGTCTCTGGAAAAAAAGGTTGCCTCTCGATCTGGCCGAACTCGATTTTTTTTATTGTTGTACTGGGGGTAAACTGAGCCTGCGGAGCGATTGCGCCTATTCCGCGGTCCTAATTCGACTTCTTCTTTGTTTTAGACGCATTGTTATGAGCACAAAATTCAGAAAATTAAAAATAGAGGTGTATATTTTGGAATTTGGTAGCGATGGAAACAAGAATCATTTTGATATACCGAGACATGCCCGACGAGTGGAAGATAGTAGTGATACTGCTCCCGTAGACACGTGCCACGATAGCGCTGCACTGTATTCGTCTCCTTGAGCACAGCTAGCGCCGTCATAATGCACTGCTTTCGCTCGCCACGATTCACCCTTGTATTTCAAGGCATCGTCAATCAAAATGATGCTTGTATCCATGTCTTCGTCCCCGTCTTGATTCTCTCCGTGCTCGTCCTCGTTTTCGGCAGAGCTTGCGTCTTTAGGGTCAGGTTCTCAGCTGTTGTCTGCACTACCGTCACTGCTGTAGCCACTGTAGCTGCTAGCGTCTGCCCCGCTAGCGGCGTTGGCGGTCTGGTCTCTCCCAGCGGCGGCAAACGCTGCGAGCGCCTCCATCTTCGTTGTTGATACACTCCAGTCAAATTTAGAGATTTTGAAAAAGTCAACCTTCTGAAAAATTTCACTTAGGTGCGAAAAAAGATGCGCCAACTTCAAAGCCGTTTATCTCGAAAACGCAAAAAGGTTAACTAGCATCGTTTTGTTTGGCGCCGTCTCATATCGTTCTAGTAGGACTTTTGCCAAATGATGGCACTATTTCGATAATCTAGACAAACGATGATCCTTAGGAAGTACCCACGGTAAACCGAGAATGTAAGGGACCCGCCAGACAAACAAGCATTAGAAGACAGTCAAGCTGGGTGAAGCCTAGAGAATGCAGCGACTGTGGCGATTGAAGAGGCAAGGCCTGACCATAACTGCATACAAATATTAATAAATTACATGTTTCTTACTTGGTAAAGCAGAGTAATTTAGCTCTTCAAAATTAGTCTGAATTCAAAATTAGTCTGTCCCGTTTGCTATTTTTGGTAAGCCAGCAAAAAAGTGCTGTTCAAAATTAGTCTGGGCCAGACTAATTACTGTAATGACTGTAGCTTTTAACGTAGTACCCGAGCACTATAATATACTTCAAAGTACTATTTTAGTTTATGTATGACCAGCGCTACCAGCCCAGCCCTCTAGTTTATCGCCTTTATTGTCCTTACGACTATCATTGTAGTAAAATTCAAAGGACGACAAGCAAAACTCTGAAAATCCAGAGCTGTTCCGGGCAACTGCACGGCCTTAGTTTCGAATACATACTACGATTGGATTCAAATGTGTTATTACAGGTGTTGTGGATAGCTGAAGTATACTGTCAACCTTGGTTAGACTAGCTTCTTGCTGTCATGCTGCGAGCAACTAGGTGCGTACGACGAGTAGTCCTTGTTCCGCGAGCAGACTGAGTCGAGCTGCACAAACTAACGATGATTTGAATATAACAAACACGGGTTGAAGGGGCCAGCTCTGAACAAATGGCGACTACCGCACTACCGGGCGCCGCTCTCCACTGTTGGCTTTGCCTTTACGTAACCTTTTTCAACCGCCTATTCAAGTGTTAGTCGTAGATTTAAATACTTTAATGTCCTTCACAACAAAACAGAACCGACCTAGAAACGATCCTGTATTGGCCGAGTTCTGTCTTTAAATTTCATTTCGTACAATACAGCTATAATATATGTTTAAGCCACACGGACATGTGCAGAACTGCATACATTAGCCGGCATTCGACACTTACAGACATTGACTCGCATAGCAATATCACAACAGGTATTTCATTTTGTATAATATCATGAATCCAAGTATCACAAATCAAAGCACGCGGGTTCCACAAATACATATTTTATTTTTGATACCAACCGAATCGCGGGATCCATGTGGGACCGGTTACAAAAACACACTGTTTTTCGTCCGGACCAAAACGGGACCAGACCTGCAGGTGACCTGTTTAAAAATCTTCCAGTGCAATAGCTTCAAGCTGAAGTGATTATGTCCTCAACCGCTCATTCAGTTTTTGTTGACGGAATCCAAGGCACAAGTTCTAGTCACGATGCCTTCATTCCAGCTGGGCACGTGCTGCGTCACCAACAAAAGGATCCCATTCTGCGTCCTTCGGAATTTGCTCAGCCCGAGCTGAATTAATGTTGCTATTCATCGACGCTTAGATCTAATTTCATTTATACTGGGAGGACAGCTTTAGCTGGCTGAACAGCCTAACCAATTTTATTTCAGCGGCCGGGCCCCCCCATGATTAATTGGCACATGTCGCCTGAGTCCATAGTCCACAGATAATGGCTACCGTAACACGACGAAGTTGGTACATCTCGTGACTTGTTGTTTCCGGAATGTCGACCGAATACATGATGTGGAACACACCAATTGCCAAAACAAAATACAGACATAGAAGTTGGAAGGTCCACCTTTCAGCGGAGAGCATTTCCACCGGTCAGACTAAAAGGCCGACAATAGCGGTATTTAGTCGAATATTTCACTTTTCACCTGGCACCGGTTCGGCAAAGCACCGGTCAAATTCCCCTATCGACTATTTTGTGGTTATTCTAGAGCTAAATATCGGTTGGGGATAACCCTCGACAAAACAGCTGCAGTCGGGCTCGAATCGAAAGGACTGGTCGAACCGTGCGCTGGAGACCTGCAGCACTACAAGCACACTAATGGAGGAGAAGGCGTCAAGGTTTGTGTGGCTGTAACCTCTTCGATCGATCGGTGGTCTTTTTGGTTCTCACTCTCTATTTTGCTGCCCAGCCAGGACGAACACTACGACTCATGCCGCTCAAAGAGAAACCCGCTCGAGGTCGAAACTACGCTCCGGTAGAAGACCTCGAGCTCGCTCGAGCCTGGGTTTATATCTCAACTGATGCTGCGATAGGAGTCAACCAGTCTGCTGAGTGTTTCTGGACGCGGGTGAAGGAGACCATGGAAGCCACTGAGACGATCGCTGCAGCATTAACTAAAGGCAAGTTAACGGCTCGATCGTGGACGAGTCTTCAATCGCATTTTGGTACCATATCAAAGCTGGTGTCGAAGTTTGTTCGTTGTTCCAAAAACGTGGCGGTGACGCGTGAGTCTGGTACGACGGAGAAGGATATGTTCGAGAAGGCCATGGCCCTCTTTCGAGAACAGCACAACCAATGTTTCCCCTACATCGACTGCTACAAGATTCTATCGACGTGCCCCAAGTTTCAGAAGATGCTGGACAAGGAATCGACGCCGGGAAAGAAAAAGCGGGCTGCCACTGATGACGGGGTCGAGGTGGAATCCCTCGTCGTTGCTACGGGTAATTCAGACGAAGACAGCGGCAAGAACGAAGCAAAAGGCGTCAAGGCAAAGAGGCAGAAAAAAATACAAGAACAGTTGCAGCAACGCAGTCTAAAGGCACAAGAGCTGGTATCAGCGTCAGTCGCGTCGAAGGTATCGATGCTCAAGGATCACATGCAACGCAGCGAGTACCTGCAACAGCAACATCTGCTCGTTCAACAGCGACAGCAACGCGTACAGGAAGAGCATACTCTTCAATCTATGCTCAACGAATTGTTTGCTGTATCCCCACAGGATGATGAGCATGCTGCTTACCTCACAATGCGCCGTGAGAGTCTGGTGAAGCGCATGCATGATCTAACGTGCGCCGAGCCAGCCCAGTCACCGACGGGGCTTTCTATCTTGGAGCTATGTAAAACATCAGCTCCAAGTAGTAGCGCCGATTAGTGGATAGGATTGTCTAAATGCAACAACTTTTTTTATTATATTGAAAAGCATATTCTGCGTTAACAAGAAGTTATTCATCGCCATGTACATCCCACAAGTGGTCTATCAGCTTGTCGCGCAGTTTAAAGTGCTGCCAGGAATCTTCAATAGCACTAATCTGAAATGCTAATTCAGCAACAGATCGAGGCCGTACACCCGAAGGTCGTGACACACGAAATTCTGGGACAGGTACTAAAGTATGCGAGCTGTCAAATAGGAAATCATGCGTGTTGGGCTCGCTGAAACCAAGTACTCCGCGGCTGTCCTCAACTATCATGTTGTGTAATATGATGCAAGTGCGCATCACCCGTAGCATGTTGAAACGCGCATGATACTTCGAAGGCAATGCCAAAATTCTCCAGCGAGCTTGCAAGACACCAAACGCACGTTCTACATCTTTCCTGCATGACTCTTGACGCTGGGTGAAATAGGATTGCTTTCTACCGCGAGGATTAGCAAAAGGCTTCACAAATACAGCCCACTCTGGATAAATTCCATCAGCAAGCGCATACGCCATCTCGAAATCCGCCCCACCCAAAGTAAAACTTACTCGTGGCGCCTCCCCCCGCATTAAATTATCGAAGAGTGGAGAGCGGTCCAATATATTCAGATCATTCAGAGACCCCGGCCAACCGAAACTTGCATGCAAAATCCAGAGTTCCTGGTCTGCACAAGCCTCAAGAACAACGGTGGGTTTTTTCTCCTTTCCCTTAAACTGCCCTGCTTCAGATGCGGGACAGTTCTTCCACTGCCAATGCATGCAGTCAATACTAGACCACATACCCACGAATCCTCGCTGCGCATTCACCGCGAGCAACCGCGCTAGATCGGCTTCAGTTGGATCTCGTAAGTACTCGTCACCAAAGCAACTATCCACAGCGTCCATGAAGTGGCGAACAGACTCCAAAGCTACGGTCTTACTCATCTCAAGGTTCTCGTCTAGGAAGTCAGCTGACACTCCATAAGCCAGTACTCGGAGAGCAGCAATCACTTTCATTAAAGGTCGAATACCCCATTTACCAGCTGCATCTTGCCTGTGCGAAAAGTACACCTGATCCTTTTGGATGACCGCCTCAAAAATTCGATTGAAAAGTCTCTTGCTCATCCGAAAACGTCTTCTAAAGTCTTCTTCGTTGTACACACTGTTGTCAACAAAGTACTGCTGAAGCATACGCTGGTACCGACCCTCAAAGTCGCGAGGTTTGTTTTCGGCTTTTCCTGGCGCGGACCCTCCTCGAGACGCTTTTTTATCATCACAGCGGTCGTTGCACATGGCTGCCGCTTCGTTCATCAGACTGAACGCAGCAACGTCATCGTCGATATCGTCGGCAATACTAAGCACACTATCTGGGTCTAAGAAAGCGCTAACGCTTCCTGTAGTGTTCATTGCAGGCGTCCGGTGCAGAATGATGAGTTTTGCTTGACCGGTGCGTGAAACCCTGGACAAAAAAATAGCATCGACAAAAACATGTCCAAATTTAGCTTAGTTTTAGTCTGACCGGTGGAAATGCTCTAAAAGGTTAGAAAAAAATGCGGGAAATCGAATATTACAGTTCAAATCAACAACTGGATCGCATATGCTCCACATTTCCAGATCTTCCTTGAAAGTGATACGTCTGGTCCGAGTGATTTAGAAAGGGTACAAGCTGTATGTGCATTTCAGTTTCTCAGCGGTGTCTGTATTCTTTTCAAGGTGTGAACTTCATCGTCTCACAAAGTCGCGCTTCGCACGAAGAAGCTCTGAAATTTGGAAAGTTGCTAGAAACGTATTGTTTGTTTTGTTTTGTCCATCCCCAGTGGTTTTACATTAAACATTAAGAAATTTTCGTGTTCACATACCATTGACCAAGACCATCTGCATCGTGCCAGTCACCTGTGTTTCAAATGCAACCAGTTCTAAATGCACTTCGTATATCAAACATACAACTAACCAATATATTGCAAATCACACTGTCCTCCCAGACCAAAGCTTCGCCTCTAGTATTGAAAGCATCTGCAAACGGTGTTCTCTGAAATTTATTTCAGAGCTAAGGAGGGATCCGAGTGGACGTCTTATTCCTTAAAAACACTATGACCTGGTAATTTATGGGTGATATATGATATTAGTTCATAGAGGTCTCGTGAAAAAACCATGTAAGTACTCTACAGTCACTTTCATGAATCATAATACCCTCTGAATATGATAAATTACTGGGATGTTGCTTGTAACGTCCACCTCGTCTAGGTACGAGTTTTGGAGGTTGCGCGAAGGGATCATGCACTTCTTGACATGTAAATACGTTCGAGTTGCCTACACATGTACCGGTAGCCATATCAAACGCACAGGCTAATTTATATACTTGAAGTATTGGTTAGTTTTACTAAGATAGAAAGTATAATACTGATAAGGTTTGGTGCTACTTCGTTCCTGTGGTGCGTCCCTCCACCAAAGTGCATTTAGAACTGGTTTGGGACTATACTTGCATTTGAAACCCAGGTGACTGGCACGATGCAGATGGTGCGACTGCGAAGCAGGCGCACCAGATGCTCCTCTTGGTCAATGGCATGCGAACACGAAGAAATGTAAACCACTGGCGATAGTAGAGAAAGAAAAAATGTAGTATAATTACCGGCAAACACTACAGTTTCTAGCAAATTTTGTAAATTTCAGAGCTTCTTCGTGCGAAGCGCGACTTTGTTGATGCTTCTTTAAAATTCTAAGAAAATAAATTCTATGAAAATAAATTCTATGAAAGTAGAAAATAAATTCTATTCTCATAGAATTTATTGTGAAAACCGGCCAGAATGTCTAATCCGAATCTAAATCGGCCGATTTGTGTACTCCTATTTATTTCGGGACCAGTCGTATTTAGTTATAGTTACCCTCGGTTGGACTCCAAATTGAAACAGTCTTAACCCCTTGAACGCGAAGCCTTTTCAGCGCCCCCATCGGCCGAATTAACTTGTATGTGGAGGGGAAGGGTTGTCATACTGAAGCCAAGTTGTTTTGATATCGTGTATGTTGGATAGCCGCGCTGTAAACCTATCCCTTCTAATCCGGCTACTGCCATATCGTGTATCGCCATGATATCGGACGATCAACATACAACTTTGACGTCTAACTTGTATTTACTAGAACAAAAGCAGTCCATTTAGAAGGTAAAGTCAGGCTCAGTACGGGCATAGCATACGTCAAGCTGTGCAAAGTCGCAATGATCGTAGCCAGATGTCAGAAATCGGTGATGTGTGTATTCAAAAAGGACAATTCCACGGACACAGCTTTTGCTTACTCGTAGGTACTAGCCGCGCGCGCACGCTTTGGGTGATGGGGACCGCCTGCCGTCGATTCTTCGTCCGTCTCCATGGCACCCTCCCGAGCAGATACCTGAGCCGCCGTCCGAGCACGAGCTCTGCGCTGACGCGCCTTCTTCGACAGCAACGTTCAATTGCACTATGCTTTATGCCAGATCTCGAAGCAATACATAGTAGTTCCGCTGTGCTCATGGCAAAACTTTTCGCACAAGAACACGCGCCATGTCATACGCTTCTTTGGGATAGCCTCAGCTTGCAGCGAATACAAATAAAGATACTAATTACAGCGCTAGAACGAAGTTGTGTCCGTCAGCATAAGTTTCGAGCATGTACGGTACAAGTTTAGCCAATAGTTAACATGTCTGGTCCGTGATAAGACAACTTAGGAGAAAAAAAACACGAGTGCCTCCGAAGAAGCACTCGTAACTTACCCTGCGACGGTAGAATCGCTACGTCGGCGGCCATCGTTGGCGGCGGGTTATAACCCCGCTGAAACCGAGACTGAAATGCATCGATAACAGGAAGCCATCTTCAGGCTCTGGTGACCTTGGCAAGCTCACCGGCGTTGTTGCTGAAGCGCATGCATCTAAACCAAATACATAAATCGATCCCAAACAACGTGCTGATCAAAACAACACCGTGATATTGCGCTTTCATATGTTGGCTTTCATGTTAACGAAACGTGTTTATCGTGTGCAAACATGTTGGCCACACCTCGGTCGATATCGTCAGCACCTTCGCTCATCTCTTCATTTCTTGAACACCTTCTTCCAAGCTCTGATGAGGCAGTATTGCACGCACCTACTCTTGCAGCAGCAGCAGCAACAACAAATCGCTCCTCTAAGTTTCGCTGTGTGTTAGACGACAGAGCTACACGATAATAACGACATACATGATAATTAGACCGCAAAGAGTTGAATAACTTGTATCCACAGTATCATACCGTTTGTGTTCTCCGGCGATCAATTGGCTCTGGAACCGAGCCCATCCGCATTGTAGCTGCAGGACATATCGTGAGGAGGCACGGCACGCGAACGATCGACCCCATCAATCGTCTGTGCTGACGGTGCGCCATCCATACCAGGTTCCGCCGTATCTGTACAAGATAAAAGGAAGCGTACATGTTTAGCAACACTCCAAACATGTACCATACATCCAGTTCGTCATACCTTCGTTAAATGCATAGAGACTGAGCTCACACTTTCCCGCCGATAAGTGTCGCTCTTCTTCTTCTTCGAAGAGCGCCGTCGTGACTTCTTGGGGCCCCTAGGTGGTCGTAGATGCTAATGCGCATGCGGAGGTCTGCAATGGCTCTGCAGGCGAGAGGAGTAGCCACATCTTGGACTTTCGTGGCCTAGTCTGATGCACACGCGATTCGAGCACGTCAGTGTGGCGCCGTTACAAGCCACCCCGCACACACTAACACAGGTCAATCTTGTCCAGATACCTCGTCAACGCTTTCTTCCCCGCAAAGTAGTCTCACCCGCGTACGCCTCCCGTGTTCTTCTTCCCTGGTATTACATAGGTGAAGTTGTCCGACAGCCCGGCGGGCTTGCTACTCTTCCAGCCGGCTTTCCCGAGTTCGCGCCATCGCGCACGGAACGTAATCTCTGCTCGAGCCGGCGATTCTGAAAGTGAGGGGGAAATGGGTGGCGACCGATATCACCTCCGAAAGTATATAAGGATGAGCATGCACCATCTCTTTACTTGTTTCTTCTTATACTTGAATGTCGTCCTATCTATACAGAATGTTGTACCCAAGCGGGAGGGGAAGGTTAGCCCACCTACCCCTCGTTGACTTAAAATTTGTATAAGCGTATACAATTTTTAAGTCAAAAATCCTTAACGTGGACCGTACACGTTAAGGATTTTCTGGTAACTTGTACGGTCCAGGCGCTCGCGTTTAAGGGGTTAAGATAGGCGCCAATCGCATTCACAGCCGATTTAACTATTAATAGGCCGAAATGCCGACTTGCAAGTCGGCATTCCAGGCTCTTGTTCATATCTGCGCAACAAATAATGGAAACCCTCGCCCGCGTGACAGGGAACACTCCGCTTGGAGCTCTTCCACACAGAAACACGGATGACCCTTGACGTAGCCGTCGATGAACCGTAGGACGGGAACAGGTAGCATGACCACATTTATTGCGCCATTTGGGCATTGCGTGTCCTTGAATTGAACCATCGGAGAACAGAACACGAGCTGATGCCAAAAATCCGGCCTACTCGCGCACACGGTATGCCGTACGCATTGTGCAAATTACTGCACGCCAACGGAACTCTGCTGCGGGCATGGCGTCGAAACTTAAAATAATTGTGCATGTATTCCCTGACTAGTGCTTTCCTCCGCCGCGCTAATAGCTGGCTTAATAAGAGTCGATCGCTTGATACGACGCCACTCCGGTTTAGGCCTCTGAACCCCCTTTAATACCCATATTTAAATAATATTGAGTGCGATTTAGCTGTCATCCGATGCGTGATTTACAGGCGATTCCTCGAAGACATTCTGACCGGTTTTCACAATACTTCGTTGCAGTATTTTCTTGCAGAATGGGCCTGAGGTGGACCCGTTTCTATTTTAGGACGAACGTTTAGAAATGAGTAATTTCTTTTTTTCCATTTCTTTAAAGAAATGGGTAATTTCTTTTCCCATTTTTAAACTTTCGTCCTAAAATAGAAACGGGTCTACCTCAGGCCCATTCAGTTGGATACGATGCCTCCCGTCCTGCTGCAGGTTGTCGCGTTGGTGCTGCGGTATCGTCCAGCCGTCGCTTGTTCTCCAGTACTCGGAGCGCTCATCTCCCAGTTCCTCGGTCCTTCCACGAATCTTTCCCTGCGTGAAGCCGCCTCCTTCGGGTCAACTCGACTACTGGACTGGGTCTGGGATGCGAGCTGCACTTCAGAAGCCTCCAGGACGCCAGGATGGTCCCTGCACAACTACCTGCGCTCCGAGCCCTACTACCACCACTATCAATTCCAAGAGGCACTCCAAGTTGTCGCCAAACGCGGCGACTTGGGGATGCTCCAGTGGTTTTTCGGCCATTTCCAAGGCCTCGAAGTACCGTCCGAGGCCGTGACAAAAGCCGCGGAAAACGGCCACCTGCCTGTTCTAAAGTACCTACTGGAACATGACCAAGGACGGGATGTCCGCCATGAACTGAAGGAAGTGAAGGTGGGTTCGGATGGGTTCGCAGACAGTGTACCAGTGATGCCCCCAGACTGGAGGGGGCCTGGCAATGTGGTGAGATGGGGAGGGCACGCCATTCGAAACGCCGTTCTAAGGGAACACCACGACATCGCCAGGTGGTTGCTGGATAACACCTCATCAATCGGATGAGAGGGAAAGAAACGGAATTCTGGAAGCCGCGGTTAATGGAGGGAACTTTGAGCTGGCCAGGTCGTTGCTACCTCTGGACCGCGGAGTAGGCAAGTACGTGAGTCGGTGGATGAAAATTGCAGTGGTCGAACAGTTGATGGAAACGACGGATGTTCTCAAGAAAGATCAGGAATTTGCAGCTATGATGCTTTGGAATGCAGCATTGGAGGGAAATTTGGACCTCGTTCAGCGAATAGCGAAACTTCATGAGAGAAAGAAGAAGAAGAACGACGAATGGCTGGAGCGGTGGGAATGGGGAATCGGCGATGCCTGTAAACGGGGTGATCTACCGATGGTAAAGTGGATGATAGAACATCCAACCGGCCGCGGGATTTGTGCGGATATTCACAATGGCAGACGACACTCCGAATACTTCGACGACGCAGCAGCTGGAGGTCACATTGAAGTGCTTGAATATCTTTTCACTCAAGGTTTTTCCGACTTGAAAGCAGATGCGCTATTTAATGCGGCGCGTGAAGGCCACTTGGATACTGTGAAGTGGCTTCGCGATCGCTTCTCGTCGTACAAAGAATTCAATAGTACTGATTACGTTGTAGAAGAAGCTGCGAAGAACGGACATTTTGAGATTTTAAAGTTTTTCCACGATCTCGCTTCAAGTCAACGCGTTACTGGTGAGAAGAAGAGCAAACGTCAAAGGACGGAGCAGACGACTGACTGGTGGAAGCGGTCAACCGAAGCCATGGATGAGGCGGCTTCTAACGGCCACCTGGAAGTAGTCAAATGGTTCCACGCCACTCGTTCGGTGAGCTGCTCGACGAAGGCGATGGATGGTGCAGCAGGCAATGGCCACTTCGACATGGTGAAATGGTTGCATGAAAACACCACCGCAGGTTGCTCAGTGCGTGCGATGGATGTTGCAGCACGCAACGGCCACTTGGACATGGTGAAATGGCTGCATGAGAACACCACGGCAGGTTGTACGACGAATGCGATGGATACTGCTGCTGCCAAGGACCATCTGGAAATGTGCAAGTGGCTACACGCAAACCGATCGGAAGGGTGCACTGTGCAAGCTGTCGAGTACTCGATCGGACACTTGCGTCTTGGGAGCTGGCTTCGGTCGCACTATCCGGAGATCCAATCGTCAGACAACCGACTGTGGTTGTATCCACGGAATTTATTCGACGCTCTGCTGTTCCTTGAAGCGAACTATCCTAAAGTCTTCACGCCAGAATTCGCACGAGGCACTAGGAGTGACCTCTCTTATGAATACTCCAACGGAAGTGACGCACTAGTTGAAGCCTGGCTGAATGAAAAATACCCTGGACAACCAACTCAGGAGAAAAAGTTTCGACTGTGGACAGCGTTGTAGGCTCGACAAGCCTAACGAATTAGGAGGAAAACAACGTGATTGAAGTGATCGAGCAGCTGATGTAATTCAAGGATATGCTTAAAAATCATGAGTTTGCGGCTTCGGCGATTTCATCCACAGCCTACGACTGGACCTGGCCCTCGTCCAGCGTATCGCAAAACTTCTTGAGAGGAAAAAGAAGACAAGTTTGGGTGAATAAATGAGAAATGGGGATCGGGTACATCTGTGGCCATGGCAAACAGGTTGCACTCAAACCGGTTGGAGGGTTGTTCCATTCGCGCCGTCGAAGTTGCCATCGGTATTCCCAGGGAAGTGATGATCTACCGGTAGTGGAAGGCTGCTTCAATGGTCACAGTCCACACCAGAGAAACAGTTCGACTACAGCATGCAATGTAGCATATCTTCGTGCTGTGCACGTAGGTGCACGTCGTCACAGTACGATAAGAATATTCTGGCACGACTTCTACTTTCACGTTTTACTTGCAATCACATTTATTACATCTATCGTACGTAGCATCGGTGGTATGCCGACACTGTGGACGGGCGGTGGAGTAGCGTCAGCGGGGTATCAGTACAAAATCTTTCTGGATGCTCGCGTGGCACACTCGATGAAGACTGCGTACTTCAAGTAACCTTTTGGAGGAGAGGGCTACGCGTTACGCGTCTACATCGATTTCGATGAACTCTACGCCTTCAGAGGGATGCAGTTCTCTGTAAAACAGCAACACGATGTCCGTTAGTTCACGCACTTACACCAACTCAGTTGAGTCAACTGGTATCAAGCAACGTACTGTAGGTCTGCCACACGGTCTTCTTGCCGAGGGCCTGGAATGCCAGCCAGTAGAACCGCATCTGCTTGCAACCGCCGTTCTTGCACGATGAGAAGTCCACGGGGAACTCCGTCTTGACGTTCACGTTCGAGTGGCCGTATTTGCTGTAGCAGTCATCGGCGTACAGCACCTTCTTGTTGTCGAGCCAGATCTCGCACGGACCCGTGTGAATGAGGCCGCGAGAGAAAACAGCCTTGCCGTTCGTTGGAATGGGCTGCGGTGTGCCGTTTGGGTTGGTGAAGCCGCAGTCAGGACCGTACTTGGATGTGTCGTCCAAAAGCGTCTTGAGGTCCTTGAAGTTGTGAGCCGCCTTGAGACTCTTGAACACCTCCACGCTCTTGGCGGTGTTGCCGTACCAGTTGGGGCTCTTCCACACGGGGTCAATCTCCACGCTCCAGGCTGAGTTTGCGCCGCCCTTGAACTGCGACTGGGGGACGAGGATGTATCCATGAGCGTCGGTGCCCGGAATCGAGGCGGCCATCAGCACGGCGGCGGACGCGAAAACAGCAGAAGTCTTCATAGTAAAAGTGCTCGGGTTTCTTGGGTTGCTGTCGCTTGGAAGGCAGATTTGAAAGTGAAGAGTTCGACACGAACATGTTAAGGAAAAAAATACACTCTGCACCTTACTGGTGCAGAGTGTATTTTTTTCTTTTCCGTTCGAAGCAGGCCAACGTTGCATACGGGCAATCTGGTGAGTGCGTATGGCATGGTATTTCTTAGGATACGCCAGATGCAGCAGTGAGAACGAGGAGCTTATCAGCTGCTGGAAAAGTTACTATGCTCTTCTCATTGAGCTCTCTACGTATTTGAACTTTAGCCCGAATATCTGTAGAGACGGATGAAACGGCTTGATTATCAATCACGGACCATGTGACCCATGCCAGGTGTTCAGGACATGCTATCACGCTCAAGAGAATTATTGCCGCATGGTTTCCTTGGACCGATTTACCGGTATCCTCCAGCTTCTGGTTGGATGCTGGAGATGATTTCAGGCACTCGTGGGCGAAGTGTGGAATCGGAAATGGGAGGGCGTATTTTGACTCGTAAAAAAACTTACTACATGTGCTACAGTACTTCATTATTACTACTGCAGTATACTTCACTTCGTGGATATGCAGCGAGTGCTGTTCTTCATTCGGAACCACCACAAGAAGAGGTGCAGAAAACAAAGTGCATTTGTTTCCAAACTAAATATACTCGCAGCAGCTATGTATTTCCTCTGTTTGCTATTCATTCTCAAACTGCAACACCTGTGCTGATAACCAGCTTATAGGCGCAACAAAAAACAATACCTCAAGTTTGTGATGAACTACCCAGTTTATTGGCATCACATCTACATCTATGAATTTCTAACGATACTAGTGCCAGATAGACCACGTTGCGTGCATCAAAGTGACCAAGTATTGGCGACTAACCTCCGGTGTGTCAAAATCACCACTTGATGAAACGTCAACACGGTGCCAACGTCTACCTCGACGAACTCTACGGCTTCAGAGGGATGCAGTCCTCTGTAAAACAGCAAAATGATACGCGTTAGTTCACGTACTCACAACAAGGTCAACCTCAACCGGTATCAAGCAACGTACTGTAGGTCTGCCACACGGTCTTCTTGTCGAGGGCCTGGAAGCCCAGCCAGTAGAACCGCATCTGGCAGCCGCTGCCCTTGCACGACGAGTAGTCCACAGGGAACTCCGTCTTGACGTTGTCGTTGTTGTGGCCGTACGTGCTTCTGCAGTCGTCCGCGTACAGCACCTTCTTGGTGCCGAGCCAGATCTCGCACGGACCCACGTGGATGAGGCCGCGGTTGAAGACAGCCTTGCCGTTCGTCGGAATGGGCTGCGGCGTGCCGTTCGGGTCAGTCCAGCCGCAGTCATGGCCGTACTTCGACGTGTCGTCCAGGAGCGTCTTGAGGTCCTTGAAGTTGTTGGCCGACTTGAGCGACTTGAACACCTCCACGCTCTTGGCGGTGTTGCCGTACCAGTTGGGGCTCTTCCACACGGGGTCGATCTGCACGTTCCAGTCCGACCTGGCGGGGCCCTTGAACTGCGACTGGGGGATGAGCATGTAGCCGTGGGCATCGACACCGGGGGCCGAGGCAGCCATCAGCACGACGGCAGACGCGATAGCAGTAGAAGTCTTCATGGTCGAGGAAGTGTTTGGGTTTCTTGGGTTGCTGTCGCTTGGAAGGCAAATTTGAAAGTGGTTGGGTTGGAAGAGGTCGCCACGAACATGATACCGAGTGATTTCATCCTGTTCGAGGCTGTTGGAAATTCCAACTTGGAATTGCAGATCGTAGTCAAGTCAAGCGCTACCATGCAAAACGTGTGATTGAAGCTTGACTCAGACGGTGTCAATTGCACACCGGATGCTGTAATTTGTTTCGAAGAAGCGGCCAACGCCAACATTGTGATGGGGACTCGTGCAGTCTGGAAACTAGGAACTGTACAACGTTGAGCGCAAGCAAGTCGTCTACTGCATAGAAATCCGTCAGCCAGTTGGTCGTCTTGGTTCCAATTATTTGTCGTACCGCTACCGGTACTTCCTTGGGTTTAACTCGTCACCGTTGTCGAAGTACGTGTAGCTAACCGCGGGATTGCAATTTTGGGAAGGATGCGGAGACAGCGGAGGTTATGCTGACAAATTTTATTAATACAATATTTAACTTATTAACCGTACCACTGGAAATTAATCGTTAATACGGTGGACATGCACACGACCACCAAAGTGCTGGCTGTTTTGGACATTCGCTCCTGTATTAGAGGCGGATGAAGCGACTTGACGAACACTTGCCATGTGAGCAAGTGTTTAGGAAATGTATCCACGTCGCATACCTTCAACAGCACAAAACTGTTATAGCTTGTCGGCTTGACAAACTACGCCACACCGTACATGTATCAAGTATCTCAACGAGTTGGTCGTATGAAGCTTTGTGGGCGGTTCCTGAGTCTGTGCGTGCGTCTTTGTATTCATAGAAGAATAGTGGCCAAAATACGGAGGATCGATACATATGTGGTGCCTCGGACAAGATTCTTGATGTGGTTTGCAGGACTCGCACTTGTTGATGTAAACCGAACACCGGAAACATATGCGTTCAAACTTTTGAGAGAGAGAAGGTAGTCTATTGAACCTTAGTTAATAGACTACCTTCTCTCTCTCAAAAGTTTGAACGCATATGTTTCCGGTGTTCGGTTTACAAACTTTGCCCAAGAACTGAAGGGACGTTCACCAAGTTCGGCGTTCAAACTTTGCCCAAGAACTGAAGGGACGTTCACCAAGTTCGTAAATTCAGTACATGTACAGTAGACTGTCGTCTAAGACCGTACGTAATCCAACCATGTCCGTCGACAGCTCGAGCAACACAGCGGCAGATCCAGCGCTCTGCGATACTTAAGCCTAAGTGTCCTGATTCAGAGCAGAAGACAACGCTTTTTCTAGGATTCTTATCATGCTTCAGCGATTTGCCTGCGCTGCTACGTAGCGTAGCGACACCGCCGGAATCGCTCACGAGCAAAATCGGACACTCGCTCCTCGCGTCGATTGTGTTTCGCTCGACCGCAGAGTGCAGCTTGCCTATACACAAATGTAGCGATTTTGGAGCTGCGATTCGCTAGTGCAACAGCGGAAGCAAGCACAATCTGCTAAATACTAGGATAGTATCCCCAAGCTTCCCATTTTTCCATGCCCGCACTTGGATCGTATAATACACTTCAACTTTCGCTCTGATCACCGATCACACGTTTGCCAGTCCCGGATAAGAATTGCTGACGCAACGATCTACCGCAAATAGCAAATTGGAAGCACTCGCATTTTCTTTAGATCACATTTACATTTATAGCATTTTAACGAGACTACATGTAGTACAGTATGACCGCGTTGAAGTGACCGGGCAGTGGTGACCCACAGAGTGCTAAGAGATCCATCTCCGCTGTGTCGACGCCACCGCACGATCACATCGAAGTACCAAGCAAGATCTAGGCGTTCTACGTTGACGTCGAGTTCGAAGCGCCCGAAGCCTTCAGGGGGATGCAGTCCTCTGTAAAACAGGAGCAAACCGTTAGTACAGTACAACGGAAACAGCTCTAGAACAATAGCGATCGAACTTACTGTAAGTCTGCCACACGGTCTTCGTGTCGAGGGCCTGGAAGCCCAGCCAGTAGAACCGCATCTGGCAGCCGCTGCCCTTGCACGACGAGTAGTCCACAGGGAACTCCGTCTTGACGTTGTCGTTGTTGTGGCCGTACGTGCTTCTGCAGTCGTCCGCGTACAGCACCTTCTTGCTGCCGAGCCAGATCTCGCACGGACCCACGTGGATGAGGCCGCGGTTGAAGACAGCCTTGCCGTTCGTCGGAATGGGCTGCGGCGTGCCGTTCGGGTCGGTCCAGCCGCAGTCAGGACCGTACACCGACGTGTCGTCCAGGAGCGTCTTGAGATCCTTGAAGTTGTTGGCCGACTTGAGCGACTTGAACACCTCCACGCTCTTGGCGGTGTTGCCGTACCAGTCGGGGCTCTCCCACACGGGGTCAATCTGCACGTTCCAGTCCGACTTGGCAGGGCCTTGGAACTGCGCCTCGGGAATCAGCATGTAGCCGTGGGCGTCGGCGGTCGGGATTGAGGCCGCCATGAACACGGCGGCGGACGTGAGAGCTGCAACAGCCAGCATTGTCGAGGGAAGTGTTGTGTGGGTTTGTGTGGATTGGGCTGTTGCCTCTTGAAAGCGAATTTGAAAGTGGATGGACTGGAAAAGGTCATCACGCGCGCGAGTGACTTCCATTTGAGACGGTCGGAGTCCGCTGTTCGTGTCCCTGCTCGAGGGTGGCGGTGCCTGTTTGTGGACAAGCTGGCCATCGTGTACGGTAGAGTACTATCTAGTCCATAGGGCACATGCATTATTCCAAGTTTCTTGGGAAGGCAGACGCTGCCATGCGGGTGGGTGAGGCTGCAATTGCCACACGATTGACCTATTATACGGAGATATTCGCTCACCGGGTGGCGCTGCTATTGTAGTTATCGAAGAAGCGGTTGACAGCAAAATTATGATCGGGCTTGGTGCTGTCTGGGAATTAGGAACTGTTGGACGACCATAAGAGATGTCGTAAGTAGGTCGACTTGCAGACTTCTGCTATTGAGCCAGGGCCGCTACCTGCTCCAGCTGATGTAGTTCAAGCATTTTTGACTACTTGGGTCTCCTCGAAAGAGGCACGCACGTCCGACGATGGCAACAATGCGACGTCTACCGTACAGATACCGCTCACGTTCTCGAACAGCACCCTTTCTGCAAGTTCATGGAGGTTATAGACTATACAAAGGAAATGGGCTGCTGCAGTGAAAGATTTGCTGCTATCGATTAAAATATGATTCAAGTCAATACATGTGTCTGTTGTCCAGCAAACACGACTCTGAGCGTCCTGAAACAACGCACTTGGTAGCATTTTTCTTGTTTACCAACACCTCTCGTATAGCGTTGCTGTGTGCTCTCGTAGTTGCCGACGGCAGCGGGTTTGAGTTTGGGCGGGAGTTTTAAAAGCGATTTGAGGGAGATGTGCATGAGCGGTACCCTTTTGAAACGGATCTAATAAATGAAGCATGTTTGCGAGGATATTATTTGACGACGTGTTCGAGAACGTGAGCGGTATCTGTAGTCATCTGCTCCCGGTTGTCGGCTCGCACATAGTCATCATCAAGTGCGAAACCTGTACTGCTTGCATGTCCGAATAAAAGTTGTCAAAAATGCTTGAACTACATCAGCTGGAGCAGGTAGCGGCCCTGGCTCAATAGCAGAAGTCTGCAAGTCGACCTACTTACGACATCTCTTATGGTCGTCCAACAGTTCCTAATTCCCAGACAGCACCAAGCCCGATCATAATTTTGCTGTCAACCGCTTCTTCGATAACTACAATAGCAGCGCCACCCGGTGAGCGAATATCTCCGTATAATAGGTCAATCGTGTGGCAATTGCAGCCTCACCCACCCGCATGGCAGCGTCTGCCTTCCCAAGAAACTTGGAATAATGCATGTGCCCTATGGACTAGATAGTACTCTACCGTACACGATGGCCAGCTTGTCCACAAACAGGCACCGCCACCCTCGAGCAGGGACACGAACAGCGGACTCCGACCGTCTCAAATGGAAGTCACTCGCGCGCGTGATGACCTTTTCCAGTCCATCCACTTTCAAATTCGCTTTCAAGAGGCAACAGCCCAATCCACACAAACCCACACAACACTTCCCTCGACAATGCTGGCTGTTGCAGCTCTCACGTCCGCCGCCGTGTTCATGGCGGCCTCAATCCCGACCGCCGACGCCCACGGCTACATGCTGATTCCCGAGGCGCAGTTCCAAGGCCCTGCCAAGTCGGACTGGAACGTGCAGATTGACCCCGTGTGGGAGAGCCCCGACTGGTACGGCAACACCGCCAAGAGCGTGGAGGTGTTCAAGTCGCTCAAGTCGGCCAACAACTTCAAGGATCTCAAGACGCTCCTGGACGACACGTCGGTGTACGGTCCTGACTGCGGCTGGACCGACCCGAACGGCACGCCGCAGCCCATTCCGACGAACGGCAAGGCTGTCTTCAACCGCGGCCTCATCCACGTGGGTCCGTGCGAGATGTGGCTCGGCAGCAAGAAGGTGCTGTACGCGGACGACTGCAGAAGCACGTACGGCCACAACAACGACAACGTCAAGACGGAGTTCCCCGTGGACTACTCGTCGTGCAAGGGCAGCGGCTGCCAGATGCGGTTCTACTGGCTGGGCTTCCAGGCCCTCGACACGAAGACCGTGTGGCAGACTTACAGTAAGTTCGATCGCTATTGTTCTAGAGCTGTTTTCGTTGTACTGTACTAACGGTTTGCTCCTGTTTTACAGAGGACTGCATCCCCCTGAAGGCTTCGGGCGCTTCGAACTCGACGTCGACGTAGAACGCCTAGATCTTGCTTGGTACTTCGATGTGATCGTGCGGTGGCGTCGACACAGCGGAGATGGATCTATTAGCACTCTGTGGGTCACCACTGCCCCGTCACGTCAACGCGGTCATACTGTACTACATGTAGTCTCGTTAAAATGCTATAAATGTAAATGTGATCTAAAGAAAATGCGAATGCTTCCAATTTGCTATTTGCGGTAGATCGTTGCGTCAGCAATTCTTATCCGGGACTGGCAAACGTGTGATCGGTGATAAGAACGAAATTTGAGGTGTATTATACGGTCCGTGTCACACGGCCCACACGGCGTGTGGGCTTGGAAATGGTTAACTAAAAAAAAGGGTTAAGCCTTGGTCATGCACAATAGCAATTGCGCGATGAATCCTTCTGTACCTCTCCAGGTTATGGGACTCAGGAGAAGTTTATCAGCGAGACTCATAGGAAGTGTGCGTAGGAACAGCAGCCCCTCGAATTTGAAATCCCCGCGAAGAATCAATCCTCTCAACACCGACTTCTTTAAATCTCGTGGTTTTATGGGGCTCGACAGGACCAAACATACCGCCGGGGATTGTCGAACATTTTGTTTGAGTGCGAACAAGTGACTTGCGATTTATGAATAAATAAAACTAAAAATAAAGATTATCAAGAACTTCTCATATCACTCCACTCACTCACGCTGCCTTGGAATAGCGACAGCGGACGTTCATCAATGGGGGAGGCCAAGTCCAAAGAGGACCCAGCACTGCAACCACCGATATCCCGAATCAATGAATGAAGTCGAATACGATCATCAAAGTTGTTGAAATTGTCTATTCGGAAAGTCGAATAGAAAAGAAGGTACTATAGAAATGATCCTGTAAAAGTACGGTCTTGGTTTGCTGTTCCCCAAAATAGCCATCCCTATTCCTCAATACGAACCATACGTTCAGCACAAGAACAATTCAACGCATTTAATTGGTTAATCCACTTCAACGTCCTTTAATCCATTAGTCGCTGGAAGATCGCCATGGGTCGCCATGGGTCCCCTAGAGCTCCGACTCGTGGCGTTCGTGCTCCAGCACCAGTCATACATCGCTGCCCCGAAAGAACTGGGGACTGTGATCACAAGTTTCCTCGGTCCATCGTCCAATCTCTCGCTCAGTGACGCGTGCAAATTGGACTCAATCCCCTTGTTGGACTGGATATGGGCGTCGAGCTGCGCTTCTGGGTGGTCTCTGACCCATTTCTTGCGCTCCGACATCCACTACTATCACTGGCAGTTCTCCAAGGCGTTGACGGTTGTTTCAGAGCGCGGTGATTTGGGTACGCTGAGGTGGCTCTTTGAGCATTTTGGGGGCTGTGTGGTACCGGTGGAGGCTGTTGAGGCAGCCGTTGCCAACGGGCATCTAGCTGTGCTCAAGTATCTGCGTGAAGTTGGTGCAGGTCGAGAACGTGACCAGGATCGTGTGAATGTCGATAATGAAACCGAGACAGACGCAGCAGAGTGGAATGGGTCGGGGAATTGGGTCTGTTGGGGTGGACGGAGCATGCTGAAGGCAGTTGAGAATGGCCACGCGGATGATGCGCGATGGTTGTACAGCAACTCCCCCCACGCACTCACTGATGAGGAGTTAGAGCTGGTGATCTGTGGGGCGCTTAAGCGTGGAGACATCGAGTTCGCTCAGTTTTTGGTGCCTCCAACCCGGAGCCTCTTGGACTACGCGTCGGACTGTCCGCATCCCGACGTCATCGAGATGATGCTGTAAAAAGGGTATCTGCAGCGGGACCAAAACGCGTCTGTTGTCGCTATACGAGACCTCGCTGCACATGGGCGACTGGACCTGATGAAGCGCGTTGCTCTGCTCTACACTCCACCACCAACAAATGACGACGTTTGGCTGGACTATTGGCGTCGAGCTATGGCTGAAGCGATCAAACGAGAAGATCTGCTCATGCTGCAATGGCTGGTAACGCATCCAAGCGGACGAGAGTTACGGACGAGAAAGAGAGAAGACGTTGAAGCTCTCGGCTTACTCGGAGTGGCAGCCACAATCGGTGGCGTTGAGATCATGCAATTTCTTTACGAAGAAGCCCTTGCTGATGACTATGAAGACGCGGTGGTCAAAGCCGTCCGTAGCGGTCACTTGAGTGCCGTGAAATGGCTTCTCCCACGCGTCAGAAGACTCCCAAGTGATAATTTAATGGATAAAGCTGCGAAATACGGTCATCTGGCAATTCTCGAGTACTTCCAACTTTTATCTGAAGATACAAAGTTCGGGATTAAAATCTGCTCTGTGCGCGCTATGGATTTTTCAGCTGCGAATGGACATTTG
This sequence comes from Phytophthora x cambivora, assembly GCA_033557925.1. Classification (NCBI taxonomy): domain Eukaryota; phylum Oomycota; class Peronosporomycetes; order Peronosporales; family Peronosporaceae; genus Phytophthora; species Phytophthora x cambivora. The sequence goes on along the minus strand of JAUCEB010000001.1, from coordinate 10,153,021 downwards.
GAGGTGGTGAAATGGCTGCATACCAACCGCGTCGAAGGTTGTTCGACGTTTGCAATGGACAATGCCGCTGCAAATGGGTATCTCGATATGGTACAGTGGCTGCACTTCAATCGCTCGGAGGGATGCACAACTCAAGCGATGGACTTGGCTGCTCAGGGAGGACACCTGCATATACTTCAGTGGCTGCACGCTAACAGGTCGGAAGGTTGCACGTGCAAGGCAATCGAGTCGGCAATCAGCAACGGCCACCTCCAAGTTGCTTGCTGGTTAAAGGTCCAGTACCCGCAGCATTTTCCTGCAATGGTGGGCAAATCAATCTCGACGGAAAACGCCTTGGAGATCCTGCTATTTCTACACGTGCATTACTCCCACGTCTTCACTATTTGGTTCTGTGCTAGGATTCAGCAGCCTCTTTTGAGCACCGACAGGACCGGAAGCGATGAATTTGTTGTCCAATGGCTGGAAACTCAATACCCTGACCACGAGGGAGCCTAAAACTAGGGAATTTTAAGGCTTCACGCAGCCTAGCCAAGCCTCTTCGACAGGGTCACACGGAAGTCCAAAGCCGTGGAGGATTTCTTGCTGTCTCCCGTTGATGGCGTAAATGTCAAACGAACTGCAGGAGATAACTTGAAAGAAATTGTTCATGCAAATCCCCACAACTTCAACGTCGGCACTTTGGTAAACAGGATCATAGCATCGACGATACATGACGCCCCCGCAGATATCGACTTGGTACTTTGCAAGTGGTTGTGGGGGAGGGAAATACAACGCGTTCGTGTCACAGGCCGCTGGTTGAGTCGTGAAAATGGCCAGATTTGCGTCGCTGATATGATCGCTGGACGGTAGGCAAGTTAGTCCATTGCACGCAGGGTGGGACTGGTTGCACTTGCCGAGAAACCCATTGCAACACAAGGGTGCGTTTACGAGGACCAGAGTCTTAAGGTGCTGGTTAGTCGTAAGGTCGGGAAGCCGCTGAAGGGAGTACAGCGCTACTAGCTCCAGTCGCTGGAGCTTCACAAGAGGCTTCAGCTCAGGTAGACTGGAGATCGAAAGCAAAATCGCCAACGACATGCTCTTCAAATTGCTCAAGCCTTTGAAACTGGGGAGCTCAGGCAGCAGCGGGAGATACCCGAGATGGATAAAAGTCAGCGAGCTCATCCTGGAGAAGGCGTCAGACGGCATCTTCACTATATTCGTGTCCCCAAACTTGCCTTCCACGTCACTAAACGAAGTACAACCGACGTTAGTAGACAATCAACTTTTGTGCTAGGGGTTAAAACGTCGCATCTTCGTACAAGAATTCAAGTTTGTGGAACACTTTGAACCAGTCAGGAATGATTTCAACCCCAGTGTAGCACAAGGATCTGCGAGCACAAACGTGTGGTTAGTGTCATCTATCGCTCAAGCGCAAACTCGCACCACGTACAAGTACACGAGGTTTGTACATCGCTGAAGCTCTTCCGGCCACAATGTCATCTGTCGATTTGTAAGCTGTAGTACTTGTAAATCACCTGATAGAGCCAATGTTCGTACAATCTCCGAGACGTCAGTGGGGTGAATCCATTCTTCATACGTTTTTGGAGCTTTGTCGACATCAACGAGTGCGAGACAAGGGCACGCAACTTGTCGGTCCCAACGGTAGGCAAACGCCACGCACTGCGGATGTGCGCTGCATGAATTTTGTGATTCAGCAATGGCCTTCGCTGTATACGCCAGCCCAAAAGCACTCGCGGTAAGGAACACCACCCCGACCCAACGTGGCACGTCCCGCTGAGCCTTCAATTTGGCCACTTTGCTACTGGTAGTCCGCGTATTCTTTCGACGTTGGTAAATTACTTCCACAAGGCGAGTGAGTCGGTAGCTGAAAGAGATGTTCATCACGAGTCGAATCAACAAACTGGACCACGTGAGTGTCCGCAGCGAGTCGAAGCAGAACCGAAAGAGTGTAGTGGCGATTGGGTCGGCTTGCATCCTGGCCTGGCGTTGGAAACTACCCGGTGGGTAGACTCGTAGGTTGAGTCGTGCGATGCCTCGGTCCAAGTCGAACATGGTGTACGAGTAGCCGAGAAGGAAGATTGGACATCCGACGGCGAACGTCATGTCAAAGCTAAGGCACGGGAAAGTAAAGTTTTAGACGAGTTAGAATCAATACAATGAATGATGCAAAACTTACACAGTGTCGACCAGCACTTCAGTGAATGCAGAGTGCGCGACGGGGTGGAGGATGAAGAAAGCCTGGGAGAGGCAGCTCATTGATATCAATGCGGCGTAGCCATAACACAAGCTGACAGAGAACCCGGCCTCTAGCAAATGGTTCAACTGGATCGACTCAACGATGAGATCTCCGACTTTGAAGAGCACATTCTAAAGCATGTACAGAATTCGTCAAGTGTTCGATAATACGCATCAAAAATCCACGTTAACGTACCCAAAACTTCCGATACTGTCCATAATACCCCGTCAACTCGAGCCAAAATGACGCCGCCTGCTGCAGATAGTCCCCAATATGCGGGAGTCTCGCAGCCCAGATGGGCGACACTGACACTTCTTCACGTCTCGGACCGACGGGGACAATGCGGAAACTGGAGTTCCTCAGTACCGTCATTTTCAGCATCACGTGAATGTAGCTCACTGCCAATCCAACGAGTACGAACGTGTTGACGCTCATGAGCTCAGGCTCGGGGTCGGCAATGAGCCAGAAGTACCCATCGTCGAGGTCTGCAGTGTCCATGAGATAGTTTGCAGTGTCGTTCGGAGCGATTGTCAAGATAATGAGCCACGCCGTCCAGCACACGGAGACCCCCGCACCCAGCAGCAGCAAAATCCCGATAGAACCGAACGCTTGCAAGAAGCTGTCGGGTTTTACAGCAGAGACGCCGTGGTTTGCTACCACTGGACATTTGCCACCGAGTGAGTTTCTCGGTTGTTGGGGTAGAATTCGGATCGATCCGACAGCAGGCGAATTCTTCGAGTTCATTGACCCATTAAATGCTTCTCGTACAGACAAACTTGTCATCGTGGGATCAGTGAATGCTTAGTATGTTGGAAGTGTGCCAGTTGTGGAATGACATGACGATCAGATCAACCAGGACACAAAGTTGTATTGTATTTTCAGCGTCCCGCGGAACTATTCTAAGTTCTCTGGATTGTATATCCTGAGGAGCCCAGTAGAGAACTTTAGATCCTAGGTTCAACGTCCTGGTAAAACCTAGTGCGGTCCTTGCAGCCTCGACCTAGACCACTTTATCCCACATCCAGTATGCCTTGGCTTGGTCGATTCCGTGGAGCGCAGATCTCGCCGCTCGAAGCTCGCATTGGTCCAGTAGATCACAGGTTCTTCGCTTCTACTGCTATTCGGTCCACCTTCCAAGCCAAACCTTCGAGCACCCCAACGATTAAAGACATTCAACGAGCGAATAACTCGTCACTTACCTTTGCCGAAGCTTTTGGAGCACGAGGGGTGGTTATCGTCCTTGTGGTGCTCATTTCCATCGCGTGGACGGTGTGCCAACTCATCTTGACTGTCGCGCCTAACGAGGCCGCGAACTTTCTCACCAAGACGACGGAGTTTGACAACGGCCGGTTCTGGCTAATCATTGACCCTGATTCGGTCTTCTTGACCGTTAGCGCTCTCAATCTTGGAATGCTCGTTCTCGTATACGTCGATGTGCTGTTGAAGATGTCTTATCAGCGAAATAGGTTACACACAGTACGGCCGTTCAGCGTCTTAATCAACACCATGTGCCCTGGAAGGAGATCGAAATTACAATTCGAGCGGAAGATACTCGGGTTCTGGTATGAGCTCACGGCGTTCGATGGTAGAAGACGAAAATATTGGGTAAGTAACCCAACCTGAGGGTGTAGTTTCGTTCGTACACTAACTTTCACTTTCAACTTGCCAGAACGCAGTGTTAAAATTGCCTGATCTGGTGATTGAGGTGATTGCGCTTTATTGACTGTTGGAAGACGGCATCCCGACGCCATTATGTTATGCCTACGCGTGCTTGATCTCTGCAAACTCCCTCTCCTGCGCGATACTAATTTTAAGGACTGAGCACACGGCGCTTTCGGAAGTCTTCGTAGACTCCTTGTACGTATAACTTGTAGCCTTGACTGGATCTCCTTCTTCTAATACGTTTCGCATCGCAGCTTTGACATGGTTTTCGCTGTAGGGTGGCCCATTCTTTGGTTAGGTTACTCAGTGAATCACTTCGACTTTGACCGAGCCAAGACACTTTTGTATCTGAAAGTTTACCCACCTGGGTGGTTTGAGCGGAAGGTGAGGCTCATGGCGGACGCAGCTACTGTAACCCTGTTCCAGATCAGCTTCGACGCCCTGCAAATGAAGTCCGGGTCCGATCTGTCTCTGCGGATGGCGATGAATCTCTCGTTTTCCTATCGTCTGAATCGAGCTGTGGATTTTATGATCCGCCGGCAACGCCAAGTCCTTGGGCGAACCAAGTCCTTTAACCTGCTGAAAACCGCCCACCAATCGAATTTACCGCGGCCGGCGGCGTTGGTTTTCCTTGCTGTGAGTGTTGGCGTGCTAGTTGGCACTCACATGAGCATCGTGACCTCTGGAAATGTATGCGCTAGCTCCCCACAATGCGTAGTGTATGCGTATCGGTGGGAAACGCACGACTCGTGTCCATGTCGTGCATTGATCGATGTAGAACAAGCCCCTCGATCGTACAGTGAATGGACCCACCCCCCAGACGTGACGAACCTCGTCAAAAATCTGGCCAAATCTGGAGATTTACGTATCATCCAAATCATTAACCGGCAGCTTCCTGTATGGCCAGCGGAGTTGCAGCGATGCTCGGACCTTCGCAGCATGTACGCTCAAGCCTGTCTCTTGTTTTTAATGAAGCCACCACGGTTTTACTGACAATTTGTGCTGTTCAGGACGTTACTGTACACAAACATCAACGTAATTCCAGAGTGGGCCGCAACATTCTACAACCTCGAAATGCTGTACGTTCCGATTGAGCCCTCTTTGACCAAACTTTTAAGTATTTTAACGCTCTACATTTATATCGTACAACGAGCAGAAGCATCGAAGGGCGTTCAGTCGATAACAACTTGGTCTCGTTGCCCGAAACTCTTTTTGACGGCATGTACAGGTTAACGTATTTGCACCTGGCAGTGCATCAAAACCTGGTTCTGCTCCCACGCATGGACGGTTTCACGAACTTAAAGTCGCTCACGCTGGCCATCGTGATGTCGCTCGAGCAGTTGCCGCGTCTAGACAAGTTAACCAAACTCCAACTGGTCCAAGTGGTTGGAGCGACCAGCACGCAGCGGATCCCGGACCTGTCTCCTCATGTCGGTTCTGTCAACCTCATCGTCGTCGAGAGTCAAGCGTGTTGCAACGGGTACATCGTCTGCAGTCTATCATCTCATCTCTGCTCAGCGCACTCTTCGTGTTTAGACAAAACTCTACCCGAGAACCGACCGAACGAAGTCACGCAGCGTATTTTCGACTTGAGACAGTGAAAACCTGCACCACGCCCGGCTTCAAGACCGCGGATTTCTTCGTTAGTCCGACCAAAGAAGATGTCGACAACTGCGGCGGCGTCTTGTACGCTCAGTGCCGAAAATTCAACGGCACCGCCAACATTCCTGGCATGTGCTACAACGAGCGATGCAGGTTGTGTCCTGCCAGACGATGCCGCTCTATATGGCAGCTCGGAGACAGGAAATTCAACTCGGAGCCGGTATCCCCTGTGATCCAACCCACGAGAAGTGGCTAGGCTGTACGGTACAGTCTAAATGAACAACCATTTATTGAGAAGAATGTGCATGGAACATTATGCGATTCGAGTATTGTTGTGCATGCTAAGTACAGATCAACTAACCCTTGAAGCTTAAGCTATTTGTGCGTAAATGCTCAGCACAATACTTTGGACAAACAAGTACGATGGGTCCGGGCTCCGCGCAAATTCTTCCAGAAGGAAACCTAGTCCGAGTCAACAACATTTCACGGAAGCCTGCTATCTCGAAAGCGAATTCCAGGCACGGCCCAAGCGTACGTGACCTTAGAAAACTATCGGGGTTCGTTGAAAATGTCACCTCGTCTTTTATCCAAACTTTCGGCTGGCTTGGACTTCCGCTCTTCGGAATGATATCTGTATCAATCGCATGGACGGTGTGGCTGGTCATCTTGACTGTCGCTCCCAATCGAACTGCCAACTACCTGATGGGGACCACTGAGCTGGATGGCGGCAACTTCTGGCTGATCATTGACCCCGAGCCTGTCTTCATGATTGTGAGCGTACTATGTCTCGGAGCTTTTCTGCTGAGCTACGCCAATCTGCTGCTGAAGATGACAGTGCGGAGAGATTCCCCGTGTACGCCCAGCGTCATCTACCGAGTGATTCTTGCGCGACTCTTTCAACTGAGCAGCAAGATCAGCCCGCAACTTCGAGGAGCTCAGAAATCGTTGGAGTTTTGGAACGATCTCAACAATTTTGAGGGGAGGCGGCGCAAACTCTTCGTACGAAAGGGACTCTGTACTACCCAAATCTGATGAGGTAATTAACCCCAGCGTGCATTGTCTTGCCGCAGAATGTCTTGAATAAGTCGCTCGACTTGGCCGTCCAACTCGCAGCTCTGTATCGACTTCTGGAAGATGGCGTCCCCACGACGCTGTGTTACACGTACGCAGCGTTGGTCGCAGCCAACTCCTTATCCTGTGCCTGCTGTATCCTGGCCCCTGGTATCCACTCCGCGTTCTCTGAGGTCTTTGTCGATACAATGTAAGTAAGTCATTGACCTGGGCTAACTACACTAAAACTCCACTAACTTTGTTGGTTTTTTCAGTTTTGATATGCTTTTCGCTGTCGTTTGGCCGATTTGGTGGCTTTGGTATTCCTACATGAATTTCGACTTCGACCGCGCCAAGGCGCTCTTGTATGTGGCGATGTATCCCAGCGCATGGTTCGAGCGCCAAGCTCGGCGGATGGCGAACTCGTCGGAAGTGACGCTTTTTCTTATCAGCTTTGACGCTCTACGGATGAAGTCGGGGCTTGATTTGAGCATTCGAATGGCGATGAACTTGTCCTTCAGTCATCGTCTCGGTCGCGTAGTGGAGTTTATGATCCTCCAGCAGCGAAAAAAGACTGCGTCGAAACAGCCTTCGACCGACCAGCTGAACATCCGCCGACCCACTGCGTTCATTTTCGTCTTTGTGAGCATTGGGGTGCTGGTATATACCAACCAAAGTATCGTTTCCTCGGACAAAACGTGTTGCATTTACCCGGAGTGTGTTGCATACGCGTACCGCTGGTCCGAGACGGAATTTTGCCCGTGTCGTGCTTTGATCGACGTGAATAAAGCGCCTCGAAGCTACGCCGAGTGGATGAATCCTCGAAACGTTACACATTTGCTGCGTGAATTATCACTGACGGGGGATTTGCGTGTCATCGAGATCGTCAACAGACACCTGCCAACTCTACCCGATGAACTTCAGCGATGTACACAACTCCAGAGCATGTACGTGTACTTTTATACATATTTCACATCTACAAGGTGCAGGGTTGTCTACTTAACTCCACGTTTCACATCGTTTACCATTAGAACGCTTGCGTATACTGGCATTGAGGTTGTTCCTGACTGGTCTGCAGCCTTGACAAAGCTCGAATACTTGTGAGACGCAGTGTCCACTCTCAATAACCTCTTGCAATCTAAATTAACGTTTTGTTAACGTCATGACAGAAGCATCGAAGGTCGATCCATAGACAAGAACCTCGTTGCACTACCGAATCAACTTTTCGACAAGATGCAGTCGCTCACCTTCCTGCACCTCGGAATTCAACAAAATCTGGCAACATTCCCCCTAATGACGGGCCCATCGAACCTGAAGATGTTTTCTCTCGCTCTGGTGGTCTCACTGGAGGAAATTCCGTCCCTCGAGTCCCTCCACAAGCTCAAAAGTGTCCTCCTCACTGGCGACGTCGCTCTACTCCGGGTTCCAAATCTGTCTCCAAGTGTCACAACATTGGTCATTCTGGACGCAGCAGCCTGTTGCAATGGGTACATTGGTCCATGTAATCATTTGCACTGCTCCTCCCCATGTCTTGACACAAAGGACCCCCAGAACCAGCCGAGCAATGCCGCGACTCAGCAACTGCTGGACACTGTCGGAGTTGCAACGTGTCAACTGCCCGGAACTCCCAGCGACTTGTTGGTAGCCTCCACTCGAGAGCAGATCGACGAGTGTGGCGGCGTCATGTACAAACAGTGCGCGACTGGAATGTGCTACAACGTGAGGATGCAAGTGGTCGCGTGTCAGAGCGAAGAATTGCACGAAGCTGTGAGGAGGCGAGAGATTCAATTGGGGATCGGCCAGCCCTGCGATGCAAAAGTGGAAAAGTGGCTCGGCTGTCAGGCGGAAGGCAACAACACTTGATGCTTGTCAATCAACCGCCTTGAAGCTGACGTCAGCGTTCTCGAATGATCGAAGCCCAACCACCATGTCGCGCGAAGGTGGTAAAGGTACTGCAAAATTTCCAGGTAGCCGGACAAAATTACATAAAACGGCTAAAAGATTCGCGTGAATAACACTCCTCCATGCTGTCTACATACTAAAACCGAGTGAAAAGTAGATGTCGCTTGAATGTCGTGGTAACGGCCACCGCACAAATCCGCCTCGGTGGCCGCCCATCAATTCGCAACTCACCTGCAATTCCCCAAGTCAAATGGTGCGGACCGTAACCTCCCTGCTCGTCGGCAACACCTCCCCCCTCTCTCCCCCGTTTAAGCTTGTGCTAACCGTCGGTTATGCTACCTGTTGCAGAGCTCCCTCCGCAAGTTGATCCCCTTCGGCAACCGCGTGCTGGTCAAGCGCTTCGAGGCCGTGGCCAAGACGGCCAGCGGCATTTACCTGCCGGACGCCGACGCCAAGCAGCAGAACGAGGGCGAAGTGGTGGCTGTGGGCCCCGGCGCCCGCGCCACGGACGGCTCGCTCATCTCTGCGCAGAGCGCGGTGGGCGACAAGGTGCTGCTGCCCGAGTACGGCGGCAGCTCGGTGAAGCTGGACGGCCAGGAGTTCTTCCTCTTCCGCGACGAGGACATCCTCGGCAAGCTCGAGTAAAACTTGTCTCAGGCGTTTAGAGATCTCTAACCTTTACGGGAAAAGAGGTTATTTGAGGATTTTTTCCTCACTAGCAAGCAAGACAGAGGACCCGTCGACGCGTTATTTGAGGCAGAACTTGACATCACGATGGCGTGTCGCTGGACAATAAAGTATGTTAGCCCGGTTTACGTGTGTTTTGTCGTGTGGGTGGCGACTGTTGTGGTGTCATTTTGCCGGCAGTATGGCTCACTGTCAGACACCTCGCACATCCAAGAGGTTCGCAAAAAGTGGCGTCAATGTGTTGTCAGCAAAAACTTGTTGTGCTTTTAGCGTGGAGCTTGCGATCAGGACTCTTGCTTCTTCTAATGCTCGCGGCCCCCTTTGCTGACGTACTTGATGTGTACTCACTCACACCGTATGTACCCATCCACTCAATTCATGGCTACATTGCTAGAAGTGTACAATGGATGCACTCGCTTCTCAAGGGAACACTGCTACCAGGGTCCACACTATCGTCCACAACATCGTCCGTCCAATCGATCAACTTATGCGGTAAGCGTTTTTGAATCCTTTCAGCACAGATCTTCGATGTATGCGCTGGACAAACTCCCGGGTGGAGAGATAGGAACCCAGTTTGCGTTCAAATAGAGTAGCATGTCGAATTTGGCCCCAGCCTTCCAAGAAAAGCCCAACTTCGAGCTTCGATCCAAATGCCCGTGCCCAGTCGCGCTCTGTCAAATACGACCTCCAGTTCCATTGTACTGAAGCGTTGACGCTGCATCCCTGCGTTGAGCATCCTTCGTAGCATTTCGATTGCAGCCACTTCACGACGTACAAATGGCGACGAAGTCGAATGGGGACCAGTTGCCCATATCCTTTCGTCGTTGTCCATAGTACTTCTGCAGTAGTCACCATGTCGTCCGCTCTCCGGAGCTCGACTCGCAACCTGAAGAATTCGTCCAAGGAAACGATTGCTGCAACATAAGAGTGACACAGTATCAGCAACTCAACAACTTCAACTATCTTCTTGACACTCATTGAGCTTGTCCTACCTATTTCAGCAGCTCTAAAAGCCAAAGCGACGAGGGCGAGGAGGGCGCCGCGCTGTCTTGGAGGAGCTCGCAGGAGGGTCTGATCGCCCGGGCCCCGCCACAGTCATGCGTTGTTTCTTGTGCTGGCGACTAGCTGCGAGTCGCTTCTCGACGTCATCCTTGGCCTTGTCCTCCTTGGCGTGCAGCGACGCTTCCATCTCGTGCTCCATCTCGACCGCCTCCTCCTTCTCCTTCATCCGCTTGAGCAACCGCGACTGGAGCGACTCCTTCACACTGAAAAACATCGGGCCAAGCTCAGCAAGCCACTCACCTTCGACGGCGGTTGCGCACTGCATGTACTCCTTGCTCGTGTAGATGAGCTCGTGGTAGACGACGAAGTCCGGGGTGTAGCCAAGTCCAAACAACGCGGCACTCGGGTGCAGGTTGCACGGCATGCCTGTCAACATGTTCACATACTCGCCGATACCCTTGATCTGCGCCGAGTTGTAGAAGTAGGCGGAGCAAATTGCCTTCCGTACAACGTCCCAGCGCCCACCACACGAGCGGAGACGCACGTGCTGCTGCTTCATGATGTCTGCCAGCTGCTCTCGCACTTCACGAGCCTTGCGCATGCCCTTCGCATGGATGAAGTGGTCAGAGCACCATTGAGCTGAGTGTCGATTGGCTTCCCATTGCTGATACACGTTCAGCAAAGTGAGGTGGTCACTCTCAGGCACGAAGAACTTCTCCCGCGCAGCATCACTCTCTTCCTCGCGATCCTTCGGACGGAAGAACACGCTAGGCACTGACAGCATACTCACCACCACCAGCACCTCGGTGGAGCAGCCGAGCTGCTCGCTGAATAACAACATCTTGGCCAGAGGAGGATCCAGCGGAAACACCACCATCTTCTTCCCGATCTCCGTGAGTTCGCCGGTATTGTCCAGAGCCCCCAACACCCAAAGCTGGTACATGGAGTTGAGGATGTTATCTTGTGGCGGTGGGTCCATGAAATCGAACTCGAGCAAGTTGGAGACCCCGAGAGACTTGAGCAGCAACACCACGTAGCCTAAATTGGTTCGCTGGATCTCCGGAATCTGCGCTTCAAGCATCTCGTTGACAAACTGCCGCTGCGTGTACAAACGATAGGCGACACCTGGACCCGTACGACCGGCACGACCCGCACGCTGGTTCGCGTTTTGCTGACTGATGGGGTTGACCTGCAGAGCGTCCATGCCAATCTTAGGGTTGTACACCTTGACCTTGCAGTACCCCGTATCGATAACGAACTTGATACCGTCCACAGTCAGCGATGTCTCGGCGATATTTGTCGACACGATGCACTTCCGAATGTCCGAGGCGTCGAAAATCTTCGCCTGCAAATCTGCCGGTAGCTGGGAATACATGGGAAGAACCATAAGTGGTGGAGCGCCGTCCAGCTTCCCCATTCGGTCCGCTAACACGTAACATGTCGCTTCAATATCCTCTTGGCCAGTCATGAATACCAGGATGTCACCTGGAGGGTGCGATAAATGAATTTGCATGACTTGCTTCGCCGCTGCGTCGACATAATCTTCGCTGGGAGACTTGGCGTAGCGCGTGTCGACGTGGAAGGTTCGACCGGGAATCGTAAACATTGGCACGCCACCGAAGAAATTCGCGAACTTGTCCGCATCCAACGTAGCCGACGTCACGATCAGCTTGAAGTCGCTGCGACGTTGAACCACCTTGCGCAGGATACCGAAGAGCACGTCCGTATTGAGAGCACGTTCGTGGGCTTCGTCCATGATGACGCACGAGTACGAATCAAGGTCGGCCTCCCGCAGGGATTCTCGCAGTAGCACGCCTTCAGTCATATACTTGATGATAGTCTTGTCGGACGTAAGATCCTCGAATCGAATCGCGTAACCCACTTCCTCGCCTAGCGTCACCTCCATCTCCTCGCTAACACGTTGAGCCACCGACATGGCAGCCACACGACGCGGTTGCGTACATCCAATCATCCCAAACTGAGCGTACCCTTCCTCGCGCAGATACTGCGTCAGCTGTGTAGTTTTTCCTGACCCGGTCTCGCCAACAATCACCACGATCTGGTTCTCCCGGATCACCTGCAACAATTCTTCGCGACAGTGGAAAATCGGGAGGAACTCGCGCTGTTGACGCAGTGTCCGCGTCTTGGCAAAGACACTCACCGCCTTCTGCTTCTTCAGATGCGTCGAGAACTGCGAGTCCTGCTTGTAGTTTTCGCCATCCTCGTCCTCCTGCTTCTCTTCCTCCTCTTCGTCCGACCCCGCGTCCTTCTTGACGCCAATGGCGTCTCCCATCCGCGATCCCCCCAATTCCCAGAACCGTTTCCTCATCTTGTTGCGCTCACGCTGTTCACGCACCTCACGCAGCAGCTCGCTGCCTTTCCTGGCACACACGGCCATATCCGCCGTCGGGTCCTTCACAGTCGCTACCAACTCCACCTGCGTCGTGAACGCCACTCGTCCGTCCAAAAACGGGGGCTTGGTGCTGTGCACCATGATCTGCACCCTCGAGTCCAGCTCATCGTCGAACTCCGTGTCCACCTTGCCGGACGCCACGACGCCACTGGTGAGCAGTCGGTTCTTCTCCCACGCCTCCTGGTCCGCCGACAGCGCCGAAGCTCTGGCCGACATGCCCTTGAGCTTGTTGTCTCCTCTGGCTCGGGTCTGCTCCAGCTGCTTCTCCAACGCCTTGAACTTCTCCTCACTGCCCAGGAACACGTGACCTTCATGGGCCTCCACGCCCCCGGCGTCGTCGTTCAGGTAGAACTCCCGGTCGAAGTCCTCCTCCACTTGGTCGTCGTACTGCTTCTTGGGAGCCTCCAGCCTCTCCCGACGGCTGTAGCTGGGTAGAACAGTCGACGTGTCGTCCTGTTCTCCCCTTTGTGTGCTTCTACTGCTGCTTCTACTGCTTCTACCCTCCCGTTCTACCCGAACTCTACTGTCTCTGTAGTGTCCGTCTCCGTCGCTCGTCCCGGGCGTATCCGGTGGCTCCTGACGCTCCGAGCGCTTCGACACGCTCTGCAGTCGTTCAGGTTCGTCCCATTCACTGGAATTGAGGCCTGTAGTCCTCTCAGGGCGTGGCAATGACGATGTACTGCTAATTCCTCGTTCTTGTCGTTTATCGCCCGTTTTTAAGCCCCCAGAGCTCCGATTTCCACGCTCGTGGCGCTTCTCAGCCGCTAACTTGTCCAAGCCCAGGAGAGACACGCGAGGGCCGCTGGAATCGCGCTCGGAGCCGCGAGAACGAGGCGCAAACAGCCGCGAGGGGCTGCGACTGGACTCCGACCGTTGGTGCGACCTCCTGGAGGCTCTACTGGCGCTGCGACTGCGGGGGCGACGCGGATGGGACCGACTGCGACTGGAGCTGCGTCTGCGTGTGGAATTGGGTGAGCGGCGGCGCCCCCGCGAGCGAGAGCGACTGCGCCGCGAGACGTCCCTGGAGCGAGCCATTGACGTTGTCGAAGTGGAGCTCAGGCGGTCACTAACTATATGTAAGTTAGTCACTAAAGTGAAGATAGAAATAATTTCTATAGGTTAGAAATATGGTACAGTGTACCGGTGGATGGGTTGAAGATTTGTGTCCTTGTGGACACTTTGCTGTTCATACGTTATCATTGTCACCAGATTGCCCCTCGTCGACGCTGCGTCGTTGTAGTCGGCTGCGGTGCTGTAGCAGGCGCGGAGGACACCGAGTAAGAAGGTTTCAACGTCCACCGACGTCCTCTGCACACTGCCATGTCTCGAAGCACATGCCGGAACACGAGTTTGTCCTTGGGGGCGACGACATTGGCGAAGCTCTCGAGTAGCCGCTCGGTTGTGACCCCCGCAGCGTTGGCGACGAGGAACGCGTGTAGTCGCTTGGCCATCTCACCAGCACTGAGTGGAGGTTGAGACGAACCACCAGAGACCGCAGCTCGAGGAGGTTGCGCAGCTTGAGCTGCTACGCCGTCGCGTCTCTGCTGAATCCTCGCGAGCATGTCACGCGAGGACAAGCCACCGCTCTGTCCACCTCTTCCTCGACCCCTTCCTCGGCCACGACCCCGAGCTGCAACTTGCTGCCGTCGCTGGGACGGATCGCCCGCAGCTCCTGATCGGCCAGTCCATGTCGGCGTGTAGACGGTCTCGCGCTGCTGTCGTACGAGGGCGCCCGAGGCTCGCAGTGCACTGAGAGCCCCTTGTGCGATCTTCGTGGCTTCGATCTCGACCAGATCTGCCTCTTGATTCTGCACACCGTCAGACTCGACGGCCGAGTGATCGAACACGCCTCGGACGTTGCCGCCATCGAAAAGCTGCTTCAGCACAGCGTCGTTGTCGCCGGCTTCAGTGCGACTTCTGCCGTCCTCCGACTCAGGCGTCTGGCCGCTTTCAGTGTCCTCTTCCTCGCCGTCTTCCAGCTCCGCGGGCCTTTCAACGTTTCCAGCCACGAACATCTCGTTTGTCTCGGCAACGCCGTCCTCCTCTTCCTTTTCGTCGGCCAGCACGAACAAGTCTCGCAGCGAGTGCTTGTTGAAGCAGCGCTTGCGCTTCGCGTCATGAAGGACTTTACTCGTGAGGTACTGTTTGAAGATCTGTCTGTGGTAGATCTTCTCTTCGATAGTCCCGGCCGTCACAAGTCGGTAGACCGTCACTTGCTTCTGTTGCCCGATGCGCCATGCTCGCTCTCGGGCTTGCACATCTGTGGACGGGTTCCAGTCGGGATCAAACACCACGACGCGGTCGGCTCCCACCAAATTCACACCGATACCGCCAGCCCGAGTGGTGAGCAAGAACGCAAACAGCTCACTATCCGGCGCATTGAACGCATCTAACCGCTGTTGTCGCTCTGCAACGCCAGTTGTGCCATCAAGACGGCAGCACGCAAGCCCAAGCCTCGACATGAAACTCTCCAGAATGTCCAGCATACTGCGCGTTTGGGTGAAAATGAGCACGCGGTGGCCTTGCTCCTTCCACAGTCCTAATATCTTCTGCAGCACAACCATCTTCCCGCTCGCTGATGCAGCCCCAAATGGCTCATCACTCTCACCGTCTTCTTTGTCCTCATCTGCTTCATCCAGCAAACCGGCAAGGTCAGTAAATCTTCCCTCTTCCTCTTCCTCTTCTTCCTCGTCCTCGTCATCATACTTTTGTCGCCGTTTATCAGCCAGTCTCCCATCACCAAACGAGGCTAACAAGTCCGGGTGATTGCAAATGTGGCGCAGCACTGAAATGGCACGGAATGGCCGAATATCGCGACGCAGCACCGACGCAACCTCGGGCGAGGCCAGAAAGCGCTTGTACAATGCACGCTGGCGCTTCGTGAGTCGGCAGAATAGTATCTGCTCCTGTTTGCCAGGCAACAGCGCGCCCATCGTACCGCTAGCATCGTTTGTGAGCACTTCTTGCTTGGTCCGGCGGAGAAGGAACGGCTGGATGAGGTCTTTCAGCGCCAATGCACATTTGTACGCCATCAACACCTGCATCTTCGAAGCCGTGGCGTATCCACCAGCCCGAATAGGCAGCACGAACTCGTCGTCAAAAGTTGGCAGCGTGCCCAAGCGTCCAGGGTACACGAAGTCAAACAGCGACCACAGCTCCCGGAGTTGATTTTGAATCGGCGTACCCGACAGAATAATGCGATGCACTGTGCGCAGTTGCTTGCATGCCAACGTCGTCTCGGCGTCCGGGTTGCGAATACGGTGACCCTCATCCAGCACCGCGTAGTCCCATTCACGAGTGAGAAACAGACTCTGGTACTGTCGAACGTTCTCGTACGTACTGATAACCACTCCACCACCGGTAGGCGCGTGTCCTCTCATTCCACTGAGCTCCTCGCCATCCGCTTCGTCCCCCGACATGTCCTCCTCGAAGCGGAACACCTCGTCAATAAGCTGCTCGTAAGAATCGCTTGAGGAGGACGTACTCACGCCAGTTCCCGATGCATGGAGCAGCACAACACGCATCCACGGCACCCACTTGTGCAGCTCTCGCACCCACTGCAGCAACACGGAGGCCGGGCACAGCAACAACACGGTCCGAAGGCGTCTCGCTTGATGCAGCGAGCCCAGAAACGACGCCAGCTGCACCGTCTTGCCCAGACCCATGTCATCACCCAGAATCCCACCCACTCCCCGCTCGTGAAGCTTGTGCAGCCACTCGAGACACTCGCGTTGGTGTGGCAGCAGCTGCGTCAGCACGTAACTCGGCACCAAAAGACCCGACGCCGTCTCCGTCACGTCCCACGGCGAGTAGCACTTGGGTCCCGTCTCCACCTTCTTCTTCTCTTCTCCATCATATTCATCCTCTTCTTCTTCTTCTTTCTTCTCCTCTTCTTCTTCAACGTAGTCTGCTGGCCTTGGATTATTGTAGAACGTCTTCCTGCCGTCGTCCACCGCGTCCTGCAGCTGCCGACGCAGCTCATGCAGCCGCCGTCTGTACAGGTCCAAGCTGCCGTCATCTGCCCACGTGGCTGCAGCAGCTTTGCGCTCGCTTTGCGTCTTCTTTAAAGGGGATTTTGAGTCCTCTCGTGCAGTTTTTAGCTCTCCGTCGTCGTCTTCTTCTCCGTTTTCTTCTTCTTCTCTTGTTTTTCGCTTCTTTCTCCGCTCTTCTCCACCCACTAACCGTTTTCTCTTGATGTTTCTCTTCTTTGCGCTCCTTTTCGTCTTCTTCTTGTTGCTGGAGCCTGGAGAATAGTCCGAGTCGGCGTCGGAAGAGGAGGAAGAAGAAGGAGAGAAGTCGCTGGCGTCGGATGCTTCTGACGCGGCTTCTGGGGCAGGAGACGGCGGCGGAGTTGCATCATCGGGAAGAGCAGAAGCAGACGCACGCGGTGAAGGGGGCGGTGTATCTGGAGACACCCTGGGGGCTTCAGGAGCCGTGACGGAAGGCGACGGAGACATCACACCAAGTGTCCAATAATGGACGAGGAAGCCCGAGGACGTCAGAGAGTACAGTAGCAATGCGGTTAAAGAGCGATTTTAATGCATTTAGGTTTTGATTGATTATTGCTGCTACTGTAAACTAGAATTTAGTTAGGGAGCACGACTGCATTTCGGTAGTCGCACTTGATGACGCACGTGACGTAGACGAATCTCAGCCTCAGACTCCAAGATGGCTACACACATGTACCATACAAGTACCACTCACCACTGGTCCTCTCGGGCTCCGGGTGCTGGTGGGAACTTCTCCTGCAGCCAGTGGACGATGTGTTTGTAGCTCGACTTGGAGCTGGCGTCCAGCAGGATCTCGCGAGCGTACTCGACGAGTCCAGGGCTGAAGCTGCTGCCGAAGTGGAAGCACTGGAACAGCAGCAGCTCGAATAGATGGGGCGGGCGTCTCCACAGCTCCACGCTCGCAGGTTTGAGTGCTGGTAGGTGCGAATGCAGCCAGGCGGCTACACGCAAGTGGCCATTGCTCAGCGCTCCCTCGACGGCCTTCGCCGTGGAACCTTCGAACCGGTTCGAGTGGAGCCACTTGATCACCTTGAGGTGGCCGTTCTCAGCCGCGCCGTCCATTGCCTTCGTCGTGCACCCTTCCAATCGATTAGTATGGAGCCACTGTACCACATTGAGGTGGCCGTTTGCAGCAGCGCAGTCCATCGCGGCAGTCGTACAGCCCTCGGATCGGTGAAGGTGCAGCCATTTCACCACGTCCAGGTGTCCATTCGCTGCTGCGTCGTCCATTGCTTCAGTTGACTGCCATTCCGTACGATATCGACACAGAGTGGAGTGCACTTTCAGGTACTCATCTGAAGCAGGCACGAACATTTGCGTCATGTCACGTGAATTTCGTGCTGCTCTCCGCGTTGGAGACGCCAGTGAAGGAAAATATCCCGGGATAGCCGACGCATCCAGCCCTTGAAAGTACTGCAGCATCTCCAAGCGCCCATACCTCGCGGCTTCGTCCATCACACAATAGTTTGGAATTCGCTCGGACTCTGGGAAGTGCTCGACTAGCCACTTGACCAGATCAAAGTGGTTTTCTCGAATCGCATGCAGCAGAGCATCTCTGACCTTGTCGACCGCCCCTCGTTCGTACAAGTACTGCATCACCTCGATGTTTCCTTTGTATGCAGCACTGAAGACGAGCTCCGAGAAGAGGCGGTCGTCACCATTGCACGTCCAACGTCCAGCCGGGTGCTCCATCAGCCATTGCAAAATACTGCGGTCTCCGTACACGCACGCGTGCACCATGGCACACCGCCAATCCGTGGACCAGTCCGAGTTTTCTGGGGGTGGATCGTGTTGCGCTGCAATGCGCTGCATCAGGTCCAAGCGTCCCGACCGCACCAAGTATTTAATAGCAACTCCAGCGCTGAATGGGTCACGACGATAGTAGCCGCAGTCCAGCTTCCACTCAATCACGTCCGGATGCGAGCAGAACTGGGCGTAGTCCAGGATGCACTTGCCTCGCGGCAGCAAAAACTCCGCAAGCTTCATGTCACCAACCCTCAGTGCGGTCTTGATAGAAGTCGTAACCTCGGCTTCATCATACCGATGCGGCGCGTACCGATACAGCCACTGGACAACCTCCGAGTGCCCATTCTCCACCGCATCAATCAAACTGCGTCCACCCCAATGCACCCCGTGACACAATCTCCCTTGATACTCAGCATCATGATCCAACAAAAACTGCAGCACACTCAAGCGTCCGTTCTTCGCAGCTGCTTCCACCACCTCCACCACCACTTCAAGGCCACGAAAATGACCAAAGACCCACTTGACAACGTCGAGATCCCCCCGCCCGGCGGCAATCTCCAATGACTCGGAGAACTGCCACCGGTTGTAGTGGTCGTTTGACTGCAAGTAATCGGCCAGCGACCAACCTGCAGCTCTGCTATTGCTGCGGTCGTAGCTGACGCGCCAGATCCAGTCCAGGAGCTTGAGGGATCCGCTGTTGCACGCTTCGTGCAGCGAAAGATTGCGAGCGGGTCCTAGGAAGTCGGCGATGGTCGGTCCAACGTCCTGCAGCGCGGCAGCGTCTTGGCGGCTGTGCAGGACCAAGTCCACACACAACAACGGGCAAAACATTCTTGCAGGTCTCTTGGTCTCGCCGAAGAAGGAAGAATGACCGCTCGCAGTGATCATCCACAACGACTTCAACCGCAACTAAGCGACTTGACACGGTACGAGCGGACAACTGACAACTTCAACATGCGCTTCAACCGCTGACGATCACGCGCGACCAATGAAATGAAGGAGATGCGCTAAACGAACACCATCCATTACCCTTTAACTACGTTTTACCCTTCAAATAGAGTGACACTGCATCATACGTGGGGTCAGGAGCTCAGAAAAGCGAAAGTTGTGGAGCAGCAGACTGAACTGGGACATCCGAGCATGTTTTTCGATGCTTCGGCGGGTATACGAGTACATGTAAAACCATTTTTGTCGTAGCTTTTCATATTTTTACTTAGGTTTTCTTAACCAAAATTTCACCTTGCCGTAGTTGCCTCCACGCCCCACGCGTAGGTATGACCAAGTGAATCCTCCATGCGATACGAATTGTCCAGGTACTCCAACCGGTCCATAACCAGCCGAACCACATGCTGGACCTCATCGACAATCATATCGTTTTCCTCATTCTGTGTATTCCCCACGTGCGCCGAGTAATCTTGTCCAAGTAGCCGTGCTTGCTCCCAGAAGCACGGGACGAAAAACTGCTCGGGATCCGGAACGATCTCGATTAACGCAGTTCGAGGTTTAGCAAAGCGGGAATTGTAAAATGCCGCTCCGTGCGGCCCGATCATCATCTTCACTCGATCGCGCATAAAGGTCGCAACATCCTCAAGGCCGTTGAACTCATCGTGCTTGAAGTACACGAGCTGTTCCGGTCGACCGGAGGCATTCAGCTTTGCTGAAATCGCGTCGAATAGTTGCGGCTCGTTCAAAATCTGGCGCCCACCATTAGCAGCTTCGCCACCCCTCGACCTTGATAGGAATAAAATGATGTTGCGGTCAGCCTCAGCAACATTTTGCGGCGGAGGCAGCTCTTGCAAGATATTCTCCGTGATACGCTGAGTCGTGAACGGGTGGATGAGAGGAGCACGGCATGAGAACACCAGACGCTTCGCTGCGACCAATTTGGGCTCGTGCAGGTGTTGGCCGACCATCACTTGGTAGATCTCGTTTACTATCGCGTCGCGTGGGGTTTTGCCGGTTACGATGATCGTGTCGTTCTTCTCGATTTGTGGCAGGACGAGTTGGGCTTGACTCCAGACAACTGCAACTCGGTCGATGAAGTGCTGGAAGGACCACGAGTCCGGACTCGTAGCGACCACAAGAGTATCGACAGTCGTCGCATTCTCCAGCTCGCTGCTATTCGGGGCTTGCATGAAGGACGCGTGGGAGACGTCGTGGCCCATGCAGCCTTTGTCCGACCAAATGTCCGGCGGCGGGTCTCCTCGATACATTGCGTTCGAAAAGACCATGTTCTGACCTTGGAAGGTTGGGTACTTGGCCCACTGCAGGTCTTCCGATATCCGCATCCGATCAACATGGAGACCACCCGAAAGCCACTTGCTCTGCATCGTTGCGTCAGTGAACGTCGGCAGCTTGAGTCGAAACGCAGGATACATGAGCTCCTGCGCCTCGACGAGGTTCGTTTTGTCGGCCTCTTTGATGCACGGCGCAGCTCGTTCGTCCATTCCGTGGACGCATTCGGACACGATAACAGGCGCCCAATGCTGGTACGAATCGGAGACGACCAAGTCGTCGATGTGGAGAAGTTTGGGCTTGGCGGTGACGGGGACGGTCGCGTTCCGGCGCTTCTGGACGAGGGTGAAGAGATCCGTTGAGGTTTGTTGGACGGGTGTTGTGGGTGGCCGACGCAAGGCTTCGTGTGATGGCAGCTTCGTCCACAGAGACAATAACATCATCACCGAAAACAACGCGGAGCCGCCGAGCAGCAGTTGGAGCCACCGAAGCTCTCGGAACTTGGTCCGCCATTGCTGGTCCATGGTCGTTGAGGGGCAGGCGGTAGGCAACTCCACTGGCAGCTTGGTGAATCGACGGCACAAACGCTACTGTACTGACGCGTGAGTTTGACACTGAAGACTCGACTCCATCGCGCGAGCAGAGATGTTCTGGACACCAAATCGCATGTGTTGTGCTAGCAGATGATGGCCACAAAAGTACCCAGCGAGGATAGCTTTCGAAGATAGGATTGTCATGTGAATAGTCCTCATCCAAAAGCTGCAAAATATACACTTTCGGTGAGCTAGTGAAGAGCAAAAGGTACGTACCAGGTGCACGGAGAAATCCATTTTAAAAAAGGATAATTGGCCCAAGTGTAGCCCATTCTGAAGTAAGTATTATATTAATAGTAGGTGCTGACAGCGGTGCAGCCAGCGCCGTGCTGATGACGTACGCAAGTACAGTTTTCCGTATGCACAGAAGACACGGCGTGCATATGTTGTTTATACAGTCGTACCCCTCATTATGCGCAGGGCAGTTTTAAAGCGATTTGACAGGGAACTAATCACATAGAACAGTTGTACGCCTGAATTTCCCAATATTGTCAATCGGATACGACAGGGTATATGAAGGTGTAGGTGCGCATATTGAGGGGTACGACTGTACATGTATACGCTCTCGTTGTCACGCTATCCTGATGAAGAAGATTGTCGCAATTATTATTAAAATAATCACGGGCTGTAAAATCTGCAGGGCCACGCAGCTCTTGCTCACTCAAAGCAAGTCGTACTATAGTGCACATATTACTACGCACCCCACTTCGCCGTCGGGCACCCCTTCTTGACCATAATAGTCGTGACTGAAGTAGACACATCCACTGCTACGACTTATTTTTTTTCAAACTCTTCCGGTTTCCTGCTGATAAGGATACGCTTGCAGTCTCTTTCCTCTCTCACTCTCTAGCACCAGCAGAGGCATCCTCGCTGCTGATTATACTTGAAGCGATAGAAGCGGCTGTTCAATTTAATTTCGGATGATAGATTCCACCGTGAAAATGCAAAATAGTGCTTCGACTCGTTTTCAGTAACTAGATCGCTGGCGCTTAAACCGGGAGGGTGGTTCTCAAGTGAAAACATGAAGTGGATAGATGTAATATTTTTTAGTTTTATGGTAGATTTAATGGTGGTGCCAATAGCCGTCTTCTCGTATGTCCATGATCCACTTGATCGTGAATATACTGTACTTGGCCGTAAATTGCGTAGCTGCGCTGGTTTGAATTGGCGCGAAAGAGGAAGGCATTGGACGCGGTCACGTCCGATGCCTTCCTCTTTCACACCAATTCGCGGTGGCCCATGAATTTGCTCTCTCTGTGTGTACCGTTTGTGAGAACGAAGCCAAATCGAGTGGTGGTCCAGATATTTACATTTCTGTTTACAAGCCAAACGGAGTGATAGTCCAGTTCTGTTCACATTTCTGGACTACCACTCCGTTTGGCTTCGTTCTCACATAGACACACACAGAGAAAATTCATGGCCACCGTACCTTTGTTTCTGAGAAGCCTACAAAATGTGGGAAGCTGAACTATACACCGCTTCCCAGAAAAATGTAATATGTGTGAGCTCACAGTTGACCGAAGGTTGCAAAGAGTGACATGGGAGGGTACAATGAATGTTACCTGTAACTCAGTCGACATTTTTTGAACGAAACAAGATGCGATACGCTTTATGCTGGGAGGCCATTACGATGTGTGTAGGAATACAGCGACCGAGAGGAGCATCTGGTGCGCCTGCTTCGCAGCCGCACCATCTGCCCCGTTGAATGGCAATCTAAGTTGCATGCAGTTATAAGCAAGAACGTGTTTTCGCAAAAAGCGCAAGTTAGTTGCATTTTTGAACTTTACTTGCAAAAAGCGGAGCTGTCCTGATTTGGTTTCGCAGAAATATTGTAAATCATGTCGATATATGTACCATGCTCCCCTCTGTATTAAGCTTACCTGAAGATTGCATTAGACAAGTTGTTTCTACTTCGATCAACGAGAACCACTGAATGTTTGTATTTTTCGTGGCCGGATTGGCGCACAAGGAAATAGCGCCCCTGTTGTGTGATGTTTTTGTTATGTAAAACTTCAGAGAATAGCACAAATCGCGAAACGGTGCGATAGCAAATCGACATAAAGCAACGCAAATTCTTTCGCAATTTGCAGAGACGATTTTGCGGTCTCTGCAAAATTCGACCGCTTCACCGCAATTCGTGCCATCCATTTGACTGGCCCGCGTGAAACGCGTACATAGCTGCTTGCTAGCTCAGCTACCCTAGCACAAACTCACGGTGGCAGATCTGAGCCTGAAGGCTAATGAATTGATACAACAAACTTTAAACCAATCAGCGTCAGTTAGGGTGAAACAGAGCTATATAATTGGATATAAAGCGGTTGGTTGGCTCATGAATTGGCAGACCACGTTAAGATTGTTAGTTGTCATTTGGTGTTGGTCTACATTTGCGGTTGTTTCTCAAACCACTATAATATGTAGTAGCCGAACCTCGTACGTTATACAACTTCATATCTGCCTCTCAGCATAAAGCGTTTCTCTCTTTACGCGCTGAAATGATTTTGATGGGATAATCCACTTTGAAAAGAACGATATGGGAATATAGTGAGCTAATTCATGAATAAGTGATACCAGTGACAATCGACTCCAGGAGGATGTGCGAAGATAGAGGAACTATAAATATGATGGATTTCTGCATTTTTCATAGAAAATAGAAATAGCATTAAACATTTTGGAAATGTCACGCGAAGGTCGTAAGAGGATCGGAAGACAATTCGTGAACGATATAATAGCGGTGAGGCTGTCCAGCCAGCAAGCTGGCCTCCCAGGATAAAGCTGGTGATGCCCTACAGGCTACTACGTAGCCCTCCCGGTAATATATCTAATGTACGAAGTACTGAATTCAATGAATTGCTTCAAATTTATTTTCGCGTTTTAGGTTCCAAGATAAAAAAACATATCTTCGCTGCTTTTTCCCTTATTTGCTTCTACTTCCAAGCGGGATACTTCTTCTGCAGCCATTGCACGATATGCACATCATGCGACTCCGAGTAACTCTCCAGACTCGCTAGCGCCTCGTCACGGAAAACTCGACTCAGGATGTTCGGGTAGTAAATGTACAGGAACAGCAGCGCGTCGAAACTGTTTGTGGGGAAATCCACGTCCTTAGGTTCAAGCATCGGAAAGTGTGATCGGAGCCAGCGAGCTACTCCCAAGTGGCCGTTGCTCAACGCTCCCTCGAGAGCTACGACCGTGCATCCCTCGGATCGATTGGCATGCAGCCACTTTACGACCTCCAAGTTACCATTTGCTGCAGCTTTGTTCATGGCTTTCGTCGTGCAGCCCTCGCTTCGATTAGCATGCAGCCATTTCACGACGTCAATATGATCGCGCCACGCAGCTTTATCCATCGCCGCTGTTGTACAACCTTCGGATCTGTTAAAATGCAGCCACTTGACCACCTCAAGGTGGCCGTTAGCTGCGGCTTCATTCATCGCGTCTGTCGAACGCCACTTCGATCGCTCCGTCGTGATCCACTGAAGTCTTGCGCAGCGGTCATTTCGAAAGTTCAGCTTCCATTGAGCCTTTGTGGCCTCTTTCGTCTCTGGCGACGCCGAAGAGAACCCAGGAAGGCCTAGAGTTTGAAAATACTGGAGAATCTCCAAGTGTCCTCCCTTCGCAGCCTCACGCAGCAAGCACAAATTCGGCATTTCTTCGTCGCGTGGCATGCGCTCAGCGAGCCACTTGACGGCAACCAGCTGAGAGTTCTTAATTGCAAGCACCATGGGACTACAGTAGTCGTCGATAGCACCTCGCTTGAACAGAAACTGCATAATGTCCATGTGGCCATGAGAGGCCGCGCCAACGACCAACCGAAACAATTCGCCGTCGCTCTTCATTTTCTTGCAAACTTTAGCACCGAGTGGGTGATCTATCAACCATTGGAGTGTTTGGAGCTGGCCGCTTCCACACGCACTGGTCAATGCAAAATTCCAACAAGATAACCACGTCATGGAATCGATCGGGATCGGAGAGAACAGCTCCACAATTTGCTTCATGGAGTGCAAGTCTCCAGTCTTCGCTAGCTCCTGCACGCCACGAGTAGCTCGATTTTCAGCACCTCGTAAAGCCTCAAGGTCTGCCGTCCAGTCAATGCTGTCGTCGCCGTTTGGGGGGTAGTTCTGGAGGGCCCTGCCGACTGGCACCAAGCGTCCAGCCAGTTCAACATCGCCATTCCTTAGAGCAGCCTTCACCAACGAGTCCGCTTCGTTCGCGTCGTAAGTTTGCGGCACATTTTCAACCAGCCACCGAGCGACAGCAATGTGGTTGAGTCGAAGGGCTTCTTTCAGGCTGCAGGGGCCCCAGTGAATCACACGCGAGTGGCCACCTTGCTCGAACAGATACTGCAGAATCTGCAGATGGCCCTGCTGAACAGCTAGAAGGGCGACCTCGACGACCACTTCGCAGTCTGAAAAGTGCTGCATCAGCCACTGGGTCATAGTCAAATCGCCTCGTTCGGCTGCCACTTTCATGGACTCAGCGAATTGCCAGTGATAATAGTGCGGATCCGACCGGAGGAACTGGGCGAGGCACCACTTTGTTTCGAACTCGAGTCGTTCGGTGTAACTTTGTTTCCAAAAGGCTAGCACCTTTTTCACGGCAGCTTTATCGAATACTCCGTCCTTATAGGCCTCGATAACGCGACTATCACCGTCCAGAGGTTGGGTGTCCATGTAATCATCGAACGAAAGTGAGGGAGGCTCAACCACTGCAGTCGTGACAGTGCACTCCCAGTACCAGTCCAGTAATGGGATTGAACCGTACAGCGAACACGCCCGACTCAGCGAAAGATACGCACTTGGACCACAGAAGCTGGAGATCAATGGCGCCACGTGCTTCAGGACGTCAGCACCTGCCTGCTGCTGCAGGACAGTCTTCACGGCCAGCAACACGAACTTGGGGGCCATCGTGACTTGCTGCTGAGCGCCGCTTCACCATAAAACGAGTCTCCCGTCCGTTGCAACGGTTTGCGTACGAGTTGTATTGTACAACTAAAACTTGAGTTCATGTTGTATGATACAACATGAAAAATCCAATTACTCGATGGACCCAGTTGATGATTTGTTTGTGCTACATGTACTATAATTCCGAAAAGGAGCTCCAGAGTACTTAAGTACATCGTGTGAGCTCTGCGAGTAGTGAGCTGTGTACAACCTTTCAATGCAGCGCAAAAACCAGTTTTATTCCTTTGAAGCCAATCTGCTCATTCTTATTCTGATCAATCCTTCCTGCAATCGCAACTACTTGAAGTACTTCGTCGTATAATTTATCAACAAAACGTTGAACCATCACTATGACTGAGGGCGGAGCTTATCCGCCCAGTCTTGCAGCCAGCTTGCTATGTGTGCATCAGAGCCAGTGATAGATCCACGATCACAGAGATCCATAAGTCGTCGCTTCATGGAGTCCACGAAGTCGCGAGTAAAGAGCTCCTTGTAGTGAACACTGAGATAAAGCAGCATTTCGAAGAACTTCGGAAGGTATGCCGCCAGGTACGCGTTGGTCAGAATGAGTTGAGGATAGTGTTCGTGCAGCCACATGACCATCTTGAGATCGATTCTCCCTGCAGCCCTCTCGATGGCCTTGGCTGAGCAACCCTCGGAGCGATTTTCGTGCAGCCATTTCACGACATCCAGATGTCCGTTAGCTGCTGCACCATCCATCGCGTCTACAGAGCAACCAGCATCCGTGTTCTCGTGAAGCCATTCGAGTACATGCATGCGGCCGCTTGACGCCGCGAGGTCCATCGCTCTATGGGAGCAGCCAGCATTCGTGTTCTCGTGTAGCCATTTCACTATTTCCAAGTAGCCACTTCCAGCAGCGCCATCTATGGCACGATTCTTGCAGTCTTTAGGTAGAACAGCCACAAGCCACTTTACCACATCAAGGTGTCCGTTGGCCGCAGCTTTTTCCATTGCCTCCATTGCGTACGTCTTGTACCTCTGGGGCAAATACGTATACATCCACTTCACCAGTTCCAGATACCCACATTCTGCTGCGTTTCTCAGCATGTTTATCGAAGAGTGCAAGGACCCTTCTAACCCATTCGCATACAGCCACTTGATGGTGTCCAGATCGCCGTTTCCAGCCGCCACTTCCATCACACGACTTCGAGCCCACACAACGCTCATCGGGAGTGTTGATTGTCTGACTTCGCCCTCATAACTGCGTTGGTACACGTCTAAAGTGCTCAAAGTGTGAAAGTAATCCAAGATATCCAAGTCGCCCCTCCTACCAGCTGCAGCATCAAGTATGGCGAAAGGTACGTTCCTCTCAGCGCGCCATCCGTGGCTGAAGAGCCACTTTACAGCGTCGAGATGGCCATTGTAAATCGCAGGGAATATCACGCTGGCTCTGAGCCCATCTAGAAGTTTCAGATGATGAATATACTCCATCACTTC
The DNA here is from genome assembly GCA_033557925.1 of Phytophthora x cambivora. Lineage (NCBI taxonomy): Eukaryota > Oomycota > Peronosporomycetes > Peronosporales > Peronosporaceae > Phytophthora > Phytophthora x cambivora. The sequence continues at coordinate 10,125,485 of JAUCEB010000001.1, read as the reverse complement.
CACGTGTCCTCCTCCCGATGCCGCAGCCATGAAGCTCGCGAAATCAAATTCATCGAGCAGATCCGAGCAAGCTTCACGCCCAAGCCAGTGCTCCATCTGCCATCGGAGCGAACTCAGGTCTCCGAGTCGACACGACTCTGTCAGAGCAATTTTCCACACGTACAGCCACGCCACGTGGTCCTTCGGAAGGGGGGAGTGGAGCTGCACGAGTTTCTCCATGAGAGAGGCACTTTGCAACTCGATCACTGCTGGGAACGCGCGGACGGCGCAATCCGGATCAGCAGCGAACTCCAGTATCGCGTCGACTCTTTCAGGCGTGAGGAAGGCACTTGAATCATTATCGAGACCTCCCCCCATGGAGCAGGAACTCCATGAGATTTCTGTCCTCCAGTCGCAAACCTCTGGCGGTTCTTTTCGCCGTCTTCTCATCGCCCGGTGTGTGAAGCCCTCGCTCGTACAGCCACTGGACTGCTTCATACTGTCTGTTGGAGAACGCGATTTCAACGCTGCGACCGCCCCAGCAGACCTGCAGGCCAGTGTCCACCGCCGGAAGAAGCTGTTGGACCCTTCTCTTCTTGTGACACGGTTCACTTGGTGCGTTATCGAGAGTCAGAAGGAACTCCAAGACGTTCAAACGTCCATTTCCAGCCGCCGCTTCGACCACTTGGACGGATACTTGTCGACACGGAAAATGGTCCATCAACCACTTGACCATTGTCAAGTTCCCACGACTTGACGCGATCTTCAATACGTTATCTAATTGGTAGTTACGGTAGTGCGGATCCGACCGTAAGAAATTACAGAGCGTCCATCTCGAAGACCTGGCGGCTGCAGAGGGACAACTGAGACCCCACAGCCACTCCAGTAACGCGATTGACTCGGACTGACAGGCCTCTTGGAGCGTCAAGTTGGGGGGCGGGCCCAGGAAGTTGCAAATAGACACCCCGAGGTTCAGTAGAGCGTCGGCATTCGCCTGATGGCGCAATACGAACGCCACACTTGGCAGAGGGGTCCTCCCCAGCGAAGTGCGTCCTTGGTTATTGGTCTCCATCAAATTTGAAATGGGTAGAACTGTCCTTCCTCTACATAGTGATATTGTGATACAATATATTTTAATATTAGGAGGATTCACATGATGTACCATTCTTTTGGTATTGTGCCTTTCTGATCAAATGGCCAATCGGACTTCAAAAAGTAGGTCCTAAGCAGGAGGGGTTAGGACTCTTGGTAGGATTTGCGATGCAGATGGCTGGGATTTACCTTTGTGTCCGAGGTCCTACGTAAGGGCTCACCTTTGGTCTAAAGGGTACCTTTAAGCAATTAAGGTCCGAATGGCCATTTTTCGCCGGCCATTTGCTCCTACGAAAGAGCTTCTGCTCAGCCATCTTCCATTATCGACTCCTGTAACATAGGACATGCTAAATTTATTTACCATCAGACTATCCTTTCGGAGGTCTTACGTAGGACCGCTACTCCTACGTAGGACCTTAAATCTGAGGGCAAAATGGCCGAAAGGCACAATACATCTCAATTTTTCCGCTTTAGGGGACCCCTAATAGGGGGTACCTATAGTTATTGTGAATTTCGGCGAAATTTAGAAACCCCGAAGAAAATTTTGAGTAGAACCACTATACATGTACTCACAACTTAGAACTTGTTAGTCACAACGCGTTGACCTGGCAAGGCAAAACGGCTGAGGATATACCAACCGGACAGGCCCCCATCCGGTACGCTTCTGTCCGGGAATCCGGTACCAAACCTGCAAAGCATACCGGACAAGCCACCATCTGGCAAACAGCCTTAGAGGGGGTGTACAAACTCCATAGTTTTGCTAGATTTTACGGGTGATCGTTCTCGTATTGCATGCGCAGAATGCGGTGGTAGGCCAGCCTCAGCCATAGTTCCTATTAGCTCGATGTCATCGGCTTGAAAGCACTACGGAGGGCTCTTTAGATCGAGGCCTACAGACCGAGTTCCACGATGCCCGACGACTTTGCAGAATTCAGGCGAATGTCCCCCGTCCTCAATTGATTACTTAGGGTTAGGGGTAGCAGAAAAGTAATCAAATTCTGTCCGGTACCATTATCACCAGCCAGGCAAAACGCTTACTTATAACACTTCTAATTCACTATTTTCGCAGCTTCCTGCAAATAGACGCTTGCTTATCTGAACGCGTCAGGATATTTGTCGTGGTACAGCGTATCATACGACTTGTAAAGCTTCCTGCCGACATCATCCGCCGCTGTGCCGTCCACGAGAAGCCACTTGTAGACCATTTGCGGCTCCACCTTCTGGTACATCCACCCGATGGTTAGCGCATCCAGCGTGCTTTTGGCGATTTTCTTCGTGCTTGGGACCTTCAGAGCCTCGATGAGCATTTTCCCCAGAACCTCGTTGGCGTAGTATCTCTTGAGTATTTCCGCCACATTCACCCTCACAAGAGGGTTCGCGTCCTTGAAGTAGGTGACGTACTTCAACCACATAGCGAGCACTGGGCTCTCAAACGCTTTATCCCCGGCCTTGTTGAGTTTCAGCACTCGGAAGACGCTGCTCGGGGACTTTTTGCTCCTCAACCAGTTTTCGAGGAGCTCGGACTGCAACTGCTTGGCAACGTTCGCTGAACTCGGGGTCTTCTCGGCCTCAAGAACCATCTTCGCCATCGACTCGCCCGAGTAGTATTTCAGCAGCGTCGTCATCGCCGGCGTGTGTTTTTTAACGTACATTTCGTTGAAATCGTCCGTGTACTTCATCCACGCGATGAAGAGCGGGCTTTCGAGTACGCTGTCGCCCGCCTGACCGAGTTTTAACATGGCGAAGATTTCCTCAGGTGTCCTCTCGATTCTTAGCCACAGTTGAGTCAGCTCGACTTGAGCGCGCACTGCAATGTGCTCTGTACTAGGGACGGTCTTAGCAGCGATGAGCATATTCACCATGGATTGCTCGTTGTAGCGGCCGAAAGCCGGCAGCAAAGCCGTCTTCGTACCAGGGTTCGCCTTGTCAAAGCTGTCGACGTACTTGGCCCACGTGACCATCTGAGGCTGGAGAAAAGGCTCAACGCTCACGTCGTCAAGTTTCAAAAGCAAAAAAACTTTTTCCGGAGTTTCCTGCTGTCCCAGCCATCGATGGATCTGCTCGAATTCCAACCTCTTAGCCATATTCGCTGTCTCTGGGACCTTAGAACTTTTCGCGACTTGAATCATCTTGGCCAGACGATCGTCACCGTAGTTCGCTGTCAAGGTCGAGATCAAACTGGTTTGCTTTTTTGGGAACTTTTGGTTGAAGAGCTTCATGTAGCCGACCCATTCTTGCAGTACCGGGCTGGCCAGGACGTCATCCGCTGCATTGTGGAGAGCTAACTGCTTAAATACGTCGTCGGCAGTATCCCCTTTCATGAGCCACGCGTTGATCTGTTCCGTGGTGACACTAGGGACAATACCGACCCTCTCTTCATCGTTGGTCGGGTACTTGTGAACTCTCAAGAGCCTCTGGTCTTCTGCGACTGAAATCGTTCCGAGGGCTTCGGCACTTGTTGAGACGATGGCGACTAATGCAGCAGCGGCGACTACCAGCACGAGGCGGTGAAGACGCATTTTCGCCAAATGACTTTGAGCTCCGAGTGGTGGAGGGAAAACTGACAAGTGGCCCAAGTTTCGAACAGCAAATCCCGGACATGAGCATGTACACGATGCATTCAGGGATGGGATTATCCGGATGCCATCGCGATAAACAGATGCCCCCTCTATTGACTTTCTTGCTCCTCCGTGACTCAGTCGGTCACCGTCGATAACCGTACGATCCTGTATTTTATAAACCGCTGCGAAGGCCGATGAAAGAGCTACTTGTACACTTCATGCAGATAAAAAATAACAGTAGTTTCTAGAACGGAGCGCGAGATTCCTTTTCTCGTTTTCACGACTGGGTGTTTTCATCTGTGTATTTATGGGACTGGTGCTTCAGCGAACGCTCAAGATATCGAATTTATCTGACAAATTCTTGAACATAATGGTACGTTTTGACGGGAACTTTGGGTGCGTGGCGATTCGTCACTGGCATTTTCCAATACATGTACTTGATTTTCTACTCTTCATAGTGCACTTCAGCTTCAGTTCAAGCGCTGTCGTTGTGTCAAGTTTCACACTTTTAACTTAGCTAAACTGTTTTTTTCTTTGTGCTAAAGATATTCTTCGGCACAATTCTTCAAAATGGGTCAGTATGGTTTACCTACTTCGACGATTGTGGACAACAAGGCAGTGGTCAAAATAACCTCACAACGCATCTATAAGTGTTCGTGAGAATGAGCTTAATTCATCACATTTCGTTAGCTCAGCAGCTCGCGAACATCGAGCACTGATGAACTCTTTTGACGGCATGAGGCAACGGCTTTACGTCATCTGGCGTCGAGTTCGTAAGTTCTCGATAACTTTTCAGCCAGAGCTGCGTGGTCACTACTCTTCGGAGCGTATTCGCAAGCTGTTAATCTATACGAAAACTACGCCGCTATTCTGGACAATAATCATCGGTCTGGTCTCACCCTTCCCGTGCCTGATCATTCTCGTATCAATCGACGCTGTCCCGCTGGCTTCACCCAGAGATGGCTCTAGCGCAAATTACCTGTTCTGGGGACGGGATTTCATCGCGATCGCACTTATGACGCGTGTAATCCTCGAGCAGTTCAGAGTCACCGTACCAGCACTCCACATCAGCGCGACACAAGTTAGTGCCATGCCGATTATCTCGAGTGGGGGCGCGGTGATATTCATGATAGGGATGTCGAGCGTCATTGGGTTCCCTTTACCCTTCGCTCTAGTGGTGGGTATCAACGTGTGGTTTCTAGTGCTCGTTGCGTGCTTTGTGGGATTCTTCGGAAGGGTGTTGAGCCAAAACCGGGCGCTGCTAAGGGAGTTGATAAGGGCCATCGTAGTGCTCATCTGCCAAGTGTTGCTGACCTTCATTTATCCAGCCTACCTGTACGGATTTGTTAGCGTCAGCGCAGAGAATCAAAAGTTCTACGTGATGCTACTCCCGATCATCAAAATAGCTGCGAGGAACTGGATCAGCTACTGTCTAGGCAACAACTACGACCTGATTCCTCAGGTCCTGATCTTTAACGTGGACGTATTCAACGCATTGTACGTGTCCAGCTCGATGGAGAACTCGCACTCAATTGATACGGTGCTTCAGATGCTTGCGCTGGATGTTCTTCTCGGGGTTGTTTCACTATCGGACATTAGGAACTTATCGAACGCGATCATTTTCCTGCGTCGAAAAATCCCCGATGACCACCCTCTAAAGGCCGCAAATTTCATCGAGATTGCTCTGAAAATCATCGACGAAGATCCCAGAGCGAGATCGAGGCTTGCGCTGCTTCGTCACGGGCCATTGGTAAAATCGACGCCATCTCTTAGCGTCTTCAATCTGAAAACTTTAGGCACCCTTCAGCAAGTGAACGTACCATCAAGAAACCGAAAGGTAATCCCAGTCGAACCACTTCGCCATTCGAATTCGATCCCTACGGCAAGACCCGTGCAACAAGTAAAGAGACTGTCATTGGAGCAAATTCCGATGCAAACGCCCTTGATAAAGATTTTTTCCAACAAGGAGCGCCAGTGGTTTCTCGAGCGCAGTGCAAGGACGCTCTTTACTACTGAATTCGTTGTTCTCGTCCTGTATACGAAGATCATCATTCCGCTGATCTATTGTGCGTTGTATTGCTGCCTTTTTGACCATCCACGAATAAAATAATGATGCCATCTTGTGTTTTGACAGGTATATACACTGCGGGGATGCTCTTGCTACCCAACCACGACTACTATCCGCTGCTGCAGTCGATTGATGCTGATGAAATGATGAAGAATCTTGGCCGCGTTGCTGCATTTGGATTCATTGAGCTGGCTTTAATGCTGGTGATGGGGTACCTTATCCAAGGTATGTTGGGAATATCGGTGATACATTTGCTGTCCTTTGTGCTGGATAAAAGTTGGCACATGGTCCAATCGAACTTGTTTTTATGGATTTGCTATACAATCCAAAACTCACTGGAGCACAATGGTAAGTTCGGAGGAGCTTTGATCTCTTCTTACTTATTTCTCACACGTTTCATCAAAAATCTGATCAGGTGCAGATTTTAGCTTCAAGTTTTCTTGGCTTGCCAGAAAATAAATCAGACTTTGGCAAGATAACATCAAAGTTAATTGCCAGCTACGGTGGTTATCGCCATCGTCGTGCTGTTCTGCAAGTTACTGAGAGCGGGTCTTGGCGAGGAAGTGGTGGCAGTGATTCTGCCCAATTCTCTGGCGAGTACCGCGAGATAGCATCTCAAAGACGATGGTAGTCTGATCAGAAAAACATGTTAGTGAACATGTTTGAGCTGCACATCTCGCTTGAATGGGCTTACCAGGGGGGCCAGCAGACTTGCCGTCCCGTAGAAGTGCGCGATCTTACGGATAAACGCCATGTAGCTGAGTTTCACGGTTAGAACCATCAGAAAATATGAAGCAGAACGACGATCGCTAGCGACGAGTTAGCGCACCAGTCATCCAAGACGAGTCCGCATGCTGTCACCTCAGCGGAAGATGTGACTGGGCTTTTGAATTCCCAGCAAAGAAAGCAGCAGGCATGATGAACCAGAGTCCTGACAATAAACTCTCACAGTGTACCGCACCAGAAAGAGCGACTACAGCAACAGAGTCCGACGCCCATTCGGAAGCCGGAATGGATGACTGCGACCATAACGGCAGGAATTAGCGCTATCGTCGCGACCACAACCTGCAAAACAAACTAAATGAGTGCTTAAGACGGTGAGCCCTCTCCCTCAAGGTGGATTTACCCGTCGGTAAATTTGTCGCTGGAATCGTGGGAAAAAGTTTAAGATCATCAGAAGTAGCAGAGCCAGCTGAGGCAGAACGAGCACCAAATCACGCCCAATGGTGCTGTCATGACCCGTCTCCGAAACGATTTCCCAGCCACACACACCCACGCTTATCTACCACCGTACAGGAATTATATCATTACCAAGCACTTTGAAGCAGTGTTCATTCAGATCATAAACGGAAAGTAAAAATTAACCTACCAAAGCTGCACGAAGAGAACCTGCTATGAGCTGTCGGGTGCGCTGGACGGAAGCGTTTTCTGGTCGATTGACCAGCAAGGCCAATCGCCCCAGCATCTTGGCTCGGTCGATCAAAAGAACTTTGGATGTCCTTTTCTTATTTGTCGCCACTAAATAGTTCGGATCCAACAAGGTAGGTGCTGTGAACCTGTGTGTCTATCGAGTTCTCATTTAATCGTGAAAGCTTATAAAGGAAACAAATTCAAGTCTGCTAGTTATTCTCTGACTTAAGTACGGCAAGTCCCGCAGAGTCGAATTTTCCTCTGAAATGGAGAAGCACGAGCAATGGAGTTTTCTGATCCCCTGGTGCGACGTGCTCGAGGGGTGTGTCACCTACTTGGGCAACGAGTGCAGTGGGTCCTCCTTCATGGAGCGAAGTTTGTACATCGAGCTACCTAATCGTGACCACACTGAGCGTTTTACTCAGGATGTGGATCTCACCGGTTTGAGTGATACAGATCGTGAAGATTTGTTTCGAAAGCAGCTCCAGAAATCCAGGGAGGCGATGGCGCTGTTAGCTGCAGTGGCCCACGTGGATTACGTCGCATGGAGGTATTTACTGGAGACACATTGCTCGGTGAATTTCGGCGTCGAAGGGGAACCCGTTTACGAAAAGAAAATCCCAATTCGGTATGTTGTAGATCTAGATCTGCAAGCCCAGATATGGAATTTCGAGACTCATGAATACGACCTTGTCTTCTTCTTCGGGGTGCACCAACGTCTCCACCCCAGTGGTGAATATTGGGAAGCGTTGCAGCAGATCGCGGCTTTGGACAAAAGTCCGCTGCTATCGAAATCGGCTTTTGACTTTGACGTTCCTGTGCGAGTGGATTTTGACGGTTCCTACGGCATGAACGAACTGGTCGACGTTGGAATTGCGGAGAAAATCGTCCAGCAGCAGTGGCAGGAGTACGAATTGTCTGGTGAGAGTCAATCCACAGCACGCGGAGAATGGCGATGCACTTTAGTTTTGGAGCGAATGATTGTAGACTTGGTTGATCAGGATATGACCACTGCAATGGGTGCAGCACTTAAGACCCTGCTGCATCAGAATACTTGGTTTTCTATGATCTCGCTGCGTCTTATGAGGCATTTAATGATGCCAGCGCAGTCCTATGGGCAGCTCGTTTCAAGTGTCTTTGATAGCACTCGCCGGTCGCCGCAACTGGCGAGGGCAAGATGTCACCCAAGTTTTGTTCCCGCGAGTGGTAATTCGGACCCGCTTCAGTTGGGTGAGATCGTGGTGACTTGGGCTCCGGATGTACACATTCACTATGTTGGAGCGATGTGTTCCGCAATGGTACACAACCAAATGTCAAAGAATCTATCGCTGCGGCTTCAGATGAACGCACACAACGGGGAGATTAACCAACGGTACTGGAAATGGCTGGCTTATGCGCTTTTTTCGAAGCGAGCTCGGGCAAGTTCGGCTGTGGAATCGTTGGCGATGATGAAAGTTTGCAGCATGAGCGTGTCGGATATGGAGGCATTTTCATCCATAGCCGGCTCCGATCATCCAGAAGAAGATTTATTCGGCTTGTCGCCTGGTCTAGTGAATTCGAGAGAAGCGACACTAAAAGGAGGTACACTCATTCGATGTGTGCTAGATGGTTGGGATGAGTCAGCAGATATCGTAGCGTTCGAGGTGGCAGTACCCTGTGTCCAAACTTTCCGTGACGATGGCAGTAGCGAGTGGGTTGACAGTATCGTTCCTGGCTACGGTCGGTGCCAAGTGCAACGGTGCGATTTAGTGTTTGACAGTGACAATGACACTCCACCCAGGGATGAAGCTGTATCGTCGCTCAGACTTCAATTCGACAAGGAGACCCCATCGAATTCCGATGGATTGATCCCTTTCTTTCGTGCTATTGGATTCTCGCTGCGATATCTAACGCTGGATGCGCCAAGAAGAGAACTCTCCACTATACTCGGGTATTGCCCAAACCTGGTGGAATTATCGCTGTGTGGAGGGGTGGTAGATGCGCGACTCAACTTCAGCGTCTACCATGCAAAGCGGGAGTCTCTACCACAATTCAACCCCAACTGGGACTCCGTGTCGGCAATTGCAACAACACTCGCAGACAACGACAACTCTCTCACCAACTGTACGCGTCGGATCCGAGTTCGTATAAAACAATTCTCAGATGAAGTTGACAGTTCCGTGCCACCAATGGAGTACGAACGCCGCGTCAGAGCCGACTTCAGTGCGCTTCTGGATATGCTGAAGACAAATCGATCCCTTGAATATCTCGAAGTGGCTGTTCCTCCTGTCTACGAGCAGTACCTGCAGAGTTTCAGGAGCCACCATCTCGAGCCGATCTGGCGTCCACTCAACCCGCTACCCTTGGGGAGCAAACTCGCTTTCCTCAGCATTTGTACGCTGGGGTCTGAGCCATCAGTTAAAAGACCAGATCGAGCTCGAGCCCAGTCACGAGTCATGCCGAGCTCACTGGACCAGCACGTGCTGACAATTATCTTTGAATTTGCTGCTGATCCGGTTCTCCGAGAAGTTTACTTTCGCACATCGCATCGTATCACACAGGAGCTGGCACAAGACGAAACGTCTATCTAGGTAGACGTGGTGCTGCCGTACTATAAGTACACGGTTAGCGAGGTCTGACTGCGGGAAGACACAATGCATAATTCACGTGATTTTTCCTTTACATTGCCAGCCTTGTGGATGGATGTCCATGCCCCTGTACCATACTTAGTCGTCCGAGTAAAACCGCTGGCTGCACTCACGCATCCGTTGCTGCTCTTCCTCACGTTGGGTCTCGCATGCTTCGTCCCTCGGACGTTTTCCGACCCAGGCAATTTCGTGATGTGGGGTACTCTGGAGGCTGTATCCATACACGGCAAACACTTTGACATTGTCGACTGGTTCGACCAAGCGTCTGGGATGCATCGTCAAGTAGGACTCAGGGATGGACATCGTGGAGACGTATCCATGGTCAAGTAGATGGCGGGGCATCGAGCGGGACGTGCAGTGCTAGATCGAACCAAAGATCCCATGCATGACCTTCAACCTCAGTGATGTGCTCGAGAACACAGCCATTGGAGGTCACATCGACGTGCTCAAGCGTCTATTTGACGTAGGGTGGCCGACGAAGACGCCGATACGTTGATGTATGCTGCTGGTGGAGGTCACTTGGAGTGTGTGAAGTGGCTGCTCGAGCACTCGCCACCTCACGGTGTTCACCATTTCGCTCATTACGCGGTTAAATCAGTCGGTCTGAATGATCTCACTTCTTAGAGCTATCTACCTGAGTGTAGCACTTTGTTGTGCAGAGCCTTCGGCTGACGAAGTCTATACTGCAGCACTTGAATTTCCACGAAAACGTGCGTGTCGCTCGAGCTCAAATCAGCGACCGCGAGAAGCAGTGCAGAGCCCGATCACGGGTCCATCCTTTTCGCGATGATTACAGGGTATTTATCCTGTAGCCAGATTCTGACGGGCGTGTCGTTGGCTTCCCCAACAACTTCAAAGAGTGGTCGGTCCCCATTCTCTGGGCTGAAGATGTCAGGATAAACCTCGTGAAGAAACAACATCACTTCGAACTGTTTCGGAGGAAAGATCACCATGTTTTGCTGTGACGGAACGAACTCGGGATAATGATCGCGGAGCCACGCGACAATATGCACGTGACCATGCTCTGCTGCGTCGATGGCAGCTTTGCCCGTGCAGCCCTCGGATCGATGATGGAAGAGCCATTTGAGAACGTGCAGGTGTCCTTGCTTCGCGGCACCATCCATGGCAGCCGTTGAACATCCCTCAGACCGCTTATCGTGCAGCCACTGCATCATCTCTAAATGGCCATTGGCGGCCGCGCCATCCATCGCTTGGGTCGAACAACCCTCGGTGCCATGATTGTGTAACCATTCCACAACTTCCAAGTGCCCATGTTCAGCGGCTAGATCCATGACTTTAGTAGACCACGTAGTTGGCCGGGTTGCAGGACCTCCAAGTGTATCGATGTACTTGACGATGTCCAGATACCCGCCCTTCGCTGCTGCTTCAGCAACCAACTCGAAAATGTCCAGCTGGGTTATTGAAAAGTGCTCAAAAATCCACTGCACCGCGTTCAAGTGACCATTATGCGTCGCTCGAGCCACCGATCTATCAATTTGGTCCGCCAAATCTTGCTCATTGAGAAACTCCATAGCCTCGATCTGTCCCGCTCCACTAGCTACGCAGAACCAGTGCGCAATTTCTGACGATCGCCCAAACATCAAGTCTATCTCGCAAAGACCTTCACTTAGCGGGTGTTGCACCAGCCACTTGACCATCTCAACGTCCCCGACCTCGCACGCCTGGATTGCAGCATAAAACCAGTCGTTGCGCCAGTCAAAGTTAACGTGAGTTGGGGGGAGAGGAGGAGAGTGCAGCCGCGCAATCCGCAGCATGAGGTCCAGGCGTCCCGACTTGGCTAGTCTCCGAATTGAAGCTGCCGCAGCTCCCGGGTTCTCACGAAGAATGCCTGTGTCCAGCATCATCTCGATCACTTCAGGTCGATCAACCATGTACGCGAAGTCCACGAGACGTCCGCCAGGCGGCAATAAGAAGCTCGCAAGCTCCATGTCCCCGACTTTCAAAGAAGCCTCGATAGCCAGTCGAATTTCCTCGTCATTGAGTTCATGAGGTGCGTGCATGTAGAGCCACCGTCCCACGTCGGAGTGTCCGTTCTCGATTGCAGCCACGATGCTCCGTCCTCCCCAATGAACGACGTGACGTCCGCGCCCCATTCGCTTCGACTTGAGCAGTGGAATACTTTGAAACGAAACTTCCTCGTCTTGTGTCGCCATTGCAGTGTGTTTGTGTCTGCAATAGCGACCGGCGTCGTGCTCCAGCAGGAACTGGAGCACGCCCAAGTGTCCGTTCTTGGCTGCAGCCTCCACGACCTCCACAGACACCGTGCAGCTGGAGAAGTGGGCGACCAGCCACGAGACCAGCGCCAAGTCTCCGCGCTCGGCCGCCACCTTCGTGGCCTTCCAGAACTGCCAGTGGTAGTAGTGCGGCTCCGACCGGAGGTAGTTCGAGAGTCTCCAGCCAGCGGCTCTGCTGGCCTCGGACGTGCAGCTGAGACTCCACATCCAGTCGAGCAGCGACGTGGAGGCCAAGGCGCAGGCCTCGCTCAGTGAGAGGTGGGGCGACGGCCCGAGGAACGTGGAGACGAGGGGCCCCAGCGCCAGCAGCGCGTCGCCCTCTCGCTGACCGCGTAGCACCAGCGCCACACTCGTCAATGTGACGACCATCGGACTTGAGCGCGGGCTGGCAAGTTGAAGAGTGACGGTCGTCCAGATCTGCCGACTGCTGATTGGCGGAGCGACTTCAACTTCAACTTGACTCGCTCCTCAATGAGGAGTCCTCATATAAAATGTATCCATCCCGTACTTGAGGGATTGGATCCATCCCGTACTTGAGGGATTGCACTCGTCAAGATAACCAATCATATCGCTCCAAGTACGTCACTCACTCGCCGTGTCAACCACTTGGGAGCTCAAGGTCGTGACGCTCGTCCTGCGTCCTCACGCATCCGTTGCTGCTCTTCCTCACACGGGGCCTCTCATCGCATCGTTCCTCGAGGGCGGTCGAGTGGCGACGGAAGTGCAGCTGGAAGCCTAGACCCAGTCCAACAACGCGGTCGAACCGAAGGCACAGACTTCACACAGTGACAAACATGGAGAAGGTCCGAGGAACGGGGAGGTGAGAGGCCCGACGTGAGGAAGGGCAGCAACGGATGCGTGAGGACGCCCACACCTTGAGCTCGAAGGCGGTAGACATGGTGAGTGACGTACGTAGAGCGATGTGATTGGTTGTCTTGACGAGTACAATCCCTCAAGTACGGGATGGATACACTTTATATGAGGACTCCTCATTGAGGAACTCAAGTTGAAGCTGAAGTCGCTCCGCCAATCAGCAGTCGGCAGATCTGGACGACCGTCACTCTTCAACTTGCCAGCCCGCGCTCAAGTCCGATGGTCGTCACATTGACGAGTGTGGCGCTGGTGCTGCGCGGCCAGCGAGAGGACGACGCGCTGCTGGCGCTGGGGCCCCTCGTCTCCTCCTTCCTCGGGCCGTCGCCCCACCTCTCACTGAGCGAGGCCTGCGCCTTGGCCTCCACGTCGCTGCTCGACTGGATGTGGAGTCTCAGCTGCACGTCCGAGGCCAGCAGAGCCGCTGGCTGGAGACTCTGCAACTACCTCCGGTCGGAGCCGCACTACTACCACTGGCAGTTCTGGAAGGCCACGAAAGTGGCGGCCGAGCGCGGAGACTTGGCGCTGGTCTCGTGGCTGGTCGCCCACTTCTCCAGCTGCACGGTGTATGTGCGGTGCAGTGGATTTCTGAGCACTTTTCGATAACCCAGCTGGACATTTTCGAGTTGGTTGCTGAAGAAGCTGCGAAGGGCGGATATCTGGACATCGTCAAGTACATCGATACACTTGGAGGTCTTGCAACCCGGCCAGCAACGTGGTCTACTAAAGTCATGGATCTAGCCGCTGAGCATGGGCACTTGGAAGTTGTAGAATGGCTACATAATCATCGCGCCGACGGTTGTTCGATCCAAGCGATGGATGGCGCGGCCGCCAATGGCCATTTGGAGGTGATGCAGTGGCTGCACGATAAGCGGTCTGAGGGATGTTCAACGGCTGCCATGGATGGTGCCGCGAAGCAAGGACACCTGCACGTTCTCAAATGGCTCTTCCATCATCGGTCCGAGGGCTGCACGGGCAAAGCTGCCATCGACGCAGCAGAGCATGGCCATGTGAATATTGTCGCGTGGCTCCGCGATCATTATCCCGAGTTCGCTCCGTCACAGCAAAACATGGTGATCTTTCCTCCGAAACAGTTCGAAGTGATACTGTTTCTTCACGAGGTTTATCCTGACATCTTCAGCCCAGATAATGGGGACCGGCCACTCTGTGGAGTTGTCGGGGAAGCCAACGACACGCCCGTGAGAATCTGGCTAACGTTAGAGGATAAATACCCTGTAATCATCGCTAAAAGGATGAACCCGTGATCGGGCTCTGCCCTGCATCTCGCGGTCGCTGATATGAACTCGAGCGACACGCACGTTTCCGTGGAAATTCAAGCGGTGCAGTATAGGCTTCGTCCGCAGAAGGCTTTGAGGTAGATAGCTCTAAGAAGTGAGATCATTCAGACCGACTGATTTAGCCGCTACGTTCTCGAGCACATCACTGAGGTTGAAGGCCATGGGGTCTTTGGTTCGATCTAACACTGCACGTCCTGCTCGATGCTCTGCCATCCACTTGACCATGGGCAGGTCTCCACGCTGGGCAGCGATTTCCATCCCCGAGTTCTACTTGACAATCCAGTCACTTGTCAGACGCTTGGTCGAACCAGTCGACAATGTTAAAGTGTTTGCCGTGCACAGCCTCCCGAGTGACGTGTCCACCCACCTCACGAAATTGCCTGGGCCGGAAAAGGTCCGAGGAACGAAGCGATGAGAGACCCCGACGTGAGGAAGAGGAGCAACGGATGCGTGAGTGCAGCCAGCGGTTTTACTCGGACGACAAAGTATGGTACAGGGGCGTAGACATCCAGTAGGTTAACAATATAAAGTAAAGATTACGGAATTATGAATTGGTCTGCCCGCAGTCAGACCTCACCAGCCACGTACAGCAGCATCACCTTCACCTAGATAGACGTGTCGTCGTCTACCAGATCGAATCTGATACGATGCGATGTGCGAAAGTAAACTTCTCGGAGTACCGGATCAGCGGCAAATTCAAAGATAATTGTCAGCACGTACAGGTCCAGTGGCCTCGTCATGACTCGGGCTTGAGCTCGATCTGGTCGTTTAGCTGATGGTTCAGACCCCAGCGTACAAATGCTGAGGAAAGCGAGCTTGCTCCCCAACGGTAGTGGGTTGAGTGTCCGCCAGATCGGCTCGAGATGGTGGCTCCTGAAACTCTGCAGATACTGCTCGTAGACAGGAGGAACAGCCACTTCGAGATATTCAAGGGATCGATTTGTCTTCAGCATATCCAGAAGCGCGCTGAAGTCGGCTCTGACGCGGCGTTCGTACTCCATTGGTGGCACGGAACTGTCAACTTCATCTGAGAATTGTTTTATACGAACTCGGATCCGACGCGTACAGTTGGTGAGAGAGTTGTCGTTGTCTGCGAGGGCCGTTGCAATTGCCGACACGGAGTCCCAGTTGGGGTTCAATTGTGGTAGTGACTCCCCCTTTGCATGGTAGGCGCTGAAGTTGAGTCGCGCATCTACCACCCCTCCACACAGCGATAACTCGTCCAGGTTTGGGCAACACCCGAGTATAGTGGGGAGTTCTCTTCTTGGCGCATCCAGCGTTAGATATCGTAGCGAAAATCCAATTGCACGAAAGAAAGGGATCAATCCATCGGAAATCGATGGGGACGCCTTGTCGAATTGAAGTCTGAGCGATGATATGCCTTCACCACTGGGTGGAGTGACATTGTCACTGTCAAACACTAAATCGCACCGTTGCACTTGGCACCGGCCGTAGCCAGGAACGATGCTCTCAACCCACGTGCTACTGCCGTCGTCACTGAAAGTTCGGACACAGGGTACTGCCGCATCGAACGCTACGATATCTGCTGAATCATCCCAACCATCTAGCACACATCGAATGAGTGTACCCCCTTTTAGTGTCGCTTCTCTTGAATTCACTAGACCAGGCGACAAGCCGAATAAATCTTCTTCTGGATGATCGGAGCTGGCTATGAATGTAAACGCCTCCATGTCTGACACACTCATGCTGGTAACGTTGATCATTGCCAACGATTCCACAGCCGAACTTGCCCGAGCTCGCTTCGAAAAAAGCGCATAAGCCAACCATTTCCAGTACCATTGGTAAATCTCCCCGTTGTTTGTGTTGTTGTCCATCCAGAGCCACAGTGATAGGTTCTTTGACATTTGATTGTGTACCATTGCGGAACACATCGCACCAACATAGTGAATGTGTACATCCGGAGCCAAAGTCACCACGATTTCACCCAACTGAAGCGGGTCCGAACCACCACTCGCGGGATCAAAACTTGGATGACAGCTTGTCCTCGCCAGCTGCGGCGACCGGCGAGTGCTATCAAAGACACTTGAAACGAGCTGCCCATAGCACTGCGCTGGCATCATTAAATGTCTCCTAAGCCACAGTGTGACCAGAGAAACCCAAGTATTCTGATGCAGCAGGGTCTTAAGTGCTGCACCCATTGCAGTGGTCATATCCTGATCAACCAAGTCTACAATCATTCGCTCCAAAACGAAAGTGCAGCGCCACTCTCCACGTGCTGTGGATTGACTCTCACCGGACACTTCGTACTCCTCCCACTGCTGCTGGACGATTTTCTCCGCAATTACAACGTCAACCACTTCGTGCATGTAGTGGGAACCGTCAAAATCCACTCGCACAGGAACGTCAAAGTCAAAATCCGATTTTGATCGCAGCGGATTTTTGTCCAAAGCAGCGATCTGCTGCAGCGCTTCTCGATATTCACCGCTGGGGTGGAGACGTTGGTGCACCCCGAAGAATAAGACAAGGTCGGACTCGTGATCTCCGAAATCCCCTGTCTGATCTCGCAGATCTAGATCTATAACATACCGAATTGGAATTTTCTTTTCGTAAACGGGTTCCCCTTCGACGCCGAATTTCACCGAACATTGTTTCTCCAGTAAGTACCTCCACGCGGCGTAATCCACGTGGGCCACTACCGATAGCAGCGCCATCGCCTCCCTTGCTTTCTGGAGCTGCTTTCGAAACAAAACTTCACGATCTGTATCACTCAAACTGGTGAGATCCACGCCCTGAGTAAAATGCTCAGTGAGGGCACGCCTAGGTAGCTCGATGTACAAACTTCGCTCCATGAAGGAGGACCCCCTGCACTCGCGGCCCATGTAGTTGACATGCCCCTTGAGCATGTCGCACCAGGGGGTCAGAAAACTCCATTGCTCGTGCTTCTCCATTTCAGAAGAAAATTCGACACTGCAGCACTTGCCGTACTTAAGTCAGAGAAAAACTAGCAGACTGGCTTTTTTCCTTTATCAGCTTTCATGATTAAATGAGAACGCGATAGAGACACACAGGTTATAGCGCCTGCGTTGTTGCATCAGAACTATTTAGCGGCGACAAATAAGAAAAGTGCATCCAAAGTTCTTTTGATCGACCGAGCCAAGATGCTGGGGCGATTGGCCTTGCTGGTCAATCGACCAGAAAACGCTTCCGTCCAACGCCCCCGACAGCTTATAGCAGGTCCTATTCGTGCAGCTTTGGTAGGTTAATTTTTACTTTCCGTTTATTATCTGCGTGAACACTGCTTCAAAGTGCTTGGTAATGATATAATTCCTGTACGGTGGTAGATAAGCGTGGGTGTGTGTGGCTGGGAAATCGTTTCGGAGACGGGTCATGACAGCACCATTGGGCGGGATTTGCTGCTCGTCCTGCCTCAGCTGGCTCTGCTACTTCTGATGATCTTAAACTTTTTCCCACGACTCCAGCAACGAATGCATCGATGGGTAAAACCACCTAGAGGGAGTGCCCACGTTCTCCAGTACTCATTTAGTTTGTTTTGCAGGTTGTGGTCGCGACGATAGCGCTAATTCCTGCCGTTATCATTGCAGTCATCCATTCCGGCTTCCGTATGGGCGTCGGACTCTGTTGCTGTAGTCGCTCTTTCTGGTGCGGTACACCGTGAGGGTTTATTGTCAGGACTCTGGTTCATCATGTCTGTTGCTTTCTTTGCTGTGGGTTCAAAAGTCCAGCCACATCTTCCGCTGAGGTGACAGCATGCGGACTCGTCTTGGATGACTGGTGCGCTAACTCGTTGCTAGCGATCGTCGATTCTGCTGCATCATTCGATTGTTCTAACCGTGTAAACTTAGCTACATGGCGTTTATCCGTAAGATCGCGCACTTCTACGGGACGGCAAGTCTGCTAGCCCCCCTGGTAAGCACATTCAAGCGAGATGTGGAGCTCAAACGTGTTCACTAACAATATTTCTGATCAGACTACCATCGTCTTTGGGGTTCTATCTCGCGGTACTTGCCATAGAATTGGGCAGAGTCACTGGGATAAGGTACCCATCAAAACCAGCTCAATGAATTCAAATGCAGCAACGCGGCCAAGACTTTTCATCATTTCACAGCATCAATGGACTCCAGCAGCGGATAGTAGTCGTGGTTGGGTAGCAAGAACATCCCCGCAGTGTAGATACCTGTCAAAACACAAGATGACATCATTATTTTATTCGTGGGTAGTCGAAAAAGCCAGGAATGCAACGCACAATAGATCAGTGGGATGATGACCTTCGTATACAAGACGAGAATAACGAATTCAGTGGTAAAGAGCGTCCTTGCACTGCGCTTGAGAAACCACTGGCGCTCCTTGTTGGAAAAAAACTTCATCAAGGGCGTTTGCATCGGAATTTGCTCTAACGACAGTCTCTTTACCTTTTGCACGGGTCTTGCCGTAGGGATCGAATTCGAATGGCGAAGTGGTTCGACTGGGATTACCTTTCGGTTTCTTGATGGTACGTTCACTTGCTGAAGGGTGCCTAAAGTTTTCAGATTGAAGACGCTAAGAGATGGCGTCGATTTTACCAATGGCCCGTGACGAAGCAGCGCAAGCCTCGATCTCGCTCTGGGATCTTCGTCGATGATTTTCAGAGCAATCTCAATGAAATTTGCGGCCTTTAGAGGGGGTCATCGGGGATTTTTCGACGCAGGAAAATGATCGCGTTCGATAAGTTCCTAATGTCCGATAGTGAAACAACCCCGAGAAGAACATCCAGCGCAAGCATCTGAAGCACCGTATCAATTGAGTGCGAGTTCTCCATCGAGCTGGACACGTACAATGCGTTGAATAAGTCCACGTTAAAAATCAGGACTTGAGGAATCAGGTCGTAGTTGTTGCCCAGACAGTAGCTGATCCAGTTCCTCGCAGCTATTTTGATGATTGGGAGCAGCATCACGTAGAACTTTTCATTCTCAGCGGGGACGCTAACAAATCGGTACAGGTAGGCTGGGTATATGAAGGTCAGCAACACTTGGCAGATGAGCACTACGATGGCCCTTATCAAATCCCTTAACAGCGCCCGGTTTTGGCTCAACACCCTTCCGAAGAAACCCACAAACACCCAACGAGCACTAGAAACCACACGTTGATCCCCACCACAAGAGCGAAGGGTAAAGGAAACCCAATGACGCTCGACATCCCTATCATGAATATCACAGCACCCCCACTCGAGATAATAGTCATGGCACTAACTTGTGTCGCGCTGATGTGAAGTGCTGGCACGGTGACTCTGAACTGCTCGAGGATTACAAGCGTCATGAGTGCGATGGCGATGAAATCCCGTCCCCAGAACAGGTAAGTTGCGCTGGAGCCATCTCTGGGTGAAGCTAGCGGGACGGCGTCAATTGATATGAGAATGATCAGGCACGGAAAGGGTGAGACCAGACCGATGATTATTGTCCAGAATAGCGCGCTGTTTTCGTATAGATTAACAGCTTTCGAATACGCTCCGAAGAGTAGTGACCACGCAGCCCCGGCTGGAAAGTTATGGAAAACTTACGAACTCGACACCAGATGACGTAAAGTCGTTGCCTCCTGCCGTCAAAAGAGTTCATCAGTGCTAGATGTTCGCGAGCTGAGCTAACGAAATGTGATGAATTAAGCTCCTTCTCACGAGCAATATTAGATGCGTTAGTGCAGCCGCAGGTTATTTTGTACCGCTGCCTTGTTGTCATGTCGAGGAAGGTGAACCACAGTGACCCATTTTGAAGATGAAGATTAGTATCGAAGATCTAGCTAAAAAAAATAGTTTGGCGAAGTTAAAAAAAGCGTCTTTCATCATGAAACTTGACACAACACGAGCACTTGAGCGAGAAGAATAAAGTACTTCGAAGTGCAGGAAAATGCCAGTGGCGAATCGCCACGCACAATACCAAAATACTCAAATTTCCCTCAAGATGTACCATTATGTTCAAAAACATTGTAGGGCATAGGAAAAATTCGATATCTTGATCGTTCACTGAAGCACCAGATAAAAACACCCAGTCGTTAAAAAGAAAAAAGAAATCTCGCGCTCGTTCTAGAAACTTACTGCTATTTTTGTCTGCTTGAAATGTACAGTAGCTCTTTCATCGGCCTCGCAGCGACTTACTACTGATGATGCTTAACCCCTAAGAACTGCTTCATTTCTTCACAGGTGCCATTCAAGCCTTCCCATTGCAATGTGCTTATCCACCTTGTAGATCACTCACCGCCACTTGATCGAATAATGGAACCGCCCGGCTACGACAGCTAGAAGCCAGCCGAAGCACTGCTCGAGCCTGAGAGCGCCATTCCCTAGGCTAGTAGAAGCCGACGTCGATCCGGACTCGAGACCCATCGCACTGAAAACGTAATAAAAATATACAAGTTTCCCTCTCTGGGACCCCGTGTGCGCTTGAAAGACAGCCTTGCAATTTACTCTGCTCCTTCGTCTTCGGCGGAAGCACCAACGGCTTTCAGGCCTACCGCACGACAGAACTCGTTACATTCATGACTCTCGAAGAAGAGCTCCATGCCGCGCTTGCCGAGGTTCGTGCGTCCAAAACGCGTGCTCGCCTTGCAGTGGATCGCGGGGTCCGTAAGCAAGATGGTATCTTGTGTCTTCTCGCCTGCACTCGCACGCTTGATGCCTTGCAGGTCAGTGACCATGATGTATCCCTGCGTGACATCGTACGTCCAATGCGCAAACGCAGTCAAGTAGGCGCTGAAGGCGATATCATCGGCGTCTTGGTGCTTTAGATCACTCGAGGATGCGACGCCGCCCGCATTATTGATGACCTTGACCCACTTGCTCTCATCTTCACGGAACATGCGCTCGATAGCGTAATACGTGTAGACTCCTTTTCGACTCGATGGCGGGATCGCGAGCACCTTGCTCTTGAGGTAGCAGATCTTGTACCCAGATGATGACTTGGCCTCCGACTGAAGCTTGTTGAACGTATACGCCAGAAATGACGCTATGGTCTGCACTTCCATGCCAATCATGTATCGGTATCGCTCGTGTGTGCCCGTCCCCAAGTCTGTGCGACCCTTGTCCTTGAACTCTTTGCAGACTTGATGGACCACGGACCAGTCGTCGGTGTCGTACTCTTCGCGCAAGCGCACGTCACTTACACTCACACACGTACTGCTACTAGAAGTGATAGTACCAGATACGCTGGTAGAAGACGCACTGCTCTTGCCTGAACTGAGCGGGAGATACTCGCGGGCATGGTACGCAAATCGCACTGAGCCTTGAGCGAATGGACGTGGTGCGACCTTGAAAAGGGCCTTGCGCGTCTTGGTTTCAAACTCGACATACTCTAGGATGTGCTCGATATTCTCTGGAAAGCTGTACTCGACAAGAGACCCTTTCACCATCTCGAGCGTTTCCCATACTGGGATGGTCTTGTCGATCGTGATCTTCTTGACGAGCGCACTGGGACCTCCAATGACCATTGACTCGCGGACGCGTGCCGTCACCGAGGAGACACTGGCCATGGTGACACACTTGGTAAGATTTTTTGGGTTGTTGACATCGAACGGCGTGATCGCTTTCCCACAGGCCTTGCTGAAGCAATTGACCATCGTGTCGGTGGAGTGATTGATCTTGCCAAAGTAATAATCGATACCTTTTTGCGCCATGCGACCGAAGAGTTGAGCAATCGGCTCATCCGCCTTCATCCCTTGAACCGAGATACTATTACTGCCCATACTCGAGTACTCAGAGCCGTGTGGTGGGGCATCCGCGAGATGGAAGAGCACATTCGTGGAACCACCGGGCCATTGCAGCGCGTCCACGGCCTTGCGCAGTCCACCGTTCACGTCCTCAGGGCCATCGCCACCCCCCGTCGCAACAATCTCCGCCACAAACGCTTCGAATCGCACCAAATCTGTCGTGAATGGCAAGCTTTCAAAGTGATTCGGTCCATCTCAAAAGTCCTTGTACCCGACAAATGCGACAGAGACGGCATTGCTCGACCCTTGCCGTCCACGTTCCCCCACATTGGCCGTGAGAAAGTTGCAAATATCCTTGATCTGCTGGCGCACGCCTGTGATATGTGGGCTCATACTCCCCGTTGTGTCCACAAGGAATGCCAAGTGGACTTGCTGGGCCTGACGGATCTGCTGGAGCACGAGGCGCATGGTCTCCTTCTTCTTTTTCATTATGGTCGCAGCAGCAAGGTGTACATCTTGAAGCACACTCGCGGCATCCACGGCGGAGGTCGTGTCTTCTTCGACGATCGCTAGTAAATCTTTTTCAACTTTTTTCTTGGAACGTGCTTTGATCGTGTCCATGTCGGTCGCACGACGGGAGCCATGGCTTGAAGCCGACGCCATCGTCGCTGTTGTGCCGCTGCTGGGTGCCGGTACGGCGGCCATTTCACTGGTATTGATCATCACGCTAGATTTTCCGATCGTCGCTGAAAACCCACTGGGAAGTGTCTCGTCGGATGTCATCCATGTTGGTTCGGCCATGTTTTCAATTGTGTGGGGTGGGGTGGAAGCCAAGGAAAGCGTGTGGGTGGCAACAGGAGTAGTCAACAGAACAGGAGTGCATCTCGTCCGAGAATAAATGTGCGAGAACGCGAGGTTTGGAGGAAACGCATGGCCGAGGATGATGTGGACAAGATTAGATTTACCGCTCCACTGGCCCCCCTTGTTTCTCCACAGCGCAATGAAAGCGTGCGGGTGGCAAGACCAGTGGTCGATAGAACAGGAGTGCATCTTGTCCGATAATAAATGTGCGAGGACGCGATCAGAATAAATGCTTGACGGAGAAGATGTGGACAAGATTAGATAGACCGCTCCAGTGGTTTCCCATTTTCCAGCGAAACTCCTTCGTTCCTGCGTCCGATTGGAGGCACACAAACACTTTAACATGGCGGCGCCAACGTGGATGAAGTCGGACACAGTCGGGAGCACGTCCGTGTCGGTGACCGAGGACCACTTATGCCATGAGTTCACCACCAAGGCGAGTACCAGCAGCAGCGGTCTACCACGTCCATTTACGACTCACGACTTGTCTTCTCCTGACGAAATACGCAAGAATATGACCGAGTTGCAGCGTCTCGAAGTGCTGGATCTCAGTAATTGTGACCTCGTTGGCGGTGCCGCCGTCATCTCCGTGCTCCAATTCATCACTTGCGCTCCGCGTCATTGCAAGTTGGCCTTGTCGTCGATCGATCTCAGTCATAACCGCTTGGGAGATGAGGGAGCCGCGGCACTTGCGCGTATCCTCCATGAAAATGTCACCAAGCTGGGGCGCTTGGTGACGGTGAATCTGTTTGAAAATGGCATTCGAGACCACGGCGCACTGGCTCTAGTGGATATCATCAAGCAGCACGCTGCCGGTGCCTTGTTGGTTCTGGAGAATGTGGAGTTGCATGACAATGATATCTCTGAGGGTGCACTCAGTGCGATCGATGAAATGTGGACAAAAGCGGCGCTGGATCGACGCTTTCCGTGGAGGGGAGTTATCGTACCAACGAGTAAAGATGAAGAGTGGCACGGCGTCGACAAAGTGATCGTGACAAAGCCGAACTTTTCCTTCGCCCAGCTCCTCGAGGAAGAGATGCATGCGGTTGAAGAAGAACATCTCGCGTCAGCGGCAATCAAACTAGCACCGGTGGTGGAATTCCTCAAGCAAGTGCTATGGTGGTACGTTGCCAAGGAGCGCAAGCTTCCTGTGATCAACTCGGTTGAGTTTCGAATCATCTCGTATCCAACTATCCCATCGAATGTTAAAGATTGGAATGTGCGCACGTTGCTGGACTTTATGGATCCCATGGGGTTCGCGTATCCATTGGCCAAGCGCAATGATGCCATCAATACAAGTGCAATGGAAGAGATCGCCAGGTTTCTGTGTGATCTGCATCCATTGCTCCTCGACACGTTGAACAATGTGGACTGCACGATGAAGGAGATGGACTTGGTCAAGTTTTTACTGCATCAAGAGTTCGCCACCCACGTGGAATGCGAGTTGCATGAAGTCAGTCTGATAGCCAGATTCGATCGACGGGATCGTGGTGTTATACTTGCGCGCTCCTGCCTCCAATTCGGCATGACTCGCGACGGCGTCATTAATTGGAGAGGGGAAAACATTGAAATTTGCGGGGATTATGCATTCTACCTGAACTTCAAGTAAACAGTAGCGCTCTTCGCGCGCGAGGTCTCTCAGCCTTCTGCACGCACTACTTCCTTTCGTTACTCTGCTTCCATTCAAACTTCCCCAACGCGCCGTCCTGCAGCCGTCACTGACTCACTGTAGACGTGGTGTGCACGTTCACCGACGGTGTACCTGCACTGTGCAGGCTGCACACGCTCAGGTCACCGAACGTTGTACAGTGTACATGTACCTGCACACGCTCAGGTGTACCGTTTCTAAAGTTCTGAGCTGTACCAGTTGACGCTAGGGAAGCCATAGTGAAAGCGAGTGTGGTCCCAGCCCATATTTAGGGACTCGCTTTCATTGGCCGAAACGGGGTCAGATGTATAGTTTAATAAGTGATCATGTACACTTTAGCGAGCGACCTGGCGACTCTTCGCCTCGGATCCTCTACCGTAAGCTCCCGGAAAAGTGTATTTCTATAACGGTATTCACAATAGCACTAGAACAGCATTAACTTAAAACGGGGTAGTACCGTGCCTTGCTGAAATAGTATGCAGAAGTAAATGGCTTCAAAGGGAGAATTCTTTGAGACAGAGTAGTCTACGTTTGAGCACATTCACAAATATGAAGGGGCGTCCCATGCGAGTCTCGTAAACGGGCAGTACATACAAATACCAAGTGATGAAAAAAACAGTTTGCAACACATACGTAAAAAACAGTCCGGATTTCACAAAACTGTTTTAAAACATTCATATAAATCATTCAAGTTGAAGAACAGCACGTTTAGAAACGGAATTGCAGTGGTATACTCTCAGCTTAGGCTGAGAGAATACCATAGTCATCACAGTAATGAGTCTATCCTAGACTAATTGGGGCGCGTGTTTTTCCATTCTTTTCGCGGCTACTTTCCATTCATGGTCAATGTGGTTGCTTTTTATTTTTTTTTGGCTGAGGATTCATCGCCCCATAATGACACACGAAATACGTCACTTATTTTTACAACTTCATTTACCCTTTTTACGGATCCATTTATAAGATTTGGAAATGGGTTAGGGTGGATGAACTAGCATAGCACGACATGGGGCACTTTCAAACATTTTTTACCTGCAGTATAAGGACAGATAGAATCCGATGTCCCACGCTTTAATTAGAAAAGCGCGGTAATCACCCATAACGACTGACCATAATGGCATTAAAGTGAGGGCGATGTTTTATGGAACCCTGAAGGACCTAAGAGAGAGAAGCGTCACTCCGATTAGTACAGAAATCGCGGCGACGCACTCTATGATCTTATGCGTAAAAAGTCGTAAAAAGTCAGCGGCTTGAAGAGGCGCAGGGCGTGGCTGCAATGCGCTCGCTGTACAGTGGTTACAGAAATTAGTCTGAGTGAGACTAATTTATGCAAGCACATTTTCAGCGACCTCACACAAAATAGTCTAGCGGAACTTCACATAGACTAATTTTGAACACATACTATTTCTGAATGTTCAAAATTAATCTAATCGAACTCAAAAATGCCTAAATGGGTAAAGGAAAAAAATGGGGATAAATATGGTAATTGGGCAAAGCTGCCAACTCAATCTTAAAGATTGAAATAAACCCATTTCCGTCTCTGGCGCTTGCTAGATAAGTGAAGACAGAGGGACTGTACGAAGGTGGAATCTGGGATCAAGGAGGAAGCTACTTAGCTATAGAGCCGGCAAAAAGGCCAAGTGAGACAACTTGTCGAGAATCCACCAGGTTTGTATACTATGCCGTGCGTTGCCCGGAAAGCTCTGGATATTAGAGGCTTTCAGAAGCACCTCAAAATAAAAAACGTAGCCAAATACACGTATCGACGAATACCGACTTTTGATACGTGTTGTTCTACCAAAGTCTTGGGTTCAATGATACCGTCGATCAAAATCACGTAGCAAAAACACGTATCGAGGGTGACGGAGCACATTTGGGTGATACATATCGAGCACTCAGTCATCATAACGCTTCATCGCCTCTCAGGTATTGGTGACCTTGCACTTGCCTAGAATCGCTTAGTTCGCGTCGCTTCTTGTGTGTTGTTGCTACGTGTTTTTCGATTACAAAAAGCGGTAAGAAGGCCCAACCTTACCGTTTAACGGAAGTGAAAAACACGTAGGCTCGTGCCAGAGAAGTTTTGTGGACAACACTATGTATATTTCACTACCGTTTTTCTAAAAAAAACGGTCCTTCTGAAAGCCTCTAATATTATTGACGCGAACACATTAATTCACGTTCACAAAATAGTATTATTGTGAATTCCAGCTAACAATCTAGAAGCTACAGTAGCTGAATCGCCCACATACAATTCTCAAGCTATTAGCTGAATGGCTACTTAGTATAATCGTACTTAGTAAAATTAGCACGCCCGGGCGGGCGCGCCCGGGGGGGGAACTTAGTTCGTAAGAACATGCTTTGCTTTGCTTTGCTTTGCTTTGTGGTTTAAACACATACACATACATAATGCCGTATCGGCCAATCCAAACCTTACCACGTCCAAAATATTGGCTTAATAGGTCAAGTTATTTGATTCTGTGCGAATGGTGATTGGCTCAGAAATGTAGGGTTTGTATCCGTGAAGATAAGCTCTCGTTAGGTGGTCTTTTTGTTGAAAACAAAATATAAGTACAAAAGTTATTGTAAAATATATGAAATGGTAATAGTACGGTGGACCAGAGAAGTAGACTGAAGTAAATGATCCATTTGAGGCCGCTGAGCAACCTAAACAGACCAGGCGCATCCCTCCCATCATCCTTGGTCTGCTTCCTTGGCGCTCACGGCAATTTTGAAATCAGCTATTAGATCTCAAGAGAATTAATTGCAAAGGAGCTTGCACAATTACTTCAACGACCTCATTTACCAACTGTCAAGAATGGAGCGCAAAGCATACCAAGTCGTCGACGACTACAGGGCGCACTGTGAAAGGTATCGCGAACACATGGATCACCGGCCTCGATTGTTCCTGATCATGAGGGGCCTCCCAGGAAGTGGCAAGTCTACGTTTGCACAAGAGGTTGCTCAATATGCTGATCAGGTCGGCTTGCGCACGCTTATCTGCTCTGCCGACCAGTTTTTCCAGCGTGGCGGGGTCTACGTGTTCGATCGGAACCGACTCCATGAAGCGCATGAAACATGCTACACGCAGTGCCGCGAAGCGTTGGAGCGCGACCTGGACCGATGCGTCGATATTGTCATCGTTGACAACACCAACCTCCGGGAGCACGAATTCGAGCGTTATCTGGATCTCCACATACGTCCAGACAAGCTTGCAGTTGCTGCGTTTGAATGCCCACGTGGTCCAGCCGAAGCGACCATACTTTTGGAACGTGCTAACGCTGTTGGCCATGCCATCCCAGGGCACACTTTTATGGAGTACTATGAGATCTGGCGCAGCAACTTCCGAAACCGGCTGCATAACTACTTTATCGAGCTGGAACTCTTCATGCGCGATCGCTAACCTCCAACACAGTAAGCAATCGACACCTAGGACGAGGTTACTTGTTTCAAGCGCTAATAAACCCAACAATGTTTTGCTCGAACTTCATCTTATGTGCCCCGATCTGCTGAGCGATAGCTATAGTCACTCGAAACATAGAACGGAGCAATGACGGCAAGATCGCAGCAACTTTGCAAGCCGAGGCAATGTTGACACACAGCGTTATCGTTAGGACTGACAGTCGTTATGATTCACAGAAGCTGATCTTCAACTAATCAAAGCTGCACTGCTGTATTATTCGCGGGCTGGTCTTCATGGCCACCTTGACAGACTCGCGACGTGGCTTTCCCACCATCTTAGAAAAATCACAATGGCACTCGGAGTCGAACGGGCTTGTGCATGCGATTTTCCATATTTCATGCTTAAACCCATCGTGGATCACGCTGTACTATACTGTACAGTACTGGCGCTCTAGTTGAGATACGAGCCTCTGCATGGTTTGAGGTAGACTCAAGCCTCTTGGGGGACACCAACAGCCCCCCCCCTCTCGCACACAGAGCATCTCTAGAGAATCTTCTGTCGTGGGTTTCGCCATACCAAAGGACTACGCATACACACATGAAACTCATATATTTAAAGCCGAATGAAGCTCCCCTCCGGTCAGGGTACATATCCTATATGGAACATATACAACTAGATTTCACCCTCGCCTACAGGGTATTTACGCGTTAGGCGCGCTTAGACTGCGTGTACTCTAGCAAACGAACGCACCTCACGCACGACGGTTCTCTAAGCCCAATGGATCACTGTTTTTTCGGAGAACCAATGGGTACAGGCGCAGCGCATGATGCGCTACGAACGAAATCTAGCTAAGACTTCATCCTAAAAAAAACACAATAAATTATGCGTTGCTAAGTCTTGTAGCTGAGGAAAAGTACCGTCACGGCGATTGAAATCGTCGATAGCTGTATTGATTTATAAGTTATATGGCACAAACACCACATTATACATCTTCTAGGATGCCTAATGTCTAGGTTGATAGATTTATTCGTGTCCGCTAGCACGAATTGTAGCTTACGACGGCAATGATGTCATGGCTCACTATTTTTTCGATGGACTAAAGGGTACGAGAGACGACCTACCTACGAACTGTAACCGCTTGAACCGAACCAAGCGCTCAGCAATGTTTCGACGGACAGCCAGAGGTGCTGCCATGGAGCATTCCATTTTCAGCGGACCAATAGGTACATAATCCTTCAGTGCGCTCTTGTATATGTAGTGTGGTTCAGATAAGATATGCAGCACTGCCCTGATAGCTGGTTTGCATGAAAACCTAGAATAATGACCACCCTCGAGTCTCTTGAGGTCTCGGGCATAAGTATAAGCAAGAATCAGCGCTTATTTTCAAATTCGCCACGCACTGCCCCCCCCCCGCCCCCACGCATCATCGCCGCCATGAACATTCGTCAGAAGTTTGCTTCGGATGGCAGCATCATCTTCTTCGCCGCTGTGGCCGAAGAGCAAGCGAACGCGTGGAGAGCTATGGTCCGCCCCGTCGACATCTGGTTCGCCGACATCCTCGACAACATCATGGAGGATCGAGGTCGTCTTCAGTCTCCAGTGCCTGATCAAGAGGCACGCGCCATGGCGCGCATGCTGCAACGATTCTACAAGACTTTCATCCCTGATTCGGAAGCCAACGATTTGCGCTGGGTGAAGATACCTGCTGGCATGGGTGACCTACCTGTGCGCCGCGAGTTTCGACCAGGTGATGACCCCCTCGATGTTGCCGCTATTCCTGGTGGAATGGTTGTCGCTGTGGATGACGACACGTGCTTCTACGTGTATGGGTGGAACCACAACGTTGCTCTCCGGTCCAACCGCAAAGAGATTAAGCTGAACAAAGGTGACGTATTCGTTTATCGTGGCGATTTGATTTTTGCCCCCGTCGGCAACGACACCAACAACGTGTGCATTCATGCATACCTCGACACGCCGACGTCGGACCGTCTCGAGAATCATCAGCCCATCATCGCCCCAACGGTCAATGACACTGCTCGGACGGACGACCCATTCTGCTTTGCGTGGAATTGCACTTTCCGGGGCTCCGGGACCATAGCGGTTCGCCACCACCTGACTCGCTTCCACGGATTCCGCTTTCACGATGCGCCTCTTACTGGGGCGTAAGCCTACTTGCCAAGCCGCGCAACCTAATGACCACCTGGCGCCTTTCGATTATTTTTTACTTCTGCCTGTTAGCTAGTAGTTACAATGCAACTAGGGTGCAATATATTTATTGTTGTCTACATGTTGTTGTTCTGGTAATCTGCTGTCGATGGCAGCCAGACCTTCCGATAATACCGCCTCATACGGATTGCCGTGAGCCTAGAAAATAAGTTACTGCATCAAGATCACTCTTCCTGAAAAATAACTTATTGCTGGTGAGCTGGCAATGCTAAGCAATATCAGTTACAAGAACATCTATTGCAAGTCAGAGTTAGCTACCTTCACTACCGTGCTAGAACTCCAGAAGCGTCTATTCTCCTTCAGAAAGAGAACCGCCTCCCGATTCACTGGCAAAATCCCGTGGTGATGATGCGAAAGCGTATGCTTTGCGGCTGAAAAATCGAGCGACGCGAAATTACTAATAATTTACGAAGCTGTGGGTAATAAATAATTTTACGTTACGCAAATTTTGTCAGAATAAGTTACTGTCAAGTTCCAATACCGTAAAAATTGCAATACAATTATTTATTCGGAGGGTCTGATGGTAGCAAATCATAGTTTTAGGAAAGTATGTGTTTCATGTGAGTTCCTTGTTTTCAGTCAATTCGCTTTGGTATCTCCACCAATACTGCTTGAATTTCTCGGAGTTAACTGAAGTTATATACTGCTGCTGTAGTCTTTGAATTGTTGTAGAGCTAAGAAGTTCCTGCCAGCCTTCTTCATTGAAATAAAATAAAATGTTTTGCTATTTCACCGTGCTCAAGAATCCTCAAGTTAAGTGTGTTGTGCAGTGTGCAACACCAACAGGTCAGTGCCTAAAGAAGACCAGGGTGCTGCTACACCGGCAACAACGCGTACACTTCACCCCAACTCAGGATCAGGTCGCCACACCCACGCATCCGATTAAGTACTAGCAGTTTGGGGCGCGCTGTGTGAGTTCTATATGGATATGACTAAGACGAGACCCAGTACTGTACTGGGTGCCGTGCCTTTCAGCGAACTTTCACTGAAAGGAGTGAAAACTTTTGTTTCACGGTAGTTTTCTCTTTTGGCCAATGGGGGGCAACCTTGGCGTGATTGAGGGGGGGGTGATCGACTGCCCTGACCAAGCAGTACTTAGTTGACAACACAACAGAATTCGCAACGGCAAACAAGAATGGAGGCCCCGATCGACTAGCAACATGGGATCAACCAGATTCTAGCGGACACTGTGGAGGGTACCTGGGCTTATGCGAAGTATGTGGTGCTACTCTGTGGGCTTCCTGGAGCGGGAAAGAGCGTGTTTAGTGGTGTTTTGGCAGCGGAATTTCGTGAAGCTTTCGGAAGGCAGCGAAACACGGACGGAATCACTCGCCAAGTGCGGGTATGCGGCTCGGGATTTCACGAAGAGCTCAGAGGATGGGGGCGACAAATGGCAGAAGATGATGTTAAAATATCGTTGCAAGCAGCGGATGTTGTGATCATCGACGAGATGAATTTAACGGCAGCCGATAGGCAGCGAATTATTGACGTGGTGAACTCTGAATGGGCCAGGGACGGGTACGAGGGAGCGGTGGTCACGGTTAAGCTATCGTGCCGTGACGAAGCCCATGCGTTAGAATTGAATGAGCGATCGCGGCGCCCGATGCCGCCAGCTATCCTTAAAGTGCTTTTCCAACAATTCGCCGACGATACTGAGGTGCCCGCAGTCACCGTTGAATCATTCGCGCAGCCAGAGTAAGGCAATTCAGAAGATGTGAACCTGCCAAACACGCGGAAATAATTGGCCAGATTATTTCAACGTTGGCCAGGTTGCCGGAACCTCGAGGTGTTAGCCTGCTGCTTGCAGTAGTTGTTTGTGAGTTGCGTAACGATGATTCAATAACCTTTTTCATCGCTCTTTAGTATGCTGAGACCAAAGGCCATAGAATGTGAGCTCATACCAGTAAATCCAAGTCAACGCCGACACAGCGTGACACAACGTTGACTGAAAAAGCAAGGCGAAATACACTCGATCTGCTGCTACTAATACCAGCAGTACAATCGTTATAGTAATTAGTCAATACAGCGGCTCCCAGCTTGAGAGCGCAGAATAGAAAGCCTACTACAGCGACGACAAAAAAAAGTCGTCAACCAGAATCGAGTCCCCACACGCCGACAGCGCCTATTCGCCGAAGGTGTTTTCGCCGCCGTAGGTGACGTAGAGAAAACCATCAGAGTCTTTCTGCTCTTTGTAAATGTTCGACATTAGTACCGCTAAACCAGAAAAAAAAACATTTAAAAAAATGATCAATGCGTATTAGATAACACAAATAATGGCATAACATAGTCACATACCTGTGGGTGGGAGGACGCTGTTGATGAAGATGAAGATTGCCTTCTCTGGACTCAGTTTGATGCGCTTTCGGATCACGTACACGAATTGGCCGACTGTCAGATCCGCCGGCACCAAGTACTTCTTCTTGTCAATGTCCGGGATGTCGCTACGGTCTGCCTTTTCACAAATCACCTGCACCACGATAACAAGAATACACGAGTTAGATATCACCAGTGAATCTATACCGGTAAAGCATACACACCGGAATCCGGTCAAAGTACTTGAATCGAATGCGTTGGGCTTCGGCTTGGCGCTTCTCTGCAAAATGGCATCGTTGGCTTAATTTTGTGACCGTAGGGGGGGAGGTCTCGACCAGCTCAAGAGCTACGCACCGAACGGGTGTTCCTTCTTGAACGAGCCCATCGTCGCGACGAAAAGGACCGATCCTGAGTCTTCCCAGTATTCTCGGGTGGCGGCCCTGTAGTCGTCCGTGTTGTTGAGCGGCTCGGCGGTACTGGTGCTGGTGACGCTTCTGCTCACGGAGGCGCGGACGCGGTAGTTCAAGCGATTAAGAAACGTCATCGGCGGCGACGGAGGAATTAAAATGACTAACTGTAAGTAGATTACAAGTACCCCGGATTGTAAAAACGTAAACTGGCTAAGTTGATTACCCCGAATTGTCAAAACGTATACATAAGACAGTTAAGCTGCGCGGCTGTGGCGACTGAAGAGGCACTTGTTTGATCGTAGCGAAACAGAATAGAAGCAATGACAGCTGAAAACAGTACAACAATTCAAAGACTACAGCAGCAGTATATAATTTCAGTTAAGTCGGAGAAATTCAAGCAGTATTGATGGAGATAGAAAGCAAATTGGCTGGAAACGAGGAACTCACATGAAACACATACTTCTTTCCCCAACAAGAAGTGATCACAAGCCTGTTACATTCCGTTTGAAGTCGAAAAGCTTGCACGTATTCGCGGAGACGTCAGCTTCTAAAATGAAGTGCGAGCAATTGGAAGCACAGTGCGAGGTAGCAGATAGGAAGTTATAACAGCAAGACCAATAGACATTATATTAAAACTATGCATCATTCGACATACATTTGTAGGGGAAATCAGAATTAATTCAAAACCAAACATCACATTCAATTATGGTCGAAAGGCACTTTCTTAACATTGACACTTGTACTCACCGCCATAAGAAGTACCATGCACGACCGCATTGCTCTTCTTCGCGACCTTGGAAAACTCACACATTGATCTTGTCTCGGCCACACATCGCCCGGATAGCAGCTGGAGTAGCCAACGGCTACTTGTCTGGCAGTGGGGATGGCTTGGGCTGTTTAAACGAACGAGCATGGGCAGCCATGCGTTGACGCAGCTCCAGCAGTTCGCGACCTACAATGTAGCACATTAGACAATCGGTAATATTCAATACACCACCAAACTGCATTTCGTACGGCCTTGCATCTTCTCGGCTTTCACGCTTCGAGCGTGTGCAGTCCGTTGCTGCTGCGCTTCGGTAGACGAGCTCGCCGACGGATTGCTGTCGGGACTGGCTCCTTGACCGTGCGTCGAAGCTTGCTGCGAAGATGTGCCATCGGCACTGGCTGCGCTCGCAGCATTCGATCTACCGATCTCCGTACTGCCCTCAAGGCCGCTCCCTGCTAGCAAGAACTGTCAGATTACGCAGGGCTATTAGAGAAAAAAAACGTATTAACGTTCACATTCCTGAACGAGAAGACTTAGATCTGGTAACGACCGAACCAGATCCAGCTAGTATTCACATAATTCACAGCACAATGTGTCAAGTTCATGTAGAGTGGCACATCTACCCCACACACATGTTTCTCACTGTGCTCACCTTTCACGAAGCGCTGCTTGCTTCCGCTCGCTGGCGTCGTCTTCGTTTTCGCCATCTTGTCAACTGACGTCAAAGCTTGCGCCGCCCAAAACTTTGTGGACACACAGATTTAGTTGCCGCTCGTGGCTGTTTTTTGGAAGGAGAAACAGGCAATGCTGTTTTTTTTAAGAAAAAAGAGGCAATGCTGTTTTTTGGAATGCTGTTTTTTAAGAAAAAAGAGGTAATGCTCTTTTTGTAGGGAAAATATGCAATGCAATTCTCTGGATTTTATATCCAGAGTCCATCCCAGGAGGCAAATGGGATGGGAATCCTTGCCCAACGCATACCATTCGTAATCCGATAATAATTGGGCGTGCAATATACTAGTTACAGCCTCCGTTATATACTTACCTCTATCGTAAACATATTATGGTTGTATGTTGACCCATCCACTCAACATTAGGTCAAACTACCCATGATAAATAGTATTCGGTAAAAAGAAATAATCACTTTAGCATTCAATAATATCTTACTGTAACACCCGTATCCCCGTGATAAATGATTGATCTAGACTCCAATTGAGCAACATTTCACTCGCGGATTTTACTCCGCAATATCAGCGGTACTCGGCAGTATCAGCGGTACTCGGCAGCACGATCACGAAGGCGCTGCACAGGACACGCTCAAGCAGCCACGCAGGCCATGAGCACGGTGCACCACTACCCGCCCGCGGACTTCCAGCCGGTCATCAGTCACCTGACCGAGTCCCTGTAGCCCAAGAGCTGAAAGCAGAACCTACCGCTGCTGGTCATGGGCAACGGCGCCAGTGAGCTCATCGACCTGGTGATCCGCAGCGTGCAGCCTGGCAGCTAGCGCTCCAGCGGCCGTAAGAAGTTCGCGTGGAGCGACCCCAAGTCCGCGCGCACGTGCCTCGTGAATCCCACGAACCCCGCGGGCGACAAATATGGACGTGGGGCAGATGAAGAGCTACATCGAGACCACGTGCCCCGACGACCACACCATCATCGTCAACAAGATCATGCAGCCGTGGGTGGAGCCGCGGTGGCGCCAGGACTCGACCATCAATAGAGCGAGTGGGTCAAGTAGCTCAACAAGACTCGCCCCATCAACGTCTGGGTCATGACGAGCTGGACCAAGATCTGGTCGTGCAAGGGGCAGCGCATCGGCAGCGTCGTATCGCCCACGCCCCGCACGAAGGAATCTGTTGCGGTCCACCTGCAACACACCATTATCATGGCAAATGCGATTCCGGTCGTGGACAAACGCAGTGAATCGGTCATTTAATCAGCTTGCGTGACGATGATCAAAACGTTCCAGGCAACTGATGATGAACTCGCGTCTGCTCTTTCTTGGCATTGTTTGAACTATAGATACACATTTAGCAACCTGTTAGTAAAAATAAACCACAATAATTCAGAGCACCAGCTACGTACAGTCGTTAATCCGGTGCTTGGCGAAATCGTCAATGCGCCGTTCGGTGCTGCAGCAGGCATCGAGCGAATCCACAATTTTTTTCAAGAATCGGTTCTCATCTTGGAGACTTTCCAAAGTCGCGTAGGGCACCCTTGCCGTTGCCGCCTCGTTTTCAGCTCGGATACACTTCTGTTTCCAGTCATCGGCAGTTTTCTTGAGATATTCATGTGAAGCTAGCGCGTCCTTCTTCTTCGTAATCTCGTCCAGCATTGCTTTTTGCTCCATCATATCCTTTTCATCTGCTTGTTTATCCGTCGTCGCCTTTTCGTCATGACGTTTGATTTCCTTATCCAACATGAAGCGCTGAGCTTTCAAGCGACTTCGCTCATCGTTTTGGTCTTGCTCTTGTTCCTGCAATGCTACACGTTTCTTCTCCAGCTCCTCTTCTTTGCTTCTCAACTTGTTTTCTCTCAATTCCAGCTTGAACTTGGCAGTCTCCAACCGCTGCTCGTTCAATTCCAGGTTAGATGCTCGGGTTTCCAGCCACGTCGTGGTTTGGCTCGGCTGTTTTGCAGCTTTTTGGCTCTGTAGTTTCTTCTTGAGCTTGGTGTTTTTCTTCTTGAGCTTGGTGTTTTTTTTCTTGAACTGTTGCGAGCTGCAGCTGAAGCTCACTTGCCTGACGGGCATTTTCCGGGGCCTTGTTACAGTCTTCTTCTGATCGCTTCAAGGCAGCATGAAGCTGCTTGTTGGTGTTTTCCAAATCGCGATTCTCTGCTTGCATGTTGTCAGAGTTCGCTTGAGCTTCCAGGTTCTGTATGTGGTTCTGTAGCGTTGCGATTTGCTGTAGATGCTATGCCTCACGCGTTACCAGCTCTTCAGTCCCTTCCTTTTGTGTTTTCTTGCGGCACCCAGCGTCAAGTGCTCGCTTCTGTTGCAGTGCCTTCTTCAACATCGATATCACATGGCCTTCATAGGCTTTCAACTTGTCAGCATGCCCCGTAAACTTATCAAAATTCATGGTTCTTGATGCTTTCTCGTAGTCAACTTGCCCGCCGCGATTTCTGGCCGCCTTGTATCGATTCGCGAGCAGCACAATTTGCTAGGAGCTCAACTTGAACTTCTCTGCTTGTCTTCTCCGTTCTATTTGGCGCTTGCCACCCTTCTGCCGATCGAACATTTGCTGCAACGCTTTGCAAGCTTCTTCGACCTCGTCCAGCGTCAAAATGGAGTCGTCCGAGTCTTGGATTGCTCCTGCAACTGATGCTGCCTCGCAGTCGTTGTCGCCGGAAGCAACGCTGGCCACACCGCCGTCACCAACATTGCTTGGGAGGCTCGCCTCACGCCCAGCACGTTTAGCCGCCTGTCGGGTCGTCATCCTTGCATTGCTGGTTGGCTTCGCCGATCTTTCTTTGCGGGGTTTCTTGCCGCTTGTCGCCGAAGCTCTGTCGACCGGCCCGGAGTCTTGGTCGCGCTTGCGCTTGGCTCCGGAAGAGGACGCCCCAAGCAAACTACTCGGTGACGCTGGGCCTTCGGAAGAGCCATCGATATGGCCGGCGTCTTTTGCCATCGTGGCTGTTGTCTTCTGCAGGTTGTCGCGCAGTAGCTCAAGGTTATGTGTTTCGTGTGAGATAACTGGTGTATCAAAAACAACACCTGTAATATGTGATTTCCTCCAAACTATCGTTTTTCATGGGCGTAGCCATTTCAACTGCGCTAGACGAACAAAGCTGCGACTTCGCACGGAACAGCTCGTACACAAACAGCAGCGCGTTGTGAGCGAACGAGGTGTTTCAGCTGCAAAGATTGATCACCAAGAGTAATTTTGATAAACCATGTAAACAATGTATCAAGATGATTGTAAAAACGTTTTGCGTTAATAGCACGAACGACTGTGAATAGTTGTTACAGTAGCAGGAAGGGTATATAGCAACCAGATTGTGAAGCGCTTGCGGTTATTGCTTCAACGCACCAATCTCATGTGCTTGCTGCTCGAATTGTTTCTTCATCTCATTCTTCTCAGTAGCAGTGCACACCTCTGAACGCGAATTGTTCTCGTTGCTGTCGCTGTTTGATGCGGCGGGCGAGATGGCGCTGTCGGAGATGAATGCGGCGTTCGCGAACGTGCCCATCGGATGGGCCCCATCCGGTACCCGCCGCACTGCCGCTTCAACCCGGTGCAGCACGGCTGTCTGCTTCGGACTGCGGACGGCGATGCGCAAGAAGGCGGGGAGGTTGTAGCCGGGCTTGCCGTTGCGCACGGGTACACCGTGCGTCTTTGCCAGATTGCAGACCTGCTCGCACGTATCGACGGACTTGGTGTCGATTTAGATTCAGGACAGGAAGGGCTTGCCGAAGAACTCCCGCGTGGGGAAGTGCTTGGACAGCTGCTGGACGGCGCTGGTGCGCCACCGGGGGGGGGGGGGGTCACGTCCGACGTCTGCTGCAGGTAGGCGTCGTCCTTGACCACGGCGGACACAAAGGCCAGCGTCATCAAGGTGTCTGACCACGGCACCTGTTTACGCTTAATCTCGGCGGCGCGTGTGCGACGACATAAAACAAGACTTGGATCAGCTCGATGAGGACACGCGCACTGCGCACCTGCTTCTCTAATTTGAATTTGAATTGATGTTTCATTTGACTATTTCGCGGGATTTTGATAAAGAATTATGACTTGTTGTATGAGTTGCATATAAGCCAACAAAGTATATTGTTCGATTAGTAGCGCCAGCTCCGCCCTACTTCCGGGGTCATGAACCGCCTGCTCGGCAGCGGCAGCTTGCCATCCGCGGCGCGATCGTTAGCACCTCCATCGCCGCTATGCACGCCACCAACGAACCCAGAAGCTTGCTTCTGGGCAGTCGCAGCATGTCATTCGCGGCGCGATCGCCGCCATGCACGCCGCCAACGCTCACGCACCATGCTGCTGTGCAAGCGGCAGCTTGCCATGCACGTGCGCGGAAAAAGCAGCAGTGCTGTTAGGAAATGCTGGTTTGCCACATATGAGTTGCATATATGAAAGACAACAACGGGCAATGCTGTTTTTATCAGGAAAAAGAGGCAATGCTGTTTTTTTAGAAAAAAGATGCAATGCTGGTTTGCCACATATGAGTTGCATATAAGAAAGACAATAACGGGGTAACTTAATTCAACAAAGTATATTGCTCGATTAGTAGCGCCAGCTCCGCCCTACTCCCGGGGTCATGAACCGCCTGTTCGGCAGCGGCAGCATGCAATCCGCGGCGCGGACGCCGCCACAATCTTCGGTCACGCGTGCCGGACACCGCTGCAACAGCAATAAGCAAAACAATACAGGTCCGTTGGCATCGCCAAAGCCGCCATGCACGCCACCAACAGCCACGAACCTTGCTGCTGGAGAGCTGCAGTATGCGATCCGCGGCGCGGACGCCGCCACCATCTTCGGTCACGCGTGCCGGACACCGCTGTTGCATGCACAAATAATACAGATCAATCGTTAGCACCGCCACCAACGCCATGCACGCCATCGACGACCACGAACCTTGCTGCTGGCCAGCCGCAGCTTGCCATGCTCGAGCTCGGTCGCTGCCACCACCAGCCTCGACGCCGCTGTAGCACACAAAACCAATGAAGAACAATCGTTAGCACCGCCACCAACGCCATCAACGCCACCAAACGACCACGAACCTTGCTGCTGGTCAGCCGCAGCTTGCCATGCTCGAGCTCGGTCGCTGCCACCACCAGCCTCGACGCCGCTGTAGCACACAAAACCAATGCAGAACAATCATTAGCACCGCCACCAACGCCACCAACGCCACCAAACGACCACGAACCTTGCTGCCGGGCAGCCGCAGCTTGCCATGCACGAGCTCGGACGCCGCCGCCACCAGCCTCGACGCCGCTGTAGCACACAAAACCAATGCAGAACAATCATTAGCGACGCCACCAACGCCATGCACGCCACCAAACGACCACGAACCTTGCTGCCGGGCAGCCGGAGCTTGCCATGCACGAGCTCGGACGCCGCCGCCACCAGCCTCGACGCCGCTGTAGCACACAAAACCAATGCAGAACAATCATTAGCGACGCCACCAACGCCATGCACGTCACCAACGCCCACGAACCTTGCTGCCGGGCAGCCGCAGCTTGCCATGCTCGAGCTCGGACGCCGCCACCACGCTGCCGGGCGCCGCTGTAGCATTCAAAACCAATACAGATCAATCGTTAGCGACGCCACCAACGCCATGCACGCCGCCACCAACCACGAACCTTTCTTCCGGGCGTTGCGTTCCGCGGCGACGTTCCCTGTAAAATGCAAAAACGGAGAATGAGGGTGAGCCATGCACGGCGCTCGCCCGACCACGTACCGTAGTGGTCCATTAATTTTTCCATGGGCCACGAGTACGTACCGTATTGACCCTTGGCCGCCCTCCCATCACCCTTGGTCTGCTTCTTTGGCGCTCTGCGGCTGCATGCGCGTCACTTGCGTGCGGCGCTGTGGCGCTCTGGGCCGGGCATGGTCCCTCGCATCCCCCCGCGCGCCGTGCTCTTCAAGGTGACGTGCCGGAAATGGAAGTTTTGCATGTGTGCCACACGAAAATACCGCGGTGCCGGGTCGGTGTGGGTGCCTTACGGACTATTTCACGTAGAATGCTATGTACGCCACACACTATTGTGTGGTTACACGTTTTGTGATTACACTAATACCGGTATTTGTGTCAAATCTTACGCTTTCACCCCCAACAAGTGCTATTGCTTACCCGGGCCAGTGGGTCCCGGGGGGGAGACGTAGTTCGTGGAGGAATCGGCATTGAAAATCAAAAAGTCACAAGAAACAGCTTCACTGCTACGGTTGTATGCATTCGCTTGGCTTAACGGAATGCGAACTGCATCCACCTTAATGACCGAACCCGTAAAGCGTGCGGCCCTGGTGCTTCAGTGCGTACAGGACATCCATGGTCATTACCGTCTTCCGGTTTGCGTGCTCCGTGAACACTACAGCGTCGCGCACTAGGTTTTGAACGAAAACTTTAAGTACAGCTCTCGCTTCCCCGTACACGAGTGCCGACATGCGCATGACTCCGGCACGACGAGCAAGACGGCGGATGGAGTGTCGACTTATGCCTTGAATGTTCTCGCGCAAGATGTAGTGATGGCGCTGAGAACCGCTTTTGCCCGCACCTCTCTTTCGTCCAGACATTTACTAAGCCACTTCATAATACCATGATCAGTCTTGAGCTGCTACACGCCGTGATAGGGTACCCATACCTGCGCAGCAACCTTTTGCACTAGACAACGAAAGTAGCGAAGTGAAAATTCAGCAGGTGTAGATTACGGATGCGGCCACCGAGGTACTGCATATGCAACTGTGTACTGTTTCCCTTTGAAAAGGTCGACCAGCATTTTCATGTTTATAAAGCAACTACGCATCGTTGCTGTGTGGTAGGGTACGTTACGTTTTAGCCTGGACTCGTTCTGTGGCCTCCTATATTAAGGATTATGCAGGTTTCCAGGACGTGGATAACGAACGACGTAATCGCAGTAGTGCTCGGACGTCGACAGGAGATCTCGAATAGCTTTTGGCGCCAAATCTGGCTGAGCGATATCTAGTGTAGAGACAAGCATGACAACCAAGCAAAAGATACACGATTTACTGCATAGAAATGACCAAAGGTTGAAAAATCTTACTACTATAGCTTCCTTCTCCTCATCGTAGTTAGCAAACTGCATCTTCGAGCTGGTTTCTACGGGTGCGTGGTGGGCTCAACATGACCACAACGCACTAAACTCAATGCACGCTGCAGTGAATTCATACAATCTAGAAGTTCCATGTGTCGCTGCTGAGCTTCGAGTGCGTCAACCTTGCGCTGAGCTTGCCTCTTCTTTTCCTCTAGAAGAGCCCGTTCACGGTCCGCACACCAGTGCTTCGTTTGATTCTCGTCACGGGTCTGGAACCACAAAAATAGTTGGATCACATCGCAGTGGGTATGCCCAAGAAGTTTCTCCGGCAAAGCTTCAAGGCTGGCGACACTTGAGGCATCATCCGCCAGGGTCTCGTGATAGTGCTGTGCTTCTGCGGAAATAGCCCGATCCAGCACCGGAGCCGTCGACATGGCGCAGTAGCCGTTCTCACAATTGCTCCTCGACCTTGACAAATGCGCGCCATCTCCAGCTTCGCTCTTTTGTTGGTCTCCATCAAGCACGGTCGACTCTGCATCTTCCGGTTCGCCACTTGCTGATGCGATTTCTCCCTCCTCCCGTGCAGCATTGGAGCAACCCATGATCTTGCGTCGTATCCTAAATGCCATCTTCTCTCTGGAAGTTAGTGCGCCCCCCTTCCGCTTTCGTGCCGCAGAGTACAGGCTGGTGAACTTTCGCCTGAGACTAGTGCTGGTGCGGTCAATACACTTGGCACCTTTGCTGCTGTTGTATGCTGCTGCGACTTGTTGCCACTCGCTCTTCTTACGTGGCAAGTGCTCAGCGACGACAGCAAGCAGTCGCTCTTGCTCGTCCGTATTGTAGTTGGCGGTTCCTTGTGGCTTAGTCTTCTATCACGCCACGAAAGCTTAGAGATACACTGTCTTCAGAGGTGACCATGTACGATAGCTCTTCTTACCCTTTGCGCTGCAATTTCGGAATGAACAACCTTCTTTGCCGAGCCCTCGCAAGTTCAACTTGCGCATCGTAGTCAGACAACGTATGAACACCATCAGTGAGCCTATTGGCAGTAAAAAGGTGACATCACTCATTTGCACCAATAAACCTGATTCGAAGTGCGAGCAGCTTTTATGCAGTGTGCTATATACTAAGTATCGGTTGACGTGAACGTCAAATAAATAAGTTTACTAAGTATACTGGTTACATTTTCTGGTCAAGTGCAGCGAGCGACGCTGTTCATACGTCGATTGATGTGGACGCTGCACGGACCTCAGAAGGGCAATTTTATCCTGTCTAATCATCTCGACCATCGTCTTGATCGCGAGTGCATGGTCAGTTGTTGTGAAGCTTGGTATATTCATTTATGCAGTATTGAATAGACTACCCAGTAAAAAGCGCCTGTGCGAACAAAATATGTGAATAGATTGGGTGGATAGCCGGAAAGATCGGTTAGGGCTGGGATCCCTTACACGAGATGTCCTTCAGCTTGACGCTAGCCTGGCATTGCTTGTCGCGAAAGGGCTTCATGCTCGAGAAATTAGCGATTTCAGCGATCGTACCAGGTGACGGCAGCACTGGATCGTTGGAGTCAATGTCCCAAATGGCTGCGGTGAATAATACGGCATCAATGTCTTCGCGGTTTTCGTCGTACTGGTCGCGAAACAGCTACAAATAGGTCCGCATTAGACCATTGCCGCAATCATGGCGAACTTAACTCCTTACCGCAAGTTGAGCTTCTAGCGTCTCGGGTGATGCCGCGTCAGTGAAGTGCAGGCGGACAAACTTTGTCTGTCTGTACAGATGGTCTGAGATCCACACCAGCTTTAATTTGAGCGTCACACCCTTGAGCGATTGATGGTTTAGCAGTAGCTGCTGCAGCTCTTTAAAATGGCAAAACTACGTTAGAAAATAC
The DNA here is from genome assembly GCA_033557925.1 of Phytophthora x cambivora. NCBI lineage: Eukaryota > Oomycota > Peronosporomycetes > Peronosporales > Peronosporaceae > Phytophthora > Phytophthora x cambivora. Next base: position 10,082,440 of record JAUCEB010000001.1, on the reverse strand, counting down.
AATGAGAATGATTAACTCTGAGCCCGTCTGTACCTTCGACTGACGTGACAACCTGTCCAGCACTGCCAGCAGTTTGACGGGAAGCTAAGAGCTGCTGGAGACGCTGGAACGGAGTTTGTTTTGAAGAATTGGTCTCTTTGCGTGAGACATCAGCCTTGATCGTTTTAGCGATGGGCTCCACCTTGGCAGAGCTTCCAACGCGCTTGAGTTTGCCAGCCATAGGTGAATTTGAAAGTGAGCTTTCGTGGATCATACATAGTTCACCTCGTTGGTAAAGCACGGTATGCAATGAGCGCAGTCTTACTTAGAGATTAGTTATAATCTGCCTACGGAAGGCTGAGCTCATTGCACGTTAAAGCACGCAGCTCAGCCGGAAATGCAAGCGAAGTCCACTTGCTGAGCGCGATTCATGGAAAGCGAGTCCTGAGTACCTTTTGAAAAGGAAACAGGACACTTCAACTTCAACCTGAGCATCCTCAATAAGATTGCTGCATGCAATCAATGCTTCGAGAGGTAGCGTCTATTCAGCGGCCAACAGAAGTCACCACAATCGCTATCTACAATACGTTGACTACCGAGTATAGCAGGCTGTTGTGGGTTTCTCCCTCTTCGCACGGGCACCGGCGTGGTCTAGTAAGTACCACGGCTCCAGCAAGTTTGCATTCACGTCAACCCCTGACCTCAACCGGGGGTGTTGGATGTCTTGACTCCGCCACAAACCAGACGTGGGCTCCCTCACCAATCGCATTGACTACTGTATAGCCGGAGCTGGCGCTAGGTTTGGCCGTTCTCGACAATGGCTACTATTTCACAACATGTGCTGGAGGCTTCCAGTACATCCAAATGCTTCACTTGCATCCCCAGCAACTGCTCGAGCTGGAATCGCGCGCCCCCCCCCCCCCAGATACCTTTTGAAAAGAAACATGACACTTCAACTTCAACCAGAGCATCATACCGAATACGAGCGCATCGAAAAATGCACTGGATAGGATCGTGCAGTTTGCCCGAAGCATTATAACCAGCAAGACCGATTGGGGTTATAAACGTTGGATTATAAGCCAACATCATTGTGCCTTCCTTGATTAGCTTTAGAAGCGCACATTGCTAGCCATGGCGGCACAGATCAGCGTGGAGCAATATGAGCAGCTAGTAACGTGCAGTGCATGGCGTTGGCCAGACTACTTCAACATACCGCTTAAAAGGATCCGGTTCTTACTTAATTCAACTAAGCAACTATGACCGCAAGCATCACCGCAGACCACTGGCGACTTCAACTATGCATTTCACTTCTATGTCATATAAGGTAACTTACTTGTTGCTCCACGTGTAGGCTATGACACGCGTCGAGTCGATGGGCATTGCTTAAACGTTGACAGTTCCACCAAATATGGTGTACAGAGGTGTCTACTTTCCTGTCCTGCAAGTTGCAGTTCACGCAAAGCTTTACCGCCCCAGTCGAGACCCCTGACAGCGCTAGCATTTTATGTAGGAGCTCACTCTTTAAGTTGACGCCTTCGAGACACATCAAGACTTATGTTCGCCCGACAACGCCTGAAGACAAGAGGGTTCCTCGTCCTCTACCACGCCATTCCAGAATCGAAGGTCACCGCCCTACGCTCCATGGCTGATGACGACGAGACGTTTTGGGTTCATGACACCTGGGACGGCGTGCTACATGACGAGCATCGAGTTCGAGCCCTCATATCAGACGAGGAGTCTCAGGCGCTATCGGAGTATTTCGAGCGTCACTACAGATCGTTCTTCATCATGGCCACGGTGACCCAGTGGCGTCTCCTGAAAACTATGGGTGGTGCGGAAGATCAGCCAGTTCGCCGCGAGTTTGAGGCTACAGGTGATGATGTTCAGAACGTTAGTTCCGTTCCAGGGTGCATTTTTGTTGCCACCCAAGACCGCACTTACGTCTATGGATACGGCTGGAATAACCGCGTCGCACTCCGCTCTCAGCAGCACATCATCGAACTTAACAAGGGCGACGTGCTGCTATCCCGAGGGGACTTCGCGTATGCTGCTGCTGGCAATGCTGAGACGCATGTCGGGCTGCTCGGATACATCGATACCCCGCTGTATCAGCGACCTCAGTTTCCTCAGCCCACCATTGTGGCGTCTGTCGACGACACGCACGACATCGATGACATGTTCTGCTTTGTCTGGAACTGCCCCTTCAGAGGTTCCGACCCAGACACCCTTCGCAGACATCTCAACCCCTACCACCATTTTTTCTTTAACCGCGCTCGCCCAGCTACAACCTAGGCAACTGTTTATCAGTGCTATGTGGGCATGCTCACACTTGTCATCTAAACCCCACCCTCGAGCTCACCAATTCTCAATGTTCTACAGTTACGACTAGCAAGTGTTAGCTGTAAAAGCATAATGAATGCAGCAGAAGTGGTAAATCCATACACGACTCGTATCACTAGCCGCAATCGGTGATCTTCATTATGGCCGGCAACAAGCGCGAACAATTTTCCACCTCTCCAAACAATTCGGCCTCCAAGGTGACGCCGACGCAGTTGACAAACACCCTTATCCGAGTGGCCATGGTTGCGGGTACTCCGAGTCAGCGCAATTTTACAGCGCAGTTGAGAAACAGTAGTGTTCCGTTGGTCATGTCGACGGGTCCTCCGAGCCAGCGCAAATTGCGCCGTCGTAGGTGGTTCCGTCGCTACATCCACCTTTCGCCTCCTGAAAATCTGCTCGATCAAGCGCGCCCACAGCAACCACGCGAGATAATTGACCTCACCGGCGATGACAATGAATAATCGCTCGCAGCAACCACACTGACGTCAGCGACGAAGAAGAAGAATGATCTCGAGCAAAAAAAGACATCAACTAATGGCAACACCAACACTTAATAAAAAACGATTTCCAGTTATATATTCATAAGCTTTTGTATCGTAAGGTTGCTCAACAATAGTAGTCGATCTTCTTCTTCTAGAGCGTCGGCGGGAGGGTGAGCCCACTTGATTATCTCGGGAGAAATTGGGGTAAGCGTCACGAATGCGGACCGTGATGTGACTCTAGACACAAGCAAATACGGCTGCTGGCGCTTATTCGTTATTGCATTCGACGACCGCCACTCCGTAACTACCATTCGGTCGAGTGTCTCCCCTTGAATCTTATACACAGTCGATGATACCGCGCATACCAGAGGAAATTGCTGGATTCGAACAGCCAGCTCTCGTGGAAGCCCTTTCGAGTGCCCCATTAGAGCAATATGGCATTGGCCATACGCTTGCGAGTCAAAAAAAAGAGGAAACAAGTCTGCGTCATCGGAGCCTTGCATTCGCGCAGCCATATCTCCCCGCTGAATGCGCACCAGGACTGCCGGTGGAGGCACACTTGGGATTTTAACCACCATGTCCGCTGCGCTATCATGTACAAGGCGAAACGTTGTACCGGGCTCGTAAATTATTGCTTCCAATACACCAAGGGTTCCGTTGGCCACCATTTTCTGTGGTCTAATGTTTTGAGTGACTTGAACTGGCATCCCGATGATCAAATCTAAATACGGCGGCATTCGTCCAAACTTTGAGTCAGGCAGACTCATCACCATTTTCACTTCTGCAGCACTTAGAGCTGCCAACTTGCCTTTGAAATTAGCTACTACCCGGACAGGGTATTCATCGCTTGGTAAGGCTTTAGCTGCTGTCGAAATAAACAAATTGTTTATAGCTAACCTTGTCGAGTTATCGGGAGTTACAAATTTGGTTGCTTTTTCATTCGAAAGCCAATCAGCCAGCGATCCGTCCCGCGAGATGACACGGGAATTAATTATGGACACGAACTCGGGTGTTCAAATACCACGACGAGCTTCGTGGCAGCCGTGCCCCCACTCAGGGTCGAGCCGAAATCGAACCGACTCATCTAATACAATCACGTCTTGAAATCCACTCCAAAGTTGGTAGCCGGCAATGTCATTCGCGGTGCATTTCGATTTCTTCATGGGGTCACGGTAAATCGGGTCTGCGCCAACTGGTGGTAGCTGCAAAAAGTCTCCGACTAGTACTACATGAATCCCTCCAAATGCAACATTCGGAATTCGTTTTGAATTCCGCAGCACTGTGTCCAGCTGAGCAAGCTGTGACTTTTTCATCATCGATACCTCATCAATGATGATGACATCAAGATTCATCACGGCCTCGATGGACGTTTCGCGCTGAAGCTGCAACAAGAAGCTAGCCAAGGTCCGTCCACCGATGATAGTTGCAGCTTTTCCGGTAAGGGCAGTCTTCACGATGCTACTAGCGCGCCCCCAACTGCCGCATAAAGCCTCAATTGCGCCGATCACGCGACTTTTACCTGTTCCCCCCTCTCCTCCAAGAAACATTTGAAGTTGATCCGATCGTAACCGAGTTTCTATCTCTTTATCCATGTAAAATAAAGCTTCACTATTTCTCCATCTCGTCAGCAGTGCCATTCCAATCCGTTTAACGGCGTAGTGCTGTTTTTCGTTCAATGTAAAAGCTCGCGAAATATCGGCGATGCTAGCGCATTGCTTCAACGGGGTTGGTGGCCTGGCATCATCTACAGTTGATGGCGTCCAGCTCATACTCGGTTCTCCTAACGCATCATCCAGCAGTTCGATTGCCGTAGTATCCTGCTCATTTCTCGCTGATTGAAAGGGAGCAGTAATTGCATTGTCCGTGGCGGCGTCCGTGATCCATTCACGCATGTAATCGAGCGGCAGAATACAGTCGGCCGAGGTCCCAGAACTTGACCTACTAATGGTCTCCACTGCAGCACCTCGAAGCATGTGGAATTTGGAAAATGCATCTAGAATGTGAGCTATCCGTCCATCAGGAACAGCAGAGGTAGGACAGATTGATGGGTTTAAATTCATAGTTTCTACAATCTTCGACTCGTCAGTTCCCCAAAGATCTGAAAAATCTTCATCTGTATCCAAGCAACAGTCGTCCTCGTCGAAGTTGTCGTCTTTGTCAAACAGCGCGTCGACGTCCTCGTTTTCGCTTTCCATACTGTCATTGTCTTGGTTGGAATTCGCATTCACGGTTTGATTGTTCTGCGTATTAGCTTGCTGGTAGTCGTTCATGTTGCTCATGATAGTTCTAACAAATTCGCTGCAAGTTCCTTCCCACATAGAAAATGCGTTCAACCATGCCTCCTCTGAGTTACCCCCAGCACCAATGATGTCTTCTAAAGATCGAAAAGGCTTAAACAGTACCAAAGACAGTGTAGCGAACTTGCTTTTGATTTCTGGTGATGACTTGTCATCAAGGTACGGCAAACGAAAGCCTTGTACGATAGGAACGACTTCCTCGTAGCGACACGCGAGACGGTGACTTTGATGAAGTGGATGCTTACTTGAGAACCCCATCTTTGTAGTAGATGTGCTGGTGCCCTTTTGGCGATAATACCGCATTACGAACTCGTACAAATTAAGCTTCAGCAAGGCATTTGGCCGATAAATGTAATCATCGAGAAATGACACCACCCGAAACGATGCCGCATCTTCAGAATCTCCCTCGTTGACAACTGAGCACGTATATTCATTTGACGCGCACAGCTGTCGAACTATATCTCCAACTGGTAGCGTCGCGAACCCAGTGCTAGCGTAGCAGCATGATCCACGATATAAGTAAAGCGCGGCCAATGGCCCCGCCACTTCCTGGCGGTTCGTCAGAGCATACGCCATCGAGGCAACTCGTTTGCGAGCTGTTGCCAAACGCTCCTGTTCATCACAGACTGCTGCCATTTCTTGCATTTCTCTCTGCTTCCGTCTTTTAAGGGCGGATAAGGCAACCGGGACAACAGAGTCCAAGCGATTCTGGCACTTCGTTACATACTTACAGCAGTAATAGATGCGGTCAGTTGCTTCACGCCCCCCCAGCAGCACCTGAATGTCATGGTTACATTTAAAGGTAGCCATGATAGTGTAATTGAAGCCGTTGATGAACTCGTGTCCTAGTGCTCGCTTCGTTTCAACTCCCGCTGAACCAAATCGTGTACAATCGACTCTCTCTCGTGGGAACGAGTATCGACACATATTTGTATTGCCCGTCGCCCTGGACCGCTTAAAGCAGCTGCTTGTATGGCACCACCAGTGCTGGTTCAGCAGTAGAACTAAAACAGAAACCATATAATCAATCGATTCCTTTGCCATTCGAGAATCGGAATGTGAAGGAGGCAGCATCTCAATTAACCGAGTCAGATAGTCGTTCTGGAACGGGTCATCGTCGCTCTTGCAGAACCCCATTCTTAGATCGTTGGCCAGCTCCAGGAAATACATAGTTTCAGCAGGGCTCAGGCCACTTTCATTTTTTAGATCACTGTCAGCACTCAAGATATTGAGCATTTTTTCACGTTCTAGGATGACATCAAATGCTTTTTGTCGTGTATCTCGGCACGACAATTCATTGACCGCCTGCTTCTCAATTTCGTCGGTGGAAAGCGTGTCTTTCCACGGTGGCCAGTGCAGTGGGCGACTTTGTAGCAGAGCACTTCGTAAGGCATGTTGCGAGCTAAATTTGCTCTTGCAAATATTGCACTGCAACAGCTCCGGCTCCTTCACCGTCTTCTTTAGCTGTGCAGAATGCATTCCCGCCTGCGGGTCTTTGTGTGCCGCATCTGGTATCGGAAGTGCCACCAAACTTGAATAGGACGCACCACATTCAGAGCAAAAATGTTTAGTCAAGTCGATAGGGAGCTCGTTGCTTACAATGCTATGTGCGAATGCTGCAACAGAAGCACGAAACTGGTCGCCTTCTGCGCTTTGCAGAAGTTTCTCCACTGCTGCTGAATTCGGCGGGCATTCTTTCAGCCAGATCAGAAAGTGGATGTGAAGGGCCCCTCGGCCTTGCGTTTCCACCATGCCGAAGTATGCCTCCACAGTGCCAAATAACCCCCGATGTCCAGTGGGTTTTCTCGTACTAGGGTGAATTCCCAGCACACACTTAATAAATGCATCCACTTGCCTCATGAATAATCGCGCAGAAGCGCAATCATTCCCCAGACTCGCCTCCCGGAGCTCAGCTTTGGTCGGCATTCGTGCGTCCAATATGTCAAACAGAGTTTGCACAGAGGAAACCCCGGTGTACTGAGCCATTGCAAAGGCGTTGTCTGAATTGGGCGTCAATGTGACGAACAGAGCCGGTTGACCGAAGCGTGCCTGGCATGCAAACGCTTTTCGTCTGCATTGGGAACGCTCCGCGTTGCTACCCCAAATCGAACTTGTGGAGATCTCCACAGTCTTCAAAAAGCTGTTCACGACGGAGTCGCTTGCTCCAGGCCTCGGCAAGCATCCCTGGCGCCGTCTCTCGTTTGTAAGTAGAGCTTTTCCTAGTTGCTCAATGTCAACCGTTTCATGACCATCGTATACTTGTGGAAATCGTTTGCATCGAACAGAATTGTGTATGAACATGTTTTGTAGTGAAATTCGGTCAAATGCCACGAGCGTAAATAACTCGTCCTCGGCGAACTGCCGTCCACTTAGTTCAAGATAATATTTCATGCACGCTTTGACCGATACCGGAACACGTCGATACTCTCCCGGGTGCCCTCTTCCAAATGGAAATAAATGAGGGAAAAGTTTTGCAAATAGATCACCAGTCGTGTCATGAGAAATATGATCCGAGCGACGAACTAGAAATACTCGTTCTGCAGCTGGAGCTCCATCAACTTCGGCAACTGGAGAAATATCACGTGAAACAGGAGGAGGTGGGGTATCTTCTGTTAGCCCGATGCGACGCTCAACTACACTTTCTTCATCATTTTCACAAATTACGCGCCATGCATCAGAATGACTACGCACGTTCTGTTGTTCAGTGTCCACAATAGCATCCAAATCTCCATTATTATCTGTCGTGTGTTCCACAAAGTGATCGTGGATCATGTCATCTGAATATTCAGCTTCCAGAACGTCGTCGCTCACTACGACATCATCATACAACTTGTTGTAGGTTTTGTAAAAGCGAACTACGTCCCGTACAACGCCATTCCGAATTCGATGCATCTTCCTGACTTTGCGAATTTGACCTTCCGTGAAGTCACCTACCATGACTACTCGATATGACGTGACGTCGGCAAGTGATCGTGGCAAAAGCGAAACTGGCGGTCCTGGAGTGCAGTCGAAGGCTACACAATGTGAGCGAATGCATCTATGACGACCACCCCGCATTACACGAGTTGTAGCCGCAATAGAGCTGAGTTGTGTCAGCATCCGCTCCGGTATCGTTAACCCCTTCAAGTAGTCTGGCAAAGATCCCACGAAAAATCCATTCGCAATAGAAAACTTCGGTAGTTTCCGGCGGTGAATAGAAGTACTGCACTCTTTGCACACAGTTACCCACGTACCCGGATACCCATCGTCATCAAGATAGCACTCGATACCACGAGGCGAGATCAGTACGTTCTCCAAACTAGGAATCAGGAGCGGGGCTTTATATTGCTCCAAAAGAAGTGGCGGGATATCACTGCTCGCTTGGCCCAAAACTTCGCACAATGTATCCATGTATTTCCAGTCAGAACCATCCTTTCGCTCTACCTCCCCTCTTAACACTAGTCGATCACAAACGGCACAAATGCACTCATCTAACCCCTCGGCACCAAGCGCACTTCGAAGCAGGTCCATGCAGTGGTCTTTCTCATCTTCACTGAGCGGCTGAAAGTATTTGGCACGCGGTGTTTCTGCAGGTTCAATTTCAGCACTTGTTCGGTGTTTTTTTCGGGCCCTGAATCGCTGCACCGCCGCACGATTTCGTTCCTTCCTGGACGCAACATCCAAAAATGCTAGCAAGTCATCATCATCGGGTTCAGCCACCGCTAGCAAAGTCATAGCTTCAACCATCAGGAATGACCAAAGTCAGATATGGCAATGCCACCTGGAAGTGGTCTGCCTCGCCAACGCTCGTCCACACCAATTACACCTGCGACCAAAGCCAAAACACGCAATCATATCGCGGTCAGTTGGAATGCTGCTATCGCAGCGAGTCGTGAAGCAGTCGATGCCCACCTGGATGTGCTGTACCACCGCCGAGTCAATGCCACCTGGAAGTCGTCCACACCAATTGCACCTGCAACCACGCAACCATATCGCGGTCAGTTGAAATGCTGCTATCCCAGCGAGTCATGCAGCAGTAGACCTGTTACCTTTTGCGCAAATTCGCGAGTGAATGGCTTCGCGTGCAGTCGAGTGCTGACGTTGAAGTGCCGATGGAAGCATCCTCCTTGAAGCCTTTTGCCTTTTGCGCCGAACAAAGGGACACGTTGGACTCGCTTCTTTCATAGCCCACTGAAAGGTTGGAGATGCTGACGTGAAATATATCAGAGGTGGGGTCCACACAGCAATACCGGTGACATATCGTTTGGTATCGCGGCGATCGCGACGACGGAGTGGTCCACATTTTAGAAGGGGGCCAATAAAATGCGATACCTACCCATAACCGGTATAAACTAACCGGACGTATACCCTAGCCTATTCACGCGGACTGCTTCGCGCTTTTAGTCTGGATCGAGTCTGGAGCTCGTCTGGAGCTAGTCTGGTTCAGTCTGGTCAGTCTGGGCCCAGTCTGGAAGAGTCTGGAGCTCCAGACTCGTCGCATATTTTCCAGTCTGGAGCAGCAACACGTGCCTTTCAGGAAAGCGCGGTACTAACCCGTTTTAAGTTAACGGTTATCCAGCGCTCGCATTAAGAGAAACAAACCTGTCCGGGGTACTACATGTAGAGTACTACGGTAGGGTCGATAACAAAGGGTCGCCCACTTCACTTCTTAAAGTATACTAGTGACAACGACGGTGAAATCCGCCATACCTTAAAAACCCGCCCACCCAAACTTTAAGTCCCGAAAGCTAGTAGTAATATTTTAGCCAATAATTTACCATTAAGTGACCTGGCGGGTTTTCCTGTCGCGCTAAGCGCCAGTCGTTTACGTGTAATATGGAGGATAGTGTTCAGATAGCGGGCGGATTTCACCGTCGTTGTCTGTATGCATATGTATATATAATATCATTAGCCAATAAAAACGAATCCAAAATGTGGGCCTGGTGTTCCCAGCATCACAGGCAGCGTTGTCAATTTTAATTGCAATAAAATCATTGAGAAGATTGGTATGAGCAATTATAATTCAAAAAGTATCATGAATGATATTGTTGTATTGAATACGAAAATGACTTGTCAAATGTATATCAGAACATATATGTGGTAGCCAATCAAATCGTCGCACTAGTCTCAACACAAACTATATGATATATACTATTTACAATTCAATGTCAGCATTGAGCAGTTAGCTTTGTGGCGCGACAGCAGATCTCAATCAATTTTTCAATGTAAATTGGCACAACGCTGTTCACAGGGCAACAAGTAACACGAGCCGTTCAGGCCTTTCGCGCGAAACGTGGCGTATGTGCATCGCACAGTGACCGTGAAAGTCATACTGACGTGCCAGCGGCGTGAAAGTCGTACTGGCGACGTGAAAGTCGTATCGGCGACGTGATAGCTGTAGGTATCATCGAGGAGTGTTTGTTGGGGTAGTTGGAGAGCTTAAGTGCACAGTGAGGAAGTGCCATGTGTAAAAGGCTGAGAGCGCGATGCCGTTTACTAGTATCAGTTTTTCTCCCTACTAGTAGTGCAAATTGAATAGTAACGGAAAATGATATTACTATATGTAGTGTTATTACTACTTTAGTACATGTAGTAGGCTCGACGGTCGTCCAGTAAGGCGTGGTCACCATCCTCATGCATTCGTTCGGCTTATGGCCTAAAACTCGTGAGTAGGGCATGCCATGCACTACACGGTCTCGTCCAGGCGGCTCTGCGCTGATCATTAGTACATGTAGGGCTATTAGCACTGTTATAGATTCTGAGCTTCAACCGATAGTCTAATAACATTACTAATACTAGCTTTTCTCGCTACTATTCAATTAGCACTACAAGTCGGCCCTTTCCACCTTCAATCTTGGCGTCGGGGGCAGCAAGTCAATCCATTATGGAGTTAAGCGACCCCAGCAGGGGTGCGGCGTGGAGGGTGTAGCTTCTAAACTGACCTGCCTAATATCTGTCTTGAGGGCTTAGAGCCATACATCGCCTTGATCATCTTGCTCTGCTAGCCAATCGGGGCGGATCCGCAAAACTAGAGTCCTACTACAGGTACCAAAACAGAACTTTAGCGTATCACTGCTATTAGTAGTGCTATTATGACTAGCACATATTGTTATCGCTACTATTCTACTGTATGTACCAGATACGTCGACTCTCCATATCTGTCAGTTCCTGTGCTACATACCAAAGTAGACTACTTATCACCGACAAACGTCCAGTTCTCGACGCGTGTTTTCGTCAAGTGTTTCTTCCTACTGACGCAAGACTCGAAGATTTAAAGAACCAGGGTGTCATTTAGCTGCTGGTGAATATGCTTAGTGCACTCCTACTTTGTCTGGTCAGCTAATCTACTTCCACCAGTCTAAGATGCCTATAAACCATGTACCTCCATACTTTTTCTTTGTTATCGACCTGCGTACCCTCCCGGGGGCGACGGCCTATAGCTGTCAAACTGTAAATATAATATATTAGTACCGGTACGAATATCTCGTGTGAGCTTGCCTTGTTTTGATCTACGTAGAGATGGTTGGTCGCGTGCACACGAGTCCGTCTGGAGTATGTCCGTACCAGCTCGGTTTGGCGATGGAGTGCAAAGGCGAGGAGGCCTGCAAATGAATGTCTATGGTACTACCGGTAGTGTAGTATTTAGCTGTGGTTTGAGCTAATATTTGCGATCTAGCAGACGCTACATGTGTACTGTATTAAAATGGATGTGCAAATAGCCCCCGATTTTGGAGATGATTATATGGCAGGTGTATACTAGTACCCTATTTTGGTAAATGCAGTACCCTATTTTGGTAAATTACATTTTTCTACCGCTTTCGCCCTGCCGGAGTCCGGCCCGGACCGCCCGTCACAGTGCAAGAAGACGGCGTGGCGGACAATGGCCCGACAGGATCGCAGCAGCGACGCCGACGGCACGATCAGCCTGCAGCTGGAACGGACGCGCGAGTAGGAGAGCTTGGCGGTGTGCGCCATGGACATCCAGCGCAAGAAGCCGCTGGATCCCACCCCCACTAGTTGACCGGAGAGCCGATAGGCGTGCCGGACCCGGTGCTACGCCGTGTGCGACGCCTTCGAGCGCATGGGCGACCGCGATACGGTGGTGCTGCTCGACGGCGGAAGCGGTGGAGGACAGCAGAATTACGGTGCGCGCGCTGACGGTGCTGTTCACCGTGTCGCTTATGGTGCGCGCGGCCGAGTTCGAGGAGGAGACGACGTGCTGGTGCTCATGGTGAGCAATTTTGGCGAGTCCGTCTCGGGCCACGACACGCTGCTGGTCGAGTTCTAAGCGCTGTGGTGCGGCTACTGCTTGACCGGAGGGTTTTAATGCATGTGCACGTGCGCTGAACATGATAGGAAGGATGCAGGTTGGAGCTCCAGCAGCGACGCACAGCTTTATTTACAATAAAAGTGAGAACCAATGTTATTCTCTGCAGCAAACAAGTAATGCTGTTTTATTTAGAAAATAGAGGCAATGCTGATTCTGCAGCAAAACAGTCGTGCTGTTTTATTTCGAAAAAAGAGGCAATGTCGTTCTGCAGCAAAACAGTCGTGCTGTTTTATTTCGAAAAAAGAGGCAATGTCGTTCTCGGCCGCAAAGCAGTAGTGCTGTAATATGTAGGCAAAAGAGGCATTCAACTCGCCGCAGCAAAGAGTAGTGGCATTTATTTTTGGTCAACAGGGGATGCTTGTGGAGTCGCATCTGAGCACGGGGATCACAACGCAGCGTATGAAGTGATGTGTGTTCCATATAAGAAAACCAACACCGGGGTAACTCAAATTCAAAATACTGTATTGTTTGATTAGTACCCTCGCCATGCCCACCATGTACGCCGCGATCCTGCAGCCATGCAACCACTGCTTGGCATCCGCGGCTTGCACGACGCCACCAGCTTCGTCGCCGCTGTGACACACAAAAGACACATAGATTAGCCCATTAGCACGAACACCTCCATGCACGCCGCAGCGAGCACGCACCTGCTGCAGGACGCCCGCAGCTTGGTTTCCGATGCTTGACCGACGCCACCAGCTTCGTCGCCGCTGTGACACACAACAGGCACATAGATTAGCCCATTAGCACGAACACCTCCATGCACGCCGCAGCGAGCACGCACCTGCTGCAGGACGTGCGCAGCTTGGCATCCGCGGCTTGACCGACGCCACCAGCTTCGTCGCCGTTGTGACACACAAAAGTCACATAGGTTAGCACCATTAGCACGAACACCTCCATGCACGCCGCAGCGAGCACGCACCTGCTGCAGGACGCCCGCAGCTTGGTTTCCGATGCTTGACCGACGCCACCAGCTTCGTCGCCGCTGTGACACACAAAAGACACATAGATTAGCCCATTAGCACGAACACCTCCATGCACGCCGCAGCGAGCACGCACCTGCTGCAGGACGCCCGCAGCTTGGTTTCCGATGCTTGACCGACGCCACCAGCTTCGTCGCCGCTGTGACACACAACAGGCACATAGATTAGCCCATTAGCACGAACACCTCCATGCACGCCGCAGCGAGCACGCACCTGCTGCAGGACGTGCGCAGCTTGGCATCCGCGGCTTGACCGACGCCACCAGCTTCGTCGCCGTTGTGACACACAAAAGTCACATAGGTTAGCACCATTAGCACGAACACCTCCATGCACGCCGCAGCGAGCACGCACCTGCTGCAGGACGCCCGCAGCTTGGTTTCCGATGCTTGACCGACGCCACCAGCTTCGTCGCCGCTGTGACACACAACAGGCACATAGATTAGCCCATTAGCACGAACACCTCCATGCACGCCGCAGCGAGCACGCACCTGCTGCAGGACGTGCGCAGCTTAGCATCCGCGGCTTGGACGACGCCACCAGCTTCGTCGCCGTTGTGACACACAAAAGTCACATAGGTTAGCACCATTAGCACGAACACCTCCATGCACGCCGCAGCGAGCACGCACCTGCTGCAGGACGTGCGCAGCTTGGCATCCGCGGCTTGACCGACGCCACCAGCTTCGTCGCCGCTGTGACACACAAAAGTCACATAGGTTAGCACCATTAGCACGAACACCTCCATGCACGCCGCAGCGAGCACGCACCTGCTGCAGGACGTGCGCAGCTTGGCATCCGCGGCTTGGACGACGCCACCAGCTTCGTCGCCGCTGTGACACACAAAAGTCACATAGGTTAGCACCATTAGCACGAACACCTCCATGCACGCCGCAGCGAGCACGCACCTGCTGCAGGACGTGCGCAGCTTGGCATCCGCGGCTTGGACGACGCCACCAGCTTCGTCGCCGCTGTGACACACAAAAGTCACATAGGTTAGCACCATTAGCACGAACACCTCCATGCACGCCGCAGCGAGCACGCACCTGCTGCAGGACGTGCGCAGCTTGGCATCCGCGGCTTGGACGACGCCACCAGCTTCGTCGCCGCTGTGACACACAAAAGTCACATAGGTTAGCACCATTAGAACGAACGCCTCCATGCACGCCGCAGCGAGCACGCACCTGCTGCAGGACGTGCGCAGCTTGGCATCCGCGGCTTGGACGACGCCACCAGCTTTGCCGCCGCTGTGACACACAAAAGGCACATAGGTTAGCATCATTAGCACGAACACCTCCATGCACGCCGCAGCGAGCACGCACCTGCTGCAGGACGTGCGCAGCTTGCCATGCGCGGCTTGGACGACGCCACCAGCTTCGCCGCCGCTGTGACACACAAAAGTCACATAGGTTAGCACCATTAGCACGAACACCTCCATGCACGCCGCAGCGAGCACGCACCTGCTGCAGGACGTGCGCAGCTTGGCATCCGCGGCTTGGACGACGCCACCAGCTTCGTCGCCGCTGTGACACACAAAAGTCACATAGGTTAGCACCATTAGCACGAACACCTCCATGCACGCCGCAGCGAGCACGCACCTGCTGCAGGACGTGCGCAGCTTGGCATCCGCGGCTTGGACGACGCCACCAGCTTCGCCGCCGCTGTGACACACAAAAGGCACATAGGTTAGCATCATTAGCACGAACACCTCCATGCACGCCGCAGCGAGCACGCACCTGCTGCAGGACGTGCGCAGCTTGCCATGCGCGGCTTGGACGACGCCACCAGCTTCGCCGCCGCTGTGACACACAAAAGTCACATAGGTTAGCACCATTAGCACGAACACCTCCATGCACGCCGCAGCGAGCACGCACCTGCTGCAGGACGTGCGCAGCTTAGCATCCGCGGCTTGGACGACGCCACCAGCTTCGTCGCCGTTGTGACACACAAAAGGCACATAGGTTAGCACCATTAGCACGAACACCTCCATGCACGCCGCAGCGAGCACGCATCTGCTGCAGGACGTGCGCAGCTTGGCATCCGCGGCTTGGACGACGCCACCAGCTTCGTCGCCGCTGTGACACACAAAAGTCACATAGGTTAGCACCATTAGCACGAACACCTCCATGCACGCCGCAGCGAGCACGCACCTGCTGCAGGACGTGCGCAGCTTAGCATCCGCGGCTTGGACGACGCCACCAGCTTCGCCGCCGCTGTGACACACAAAAGACACATAGATTAGCCCATTAGCACGAACACCTCCATGCACGCCGCAGCGAGCACGCACCTGCTGCAGGACGTGCGCAGCTTAGCATCCGCGGCTTGGACGACGCCACCAGCTTCGTCGCCGTTGTGACACACAAAAGTCACATAGGTTAGCACCATTAGCACGAACACCTCCATGCACGCCGCAGCGAGCACGCACCTGCTGCAGGACGTGCGCAGCTTGGCATCCGCGGCTTGGACGACGCCACCAGCTTCGTCGCCGCTGTGACACACAAAAGTCACATAGGTTAGCACCATTAGCACGAACACCTCCATGCACGCCGCAGCGAGCACGCACCTGCTGCAGGACGTGCGCAGCTTGGCATCCGCGGCTTGACCGACGCCACCAGCTTCGTCGCCGCTGTGACACACAAAAGTCACATAGGTTAGCACCATTAGCACGAACACCTCCATGCACGCCGCAGCGAGCACGCACCTGCTGCAGGACGTGCGCAGCTTGGCATCCGCGGCTTGGACGACGCCACCAGCTTCGTCGCCGCTGTGACACACAAAAGTCACATAGGTTAGCACCATTAGCACGAACACCTCCATGCACGCCGCAGCGAGCACGCACCTGCTGCAGGACGTGCGCAGCTTGGCATCCGCGGCTTGGACGACGCCACCAGCTTCGTCGCCGCTGTGACACACAAAAGTCACATAGGTTAGCACCATTAGCACGAACACCTCCATGCACGCCGCAGCGAGCACGCACCTGCTGCAGGACGTGCGCAGCTTGGCATCCGCGGCTTGGACGACGCCACCAGCTTCGTCGCCGCTGTGACACACAAAAGTCACATAGGTTAGCACCATTAGAACGAACGCCTCCATGCACGCCGCAGCGAGCACGCACCTGCTGCAGGACGTGCGCAGCTTGGCATCCGCGGCTTGGACGACGCCACCAGCTTTGCCGCCGCTGTGACACACAAAAGGCACATAGGTTAGCATCATTAGCACGAACACCTCCATGCACGCCGCAGCGAGCACGCACCTGCTGCAGGACGTGCGCAGCTTGCCATGCGCGGCTTGGACGACGCCACCAGCTTCGCCGCCGCTGTGACACACAAAAGTCACATAGGTTAGCACCATTAGCACGAACACCTCCATGCACGCCGCAGCGAGCACGCACCTGCTGCAGGACGTGCGCAGCTTGGCATCCGCGGCTTGGACGACGCCACCAGCTTCGTCGCCGCTGTGACACACAAAAGTCACATAGGTTAGCACCATTAGCACGAACACCTCCATGCACGCCGCAGCGAGCACGCACCTGCTGCAGGACGTGCGCAGCTTGGCATCCGCGGCTTGGACGACGCCACCAGCTTCGCCGCCGCTGTGACACACAAAAGGCACATAGGTTAGCATCATTAGCACGAACACCTCCATGCACGCCGCAGCGAGCACGCACCTGCTGCAGGACGTGCGCAGCTTGCCATGCGCGGCTTGGACGACGCCACCAGCTTCGCCGCCGCTGTGACACACAAAAGTCACATAGGTTAGCACCATTAGCACGAACACCTCCATGCACGCCGCAGCGAGCACGCACCTGCTGCAGGACGTGCGCAGCTTAGCATCCGCGGCTTGGACGACGCCACCAGCTTCGTCGCCGTTGTGACACACAAAAGGCACATAGGTTAGCACCATTAGCACGAACACCTCCATGCACGCCGCAGCGAGCACGCATCTGCTGCAGGACGTGCGCAGCTTGGCATCCGCGGCTTGGACGACGCCACCAGCTTCGTCGCCGCTGTGACACACAAAAGTCACATAGGTTAGCACCATTAGCACGAACACCTCCATGCACGCCGCAGCGAGCACGCACCTGCTGCAGGACGTGCGCAGCTTGGCATCCGCGGCTTGACCGACGCCACCAGCTTCGTCGCCGCTGTGACACACAAAAGTCACATAGGTTAGCACCATTAGCACGAACACCTCCATGCACGCCGCAGCGAGCACGCACCTGCTGCAGGACGTGCGCAGCTTGGCATCCGCGGCTTGGACGACGCCACCAGCTTCGTCGCCGCTGTGACACACAAAAGTCACATAGGTTAGCACCATTAGAACGAACGCCTCCATGCACGCCGCAGCGAGCACGCACCTGCTGCAGGACGTGCGCAGCTTGGCATCCGCGGCTTGGACGACGCCACCAGCTTTGCCGCCGCTGTGACACACAAAAGGCACATAGGTTAGCATCATTAGCACGAACACCTCCATGCACGCCGCAGCGAGCACGCACCTGCTGCAGGACGTGCGCAGCTTGGCATCCGCGGCTTGGACGACGCCACCAGCTTCGCCGCCGCTGTGACACACAAAAGGCACATAGGTTAGCATCATTAGCACGAACACCTCCATGCACGCCGCAGCGAGCACGCACCTGCTGCAGGACGTGCGCAGCTTGCCATGCGCGGCTTGGACGACGCCACCAGCTTCGCCGCCGCTGTGACACACAAAAGGCACATAGGTTAGCACCATTAGCACGAACACCTCCATGCACGCCGCAGCGAGCACGCATCTGCTGCAGGACGTGCGCAGCTTGGCATCCGCGGCTTGGACGACGCCACCAGCTTCGTCGCCGCTGTGACACACAAAAGTCACATAGGTTAGCACCATTAGCACGAACACCTCCATGCACGCCGCAGCGAGCACGCACCTGCTGCAGGACGTGCGCAGCTTGCCATGCGAGGCTTGGACGACGCCACCAGCTTCGACGCCGCTGTAGCATGCAAAGCAATACAGATCAATCGTTAGCGACGCCACCAACGCCATGCACGCCACCAACGAGCACGAACCTTGCTGCTGGCCAGTCGCAGCTTGCCATGCTCGAGCTCGGACGCCGCCGCCACCAGCCTCGACGCCGCTGTAGCACACAAAACCAATGCAGAACAATCATTAGCGACGCCACCAACGCCATGCACGCCACCAAACGACCACGAACCTTGCTGCCGGGCAGCCGGAGCTTGCCATGCACGAGCTCGGACGCCGCCGCCACCAGCCTCGACGCCGCTGTAGCACACAAAACCAATGCAGAACAATCATTAGCGACGCCACCAACGCCATGCACGTCACCAACGCCCACGAACCTTGCTGCCGGGCAGCCGCAGCTTGCCATGCTCGAGCTCGGACGCCGCCACCACGCTGCCGGGCGCCGCTGTAGCATTCAAAACCAATACAGATCAATCGTTAGCGACGCCACCAACGCCATGCACGCCGCCACCAACCACGAACCTTTCTTCCGGGCGTTGCGTTCCGCGGCGACGTTCCCTGTAAAATGCAAAAACGAAGAATGAGGGTGAGCCATGCACGGCGCCCGCCCGATCACGTACCGCAGTGGTCCATGGGCACGTACCGTAGATTGGTCGTGTTGACACTTGGCCGCCCTCCCATCACCCTTGGCCTGCTTCCTTGGCGCTCTGCGGCTGCATGCGCGTCACTTGCGTGCGCCGCTGTGGCGCTCTGCGCCGGGCATGGTCCCTCGCATCCCCCGCGCGCCGCGCTCTTCAAGGTGACGTGCCGGAAATGGAAGTTTTCCATGTGTGCCACACGAAAATACCGCGGTACCGGGTCGGTATGGGTGCCTTACGGACTATTTCACGTAGAATTCTATGTACGCTACACACTATTGTGTGGTTACACGATTTGTGATTACACTAATACCGGTATTTGTGTCAAATCTTACGCTTTCACCCCAACAAGTGCTATACTATACATAGTTCTTACGAACTACGAACTAGCAAGCCCGAACCCGGGGTCCGGGGAGGAACGTAGTTCGAAGAACAACGTTCCCCCTTTCGCTTCTATTAGATTTCAAGAGAATCAATTTTGAATTGAAGTCCAAACCACGATAACATACTTTCTCGCTTAAGTACGGATGTAGCCATGACATGCGGCCCTCGGGCGATTCCAATCTGACTTGGGAGTTGTATTGGGGCTATTCTTGAAACCGATCGGATTTGGCAAAGTTGGACAGAATTCGTAGTTCGTAAGAACTATGTATAGTTCGTAGTTCGAAGAACTATGTATAGTATCTCGTTACCCTGCGCTGCTAAGGAAACCGACTTCGTACCGGTATTATTATACACGTGGACCACGCACTTCTACGTGCACCACGTACATTTGTACGGGCGTGGCTGGCTAAGGCCGCGGTATCAACCGGTATTTCCCCCGTATTTCCTTCTATACGACGTGAGCCACACAGAACCTTTGTGGAGCACACAGAACTTTGCACGCCGAGCGCCATTTCCTGCGATTCTTTCTACCATGTGGACCACACAGTCTGGCGACCGGCGTAGAGAGCGCACGGATCTCGGTAGCGCACACCACATTGGGATGCGCTGTGGAGTGCTCCACACGAAACGGGATCGATTTTAAGGATTCGGGCCATGAATGCGAAGCCGCGGGGGGATGAGGCCGTGGACCGCAATAAAAACTTTGGGCCCGATGTATGGGGGGCTCATACATCGGGCCCAAAGTTTTTATTGCGGTCTACATGCACCCATTAATGGCCCAAAGAAACCTGGATGGACCAATACGGTACGTGGTCACGCGAGCTCGCCGCGCATGGCAGCCGACCCTCATTCATCGATTTTCTGTTTTCAAGCGCAAGCTGGAGATTTTGGCGAAGCTGGTGGTGGTGCTGCTGCTGCAGCGGCATTGCCGTGGTCGAGCCAAGGTAAGCCGCGCGTGCATGCGGTTCATTTGTGGCTGCCTACTGACTGCTGTGCCTTGTTTTGCGTGCCACCAGCCCCGCGACCACCAGCAGCAGCAGCGGCGCCGGCAGCAGCAGCAGCAGCATTGGCGGGGTCGAGCCAAGGTAAGGCGCGCGTGCATGCGGTTCATTTGTGGCTGCCTACTGACTGCTGTGCCTTGTTTTGCGTGCCACCAGCCCCGCGACCACCAGCAGCAGCAGCGGCGCCGGCAGCAGCAGCAGCAGCATTGGCGGGGTCGAGCCAAGGTAAGCCGCGCGTGCATGCGGTTCATTTGTGGCTGCCTACTGACTGCTGTGCCTTGTTTTGCGTGCCACCAGCCCCGCGACCACCAGCAGCAGCGGCGCCGGCAGCAGCAGCAGCAGCATTGGCGGGGTCGATGAAGGTAAGCCGCGCGTGCATGCGGTTCATTTGTGGCTGCCTTCTGACTGCTGTGCCTTGTTTTGCGTGCCACCAGCCCCGCGACCACCAGCAGCAGCAGCGGCGCCGGCAGCAGCAGCAGCAGCAGCATTGGCGGGGTCGAGCCAAGGTAAGCCGCGCGTGCATGCGGTTCATTTGTGGCTGCCTACTGACTGCTGTGCCTTGTTTTGCGTGCCACCAGCCCCG
Organism: Phytophthora x cambivora; assembly: GCA_033557925.1. Taxonomy (NCBI): domain Eukaryota; phylum Oomycota; class Peronosporomycetes; order Peronosporales; family Peronosporaceae; genus Phytophthora; species Phytophthora x cambivora. Next base: position 10,061,488 of record JAUCEB010000001.1, on the reverse strand, counting down.
CGACCACCAGCAGCAGCAGCGGCGCCGGCAGCAGCAGCAGCATTGCCGGGGTCGAGCCAAGGTAAGCCGCGCGTACATGCGGTTCATTTGTGGCTGCCTTCTGACTGCTGTGCCTTGTTTTGCGTGCCACCAGCCGCGCGACCACCACCAGCAGCAGCGGCGCCGGCAGCAGCAGCAGCAGCACTGCCGGGGTCGATGAAGGTAAGCCGCGCGTGCATGCGGTTCATTTGTGGCTGCCTACTGACTGCTGTGCCTTGTTTTGCGTGCCACCAGCCCCGCGTCCACCAGCAGCAGCAGCGGCGCCGGCAGCAGCAGCAGCTGCATTGCCGGGGTCGAGCCAAGGTAAGCCGCGCGTGCATGCGGTTTATTTGTGGCTGCCTACTGACTGCTGTGCCTTGTTTTGCGTGCCACCAGCCCCGCGACCACCAGCAGCAGCAGCGGCGCCGGCAGCAGCAGCAGCAGCATTGGCGGGGTCGAGCCAAGGTAAGCCGCGCGTGCATGCGGTTCATTTGTGGCTGCCTACTGACTGCTGTGCCTTGTTTTGCGTGCCACCAGCCCCGCGACCACCAGCAGCAGCAGCGGCGCCGGCAGCAGCAGCAGCAGCATTGGCGGGGTCGAGCCAAGGTAAGCCGCGCGTGCATGCGGTTCATTTGTGGCTGCCTACTGATTGATGTGCCTTCTTTTGCGTGCCACCAGCCCCGCGACCACCAGCAGCAGCGGCGCCGGCAGCAGCAGCAGCAGCATTGGCGGGGTCGATGAAGGTAAGCCGCGCGTGCATGCGGTTCATTTGTGGCTGCCTACTGACTGCTGTGCCTTGTTTTGCGTGCCACCAGCCCCGCGACCACCAGCAGCAGCAGCGGCGCCGGCAGCAGCAGCAGCAGCATTGGCGGGGTCGAGCCAAGGTAAGCCGCGCGTGCATGCGGTTCATTTGTGGCTGCCTACTGACTGCTGTGCCTTGTTTTGCGTGCCACCAGCCCCGCGACCACCAGCAGCAGCAGCGGCGCCGGCAGCAGCAGCAGCAGCATTGGCGGGGTCGAGCCAAGGTAAGCCGCGCGTGCATGCGGTTCATTTGTGGCTGCCTACTGACTGCTGTGCCTTGTTTTGCGTGCCACCAGCCCCGCGACCACCAGCAGCAGCGGCGCCGGCAGCAGCAGCAGCAGCATTGGCGGGGTCGAGCCAAGGTAAGGCGCGCGTGCATGCGGTTCATTTGTGGCTGCCTACTGACTGCTGTGCCTTGTTTTGCGTGCCACCAGCCCCGCGACCACCAGCAGCAGCAGCGGCGCCGGCAGCAGCAGCAGCAGCATTGGCGGGGTCGAGCCAAGGTAAGCCGCGCGTGCATGCGGTTCATTTGTGGCTGCCTACTGACTGCTGTGCCTTGTTTTGCGTGCCACCAGCCCCGCGACCACCAGCAGCAGCAGCGGCGCCGGCAGCAGCAGCAGCAGCATTGGCGGGGTCGAGCCAAGGTAAGCCGCGCGTGCATGCGGTTCATTTGTGGCTGCCTACTGACTGCTGTGTCTTGTTTTGCGTGCCACCAGCCCCGCGACCACCACCAGCAGCAGCGGCGCCGGCAGCAGCAGCAGCAGCATTGGCGGGGTCGAGCCAAGGTAAGCCGCGCGTGCACGCGGTTCATTTGTGGCTGCCTACTGACTGCTGTGCCTTGTTTTGCGTGCCACCAGCCCCGCGACCACCAGCAGCAGCAGCGGCGCCGGCAGCAGCAGCAGCAGCATTGGCGGGGTCGAGCCAAGGTAAGCCGCGCGTGCGTGCGGTTCATTTGTGGCTGCCTACTGATTGATGTGCCTTCTTTTGTGTGCCACCAGCCCCGCGACCAGCAGCAGCAGCGGCGCCGGCAGCAGCAGCAGCATTGCCGGACGAGGCACAGCAAGATGGAGCTGGTGCAAGGTAAGCCGCGTGTGCATTTGAGTCAATGTGGACTCGTTCAGAGTCGACGTTGACTTCGCTATTACTGAAACTAGTACGTTTGAGTCAATGTCGACTTGGTTTAAGTCCATGTTGACTTCGCGATCAATAAAACAAGCGTATTCGAGTCAAAGCTGACTCGCGGTTCATTTGTGGCTGCCTACTGATTGATGTGCCTTCTTTTGTGTGCCACCAGCCCCGCGACCAGCAGCAGCAGCGGCGCCGGCAGCAGCAGCAGCATTGCCGGACGAGGCACAGCAAGATGGAGCTGGTGCAAGGTAAGCCGCGTGTGCATTTGCTGACACTTTCTTTGATGGGTTCATGCTGATTTCTGTTCCTTGTTTTACATGCCACCAGCTCCGCCTGGAATGACACCGAGCTAGCCACTACCGCAACGCCACCACGATCAGCAGCGGTAGCAGCAGCAGCAGCATTGCCGGTTGAGGCACGGCAAGCTGGGGCCCGTGAGCATCTCATTTATATTGGACCAGATAACTCACTAGCATCACACAAAGTAACTAATAGTTGCTCTTATTGGACAAAACAACTTCTGCCTCTGAAAAAATGGAACGACTGAACTACTGTAGATGCGCCCGTTATCACACAACCATCACACTCTCAAAAAACCAGAATCACAGCAACACCAGAGCGAATTGGTGCACACCACCACTACAGCAAGCAGAACGGATGGCTCTGAGTGCGAAGGAAACCAAGAAGCGCAAATGTGACGGTGGCCAAGTCGCGCCGGGTTCACACAAGCGGAAGAAGCTAGAAGCAGGAAGCGCAAGTGCGAGTGCAGAGAAGACGGCAACCCAAGGCAAAGGCGTCACTACTTCTCCGACGGGCAAGACAGTGCGCAAGACGGGTGCCGGCAAGGCAACGATATGCAAGACAGCGAGCAAGACGGGTGCCGGCAAGGCAACGACGGGCAAGACAGTGAGCAAGACGGATGCCGGCAAGGCAACGACGGGCAAGACAGTGAGCAAGACGGGTGCCGGCAAGGCAATGAACCAAGACGCGTCTGGTGAAATCCAAGAGATGGAGATGGTGCAGAGTTTGGTGGAGCAACAAGCGGCCACGATTGCCAGTGAACAACCGCTTAGCATTAAAGAAGTTAAGCAGGCGTACGATGCGCTCGTGAAGATGCACGCGCGGTGGAGGAAGGGTAAGCGTCAACTTGGCCGCCGAAAGAAGGGCGACTTCAAACTGAGCGCATCCCAGGTGGAGCTCATAGCAAATCGATACCGGGTGGCAAGGCAGACGAACACGACTGTGGATTACGAGGGCGCATCAAGAAACGTGAACTTTCGTTTAATCAGCGCCGACAAGTTGAGGGACCAAGAACCATACGTGATCGCAATGCTACGGATGGCGCTGGAGCAACAACGACAGATTGACGACGGGAATCCTGAAAAGACAAGTGAGAATTGGGCTGATGAGGTGGTGCAGTTGAAATTGGAGCACAAGCACGAAATCGACGCATTTTTGCAGACCATTCGCGAACTGGAGGGCGCCAATATGGGCCTCAAGGCTGGACGGCCGCAGACGTCAGACAATTCTGTCCAAGCGTCACTAAAGGAGGCGGAAGGACCAAACTCGACAGCAAACGAAGAACTTGAGTCGCGGAAGAAGCAGATAAACGAGTTGCAGACGCATGCCACGAATGTGCAGGCTGAAAATTTTCAGCTTAGGGGGCAACTGGATCTGCAATGTACAGCAGTGATATCTCTCGAAAGTAGACTGGAGGAGGTGAGAGCAGATAATGCAAAGCTGAAGCAGAAAGTTGAGGCTCTTGAGACTACTCACGCGATGCAAGAGAATTTGGATAAAAGAACGGTGGAGCTGAATGAACAAGCGCGCGTTCAGAAGTCGGAGCGGGCCACTCTGGCCGAGGAGATGAAGAAGCACGCAGAGACAGTGGAAGAAGACAAGGTTGCTCACCAGGCATGGATGAGAGATCGCGACGCCACCCTTAGTGAGTTACATGGGTTACAACAAGAGAATGCCAAGATTGGCGACTACTCTAAAACAGTGCATGAGTGGATTTCGAAGTGCCGTAATGCAGAACGGGAGATGAAGGCTGCGCAGAATGGCTACAATGGATTGCAGTGCATCAGAGCAAACTTGGAGAAAGAGTTAAAGGATTCCCGACATGCCGAGCAAGATTTGGAGAAAGAGTTAAAGGATTCCCGACATGCCGTGCAAGATTTGCAGAGAGAAAACGCGGACCTGTGGTTGTGGATGCGCTCGCTGGATGCCTGTTGTGATGTCGAGATTGCGACCAACAAGTTTGTTTCAGCCCGCACCGCTGCCTGTACGTTCTTTTTGCTGAGGTACTTGAAATGTTTTTTTTCTAACTACACCTTGGTGTTGTGTGAAGTTCAAGACATGTCGGGAAGGGAAAGACGCGATTTTTGTGTGGCAAAATATGAGGAAGTTTATCCAGGCCGTGGTGGTGATCTGGATTGCCAGATGAAAGCATTCACGCACACTCGAAACCGAATCTGCCACGACGGTGTCATTCGCGATGTCTCGCATGAAGAATTCCAATGGAAGGGAAATGACATTCGAAAAATGCTGGCTGACTTAGGAGCATGAACTGCCCCTGGTACCTTGTAGCGCAGTTCAACGATGCATATTTAACACCAAATCAACCTCTTGCTTACATTAATTGTTGTGTGTTTTTCGCTATGACATAATGAAAGGCGAGACTTCTACATCGAAAAAGTTGCACCCCTGCTAGCAGCCACTAGACGTAAGTGACTTGGACTTATTTCTGCTTCTGGTTTGTGATTGGCTTTAGGGCGTCCCGATCAGCCAAGAAGTCGCAGATACTTTGTGTAATTGGCTTTCTGGTTTCGCGTGTGTGCGGCATGTGAGAAAATGCCGGCAGTACTGACGATTTTGGCTCTCGTGTTTTGTGTGCCGAGCCAAGGGGGAATTCGCGAAGAGTGGATACCGACCAAGCCAAGTCACCGGAGAGGAAGCTACTGTCTCGTGTGTTGTCTGTGTTGCATGTGCGATAGCCCTGGCGGCACTGGTGACTTTGGCTCTCTTGTTTCGTGTGTGTGTGTCTGTGTGTGTTGGATGTGAGAAAACGAGTGTATGGAAATTGGAGACGCGACGAGTAGTTATGCAAGCTCTTTTCAATTGGTGCGTATTTCTACCGATTCGCTTGAGATATAAGCAATTCCTGGTGTTTCCTGGTGGTCGTCGCGAGCACTGCAGCGCCTACTATCCGAATCACCAACCGTGGACCGCTGGTGAGCAGGCATACTTTACAGAATGTCAAAGATAGTATTTGTTCATGCAGCAAACCACATTAACCTCGATCATACTAGACGAAATGATACCTATAACTTCACTACACGAATTGGTCGGTTTGTGGTCGTGGCTGGTCCTTGCGTTTTGAGCGCGCGTCATTCTTTTGAGGAGAATTCACGGCTCGAGGTGGCGCGCCGCGCGTTGGAAGCGAATGCCATGGAAGCGGATCAGGTGACGACGCAGAGACAGAGACGTTCCCTCGAAGTTGCAGTTCTCCACAATGCAGATTGGGCGGTCAATTCCGCGCGTATCGTCGATCTCCGTAACCACGGTGGGGCGGAGGTCGTGTGGGTGGTCGTCGTGGCCAGCACCGTAGAGAATGACGTAGCCCTCTGTAGGGAATCTCTCTCGGACTTGCATGACTTCGGCGAGGTTGCAGTGGTGGCTCGTTGTTTGGGTGCTTGAGACGCAGCGGAATTAAGAATGAGAACGTGGGCATGCATATCCAAAGGCCAAGGCCATAAGCCCGAACCTCTAGGCCTGCACGGCGAGCTTGGTGAGGCGGAGACGACCCTTGGTGAGGAGCAGCGATAACCGACACCCATTGGCACCCGTGCGTGCCTGGACCATCGATAAAATAATGGTCCATGCGCTCGGCGAGGAGGCGCTCACGAAACTATTGCGTTGCACGAGTTTAAATGTGAGAAGCTATGTGAGCTCCTTATAAGATGCCATGCCAACGCTGAGGTGGAAGCAGGTGCGTTCGTGAACCCATTGAAATTGGCACAATGAGCAGATGCGGGTGAGTCTAAGCCAAGAAGTCGCAGGTACTTTGTGTAATTAGCTCTCTCGTATCGCGTGTTATCGCGTGTTGTTCTTGTTGAAGTAAGCGGGATCAAAACTACTTGACTGGGCCTTCTGAGCCAATACTACTTAACTTCAACTTCAACGATTGCTTTAGCGTGTTCTCGCGCTGTACAGCGCGTGACACTTAGGCCTCGAGCGCCAAGAACTCTGCCGCTTGGCGTTTTTTGGGTAATTGATGGGGCATCCTGGCGGCCACTGAAGTCATCAATCGTGTAGCAGCGCCGGCAGGCATCAAAGGCGCAGGTAGTTGCATTGGGTGTGGTTGCAGCCTGCCGCTATCTATGACACGCTGGTCGTCGCACGCAACGGCTTTGTGACGGACGAGATTACACACAGGCGCTTCGATTTTACCGAGCATCCTAAAGCTAGTGGTGGTGATGGTATGAAGCGCGGAGGGCACCCTTGTGCAGCCGAATACTTGCACTAAAATAGTATCACTGACAAGCGTGGATATTTGACCAATCAAAGTGCGTTCATCTTGCTGACAGCTTGCAACAACTCATCAGCAAGATTTGACAATCAAAGAATTGAATATTGGCCAATCAAAGTGCGGTCATCTTAGTGACAGCTTGTCAACGGAGCTATGTGCAAGATTTCAAGATAAAAAAATCGAATATTGATAACTTGAAGTGCATTTATCTTCTGGACAGCTTGTATGCTAAGCTCATGTGAAAGATAAGAAAATCAAGATGCTGTCATTTAGCAAGCCAAAATTGTTCGCCCGACAAAGCTACTAATCGCTCTGTTTCTCCAAGTATTCCATGTCACGTTGAATCGAGAGGCAACGCTGGTGGAACGAGAGGTGGTCTGTCTTATCAACAGCACCAGGTTCGTGGCACAGGAAGTTCCGCGTGTGAAAAAACTCATTGAGGTCTTGTTCCAGGCTGGCTGCGTCTTTCGGGTTGATTTTTTTCATTTTCTCCACGACGACACGGCATTGTTCCAGTCTCGACATTTTCAAGTCTGTTTGTAAAACCAGCAACACAACGTAAGTCAGTGAGAAAGCAAGTGCACACTACATTCCAAAAGATACGTACACTCACGGATACGTTTCTCGACAAAGGCTTCAATAGTTGTTTCCGCCCGTGAACTGCGCTATGATGGCACCTACAGCATTTTCAAAACGTCGGACGGTTCGTGCGATCCGTAATCCGAAGAAATACGCCCCAGGCGTGAAATGAAGAAAGCAGGTTTTGATCCGAGCTGGTTCTCCAGCTCCCAACAGCGTCACCACAAGCACGAGCTTGGAGTGCAGCAGTACACCACACAATCAGTCATGAGATCCAACGAAACGTCCTTCTTATTCACTTGCCAAAGTTTCATTTTTTTTTTTGGGGGGGGGGGGTTGGAGCTTATCGCTTCCTTCAGGTTATTACAGCTTCAAGTAGGTTTGTGGCGGCGGTTGTAGTGCTTGTAGTAAGTGTTGCGCTTGGCAAACTGCTTCTCGCACACACAGCAGAACTTACCTTTCTCATTGAGCTCTCGATCGCGAGCTCGATTGGCCGCACGGGCAGGGTTGCGCCAGCATCCTCTTTTGTGATTCGAGACTTGTAACTTGGTTGGCGCCATGAATCGGCAGAACTCACACTTATACGCTGGAGGAGGCGCGAACTCGGTCGCATCGGCTCCCCACTTGATGCCCTTGCTCGTCAGCACGCAGTGAATCCTGTAGTTGAGTTCCGTAAAGGCAGCACCGCTGTGGATAACGTCGCCACGGAATATGACACAGTCACCGGCGCCAAGCAGGACTTCGGTCCTACGACGAGGATCCGCAACGGCAAAGCACTTCTGATACAATATCAACTTGGTGTTCTCCGTCAGGCCAATGATAAGCCCGGCTTGAATCTCGGAGAACTTCTTGCGCGCTTTGCCGATCTCGACGGCTGGGATGTCTCGATGTGGATCTTGCTCCTCGCCACCAGGCAAGCTCTTGAGTGCCACCCATTCCTTTGGCTGCCAGCGCATGTGAAACTTCTTGATCAGCAGGGTTGCTTCGTCCTTCAGTTTCTTGTAGGCCTTCCGTTTCAGCGGCGCCATCTTCCTGAACTCATCGAAAGTATTGCTGCCAACCTCCTTGAAGATCGATACAAAATCGAGCGTCTTGGATTCGTCGTCAGCCTCGATCTTCGCGCGAACCGTCGTGATCATCTCCGCCGCGAACACTTTCGGCATGATCATGTATCCGTCTTCCCAGAAGCACTTGAGCAGAGTTTCCACCGCATCGTCATCTATCACCGCGCTCATGGCGTTGGCTAGCTCTCTTGCGATTTGTCGGGTGACGAAGATGTCACACATCGAAAAACCGATCTGTGACACAATCTGTGATTTGATTGGCCAATAATACACACGTTGCACACAACTCAATCAATCTTCCATGGCCAGAACTAATCGCAAAGCTCCTCGCTCGACGGCCCAGCGGATGGCAGACCTCGCTCTGTTCATTCAAGTTACCCGCCGCTGTACTGCTAACATGCCAGAACCCATATCTCCAAAACCTGGTGACGCCCGTGTCACTGCTCCTGGACTCCGTAACCGCGCTACTGCTGCAAAATCCGGTGACGCCGACGCTGCTGCAGAACTTGGTGAAGCGCAAGCTGCGAGTGCTGACGAAGCCTAGCTCACCTGGACTCCACTGTTAGCTTGTGTACTCGGAGGGTAGCCTAGAGTAGCGAAGTTGACATTTTTACTGACATGCGTGATGAAACATTGAATGGAGCTCATATTTTCAACTTTTCATGCTATTTGTTTTCAGCTGTCATTGCTTCTATTCTGTATCGCTACGATCAAACAAGTGCGTCTCCAATCGCCACGGCCGCTGCATTCTCTAGGCTTCGCGCAGCTTAACTGTCTTATGTATACGTTTTGACAATTCGGGGTAATCAACTTAGCCAGTTTACGTTTTGACAATCCGGGGTTCTTGTCATCTTCTTACAGTTAGCCATTTTAATTCCTCCGTCGCCACCGATGACGTTTCCTAATCGCTTGAACTACCGCGTCCGCGCCTCCGTGAGCACAAGTGCCACCAGCACCAGTACTGCCGAGCCGCTCAACGACACGGACGACTACAGGGCCGCCACCCGCGAATACTGGGAAGACCCAGGATCGGTCTTTTTCGTCGCGACGATGGACTCGTTCAAGAAGGAACACCCGTTCGGTGCGTAGCTCTTGAGCTGGTCGAGACCTCCCCCCCACGGTCACAGAATTACACCAACGATGCCATTTTGCAGAGAAGCGCCAAGCCGAAGCCGAACGCATTCGATTCAAGTACTCGGACCGGATTCCGGTGTGTATGCTTTACCGGTATAGATTCACTGGTGATATCTAACTCGTGTTTTTTGTTATCGTGGTGCAGGTGATTTGTGAAAAGGCGGACCGTAGCAACATCCCGGACATTGACAAGAAGAAGTACTTGGTGCCGGCGGATCTGACAGTCGGCCAATTCGTGTTCGTGATCCGAAAGCGCATCAAACTGAGTCCGGAGAAGGCAATCTTCATCTTCATCAACAACGTCCTCCCACCCACAGGTATGTGACTATGTTATGCCATTATTTGTGTTATCTAATACTCATTGATCATTTTTTTAAATTTTTCTGGTTTAGCGGCACTAATGTCGAACATTTACAAAGAGCAGAAAGACTCTGATGGTTTTCTCTACGTCACCTACAGCGGCGAAAACACCTTCGGCGAATAGGCGCTGTTGGCGTGTGGGGACTCGATTCTGGTTGACGATTTTTTGTTGTTGTCGCTGTAGTAGGCTTTCTATTCTGCGCTCTCATCCTGTGAGCCGCTGTATTGACTAATTACTATAATGATTGTACTGCTGGTATTAGTAGCAGCAGATCGAGTGTATTTCGCCTTGCTTGTTCAGTCAACGTTGTGTCACGCTGTGTCGGCGTTGACTTGGATTTACTGGTATGAGCTCACATTCTATGGCCTTAGATCTCAGCATACTAAAGAGCGATGAAAAAGGTTATTGAATCATCGTTACGCAACTCACAAACAGCTACTGGAAGCAGCAGGCTAACGCCTCGAGGTTCCGGCAACCTGGTCAACTTTGAAATAATCTGGCCAATTATTTCCGCGTGTTTGGCGCCACATCTTCTGAATTGCCTTACTCTGGCTGCGCGAACGATTCAACGGTGAATGTGGGCACCTCAGTATCATCGGCGAATTGTTGGAAAAGCGCTCGAACGGTAGCTGGCGGCCGCGGGCGTCGCGATCGCTCATTCAATTCTAACGCATGGGCTTCGTCACGGCACGATAGCTTAACCGTGACCACCGCTCCCTCGTACCCGTCCCTGGCCCATTCAGAGGTCACCACGGCAATAATTCGCTGCCTATCGGCTGCCGTTAAATTCATCTCGTCGATGATCACAGCATCCGCTGCTTGCAACGATAGTTTAACATCATCTTCTGCCATTTCTCGCCCCCATTCTCTGAGCTCTTCGTGAAATCCCGAGCCGCACACCCGCACTTGGCGAGTGATGCCGTCCGTGTTTCGCTGCCTTTCGAAAGCTTCACGAAATTCCGCTGCCAAAAACCAACTAAACACGCTCTTTCCCGCTCCAGGAAGCCCACAGAGTAGCACCACATACTTCGCATAAACCCAGTTACTCTCCACGGTGTCCGCTAGAATCTGGTTGATCCCATATTGCCAGTCGATCGAGGCCTCCATTCTTGTTTGCCGTTGCGAATTCTGTTGTGTTGTCAACTAAGTACTGCTTGGTCAGGGCAGTCGATCACCCCCCCTCAATCACGCCAAGGTTGCCCCCCATTGGCCAAAAGAAAACTACCGTGAAAGAAAAGTTTTCACTCCTTTTAGTGAAAGTTCGCTTAAAGGCACGGCACCCAGTCCAATGCATGATCATTTCATGTTTCCAGGTCGTCCGAGGGGTTGTTAGCTAACGTGAACACACACATTGAAATCGGGATGATGAGCGGATGCGGTAAGGCTCAACGAAGAAGTCGCAGGTATTTTATGCAATTGGATCTCTGGTATCGCGTGTGTGCTGCATGTGAGAAAATGCCGGCAGTAGTGACGATTTTCGCCCTCTTGTTTTGTGTGCCGAGCCAAGGGTGAGGAATTCACGCAGAGTGGAGACCAACCAAGCCAAGTCACCGGAGCGGAAGCTACCGGCCCTTATCACCTGGCTCAATAAATTCCAGATATCTTGCACTTAGCAATGTAGATAGACAAGCTGATCCTTTCTCTCTCTGTCTCTTGTGTTGTCTGTGTTGCATGTGCGATAGCCCTGGCGGCACTGGTGACTTTGGCTCTCTTGTTTCGTGTGTGTGTGCGTCTGTGTGTGTTGGATGTGAGAAAACGAGTGTATGGAAATTGGAGACGCGACGAGTAGTTATGCAAGCTATTTTCAATTGGTGCGTATTTCTACCGATTCGCTTGAGATATAAGCAATTCCTGGCGTTTCCTGGTGGACATCGCGAGCACTCCAGCGTCTAGTATCCGAATCACCAACCGTGGACCGCTGGTGAGCAGGCATACTTTACAGAATCTCAACGATAGTATTTGTTCATGCAGCAAACCACATTAACCACGATTATACTAGACAAAATGATACCTATAACTACACTACACGAATTGGTCGGTTGATGGTTGTGGCCGGTCCTTGCGTTTTGAGCGCGCGCCACTCTTTTGAGGAGAACTCACGGCTCGAGGTGGCGCGCCGCGCGTTGGAAGCGAATGCCATGGGAGCGGTTGAGGTGACGACGCAGAGACAGAGGCGTTCCCTTGAAGGTGCAGTTCCAAACAATGCAGCTTGGGTCGTCAATTCCGCGCGTATCGTCGATCTCGGTAACCACGGTGGGGCGGTGGTCGTGTGGGCGCTCGTAGAATGGTGAATCAAGGTACGCGTGGAGACAAATGTTGTTTGAATCGTACCCGACAGGCGCGAGAATGAAGTCTCCGCGGAAAAGAACAATGTCCCCCTTGTTCAGCTCGAGCCGCCTCCGGTTTGATCGGAGCGCAAACCTCTCGTTCCACCCGTACGCGTAAAAGCACGTGGCATCGTTGGTGGCGACCACAATCGATCCAGGTAGAGCACTCGTGTCCATGATGTCGGCACCAAGGGGAACCGTGAGAAATTCTCTACGAGGTGGTTGGTCTTCCGTGCCAGCCGGGGTCATGATGAAGTGGAAGGTATGCGCACTTGCGTCCGGGAAAATCGTCCGGTAAAACCGCTTCAGCAAGCGCGACATACCACGGGCGTCTTGGTCCGGCACAACAACTTTGACACGAACTCGTTCGTCAGTCATGTTCGCTTCATCATCGAAAAAGCCAAAAAAGCCATCATTCATTTCATCATACAACCAGCCATTAGTTTGGCGTGCGATCGACCGCCAGACGTTGATCGTGTCGTCGTGGACAGCACCGTAGAAGACGACGTAGCCCTTTGTAGCGAATCTCTCTCGGACATGCATGACTTTGGTGAGGTTGCAAGGGTGGCTCGTTGGTTGGGTGCTTGAGGCGAGGCGGAATTAAGAATAAGCACGTGGGCATGCATATCCAATGGCCAAGGACATAAGCTCAACTCACAGGCTTGGGACGCTGCCGCGACGAGCTTGAAGACGACCCTTGGTGAGGAGAATCGATAACCGACACCCATTGGCACCCGTGCGTGCCTGGACCATCGATAAAATGATGGACCATGAGCTCGGGGAGGTGGCGTCGATGAGCCAATTGTGCTCGACGTCGGTTTTAAATTCAAAGGGCTACTACAGTACCGAAGTACACACAGCGTGCGAAGATCTGTGATCTGGTCTGGGCATCACTATCACAGCATTCACTATCATTTCCCCACCGTCGCGAATCAACTGGGGATGCAAACTCGCGGCAAATGGTGGATACACCCACAAACAAAACGCGCGTGGTGCGCCCGCGTGAAGATATTGATGACCAAGCTGCAGATGACCTGCTGACGGGCTTGGACGAGAATTACCGAGCTGAGCAGGACCACGCGGCCAAGCGTCGTCGCAGCAGTGAAACAAGCACTATCTCCAGCGTTCCATGTCGTAGTCTACCGTCTCCTTCGTTTGCATCTCTTGGACAAGAGGGGTTCCATTCATTAAACCAGAATCAACCAGCAGCATCACTTTCGCGCTCCAGTCAACCGAGCGTAGCACAACCAGATAGTGACGAAGATGACTTGCTAAACCACCTGACTGTCGAACGAAGGCGAGAGATGAACAGGTTATATCAGCGCCAGTTTATAGCCCGAAGAAAGAAGAAGCGCCGTGGTGCAATTAGTCAAGTTTCACTTGGAGGCATACAAAAAAAAAAACATTGAAAGCTGAGGCAAGCGCATCTTGGGATGGAACGTTTGACAACGAGCTCTGTGACAGTGAGCGGAAAGAATGCATGGATGGACTTCGTCGAGCTTTAGGAGCTGATGGCTTGGACGAATGTGTGTGTACCGTGTGTGATAGGCTGGAGCTTCGCCACAAAACCCGCCGAATTGATGATACCAATTGGGAATACATGAATAAGATGAAGCGAAGCTTGAAAGTGTCAAACAGATCAAACATTCCCGGTGATCTAGTTTCTCAATACCGATCTCCACCCCATCTGCCAGATTTGGAAGGTTTAATGGTCTCCCCACGAGGAATAACATGCTACAATGATGACACTAACTCACAGCGAGCATGGTTTTCTGTTTGTTATGAATGTGATCGATCTATTGACCAGTGCAAGCTTCCGAAGTTTTCGATTGCAAATGGATTTTACGTCGGGAGGATTAGTGAGCATTTGCGAGGTCTTACGCTACCGGAGCGATTTATGACGCAGCTGGTTAGTCTTTCCGCCATTACTCGTGTGATGCGAGGAGGTAGACATCGATGTATTCGTTCTCATTGCATCGCTTTTGACTGCACGCCGGGACCTCCGATATTGCTATTGCCGCGGTCAATAGAAAACATTAAATCCTACCGAGTTGTTATGGTGGGGGAGTTCACACCAGCACAATCGGAAAAAGTTCGAAAGATGCACAGAGTTCGAAACCAAAAGGTCCGGGAAGTGTTTGAATTCTACAAAGAAAACAATCATTTGTACGCCAATGTGCTCCAAAATGAACCAGCTCTACTTTTCGACGATGTGGATGCTGCTGACCAGACGTTCACAGAGCGTGTTGAAGATAGTAGTGGCGAGTTGAACGACGGGGTAAACCGAGAGCAAGAAACCATTCGAGGTGAGAATGATGAATTCCGTGTTTTTAACGAGAACAATGAGATTAACGTGATTGAGCGGCGACTTGGAATATCGGACGCATTTGTGCCTGCTATGATACAAGAACACCCGGCAGCACCCAAAGCTGGAGACCGTGGAGAGCGTCGGTTTGAAGTTCGCGGGTCAAATAAAATCTCAACTGATGTTTCTGGTGATCTGTTTGCTCGCATGTTCCCGCATCTTTTTCCGTTTGGCCGTGGCCACCCAGGTGAAGCTAGACCGGTTGCAGTATCTGTTCACGAATGCGTGAAGTATTACACTATGCTAAGCGAGCGTCAATTTGCGGAGGATGAGTTGTTCACTCTGGTGGCATTCGATCGGATTTCGTTAAGTAATATGTACATTCACAATCACTTCCGTTGTCAGCGCTTCCCTAGTCTATTAGATGGTTACGAAAGTCTGACTGGGGAGCAGCTCGGTCGTGCAATACTTGAAAATGAACGAAGGCGCCAAGGATGCCTACCGTGGCGCAAACGAAACGATGATGTTGCTGGGCGGTTCTTGAAGACGGTAGAAATTGGAAGCAAGTCATGCTGGGGCAGTAACGCGGAGAGATCTCAGTGCCGACATAAAGCATTTGCTTACCAAGTTCGATTCGGCCAACCAGCACTCTTCGTCACTCTAACCCCCAACACAGATAATTCACTCGTACTGGCTCACTATGCAGGTATATCATCCGTGAGCACGCTGTTTGATGTACTCGAATCCCGAGTACTCGGCAAAGCAGAGTTGCGAGAGGCTAGTCTAAGAAACGATTGCGCTTCCACGCGCCTGTTCATGCGTCAGATTGATGCGTTTATCAAGTACGCGCTGGGAATGGATCCAGCAACGAGAACAAAGCTGCCATTTCGTGGACTATTTGGCGACGTGAAGGCTTACTTTGGGATGGTAGAAACACAAGGGAGGGGTACGCTACATCTCCACATTTTAATATGGCTGAACCATTGCCCAACTAATTCAACAGCTATTGAACGGCTATTACGGAGCCCTGATGGTGATGATTTTCGGGAGCAGGTGATTTCGTACAGCCGAAGTATAGTATCAAATGACTTGCCAATTCCTGTCGAAGCTTCTCGGTGTAGTAAGTGTAGCGCACCGTTTTCAAAGTTTGTTGGGCTGTCTATTCCCGACAGTGCTCGCCAAGATCCTATCACTAGCAAAAAGAACACTCGCAATAGGGGCAAACCTACAGAGCCGGCACTCGTACAGTGCAGCGTTTGCAATCACCAATTCAGCTCACAACACCTATTGCGAGGCGCATTGCTGAATTTTCGTCCTGATCAGTGGCCGGTATGGGAACATCCATTGACAGCAAGCGAAGTGAAGCAGCAGGCCGACAGGGAGGTCGTTTGCCGTGATACGACGAAGCAAGCTGTTGATATTGTTGATGACAGAGAAAAGAATCATGCTAGCCTAAAAGGTAACCAGAAGAACGCAGACTTTTCGTTTGAGCTCTTACGCGAGCAAAATCGTGCTCAGATGGAGCTCTGTAAGAGCGACGATGACCCGTTTAGAGCCGACGAACTTACACGCACATTTGAAGTGTCTCCACCTTCCGTATCTGATGGGAGAATGACACGGACATCCCTAGATTACATGGTTGCAGCATTGGTGATCCAGTTGAATCAGCATTTATGGAATCACACGAATAGTTGCTTCAAGCAATCTCGATCAACCCCGCACGATGCATATTGTCGCTACCGTTTTCCTCGTGATCTGGTCGAAACAGCTTCGTTTGACGCATCAGGAGTGGAACTCGGGCGAAAGCTTGGCCATGAATTTGTGAATGGCTTTAACTACGAAATTATGGCAACGTTTAGATGCAATCATGACATCCAAGTACTTCTCGGGGGTAGCGATGTCACAGATCGAATTTTTTATTGCTGCAAATACGTGACAAAACCTCAAAACAGAGTTGATTCGCAAGTTGCCGTTGCCGTAGCTGCGCTAAAGCGACGTGAAGAGCGTGAAAAGGTAGATGAACAAGATCCAAAAATATTGGCGCGAAAGCGAGTCGCCGCTCTGATGTACAATTTGACAAACCGCCACGAAATGGCTGGTCCACTGGCCGCATTATACTTGTATCGAGGATCATGTTGCTACTCAAGTGATACTTGCGTCTCACTGCCTCTCGGTGATGCCATCAGGCAGCTTACGACGGCAGACGGATATGCCTGCACTTTGGTAAAGGAAAGCGCTGATCTTCAATCGTCAAAATACCATGCAGTATCTTTCCTGGATGATTACATCTACCGTCCGAAGAGCTTGGAGAGTTTAAATATGTACGAGTTTGCAATGTCATACTTCAGGAGGAAGAACGAAAGTGCAACCAGTTGCATCCTACAATTTCTTCAAAATCACCCACTGCATGAAACGCATAGTCTGGGCAAGAGGCATAAAAGCATCGTCCCCGTCATAAATGGCTTTCGCATGCCATCTGAAGATCTCGAGGGGAGCCCAGAGGTGGTATCGAAGCGTGCCATGCTCTCGCTTGTCCTGTTCAAACCTTTTCGTACACTGGAGTCTTTAATCGGGGTCGCGGACGCCAGTGATGAACAGGCATGGGTCAACGTGTTCGAAACTTGGAAAATGACCCGGAGCAGTTTTGTTGAAGCGATTATGGAGAATATGGAGGACTTCTATAGGGGGTCAAAGAGAGCTGCAGATCAGGCCAAGGCAGCAACTGTGCCCTCAAACGGTCAACAGAGTGATACCGAAGGTGACGATACCAGCAGCGACGACAGCGATAATTTAGCTGGAGAGGGTGATGCGGACATATATTGCGAAGGATGCCATGATGACGACGATTTTGATATGAAATTGCTGTGGGAAGACGACGAAAATCGCAATGTTATTTTGGATAGTTCATCTTTGCATCCTGCTGCGTGCCCAACGTCCGCTTCGCCAGACGGTAATGCAGCCACAATTTTAGCCATTTTTAAGACTCACGGACTGCTAAACGGCGCAGCGTCTGCGCTAGCAAGCAATTTATCTCCAGAATGGCCCCCGGAAAATGTCCCCCCCCCTTGATGCAATGAAGAAATGGGTTATTAATGCAAACACAGACAATCATGAGGTTTCCCAGAGTTTACCCATCGTTACTCCGCGGGATACTCAGATTGTCGAGCTTCTAAGCGCTACTCTCCGTGATACTAACATGGCATGGCCACGATCGGTCGATTTGAACCGCTCACCGCATGTGAAAAAGAGCTTTGCCAGTATCGCCGACATATCTGCAGTTTACACTCTTAATGAAAGACAGCACTACGCTCTGCAAATTATTGGATCTTCATTATTTTTGCGATGGAAGCAAATCGAGGTTTCTGAAGTAGACGGCTCCCGTTTGGAGACAACGCTTCGCGATAGTCAACTACTCATGTTTCTAGGTGGCGAAGGTGGCACCGGAAAAAGCAGGATCATCGAAGCAGTGCAGGCGTTGTGTGATAGCTGGGGGAGGCCTCATAGCTTCGTAAAGACTGCGTTGACGGGAAAGGCAGCGACACTCATCAGCGGACGGACGCTAGCAAGCTTTCTTTTGCAAATTCAAAAACGAAGGTCATCGGATGACATTATGAATGTGGAGATAATCATTGTGGATGAAGTATCGATGATGAAGAAATATCAGCTTGCTCAACTAGATAAACGCCTGCGTGTTGCCCAACGTGTACCCGGTGTTGTGTTTGGCGGTGTCCACGTCATTATCGTGGGTGATTTCTTGCAGTTGCCTCCCGTAGGTGGTTCACCCCTGTACCAAGATCCATTGACGCGCTCAAAAAAGGCAAAAATATCCGCTGATGAGCTCGCGGGGTATCATCTGTGGCACTTGTTCACCGACGTCATCATTTTAAAAGAATCCGTGCGATTTGCAAACGACCCTGAATGGGGTCACGGGTGCCAGCAAGCCCGGCTCGGAATATGGACACCGCAATTTGTCGATATAATTAATTCGCGCGTTGTGACACTCGAAACCAAGCGGGATTCGTTCAACGATGAAGAAAAAATGGCTTCATTTGTCACCCCTGACAACATGACTAGAATGTGTATCAACAACCTGTTCATTTCAACTACGGCACGCCTGCTTCCTGATGGCGAATTTCCTGTGCGTGTCGTGGCGAACTTCAGAGGAAAATTGAAAGCTCTTAATCGCTTTGAAACAGCGACTATCATGGCGCTACCGGACACCAAGTTTGGGAGGATGGCACCGTACCTTGACTTAATCGTCGGGATGCCAATACAGGTCTCACAGAACGTTCGCGCAGCAAAAATGGTGGCAAATGGGACTCTGGGAACGCTTGAAGCAATTATTTATCACCCTGGTACAACTTTCCGTTTTGTGCATGACAGCACTGCCGACATGACGGTTAAAGTTCCCAGTGTACCTCCTTATGTTCTATTGGTGCGGATCGATCGGGGTTCAACAGCCATTGCATTACAAGGCGTTAGTGATGCAAACATATTTCCTCTCTTTTTTGACGCTCAAGCATATAGCGCTTGTGAAATCACGCTTCCGGGGAAGTTCCGTGGAGTACCACGGATGCTTCAAGTTAAGATTCAGCAGTTCCCACTTGTTTGCGCAGCGGCATCGACCGTATACAAAGTTCAGGGTGAGACATTGGAAAATATGGTGGTTACCGAGTGGCGTTCTAAGTTCCGCATTTCAAACAAGAGAGAGCAGCCGTATTTACTAGTGTCGCGCGTGACGACGAGACGTGCGTTCACAACGCTCCAACCTCTAACAAGCGAATTGATCGCGTGGGCAAACCCACCAGAGGCTGCGTTACAAGAAGAAAATCGGTTGTGCCAGCTCTGCCGAACCACGATGGTAAAGCTACGAAGTGCTACAATAGAACGTTAAATAGATTAGTTTCAAAACAATAAGTTGTGCTCCGACCGCGATGCTATGCCAAATTAGCCATGTCACATCAGCACCAAACTCTACTGATGACTTTGACTCTCTTATTTCGTGTGTGTGTGTTGCATGTGAGATAATGCCGGTAGCACTGATGCCTTTGCGATTGTATTCGATTTTATACAGGAGGTGCCAAAAGCTGCGCGCAGCAGCCGCTAGCGTGGCAACGCGCTCCACGTTCGGGTCAGGTGATTGTGCTTAATTCCAAGGTTGCTTTTCTTGTTTTTTTTGGGAGTATATACACGCAGCGACGTAGTGTTGGAGTTGCACATGTGAAACGTATAAAGAGGATTTGAGATTGGGCATGTTATTGATTACTTCGCTCGCTCATAGATGTAAACTTGAATTAGTTTGTTCGTCCAACTGGCTGGTCCCCGCATAACGTGTTGCAGTTGCCACTTAGTGCAGAAGGTGTTTCGACAGGACGGCCGATGCCTCGGGCAGTACGACTCGGTCGATATCACAAATCGTGCACGCCGGAGAGCACATAACTCTTGTAGGACGAGCATTTTCACGTCATCCAAGAACAGAATGCTGTTCAGATAGACGATTGAGGCTTGGCAGAGCGGCGCGTGTGCCGATATTCCACAGTCCTTCGCATTGCCTTCGAGCAGGACAACTTTCTTGAGCATTGGCTGCACGAGCGCATATCTGTTGATCAGCTGGCAGCCAAGGTGACACAATCGGGGACGGATCTCAATTCCTAAGCACCTCTGAGCTGCTGTCTGAAGAGCAAACTGTGCAACAATATTTCCAATACCACAGCCAATATCGAGAAAAACATCGTCAGCTCGGATAGGTCCAATGATGTTAATAACAACAGCCACCGCTTGTGGAAGAAGCTCTCCAGCATTCTCATGTAGCACACCAGCTTTCTGTTGGACATCGGTCTTGGTAACCGAACCGAAGACGGAGCGGAGAAGGCATGCTGCAGCTTGGTAGTCCAGGAAGGGAGGTCGCGGACGGCTTGGGGTGGAATCGCTTGGACTGTCGGCACGGCGCGTAGAACTGAAGAAGCAGGGGGGAAATTTGGACAAGTCGTTGCCATGGGTGCGCTTGAGGGTTCGTAGGCGCGTTTCGAGCTCCTTTGTGGTCTTATTAATGCGAAACCGGCGCAGCTTCCGCGCTACAGTAGACCACTCCATACGACGGTTTTGCTGCGCGTACTGAAACGCGAGTCTGACTAACAACTTGTCGGCATCGTCCGAGAACGTCGGCAGCATGGGTATAGGCAATCGGGTGTGTCTGGAGTGACTTGATAACTAGCATACTTAAACGAAGTGACTACAATCCATACTATAATCAAGACGATTACACATGTTCAGTTGTTGCAGTAATTTCGATACACGCGTTAGTGAAACCAAGTTCATTACACGGGTTTTGTGTAGCCGTTTTGTAGCTCTGCAAAGGAGCTCCCACTTGAGCATCTCCGCCAAACGTTTGAGTCAATATCGACTTGGTTTAAGTCCATGTTGACTTCGCGATCAATAAAACAAGCGTATTCGAGTCAAAGTTGGCTCGCTCGAAGTCATCGGTGACTTGGAAATGTGTATTCATTCATCGTTACGCAGCAGTACACACAACTACAGCCGGTTGGCACTCTCAAACGCAGCCAATACTTCCATAATCTTCGCGCATACACGCACGTATCTGTCGTGGTCCATCGAGCGAATGACGGTACCTGTCTTGTCGTGAACCAACTTATTTCTTTTATCCCAGAACTCGACCACAAGCGCCTTGAACTCTTCAGCATCCGCCGTGTTCGATCCAAACGCCTCCATCATTTTGCCCTGAATGAAGTCGCGCTTCTTCTGCATTGTGCTCATGTTACCTACATTTTTTCAGTTCAGAGACAATGAAAGTCAATGCAATGTCAAACCATACTGAAGCAGAAACTCAAGCGGCTTACCATCTCGGATGACGGCGTTCCATTCCGTGAACTCTTCGATAGCTTTCTCGGTCACCGCGCTATGCTTGAACATACTCAAGTATAGCTTTAGCCTCGCGATGGTGTCTTGCAATCCGCTGTTCTCCGTTGTCACCGTCTCTAGCGCAGCCTTCATCGATTCCAACTGCGTTCTCACTCCATACCGTTCTGCTTGCATCGCCGCCCTCTCTTCCTCGATCCGGATGCGGTTGGCTTCGAGCTCTTCAAACGCAGCCGGGCACCCGTTGTTCCTGAACTGCTCTTCCAGGAGCCGGGTCTGGCGCTTCATTTCATTCAAAAGCTTCGCCTGCCTCAGCGATATTCGGCCTTCATGTTGCTTCTCTCGACTCGGCTTCTCTCGTTTCTTTTTATCCGCGTCCAACTGCTCCCGCTCCTGTTGCAGGCAATGCGTTACGTTCTGGAGCCGCCGGCCCTCCTCTTTGAGCTTGGCCTCTTGAGATTTCAGCTCCTCGGCTTTGACTTGTAGTTCTCTCTCCTTGTTCTCCATATTCTTCTCTCGCGTAGCCACCTCGTTCTCCCGGTCCTCCAGATTTTTCTTGCGCTCGTCCACCTCTCTCGTGAGGTTGTTCATGTCTTCGTGCACATCCTGGAGTTTCTTAGCATGGCTATCCTGCGCCTTAAGTAGATTGTCTGCCTGCGAGGTGACGGATTGCTTCAACTCAGTTTCCACCTGGGCAAGTTTGTTGCGCAAGCCACTTGAAATCGCCCTCTCATCGGCTAGTTTTGCAGCCGTCTTCCTCCACTCATGCGCTGTCACGGTACATTTGTCGTCGCCACTGCCATCACCACTGCCATCATTCCTGAGTTCGGCCAGCTCCTTCGCAGCGGCTGCTAACTGCTCCTCTAATTTCATTGAGCGTGCTAGTTCCTTCTCCAGCTGTCGAGCCCCTTTCTGCTTCTCTTCATCTTGCTTCTCTCGGAACTGCTTCAGTGCTTGCGAAATGGTATTTTCAAGATGCGCATACCCCTCTGACGCTAGCGATGCTTGGTTTCCGGCTGCGGCAAGCTGCTGAGCCGCGTGGATGTCGCATTGCTCGATCGCCAGGTGCTCGGCTCCGCCACGTTGCGATAGCTTCGACGAACCCGATCCAGCGGTCTGCGCGTGTGCGTCTGCTTTCAGGGCTTGGTCCGCTATGTACACCTCGTAGAACTCTTTCAGCAGCGCAGGCTCGTGACGCTTCAGCTCTTCTGGATTATCTTTGAACGCCTTGAATTGATTCAACGTGCTCAAAGCCTCGTAGTCCAAGTCGTTGCCGCTGTTCCTAGCAGCTGTGTATTTCTCCGCCCATATACGCTTCTGGTAGTCTGCCATCTTGTAGTAATCACCTGCATTGCGCCGTGGGCCTTGCCGGTGCTCGCCCTTTTCGTCTGCGATCTTCTTTTGTAGAGCCAAGCACGTGGACCGGAGCGCGTGCTTGGGTACCAGGGGAGTCGTCTCTTCATCGCGAGTCTTCGCCTCGTCCTCCGATGCACTCGCGGCGCCCAACTCGCGCATCGTCCCGTGGGATCCTTCGCCAGTCTTCTTGGCAGTCTTCCTCTGCTTACGGGGGCTTGGCGAAGTGTCTCGCCCCTCCCCCTTCTTCCGCTACTGCTTGGCATTGCCGGTGGCAGGCGTGGTCTTGGCAGCGTTTGCTGACTTGTCAGTGGGCGCGCTCGTCCGCTTTGTCGCTGGCTTGTCCGTCGCCTTTGCAGCTTTCTTGCTCCTCGTCATGGGCTCCTGGCGAGCAGCACCGCCAGCAGTTCCCTCGCTCTCTGCAGCCTGAGACCGCTTCGCCATCAGCACTTTGCTGCAGTCAAGGTTCTTTGAGAAAGTGATTCTACAGTTGAATAAATTGATGTGGACCAATTCGATTTAGAATCAAGAGGACTCTAAGTCAACGTTGACTTGGTATAAGTCGTTGTTGAGATGGCTTCAGTAACAAGTGTCTAAGCCAGCGTAGATACGTTCCAAGTCGTAGTCGACTTGGTGACTCAATGAGAGATGTACGAGTAGATGCACATGGTTATCTTTACAAAAAGATGCAGAAGTGGCGAGATAAGCGCCAACACAAGAGTGGATACGTCAAATTAGAGATTTACTGAAGCTACCAGTCACCACTTCGGCATTGCCGGAGCACGTTAGCGATCACGCATAAACTCTTCCAGCGTGATGATGTATTCGCGCGGCATATCGACGGTGGTCAGCTCATCATCGATGTGCAGCTCATCGACGATGTCCACCTCGTTGTCGAGGCGCGGCTCCTCCAGTGCGTTGCGTCTCCAGGTGTTATAGTACTCCATGAAAGTGCGACCAGGGATAGCGTGGCCAGCACGATTAGCTCGTTCCAAGAGCCGTGTTGCTTCCGTTATGCTACGGGGGCATTCGAACGAAGCAACCGCAAGCATGTCCGGGGAAATGTGCAGATCCAGATAGCGCTCAAAATCATCCATCCGAAGGTTGCAGTTGTCGACGATAACGACATCCACGCCACGGTCGGGGCTGCAACACAGGAGTTCTCTGCATTGTTCGTAGCAGCGTCTAGGCGCCTCCAAATGCCGATTCGCGTCGAACACATAGGATCTTCCGCGCAGGACGAAGAGGCCAGCTGAGTCAGCTGAGCAAACCGATGCGCGGAAATCAAACGTTGCTGCATAATGAGCGACCTCTAGAGCAAACATTGTCTTGCCACTGCCCGGGAGGCCTCTCATGATCACGAAGAGCCGAGGCGGGTACTGCATATACGCGCGCCGGTCCATCCGATACGCCCGGTAGTCGTCAACGATTCGTCGGGCTTTGAACTCCATTTCTCACACGTCGAATGTCGTCGAACCTGAAAATTGACGACTGGGTCTGCTACGGTTCTAACGGGCAAGTCCGGGAAAGGGAAGACGGCATTTCTTAGAACTTTCACGTCCAAGATTCCGCTTCTGATGTTGACCACACCATATCACCGAACATAAGTCAACATTGACCTGGGATAGTCAACATCGACATCTTGGCCGGACCAGTTCCGCTGGCGACCGTCGGCAAGCATTCCGGTGAGCCCGGCCACAGCGGCACGGCGAGCGTAGCGGTAGCGGGGACAACGAGAGCAGCATGACGACCATGGCGGCGACTGAAGAACCATGGGGGGGGAATTTGGACAAGTCGTTGCCATGGCCGCGCTGGGCGGGTTCGTAGGCGCGTTTCGAGCTCCTTTGTGGGCTTAATAATGCGAAACCGGCGCAGCTTCCGCGCTACAGTAGACCACTCCACACGACGGTTTTGCTGCGCGTACTGAAACACGAGTCTGACTAGCAACTTGTCGGCATCGTCCGAGAACGTCGGCAGCATGAATCGGGTGTATCTGGAGTGACTTGATAACTAGCATACTTAAACGAAGTGACTACAATCCATACTATAATCAAGACGATTACACATGTTCAGTTGTTGCAGTAATTTCGATACACGCGTACAATTCCTTGACGTCTTTTTGCATAGTGAAACCAAGTTCATTACACGGGTTTTGTGTTAGCACTGCAAAGGAGCTTTCACTTGAGCATCTCCGCCAAACCTCGCTAACTGTAGGGATGAATGGCAAATAAGAACACCCGCATAACATGCTGGTCGTCGCCCGCAACGGCTTTGTGACGGCCGAGATCACACACAGGCGCTTCGATTTTACCGAGCATCCTAAAGCTAGTGGTGGTGATGGTATGAAGCGCGGAGGGCACCCTTGTGCAGCCGAATACTTGCTAAAATAGTATCACTGACCCGCATGGATATTTGACCAATCAAAGTGCGTTCATCTTGCTGACAGCTTGCAACAACTCATCAGCAAGATTTGACAATAAAAAAATTCGAATATTGACCAATCAAAGTGTGCTCATCTTATTCACAGGCCGCACCGCCACCACGACCGGCAGCAGCGGCGGCAGCATCAGCGGCAGCCTGTCAATAAGATGAGCGCAGTCATACCTCACAGAATCTCGAAGATAGTATTTGTTCATGCAGCAAACCACATTAACCACGAATATACTAGACAAGATCATACCTATAGCTACACTACACGAATGGGTCAATTGGTGGTTGTGCTCTCCTTGCGTTTTGAGCGCGCGCCATTCTTTTCAGGAGATCTCACGGCTCGAGGTGGCGCGCCGTGCGTTGGAAACGGATGCCATGGTAGCGGTTCAGGTGACGACGCAGAGACAGAGGCGTTCCCTTGAAGGTGCAGTTCCACACAATGCAGAACGGGTCGTCAATTCCACGCGTATCGTCGATTTCAGGAACCACGGTGGGGCGGTGGTCGTCTGGGCGGTCGTAGAATGGTGAATCAAGGTACGCGTGGAGACAAATGTTGTTTGTATCGTACCCGACAGGCGCGAGAATGAAGTCTCCACGGAAAAGAACAATGTCCCCCTTGTTCAGCTCCAGCAACTTCCGGTTTGATCGGAGTGCGAGCCTCTCGTTCCACCCGTACGCGTAATAGCACGTGTCATCGTTGGTGGCGACCACAATCGATCCAGGTAGAGCACTCGTGTCCATGATGTCGGCACCAAGCGGAACCGTGATAAATTCTCTACGAGGTGGTTGGTCTTCCGTGCCAGCCGGGGTCTTGTTGAAGTGCCAGTCATGCGCACTTGCGTCCGGGAAAAACGTTCGGTAGAACCGCTGCAGCAAGCGCGACATTTCACGGGCGTCTTGGTCCGGCACAGCAGCTTTGACACGAACTTGTTCCTCGGTCATGTCGTTCACTTCCTCTTCAAACCAGCCATGCGATCGACCGCCAGGAGTTGATCGTGTCGACGTGGACAGCACCGTAGAAGATGACGTAGCCCTTTGTAGCGAATCTCTCTCGGACTTGCATGACTTCGGTGAGGTTGCAGTGGTGACACAATGGTTGGGTGCGTGCGACGCAGCGGAATTGAGAATAAGCATGTAGACATGCATATCCAATGGCCAAGGACATAAGTCCAACTCCCCAGGCCTGCAGCACTGCCACGGTTTGGTGAGAAGAAGACGACCCTTGATGGGGAGATGCGATAACTGACACCCATTGCCTCCCGTGCGTGCCTGGACCATCGATAAAATTATGGTCCATGAGCTCAGCGAGGAGGCGTCCATGAAACTATTGTGCTCGCATCAGACACCCATTGCCTCCCGTGCGTGCCTGGACCATCGATAAAATTATGGTCCATGAGCTCAGCGAGGAGGCGTTCGTGAAACTATTGTGCTCGCATCAGTTTAAATGTGAGAAACTGTCGTCGCTGGTGTTGTTGCTGGCCACCATCACGGAGTCTCTGCTGTTACCGATCTGCGAGCGCTGTGCGAGCTCCTTATCGGATGCCATGTTAACGCTGAGTCGTGAGGAATTTTGCCGTGGATTTAGGTCATCGCACGGTAAACGGTAGTGTGATGGTCCATCCACAAAATTGTGATCCCCGATGCCACGGCCGAAGCATCTCCAACCATGGACCATCGTTAGAATTATGATCCACTAGCTACGAGGCGCGTTCTAAAAATTGAGATAATGAGCGGATGCGGGTGGGGCTGTCAAGATGAGGTTTAGCTTGACCTGTAAGATAGCGTGGTGTGAGTAGGTTTCGATGTCTGCCAACCTTTATGCCTATGTGTGTTCAATATAAGATACCGTATCATTGCCACTAAGCTGGTGGCACCAGCCCCCGTGATTACAAAATAAGCGGTCATGCACGCCTCACAATTCGTTTTACAATGCTTCCTGAGTAGCACACGAGCCGGTTTTGCTGCGGTGATGCTTCATGTTGAAGCTAAAGCGTAATATTTGTTGTGAGAAGTGGCTCGTATCTTTTGAACAAGACCAATACGTACCGTACCGCCATATCGTCGAACTAAACCGCTTCGCCATCTCGCAATTGAAATCTCCTGGTGTCATTGCGCATTTTCAATCATGGTGGGCAAGCCTCGCCACGACGCGGAAGCCACGAAGCTGACCAAGAAATCGATGAAGAGCGCCGCGAAGGTTGTCATCCGCGAACAGCACATCGATGTTCCTGCAACGAGCAATGAGACCGCTGCACCGCAACAACCATCACTGACGCCGTACGAACGGATACGCCAATTGCTGGCGCAGCGAGATCCCGTTGCTGGACCAGTTGTCGTGGACACGGCCGAAGGTATGCGTTGTTGCAGCTCCAGGGCGGTTCTCAATGGTGACGATGGTTTCCTATGCATTGATGCGTTTTCGCCAGGTTTGAAGCGTCACGTTCAAGGCAGCGAGTGTGACTGTAAGGCGTGCATACGGATGAAGCTGCTTTATGAGTGGTGAGGACGGCTCCTCGCGAGCCGGTCCTTCCCCACGTCCTCCGGACCCCCCCGACATCACGACGTCGCCCCCGGGTGCGGCGGCGACTGGATGCCCCGCCGAGTCGGAGCTCCACGGCGGGGCGGCTGGTCCAACGGCGGCTAACCCAGCCACAAGCGTATCGGGCCCAACGGATGAGGACTCGCCCGGTGACCGGGCCGGCCCCGACCCAGTCAGCGCGGGCGCACCAGCTGTGTGGACTTCGCAGGGGACAGCACGTCTTCGAGAGCAACTAACTTCAGCTACTGGCATGACTGACGAGACACCGGAAATACGGAGACTTTTTGCGATGTCCACCGCGGACTATCCGATCCACGAGGATTCGACACTCCGGCCGCTACTACCGGATGAACGCCGGGCACTGGAGGCTTACTTGGATCGTCGTCTGGACTTACCGGCACCTCCTACGTTCCTGACCTGTGCTGTACCGGCTCTCAAGCGCGCTGCGATGTTAGCGTATCATCACGACTACGTGGAAGGCACCCTCATCGCGGACGTGCCTGCAAAGGCGCGTCTTGGCAAACACTTGCCGCGTCGCTCGCTACTCCGCGAGCTCGTTGAGGCCAACGCGCGCACTGATGCGGGGAAGCAACAAATGAAGTTGTTTATGAAGGCAGTGCAACGCATCGTTTTTGATGGGCGTCATACCCTCAGCCTGGTTTTCATGTCGCGTCGCGCTGCGGGGCGCTGGGCAGGAGTCGATCTATCACTGCGAGGATGCAAGCTGACACTAAATTGGGGCGACAATTCAACCCCAGGAACGCTTTCGCCGCCTCAAGTTGCGCGGCATTACGCCCTTCGGGTGCTGGGGACGGAGGGTCTTAACGCAGTAGCACTACACCAAGTTTTTGGACTCATTGCTGGAGTTCCTATACTGGATATTCGTCATCCTGGTCTGCGGGGCCTCCGCGATGCCGACAATGACTACTGGATCGTTATCTTTGCATCTGTTGACTGCCCCGCTCCGCTGCAGGGTGTCTCTTCGGTGCTCGTTGGAGATGACGAACTCATGCTGCACCACTTCCAGCGGACATCCACGGCTCCCTGCCAGCGTTGCTACCACCCGGCCCATGTTCGATCCCGCTGCACGGTTAACGACGCACGGCTCGAGGTGGCTCGAACGTCCCGCCAACGCCGCTTTGTTGCGGAATGCTCGGTGGTGGACAAAGTTGATTTCGGCGCCTGTCAAAGTATGGACACGCTGGATATGAAGCTGACACAGCTAATGAACGCGGTCGCCAACTCGGCACGACCCCCACAGGGTCCTACCCTAGAGCGCGTTGCACCACCGGAACCACCAGTGGCCACTCGAGCAGCTCCGCCCGCAGCTGCACCCATTCCTGTAGCAGCCGCTGAGCAAGCTGCCCAGGAAGATGCTACAGGATGGACGATTGTCCGACGCAACCAGCCCACGGCAAGAGACACCACTCCTGCACCCCGCGCTAATGTGTCTGGCCGGAGGCCAGACACCGTTTCGGCGAGCAACGGCACTGCGCCACCCGCGGGTCGATCGAATACATTCCGGGCGGGGGACTCACGAGCCCCGCAACAACCTCGCAGCCGCCTGGGCCAAAATAGCTCTCGCAGGTCCACTCCACCCCGGGCCGCTGCCACCTCGACGGACTCCACACCTCGGAGGGGGAGCTCGATCTCGGACGCGACCCGACGCTACCAGCAGACGCTTTCTGTTTTTGACGCCTTAGAAGCGGAGGTTGAGGATGAAGAGACGGTGCACACGGCCGCAAACACCGACCAGGACACGCCACAGCGGCCGCAGTTGCCCGCCGAACGAGACTCACTCGGAGAGGGTGGCGGTGCCGGTGACGCTAACGTGGATATTGAAATGGATAACGCGGAGAGTGATACGTGCGCATCGCCGGATGCAACTTTCGATGCAGCAGTCGACTCTCGCCCGACATTGGATTTTACAGGCGTGCACAGCCCGTCTTCAGAAACGCAGCCTTCGCAAGAGCCTTATTGGCACGACGCGTCGCCGGCGACCTCGATGGCGGCCGAGGACATCGTTGCGGAAACACCCACCTCGAGTCAACAGCATACCAGCAGCCAAACGAGCAGTGCGGATTTTGAGATGGGGGAGGTGGTTGCAGCACCTGCTGGAGCGCTGCCGATCGAGGAATGGCTGGGAAGTCTTCATGGGTCGCAGGTGCACGTTCCTGCGAACGGACAGTGCTTGTTTTACGCCGTCTATGCGTCTACAACCAACGTACAGGCGGACGTCTTCAAGCCTACACCAGCGCAGATACGGAGCATCGATGAGCTCAAGTGCCACGTCCTTGACCTGGTGATGGCGAACTTGCGCTACGACGTGCAACTGAACCTTCTGGACCCGGTGGCGGAACTCCGCCGATTATACCCCGGGACGTCAGCCCCGGCTTCCACTGCTGGAGCATCTGCTGCTCTGTTCGCCCATTACGCGGACGCGCGCACTAAGTCCGTAGCTTCGGATGTCCCTCGAGTCTTCTGGGAGGGCCCACTTGTTTTGAGAGCTTTGGCAGTTTATCTTCGCGAGCCGGTTTACGTGTGGGATGTTGGAGCCGATGGAACAGCCCATGTACAGCGCTATGCCTATCAGACTTTCGCGATGCCTAACGGGGACAAGCATGAAACGGGCACAGTTATGGCGCTCTCTGACGACCGCGCGAGGGACATCCTTGAAGGATGCTTCTACAAGCACGTTATCCCGGTTATGGTAGTATTGCACCACGTCCGCGGGCATTTTTACGGTGTGCATCACGGCCAGACATTCCTGGAATGGCAAGCAGAGCCTGGAAGATCCATGAGGGAGCGGCTCGACGAAGTCCACGCTCAATTGGGACTTCCTGTTTTGGACGCGAGCCCTTACGACGTGTCCTCAGTCGCGGCGACGGCGGCGGACGAAGAACAGGCCTTGCTCGAAGAAGTGGGGATGGATGTCTACGCAAGTGGATCCCAGGACAGTGCCACGCCTGACGAACCGACTACGCCGTCCGTATAGAGGGTCCACCTCCGCCCCGACGAGCAAGTCCATCCAGAGGTTTACGCCCGACTGCTACAAAACGCGGACATGGAGAGCTTGTCCATCTCTGACCGACCTCATGCTTACCGCCTACGCAATGCAAACCATGCAGCCTTTTTGGAGTGGTCCCACCGGTATGGCACCCATTTCGAGGTGCCACCGCTGCGGGAAGGACGTCAAACCTGGCAGGATTATACCGAATGGTTCGTGGTGCATCCGGCAGCGTGTCGCCACGTACTCTCGTATTTCCCGTTCCCGGAGCTTGCTGTGCAATCATGCAGCACACAACAACTGCTTCTATGGGGAGAACGAGAGGTGCTTCGGCAACAGATTCAAACTCTTCAGCGTATCGCAGATGATGAGGAAAGCGATGACAGTGCTCGGGAGTATTGCAGCACCTGGCTACAGGACTGCAACAACGGAAGTACGGAAGAAGCACTTGTGAAGGCCAGCGACGATGGCCGCTGGCATGGGCTTTCCACGTATGTGGACACCTCGCTCCTTCGCAACAGACCTACAGGGATAGCGGTTCCCCGATGGTTCATCCTCCACTTACTCCCGTACTCAATCAAGGCATGGGGCACTACGCCAATGGGCAGAGCGGCCAGCGGGGCGCGGGCGATTTGGCACGCTTTATACCCGGAAGTTGCGGCTTTGTGTCAAGACGTTGAGCAGCGGCGCGACTGGAGCAGGTTGCTTGCGCTTGCGGTTGGCACGGGGCACCTTTCTCACTCAGCATCACGACAAGCTGATGAGGATGGTGTCTCGACGCGAGTACACTAAAAGGCAGCACGGCTGCCTTTCCCTATCGAGGCCTCGAGCAAACCACGATAGGGGAGTACTTCCCGGTCCAAACACCGAGGGACCGGGAATTTATGCTCCAACGGGAATTCGATGACTTCCGACACGAACGTCGACGCCTCCGCAGACGTCGGGAAGCTTCAAATGACCACAACGACTCAGCCGGAGGCCGGCTTGATATTTTACACCAGGCGGATCGAACATTTGGGCTGCTGACCCAAAACGTGCGAGGCTTTGGACGTACTGAGCAAGATCGTTCCGACTGGATAGCCTCATTCAAAAGACAGCATCGTCATGGACACTTTGATGCGGTATTTTTGCAAGAGACGCATGCTTCAGATGCCTACATTCCCAAGCTCACCAGGGAGCACGCCCAGCAATGGGGATACCGAGTTGGAGGCGACTGTCCCCAATTGTCGTTCTGGTCTCCAGCCTCAGGCACAAGTGCGGGTGTCGGGGTCCTGCTGCATCCTCGGAGCTGTTTTCAAGACGTTCATCCTGTCTTTGAAGATTCATGGTCTCCTCATTTCATGATACTGGCTGCCAAGCTGGGTCAGAATGCTGTCTACTTAGTCAATTTCTACGCGCCGATCGACTCTCGCCAGCGAGAAGATCTGTACCAACATGTGACTGGGCTGCCCATCTCGGCGGAGGCTCAGATTTACGTTGGTGGCGACTTTAATTGCACATTGCATGGGGTTACGGACAGATCGTATGCACCGGCTGCTCAGGATCATGACTCTCCAGCGCTCCGTGGGTTAATCGCGAAGTGGAGGCTCAACGATAGTGTGGCTAACGCCATGCCCGATCCTATGGACACGGCTGCGCTCACGAGTTTCCACAACAATTTTCACACCTACAAGTATCGTTTGCCCAGCATGAGGTACGCAACCAGCCGACTTGATCGTTGGTATAGTAATGATGCTGCACGGATTTGGATGGCTTCAACGGAGATTGACAGGTTTGGCATGGAAGGTGACCACAAGGGCTTACTGTTGCATCTTCGATCTCCAGACAACCCTGTCCGGATTCAAAAAGAGCAGCGGGCTTTTCCTGTGCCGCCTTACGCCAAGGCACGAGTGGACAAATTCGTGTGCAGTCAACTTGCGCTGCTAGCGGAGCAGTTGAAGGATACGACACTGACTGCACAAGCAGCAGCCCAACTCTGGGATGACACAAAACAGACGATTGTGGTGGGGATGATACGACACAAGCGGGAGGCTCGAAAATCTCTCTGGAACACCTATCGAAAGAAGTTACGACGGCTGTACAAACAGTACGACCGCGTCGTAGCCGAGGCAGGGGGACTTGGAAATGTGGACTCAGTGGCAAACGATTCGGGGGCGGAGGCAGTACAAACGATCCTGCGCCGGATTGCTGTTACTAAAACGGAATGGCTCCGATCGAGGCAACGCCGCCTGTTTCGAGAGCACACCTGGTGGGAAGGGAAAACGACTAAAGCTTTCTTCCGGCGGATATCCTGCAAATTTGGGGACAATGTGATTCCGACGTTGCAGCCGATGGCCGAAAGTCCCGCCAGGGCTCCCCACGAAAAGGCAAACATACTTGCTGATGCATGGGCATCAGTCTTCCAGGGAGGTGGGGAGGAATGCGCGGAGGAAGATGTCCCACAATGGATGGCGGCTGGTCCTACTGCAGATGTGCTGGAGCTGGGCACCCCCGACGTGATCACAGAAGACCGGGTTGCGGCAGCTTTACATGCCTGCAAGGCGGGCAAAGCCTGCGGGCCCGATCGCCTTGGTAACGACTGGTACCGCGAATATGATACCGCTTTAGTCCCTCTCCTGACGCGCTTGTACAAGTTGTGGTACAGTGCACACTGCTTCCCCGCTTCTTTCCTTCACGCGGACATCTTCTGCCTCAAAAAGAAGGGAGATGGGAGCAACCCACTCAACTACAGACCGCTGGCGCTGCTCAACACGGATTACAAGATTCTTACACGTCTCCTCGCTACGCAGATCCGAGACAGTCTCGCATATCGGATTAATGCCCATCAAAATGGATTTGTGCCTTTCCGAGACATCCACGCTACGATCGATTATCTGGAGGCTGCGCAGCGGATGGCTACACTCGCCCCGGAGCTGAGGGAGTCGCTCGTACTTCTTCTGGACTTTGCAAAAGCGTACGATTCACTGGATCGTCGCTTTCTCTACGCTACTCTGCGGCGACACGGGTATCCATCTCACTTCATTCGTGTGGTTGAAAGTTTACACACCGGAACAACAGTGCGTTTCCTTGCCAATGGGGAACGCTCTCGCCATGTTGCAGTGACCAGAGGCATCCGTCAAGGTTGTCCGTTGGCCCCGCTTTTGTTCATCTTGGCTTTAGAACCTCTGTACCAGAAACTGGACTCTGAGGACGGCCTGCTTGGAATCCCGCTGCAGACGGCGGAGGCGAAAGCTCTCCTCAAGGTAGCCGGATACGCTGATGACACAGCTCTCTATCTTCGAAGCTCAGAGGAAATTCCTCGAGCATTGGAAATTGTGCAAGGCTTCGGGGCTGCATCGGGTTTGCAGCTCAATATTGGCAAAACGGTGGCAATGGCACTACACGAGGACGGGTTGTCTTCACCGTTAGATTGGCGTTGGGGATTTCAACTGCTAGATCCGAGTGCACGATGTCGCTACCTCGGTATACAAATCGGCAGCAAGAACCAGAGAGCGGCTACGTGGAACCTAGCCGAGACAAATCTCCGCACTCGACTCCGCCTCGCCAGTCACAAGACTCTGAGCGTGGAGCAGAGAGCACAGGTGGTCGCCGCGGTGGTCATTCCAAACCTCCTTTTCATCGGACGCCATGCGTGGCCTACGACGGCGACAGTGCGAACTTTCGACGCTTACATCAAGGCTTATGTCTGGCATGGCTACTTTGGGCAACTGGAGCACACATGCACGACGTGGCTGGTGGAAGCTGTCGCGAAATTACCGAAGCAAGACGGCGGCTTTGCGCTACCCGATCTCCAAGCCGAATTGCTTGCGATGGCGGCGACGACGGTCCTGAAGTGGGGTCGACAGGCGACGTTAGCGGAACACCTGGTAGGAGATATCCTTCATCCACGGGAGCCCACACTCCACGCCCCTCGGGTTTTCGTCACGCTTGGTAGTTCTGGCCGCATGCGGGGGGGGTTTCGAGCAGGGCAATCGATGTGGAGTGCAGGCACGACGATGTTAACACTGGCGGGGCTGCAAGACCCGGCGGACGGACATGGGCGCCACGTAGCGGCACAATATGCAGCCGTGGAGGCGGCTTTCCCGGGCGACCTGCAGTGGCATGGTGGACTTGGCACGGTCGATGTATCCGCGCTTCTGGGCCAATCGACAGCGCGGCTACGGGAGTTTTGGAGAGTCAACTACGGGCGGCTTCACTTCCAGTGGCTCCCATATGCAGAAATACGGCATTTATTGCTGTTCGACGCGAGCGGGCACCGAAATGTACACGACATGCTACCTCGTCAGGCCTCAGCACCGGGTCGGTCGGTTCGACACGTGATTGAATGGACGATGTTAAAGGCGGGAGTGCTCGAAGTTCGGAATGTAAATGGAGCCAGCGATACAACTATTCGAATGCTTCTGGTGGCGCTTATCGCAAATTACCCCGGCTTGCTGTACTCCCGCCACGACATGGGGGAGATGCAGCTAGTAGCGACGCCGTCCGACCACCCAATCATCGCGCACGCTAGCTACATTCCCGGCCCAGAGCCTGGCTGCCTCTTGACCATCACCGCATCTGCGCGAGGTCCGCGTACGGAAGTGCTGGTCCACTCCCAGCCAGCAGCGCTGCAGGAGCTGCGTCGCTTTGCCGGCACAGACGTCGCCATTTCATCCGTCCTTCCGGACCCGGCGCTGTCGCGTGTGGTTACACTGTGGACGAGTGTCAACTGCACGAGGGACACTTTCAAACGGGTAGTACGGGCGACTTCGCGTCGACACGGCGCTCAAGATATTGACGGGCGCAAGTCTGCCTGGAAGGCGGATCACCCAGCCATATGCGAGGCACTGGCTAAGGTGGACTGGCTGGACCTGCGCCGCATCACAGGGGCCACCGTCTGGAATGTACAAGTTCTCTATAGGCTGAAGCTACGGGCCTTTTCATATTGGGATGCGGTTCACGGGAGGCCCGGGTGTCCGCTTCCGGTCTGCCTCCAATCGGCAACTGGTGCGGCTCACATTTTCTGGGAGTGCGCTGGGGCTAGCCGCCTTTGGACGTGTTTTTTAGCGCCATGGCAAGCGCTCGGTATGGGGGACTTACAGTCACACCTTGCCGACATATTCGGGCTGAACTTGTCTATCGTGCCCTCTGGTGTATGGGCGCTGCTGGACACAAAGTATGCCTTGGAGTCGGAGGCTACCAAACACAATGTCCGTAGAGTACTCCGGGACTCATTGCAGGACTGTTGGCGGCTTGGCGTCGCCCTTACTCTTCACGCTATCTGGAAATGGAGGAGCCGTTGCCGAGACCCTGTCGAAGATACGTCGGCGCATCGAGCCATGGCGTTGCTATCGGGGCGTCTAGCACAAGGGTACCTCATGTTGCGAGAACGGGCGCTTGGATCACCCGCTGCTCCTCACATCCACCAAGCAGCTCGGCTAGCACATGCGGTGCTCACAGCCGGCGGCGACGCCACACCCGAATACGCTGCAGGAGCACTGGAGACGTCGAGGGTTTTACTTTTCTTCGACGGCGGCTCGAGAGGAAATCCCGGACCGGGTGGCTCGGGATCGGTGATAATACGGATTGGTGGCCGTGACCTCTCTCCGGTTGTGATGTGGATGGCGAGCGTGTCGTACGCAGCGCGCTCCACGACGAATAACCTGGCGGAATACAGGGGGCTATTAGTGGGCCTTCGGCGAGCGCTGGCGATGAAGCTAACGGGGCTTCATGTGATTGGAGACAGCAAACTTATCCTCACGCATCTGGCGCAGCGACGCCCTCCTAAGGCTGCTCACTTGCGCGATATTTACGCGCAATGCAGAACTATCGCGGACCAGCTTCAGATCACGTCCTGGACGCATCACCTCCGCCACTTCAATAAGACGGCTGACAAATTGGCGAACATCGCGATGGATACCATACGCAGCATCCAGGTACTTGACACAGACATCGAACACCTTACACCGACCTGGTCGTCCGTGATACCACTACTCACGAGCGATGTATCACACTGGATTGAAACCCATCTAGACCCGGATGAAGAAGGTAGAAGGTCGAACTCACTAGGCAACTCTGCGGAGGATGCATGTGCTAGCACCTTCAACGGTAGTTAGCAAGCTGACAGAAGATGTGTAGGCTTCTGACAGACGGACATTGGCTTAGTCGTTAGGTCTCCTAAATGACTGTAATGTACCTCACCAAAAACTAACGGATGAAGCTGCTTTGGATTTCTGGTCATAAGTACAAGGACTGGAGACTCGCTCGACTTCATCTCGTTGATGCGAATGCGCCAGAAAGTCTCGAGGAGATGCTGAAAGTATGAGTGTGCATTCCAAGTTGCTCGCTGCGCGCTTCTAACCAAATGTGCTATAGGTGTTTCGAGACAGGTACGAAAGCAATCGCCAAGAAATCGACTCGCTTCTGGTGACTGCTACGGTGTGGAACGTGGAGAGTGACTCCGAGCTTTTGCCGACGCCGGGCTGCGTTGTCGAAATTAGCGACTACACCAATCTTCAGCTCTACGGTGACACACAATGTCAACTCACGACCCGACTGAGTCAGATCAACTGGGAAGGGAAAGCGCTGTAAGCAAGGGTCTACGTGTGCGCTGTGCATATAATAGTAGTAGTAACATAGTTGTAATTACGTGCATAAATCATCGGATTTAAGGGGAAATGGGTACACGTTTCGTCCGTCTTGCGCTGCCGTATCATTCGTGAATTCGAGACGCAGCCCCCAGGTGAGAACGCCTTCTTGAGGCTTTTGAGAGGCTGCTACCACGCTAATTGACTTTGTGCAGATGACCAAACGGCCGGGGTCGTCCAACTACACTACCAGCGAGATGAAGTGCTTGCTGGCCCTCGTGCAGAGTCACCTGCCGGCCTCCAAGAGAGACTGGGACCTCGTGGCGGCCGCGTACAACACAAGAAAAGAGCCTCGATGGAAGCCGAGAAACGCAGTGAGCCTTACGAGGAAGTATCGCAATATGTGCTTGGTGTCCAACAAAGTTGAAGCGGAGCTTGCCAGCACCATAAGGCGGGTGCAAACCATGATGAAGAAGCAGAAAACGCCACAAACCAGAGCAGCAAACCCGATCTCCGCCGCTGTTATATCAGGACCGACAAGCGTTCATGCTGCAGCACTGAAGTCCCTCGATGTCGTGCCGCCGTCTTCAGTCCCAAGTCGTTCAGGAGTGCAAGAAAGCGCTGGTGACGAGGTGCGGCTTTATGAGTGGGTGGAGGAAGGTGCGGCGCCGCCTCTGGATTGTGAAGGAAGCGGCATAGTGGCTGTTTCACAGTGGCTTCAAACGGTTTCGAAGCAGCTCACCACGGAACGAGGGGAAGCCCATCGGAAGCATCGAGAGATCATCAAGGGAATTTCGTCGCTGAAAGTCACGCTTGATTATCTTGTCGTGCAGCTACAATGATGTAGCCAAGCCAACATCACAATATATATGTCTTCAGCAGAGATTACACAAATTATGGCTCTCCAAAGATAATAATTAGACGGTAGGGCTACGTCCGAACGCTCATGCAGCATCGGCAGAACCTCCAGCAGCATCCACGACAGCTCGCACCGTGCGCAACTTCAAGTATCTGCACGATACCGTAGTGGCTCATAAATTTAAAGATGATCCAAGCATTCGACCTATCGCATCTGCACAGTCATTTTCGTTTTTGCATTGACTTCCGCACGCAATGCCAGGGCGTGGCGAAGGCATCCAAGGCACTGGAAGAGGAGGGGCTAAGCGTCACCGCAAGATCCTCCGCGACTCTATTCAGGGCCTCACCAATCCGTCAATACGGCGTCTTGCTCGCCGCGCCGGCGTGGTTCGAATCTCTGGGCTTATCTATCAAGAGACACGGGCGGTGCTCAGAGTGTACCTGAGCAGCGTAATTCGAGATGCCATGACCTATGCAGAACACGCTAACAGAAAGACAATCATGTACATGGACATCCTGTATGCTCTCAAGCGCCAAGGTCAGACCCTCTACGGCTTCAAGACGTAAGATAGAATCGTGCAGCATTGTGTATCAAAATTAATTGAACGAAACTTTTCCCGGTATTGTGTAGACTACTATTACTCTGTGATTTTGATTGAAGATGCCCCACATCGAAAAACCAATCTGGGACACGATCTGTGATTTGATTGGCCAATAACCCACACGTCTGGCAACCCGCTAGCAACGGTTCAACGAGCAGCACGGTGTCTGTGTCCAGCATCTCAGGCAATGGCGCAGGCAGATACTTGTCACTCAGTCTTGCCCCCGATCCTCCACCACGTTCTGCGCCATTCTGTAGGGAGGCGTTGCTAAAACGGCGTATCCTATGTAAGTCGACAGGCCTCAACGCATTTCACCGATCTCTTGTAGCTAATCGGAACATTCTAGAGGTTAGCGGATTGATGGGAATGAAATCAAACGGTTTCTTGGCAAAGCGCTTCAAGCTCAGGCCCTCACTTTGCCACGAACCATCCAGGCAGCCGAAGAGACCTGGCGACAGACGATTGAAGACGAAGAGGCTGCCTCTGCGGCGGTTGTTGAGGCGGAGAGGGCCCTTCAGCAACTCTTGGAGCACCACCTACCCAGCAGCCCAACGGTGGATAATGCGGAGTCGGAGCTAGACCTGCGACGCTCTGAATACGAATGTATGCAGCAGGCAACGGACGAAGCCGACGCTATATTCAATCACGCGCAGTGGGAGGTTATCGTGGCAGAGCGCGATCACCGTCGGGCGGAACACGAACAGCGCGCTCAGGCAGTGTTGCAGCAGTCGCGACCACGACAGCTGCACGCCTCGACCATCATGGTCACGCCTTCGCACACAAATGAACAGGACGAGGTTCGCTGCGGTGGCGTTGAAGACAGTTCGAGCAGTGGTAATGCAAGAGACCCCCCGACCGACTCGCTCATGGCTATGGCCATAGTTGCTTCCCAAGCGTTTGGAGTTTCGCCAAGTCCGCCGGCTCTAGCATTAACTCAAACTCAAACGGCTGGCTATCTATCGGAGCGTGAATCTGAGACAAAGAGTCAAGATGCTGACAGCGATGCCAATGATGAGAGTTCTGAAAGCGTTGAGTCGTCGGAGTTTGTTCCCAGTACCGAGACGGAGGATTCTGAGTCTTCTAGCTGAGATCGCGAGTTAACTATACCTCGTACGAGAAGTGCTGGAGAGTTTGTAGGTGCACATTCACAACAATGGGAGCGGAACGCGAGAGTATCAAGCGCGAGTGGGCGAAACTGGAAATGGAAAAATCCCGGCACGATTTCCACGTGAGAGCTGCTGGCAACGCTATACCAAGCTAGACCTGTTATTTCAAGCTTCCGCTAAGCGATTCAATATCATGTATGTACTTGGAGCACAACGCTATCATTAAGTACCTTAACCTCTTGGGGCACTTCAAAGTGCCAACATTAATTCTGGCGAAACCCCGCTCGAACATCCGCAAGATGCTGCACTTCGGCGTCTCGACGAGCACGGTGGTCGGCCAGTATACAGGCTACCACTTCTTGCACATATCGTGCTTCTGCTCCAGCTGTTTCTTCCCGTGCCGCCATCCAGCGTCGGTGCATCGCTTGGAGAGTATCGCCAGCTTGTCCTATGGTTTCGGCGTCTGCACCCGAACGACCAAGCTGGAATACATTTTGGGCGGCTTGGACAACGTTTACGAATTCACCTTGCTCGACCGAGATTGCGCGAGTCATAGCAGCTCTGGCTTCTCTCCGAGCCCGATGAGCTTGCTCTCCAGCAGTTCTTGCATCCATGGATGCACCTATAACAGCACAGTAAACATCAATACTGCGTCCACATCATAGTCTCAAGAACAATTGCACCGCAATACCCACGCAGAAAAGCAACCGAAAAGGAAAGAAAAGTGAGACTGACAGCATTATCGTGATTGACAGAAGCTGACCTTCAACAACTAGCCAGTAAATTCACCACAACAACTATTGCAGAGATCTATATTTTCAATAAATCGCAGCTTATCATTGCACATACGTCGTACGAGAAGTGCTGGAGAGTTTGTAGGTGCACATTCGTAACTAAATTGCAATTTTGATGAAAATCGTGTTCTGCATCGCTCGTGTTGTTTTATTGCCTCATGTGCCTAGCTGCTGCCGCGCCACAACCATGACCAGCAGCAGCGGCAGCAGCAATATTGCTGGACGATGCAGATGAAGCCGGGGTCAGTGCAAGATACAACACACAACGCAACTTTATGTTGGACTAGTTATCTCACTAGCATCACATAAAGTGACTATGTTGACATCAATTACCAAACATTAGCTTCTTGATCATGCCAACATTGTCTCGGCTCGCACAGTTGCTCTTCATTGCTCCGTTCTATCTTTCGAGCGACTATAGCCATTGCTCAGTAGGTCTGTGCACATAAGATGAAGTTCGAGCAAATCATTGTTGGCTTTATTAGCGCTTGAAACAAGTAACCTCTTCCTAGGTGTCGACTGCTTACTTTGCCGGATGTGCCGGAGGTTAACGATCGCGCATGAACTCGTCCAGCTTGACAACGTAGTCATGGCTGCATGAATGATGCAGCCGGGTTGGGAAGACGCGGCGCCAGATCTCATAGTACTCCATGAAAGTGGGCTCTGGTATGTCATGGCCAACAGCGATAGCACGTTCCAAAAGTATGGTTGCTTCGACCGGACCACGCGGGCATTCAAACGAAGCAACTGCAAGCTTGTCTGAACGTATCTGGAGATCCAGATAGCGCTTCAATTCGAGCACCCGGAGGTTGGTGTTGTCAACGATGACAATATCGACGCCTCGGTCCAGGCGGCACTCTAATGCTTCGCGGCACTGCGTGTAGCATGTTTCATGCGCTTCATGGAGTTGGTTCGGATCGAACACGTAGGTCCCCCCACGCTGGAAAAACTTGTCGGCAGAGCAGATAAGCGTGGACAAGCCGAACTGATCAGCATATCGAGCAACCTCCAGTGCAAACGTCGACTTGCCACTTCCTGGGAGGCCCCTCATGATCAGGAACAGTCGAGGCGGGTGATTCATGCGCTCGCGATAGTCATCACGGTGGGCCCTGTAGTCGTCGACGAGATTGTACGCTTCGCGCTCCATTCTTGACAGTTAATAAATGAGGACGTTTAAGTAATTGTGCAAGCTCTTTTGCACTTGAGAAAAAATTCAAAATTGATCCTCTTGAGATCTAATAGCTAATTTCAAAATCGATTCTCTTGAGATATAATAGCTAATTTCAAAATTGATTCTCTTGAGATCTAATAGATTATTTCAAGAACTTCTAACAGTGATATCTGACACAGAATACATGGACTCGTGTTACCCTGTAGAGGTTACGCATCTACCCCGCCGTAGTCGAGATTGTTTGGACGAAGGCTCGCCCGTCATGTCGTCCTTGCCGGCCACCTTGGGCGGGGCGAACTTGACATGGTAGCTGCGGCCGCCAGCCGAGTGCACGCGGCGGCCCGAGATGCGCTCCAATCGTTGTGTAAGCCCCACCGTTGCAGGCACATCTACCCAGTGCAGCCTGCCGCTATCTATAACATGCTGGTCGTCGCACGCAACGGCTTCGTGGCGGACGAGATCACACACAGGCGCTTCGATTTTACCGAGCTTCCTAAAGCTAGTGGTGGTGATGGTATGAAGCGCGGAGGGCACCCTTGTGCAGCCGAATACTTGCACTAAAATAGTATCACTGACAAGCATGGATATTTGACCAATCAAAGTGCGTTCATCTTGCTGACAGCTTGCAACAACTCATCAGCAAGATTTGACAATCAAAGAATTGAATATTGGCCAATCAAAGTGCGGTCATCTTAGTGACAGCTTGTCAACGGAGCTATGTGCAAGATTTCAAGATCAAAAAATCGAATATTGATAACTTGAAGTGCATTTATCTTCTGGACAGCTTGTATGCTAAGCTCATGTGAAAGATAAGAAAATCAAGATGCTGTCATTTAGCAAGCCAAAATTGTTCGTCCGACAAAGCTAATAATCGCTCTGTTTCTCCAAGTTTTCCACGAAACGTTGAATCGAGAGGCAACGCTGGTGGAACGAGGGGTGGTCTGTCTTATCAACAGCACCAGGTTCGTGGCACAGCAAGTTCCGAGTTTTAAAAAACTCATCGAGGTCTTGTTCCAGGCTGGCTGTGTCTTCTGATTTGACTTTTTTCATTTGCTCGACGACGACACGGTATCGTTCCAGTCTTGGCATTTTCAAGTCTGTTTGTAAAACCAGCAACACAACATAAGTGAGCAAGAAAGCAAGTGCACTACATTCCAAAAAATACGTACACTCACAGAACCGTTTCGCGACAAAGGCTTGAATGCAGTGCTCCGTGTCGCAGCATGCAGCGTACGAGTCCAGCTTCATCTTCAATTCATTGGCGCGTTTGATCTCTTGACTCGCAACATCGCGGTCATGTTTTGACGTGTCAATTGCACGCTGCCAATCAGCATAGCGTTGCACTTGGAAATCGTGTCGGGATTGTTCCCTTTCCAGTTTCGCCCACTCGCCCTTGATACGCTCGAGTTCCGCTTTCAGGCCCTCAGATTGTGCGACAAGCACCCGCTCCTTTCTAGCAAGTCTGTTGTCAAACGCAACTAGCTCTGTTTGTCTGGTGGTCTCTGCTTCCATTTTTCGTTCCAGCTCTGCTACTTTATCCTTGACTTCATTCACTTCGCCTCCAACTTCGGCAGACTTGCCGCGCCCCGTCACCACTTCCTTGAGAGCGCTGTTCATTGCCTTCACTTCGTTCAATTTGTTCTGTATCTTCCCAATTTCCACTTCGTAAGACTTCTTCAGCTTCGAAATCGCCAGACTATGCTGCTCCTCCTGGTGCTTACTGTCCACTTCGAGCTGCTTGCACTTCGCAACGTCTTCCTTGTGCTGCACGTCCAACATCGCGATCTCTTCTTTCAAAGCTTCAATGTTTTCCATGGGTTCGCCTGCATCAATTTCACGCTGCTCAGCCAACGCCTTCTTGAGAAGCACTTTCAACTCGGGTTCCTTGGCCCTCAACTCCTCTACGTGGCCCTTGAACGACTTGAAATTATCCGTTTTTGAAAGTCTTTGATAATCCACGTCTCTATGGGCGTTTCGTGCCGCACGATATCGCTGAGCGAAAACAACGAACAGAGATGGACTCAACTGGAATTTGTCACCTGACCTGCGTTTGCCCACCTGGCGCTTGCCGCCTTTCATTCGTGCATGCATTTTTTCCAGCGCCGGCACCGCCTCGGCAAGATCGGCCAGCGATAGTTCTTGCTCATCAGCCGATATCACATTGTTTTCACCACGTGTCGGTCCTGTCATTTCGCCCTCAACATCCTCATTAGGCTTGTCCGTCACACTTGGCTGCCGCGTCGTCACTCCCCCAACACCTTTAACGACCTTGTCCGCCGTATTTCTTGTCACCTTCCGGGTCTTATTCTTCGTTGCCTCGCCATCGACCTGGTCCTCGTCTTGGTCGCGCTTTCGCTTGCTTCGACAAGTGCCTTCAGAAGATGCTTGTGAAGGCTTGAACTTGCTGGTTGCCTGGGGTCGAACGTTCGTATTCTTGCCGCTCGTCTTGCCGCTATTCTTGGTGGCTCTGGGCATGTCAGCAACAGCAGAACGGCGCTGAGTAGCAGAAGATCCTTGTGAAGGCTTGGACTTGCAGGCTGCTTAGGGTCGAGTTTTAGTCTTCTTGCCGCTCGCCTACCGACAGTAAAAATGTAGAGCAACGTATCTCAATGATTTTCAAAACTGATAAACGGCTAAATCGAATACGATTCAATTGGCAGGCTATAGTTTCCTGAAGGACAA
Organism: Phytophthora x cambivora; assembly: GCA_033557925.1. NCBI lineage: Eukaryota > Oomycota > Peronosporomycetes > Peronosporales > Peronosporaceae > Phytophthora > Phytophthora x cambivora. The sequence goes on along the minus strand of JAUCEB010000001.1, from coordinate 10,017,256 downwards.
GCATTTTTATTTGCAGCAGTCGTGCCGCTATTTCCTTCCTTCTCAGTTGAAGTGGGCTTAGCCTCGTCGCGGACGTTCACTTGAGTTTAGTATGGTATACTCTAGCCTACTGATAACGGAGGCTGTGCTCGAGCACAGTTCTCCCGCAATCCCGAATCTGCTAAGTGGGCGAACAGTGTCTTCTGCCGTTCCTCTGCTCTGCGCGCAATACAATCTTCCATGGCCAGAACTAATCGCAAAGCTCCTCGCTCGGCGGCCCAGCGGGCGGCAGACCTCGCTCTGTTCATTCAAGTTACCCGCCGCTGTACTGCTAACATGCCAGAACCCATATCTCCAAAACCTGGTGACGCCCGTGTCGCTGCTCCTGGACTCCGTGACCGCGCTGCTGCTGCAAAATCCGGTGACGCCGACGCTGCTGCAGAACTTGGTGAAGCGCAAGCTGCGAGTGCTGACGAAGCCTAGCTCACCTGGACTCCACTGCTAGCTTGTGTACTCGGAGGGTAGCCTAGAGTAGCGAAGTTGACATTTTTACTGGCATGCGTGATGAAACATTGAATGGAGCTCATATTTTTGAAGTTGTCATGCTATTTGTTTCCAGCTGTCATTGCTTCTACTAGCCAAGCGCCGCCGCTACGCAGTGGTAGATTTTATTAGTTGGAGACGTCCTCTACGGCAGTGGCGCTCCCCGTCCCGCTCGCCTCGTCGGCTCGCTGCACTACTCGCGGTGCTGTGTTGGCGAGTCCAATGTAGCTTGCCCTGCAGGCTGCAGGAGATTTCACCTGCTCAGTGGGGTTGAAGTGGGATCCATGTCTTTTTACGTCAACAAAGTAAAAACCCTATTTAAAAATGTTTTAAAGCGTGTAGAAATCCCTTTTTACATGCAAATGTAAAAATGTAAAAACAAAAATGCTAACACTGCCCCCACGGTCACAGAATTAGGCCAACGATGTCATTTTGCAGAGAAGCGCCAAGCCGAAGCCCAACGCATTCGATTCAAGTACTCTGACCGGATTCCGGTGTGTATGTTTTACCGGTATATATTCACTGGTGATATTCTGTCCAACTTTGCCAAATCCGATCGGTTTCAAGAATAGCCCCAATACAATTCCCAAGTCAGATTGGAATCACCCGAGGGCCACATGTCATGGCTACATCCGTACTTAAGCGAGAAAGTATGTTATCGTGGTTTGGACTTCAATCAAAATTGATTCTCTTGAAATCTAATAGAAGCGAAAGGGGGAACGTTGTTCTTCGAACTACGTTCCTCCCCGGACCCCGGGTTCGGGCTTGCTAGTATAGCACTTGTTGGGGTGAAAGCGTAAGATTTGACACAAATACCGGTATTAGTGCAATCACAAATCGTGTAACCACACAATAGTGTGTAGCGTACATAGAATTCTACGTGAAATAGTCCGTAAGGCACCCATACCGACCCGGTACCGCGGTATTTTCGTGTGGCACACATGCAAAACTTCCATTTCCGGCACGTCACCTTGAAGAGCGCGGCGCGCGGGGGGATGCGAGGGACCATGCCCGGCGCAGAGCGCCACAGCGGCGCACGCAAGTGACGCGCATGCAGCCGCAGAGCGCCAAGGAAGCAGGCCAAGGGTGATGGGAGGGCGGCCAAGGGTCAACACGACCAATCTACGGTACGTGCCCATGGCCCATGGAAAAATTTATAGACCACTACGGTACGTGGTCGGGCGAGCGCCGTGCATGGCTCACCCTCATTCTTCGTTTTTGCATTTTACAGGGAATGTCGCCGCGGAACGCAACGCCCGGAAGCAAGGTTCGTGGTTGGTGGCGGCGTGCATGGCGTTGGTGGCGTCGCTAACGATTGACCTGTATTGGTTTTGTGTGCTACAGCGGCGTCCGGCAGGAAGGTTCGTGCTCGTTGGTGGCGTTGGTGGCGGTGCTAACGGATGATCTGTATTGGTTTCGCATGCTACAGCGGCGTCCGGCAGCGTGGTGGCGGCGTCCGAGCTCGCGCATGGCAAGCTGCGGCTGGCCAGCAGCAAGGTTCGTGCTCGATTTGTGGCGTTGGTGGCGTTGGTGGCGGTGCTAACGATTGTTCTGCATTGGTTTTGCATGCTACAGCGGCGTCGAGGCTGGTGGCGGCGTCCGAGCTCGAGCATGGCAAGCTGCGGCTGGCCAGCAGCAAGGTTCGTGGTCGTCGATGCCGTGCATGGCGTTGGTGGCGGTGCTAACGATTGTTCTGCATTGGTTTTGCATGCTACAGCGGCGTCGAGGCTGGTGCCGGCGTCCGAGCTCGAGCATGGCAAGCTGCGGCTGGCCAGCAGCAAGGTTCGTGGTCGTCGATGCCGTGCATGGCGTTGGTGGCGTCGCTAACGATTGATCTACATTGTTTTTGCATGCTACAGCGGCGGCGTCGAGGCTGGTGGCGGCGTCCGAGCTCGGGCATGGCAAGCTGCGGCTGGCCAGCAGCAAGGTTCGTGGTCGTTTGGTGGCGTTGGTGGCGTTGGTGGCGGTGCTAACGATTGTTCTGCATTGGTTTTGTGTGCTACAGCGGCGTCGAGGCTGGTGGCGGCGTCCGAGCTCGAGCATGGCAAGCTGCGGCTGGCCAGCAGCAAGGTTCGTGGTCGTCGATGCCGTGCATGGCGTTGGTGGCGGTGCTAACGATTGTTCTGCATTGGTTTTGCATGCTACAGCGGCGTCGAGGCTGGTGGCGGCGTCCGAGCTCGAGCATGGCAAGCTGCGGCTGGCCAGCAGCAAGGTTCGTGGTCGTTGATGCCATGCATGGCGTTGGTGGCGTCGCTAACGATTGATCTACATTGTTTTTGCATGCTACAGCGGCGGCGTCGAGGCTGGTGGCGGCGTCCGAGCTCGCGCATGGCAAGCTGCGGCTGGCCAGCAGCAAGGTTCGTGCTCGATTTGTGGCGTTGGTGGCGTTGGTGGCGGTGCTAACGATTGTTCTGCATTGGTTTTGTGTGCTACAGCGGCGTCGAGGCTGGTGGCGGCGTCCGAGCTCGAGCATGGCAAGCTGCGGCTGGCCAGCAGCAAGGTTCGTGGTCGTCGATGCCGTGCATGGCGTTGGTGGCGGTGCTAACGATTGTTCTGCATTGGTTTTGCATGCTACAGCGGCGTCGAGGCTGGTGGCGGTGTCCGAGCTCGAGCATGGCAAGCTGCGGCTGGCCAGCAGCAAGGTTCGTGGTCGTTGATGCCATGCATGGCGTTGGTGGCGTCGCTAACGATTGATCTACATTGTTTTTGCATGCTACAGCGGCGGCGTCGAGGCTGGTGGCGGCGTCCGAGCTCGGGCATGGCAAGCTGCGGCTGGCCAGCAGCAAGGTTCGTGGTCGTCGATGCCGTGCATGGCGTTGGTGGCGGTGCTAACGATTGTTCTGCATTGGTTTTGTGTGCTACAGCGGCGTCGAGGCTGGTGGCGGCGTCCGAGCTCGAGCATGGCAAGCTGCGGCTGGCCAGCAGCAAGGTTCGTGGTCGTTTGGTGGCGTTGGTGGCGGTGCTAACGATTGTTCTGCATTGGTTTTGCATGCTACAGCGGCGTCGTGCATGCGTGACCGAAGTTGTGGCGGCGTCCGCGCCGCGGATCGCATGCTGCAGCTCCCCAGCAGCAAGGTCCGTGGGTGTTGGTGACGTGCATGGCGGCTTTGGCAGTGCTAACGGACCTGTATTGTTTTGCTTATTGCTGTTGCAGCGGTGTCCGGCACGCGTGACCGAAGATGGTGGCGGCGTCCGCGCCGCGGATGGCAACCTGCCGCTGCCGAGCAGGCAGTTCATGACCCCGGAAGTAGGGCGGAGCTGGCGCTACTAATCGAGCAATATACTTTGTTGAATTAAGTCACCCCGTTATTGTCTTTCTTATATGCAACTCATATGTGGCAAACCAGCATCGCATCTTTTTTCTAAAAAAAACAGCATTGCCTCTTTTTCCTGATAAAAACAGCATTGCCCGTTGTTGTCTTTCATATATGCAACTCATACAACAAGTCATAATTCTTTATCAAGATCTAGCGAAGTAGTCAAATGAAACATCAATTCAAATTCAAATTAGAGAAGCAGGTGCGCATTGCGCGTGTCCTCATCGAGCTGATCCAAGTGTTGTTTTATTTCGTCGCACACGCGAAGGAAGCTGTTGTGGTCCACCTGCAACACACCATTATCATGGCAAATGCGATTCCGGTCGTGGACAAACGCAGCGAATCGGCCATGTAACCAGCTTGCGCGACGATGATCAAAACGTTCCAGCCAACTGATGATGAACTCGCGTCTGCTCTTTCTTGGCATTGTTTGAACTATAGAGACAAATTGAGCAACCGGTTAGTCAAAATAAACCGCGATAATTCAGAGCACCAGCTACGTACAGTCATTGACCCGGTGCTTGGCGAAATCGTCGATGCGCCGTTCGGTACTGCAGCAGGCATCGAGTGAATCCACAATTTTTTTCAAGAATTGGTTCTCATCTTGGAGACTTATTAAAGTCGCGTAGGGCACCCTTGCCACTGCCGCCTCGTTTTCAGCTCGGATACACTTCTGTTTCCAGTCGTCGGCAGTTTTCTTGAGAGATTCATGTGAAGCTAGCGCGTCCTTCTTCTTCGTAATCTCGTCCAGCATTGCTTTTTGCTCCATCATATCCTTTTCATGTGCTTGTTTATCCGTCGTCGCCTTTTCGTCATGACGTTTGATTTCCTTATCCAACATGAAGCGCTGAGCTTTCAAGCGACTTCGCTCATCGTTTTGGTCTTGCTCTTGTTCCTGCAATGCTACACGTTTCTTCTCCAGCTCCTCTTCTTTGCTGCTCAACTGGGTTTCTCTCAATCCCAGCTTGAACTTGGCAGTCTTCAACCGCTGCTCGTTCAATTCCAGTTTAGATGCTCGGGTTTGCAGCCACTTCGTGGTTTGGCTCGGCTGTGGTGCAGCGTTTTGGGTCTGTTGTTCCTTCTTGAGCTTGGTGTTTTTCTTCTTCAGCTTGGTGTTTGTTTCTTGAACTGTTGCGAGCTGCATCTGAAGCTCACTTGCCTGACGGGCATTTTCCTGGGCCTTGTTACAGTCTTCTTCTGAGCGCTTCAAGGCAGCATGAAGCTGCTTGTTGGTGTTTTCCAAATCGTTCTGTAATTTGCGATTCTCTGCTTCCATGTTGTCAGAGTTCGCTTGAGCTTCCAGGTTCTGTATGTGGTTCTGTAGCGTTTTGATTTGCTGTAGATGCTGTGCCTCACGCGTTGCCAGCTCTTCAGTCCCTTCCTCTTGTGTTTTCTTCCGGCATCCAGCGTCAAGGGCTTGCTTCTGTTGCAGCGCCTTCTTCAACATCGATATCACATGGCCTTCATAGGCTTTCAACTTGTCAGCATGCCCCGTGAAATTATCAAAATTCCTATTTTTTTATGCTTTCTCGTAGTCAACTTGCCCGCCGCGATTTCTGGCCGCCTTGTATCGATTCGCGAGCAGCACAATTTGCGAGGAGCTCAACTTGAACTTCTCTGCTTGTCTTCTGCGTTCTATTTGGCGCTTGCCACCCTTCTGCCGATCGAACATTTGCTGCAACGCTTTGCAAGCTTTTTTTACCTCGTCCAGCGTCAAAATGGAGTCGTCCGAGTCTTGGATTGCTCCTGCAACTGATGCTGCCTCGCAGTCGTTGTCGCCGGAAGCACCGCTGGCCACACTGCCGTCACCAGCATTGCTTGGGAGGCTCGCCTCACGCCCAGCACGTTTAGCCGCATGTCGGGTCGTCATCCTTACATTGCTGGTTGGCTTCGCCGATCTTTCTTTGCGGGGTTTCTTGCCGCTTGTCGCCGAAGCTCTGTCGATCGGCCCGGAGTCTTGGTCGCGCTTGCGCTTGGCTCCGGAAGAGGACGCCCCAAGCAAACTATTCGGTGACGCTGGGCCCTCGGAAGAGCCATCGATGTGGCCGGCGTCTTTTGCCATCGTGGCTGTTGTCTTTTGCAGGTTGTCGCGCAGTAGCTCAAGGTTATGTGTTTCGTGTGAGATAACTGGTGTATCAAAAACAACACCTGTAATATGTGATTTGCTTCAAACTATCGTTTTTCATGGGCGTAGCCATTTCAACTGCGCTAGACGAACAAAGCTGCGACTTCGCACGGAACAGCTCTACACAAACAGCAGCGCGTTGTGAGCGCACGAGGTGTTTCAGCTGCAAAGATTGATCACCAAGAGTAATTTTGATAAACAATGTAAACAATGTGTCAAGATGATTGTAAAAACGATTTTCGTTAATAGCACGAACGACTGTGAATAGTTGTTACAGTAGCAGGAAGGGTACATAGCAACCAGATTGTGAAGCGCTTGCGGTTATTGCTACAGCGCACCAATCTCATGTGCTTGCTGCTCGAATTGTTTCTTCAACTCATTCATCTCAGTAGCAGTGCACACCTCTGAACGCGAATTGTTCTCGTTGCTGTCGCTGTTTGATGCGGCGGACTGTCGGAGATGAATGCGGCGTTCGCGAACGTGCCCATCGGATGGGCCCCATCCGGTACCCGCCGCACTGCCGCTTCAACCCGGTGCAGCACGGCTGTCTGCTTCGGACTGCGGACGGCGATGCGCAAGAAGGCGGGGAGGTTGTAGCCGGGCTTGCCGCTGCGCACGGGTACATCGTGCTTCTTTGCCAGATTGCAGACCTGCTCGCACGTGTCGACGGACTTGGTGTCGATTTAGATTCAGGACAGGAAGGGCTTACCGAAGAACTCCCGCGTGGGGAAGTGCCTTGGACAGCTGCTGGACGGCGCTGCTGCGCCACCGGGGGGGGGGGGGGGGGTCACGTCCGATGTCTGCTGCAGGTAGGCGTCGTCCTTGACCACGGCGGACACAAAGGCCAGCGTCATCAAGGTGTCTGACCACGGCACCTGTTTACGCTTAATCTCGGCGGCGTGCGGGGCGTCGGCGATACGACGCTGCTGATGCGCTGCCCCTTGCACGACCAGATCTTGGTCCAGCTCGTCATGACCCAGACGTTGATGGGGCGAGTCTTGTTGAGCTACTTGACCCACTCGCGCTATTGATTGTCGAGTCCTGGCGCCACCGCGGCTCCACCCACGGCTGTATGATCTTGTTGACGATGATGGTGTGGTCGTCGGGGCACGTGGTCTCGATGTAGCTCTTCATCTGCCCCACGTCCATATTTGTCGCCCGCGGGGTTCGTGGGATTCACGAGGCACGTGAGTGCGGACTTGGGGTCGCTCCACGCGATCATCTCACGGCCGTCATCCTTGCTGGAGCGCTAGCTGCCAGGCTGCACGCTGCGGATCACCAGGTCGATGAGCTCACTGGCGCCGTTGCCCATGAGCAGCAGCTGTAGGTTCTGCTTTCAGCTCTTGGGCTACAGGGACTCGGTCAGGTGACTGATGACCGGCTGGAAGTCCGCGGGCGGGTAGTGGTGCACATTGCTCATGGCCTGCGTGGCTGCTTGAGCGTGTCCTGCGCAGCGCCTTCGTGATCTTGCTGCCGAGCACCGCTGATATTGCGGAGTAAAACCCGCGAGTGAAATGTTGCTCAATTGGAGTCTAGATCAATCATTTATCACGGGGATACGGGTTTTACAGTAAGATAATATTGAATGCTAAAGTGATTATTTCTTTTTACCGAATACTATTTATCATGGGTAGTTTGACCTAATGTTGAGTGGATGGGTCAACATACAACCATAATATGTTTACGATAGAGGTAAGTATATAACGGAGGCTGTAACTAGTATATTGCACGCCCAATTATTATCGGATTACGAATGGTATGCGTTGTGCAAGGATTCCCACCCCATTTGCCTCCTGGGATGGACTCTGGATATAAAATCCAGAGAATTGCATTGCATCTTTTCCCTACAAAAAGAGCATTACCTCTTTTTTCTTAAAAAAACAGCATTCCAAAAAACAGCATTGCCTGTTTCTCCTTCCAAAAAACAGCCACGAGCGGCAACTAAATCTGTGTGTCCACAAAGTTTTGGGCGGCGCAAGCTTTGACGTCAGTTGACAAGATGGCGAAAACAAAGACGACGCCAGCGAGCGGAAGCAAGCAGCGCTTCGTGAAAGGTGAGCACAGTGAGAAACATGTGTGTGGGGTAGATGTGCCACTCTACATGAACTTGACACATTGTGCTGTGAATTATGTGAATACTAGCTGGATCTGGTTCGGTCGTTACCAGATCTAAGTCTTCTCGTTCAGGAATGTGAACGTTAATACGTTTTTTCTCTAATAGCCTTGCGTAATCTGACAATTCTTGCTAGCAGGAAGCGGCCTTGAGGGCAGTACGGAGATCGGTAGATCGAGTGCTGCGAGCGCCGCCAGTGCCGATGGCACATCTTCGCAGCAAGCTTCGACGCACGGTCAAGGAGCCAGTCCCGACAGCAATCCGTCGGCGAGCTCGTCTACCGAAGCGCAGCAGCAACGGACTGCACACGCTCGAAGCGTGAAAGCCGAGAAGATGCAACGCCGTACGAAATGCAGTTTGGTGGTGTATTGAATATTACCGATTGTCTAATGTGCTACATTGTGTTTATGTGCAGGTCGCGAACTGCTGGAGCTGCGTCAACGCATGGCTGCCCATGCGCGTTCGTTTAAACAGCCCAAGCCATCCCCACTGCCAGACAAGTAGCCGGTGGCATCTCCAGCAGCTATCCGGGCGATGTGTGGCTTGCCGAGACAAGATCAATGTGTGAGTTTTCCAAGGTCGCGAAGAAGAGCAATGCGGTCGTGCATGCTACTTCTTATGGCGGTTAGTACAAGTGCCAATGTTAAGAAAGTGCCTTTCGACCATAATTGAATGTGATGTTTGGCTTTGAATTAATTCTGATTTCCCCTACAAATGTATGTCGAATGATGCATAGTTTTAATATAATGTCTCTTGGTCTTGCTGTTATGACTTCCTATCTGCTACCTCGCACTGTGCTTCCAATTGCTCGCACTTCATTTTAGAAACTGACGTCTCCGCGAATACGTGCAAGTTTTTCGACTTCAAACGGAATGTAACAGGCTCGTGATCACTTCTTGTTGGGGAAAGAAGTATGTGTTTCATGTGAGTTCCTCGTTTCCAGCCAATTTGCTTTCTATCTCCACCAATACTGCTTGAATTTTTCCGACTTAACTGATACTGCTGCTGTAGTCTTTGGATTGTTGTACTGTTTTCAGCTGTCATTGCTTCTATTCTGTTTCGCTACGATCAAACAAGTGCCTCTTCAGTCGCCACAGCCGCGCAGCTTAACTGTCTTACGTATACGTTTTGACAATTCGGGGTAATCAACTTAGCCAGTTTACGTTTTGACAATCCGGGGTACTTGTAATCTACTTACAGTTAGCCATTTTAATTCCTCCGTCGCCGCCGATGACGTTTCCTAATCGCTTGAACTACCGTGTCCGCGCCTCCGTGAGCAGAAGCGCCACCAGCACCAGTACCGCCGAGCCGCTCAACAACACGGACGACTACAGGGCCGCCACCCGCGAATACTGGGAAGACTCAGGATCGGTCCTTTTCGTCGCGACGATGGGCTCGTTCAAGAAGGAACACCCGTTCGGTGCGTAGCTCTTGAGCTGGTCGAGACCCCCCCCCCCCTACGGTCACAGAATTAAGCCAACGATACATTTTGCAGAGAAGCGCCAAGCCGAAGCCCAACGCATTCGATTCAAGTACTCTGACCGGATTCCGGTGTGTATGCTTTACCGGTATAGATTCACTGGTGATATCTAACTCGTGTATTCTTGTTATCGTGGTGCAGGTGATTTGTGAAAAGGCAGACCGTAGCGACATCCCGGACATTGACAAGAAGAAGCACTTGGTGCCGGCGGATCTGACAGTCGGCCAATTCGTGTACGTGATCCGAAAGCGCATCAAACTGAGTCCAGAGAAGGCAATCTTCATCTTCATCAACAGCGTCCTCCCACCCACAGGTATGTGACTATGTTATGCCATTATTTGTGTTATCTAATACGCATTGATCATTTTTTAAAATGTTTTTTTTTCTGGTTTAGCGGTACTAATGTCGAACATTTACAAAGAGCAGAAAGACTCTGATGGTTTTCTCTACGTCACCTACAGCGGCGAAAACACCTTCGGCGAATAGGCGCTGTCGGCGTGTGGGGACTCGATTCTGGTTGACGACTTTTTTTTTGTCGTCGCTGTAGTAGGCTTTCTATTCTGCGCTCTCAAGCTGGGAGCCGCTGTATTGACTAATTACTATAACGATTGTACTGCTGGTATTAGTAGCAGCAGATCGAGTGTATTTCGCCTTGCTTTTTCAGTCAACGTTGTGTCACGCTGTGTCGGCGTTGACTTGGATTTACTGGTATGAGCTCACATTCTATGGCCTTTGGTCTCAGCATACTAAAGAGCGATGAAAAAGGTTATTGAATCATCGTTACGCAACTCACAAACAACTACTGCAAGCAGCAGGCTAACACCTCGAGGTTCCGGCAACCTGGCCAACGTTGAAATAATCTGGCCAATTATTTCCGCGTGTTTGGCAGGTTCACATCTTCTGAATTGCCTTACTCTGGCTGCACGAATGATTCAACGGTGACTGCGGGCACCTCAGTATCGTCGGCGAATTGTTGGAAAAGCACTTTAAGGATAGCTGGCGGCATCGGGCGCCGCGATCGCTCATTCAATTCTAACGCATGGGCTTCGTCACGGCACGATAGCTTAACCGTGACCACCGCTCCCTCGTACCCGTCCCTGGCCCATTCAGAGTTCACCACGTCAATAATTCGCTGCCTATCGGCTGCCGTTAAATTCATCTCGTCGATGATCACAACATCCGCTGCTTGCAACGATATTTTAACATCATCTTCTGCCATTTGTTGCCCCCATCCTCTGAGCTCTTCGTGAAATCCCGAGCCGCATACCCGCACTTGGCGAGTGATTCCGTCCGTGTTTCGCTGCCTTCCGAAAGCTTCACGAAATTCCGCTGCCAAAACACCACTAAACACGCTCTTTCCCGCTCCAGGAAGCCCACAGAGTAGCACCACATACTTCGCATAAGCCCAGGTACCCTCCACAGTGTCCGCTAGAATCTGGTTGATCCCATGTTGCTAGTCGATCGGGGCCTCCATTCTTGTTTGCCGTTGCGAATTCTGTTGTGTTGTCAACTAAGTACTGCTTGGTCAGGGCAGTCGATCACCCCCCCGTCAATCACGCCAAGGTTGCCCCCCATTGGCCAAAAGAGAAAACTACCGTGAAACAAAAGTTTTCACTCCTTTCAGTGAAAGTTCGCTGAAAGGCACGGCACCCAGTACAGTACTGGGTCTCGTCTTAGTCATATTCATATAGAACTCACACAGCGCGCCCCAAACTGCAAGTACTTAATCGGATGCGTGGGTGTGGCGACCTGATCCTGAGTTGGGGTGAAGTGTACGCGTTGTTGCCGGTGTAGCAGCACCCTGGTCTTCTTTAGGCGCTGACCTGTTGGTGTTGCACACTGCACAACACACTAAACTTGAGGATTCTTGAGCACGATGAAATAGCAAAACATTTTATTTTATTTCAATGAAGAAGGCTGGCAGGAACTTCTTAGCTGTACAACAATTCAAAGACTACAGCAGCAGTATATAACTTCAGTTAACTCCGAGAAATTCAAGCAGTATTGGTGGAGATACCAAAGCGAATTGGCTGGAAACAAGGAACTCACATGAAACACATACTTTCCTAAAACTGTGATTTGCTACCATCAGACCCTCCGAATAAATAACTGTATTGCAATTTTTACGGTATTGGAACTTGACAATAACTTATTCTGACAAAATTTGCGTAACGTAAAATTATTTATTACCCACAGCTTCGTAAATTATTAGTAATTTCGCGTCGCTCGATTTTTCAGCCGCAAAGCATACGCTTTCGCATCATCACCACGGGATTTTGCCAGTGAATCGGGAGGCGGTTCTCTTTCTGAAGGAGAATAGACGCTTCTGGAGTTCTAGCACGGTAGTGAAGGTAGCTAACTCTGACTTGCAATAGATGTTCTGGTAACTGATATTGCTTAGCATTGCCAGCTCACCAGCAATAATTATTTTTCAGGAAGAGTGATCTTGATGCAGTAACTTATTTTCTAGGCTCATGGCAATCCGTATGAGGCGGTATTATCGGAAGGTCTGGCTACCATCGACAGCAGATTACCAGAACAACAACATGTAGACAACAAGAACAAGAAATATATTGCGCCCTAGTTGCATTGTAACTACTAGCTAACAGGCAGAAGTAAAAACTAATCGAAAGGCGCCAGGTGGCCATTAGGTTGCACGGCTTGGCAACTAGGCTTACGCCCCAGTAAGAGGCGCATCGTGAAAGCGGAATCCGTGGAAGCGAGTCAGGTGGTGGCGAACCGCTATGGTCCCGGAACCCCGGAACGTGCAATTCCACGCAAAGCAGAATGGGTCGTCCGTCCGAGCAGTGTCATTGACCGTTGGGACGATGATGGGCTGATGATTCTCGAGACGGTCCGACGTCGGCGTGTCGAGGTATGCATGAATGCACACGTTGTTGGTGTCGTTGCCGACCGGGGCAAAAATCAAATCGCCACGATAAACGAATACATCACCTTTGTTCAGCTTGATCTCTTTGCGGTTGGACCGGAGAGCAACGTTGTGGTTCCAACCATACACGTAGAAGCACGTGTCGTCATCCACAGCGACAACCATTCCACCAGGAATAGCGGCAACATCGAGGGGATCATCACCTGGTCGAAACTCGCGGCGCACAGGTAGGTCACCCATGCCAGCAGGTATCTTCACCCAGCGCAAATCGTTGGCTTCCGAATCAGGGATGAAAGTCTTGTAGAATCGTTGCAGCATGCGCGCCATGGTGCGTGCCTCTTGATCAGGCACTGGAGTCTGAAGACGACCTCGATCCTCCATGATGTTGTCAAGGATGTCGGTGAACCAGATGTCGACGGGGCGGGCCATAGCTCTCCACGCGTTCGCTTGCTCTTCGGCCACAGCGGCGAAGAAGATGATGCTGCCATCCGAAGCAAACTTCTGACGAATGTTCATGGCGGCGATGATGCGTGGGGGCGGGGGGGGGGGGGGGGGTGAGCAGTGCGTGGCGAATTTGAAAATAAGCGCTGATTCTTGCTTATACTTATGCCCGAGACCTCAAGAGACTCGAGGGTGGTTATTTTTCAAGGTTTTCATGCAAACCAGCTATCAGGGCATTGCTGCATATCTTATCTGAACCACACTACATATACAAGAGCGCACTGAAGGATTATGTACCTATTGGTCCGCTGAAAATGGAATGCTCCATGGCAGCACCTCTGGCTGTCCGTCGAAACATTGCTGAGCGCTTGGTTCGGTTCAAGCGGTTACAGTTCGTAGGTAGGTCGTCTCTCGTACCCATTGGTCCATCGAAAAAATAGTGAGCCATGACATCATTGCCGTCGTAAGCTACAATTCGTGCTAGCGGACACGAATAAATCTATCAACCTAGACATTAGGCATCCTAGAAGATGTATAATGTGGTGTTTGTGCCATATAACTTATAAATCAATACAGCTATCGACGATTTCAATCGCCGATGACGGTACTTTTCCTCAGCTACAAGACTTAGCAACGCATAATTTATTGTGTTTTTTCTAAGGATGAAGTCTTAGCTAGATTTCGTTCGTAGCGCATCATGCGCTGCGCCTGCACCCATTGGTCCTCCGAAAAAACAGTGATCCATTGGGCTTGGCGAACCGTCGTGGGTGAGGTGTGCATGCACCCACTTGGTCCATCGAAAAAGCAGTGATCCATTGGGCTTAGAGAACCGTCGTGCGTGAGGTGCGTTCGTTTGCTAGAGTGCACGCAGTCTAAGCGCGCCTAACGCGTAAATACCCTGCATGCGAGGGTGAAATCTAGTTGTATAAGTTCCATATAGGATATGTACCCCGACCGGAAGGGAGCTTCATTCGGCTTTAAATATATGAGTTTCATGTGTGTATGCGTAGTCCTTTGGCATGGCGAAACCCACGACAGAAGATTCTCTAGAGATGCTCTGTGTGCGAGAGGGGGGGGGGCTGTTGGTGCCCCCCAAGAGGCTTGAGTCTACCATGCAGAGGCTCGTATCTCAACTAGAGCGCCAATACTGTACAGTATAGTACAATACAGTGCAGCGTGATCCACGATGGGTTTAAGCATGAAATATGGAAAACCGCATGCATAAGCCCGTTCGACTCCGAGTGCCATTGTGATTTTTCTAAGATGGTGGGAAAGCCACGTCGCGAGTCTGTCAAGGTGGCCATGAAGACCAGCCCGCGTATTTCAAAGCGGCACCAGGATGACCCTGGGGGCCCTACCAGCAGTACCAGTACGAGTGCAGAAGTGGTGTCAACAAAATCAACGCCGTATCAACGCATGCGAGAGCTGCTGGGGGCAAGGGCTGTTGAGGCAGAGCAAGGAGCGACAGTGGTCGACAGTGTCGAAGGTACGACTCACGAATGGTGAATTTGGTATGATTGATTGTTTGACCTCATTCGGCAGGTCTACGGGAAGTGCTTCGGAGGAAGGAACCCACGTTCAAGCTCTTGCTGCGGATGAAGCTGCTCTGGATTTCGGATCATGCGTACGGGCAGTGGAAGCTGATTCGCATGCACTTTGTGGACGCTCAGGCACCTGAAACGCTGGATGATATGCTCAGTGTACGTTGGCCTACAATGGTTTTGCGGCTTGACTGCTACTAACTTATTTGTTATTCTGGTAGGTTTTTAAGGTGCGATACGAAGCTAACCGGCAGGACATTGACTCGCTGCTTTTGACTGCCACGCTTTGGAATCTTGAAAGTGATTCCGAGCTTCTTCCATCGCCTGGGACCATTGTCGACATCAACGAGTACTCGAATCTACAGCTATACAATGACACGCAGTGTCAGCTCACGACCCGCCTCAGCCAGTTAAGCTGGGAGCAGGCCAACGCAGAAGTGCAGTTGAAGTAGGCTCGATGTAAATAATGCATCTGATTCTGGTCTGATTCACAGGGTCATATGGATACACTATTGCGACCTTCCACCACTTGAATCATTGACAAAGTCGCAGGGAGGAGAGTAGGTGGGAGAATACACTGGGCTTGCAAGATGCATTGGCATTATACGCACTAACTTCGTCTGTGCGCATCGACTAGATGACAAAACAACACGGCTCAACCAACTACAGTATCGGCGAGATGAGACACTTACTTGAGCTGGTGCAGGCAAGCCTACCAGCTTCGAGGGCTGACTGGGAAGTTGTAGCTGCGGATTACAACGCGGTGAAGGAACCCCAATGGAAACGGAGAGATGCGATGAGCCTGAAGAGAAAGTTCCGCAGTATGAGCTTGGCTTCACGCCACGGGATCGGCGATGCGCGTGCACACCTTGCCAGTGCAGCAAGCCGAGTACAGCAACAGATGAAACTGCACAGGACCCCGCCGCGACTGCAGGAGATCGCGCAAACCCTCTGCCAATGTGAGAGTCATGCCGGAATGGAACCGAATGGTATGTTGCCGCCAGAGCTGTTGGTCCAGGCGCCAATTTCACGCCCCGGTCGAGATGCTGAGCAACAGTCACTTTGCCCAGAGGACACCGTTGCGCGAGAAGAACGTCACCCAGAACTCGATCAGGTGCAACTACTCGTGCATCGCCAGTATAAGTCTAACCGAAGGGTGGCCCGTCGCCACCACAAAGAGCTACTACATTGCATGCGTGCGTTGAAGGTGTCTCTGGAGACGTTCGCCTACCGCCAGAAGTAGCATAAAGTATCTGAGGAAGCATGACTTACGGTATACTTTGTGGTCCAATAAAAACAACATGAGCCAGCACATCTCCCCTGCTTGCTACTTCAATGGTCCGAAAAAAATATAACGAGCCAGCTCATCACTTCTACGACTTGCATTCATCATGGAGGCCAATGCATCGCCGTATCGCCCTTCGTTCATCACTTCATCATTTGCCCGGTCAGTGCAAGACATGCCTGGGCGAGGCAAAGAGGCACAAGGTCTCGGCAAAGGCGGCACCAGGCGTCACCGCAAGATACTTCGAGATAGTATTCAAGGCATCTCAAGACCGGCTATCCGCAGATTGGCTCGCCGCGCTGGTGTAGTACGAATATCTGGACTCGTCTACGATACTACACGAGCAGTACTACGAGTCTACCTGGAGAATCTCATTCGAGATGCTGTGACCTACACGGAGCACGGAAACAGAAAGACCGTAACTAGTTTGGATGTCGTATACGCCTTAAAGCGTCAAGGGAAAATGATTTACGGCTATGGCAACTAGACTGTCTACTTGTAATACATGATTGTCTCAAATACATACTTCACTCGTTGTTTAAGTTTTTGTGGCTACCGGTATCCGGATCGCCTGGTATACATGAACAACATAAGATAAAGCAAGATTTGCTTGTAACATTTGGTTTTTTAAAATGATTTTTTGCAGCGGTGTCCGGCAGCGTGGCTGAAGCTGGTGATGGCGTCCGCGCTCGCTCATGACATGCTGCGGCTGCCCACCAGCAAGGTGAGTGGCTGTTGGTGATGTCATGGCGGAGATGGAGGTGCTAACGATTGCTATGTATTGTTGTGGCTATGATTCTTGTAGCAGTATCCTGCAGCGTGGCCGAAGCTGGTGATGGTGTCCGCGCTCGCGGATGGCAAGCTGCGGCTGCCCACCAGCAAGGTGCGCGGCTGTTGGTGATGTGCATGGCGGAGATGGAGGTGCTAACGATTGCTATGTATTGTTGTGGCTATGATTCTTGCAGCAGTGTCCGGCAGCGTGGCCGAAGCTGGTGATGGTGTCCGCGCTCGCGGATGGCAAGCTGCGGCTGCCCACCAGCAAGGTGCGCGGCTGTTGGTGACGTGCATGGCGGAGATGGAGGTGCTAACGATCACTATGTATTGTGGTGGCTATGATTCTTGCAGCAGTGTCCGGCAGCGTGGCCGAAGCTGGTGATGGTGTCCGCGCTCGCGGATGGCAAGCTGCGGCTGCCCACCAGCAAGGTGCGCGGCTGTTGGTGACGTGCATGGCGGAGATGGAGGTGCTAACGATCACTATGTATTGTGGTGGCTATGATTCTTGCAGCAGTGTCCGGCAGCGTGGCCGAAGCTGGTGATGGTGTCCGCGCTCGCGGATGGCAAGCTGCGGCTGCCCACCAGCAAGGTGCGCGGCTGTTGGTGACGTGCATGGCGGAGATGGAGGTGCTAACGATCACTATGTATTGTGGTGGCTATGATTCTTGCAGCAGTGTCCGGCAGCGTGGCCGAAGCTGGTGATGGTGTCCGCGCTCGCGGATGGCAAGCTGCGGCTGCCCACCAGCAAGGTGCGCGGCTGTTGGTGAC